>CM077115.1:354134156-355494156 GCA_039619475.1 Icerya purchasi
TCGGTTGAGAACTTTTATTGGCTTTCTAAGAATATAAATAAGAAATATTGTAGAGTACACTTTAAAACGTCGAATTTATTTGTATAAAAGAGACTGCGGATGAACAGGTTATTTGGTTAATAAAGTTTGACAGTTATCTAATTTATCTATTCCTGTTTCGTTTCTTTTCATTTTTAATCTCTTCATTTTAAGAAATACACTATTTTCGCTAGAATATTATATTCCTTCTGTCTGGTAGTTTCCAAATTAATCATTTTTATTTTTGGCGAATGCGTAATATTTTTCAGTCGATATTGTTCAGAGTCTTTTTTGGAAAAATTTTTATTCCTTTGCTAGGAATAAAATGTAGCCAATAACAAAAAGAGTTTGTAATTATTTACGTTGTCAAGAGCGAGGAAAACTCTAAAACTATATTTTTTGCATTATTCACGGCCAACTTTTAAAAAAATCAGTTATTAGCCTCGCTAACAGAAAAATTTCTATTCGGGATATATCGACGTGTGTCAATTTCTTTTTCATTTTTTTTTCTTTTTTTTTTGAGAGCAGTTAAAAAAATTTTAAAGATTTGTTTTTATAAGTTACTTTTTATTTATTACTTAAATTTATGTATTAACTTTTCGTTTGCCCGGTTACAAAATAATATCAAAAACTTTAATTTTGCGGCATTTTCACCCATCTAAAGAGCGTAGGGAATTTCAGCTTTATACTATAAAAATGAATTAGCAGTTGGAAAAATGGGAAAATTGATACATAATTACGTATAAATACTGTAAATTTAATAAAACTGTAAAATACTAAAGTGCAATTTCACCATTCTTTGTTGCTTATTAATTATTTTCGTTTTTTAATTTCATTAAAATACCGCACATTTTAAATTAAATTAGTCGGTTAAAAAGACTGTATAATTTTTTAAAAATATAAACGGTATGCCCAAGCAGAATTAATTTTTTTTACCATCACTGTATAATATTATATATATGTATATACATTTTACTTCTTATTACACCTATGTATTTTACACGTATATATCACATAGGCGTAATAATAATAAAAATAATAATCCTATAGTTTGATTAATTTAAGCTAAAAAATCCTCTTATCTTTACGTCCTTATTTTTTCTTATCCAGTTACTATTGTTTATAAATAATCAAAGGCGGTCTAGGAGCGAAGATGAAATGAAAAATTTTAAAAATTAATCGTCATAAAAACGGAATGTTTCGCAGAGTATTTTTCAATATTAATTAATATCCGGGGTATTCTTGTTTCGTTTACAAATTAAATAACCAAGTTTCATTTTGTGAAATTTCGGAAAATCGAATAATCTATTAAACTAACCCGCAAACGCTAATTGCATTATGAAATAATTCATTCTGGATTTTCGCGATGAACTGAGGAACAAAGCTATCAACACGGCGCTGTTGCCCAAAACGATGCTAGCAAACATAATCCATAATACCGTAAACTGTACCGTCTGTGTAAACAGAGTTAAAAAAAATTTAAACCGAATTAATAAGCAATCTCAAACGTTAAAAACAAGCTCGTCGTGTTACTAAGGGTCGGCAGCGCTCGACCTCGCCAGGAAAAGTAAATTTAAACATTGAAGCTAATTATCATATATATATGTATATATATATATATATATATATATATATAAATATATAAACTCGGCCATTTTGGCCTCGCAAGGGGTTATGCCCCTTGACCCCTCTTGCTTTCATTTCTGTCTCTTTCTATTCTATACTTTGTATAAAATGATCAAAATTTACAACGTAATTCTTACTGGCATCAACACACACAAAAAATAACATAACCACAAAAATTCTAACATTTACCTTCCGTTATATAAAATTAAGACATTTTTTCGTTACATTTTTCGTTACATATTTCATTACATAAAATTGTGACATTTTTTAAATAACAATCACAAAAATCCTACAAAATATAACAAACGTTACATAAAATTGGGACATTTTTCTGGGACATTTAGCGTTACATAAAATTGGGACATTTAACGTTACATAAAATTGGGACATTTTTCTGGGACATTTTTTGGGACATTTTTTCGAATGGGGGGTAGCCTAAGAATTACGTTGTAATTAATATATATAGTTTCATAAGTTAAATAACAGACACGTGAAACGTTGGATATACTTATATTTCAATTTAGTACTTTTTTTTTTCTTTTTACCGTGGTCGGTTCCAAATGTGACATGTCTACAATTCTACTATTAGACCACAAAGACACTGGTGCATCTCCTTTTTGTCCATTGGATCCTGAAGGTTCCCAGTATGTTTGTGATGCGAATCACGTGCTCTTCGAGTGCTCCGGTTTATCTCGCAAGCGTGAGTTAATTTATTATCATCTTTTAAAGCTTGGTCTTCCTGCGCTCCTTTCAACGCCTCTTATGTTCTTTCTCTACCTATTCTCTCTGTTGTTCCTGTCCTAGGGGTGTTCCTTGATTGCATCGTCGACAGAATAAAAATATAATTTCTATTTTATTCTATGTATCTATTCCTTTTTGCTAGGCTAATGCTCTTTGGTAGCAAACTCAAGGGGGGTAAGAAAAAAAAAAAAAAAAAAGACACTATGCCAGATTTTAACATGTTTTGTACGGTAGAAAGAAGGCTGAAAATTATACGTGTTTTACACATCAGTTTATTTTGAAAGTTCAATAGGTACCAATGCAATACGTCGGCCAGGAGATTGTAAAGTTTTGGTCGGGCATTTATTGCTGAAATGCCGCAAATACATAAATAATATCATCATTTACTGTCAACGTTATTCGATCCCTAAATGAACTTATTGTGACAGTACTTATCCGTTCATTGCTAGAGTTTTTACATTTAACCGACTTATATTCTTATATTTATAAAGTACATAATTTGTTAAACTTGTAATATATATAATAATCATTTAAAATAAAAGTTTAAACATAAAAAAAAAAAAGAGTTTATATTTGATTTTTCTAATTAGGTCAACTTGAGGAAAATAATCGAAAAAATACACGCTTACTTTTACATGGAACACTGTAGTAATGGAAATATGCTATCGGTGTAGTTCGGTTTCAAAATTAAATCGTTGCATCACTCAATAAATGGCTCCAAAATTGGTAAGTTTAAATTCTAACAAACACATAAGTGCGCGATACTATTAGACATTGTTAAACTTTTGACAGCGCTCTTTTTTTCTTTTTTTTTTAACCCCCCCTTTGGGCATGTCAACTAAGGATCTTCTCCCAGAAACGACACGAGGGAAAAGGATCAGTTAAATGTAGATTCGGTCAGCTATTAATAAGATAAAAGAACTGAGGATAGGAATAACGGAGATCGACAGTTTGAGTGATAACAGATTGAAGTACAAAAAAATAGATTACATTAATGAGGGATGGACATTCAAAGAAGATATTGTGCCAGGATCACAGACGGCTTCGTCGTCAGAATGAAGAGGATAATTAGAGAAAAGAGTGCGAGATGAAAACGAAAACGTGAGGAAGAAAGAAGAGTATGATTCCGACGTAAACAGATAATAGGGACAATAACGGAGCGGCGAAGCGAAGGAAAATCGTAAAACCAAGGCCACGTGTTAAGATTAGGTTGGATGGAAAAATTTAAGAGGAAGGTTGATTAGAAAAGGAAGAAACGTAAAAATCCGACCAAAATCTAACATGAAATATTTTACGCAATGGGAGTAAATTAGAAACGGGAATTTTAGAGAAAAAAAAGCGAGAAGATACAGCAATCTGAGCCAAAGAATCTGCCATTTCATTACCCTCTATCGCCATGTGACTGGGGACCCAGAGCATATCAATGCGGATAGCATGAAGAAAGAAAAGACTAGGGAGCGAATACGGTGGATAAAAAAGTCAGGGGAGTGCGAGGGGAACTGTAAGGAAATAGCTTTAAGAGCACACATGGAGTCGGAGAAAATTAAATATTCAAAAGAACAACGATGGGAGGAAATATAAATTACGGAACGTAGAATGGCCATTAACTCGGCCGTAAAGATAGTACAAAAGAAAGGGAGACGAAAAGATTTGGAGAAATTAATGCTCGGAAGGATGAAGGAAGCTCCAACTCCATTAGGCCCCTTTGAACCATCCGTAAAAATAGCCACATGGGAAGGAAAGCGGGATTCGACATAACTACGGAATTCCTGTATAACTGTTGCATGGGAAAGGGATTTGGAGGACAAAGAAAAGTAGAATACATTGGGAGGATTGGAGAGATCTGCAAAATTGAAAGAAAAGTAAGGGAGATTGTTATGAGTGCGCAGGATAAAAAATAATTCAGCCGCAAAGCAATGAGGGCTAGGATAGGAATTTTATTGGGAGTAAAACGCCAGTTTTTCAAAATAGAAAGATATGAAGGAATAAGTCTAGAAGATGATAACGGTAAGCGTTTACACAAGAAGACATCGCTCTTAGCGCGAAGAAATTATTAAATCTTGCCCAAAAATATTACGAATGGTTAAAAATTGTCCGCGTTATATTTCCACAGGTCGTGTTGGTAATGATAAGTTTGAACGGCATATTGTTTCATGGTAGTGCGGTAGACTAGTAGTTAAGATGCTCCAAACCAGCGAAGGTATTTTGTCTTGTTTCGGATCCGAGTTGCTGTCAGATGTATACCCCTAATCTGAAAATGAATATCGGTTAAACCAGAAAAATCTAGAAATGTAAAGGCGAATCCGAAGTAGAAAGGAACTGGCTGCAATATTCTCTTCAGGTCATTAGGCACCATTAAAAAAAAGCTTAAATTCACAACCTTCAAAGCCCTGTGAACGGTATCGGACTTAATTGATAGCTAATATTCCTCCAGTTTGTAATATTGCTGTATAATTTTTCGGAACTATCTGCCTGATTCAACAAATCAAAGGTAACCCCAGTGTAATTAGATTTTTTTTTCAGGTAAAATGCGTATCTGTTTTCCTCTCGTACGTAGTAGGATAATTTCACTGAGTTTGCTACGGTCGACGAATGACTGATAATTTCAAAGCGAATCACGTTGTTTCGTATATGTTTTCACTGATATTATAAAGTTTTAACCAAATCAGCCGTAATAAAATATCTCATTTTTAGTTTTAAATGCTAGTTTGAAGGCAATTGTTTGTAATCGTCACGTGCTCGTCTGTCCCCATGCATGGCACAGTTTCAAATGTACAGAGTTATAAAAAGTAAATTTAAATAATTCAAATTTATTCGAGACCGATGCTTGAAAATCATACTTATTTTTGGAATTATTTGAAGTCGATGAGAATATTAATAAATGCTCTATCGCCTTATTTCAAATATAATTCCAATTAACAATTAATTTTTTCTTCTATAAAGTTCATTCCAATTTATTCGGAAATTTTTTATTTGTAAATTTACATGCAATAAAGGTGTTTAAAATGGCGAACAGGTTAAAAGAAAAGAAAAAAAAAGTTTTTACATATTTGGATATGCGTGCGAGTATACGAAGAACAGCCTCTAGTGGATAAAGTTACCCAAGTGAACATTGTTGAAAGGTATGCACAGCGAGTCTTATAAGTTTTTCAGTTTTGGATCAAAGTTAAATAATAATAGCTTCGTTAACTAGTCCTTCCAATCTTAGCAAAATTGAAGCAATCTGCGTTCGCCTTGAAAACACTATTGCGAAACTCGGTTTAAACTTCTCTGTAGAGAAATGTAGTACAATTTTTTTCTGTAAAAAAAACGACCAGAGACAAAATTGAAAAATTAAACCTCATTTCTGATCAATCGATTCAGATGGTTGCCAATTTAAAATACCTCGGTATTATAATAGACCACAGGCTAACTTTTCATGACCACCTAATTACCATTTCTAACAAGTGCAGCAAGCTTTATGTCAATCTTCAAAGGATCTTACACAACACTTACGGAATTGGTTTTAAAGAGCGAATCATATTATACAAAGGGCTTATACAATCTATATATGGATATGGCTCTTGCATTTATCTTAATAAAAAAATACTCCAAAAGGTAAACAAATTTCAGAGAAAATTTTTATTAAACATATCATCGTTATATAAAACAGCACCTTCATCAGCGGCCTGCATTTTAGCTAACATCCTCCCGTTAGATCTGTTTCTAATTAAATATGCTGTTATTTCAGAGTACAGAATAACTAGAGATCTGAATCTCGTTACAAACATTAAATTTTTGAATGACCTTGATATAATCAACGTCTTAGGTAAAACCCCGGATATTAGGGGAATAAAAAGTTACATCAATGATAAGGTATACAGCATTTGGCAAGAACGCTGGGATGTAGATAATACTGGTCACAAAACTTACATATTCTTCCCTAAAACATTGAACAGACTAAAAATAAAAAACTTAAGTATAGACTTCTTCAAT
The DNA here is from genome assembly GCA_039619475.1 of Icerya purchasi. Taxonomy (NCBI): domain Eukaryota; kingdom Metazoa; phylum Arthropoda; class Insecta; order Hemiptera; family Monophlebidae; genus Icerya; species Icerya purchasi. The sequence goes on from CM077115.1 coordinate 354,140,517, forward strand.
GCCCAAATTCTTACAGGGCATGGTAAATTCAATGAATATTTATATCGTTTCAAACTAAGTGAATCTAAGAACTGTCAGTACTGTGATCTGGATGTCACAGACGACTTACAACATACAATATTCATTTGCACCCGCTTTTCTAAACTAAGGGAAAAATATAAAATCAACCAAAATTGCTCACTTAACATAACTAATAAAAATGCTAAACAACTTCTTGCATATTTTCATGACGTAATGGAACTAAAAATAAAACAACCGCGTGGTCAACTATTCTAAATGTTATCACATAAGAACATGTTCTCTCTCTTTTCCTAAGGTGATTATAAAATCAATATATGTGTGCGTGTGGTTGTGTCTATAATATATTCTATATTGAATAAATAATATGTATATTACTATCTGTATCCTACAATTGTAATCCACATATCATAAAAAATTTTATATATTTCATAACATGTCGTAATTATAAGCGTTTTATAAACATTTGTAAGAATGTATTTGTGACTAAGCTTATGCATCACAAGTACAGTTCCGTATCTACTGTATAATATTTGCAAATATATTTACCCCATCGGTACATCCGAATTGGGGGGGGGGAATTAGTCCTTGTATTTGATGAAGTACACTATTTCTTCGAAAAAGGTAAGAATTTCTGCTGGTCTTTGAATTTCCGTTTGTATAGTTTGGTATGTAATTTTCGATTTTTCCATCAATTGTAGACACGACTCTGCATATTGATAAATCTTCACTAGTCTCGTTTATTCTGATGTAACGCGGATGATGTGCGATAAATCTTTCAAATCCGAGAATTCCGTTTTTTCGCGCAAAAACTTATTCCATTCATTTGCTAAGATTTAATTTATCGGCATTTTTACCTGTCGCGTCGATTGTTCACACGCGTGCGTGGTTACCTAATTTGGCTAAATTTACTTTTTGAAAACGGGAAAACCGGAGAAGATTCTAGACGACGTTTTTTTGGACGATTTTCTATTTGATCGATCACAACGATTGGAATTTGGTTTACGTTTTCGTAGCGTTTTCATTCGGTGTGTGTAAATGTAATTGATTAAAAATATTTTTCTAAACGTTTTAGATTATGAACGAAAGGCGAAATTTTGAGAAGAAAGTAGAGGAATTTTAGAAATCTGTTCTAAAGTTAGAAAAATGTACAACATTAATGGAGATAGGAATTTCGGTGGTGGTACGTTAACAGTGTACTGAAAAAAACCAACGAACGACATACATATATTCGCTTACGTAAATAATAAGCATTTTTGCGTTTTTTTTTTGATATAGTCGGATAATACGAATTTAATCGAAAGGCTCCTTACCACAAGCATGTTATCGCGTTATAGTGATTGTTGTTAAATGGAAAGCACGGAAATAAGGAAAAGAGCAGTGCCAAATTGGAAAATAAAGAATATAATTTAAAAAAGCACGCACACACACACACATACAAAATAACACGAAAAAGAAAATAAACAGGTAACATTATGCGTTTCGCCGAGAAAATAAACAGGAGGCGGATATTTTCTGTAGTAACAGTTTCAATATACAGTTGCGAGATGTTAAGTACGTTAGTTTACAATTAGGGATGTTTGAACGCGCGTTGAAGTTGAAAACAAATTAAAAATGGGAAAATACTGTATAGATATTTTCAACAGTTTTCTTGAAAAGCAAAAACGTATCCTTAACCTGTAGCAGTGGCATCTGTAAGAAATTACTTTCTTCAAGGAGTATTGAGGAAGTAGTTTAGTGTTCCTGAAAATTAACGTTTTGCACGTCAGCAGTTTCGATAGACTCTTTAGGAAGCTGCACTACAAAATGTGTTAATAGGCGAATTACATTAGACAACACCTGAAACAACGAGTGGCGATTGAAAAGGATTAAGCGCTTTTGCATCTGTATAAAGTCGGTTGTCTCTGCGGTCAACAAGCGGGCAAAAGTCGCAAAAGTCTGATTTAGTTTTATCTCTTCTTCCGTATCATTTGTAGATAGCCTTCAGCGACATGGAGATAACAAAAAAAGAAATAGCATCCGTCCTACGTGCAAACTAAAAGATATGCACGCCGCGAGGAAAATAAAAGAAAAGAGGAGCAATTTATTATCGTTTCTTTTAACTCTCGGCTTTCGTTCGAAGTCGTTACTGACGAGTAATTACAGTCTAGAACCGGTGACGTAAGTCATTTTTAGCTCACATTACACGCCTTTGTGAGGCTTTTAATTAAACTCGTTTGTTTCGGAGTACGCTGAAAATGAATTATTTATGAAGGAAGGCGAAACTTCAAATAAGTTTGACCAGTATTGTGCTAAATTCCCCCCCCCCCCCCCCCCTCCGATAATGCCAACCAGCTCATCGCGTAATTCTCGATCGTTTCACTGCTCGTATCAATTCAGCAGCCGAATAAATTGACCCGCATCCCTTGATGTTTTATTCTTTTTCAAGTAAACGAAATAGCAGTTTCAAATTGTGCGAGGTGTGAAAGTAGCTCTACCCCTATTTGTAAATAAATAAGTCAAGACAGAAAGGTACACTTTGAAAATATGAAGAAAAGTTTTTTTTAGGACTACGACGCTATTGGAAGTGTTGTTTTTTTTCTTTTTCCAAACCTAAATATAAGTAAAAACAGGCGATGTGTTAATAAAATTTCGTCTGTTCATGTTTTATTCTTTCTTTTGAAATTTCGGCTTTCGCATTAAATGCTGCAGCAGCCGGTTTCATTTTTTCAGTTCCGCCAGAGTTGAAAATTTCTTCAAAATTATTTAGCCACTAGAGTCGGACCGAGATTCTGTCCAAAGCCGACAGTTGTCCAATTGCAAGTATTTCATTCGCGATAGTTTTAATGTGTGTAATTTTTTATACTCAGTATTTAAGAATTCGATAATTTTTAATAAATGACAAATAGAAAATAACACAATTCCCAAAAAGTGGTTAATTTTAATTGCCACATTTTTATTAAATCGCAATAATTCGAATATTTTTAAACAGAAAAAAGGAAAATGAAATTTAAAAGAAATATATCTATTCTTATTCGCCAAAAAAATATTTATAGAAAATATTTATGGCTTTTTAATTATGAAAAATAATCGTATAGCGAAAATCAGGATAATCAATTAGGAAATATCTCTGATAATTATACGTTAAAAGTAAAAGTTTTCAACATTTTCGCCTCGTAAATTGGCTACCCTGTGAGAAAAAATTTATACGTTACTGTGGGTAGTGGCTGTCGGTGCGATCTGCGTACCACCAGTTGTGAGAAATGATCTGTTGTTGCGTCCAAGGGTGCGTGAAAGTTAAAGGGGTACACATTATACCTTACCTACGCATCAACTTCTTGGCGGCGTCCTTTGATTCCTACTTGTAAGCCGCACGAAATTTGCACCTGATCGTATTATTGGTTTAATTAAAAAACGTTATGCGCAATGTAGCAACGACACATTCCAATAGTTTGTTGAATGTGTCGTTGAGTGCTCACTAGGCAATTTCAGCCTGGCTGTATTAACGTATAAACCAACATCAAAAAGAAGTTTTGTGAAATGGTATAACAAATTCGTGCAGCCATTTTTTTTAAATATACCACACTTAACGCAGTACCTCCATTTCCGGTTCTCCGACGATGCTGAGGATCTGTAATGTTTGCCGTTTGCTAAGGGGGAAACTATCAATTGGGAAATGTGCGCCGCCGTCACAGAATGTCATGCCGTTAGAGAGATCAAACCCGGAGGCCTATCACTGCGATGGCAGTGATGTCTATTCAATGAATCGGGGCCATTGCGTTGAAATCCGGCCAACGCTGATGATTTCATCATAGAGCTCAAACGAAAATTGATTGTTCAGCGAAGGCGACAAGGATGCTGTGCCGTTGAGGACGACGATGGAGCATGCGAACAAGTTCTAGTTCAAGGATGTGGAAGAGGCCGTGGATGTGTGGACATAATGCTGAAATACAATTTGTTTTTATTCTACTAGTCTCTGCCTTAGTATTATATATCGATAACATATGCGTTAGTTGTGTTGTTTTTTTTTTTTATTATGGGTTCGTCAACATGGACATTGGCTCAACAACAATGGAACAGAGGGGAAAGCGAGACTCAGATCCTTACACGATCAAAGATAGCCGACAGAAAGGAATCAAGAGTTAGGATAACAGGAGGAGAAGGAAGGGAAAGAAAGAATGAAGCACAGTATGGAGCGTGAATACCGGTTTATAAGAGGAACGAATAAAAAAAAGCTTGTTCAGTTGATAATTACGAACAACCAAACATTATATAATCGGGATTATAAATAAATTGATTGCTGGGGGGGGGTGCAGTGGACAATAAGGAGAAGGCACGAGAGAATAAATAGCGAGGAAGGGAACAAACTATGCCCAAAACGTAAGCGGCAAATCGCAGAGAGGTTGGAACGGCGCATAGTTGTGTTATTCATGAACAGTGCGAAGTATGTTTTGTACTATTTTTTGTATATTATTGTAAATTTGTTGGATGTATTTTGTAGAAATTTCTTTGATTTTTTTTTTCATAACCTTACTTTTTTTTATTTGTACTTTTGTTCTTCGTCTAATACACGTTCGTCACTATTGTATTTTCCGTTGGTTTTAGGAGTGGAGTTCCACAACCCTGAATTTTATGACCTCGCAAACCGCTAGAAACATATATATATATATAAAATTCACCCTTCGGGCCTCGGAATGAAGCAAGCCCCCGGTCTAGTTCTTCTATAATTCTTATGGAAGAGGAAACTTTTTCATTGGCTACGCCGTTTGACAGGAAAAATCTTTCAGTTCCAATTTTCACCACCCAGGGATGTATGAGCGCTAATATCGCATTAAATCCATTTTATCAGTTTTCATAACAGGATACTTTTCCTGATGACCCCTGGCGTAGAAATGGCATAGCTATTAATAATACAAAAACTCGGTCTTTCGCGCCTCACAAAGAGCTCTGCTCCTTGGCCCGTCTGAAGACACCCACGAACCTATCAATTCTATACTTTGTATAGGACGAGGAAAATTTACAACCTCAAGAAATCTTAATAGTAACAAATGTATTGCGGATACTTTAACAAAAAACATGTACACATACTAGACGCTGAAGATGTGTGAGAATATAATTTTAATCACGGAAAGTCGTTTATTTTAATTGCTTTTTTCTTTATTATAGTAACATTACTTTACTCACTCTTTACGCTAACTTCTACAAAAATCCTTCACAATGTCAAGTAACGTATCGTGGAGGGAAAAAATCTTCAATGAGCGAAACCTCCGAATTGGTCGTTTTTTCTGTAATTGTGAGAATGTAACTGCTTATAATACAAAAACAATCGCCGCCAAGATTTTTTTTGAGTAAGCACAGTACCATGAACACAGAACAACCTATCATCGAAACTTGTACACAAGTGTGTGTGTGTGTGTGTATGCGTGTGTGTGTGATGAATAGTATGGTAAAAAAAAAAGTTTCGGTGAAAAACATTGATGGAAACTTATTCGGAAAATGTTAACGGCGTCGAGTTAGCCCCCCCCCCCCGGGCGGGATTTCAAAATCAAATTTAACTAAACAAATTGTGCTCGTTTTGTGCTAAATTGTGCTGATAATAAAAAAAATTAATAATGCATTGTAAAACACCTCAGCTGTTATGCTGTATATCCCGCAAAAAAAAATTCGATGACATCTGGCTACTGCAGAATTTCATATCAGCGTGAAATAAGTTTGAACGCGCGCTGTCGAAGTTGAATAATCTCAAAATGTATCTATCTATTTTTAGTATTACCGCGGAATTGCGAATGTGGTGTACGAAAAAAACTATGACAAATCGGCGCGGAATTTTATTTAAAAAAAAAAAAAAAAAAGGTAAATCAAATCATCGGCGTCAAGTTAACCCCTCATGACGAAATTTCAAAATCAAATTTAACTAAACAAATTGTGCTCGTTTTGTGCCAAATTGTGCTGATAATAAACGGATATAATCACTTTTTAAAAATTTTCAATTTTTTTTTTCTTTTGAGGGAGGGGCTAATCAATTTTTACTAATACTGCTTACAGCGCGGCACGAAATTTGTTATTATCAGTACAATTTGGCACAAAGTGAGCACAATTTGTTTAGTTAAATTTGATTTTGAAATTTCGTCATGGGGGGGGGGGGCTAAATTGACGCGGCTGAAAATGTCAATTTATAAAAGTCTTCACAACTGCTCGTAACGCTAAACTGAAAATGTAGAAAAATCCGAGCAATATGAAGAATGGCGCGGTTCTAGAAGTGACTCACGGGAGCATCGCGGTGACTTCGCTCTAATAATAACTTGAATTGTGAAGCAGCGTGAATTTTTCCTATTAGAAGCGACAAAGTGCTTCCGGTAAAAAGTAGGTCTTCATAAGCCGCCTTAACTTTTAATTTTTTCGCGATGAATGCCCCTCCCGACTGTACCGGGTGTCAGCCACCTCATTAGTTCAGTTTGATGGATTCGAGAGGGGCAGAATGAGCGAGCTAATGGTTTCCGAATATTTTTCGGATTGCACTGAGATTAAAATTTTAAGCCCTTCCGGGAGTGCTAGATTACAATTCAAAGGGAAACGTACCGTTTTGCTCGATCGACATATTCAGTTAAGAAGGATTACTACTTCAAGTTGACCAACATAAGAATTTCCACATGAGCTGGAAAAATTTTAGTTCGGCTAAATTTGCGCGCATTAGCCATTCTGCTGCACATTAGAGAAAAGATAAAGCGTGAAAGAGTAATAAATTGTCAGAGTCAATTTTTTTGTCTTCACGTTCCATTAAAATTTTCCATTACGTCCGATAAATTACTGTTGAGATAAGAAAATTTCTCTCCAGTTGGCATTGAATAAAAATGTCCTTCTCGCGGCACCTTTAAAAGGCGGTTGCTTCTTTTTTTCTCGTCGCTCTCCCGTTATTACTTTCGCTGAATGCGTCTATACATGTATGTGGACGACGAATTCAACGTATAATGAGCGTGTTTATAAAAAGTTCCCGCGCCCTGTCGCGCAACCCATTCCATTATTATCTCTTTCTACGGCTGCGCACAATAAATAATGCTTACCGATATTGTAACTCTTTTCCTGTTTACTTAATGTTTATTTCTTGCCGGAGCTATTGATAAATTTTCTTTCGTCTACAGTTATTATACCGAGCATTCGGAAAGAGATTTTTGGCCGAATTTAACAATATCATCTGCGCATTCTGCTCGCGATGCTTGAGTGTATTTTACTGGATGGCGCCATTAGCAGCGTGAGAACACACACTCGTTCATTTTGAACAGGTTTTGCCGTTGAAGGGCTGTTTGACTTTATGCTTTATTTCGCTTCGGGAAATTTACAATCGCCTCGTAAAACTGACAAAATAATAACGCCATTTTCGTACATTTTCCAACCAGCGAACAGCTGCATGCACGATTAAACGGCAACTGTCGCGATCTAGCGCTTCATTTTCGTGATTCAACAACTTTCAAAATGTATTCAGATTTTTCCCTTTGTCCTCCCTTATTTCGATCTTTATTTTTTATTCGATTTTTGACCACCGTTTTCATTTTGTTTTTCGATGGCCCGGGGCATTGAACAAAAATTACTCATTTTTTTCCCGCCGAATTTAAAAGGTTCATAAAATTAGTTTTATAGCGTATATATATATTTTGCGCCTGCTTCAACTTCGATAATTAATAAAGTCGAAAAATTATACAAGTGAATATTTACACTATAGACGCGGGCTGACCAACAGTCGCTTGCTTCTTTGAAGAAGTATTTATTTTTCACTCTAGGTTTACATCGACATTTCACCTTTCACCATAATCCCCTCCAAGTAAAGTACACTTATGCCATCGTTCCTGATATTCTCTGAAGGCTTTCTCCTAGCAATTCTTTGACAACTACTTTAAAACTGGCTCTATTAAACACACCTTTTACAGCCGCAGAGGAATCTGTAAAAATTAACGTCCTTTTAATTGCGGTTTTTGGCCAGAAGTCATAAGAAAACGTCGTTCAGAGTCAAACTCCACGGCGGGTGTGCTATTATTTGGATGTTTGACAATATTCGCAACGTACGATATCGCGATGAGGTTTGCAGCGACCGACGAGATCTCGGCGCTTTTTTGGAATATCAGCATGGGCCGCAGTGATTACACTACCTTTTGCGACCGGGTGGATGAATACCACGATAATCAATGACCCCATTGCTTTGTCAGCAATTTGCAGCTCTCTCGTCCGTTTCTAAATATGGCTATTGAAAGCGTGTTTAGTCATAGTAATGGGTTTTCTCAAGTTCATTGTAGGTTTCAATCGGCGTAGTAAAACACAAAGTTTAACGGCGTAACTACCGTCGAAAAACTTTAGAGATGATTGAAATACACATCAACTTTAAACTGCGCTAAAACGCAAACTACACCGATCGTCGCGAAAAATTAAACATAGTTTCGAGTGTAGACAGTCTTTATCCTTGTGTAAAATTCTAGACTGTTTTTTATTGATTTGACCGATTGATTGGATGTGTTCAACATACAATAGTTAGGTTGTGAGGATAGGTTTACAGACAGGTGTAGTCCCTGCGGTAGGGGAGGTGTAGAAGTTCAAAAATGTTCAAATTGTTCGTGTGAAGAATCAAAGTATACGTATTTTTAACTAAAAATTACAGTTTCCCTGCGGAAGGACAAGAACTCAAAATCGAATATTTCTAAAATTAACTTCATTCTCATTTCGTGTTCGGTTCGTTGGTGATTTGCGGATAATATTCAGATTATTTTGTAATCGTTAGAAATATAAATGTAGCATTTAGTTTTGGAATCGTGCAAAAATGTTGTATTTAATGTCACGTGTTTTGTAAAAGTTTTTATTCGATATATTTAAAATATTTGTCTACGCAATATTAGAGTTGCCTCGTAATAATACTTATTAAATTTTTGAAATATTTAGCGGTGCAATAAAACTACGCCGTGTATTAAAAGCGAAAAATAACGTAAAATCTGCCGAAGCGCTAGCACTTCATTGCATTTCTTTGAGCCCGATTTAGTTAATGCTCAAGAAACTACCGTATAGCTAAAGAACAGGTTTTTCCGGTGAATTTAATATACCTACATATACACATATATCTATATGATAACAATCTAGAATAAAATTGTTGAACACTGCTACAGAATTTTCAATACATACTGGTGTCTTAAATCCTCGTCAACTATTATAGATTGCCGTTTTAGACTGTATTTAAAGTTTATTTTAATTATTATATTTATTAATATAGCTAAAACGAAAGGGAAACTGAATGGTGGAAATAAAAAAAAGATAGTATACACTGATCGAAGAAAATGGATCTTTCGTAAAAATATCAGTTCACTGTATAGAAAGAGAGAAAAAATGAAATATTTAAATAGGTATTATACCATGCAGGCGAAGCCGCGGGAAACAGTTATAGTAGATATCTGTATATAAACTCGATCTTTCGAACCATCGGGACAAAACTCCTGACGTCGCATTTAGAGCGGAATTAAATTCGGGATTTTTCCCTTTTTTCTTCTCTGTACGGACAATCTGACCTAACCTTTTATTACTATCATTTTTTTTCTTTTTCCCCTATTATTTTACAAATAATATCGTATATTTGTGTAAAGGGCCAAAGGAAAATCGTAATTAAGTATAATTACTATTAACAACAATAATTAAAATTAAATTGTCTGCTTCGAGTTTTTTAAAAATGTACTTATAATTAATCAAACGTAGTAGTTAGGATGACAACATATATATATATATATATATATATACCAATAGATATTTAAACTCATTTACGTTCTCTAACGGTGGACAGAAACACAAATGGGTATTATTATTTACATGAAGCTCATGTAGGCAATCGTTATTATGAAAGACAATTTGCGGATCGCGTATCTTATGTTTATAATTTTGACTTATTTATATTTATACATAATCTCCTATCGTATGCCCATTTACTGAAATTATTTATATCCTCTTGTAATAATTTTTCCGCCATCTCTAAATTTTTGTGCTCCATTAAAAAGTTAATATCATCAGCAAAAACATATACCTTTGCATTTTTGTTATGCTTGTGTAACGAGTTAGTGTAAATGAGAAAAAGTATAGGGACTAATACAGTACCCTAACCTACTCCGTATTATCAAGAAAGTGCGAAAGATAATACGGTTAGTTTGTAATAACGGTTGTTTGCTATGTGATTGGAGCGAAATGCAAGGGAGAAACTAAAAAAACGTATTGAAAATGGGCAATGAAAAAACTAAAAGTGACGTGAGAGAATAGGATAAATAGGGAGGTAGGGTGGAACGTCGACTTAAAAAGACTAATAAGAACCAGACCAGAATTTTTTAGATATAAGTAGTATGTTGTTGGCAGTATAGGTTTCAATAGGAAGTCTATTAATTATGTCATTATGAGCGAGATCATCGCGACCTTTTCATTCGTCTTAATGCCAGCAAGGCTGGAGATTCATAGAACATCGATCCAAATTTACTGAAACTGTAAAAGGTTGTAAATGATCGAGCAAACACGAAGGATGGTAAAAGTATCGTAGTGACGAGGACACACGAATGAAATTGATTGTAAAACACCTTTTTTGTCACTAAAGATAATTAGGAATTTATCGGCACAACGAAAGAAGGAAATGAATAGGAAGGTATGCGATATAACACAACTGGTTCTGCAAAGAAAATTGAACGCAACGGAGATCGTTTAAAATTATCCGAATAATTATTAGCGGGATATAAGAATGAAACTTGGACGCCGTGAAATTGAACCACCAGTGAAAAGGAAAAAAGTGAAGAGAAAATAAAAAGTTAATAGTATTCACAAATCAACCCAAGGTCGAGGGAAAAATTTAAGTGAAAATAAATTGGGCGGACAAAGAAATTTGCTAAAGGAAAAACGAAGAAGGGAACTTCTGTGCCGAAAAAAATAATGAACGGGAGAAATTAAATAAGTCTGTGTGAATTATAAGAAAAAATGGATACTGTTCTAGAAGTAAATTGCCAATTTTAAAGTAAGGATACATATAGGATTGAATAGGTTTTCGCAAAGAAATTGGGAGACGCTTTTTTTAGCCTAAATGGAATATAAATAAAGATGAAAAATGTTAGTCTCAGCGTAGATTGCAAAGTAGATGATTTAACACTGCGAGATAGAGAGCAGGCGAAAATTTTGAACGCGGCCTAGTTTACAGAATAAAATTTAATGTCAATAATATAAAATTACCATCCAGGGAAAAAATCCGGTTAACAAGAAACCAAAGTAATACATATTACATCTATCCCCGGGGTGTAAATCTACGAATTGGTAACATTGATAACTCAGTTTTAATTAATTTAAATAAGTATAATCCCTAATGATATACTACAGGGGGGAAAAAATGGTTGAAGGAATGGTGCAAAAACTGAAGATTAAGTCTCGTCCTTTATCTCGTTACTATTTGATGGTTCTTTTCTGTTTACGGTTTTGTTGGTTTTTGACTTTGTCGCGTCCTTCCTGGATTTTAGGCTCTCACTGATCATGCTTTATTTCGATTCCAAATATTAAGCTGTCTCTGTATAATATATTGGTGTTTAGATGCGTATTATGCGGCATTGTTGTGTTTTATTGGTATACATATATGTATATGCTATTACTTTAATATGCATAATGCTAAGTTTATTATTATTGTTAGTTACGAAATAAGTTAAGTAGTTGTAATTTGTGTACTATATATTTATTATAATAAACGTTGATAAGAGTGTTGGGCACTCACACAACGGGCATATCTGTGAGACCCACAACTTATTCTTAAAAAAAAAAGGAAAAATACGTTTAAAAAAAGGACAAACGGCTGTTGAGGAAAAGACCGAGATAACCGAAATTATCAGTTTATAGGATAAATATTTGTTGTTCATGGTTGAGGTTACCGAGCAAGTGTGAAAATAATACATTTAGATTTAGAAGATAAAATAAAATATCGGTGAGGGAATTATTTAATAAAGTTAAAGAATTGTCGAGTTCCTTATTGGCGGAAATAATATTACGAAAAGTAGTATAGAGTAAAATGTCGTCAGCAAAAAATGCGGAAGAGGACTGAATTAAAAATGGAAGCCATATTGAGAGTGATTAGATTAAAAAATGAAAGGGCTTAGACAGGAACCCTATAGGGGACTATGAAAAAAAGTTCTGTAAGTAGAGGAAAAGGAATAGGAAGGTATATTGAGCAGCTTTCGAAACGCCGATGACGATAGAAATGAAGAGGAATATTAATGGAAAACATCATGTCACGTAAAGAGATGAATATTGTCAAAAATATCACAAGCGGGAACGTCGCTTTAGGGAAATTTCCGTTTAAGAATCACTTCATAGATGTCAAAGATGAAAGAACGAAAGCAATCAGAGAAATCAAGACTAGAAAAGCAAAATACACGTTTTTAGCGAAGAAACGTTTTTTTTTCTATCTAACTTTCGAAGACTTTTCTCAGATATGGAGAAAAATTGAATGGAGCGAAGGAGATTTTTTTTTTTTTTTTTTTATTGGCCTGAACAAATACAGTTCATTTGGCCAGCAAGCTACACTATGAATAGATATGGAAAATTAATATTAACAGAAAAAGGAATAAAAAGCAGAGAAGGAAATTTCATTCCACATTATGGCCGCAACTACAGAGTAGTGCCCACAATGCGCAATGAAATTAACCAAGGAAAAACAAAGAAGAAATTAAAATAGGTTATCATTCTACATTATGGCCGCAACTGCAGAGCAGTGCCTACAATGCCTGATGAAACTTAACAAACAGAGATAAGATTTTTCTTTCGGAGGAGAAAACAAAAAACAAAAAAAACAAAATGAGAAATACAAATTGAAAAATTCCCATCTTACAATATGACCACAGTTGCCTGGCAATGTTCACAATGCCTGATGGGAAAAGGAAGTTGTAAGAAAAATAAATAATTGAATAAAGAATGTAACAAATAGATTGATAAAGAATAAAATGAAATAAAACTAACTGACTTCATCAATGAAGTAATAAACTTCAATAAATAAGAAAAGAAACGAAAAAAAAAAAAAAAAAAAAATTCTGGTTCCTTTAATAAAATCTTTCTTAATTTTCTTTTTTCTCTATCCTGTTCCTTTTTTTTTTTTTTTTTTAATTATTATTATTATTTTTCTCTATTTACTATTATTATAATTAAATCAAAATGTTATTATTAGGAACAATGATAAATGAATTCCCGGAACGAAGAAAAAAATTAAGGTGAGTTTGAAGAGGTCGAAAGAATAGGTTTTTGAGAACACAGTGAGATATTCTATCGATTCCTAAAGAACAGCTGTTTGAATTATTTAAGGAAAAGCGTAGCTTATTGGTGTTGAAGGGAACTGTTAAAAAGTGAGGAGATAGATTAATAAAAGGTGATAGAGTCAATGAAGGAAGTTATTTTTGGAAGACGAAAAATTCAGAATGCTTCAACCATCTTTCGTAGTTCGAATAGAGGAGTATTGCAGAAAAAGGAAAAGTAGGTTTTTGTTTTTGCTGGTTTCAGATTGAATCTAGTTTTAGCGCTTGTTTATAGACTAAAGAAAAGTACGCGCGAAAAAGTTTAAAAGTAGATAAAGTAGACTTTAAATTCAACTTTGTATTCATTTTTTCACCAAAAAGATGGTGCATTTAGAGTTAGAAGAGCAATAATCTGGTACAGACCGATTGAGTAAATATGTTACATTGCTGAATAGAATCCATATTTAGTTGCATATAGTAGGGAAAAGTCGAGAGTATTGCGACAGTTGCACCAGTCAGTTTTATTAATATGCCAATGGGGAGCATGAAGAAATTTTGTGGAGAACGACCGGAAACATTATTATGAGATGAAATAATAGAAACACGATGTCAAAAGTGTAGTTCGGTGTTTTTCACGAAGAATTAAGCCAGATAATATTGGAAGAGGTGCAAGTTAAATCAGCAGAATTGAAGGCTGATGTATTTTTGAAGAAAGTAGGAGGAAGGTCATTGAGAAGAATGATATTGTAGTCAGCTGTCAGATCTTCACGGATGGATCGAATCGTATTATAACAAAAAGTTATCCCAAAGAGAAAAATGAGCAATATCCAATCTCCCCTAATAATAAATGGTTGAGGAAGAGTGCTAAAAAAATGAGGACAGTGGAATATTATGGAGATTGAAATTTTAAAAATTGTAGACAAAAGCAGAATGAAGGGAGGGTGGAAGTGTTTTGTAGAAATTAAATTGTTTACAAAAATTTGGGAGCAGTTGGATCAGATATGCGGTGAAATATTACGAAAAGAAAGGATGTCGATTTCGATAGACTCTATTCGTTATATTTATCGTTCTTTCGAGGATCTTAAAGTCTTTAACACTGTCTACGAAGCTTAAATTTCATAATAGTGTCTTACCTGATTTTATCGCTATTTATAAACTTCAATTTTTTGTTTTTCCTAATAGTAATGCTCCAGATGTCTTCTTATTGGAGTTCTTCCTGCATCTGCTCACACTGTGCCTCTCAACACTTGTCCAGAATGCAACGACCTTCAAGAACCGCACAATTGCAGTGTACCTTTGATGCTCGATCGTGTTGAAAATGGATAAGGAAAAAAGACACTAAACGCATAACAACATTTGAAAACATCAAGTTTAGTTTCTTATGTTTTTTACATTTTGATCGAGCTTCGGTATCTTCTCCTGCCTAAAATACTCCCTTGAAGTCTACAACTCCTCCTGCTCTCACTTTTTATTTCTCATTCCCGTCCTAAATACCAAACCTTTCCACAAATTTCGTAGTCTTACAGCACTTTTCTTAAATTCTCGCTTCACTTTTCTTCTCTTTCATCTAATTGCACTCTATCCCCTTTTAACGGATGGGCCCTTAACAGATCTACTTCTCTTCTTGTTCATTTTAGTAAAGAAAATTTTTCTCCCCACCATAATCAATATTAAGATAGTTTCCTCGGATACTCCTAATTCTTCTTTCTCTCTTTTCTTCCTTGTAATTGGAAACATCTTAATAGCCTTCAAATAATTTCATCCTCTTCTTCCTTGTCGATTCTTTATCTCGCTCGCTTTCAAATAGTATTTATTTCAATTAAGTTCTCTCAAAATCATTGAAGAAAAATTTGCGATTGAGTAACTCTCTTTTTCAACTTTTTTTTTTTAATCTCTCTCCTGCTTATGCGTTTATTTACCCTTTTACCATATATTATAAAACACGTGAATCTGTTGCTCGAGTAAATAATTAATAAAAAAATTTGCCTACGTACATACTACTTCCATTCTGCTTACTCTGTACGACTTCTTACATAGTTTTCACTTGAATTTGCGCACGACATCACCTATTACACTGATACAAAGCTACATACTTATTTGACGCATATATAACTAGTTCTCTATTATACTGCCTGAGATGCCCAATTTTTATATCTAACACTCTCGTATATATATATATATATATTCAATGAACAATCCGTACTATACTCTAATTTACTATAGCTCAATGTTCCTACACCTTATAATATTTCATCGATACTTACGTTTCCAAACCCTCTCATTTTTCCAATAATCGCATCCTTCTTTTGCTCAATAGTGAATAGAATCAAAATTAAAAATTATCTAAAAAAATAAAAGAATCCGAATAAATAAAGGCATGGGTCAATGCTCTTTGTTAGCCGAACCCAAAAAAAGGAAAAAAACGGAAAAGTCGATTTATACTGTATGTAATAAGAAATTATCTAAAGGGATCACATGTTTTCACGTTTTTATTCAGTTTAAGTTCACCGATTTTCGTCAGTACTCCACCACTGCTAAATGGTATGCTTTCTAATAGACAATGAATCGGTAAAATCGGTCTACACGAATATATGAGCTATACGCGAACAAACTTTAAAAAAGAATCATACAAGACAACATGTATAACCTTCTTCTTTTTAGAAGTTGGTAAAAATAAAAATACAAATACATACTGCGGTATTAAACGTTAAATATTTACGTGTAAAAATAAAAATAGCTCTTAAATAAACTGATACTAAAGTCGTAATGAATAAATGAAATCCCATCGGAAGATTTAAAAGGCACAATTGAACGTACACTAAGGTTAAACTAAAATGAACGTTAGGAAAATAATAATACGGGTAGGTTCTGTAAAATGATTCACTGTGAATTCGCGCAGGTCCCGTGCTACCGTGAACTGTTGATGCCCATGGGATTGGTACGCAAATTCACCACAACACTTTGCAGATATTACGAATGGGTCACACACGAATAGCTCTTAATTTTGTTGGCGGGGATGTACAGAGAACTCGTGCGATAATTATGTCTCAGTTAATTTCGTGGAGGATGTTAACCATTTATTATTTGGCTGCATGAAATATGTAAATAGCAGGGCGGTGTTGTATATTAAATTATTAAATATGAAGATTTATCCGCCTTACTCTTTTCATTATGTATTTGCTTGTGGCGAGAAGACTACAAAGTTAGTTGTCAGTTTTATGTTAAAAAATGAGATAATTATTTAATTTATGCGAAAATGTTTTGATTTTCTTTTATTTTTCCCTTTTTTTTCCTGTTTTTTTTTTTTTTTTTTTTTTTTTGTGTCAATTTGCTTTCCTAGCGTTTGCTACTCGGTCGAGTACAAGCCTCAATATCTTGAACTCGATCTGGACAGTTTGCTGTTTGCTGATACGGCCGCGTGTGTCTGCATCATTTATTGTTTCATTTTGAACATTACGTATTTTTAATAACCGGCATCATTACTAAATCAACTCGATAGTAGTCAAATGGCTTATCGTCGAGCCAAAAAGAAAAAAAGAAAAAAAAAGTGAAATATGAATAATTAAATATTATTACAATTTATTCAGATTTTCAACGTGTTCTTTAAATGTAAAATACAGTCTTGTTAATTTTTTCCGGAAAATATCTTGTCCCGATTCGTCCGTATAAACATATAGTTGAGTGTCACAACGTTTTGTTTGCGAAGCAAATTTTTACAATGGTGAATAGTGAAATAATCATTTATATGCACATATTGATAAAGAGCTTTTCTCATTACCGGTAATTTCTTTATCATAAATTTTTATTTTCCTTGTATTTTCAAAAACCGTGTCTGTTATTCTTATTCCTTGTTTTGCATAACCAGTTTTAATAATTTTATATTACTCGGTATTTAAAAGGTCCTCTTTTTTCGTATCGATGTTTCTATTTCAAATTTTTCTAATTATTTCTCCAGTGTTCTCCCCCGGCTCTTCTGTTACGCCAAGTATTTCGGTATTCCCTCTAATCTTGTTCTTTTTTACCTCCCGTCAATGATGATTTGAGCAACGCATTTCACTAAACTACACTTCACGATTAACACAAAACGGGATCACTAAGAAGTTGTATTTAGTTAAACTTGTAGTGACGTATCGTGTAAGATATTTCGGACTCCACTTATGGTTTGTAAATTCTAATTTCAATATGATAAAGTGGAATATAGAGTTTGTATTTCTGATAGTTATCGAAATTTTTTGTTTCGCGCATTTTCAAATATTCAGTATAAAATGTTATAATTATCTGTAAAACCGATACTGTTAGGTGATTTTAATGTTAGATCGACGATATACGAAAATTTAAACAATATAAACTATAATACGAAAAGAGCAGAAAAATTCGAAGAATTCCTATTTGCCAATGATCTAAGCGTCTGTAATCCTTATAACATAAAAACTTTTAACAATCACAATGGGAGCAGTGTAATTGATCTTATAATTGTCCACGAAACAATCAGCCAGAACATTAGAAATATAAAAATATTACCTTCTTCAGTAACGCAACACTTAACAATATGTCTGCAACTCGCAATAAGGAAAGATAGTAAATCACTAAATGAAAATACACAAACAGTTGACTTCTACCTCAAATAAAACAAAAAATAGAACACATTAAAAAAGTAACTAAAAAAGAAGATTTAGAGAACGAAATCATAGAATTTACAAATATAATAAAAGTACTAATCCATAATTCACTTACAAAAACAAAAATTCGCGACACACCTTATTGGAATGAAAAATTAGAGAGCTTTAAAACGATACGAAAAAAACTACAAAGGAGACTATACAAAAGCAAAAATAAAACAAATAATAAAGTGGAATCATTAAGGATTAAAATTAGAAAACTGAAAAAAGAATACAAGGAAGAACTGCAGTCATCAAAGCATGAAAAATGGAAAGAACTGATTAATTCGTCGACAATCTGGGGCAAACCGTATATAATCTGTATGGATAAAACCAAACAAAGAGTAGACATGCCTGCTTTTAATGTCGGTGGATGCATCGTACACGATAACATTGAAAAACATAAAATAATTTTTGCTGAATTATTTCCAAACCGAACATTTAAATTGCAACCGACTCAGCCAGATAAAACTCTTCAAATATGTGAAAACGAATTAATTACAATAATCAAAAAACTGAACAATAGGAAAGCCAATGGACACGATCAAATTTCTAACAAGATGATTAAACTTCTTCACAAAGTAGACGAAAAAATATTTACATCTATTTACCAAAAATGTATCGAACTAAATTATTTCCCTAACGTCTGGAAACAAGGAAAAATTAAAATAATAAACAAACCTGGAAAAGATTTAACAAATCCGAAATCAAACAGGCCCATAACGCTACTGTCTAGTTTAAGTAAAATATAGGAAAAAATAATAAAAAATTTTCTGGATACAGAAATAAAAGAAAAAGCGATTTTAAACGAAAATCAGTTCGGCTATCTTAAAAACAAATCAACCGAGCTAGCAATAAAAAAGTTATGCGATTACATTGAAAAATATAAAAAACGAACAAGACATACGTTACTAATCAGCTTTGACATATCCGGAGCATTTGATCGAATAAAAATTGATGAAATCTTAAAAATAATGAAAAGAAAAAATTTATCTGGTACAATACAAACTATAATTGGTAACTACTTAACAGATAGAAGAATTGGGTTATTTAATCAAGAAAACAAAATCCTATACAACAGGAGTGTCAACTCAGGAGTACCACAAGGTTCGGTTCTAGGGCCAGTACTCTTCAACATAGCAATGAGCGAAGTTCATAATTTGCATTTCAGTCAACACTGCAATAAGCTACGCAGACGATATAATGTTAGTAGCAGGAATTTCTAAAAAGGACGAAGTTTACAATATAAATGAAACAATAAAAAAATTGAGTAAAAACATTCAAAACTTAGGCTTACAATTCAACATAAATAAAACCCAAGCACTACTAATAAGTAGAAAACAAGACAGGGAAGAAATGATACACTGCATTGAACAGCACTTATACATAAAGATAAAGATAAAATAAAAATAGTAAAAGAAATAAAATACTTGGGAATAATCATAGACACACTAATTTAAATTTTGGAAAACACATCGAATTCATAATAGACAAGATTAAGATTAATTTCAAATTAAGATCACTATATTCAAATATGTTCGGTTTCAAATATAAAGATAGAATAGTACTCTATAAAGAGCCATTTTTGGATCTATAATACTGCTCTACAGTATATTTTCCAGTTTTACGAGAAAAAGACAAGGATAAGCTGTTAAAATTACAAAGGAAAATATTAATAGGAACAATCTCTGGTTATCGCACAATATCGTATACTTCAGTCAACATCATAGCAGGGGAATAATACCTATAGACACTTAAAGTTAGAAACTGTAAACCAAATCAAAACATGCAAACAAGAAGAACTAAAATTTTAGACAAAAAAAGTTACGAAAACAAATCAATAAAATTAATTCAAGTATAAATTAAAAACTGGCAAAGTAACACGGGAAATAGTTCCAAACTTAGAAGAAAGACTACAAATGAAACATTTTTATACCGATTATAACTTCACTCAATTTTTAACCGGACATGGAAATAATAACGGGGTGTCTATATGAAACGATTTAAAATTTCTGAAACAGACATCTGTATAGACTGTAAAGAGGAAACAGACGATTAACATTCGATTTTCGAATGCAATAAGTTTAAAAACGAAAGAGAAAAACGGAAAATAATAAAAAAACCAATAACCGAAATACATAAAAAAAAAACTTTTTTAATTTGATCAGCTTTGTCAATCATGTAATGAATAACAAAACAAAACACATCAACAACAAATAATAACAGTAACAATCAGAAACTCTGGCTGAAAAACCGAAAGGTACAGCGGAGTAAGTAAATAAATAAGTAAATAAAAAAAAAAAAAAAATGACCTTGTAGTCCAAAAGCGACTTGTAAATACAATAAATAAAAAAAAAAAAGAAGAACATCAGCCCTCTCCATTAACCGAAAAGTCTGGTTTTATTATTTTTATTGTAATCAGTTGAAATTTTTAATTTCTATCTTTTAGAACTGGTTACTTTATATTAATTTAAAAAAATAAGTTACGCGAGTATTAATAGATTTGCTTTATTCTTTTGCTTAATCAGTTATTGTTGTAAAGAGTGAATACATTAATTTAGAACACTGGTCGTTGGCGAAAAATGAAAGTCTTGAAAAATTGAGGTGGAAACGTTAATTTGCTTTAGGATATTTTTTTTTCATATCTTTACGAGGCTACACTATTGAAACTGTTGCTAAACTATTAATTTTAAATAATTGTAGTTGTTTTCTAAAAATATCGATTTATGATACACATACATGATAATAACCATTTTTTTCTTTAAGGCCGGGGATAATATGAAAAATCATCGTGCTAAGTTCTTATATCGGAGATATGTAACTTTTAAAAATGAACCAATTATTTAAAACTGATTTTTCCGTAAGAATTATAAAAAATTATTATCTAGGCGAGCAGAGGGCGTTCCCATGGAAAGATTCGAAGGATCGAGTTATTAATGACGTCATTCTTGCGCTAGAGGGAAAAGTTCATGAAAAACCGTCATGAAATTGCTATGAACCGTAAATTAACTTTTTTTTCTTTTAACGATGACGAAGTTAATTGAACCTGTAAGTATTATGAAAGAATCATCATCTGGGATTCCAGGGATGTCCTTATGGCGAGGTTCAAAAGATCAAGTTATATTTATATATATATATATATATATATATATATAAATTAATATTATTTAATTCATTATTACTATTCCTTCAAAAAATTAAAATTAATATAATCGATAGCAATTTTCTTTATTATAAATATATTTAGAGGTTTGATTAAGTGTTATATGCATAGTATGAAGAAATTGGCAGAAAAATTTGATTCTATGAATCATTATTATACATTAACAATTCTCAGTAACTATTCTTCTTCTTTACTTATCGGAAAATCAGTATAAATTATCAATTATTCATATAGAAAATATACCTACTTTGGTACGTATAGATAGAGCGCGTTTATCGATTTTTAGCACGAACGGTTTTCTGCTTCGTACACGAGTGAGGATTCAAAGTCGCAGCTCGTTTTGCACATACATAAATTCGGCTGTTTTTGGCTGAAATTCAAGCATTCGTTTACTTTTTGTATATCTCGCAGAGTAGTAGTGTAAAGGGATATCTACGAATTTCCCATCGGTGGCGAGTAATGGTTTATGCCAAAAGATTATTTTATTTAATAGTAATAATATTCTTCTCTTGGAATATACATACTTTTCCCATAATGCACCCAAGTTGATTGTAAAGTTTCGGAAACAAATGTTATGATCGCTTGCCCGAAATTTACGTGCAGAGTTCCATGCTCGAATTGATACATTCGTGAAACCTGAATAGGTACAACAAATACGGTTGTCCGAAAAAAATAAATTTAATATGGTTTAAAGTTGAATGCAATACTGTCAGCACTATACATATGTATGTAGGTATATAAATTCACAACATTATGCGGAACATAATACAAGTATCATAAAAATTATATAAAAAACACACACAAATCGTATTAGAAATATTAAAAAATAACATCTACTAGTTTCCACGAATTACCGCCATTTTTAAGATGTTAGTTAATTATTACAATTAAAAATTATTTGGCTATTAATGTAAATTAGTATAAATATTATGATTTAGATGACTATCGATTTTAATTTAATTATAGTTTTGTTCTACAGTGTAAAGTGGATTATTTTCGGGTAATGGTATATTCATAATTTTATATTTAAATTTAAATTTATTAACGAAGTATTTTTCTGCTGTAGTTAACAATTGTTTATCATAAATAATTTTTAATATAATAATATCTTTGTTAACGTTTTGAGCAATATTATGTTTCGTTTTAATCGTATGCAGTTACTGAGCATATTTAAATATAACATTATGAATATACAATTTTCCGGAGAATAATTCACTCTACACTGCACAACAAAATTATAATTAAATGAAGGTCGATGGTCAACTAAATCATAATATTCATACTAACTAAATTAATAGTCAAATAAATCCTAATTGTAATAATTTACTAAGATCTTAAAAATTACGGTAATTTGTGGAAACTGGTCGATGTCTTTTTTAATATTTTTTTATTATGATTTGTGTGCTTTTTTATATAATTTTTATGATACTTTTATTATGTTCCGCATAATATTGTGAATTTATTACTTTGTGAAATATATATTTATAGTGCCGACAGTATAGGATTCAACTTTAAACCATATTAAATTTTACTTTTCGGATAACTGCGTTTATTGCGCCCATTCTCAGTTTTACGAATGTATTAATTCGAGCACAGAATGCTGCACGCAGATTTCGAGCAAGCGCTATCATAAATTTTTTCCGCAAAAATCGGCTATATTAAAATCAGACGATGGGATATTAACAGCCTTTCAGATTATTCGGAGTTGTATTTAGTTCCATATTCACAGAGGACCATTTGGTTCATTTGAAAGTAAGTTTATTTACTTTATTTCTTTTCACTTTTTCCCTCTCTTGCAGAACTAATCCAATGTCGTCATTTAAATCCTCATCAGTTATCAAAATAATATAAATATAGGACGTCTTTCAATAAATTTCTCTACAACTTCAGCCGTTATTTGAGACGTATTCCGTGACCTGAGATAGGGGGCCTGTACAATACCAAACGCTTTGTAAATTATTTTAGGCTTCATTCACTTTGAATCACTGATGATTCTTATGCCATTGTTTGTTGCCGAAGCCTTTTCCACGGTTATAAATTTTGTTAGATTATTTCACCACTTCTGATCATCATAGTGACGTAATTTAGTCCATCGGCAATGTAGACCTTCTACATCATGTTAATATGTCTGAACCGGACCCGGATTAAGTGTATGATAGGCCCGGGGCTACGAAAATATTAGGGGCCCTTTTCGGAAGTGACAAAATTATCACCATTATAGAATAACTAAATTTTCTTTAATTTAATTATATTATTTTGAATTCACGAATTAACGTATAATTATTAATGTAAACAAAACTAAATATCATATAGACAATTGGTAGAATTTTCGATGCCAAAAAAAGATAAATATATATATATATATATATATAATTTTAAACAATAAAATTTTTTTTTGTTTTTTTTTTTTATGCAAATTCTTGTATAATATTGTTAAAATTTACTGAACGGAGAAAAAATCTTGATAATGCCGATAATCTATCATCTAGCATGGTTGATTTGTACATATTTTTTATTCTTTTTAATATCGAAAAAAATCTTTCTGCCTCACAATTTGTAATCGGTATAGTTACAAATATTCTACATGCAATATAAATGATTGGAAAAACATTTATTATTGCACGTTTAACGATTTATGTCGGAGGTGAGAGCCTCTTGAGGGTCCCTTTATAAGGCGGGGTCCGGGACTGCAGCCTCCCCTAGCCCACCCCTAAATCCAGGATTGGTCTGAACTGTTTCAAAAATGAATAATTTTTTTATAATATGTTATTTTTTCTTGTACTGTACAGATTTACGTAATCGGGAAAGTAACAATGGTGATTATTAATATTTTCACCGAGATCACTCACTATGATAATAATAATAATGAAATGAACACTTATTAAAATAACATATTTATGTATAATTCTGACACATTTCGGAGTTAAAAGTTTCATGATCACGAAATTGTCGTAAATATTTACTTGTGTCAGTGAAAATGAGAAAGAACTATTTCGGCGTTCCGCCATATAAGTTCAGACATGAAAAATATACAGAGCATTTAGAAAGATAAATACGTGTGCAAGACAAAAACGTTTCAATAACAGCAAAAAACATGTAAATCGCACAAAAAGAAATGCGCATCTATGATGCAGCTTAATATGAGATATTAATTTTGTTGGAAATATTAAAATGTATATATTTGTACATACATATTGCAGATATGTTGAATGGTAAAGTAGTCAAGTATATTTTATTAATTTTGATTCATTACACAGCGAACTATATATATATATTCTCTTTTTAGTCGTATTACTCGATTCCAAGCGTCGTGACCACCTATTCCTACATTCCAGGTGTACAGAACAGATAGCGTTCATGGCAATTGTTATAAGCAACGTGAGCGTAGACTACACTCGGAACTGACTGTAGCCACTTGTTATTGCCATTACCTTTTACGTGAAATAGCGAGTATTTAATTTAATTTCTCATAATTTCTGTCGTCGCCCGAGATCGAACCCGAGGCATCCGTAATGGAAACTAAACGCTCTAGCAACTAGACTCTCTCTCTCTCTATATATATATTAATTACAACGTAATTCTTAGGCTACCCCCCATTCGAAAAAATGTCCCAATTTTATGTAACGCTAAATGTCCCAAAAAATGTCCCAGAAAAATGTCCCAATTTTATGTAACGCTAAATGTCCCAAAAAAATGTCCCAATTTTATGTAACGTTTGTTATATTGCAGCTTTCCAAGTATATAATAAAAACATTCGTACACGCACATCGCTATTCACATACCTATGAATCTACCTAATTGACAAGAACGCCATCAAACATATCTATATAAGACACTGTAATAATAATAATAAACCATAGATAGCGCTACTTAATTGATTGATAAACGTTATCAGCACACAATTGAGAGGTATAAAGTAATTACAGAAACATTTTCACTACCAATATATCACATTTACTGACTACAAGATACGATGAAAACAGTCACGAGCACGTGAAAATTTCAAACAAAAATGTATACATTTATTTTTATTTATCTATTTTTTTCATCTTATTTTATTTTATTTATTTATTTATCTTTTTTTTTTATTACAAAAATAACGCAATAATAACGTAATGTAAACACTTAAAATAAAACTAAACACCGCGTTTAAATAATCGGTATTAAGCAAGCCAGTAGATCTCTTTCTCCAGTACTTCCACGACCGGAAAACCGTACAAGATTGACACGATCGAAAAATCATATACGATCGATGTACCGATTTAATTGCGTTTTTTATATGGCTGCTATTTAAATATTTATGATACAACTTATTATTATTCATTTTACCTTTATGTCTATTTTTGTTTTTATTTTTATTTTTATTTTTAACAATTCTCAGCTCATTTTTACGACTCATATTCTGTTTTTCGTTATTCTGATTATTATTCTTAATATTTCCTTTATTATTCTTTTTCTTATTATTTTTATAATTACTTTTAGTCCTCCGATAATCATAATTTTTCGCTTTCTTATTATTAATATTTGTATAAGTGCTAACTGATCTAAACCTTCTTCTATTATTTATACTACTATAGCTGTTATTATTATTATTTTTCTTAATAGTACTTTTACTGTAATTATTACTATCCGTGTTGCTGTTATTATTATTATTATTTTTTACATTGATGTTGATTCGACTTTTATTCTCATCTTTCTCATCTTCCTCTTTCTCTAATTTGTTCTCAACCTCCGAATTCAAGATCGAGATATCCACTTCTATTCTCTTCGCACTAAACACTATTTCCATGTCCAGCTCCGCCTCAACTCTGAGCTTTAAAGTACTGCAGGTTTCTCTAATATCCTCTTTCAACTCATTTATTTCTTTCCAAGTGTTCTCATTCGACAGTCTTATTCCATCAATCGAATCTCTAATATCCGTTAATTTTTTTTCATTTGATTTCAAATTTTGCTCACTCAATCTCAAGTTTTTTTCACTTGAGTCCTTCAGATCCAGTAGTAACCTAATCATACATTCCATGCGAGACTCCTCTAATTCTTTTTTTATAGACTGCCTTCTTGTAGGAGTCTCGCGATTGGGTTCCGGCGAGGGAGTTGTCGGAACATCTAATTCGATATCCGACATTTCCGGAAACTCGGTACCTCTTTGTATATTTATGTTGTTATAGCTCATTATTAATTTTATTTATTTGTTATTAATATTATTATTTTATTTTTTATTTTTTCTAGTAATATGATTATTCCGCTACTTTTAATAATTTCTACAAATATACGCTAATACTTTTTTTTTTTTTTTTTTTTTTTTGACTAGTACAAAAAAAATATCAAAATTGATGTTGACTAGTATTGCGAGTGCTTACAAATACGACAAAACAACGATTAATAATTATAATACATCGACACACAAAACAACGAATAACTATTATTTTTTTTTTTTATTTTTTATTTTTTTTTTTTTTTTATAGACTTACTGCACCGCGTCTTCTCCCAGTGGCCCAGTGACAAATTTAATACGATGTTTTGTGACTAACTATGAGATGAACTGGTT
Organism: Icerya purchasi; assembly: GCA_039619475.1. NCBI lineage: Eukaryota > Metazoa > Arthropoda > Insecta > Hemiptera > Monophlebidae > Icerya > Icerya purchasi. Next base: position 354,167,142 of record CM077115.1, read on the forward strand.
TTATCGGGCGCCACTCCGTTTGATTGGAGACCAAAATTTTCTTTCGTAATCCTTTTCTTTGCCAGGGGTCCTTTCTGGACAAATCGCGTCCCTGCTCGCTGGAGCCAATTTGTCGTGTGCTCAATTCTGATGTCACGTCACTCTGGCTTCTCCAAACTCCTCCAGTTTCACGATTAGATCAATAAAAGGACGGAGACCACCCAAGCTAAACAAATAGCTATCGCACCGCGGCTCGGGTTGCCGTGTCCTCCTAACTATCAACCAAGCCTGGAGGCTCGTGTTATGTGTCACGTAATAGACGCGAATAAATTCAAATTATTGATAAAAAGATATATTCACACAATTAGACCACGCGTCGGTGACTAGAGTATTTCGGAACAAAGCAGGTGATCGACACATTTAACAGATAAACAACGCGAATATGAAAATATTAAAAATTCTTCACACGTATTAATTATTATGTCGACGGACAAATAATTTAATTTAAAAATTGATGCGGGTCCGCTGACCACGCAACGCTTCAAATTACGAGAACTCTTTTTAGAGCAAAAACGGATACTCTCTCTTGACTAACGAGCGCAAGACTCGCGAAAACCCAGGTAGTCGATCAGCTGTCGGTACTGCCCGACCACTCGCAACGACACATCATGCTTATCAAACGCGTAATTTTTGGCAAAATTACGTCGCTTTAGTCGGGCAGTGTATCCGCGTCTAGCCTTAGTTAATTCTACGTTATTATAATTGTGTTGGTACGGCATCGGAATTATATTCCAGCTTCCCAACCGTTCGAACCATTTAATCAGCTACTTTACTTTACTCGGTTCGAACATTACGAGAGAATTATATACGAAATACTATGCTGTGTTGATCGATAATAAATAAAATAAGGAATATAAAATTTAATCTATGTTTTTCATTTCCCACAGCATAGTAAAGCCAGAATTCCAAACACAAAATCAATATTTTATTTACGTTACTCACTGTAGGCTCATGACAATATATATTAATTACAACGTAATTCTTAGGCTACCCCCCATTCGAAAAAATGTCCCAATTTTATGTAACGCTAAATGTCCCAAAAAATGTCCCAGAAAAATGTCCCAATTTTATGTAACGCTAAATGTCCCAAAAAAATGTCCCAATTTTATGTAACGTTTGTTATATTTTGTAGGATTTTTGTTATTGTTATTTAAAAAATGTCACAATTTTATGTAATGAAATATGTAACGAAAAATGTAATGAAAAAATGTCTTAATTTTATATAACGGAAGGTAAATGTTAGAATAGGATTTTTGTTGTTATGTTATTTTTTGTGTGTGTTGATGCCAGTAAGAATTACGTTGTAAATTTTGATCATTTTATACAAAGTATAGAAGAGAAAGAGACAGGAATGAAAGCAGGAGGGGTCAAGGGGCACAGCCCCTTGCGAGGCCAAAGTGGCCGAGTTATATATATATATATATATATATATATATATATAAATATAAACACGCATAGAGGTTCTAATGACCGCAGTTGCCCCGAGTGGTCTAGGCAAAAGGACATCAAGAAGATAATGGCTTTTGAAAACGTTTCGTTTCATGAAGCTTCTGCTATAAAAAACAAATCGATTACTACTCCGGCATTTTCTTACGCTAGTCGCGCCTCTGTTCCTTCCTCCAAATTGATAATTTCTCCCGATACTCCTGTTTCTACTGGTCACGCTCTTCCTAAGACTCCCACTTTCCACAAACCTAATAAAAACCATCATTCTTTTCAACCTAAGCCTCAATTCCCTCCTCTTCCGTCTAACCAACTTCCTTCCCCCTCCAATGGCTGGGCTTTAAACCTTCCTCTTAAGGTAAGTAATAATCCCGGTCTTCCTAACACCAGTGTTCCCTCCGTTTTAGTCCCCAATCATTCTGCACCTGCTTCTTCTTCTGCGACTTCTTCTTCCCCTATGACCAATTTAGCAACTGATATTATTGATCTGCTTTCTTCCCACAACATTGTGACCTCATCTAACTTTGCCTCTTCACTTTTCTCCTTCCTGTCTAGTAATTTATGCGGCAATTAACTTCTCTCTTAAATTTCTTCTTCATTTTCCTTTTCAACTTGTCACTGCTCTGCAGTACGCTGTTGAGAAATGACTTGAGTCATCTACTCACAGTGACTCAGTGCAAAGTTTTGAACTTCCTTTCACAATCCTTTCAAATTTTTTCTTTAAGAATTATAAGATATATGGAATCGGTTCATTTTGACCAGTATTCCAATGCAGTTGATGTTTTCCTTCCTATGGTTCAGCCTGGTCATTTTAGAAAAACGCCTTGGGAGGTAATTAAACCTACCGGTCCTAAGGACGTTTTGATAATCTTTCCTTTAGTCAGTCGCAGGCTTTTTTACCTCTTTACTGTTACATGTTGCATGCAGACTGAGCATAGCTTCATTTATATAACATTTTTACATAATAATGGAAGGCATAGATCCTTCTGTTGTTCTGGTGTAATGTCTTTCTGCATTTACTGTCTTCAGTTACTATTATTATTTATCAATGTTTATTTCCTTGATATTTCGCCTTATTGCCGCAGATTCTATCTTACTTCCTTGTCTTATTCCTCTGCCTCCACAGTCAGCTCCCTCTCTTATGGTTCCACTCATACTCTTCCTTGTACTCCCTTCTTGGTCGGCGAGCAGGAATTCTCTTCATGCCATTTTCCACGCTTTCTTCCTAATGATCCACAAGTTTAATATTCTCCAATGGAATTGTCGTAGTCTGAGAGCCAACCAACAGGCATTGGAGGGAATACTAGACTCCTCCTCTATCCATATTGCTCTTTTATCTGAGACCTGGCTTTCGGAATCCTCTAATATTTCCATTCGTGGCTTTACAGCAATACGTTCTGATCGTGTTGATGGCTATGGTGGCGTTGCCATCCTCATAAGAAATGATATCTTCTTTGTCCACCACGACCATTCTTCTTACTTTTCTTCTGATTCTCTCTCTCCCAACTTAGTCCATATTTCGATCCCAAATATTCATCCTCAGCCTGTTCATATATTTTCTGTATACGTTCCTCCTAGTTTTGACCTTAATAATTTCCCATTCTCTCTTTTGGCTTATCCTCATTCTCTTCCCTTTATTGTCGGCGGTGACTGGAATGCTCACTCTCCTCTTTGGGGCTCTGCGCGTCATAACAGGAATGGCCGTGTTCTAGAAAACTTTATTCTCGGTAAAAATTTTGTCCTTTTGAATGATAACTCTCCTACTCTTTATAGAGGCGCTCACTCATCCAGCTCTGTTGATCTGTCCTTTACCTCTCCAAACTTTGGTCTTCGCTGTCAATGGAAAACTCTGGACGGTACCTTCGGCAGCGATCATGTTCCCATTGTTTTCTCTTTTCACCATCTCCTTCCTCCTCCTCCTCCTCCTCCTCATTATTCTATACCCGCTCTCGCTCCTAAATGGTCTCTCAACAAGGTTAACTGGGAGGAATTCCGTTCTAATTTCGACTTATCTCTTCCTTACATACACTCCCTCTCCGATCCTATTCAACAATATAACGTTTTCTCTGATTCCATTTCTTCTGCTCTGGACGCCTCCTCTCCACCAATTCATCATTCCAAAAGAAATTACCATCTTCAGGCTTCCTCACTTTGGTGGAACGAAGATTGTACTAATGCCGTTAAAGACAGTGTCTCTTCATTTAGATGTTTCCGGTCTTGTTCTTCCTTTGCTAACTTCATGGCTCATAAAAAAGCTAATGCCAAGGCTAGATTTATCCTCAAAACGTCCAAAAGAAATTCATGGAGGAAATTTTGTGCTTCGTTTTCTAGATCTACTTCAATTTCCCATCTTTGGAAGATGGCTAAAGCTTTTCGCTCTTCTAGATCGGATCGTCCATCATTTTATAACCTTCCTTCAGATAGACTCACTACTTTTCTTGATTCCATTGCTCCCTCCTATGTTCCTTCCCTTGAGGAATCTTGGTCTCCTTCCCTTCCTATCTCCAATTCTTCCCACTTCCTGTCTTCTAGCTTCAGCATCAATGAACTTCGTGCTTCCTTGACTAATTCTTCTAATTCTAGCCCTGGTATAGATGGCATTCCATTCCGTGTCCTTAAAAACCTTTCTGAATCAGCACTTAAAATCCTGTTGTCAATTTACAATTCTTTTCTGTGTATCTGTGAAACTCCTCCGCTTTGGAATTCCTTTATTATTATTCCTATTCCGAAGAAGAATCCCAATTCCTTTCGTCCTATTTCTCTAGCCTCTTGTTTAAGAAAACTTTTTGAACGAATGATTAATAGGCGCCTTATCTGGTGGCTAGAATATAATAATGTTCTTCCTGATAACATGTTTGGTTTCCGTCCTGGCTTTGGTTCTTCTGATTGCATATCCCTTTTTCTCTCTGATATCTATAAATCTTTCATCCACAAAAAATTTACTATCTCTGCGTTCGTTGATGCTACCTCAGCTTTTGATAAGGTTCACCTTCCTTCTCTTCAGGATAAAATGCTTTCCATTAATATTCCTCTTGAGTTTACATCCTTAGTTATTAATCTGTTTCGGAACAGAACTATCCATCTTTCTACCCCTTTCTTTTCTGATTCCAGGACAGTTTTTCGAGGTCTTCCGCAGGGATCGTGCCTTAGTCCTACCCTTTTTAACATTTATTTCCTTAGTCTTTCTTCTCTTTCTATTCCATCTAGTTCGCTATTCTTTGCCGACGATATTCTCGTCTATTCTTCTTCTGATGATCTGTTTTCTGCTAATGAGGAGCTTAATAACTCCCTTGCTATTTTAGAAAATTCTTTATCTTCTCTTCATCTTTCTATTTCCCCTGAGAAATCTGCTGGTATCGTTTTTACATTTCGTCCTTTTGATCGTTCCTTGGTTAACCTTTTCATGTGCCAGGTCCCTATTCCTTTACTCACTTCCTTCTCCTACCTCAGTGTAATTCTTAATAGTACTCTGTCTTTTCATGATCATATTAACTATCTCTGCACGTCTGCTCTCAAAAGACTAAATTTTTTGAAGGCGTTGTCTTCCCCCAAATGGGGTGGTGATCCATATATTCTTCTCATGCTGTATAAATCCATTATTCTTTCTAAGTTTGACTATTGTTCATTTCTTTATGCCAGTGCTCCTGTTTCCCTTCTCGTCAAACTTGATCGCATCCAAAATTCTTGTCTGCGCCTCTGTGTTGGTGCCCTGAATTCTTCTCCAATTCCAGCTCTTCTGTCCGAAACTGGCTTTGTTCCTCTTTGTATTCGAAGACTTCACCTTGGTGAAAGGTTCATGATTAGACGTCTGCAGATCTCTCCTTCCAAACTCATGAATTCTTATCGATATATCCGGGTCAACTGGCGTTTTTCTCCTCGTAAGATTCCAATTCTTTCTCTCATCTCTTCTCGACTCGTTCCACTTTCTCACTTTGTCCTCTCCCAGAACAAATCTCCATACTTTACCTTTAACTTCTCTGAACTGTCTCATCCGCCTAAGTTATTCTCTTTACCTTCTAATATTAAGTCTCTTCCTCGTTCTGCCATTCACGAAGAATTTAATCACACTCTTTCCTCTCTATTTCCTGCTCACATCACGATTTTTACGGATGGCTCGAAATCTGCTTCGGGGGTCGGTGCCGCTTTTATTCTTCCTGCTCTCAACTATTCTGAATCATTTCAACTTCCCTCCTTCTCTTCTGTCTTCCTAGCCGAATCCACGGCTATTTTGCGTGCGGTCCTCTTTATATCTTCAACTTCTAATTTAGTGAATTTCCTTCTATGCTCCGACTCGAAGAATGTTTTAGTAGCTATCGCATCTCCCCTTCCTGAACCCTCTTCCTGTCCTATTATTCTTTATATACGCTCCTTGATTTTCAATTTATTAGCCTCCCGTTCTATCCATATTGACCTGCTTTGGATTCCTGGCCACTGTGGTATAGCTGGTAACGATCTTGCTGACTCGTTAGCTTGCTCGGCCGCAGTAAGTGGTCGTTTCATAAGCAGATTTCCTTCCCAATGTCTTTACTCTCTCTCTTTTCGTTCTCACCGTGACTTTTGGACTGATCTCTATCCGTCCTTTTTCTCCAACCCTGACTCATTTTACCTTGCTTTACAGCCTTCTCCATCCGTTTCTCCCTGGTTTAATAATTTTCCCAGTATCAGCCGTTCTGTCATTTCTTCCATAGTTCGCCTTCGTTTTAATCACAGTCTGCTCCCGGCTTCTCGTTTCCGCTTTGCTCTGGTTCAATCTCCTTTGTGTCCCTTTCATCCTCCAACCTTCAATGGCTCGTGTGATGCAAATCACGTACTATTTGAATGTTCCTTTATTTCTACTGAACGCGCGATCCTTTATTCCAATTTGCTTAGCCTTGGCCTCCCTACACCTTACAGTGCCCTCTATATTCTCACTTTTCCATCTCCTTCTGTTGTTCCCTTGTTATCCGCATTCATTTCCTCTGTCTCTAATCGTTTCTTGATATAACTTGTCGCTCCATATGTCCTTCTATTCTTTTAATCTTTTGTGCTGGGTAAATGTCCTGTGCTGGCGTGCCCATTTAAAAAAAAACAAAAAAAAAAAAAAAAAAAAAAAAAATAGAGGTAAGTATAAGTGAGTCGGTACAACTTTACAAGACAGAATAACTTTCATTGTACAACAGAGCATATGTGGCATTAGATAAACATGTGAAGTGCCTTTGTACAAAAAGTTAGTTATTCTCGCCTTATACAAATAAATTTATAAACTGGAAGATAGCCATGTTGCAATTACCAATACAAGTTAAGTTAATTCTTTCTTATTTAAAATACATTAAATGAAGTATCTTCTACGTCTGTCAGTCTACGATCCTGTATTGATTGTGAGTTATTTAGTTTTGGTTCATTACGCAGAAACCTGAAGCTATACACCTTACTGCGAAAACTATGCACATGTTAGTAAGAAAAAAATATATAAATAATTAAACATCTAAAGCTTCCATGATGAATATAATTTGGAAAATAATTTATGATAGATACCATGTTTAGAAAATTTTTAACATTTAAAACTTAAAGTTTCGGAAAATTTTAAGATAAAATTTTTTAAACACAGTGTCTATTATAAATTGTTTTTCTAATATATATATATATATATATATATATATATATATATATATATATATATATGCATATTTCAGTATAGAAAAATAGGAACATACTAGAGTACAGTTCCACATGTTAACTAGATAGTTGATCTTATCTCTCTATATATACCAAATACGATGTACACCTGCAGATGTAAAATAAACGGCACTGTACAGACCAGCAAGTTAATTAATTATCCGAGGATTTATTAGGTATAATCAGGTTAATGCGTAAAGAATATTGGGAGGCTCTGTGGTGCAAACCATATACTAACAAATATTATAAAAAGATTCAAAGAAATATCCCTGCCAAACCATGGTATTCTCGGTTGTCATACTCGAACATCTATACAGGAAATTGGGACAAATATGCTGCCTGCTCTTTTCTATATAAAATCCGGTGGATTGATTTTCTGTACTCATCCAAGGGACGTAGATAAAGTGGCTGAGGCAGATCACATGTTTTTAAAATGTTCTTATTACATTCCGCACATTTCTGATCTCCATCGAGCGTTATTATTACTGAATATCCCGCGATCCTTTCACTATCGATTACATATCATGCAATCTATGATTTTGTAAGAAGAAGTAGGATATTGGTATAGTCATAGCATAACAGACAATTGAGATTAATAAGTGAAATAAATAGACGATGGATGGAATTTGAGCGTAAAGCCCCCTCTTCAAAAAAACGTTGGTTTGACAACTACTCTTGGTATGAGGGAAGTTGAATAGTGAGAGTGAAGCAGAGTGAAGGGAATAATAGATGTGCAATATGACACTGAGAAGATGTAATTGGAAACATTTATTATTTGATGGAAATGTGTAGCTTCGCGTGATGGTATTGAGAGGTGCGAGAGATAGATAAATACAGATAATTGCTATTATGATGAGATAAGGGGACCCTAGACGTAATACATTAATTTTATTAAACATTCCTGAAAAAATTTGAGAATGTCATTCGCATGCTTTTGTCGCTAAGTTAGAAAATCAAAAAAAAATAATAAAAGAAAAAAAACTTCTTGTTTTGCTTTGGTTAGAAATAATGGAATTCAAGTTAATTGACGGAATAAATGTTTTTACAAATTTACAGAAGGCAATCTGTTTTCAGGATGGATCGATTTTATTTCATTTATCGTGACTCGAAAATTTCTGCGGACGTCATCCTGCCAATGGTCTGGTGTCCGCAACGCAGATTCCTGCAGAGCAGCTAAAAACAAAAATGACTCTAAAAAGTTTCAATAGTAAAGTAAAAAAAATTGCAATGTCCGCCATTGTAGGACCGCGATTGAAAAATACTAGCTGAGCTCGGAAGCCGCTAAGTTTGTTTTTTTTCTCTAGCGGTTTGCAGCTTCTTAAAACTGTCTTACGTCGCTTAACGCTGAACATTTAGAAAACGTATTAGTTGCAGCAATTTGCGAGCTTCATTTTGTTTAGCAAGTTTCTAAGTAAATTGTGCGGAACAGCTTCTGAAGGACGTTAAGTTGGATTTCAGATTGCAATATAGTGCATACCAGCGTATCGGCGAAGAATGTAATTTAAACTTCTCTGACCGAAATGTCTTCAACAGAGTTTAACATCTTCAAACGTTCTTCAGAAAGGGCAACTGTTAGTGGAGAGAAGAGCATATTATAATCGCCTTTACTAACTTTAATTTGTTAAAATTATATGTAAAGTGATTTTATGAAATGTACTTGTAAGTACGGATAGGCATTACGTTGAGCACATCATGAATATATATACAACATTGCCAGTTCGAAATAGTTGAATAAAGCATTGGTGAACGCGATGGTACCTTCACCGACATTTTTGAGCGGTTCTCTTTAGATATTAGTGACAAAATGTTTTTATATCAAAAACAATCTCCATAATATTTGTTTAAAGAGGGAATAAAAACACTAATTTACTGTAAATTTATCAATTTTCCAACTATACGAAGTAACTAATTGATCATATTTCTAAACCGAGAACTTTCTGTTATCATGCCTGTTGTGCATTATTTTTCAATAGCTGTATAGCTGTATGCAGTGCACTGCTGTTGGAAGTTACTGCGTTTTATTGTCGTGCAAACGCAGTTCAAGTGTGTATGTTTGAGCGCATTGACCAGCTGTCGTTGTCTACTGCGTCTATTAACGATTATTTTTTCACAATTTTTACTTAATCGCGAACATCTGATTTGGTAGTTCTTCTAGTCGTTCGGTTAGAACTCCTTTTTCTGTCTATTCTCTTTCGCAAGCTGTAGTCTAATTTTCTACCTTCTCCAATGCGCGCTGGTCATTTCTTTTACAAATTGCTAGACTATCCATCAGTCCAATTATATATATATTTAGGAGATCTATTTGGTAGTAGTGTAGTTAAAAAAAGGTCGATGTTTAAGTATTTTTTTAAAATGGCATACAATTAAACATCAATAACAACTGTAATATAAATTTTAAATTAATTTTGAACTTACTTCGTAGAAATAAAAGGAATTGATCCCGTTCTCAGGAGAGCTTCCGTTGAAAATAGTGCTGGTAAAATTGTACGCGTCGACTGATTCTTCTTCGGTGACGGTTGACCATGATTGATCCGTCGTTATGTTATGCGAACTGTCACTCGGGAAAAAGGATTCGTTAGTCATTTCTTGACATTTGTTATGTTTTTAATGCGCTTTGAATAACTGTCATGCGGTGCACGCAAGCTACATCCCTGGCGCCCCTGAAACAAATCAATAATAATGAGGATCAAGAAAAAAATAATCAAAATCTTTCAGTTGGTTTTGGCACTAAAAAGTATTCAAATATTTGACGAACTTTTCTCGCTTATGATTCGCTGTTTTTGCTTTAATGTTGAAAGAACTTTTTTTATTTCTTCTTCTTTTTTTTTCTTTTTTTTTAGAGTGTCGGGAGGGGAATTCACCAATAAGAAACCTCCGTTTTATCTATTGCGAGAAATATATTTAAACTCACATGTTCGTATTTATTTTATTATTATTTTTTAAAATTTTATTAGGGGAATTACTCCATGTACCGCTTGCAACTACTGGGACTATTGCGGTGGATCTACAATTCTTTATATTAGACCCTTCCGAATGAAAGCCAGAAGTTTGGGAGGATGTCGGTGAAATGTAATGTACTCGCGACGTACCTCATTGAGACATACACATTTTAGCAGAATGAGCGAAACTGATGGCTATTCATCGATAGAATAGAGTAGGCAAGTGTTTGATCGAGGAATTTGTCTAAAGAGAAAGTCATGAGAAATAGAGGTACGTCTTGTTCTGAGGCGGTTGACTGCTGAGAACACTCTACGTTCTGTTCCATTTGAACACCATCATCATGATTCTTTTGTAGACTTCAAATCTCGGAGAAAAGTAGTTTGAGAAAGTCAGTCGTGATCCCATTGTGCGAAAAACGCATCCGACAAGAAACTTTTCCCGATCGATGAGCCGTGCGAACAACAGGGTATTGGATACATCATGGTCGACACTGAGCGACCAGATCCTCACGCTCACTGCCTGGAGCACATCAATATGGCTCGGGAGCTGAATAAGTACAACACATTCGGAACTCTTTCTGGTGAAATTAGTACAGAAAAGAAAATATATTTAGAACCATTGGTATTTCGGAATGATAATTTGGAAGATCCGGCTGAACTATCGGTCACCAGCATAATTACGTGTGGCTGAGACCGTAATTTTAAACAGGTTTTTAGACAGGACAGCAGTGCATACATCTCGGTGTCCAAAATAGGTACGAACTCATTCAACCATATACTCTTTACGTTTCCATCTATCTCGAACGATCACGCAGCTGGTCCGGACATCAATTTAAGCTGTGGATCCATTAGTGCTTTCGAATATGTAGGGAATTCGTCAATAATATTAGATGCCCTGTGGCCAAACGGTGCTAATGGACGACTGTTGTCTATAAACCAGTTCTACTGACATTTATCCGAAAATAAATCCAGGATGGGAGGAAGATGTGAATAGTTAATTTTGGGGTTAAAGTTAGGGCTTAAATTACTCTAAAAGAATACAGCATTAACTTTTAACAGAAGTTTTTTAAGGAATTCAGGCATTGTGATTATGTCATCATGGTTTTCTCCAGACTAAGAAAACACATCGCGGTAGATAAACAATCTTCTACTATGTGATAGGTGGAGAAATACTTGGCAAAGAACATAGACTTTTTGCTGGGGATGTAAAATGGGCATCGAGCATTATACGCAGAGCAGAATTGTGTATTGGGCCAAGAACTTTCAGTAAAGACTCACTTGCCAACGAATACACCTGACACCCATGGCTGATTTTACTGGAAACCAGTGTTTTGAATATGTTTAGGAGGAATCTATTTAGTTTTTAACTCGTTATCAGCGGTTTTTGGGTTTATCTGCCGTCCATCAAGATATCCACCAAACGAAAGGGGAATGCTAGGACACGCTTGTGTATAATACAGGAGGAGATACAGAATAATTTTCTTGATAAAAGGAAAAAGAGTAAGTAACATTCTCGTGCAAAACCAACCATAGATAAAGGAACAGTAACCGAGTTTAGAACGGATAATGGATTTATATAGAGAAATGAGGAGAAGAGGATACGCCTCTCTATTTTAAAGGCCAGTCTTTTAAAAACAGTAAAGGAAAGAAAAATTAATGTGTTTGTAAAAGGACAAACGACTGTTCAGGAATAAATTGAGATAGCAAAAGAAATATTTATGAGGGATAGGGTTTAAGGATATACAGATTAAAATGGGATTGAAAGAACGAAGAGAAGAAACAGTACATGAAGATTTCGAAGCAGAGATAGAAAGCTCAAAGAGAAAAGGGATTGTTTCAGAATGTAGCCAGGGATGAACTGATTTTTTCGTTCGCGTCTACGATATCGCAAGACGAGGAAAAGTGAAAAATGTCATCCACAAGGAAGCAACAAAAATTGTATAAATTGATAATGGGAGAAGAGAAATGCGCTGGGATGTTAATTACTATCATTCTACTTTGAAGAGTAGGGAGATGAACATTATCAAAAGCACGGGAAATATCAATAAAAGCAGCTAATGTATACTGATTATCGACGAAAGATCTGTATATATGAGAGACAAAAAGACTGACGCAGTCAGCAGGACCTAAGTCTGCGTGGAATCAAAACGTATGGGAAGGAAAAACATTATTGTGTTCGAGCTACCAGACCAGGCGCTTACTGTTAAACATGCCCTCAAATAATTTTCCTGAGACATGATACTAAGGAGATCGGTCAAGGAAAGGAATTTTTGTAAGGGATCATCATCTAGCTTACTCGAATTTCTATGCGGCGCTAATACACACGACTAAAATTCGAACTGGCTATAGTCGCTTGATTTATCGATATACAAATGCAGTTCCCTAAGTGTGTTTAAACTGTTGTATGCTGAACTAGCGCGCATATTTTTGTCGTCTCTTGGTTCGAACCCGAGACCTCCGGATCGGAAGTCAAGCGCTCTAGCCACTAGACTAAACGTGACAGAGATAGAAATGATAATAAAGGTGTTCCAGGCGGGTGGTGTAATTCCTCTGGACAAAAAGGAGTTAAATATACAGAGAAGAGTACGGAGAGCTTGATCGGATACATTTTTAAGGACAAGGAAGGGAATGCCATCAAGATCCGGAGTGGGACTAGAAGATTTTTCAAGAATAGACTTTAGTTTATTAATATAGAGCAGAGAGGTAAATAAGTGAGAGTTAGAGTCCTATGTAAATGTAAAAGGACATGATTCATTAACATTGGAAACAAACGGGAGCAACAGCTTCAACAAAAGATAATAGACTATCCAAAGAAATGGTGCAAGTGGAAGGCCGTTCGGGAGAAGGGAACTTGAAAGCTCTAGCCATTTTCCAAATATGGTTAAGTGGAGTGGTTCGAAAAAGGAAGAGCAGAAGTTTTACCGAGAGGATTTCTTAGAAGATTTTTGTATATACTTAGCTCTTGTATTAGCGCTTTTGTGTTAGCAAGGAAATTCTCACAAGTAGGATTTGACAACAAAAAATTCTAAAAGTAGCGCGAATACAATTGAAAACAGCGTTGCATTCCTCGTTCAATCAGAGGGGTGAAGCTGCTTGGTTGACAGGGAAGAGAGGAGAACAAAAGACCATTTGTAATAGAATTTAGAAGTAGATAGTAGTGAAATGCAGGATCAGAGCCATCTAGAAGGTTAGGAAACGTCGAATCGACTAAGGAATGGAAAATATCATAATTAGTTTTGTATAAATTCCATCGAGGGTAATGGAGAGGTTTAAAATAAGAAGGAGGGGGAAGATTCTGGGAAGTAATTAGAATAGGAACATAATCACTGCCATAAGAGCCCATAAGGGTCGACCGATTGTAGTCAAAACCAATAGTATGAAAATGTCAAGTCGACAAAACTATAGCTAGATGGACTTTTGTATTAGGTAAGGGAGAGATCATTGAGGAGAACTATATCATTAGAAAGGATGAGATTTTCAAAAACAGTACCGTTGTTACGGTTTAAGCAACCCCATGGGGGAGACCGAGCATTCTAGTGACCACCAATGATGAATGGATGTGGGGATAAATCTGAGAAACGGAATGAGAAGAAAGTAACAAAGATCACAACTAGGAGAAACAGATGGAAATTATGTTAAGCGGATGGGCAAAGTTGTAAAGGATAGAAATGTGTTCAATATTAGGCCGATTAAGACTAGAAAGGGTATTAAAGGAATCATCATAAGACTGAAAGAGAACGTCGTTCCTGACAAAGATTGCAGATCCACTATAACGTCACAATCGCATCTGATTATCTTGTATCCTCGAAAGTTTATAGGCATATCTGACTGTAGCCACGTTTCAGAAATAAAAGCAACATTAATATTGTAAATGTCTAACAGACCCTCTAATGAATTTTTGTTGGCTCTGAGGCTATGACAGTTCTACTATGAAATATTAAAAGTAGCGGGCATAATGGATCTGAGTAGGGAAGAGAAAAAGCAATAAAAAAAAAATGATGAAGGGGGTGCAAAAGGAAGAGAAGGTATATAGATGGTGCCAGATGAAAGAAGACGAGTTAAAGTAAAATAAAGCATAATTAAAATTCAAGAAATGAATAAAAAGAGAAGAAGCAGCAAAAATAGACAGAAGGAGGCAAATGTTAAAAAGAATAAAAGAAATTGGAGCAAGTAAGTTGAGAAAAAAGTTAACGAGAAGAAGAGAGGAATAAATAATAGTGGTTAAGCAAATATGGCCCGTTGATAGGAAGGAAATGGTGTCCGGCTTGAAAAGGGCACATGCAGATGCTAAATTGGAATAAAAAAAAGATAAACCGATAAAGGGGGAAAGGAATTTTAGAGACATCGGATAAAATAATATAGTGCTATTGTAGCTAAGTTGTGTAAAAGAGCGAAATTTATAATCGCTGTTATCTTTGGCAGCAGTTTTGAAAATGTAAAATAAAATTTGTAAAAGCAAAGAAAAGTGCTAAAGTGTTTCAGTCGCAAAGATTTTAAGACACAAGTACTATGAAGAATGGCACGAATAAAACAAATATATTGGAGCTCAGCAGTGATTTTAGTCACAGCGGAGTCAGTATATTCAAATATGAAGTAAGCGATTGCTGCGTATGCGCCTAAAAAGAGGAGATTAATATGAGAGGAAATAATAATAGTAATAACAAAGATAGAAGAGAAAAGAAAATTAAAAAAAAAATAAGGACAGAAAAGTCGAAGATAGACAATGAAGAAGGAAGAAAATTCAGTTCTGATTGTATTTACTCTCACTTTATAGCGAAGGTGAGAACATTTAATTCAGGCGAATGTAGTTAAATAAAAAATGAGATAAAAAATCAGCAAAGGAAGGAGGAGATGCAGTGTTATTGGACGTAAGAAGCTCTAGAATGTTAACTGTTGGAAAAGCAGTGAAGAGGTGCGTTAGGAGTAGTAACAGGAGTGGAATTAAAAGCTCAACTACTGAGGAATTACTGCTGAGTTAGTAGAATTACTACAAGAGAGAGAACTATAAAGAGCACATCCATTAGATGGCGACAGAAAGGGGTTAGAAGGAAGGTCAGGAAACTGTAGGGAAAGTTTAAAATAGGTTTTATAATTAGGATGTTTATGAAAAGTTGAGTATTTAGAACGGGGAGTAAATTTAATGAAGTGTATAAGAGGTTTCACAAAATTCATTAGAACAAGAAGCATGCAATGAAGCACAATCAGCATATGAAAACGGCTGGAAGGCTAAACTACTTTTTTTTTCTAACTTGGATGTTAGAACGAGGTATTTTTGAACGCCATTATTCGCTTAATTTCTTTTTGTCTTACCCATTCCGGGGGAAATTACAATCCAAAGCACAGTGAGAACCTTTACAATTTCGACAGAAAAGGGCCTCTTGAAGATTGCTGCAGTCCAAGAAAGGATATTTAGAGACACAACGCGAGCACATATATATTGGAAGAACTACGACAGTGTCTGGCAATGTGTACAAAAAACGAAACATTTTGAAAACTATGTAGGTAAACGTAAGTTGGGAAAACCAGGAAAGCGGAGTATGGAAACAAATTCTGGAAGAGCGGACTTGTGGAATTTTTAATTTCTACAGACCTAGTTAGAATTTGGGTGCTGTAGGAATTGACGATTCAATCTCTTCCACAATATCGCCTTTCGAAAACGTAGGATAGACCCCTAAAATAATATCCATTCTATAATTGGCGCTATTGGGAATATTTATATTTTTATTAAGTACGAAGTTATGTTTGGATAAAAAAAGGAGAGAAAGGATTTATTAACCTTGCAAGAGCTAACGGGTAGTTATTGCCTACGCTCTTATCGGCAGCTAAGTTTTGGATATATATATATTTACAATAAAGTTTAAGAAAAAGGTATATTACCATCTTAACTGCTGCTGTTAACATTTTTATTATTACTGTCAATATTAATAGCGTTACCGATATACATTCATTATTTACAAGGTCGGTTTTGCGAAAGTCGCAGCTCCTCCTTAGTGGACAAAGACGCGACCTGTGAAATGGTGGTTTTCTTAGTTTAGAGGGGTTATGAAACCCACTTAAGTTTACGGATAAGTCAGAACGAGAGGGTTTAGAATTATTCAGGAAGGCTGCCGAGCGATCTCCTTTAGACGAGCTCATTAACGAGAACGAGAGATAAAAAAAAAAAAGAAACAAAACTTAGTCACTGATTGAATTAAAGCGCTTTTAAGACTTCACTTTGTACAAATTCGGATAATAGGTCGATTTACACGTCCGGGTAAGCTTGTACTTTACCTCGTGATAGTTCTACTGAGAGCCTACATTTTTCGGTCCTCCATCACATGTGTTTAAGTATTAAATTTTGTAGCTTTGTCGACAACCGCAGTTTTCTCTTTGATAAAAGTACGCCAAAACTTTTCCGTCAAAAGCACCGTGTTTAATGGCTTTCTCTTTTATTTGGTGTTTTTAAATGAATAAAATTTCCGGTAACTTAAGAGGAACAAAAATTGAACTTTATTACGATCGAAGGAGGCCCTTCCTTTTTTGGAACGAATATGCTTTTAAAAGTGCGTGTACAAATTATATTCTTAAAAATCTGGGAATTTCTAATAATAATAAAAAAAAAAAAGAAACAAAAAAAACCCGGAAAGTAATGCAAAAATATTTCGAATAATTGGGAGTATATTAAAATGATCAAAAATTTTAAAAAGTGAAAAAAAAAAATTCTGAAAATTTAAAATAAATCATAAGTGATCCGAATATTCCGAAAAAATATGAGCTCTTCATTAGTGATCGGTAAAATTTGTAGTACCGTGAAGCAAACGAGGAGAATATTAGATCAGCGCGTGTGGGGGCAGTCTGAAAGTTAACAGTTCATTCGTTTTCATCGAAACATCGACTCTCGAAGTAGATAGCCTATAAGCAAAAACCGGCATCAGGTTTTATTGTTGTCAGAAGACATTTTACCTTTTACGAGGTATAAACGGCACGGTGATGTCGTTAGCTGACTATGCATTTATTTTAAGCAAATAACAACATGTTAGATCACCGGAATAGGATTTAGCTATAACTATTTCGTTATTTATATGAAAAGGCGTTCTGGCCTTTTGAATAAAAGCACCAGTTAGTCGTTTTCTTTCTCCTGTCGAAATATGCATGACACTTTTTGTAGCTTTTTATTGTTTTAGACGGTAGCTTCGACCTTGTTTCTCATATTTCTCCAGTACATGGACTGTTTGAAAAGTTCGATGTTTCCTTCTAGAATCAAATTGAAAGTTCACGTAATTATGTTTTAGGATTAGGAAGAGCGTGCGCACCAAGGCTGTGTTTATGGAGGGGGGGGGGGGTAAACCCTCTCCTATGAGAACTGAAACAGTTATTATAAGTACACAAAAATCTGAAAAAAAACAAAAATTTAAAATAAATATTGATGTTTTTTTAGGGTGTTCTTACCTTTAAAAGAAAAATGAAAAAATATGCTCCACATTTTTAGATACTTCATTAATATTTTATGCATAATTTTTTATTACGAGTATAGGTAATTTTTATTAATGGGAAATTATTAATAGTATGAATATTAGTGAAAAATGTACTGTTATTTATAAAATAAATATACAAAGAAAAATAAATGTGTATAAAATAATATTTTAACCTTAGAACATTACTGGAGCACATAAATCATTAAAACACATTCAGTTGATTCTTAACTGAAGTTTACGTGTATTTCGACAAAACTTATTTCAGATATCTAATTGTGATCGAGGTAGATGAAAAATCTTCTACTATATGATAGGTGGAAAAATACTTGGCAAAGAACATAGACTTTTTGCTGGGGATGTAAAATGGGCATCGAGCATTATACGCAGAGCAGAATTGTGTATTGGGCCAAGAACTTTCAGTAAAGACTCACTTGCCAACGAATACACCTGACACCCATGGCTGATTTTACTGGAAACCAGTGTTTTGAATATGTTTAGGAGGAATCTATTTAGTTTTTAACTCGTTATCAGCGGTTTTTGGGTTTATCTGCCGTCCATCAAGATATCCACCAAACGAAAGGAGAATGCTAGGACACGTTTGTGTATAATACAGGAGTAGATACAGAATAATTTTTTGATAAAAGGAAAAAGAGTAAGTAACATTCTCGTGCAAAACCAACCATAGATAAAGGAACAGTAACCGAGTTTAGAACGGATAATGGATTTATATAGAGAAATGAGGAGAAGAGGATACGCCTCTCTATTTTAAAGGCCAGTCTTTTAAAAACAGTAAAGGAAAGAAAAATTAATGTGTTCGTAAAAGGACAAACGAATGTTAAGGAATAAATCGAAATAACAAAAGAAATATTTATGAGGGATGAGTATAGAGTTTAAGGTTACGTATTCGATCTTTTATATTCATTATTATTCTTTTCTGTGCTACCTGCGTTTTTCTTATCTTCCCTAAATTCGTTTATGTAAATGGCCAAGTTTGGGATCTGTATGTTAGGACTGGTAGCACACATCGATTGCACAACTTACTCTTGAAGTTAATCGGTATTTCTTGGTTTTTAAATACGTTGCTTAATTTTTCAAACGCTACCCATGATAATACTATTCTTCTCTTTATTTCCGTATGTGTTATAAGTTGCTTGTTGTAATTTCCTGACCCAAATATATATATATATATATATATATGTATATAGCTTTCCACCTTTTCAATTTCTTCATCGGTGTAACGTTATTATTTTTGTCTTACTTAGGTTTAATTTGAGTCCTATTTTACTGGAATATATATTTAGGTCTGTAAGCATTGTCTGTAGTTTTTCTGCGTTGCTACTTAGTAATACTACATCATCCACAAATTTGAGATGGTTCAGGTATTCTCCATCTATCCAGATGCCTGCTGTGTTTCATGTTAACTTTTGAAGTACCATTTCCAGTGTTGCAATAAACAATTTTGGCGGGATCGTGTCCCCTAGTCTTATTCCTGTTTTTAGTTGTATATTCTTGGTATCCTTCCATAGTGAAACTCGCATGGTTGAAGACTTGTACATATTTCTAATAATGTTTATGTATTCAGGCCTTATTCCACTGTTCTGTATAGCGTCCAATACCGCTCATATTTCCTCTATGTCGAACGCCTTTTCATAGTCGACAAAAGCCATGTAAAGTTTTATATTATATTCTACGCATTTTTGGATTCTAATTGTAAGCAGATGGTCACTTGTGCTAACCCCGACTTGAAGCAAGTGCTCTCTTCTTTCTCTTTTTTGAGGGGCATACTTAATTCCTGAGTGTTGGCGACTACCTATTCGTACATCTCAGCTGTACAGACACCGGCATAGTGTACCAGGCAATTGTTATATGCAACGCGAGTGTACACGCGCAGACTACATTCGGAACTGATAGTAATCGTTTGATTTATATCGGCATATACGAATGCAGTCCCGTGTGTGTCTGCTGTGTACTGACCTAGCGCGCATATGATGTTGTACGTGTTGGTTTGCCATTGCCTTCCACGTGATTATTAGCGATTATTTATTTAATTAATAATTCTTGCAATAAGTTCTGTCGTCGCCCGGGATCGAACCCGTGACCTCCGTAACGGAAGTCAAGCGCTCTAGCAACTAGGCTCTGGTGAAAATCAATCTTTTTCGTTAATCGGTTTATTATTATGCGTGCAAATAACTTACTCGTATACATTTGTGACAATCAAATTAACCGGTCGGTAGTTATTCAGATTTTCAGCGTTTCCTTTCTTGTGTACTAGTATGTACCGCTTCTGTTTCTTTCCACATTTGTGAGATCGTCTCTTCCTTTAAGCAACGGTTGAATAAATCTCGCAATGTATTTATCACAGTATTTCTCCTCTATGTTTAATCATTTCTGCCACTATACGGTCATAACCCGAAGCTTTGTTTTTTGCTTTATGGAGGGAATATCGAATTTCTCCTTTGGTTATTGCGAGGATAGTTCCGCTATTATCTTCTTTGGTTTCCCTATCCGTTTTCGATGGTGTACACCGGGTAACACTTTTGTATCGTATAATTTAGTAAAATAATTCTTAACTTCCTCCGTTATTTTATGTTTATCTGGTATCGTTATGCCATCACTACTTTTTATTTTTATTAATATTCTCCTCCTACACATTAGTGATTTCCTGGAAATTTTTGGGCCTTTGTTTTTTTCAATTATTTTCGTTATTAAATTATTGTTGAACTTTCGCTCTTCGTTTCTCATCTGTCTTCCTATTTAATCCTACTTTATTAGGTTCTTGTTTTCATCCGCTTTCAATCTTCTCCTTTCAACTAGCAGTGTTTTTATATTGTCGTTTAGTTTTCTAAATATTTTCCTGTCTTATGTTCATGATTGCATATTCTTTAATTATTTTGCTTATAAACCTAGCTTCATCTTCAATTGGTACTGCTGGCCTTCCTCCCATAGGCCTTTCTTATAGATTTCTATGTTTTGCGCTAGTTTGTCGGGATTTATTTTCCATATCTGCTCTTTTTTATATTTTTTAGCAATTTTCAAGTCAATCTTCAGTTTGCTTTTTAACGATCTATGGTTGCTGCCTGTATTAAGGACATTAATTACTGAGGTATCTTGCACTGTACTTCGATCACTTATTATAATATAATCTCTATTTCATTCTTATATCTAAAGTCTGGACCTCTCCATTGTATAGTTTCCTCGTTCGGCGTTTGTCCCCTCTATTTATATTTTTACTAAGCGGTGGTGAGAGGGCTTTTGTTAAATCAGGATTCCCATTATGGCCTTGGCTGCTACGGCCTTTTTTAAAGTTTCTTACTGTCATGCTGGGGATAGGTAGCCTAATCTCTTGTGCTGGCCAGACAAGTTGGGAGATGCATTTTACCCCTGCTACCAGGTAAGCCTTAAGTTTTATATTAATTTCTTTCGTATTAATGCATGCGGGTTTTTTTTTCTTTCTACAGTTATATGATATTTTATTGCTAGTTGTGCTATTTTCATTCTTATTTTTCATAATTTCCTTTCTTTTATTGCAGAAGTGGGGGTGGTAATGCTGTTCTATCCCGCTTCCCACCTTCCTCGTTAGTTCCCTACAAGCTTATGCCTCTCAACTAACAGCGGTCACTACTTGCAGGTGAGGGTAGGCGTGCGAATGCAAAGGCTAGTTTCCGACTCTTCCGCTGTTCTATATTCGCGCACATCCTCATTTGACCACTACATATATTTATACATATATAAATATATATATATATATATATATATATAAGATGTATTAGTTTTATAATATATATTTCCAGCTATTAATTGAGGGTTCACTTTTACCCATGATACATGTTTACTTAAGTATATGGCTTTTAGTTGGAATATTCGAAAGTGTTTTGTAAATCTAATAACAAAATTAATTTATAAATACTGATTTATTTTCGTTTGCGGAAGACACTCACTAGAGTTCCAAATCAATTCCTGATTACGCGTGCGTATGACAAAATCATACTGCGATGTTATTTGTGAATGACATCTACTTAAGCAGAAACGAAACACTTAACTGTAAATCGATTCAGTTTAAACGAACAGTTAAATTTAAATTCGAATTATAGAACCGGTTTCGTTTTTCTCGATTTCTCGATAGTCAGGGGCAGATTTAGTCTTTAATATCGGTGGCGAAGATAATACAGTTTACTTTTAAGTATTTAGTCGGGGAAGAGAATAATATTACTCTTCACGGTTTTTGTGTGCATCTTTTCCAGTTGAAGATCGTTTGAGGTCATAATGCTAAGAATTAATAGTTAATCCCTTCTTTCTGTTTTTTTTTTTTGGATCGGTAATAATCGGCCGCTGCCGACAAGCCCGATATAATTAAACGGGGGAAAAAAAAACAAATTCCTTCCTATGACGAAAGTATTGTAAATACAAAAAACTTTTTTCCAGCTCATCTTACAGAAAAAAGTTCAGCAATTTTCAAAAGAATAATAAAAAAAAAAGGAAACATAAAAAAAAGTTCAACGAGACGGCGAGCTTTTTAAAAGGTCCCACCGGATGGAAACAAACTTATTTGGGGGCTGATGAGCGTCGCTGCAAATGCTGCCCTGACTACTCGTTGAACTACGGCTGAAGTATTAATTCTTTATTTCGTGGCATCTTATTTATTTTGTTATCGCGCGAAATTTCTGCGATACCTTTACTTTTTTCCGGCTGGACTATGCGAATCGATCGCGTTATAAATCACGGTCGGATAAGAACGGAGAATCGGCGCTGGCTTTAGAAGACAGCCAGCCGCGTCGATAATTATATGCGTTAATAAGGGAATATAGCGGCGGTGATTGCTACCATTATAATGAAGCAGTAGTTGGCTAATCAACTGTGACAGGTAGAGATATTGATTTTATCTGCGACGCTACGCGTTATTTATTATCGGCAGTCGTTGTCCAGATTCTGATCGGGCTAGTGATTTTTCCGTCGTAAATTAACGCCTAATCAACTGCAGCGGCTGAAAGGAATCTGCCGGAGTGCCCGAAGCGGTTGCAATGCGGTTTCGGCTTCGGCAAATAGCCTTTTACAGAACTTGCCGGTCCATCAGTCCGGTTCCAGCTCTGCGCACTGCCTATTTGCTACCTGTGTGCGCAATTATCCTAACGACTGTTGTCTCCTAATAAAAATTCGTTCTGCCGACAGTAATAAATGGCTCGCGATCGAAGAGCGCCTATTGCAGACTGCATTTCTTCCTCGTAACTTAATGATAGTCTTTCTCCGGTCAATTCAATTAATTATTATCTTTAGCGTTTCTCCGAATACTCGTGAAGATGATCACCGCTGTGAAAACCAACTCCGCAGCACGCCTGACCTGCCTCGGGTGCATCGTGTAGGACGACCGTTTCAGAGCCATTTGTGATCAATGTGGCTACTTCGACGCGCGCGCCATTCGCGCATGTACCATTCCGGATTTGGAAGTGGAAAATTGAAAAGGCCGTTTGAAATAAAATTCTTGCATCGTACTACTTGGTTGTAATAGTTTGCAAGTTGCCCCGATGATAAAAACCATTTGTAATGTTCTTTTTTTTTTTCGTTCTTTTTAAACTTTTCTTATAGCTCGGGGATAACTTGTTAAAGTGAAATTTGCGGAACCTCTTCGAGCCTTGTAATTTCCTATGTCGGATTTTTTAATAAGTCTGTAAAGTTACAACGGACGGTGGTGAGTTAAAAATCATAACAGGAAACAAAGTTGAATAACGTACGGCAAGTGATAAAATGACAGGTAACTCTTACGTGTTTTGTTGATAGAACATGTGTAAAAAGGTCGCAACGGCAACATTAAAGTTCATAAGCGCTTACGAATGCCGCGTTTATATTATACTAGAGACGGTCGCAGAGTCTTAGAGAGTTTTAAAAGGGGTTGCGCACTCCGATTAAGAAAATCAATTTAAAAATTAACCAAATTAGAACAGATTAAACTACGGCCGGTGATAAACTTGTTAAAAAGTGCCGAGCTAAAGCCGATATAATTTTTTAACAGTAAACTTATCTGAAAAGTACTAAAAAGCAGAATAATCTGTGATACCTGTTCGTTGTTATTACATTTCGGTAAGTCTTATTGTTCGTTCCATGCGTATCTATTTCAAATAGCTTTTAAAAATATGGTTTAGTATCATTATCCGATATAAAATTTCATCGGAACGTATAAAGGTCGATGTAATTGTTATGTTTATCGGCGTATAAAATTTATTGCTAGAAAATACGATTTTATCAGAATTCGCTAACACATGACACATAGAGGGCATTGGATTATCAAAAATAGTACAATTACGAATTTGTACACTTGCAGTACGTCAAACCGACGACACGTACTTATGCAATAAAATATGCTAAATCTATAAGCGCACTACTACAGAAAGACTATTTATTCGCTGAACGGGTTTAATACATAATATGTGTATGATATTGCATAAAAAAAAAAAAAAAAGTAATGAAAAGAAAAGAAAAATGTGAGAGTAATCACGTCCGATTAGCAATTTAGGAAACTTCCGGCATTGCAGCTTGTTAATTCTTTTTTTTTTTTTTGTAGTCAAAAAAATTACCCATCGGAAAAATAGATGAAAATTACTTTTTTATTTTATTTTGTCGATTTAATTTACAATCCAGAGAAATATAAAACACGTTAAAGAACCACAGAATATGTCCAATAAAATACGGAAACTTTAAAAATTAAGAAAAAAGTTTTTTTTAAGCAAATAATGACACGAAATATGGAAATAACAAAATTTATCAGAAAAATTACAAAAAAAAAAAAAAAAAACCGAAACATGATTAACGATTTCTTACAGTACATTAAAATGAGCATTAATTCTGGGTAATGCCCGCGACTAGCGATCCCCAAAAAAAAAAAAAAAAAAAAGTGCACTATTCAAGAAACAAATTATAAATTAAATCTCCATTCGAATTCTTTTATTATACCGGCGATGCATTGAATACTTGTTCAACTACTACTATATAAAATGCTTAAAAACATAGTGACAAGACCTCTATGGGCTTCTCTGGGATAGTCGTTTCAGACACCCTTGTAAAGACCGATTTTTTTTTTTTTTTTCGTAACTTTGCTGGTTTCTTACGAAATATGTGCCAACAGATACAGCATAGCGGTTATGTTCCGCGTGTAAAACAACTTTTCTATAGTGGTTCTTTTTTGCATTAACAGAATTTTAGACAACAGAACCTTTTGCAGTGAGTAACTTTCTGAAAATTCATACCCGATGTGATCTGTTGCTATTTGAGACATTCGCTGTGCATCTTTAGCAGCAAAAATTACTAGATTAGTACTTGCTGAACAAAAAAAGAAATAAAGGAAAAAATAGTATACGCACCAGTCGCCTGAAATTTTTAACACTCTTTATAAACAGCGTATTTTTATGTACAACGGTAATTATATATATACTAAATAATAATTGAAGTCGCAAATGCGCTCCTTTAGCGCGAGTAGCGAATGTAACAGGAATACAATTTGTGTTTGACATGAAGATTTAAGAAAGCTAAACTAAAACATGCATGTTGAAATTATTATACGTGGGCCACTATTGTGTACTGGTTTAACTAATACATCTCAAAATTAACGAATATGGTACATATAAAAACAAAAATGAAAACTGCATAGTACAACATTAGTAGCCCATGTTTACGAACAATCTTAAATGATAAAATTTACAACTTACTTACAAGTCAGTAATAACAAGGAAACAAGTAAGAAGTAGTAAAAATCAGTAAAAAGCCGCAGAAATGAATAAAAGTTAAAATAAAAGAATATCTAGAATAAAATCTAAAATTAATCACACACATTCTCCAGTCCCAAAATACTGGTAGCTGGCTTCAACAATAATACGTAAGCGAAAGCTAAAACTAAAAATTATATGCATGACAATAATAATAATATTGGTAATAATAATAATAATACTAATAGTAATAGTAATAACATTAATCATAATATTGATAATATATATAATAGTATCAAAATTAAAAGCTAATATAAAAATAACAGTAACCATTATATTGATAATATAAGTAATACAAAGAATAGTACAATCAAATATGGGGCGTTTTATATCTCATACGATTTCGTTAATCACGCCGTAGAAAAATAAAAACAGAAACTTCGACCGAAAATATCGATTAGTATTTGTTAAAATCTTAGTAATAAATTTAAGTACAAAGTACTCACGCGAGAACGAACCTTTTTATTAATGAATACGAAAAATAGTAACATCTTAAACACACAATTTCTGAATGACAATCCATTATTATATAAAGTAAATGATTATAACTATTTGTAATTAATTTTAATATTATTCGATTTTTCATTTATGATGTAGTTATATAGGTGTGGTTTTTTAAAGGTTTGTTTTACTTTATGCTAGAAAATGTGTTAATAATATACCATGATTATATTGCGATCTGTGATACCTGAAACTAGTCGGCTATTTTTATAACTTAATTATATAGATATATATTTGAAGTTTTTAATAGAGTAGCATGCGATGAACTTATTAAAACGATACACAAAAATGTTTGAAGACAACAACAACATTTTTTTTCGAAGTAAAAAAAAACGGACTCCCTTTGTAAACTTCTAGTAACTCCAGGTAAGTATATATACGAACTACGAAAATTACTTATTTTTTTACTTAGAACAAAAATTTTTTAATACCGAATAATTAAAGATTTAGCTCTATATCAACCAATCCTCGTATATGTGTGATAATAAATAACATTGAAATTCCGTCAATGGATCTGAAGGCTCATATAGTGCAAAAATCACTTCAAACGTGGAAAAAACAGTGGACCAATATCCCAAACAAGAACAAGCTACGCTCACAATTCGAAATACTATTCGACTATAGAAAACTTCATTATCTAGCAATTGAAGGAATGAAATCGTTGTCACAAGACTCCGCCTAGGTCACTCCAAAATCAATCATAGTCACCTCCTGTTCAGACAACCTATTCCACTGTGTTCAAATAGCAATTCTCCTATCACAATCCAACATTTACTCGTTAGCTGTCCCACCTATAATTCATACCGAGCACAAATTCTCCAGTCGTCCAACCTTTCCGAAATCCCGTGTCTGATCGCCACGACAAAATTGAACGCCTCCTACGTTTTCTCAAGACCACTAACCTATTCCACTCCATCTAACTCTTATCTTATCCGTGCCTCTGGCCTACGGCACGCTAATCAAAGAAGAAGAAGAAAATAAATGACGACATTATTCACATAAAAATAAAAATAAATTATTAACTATTAGTAATTTATGTTCCGTGCAACTGTTATCTTTCTAAAGAATATAAATTTCATACAACACCAAAAGTCTGAATTACATGCAGGTGGAAAAACTTACGGTTTTTTTAAACAACAGTAAGACTACAATTTAGATAGACGGGCGTAGCAAACGTTATTTAATTCTATACCACACGCACTAAAGATAAAATTGGAAAAATACAAGTATAAACGCAAAATCATAATAAATTACTTATTATACAGACTGCAATTTTAAATACATGCAGCGAACAAAACTAATATAAAATGCTATAACATTTAAACACGTTTAAGTGCTTTCTTAAAAAGTGATATAGTGTTCAAGATTTGTCGGCGTCTTATATTAGACACACGATTACGGTGCTTTAAGAATAGTCTCTGAGCATTAAAATTCCGGTTTAAAATATTGAAGACCGATTACAGCTCGCACTATTTTGTTTTTAATTACGTACTTTTTTCCTCTACCTTTCCCATTTTTTCTCCTCCCGTTTATTATTTATTTCGTTTCCCATAATAGCCCTTAATGATGAATCTTCTGTACCATTATCGTTGCTACTTATATCTTTATCATTGTCGTACAATGACGACATGGCGAAAAAAGTCGAAACCTTGAAAAGTTTGTAAAATTCTTTCTCGATAATTTTGGAAAAGTTGCATTGAAACACACACATTGGCGCACTTCTATTCGGATTTCGTATAAAAGTTTTCTCCGTTGCTTCTCGACTATATAGCGACGGTAATTTAGGTCTTGACACGGGTGGTTCGGTTAAAAAAGCACAGAAGCAAGATGAAATATTTTTCCTAGAAAACAAGTGTTTTTCGTTCTCGGTTGAGAAACTGGTCCTCTTCATCCTCTTATTAAAGTTCATTCTGCTCGAAAACCAGCAGCCCGTCTTTAAGATTTTATTATTATCAAGTTTGTACTCTATACGCGAAGTCAAGACTTTTATTTCCTCGCCCAACCACACGCCTATTTCAGTTTCTCTGTAATTGATTTCGCATTTGTCATCCATTTCCATTACTTCAAAACTGAATTCCACTACATTACTGGAAAAGTCTTAACTTTAATGACAACTTTCCGGTAGTTCCATCAACACAACTCCTTCAACCCGACATATACAACTTTGCGTTTTACGCTTTAAGAAAAGCTAACACTTGTGTACGTTTAGTCATGGTGTGTAAACGTCGTTAGAAAACCTCCTCCGAATGCTCGTCAAAGAATCTTAATTGCGTCGTCGAGGTTACTTCCCGGACCGTTTTTACCGTCAATTTCTAGATTCGTTTTCATTCCTCAAATATTGTTAAGCGATGATGCCGCGAAATATGGACCGTTAGAAAATATAACAACGGGTTCACTTTCTTATTGTCATACAATTTGTTCGAGCCATTATCATCAGATGCAGAAATCAGGAATCTCGTTAGTTACTTACTTTTTTAATTCCTACACATTTGTATCCAATCGTACTATCCCCCGTTTAGAATTAAAAACCATTCGGTGGCACATGTCCGCACCCTCATCTTTTTAAGTAGAGATCGGTTATTTCGATGAGTTGCAAAGTAATATTACAGAGACGTTAACGCGGAGCTTCCTCTCTTTTCTTTTACATTTGCAATCAATCTTTCCCAGTCAATACAATTATCAATCGAAACAGCAGGATTTTTAAAATGATTGTCCATCACAAATTCTAGAACCATTACATTGTAAACGTTATTTTCTTCTTCGGACAAGTACTGTCCGCGATTATTCATCTCTGCATCAATGTCGATAATTTTAACGATGAAACACATTAATTTCCCTTCAAAAAAAAAAAGCAGTTCAGAGAAATCCAACTGTTCGTTCATCCGCTCTTTCAAAATTCTAAACACAGCACGGAATAAACACATGGTTTTGTAACATATCCAATCTTCTGTTCTCCCGTACAATATATAATATCTATTTTTAGAACTACATTAATGCTATTAGATTCGTTCTTTTCCATAATTTCCAACCTCCTTAGTAAAACGCTTTGATACATAAGCGGAGAGCCATATATATTTTTGTATGCCCAATATTTTTTATCCTCCCGCTTGGTCATCAACACTCACCCGAACAGTTCTCATTGGTCTCCAGCCAAATTTCTTTTCGTATTAGGTTAAGTCTATTGTTAGCGACAACGTACTTCTGACCTGTCGCGTTAATAATATTTTTCTTAAGGTAATTTTAGTCAACGGACTCTCTAAAGGTATCACGTCTCTTCACTCCTCCCTCACTGTAATCCTCCATTACTTAATACTTCTATTGCGCACATCAAGTGAATTTTAATTATAATAAAAAAGACGCTTGATCCGTATTTTCCAACTGTTTGGGATTTTTAAAAATCAACCTTCGTCCTTGTACTGCAACAGTCGTTCTAATTAAAAGCCACACACGACGGTTGCTCTAGAAAAGGGCTAAAATCAGCAGAACTTTAGTTCTACACAGGCTAGAATATTATAACTGTACCGTTTTCTATGTATTAGGGAAGGATAAGTTTCTTCTCAGTAGCGAGTTCTGAACTCTCACTGTGTCTAGTACTTAAATTCGGACTTACATTCTCTCCGAGTCTGCGTTGTTGACAGAACGTTATTTTGTCGGCCAGCCTATCGAATAATTAATCTTACTAATGTGTACCGCCATTTAAAATTGCCGCTGTTGTTAATATCATCCGTCATTTCTGTAATGTCATTAAATGGAAATTATTTGAATTTAACACATACATTTATACAATTTTCACAGTTTTTCTCAACATGTTTCTTTTTCATATGCGGGTATGCGGGTCTCTTATAACGGAGTTTGAACTTCTGAAATACACCTTGAATTCCCGAAACATGTTGTCGGTGATTAATTTTTAATATGTATTTTCCGATAAATGTTTAATTGTATGTTTATAGTTGAGTTTAGGGGGTACAGGGGTCCTATTGTTGTTTTTTTTTCTCTTTCGCATATCCGTAAGTGAACATAAAACTCTAAAAATTTTTGCTAATAAAAATTCAAGTGAATTGGGCGGAGTTTGCGTTTTTCTTTTTTGTACATTAAAAGAATTTGTAAAGTTCTAAACAGTTAACTAGAATTTCCTAATGGTCCGATTTGAACGGGTTTTTTTTTAACACGTTCCTTTTGATAAGCAGATATGTCATTAAGGAAGCAGGTTCGTAGGCATGTGAGTACAGGTAGAGTCTTCTATATTAAAATAATTTATAAACCGATTAGATAATCGCTCAAACTTCCTCAATAGGCTGAATTTGAAATAATTATTTTTTTTACCATTTCTTTTTGTCGTACACATATGCGATCGAGAAACCTCCGTCCGTTGGTCTGTTCTTTTCCCCTACCTTAGCCGTTCGATTATTTCCTCTATAGTTCGCCTGCGGTTCAATCATAGTTTGCTTCCGGCTTCTCTTTTCCGTTTTTCTATTGGTCAATCTCCTTTGTGTCCTTATGACCCCCCCCCCCCCCCCAGAGCTCAATTATACCTGTGATGCGAATCATATTTTGTTCGAATGCCCCTTTATTTCCTCCGAACGTTCTACTCTGTATTCTAGTCTTCTGCGCCTTGGTCTTCCTACTCCTTACAGTGTCCACTCCATTCTTGCATTCCCCTCTGTCAATATAGTTCCTTTGTTGGCCTTCTTTATCTCCTCAATTTCTAATCTTTTCCTTATATAATGTACAATTCTTTGCGCTGGGTAAGTTCCACTGTTGACGTGCCGAAAAAAAAAAAAAAAAAAAAAGGTCTGTGATTGGTTATAAGCAATGAGCATAGGATGGCGCAGTTATCGAGATAAATGACTTACGAAAATCAAAAATTTTATCGCCGTATCTTTTCATTTTTTAAAAGATATCTCGGAAACAAAAAAATCTACAAGTCTGATTGATGTCCGGTTTTAATGAGCAAAAAATCTAAAACGTTTTCAGTCTTTGAGTTATTTTAAAATTTTGAAAATTCGACTTACAAATTCGCGGTGAATATAAAAAATTAAATAAACTCGCCCGTAAATTATATAGAAGAAACCGTTTCAGGATTATTCTGAAATGTGACTTCACTAGACGCTTTTTTTTTGAGGTGTTTTACAATTCCGAAGCTTTGAAATTTTAATTTTTGAATTATAATATCTCAAAAAGCTATAAACGCTATACTCATAGAGTGCTAATCAAAATTTCATCAGTATTTATTGAACAATGAACCGAATGCGGTGAAATGGATACAATTAGTTTACGTTTCTGGTTTCGGTTGTGGACGTGGTGTGACATAATATGGTGTCGCTTTAGTTTATTCAGTTTATTTTTACTTTTCACTTTAAATTAATCTCAGAAATATGCGATGATACGATAACAAATAAAAAAGGACCCTATGAAGAAATACTCTTGTATTATAACGTCTTGCATTAAAATCTTTAATTATATTATTACGTCCGTTTTTAATCGGAAACTGATATGCGCGTATTTTTTTTATTTTTAATCCATAAAGATGACATTTACGAAACAGTTCCTTACTGTTTTTATTGGTCTATACTTAATGCATGCGCTAAACAGAGTGCGTAGAAAAAACATAATAAAAGATAGGAGCAGGAAATGGAAAAGGTAACGGGGACGCAAAGCAGACAACGAAATCGGATGAGGAGAAGAAATAGGACTGATGAAGAATCTTTGTTCCATTGTAGGAAGAGGCAAGAAGAATTGGTATCGTAGGCAAGAGGTCGAAGAAGAATCTTATGGTGGAAAATTTGGAAACATGCACAGAATTCGTTTCCATCGTACGCAAGAAGTGATTGAAGAAAATCCTCAATTGCGAAGAGTAGAATTTTTTTTTAGATTAAATTATATATTACATAAGTACGTTAATAAAATACAAAAATATTTACTAGGTTTTAAATTAATTATATACCTATTAATGTTTATTATTTAATTTATTTATATTTAACGTTACGAGTTTGTTTTTGTGTATCCAGTACGTTTCTGTAAAATTCAGCACATTGTAGTTTATAATTACTTTTATTAATTAATTAATTTATTTATAATTTTAATATTTAAAATCTAAAATAATTTCGGCTTAATTAGTTAACAGCTTAGATGAATAATCTATTATGCTACTTTATCTTAAATTACAAGTTCTATATAAAGTTCTGAAGACAATGGAATTGCGGGGAAAATTAATTAAAGAAAAAACCTACGTAAGACTTATACATATACAATATAGGATTGACGTAATTTCGAGCGAGGATCGGCCTCTGTTACAGTGGCCGAGCTCACTGATTTGTGGAAAATTTGATTGTAGGCATCTGTGGAAGAATCAGTTAGTTTAACCTGTTAATTCTTTCATAAGCCATTGATATTGTAAAAAAACTAAAAATCACAAAATTCGGCTTCATGGGGCCCTATGAGGGGGTTTAGAGGTCTAAAAATCTAGGAATCAGTGTTTCTCCATTGATGCCGAACATAAAATGACATAACAACTTTTCCAAATGATTTAGGAGCCGATTCGACCATTTTATCCGGCTAGACCCTTTGCTCAAAATCTAACGGGCAGGATTTCGTATCAGTGCACATCGAAAATAACACGAACCAGAAGTAAAAAGTATTATTTGTATCATAAAAGTCTGTCTATTAACCTACTGTTCGATCAAAAGCTAACTTGGCGATTCCACATATCAAATCTTAAAGTTAAATGTCATAAATTCCTATCTATTCTTAAATATGTATCAAACACAAAGTATAATGTACCTCCGAAAACTCCTCCTCTCCATATACAAATCCTTAGTCATTTCCAGAATAAACTACGGGTCCCAGGCGTATGCGTCAGCCAGTCCCTCTTTACTTAAATCCCTTGATTCAATACACCACACGGCGCTCCGCACGATACTTGGCGCACATAGAACTTCCCCGTCTGTAAGTTTGTGTGCCTTGTTAGGGCACTCCCCCACTAAAGTATTTCCGAACCTATTATTACCACTGTGAGACCCTCGCTCTTTTCTCTAGTAAACGCGCCTGTCCTATTGACACAAATGACCTCCCCAACACCCCAGAGTTCCCTAATGACCCTCTCCCAGAAATCCTGGCTCTCCTATCACAGCACAACGTGAGCGTAATCCCTTTCCCTAACCTAGCTCCTAACATCATGATTCCGCCGTGGGCCCCTTTAAACGTTGATGTTAACTTTTCCCTGACGAAGTATAATAAACCCCTGCACCCGAATATCGTTCAGCTGACAACAGCAACAATGCAAAAATACCCCGACCACCTCTTTTTCTACACGGATGCTGCCAAGGCTACCCCAGAGGCTACTTCTTCCCCAACCGCCTGTTCCTTTGAAGTCTGCGACGTGATTCGAAGCATTCGACTGAATGACAATTGCTCGGTACTGGATGCTGAAATATACGCAGTATTTTTCTGTTTGGAATATTTTCTTTTTACAGAGCCTACATCACAGAAAGCCCTGCTGGTATCTGATTCATCCGCGGCCTTATTGACAATTTCTAATCCCCTCACCAAACATCCTGTAGCAATTCGAACCCAGCAGGTATTATACGAACTTATTACGAGACAGTGCTCCGTATCCTTTCTGTGGGCGCCCAGCCATGCAGGGATTCCTGGAAATGAACGCGTCGATACATCCGCCCGAGCGGAAATATATTGCCCCTCGCCTAGTAACAGCCCGCCTCCACCTTATCTCTCGAACATAATCTTGAATAATCTCACGTCCTTATGGAAAACCCATTGGTCCTCGTGTCAGACTTTCTCGAGGTTAATTAAACCCTCAACGGAACCATGGTGGCCAGAAAAAAGCATCTCCCGCAGAGATTTCTGTGCACTTAGCCGCTTGCGCATAGGCCATACGGCCATGTCGCATAATTTTATTTTGCAAAGAACCCCTCTCCTACGAATTGTCCTTTCTGTGGCCAAGCTGTTGCTCCCTCAACTCCTCATATACTATGCGACTGTCCAGCATTATCACCTCACCGGCCCCTTTCAATTAATAACAAAACAGTCACCAACATTCTTGAGAATTCCCCCGATGCAATTTTATCCATAACACAATTTATCAGAACTAGCGGAATAATCAGATATCTATATAAAGAAACTGCGCATCTTCGTACTGTAATAGCCACAGCAGTTAAACACGGTACAGGATGTTGCTTTCACAAAAAAAAAAAAAAAAAAAAAAAAAAACAACTACATGTATACATATACATGCTTGCATATAAACCCACCCAAACGGGCATATACAGGCATACAGTGAGCAAAAAAAGAAAGGAGATAAACAGAGATTTCTTTAAAATGATCATCCCCATTCATACACGGAAAAAACAATTTCCTATCTTAATTTTTTTCGAAGTAATTACGATAGCTTGCACCCTCGGAAAGTTACCGATAAACAGCGTTGAAGTATAATTATATTGATACATTTAGAAGTAATTCCGTTAATAATAACATGCTATTAGCTAACAGTGTGCGTTATTTAAAATACATTTTTATTCATTTCTCTCTTTGAAAATTGTAATTCGTACACTTGATCGCTAGAATAATTATTGTAAATAATGTATATACCTAATAGCAAACCAACATGTTGCAATTGGGTATATATATTATTTATTTATTTATTTATTATATTTACAAGTCGCTTTTGGACTACAAGGTCATTAGCGACTACGGTTTTACAGATAATTATAAAATTTTATATTGAATATTTGAAAATGAGCGGAACAAAAAAAAAAATCAAAAAAGTTAGCCGAAGGCTGGGGAAGTTAGATCAGTTGGAATACAGAGATGTCTTTGAGGAAGGCTATGATTTTTTTACACTTCTCGGCGTCCGAAAACATCTCTGGAAGGCCGTTGGTAATACCCGCTTGTTGTCTGGCCTGCTGGTAGTGATTACACTCGATCAAAAGATGCCTCACCGATATAGGCACGTTGCAGCGTTGATACAGGTTGGGCGGTTTTTTAGATATGAGGAACGAATGGGTCAAGTTTGTGTGTCCAATGCGGATACGAGTTAGGACACACTGCTCGTGTCTACTGAGAGTTGGCATGTTTTCGTAGGTATCTTTTCTAAACTCGTGGAGTTTGCTCGGCGTTTGGAGCCAAAGGGTGTTCCAGTAGTTTTTGACTGTGTTGCTTATCGCCATTTTAGCTTCATGAGGTGTCATAAGTACTTCAGGCGGGCAATCTTGTGTCGTCGCGGTTCTTGCAGCTTGGTCCGCCAATTCATTTCCTTGGATTCCTGTATGCGCCGGTGTATATTGTTTCAAGTATTTCTCTCTTTGTTTATTTACTTCAACTTAAATTATTGACCGTATGTTACTAACGTGATGAAAAATAACTAGTTACTCACAATTAAATCAAACGTGTTAGATGTTTGAATATCGATAAAAACAGTTACGAATAATACGTGGCAGGGGGGGGGGGGGTCGAATTTTATTCGGCAAACTTCGGCAATTCCGCCAGTAAACGACTTTTCATCCGAATTGGAACTATTATTACCGCGATTAAAGATGCTCTAGCATTTTAGATGTACAACTCTGGGGAAATTAAAGCAAAAAATAAAACATTGAAATAAAACATTCCTCGCACTAAAACATAAACGAATTTTTTCCCCGGTAATTATTAAAAAGAAAAAAGACAACGAAAACGAAAAAAAAAAAAAAAAAATGTGCAAGACGAACAGTTTCTCTACCTTGCCGATAAGAGCAAAGTGTTCAGATAACGTAAGAGGGGAATTCCGTGCAGTCGCCAAAAGCTCTCCCAAAAATCTGATCCTAGGGAGAAAGTTTATTGATCGGAGAATGAGCCCCGTTTAGCCGGTTTCGGATAAGCGATAGATCATGTTCAGTTTTGGCGACGGAATAGATATCCCCCCGATCGAAGATGGATTTTCTGACAGAAAATGATTTCTCATTTAGTTATATATAAATAAAGGCAGCGTACTTGAGAAAAGGCACCGGTGCAATTTACGTTAATCCTACAGTTTGGGCAATGAAACCTTTTCCATGATTAATGGTAACATGCTAACATTGCGAGCGATGGTATTTCAAAGAAGTATAGTATTATGCGCTACTTCGGTACGTCGAAGGTGACTTTTAAAGGCACTAGGTTAGTGTGATGGGACGAATAAATTATTTATTATGTAATAAGGCGACGGTGTGGAAAATATCCGGTACGTATACAGTGAAGAAAAAAGAAAGATCAACATGTTAGACAGGCCAGACAGGAGTAAGATAAATGAATAGAGGCGCTACCGTGTAAGAAGAAGAAATGAAGGTAAGTTTAAATATCGAGTTATGCGCCGGATTCGTTAGCGTCGAAGTTACAAACATTTTACGCTGTGTGGATAATTTCGTTTTTGCACCAGGTACACGTTCAGCAAAGGTAAAATCAGCGGAAATGCAAAAGCGTTGCGATAAAAAATTACGATGTTCTATCTGCGATGTTCAAGAATGGTGTGAAGAAAATATGGCTGAAAAATGCTTTTTTCTCCTCGGCTGTTTTGTTCAGCGGTTCTATTAATTTTTTATATATTTTCGATATACGCGAAATACTTAGCCATGTTACGGCAATTGCATGAAATCCCCTCCTGCGAGGAACGAAAAAAATCTTTTCAACTAGTATATATTAGAGTAAGAGATCCTCTTTTTTTTTTTGTTTTTGTTTTTGTTTTTGTGGCTCTTTTTCGTTTGATTTTTTCTCGTTAAAATCGATAAAAAACGTACGAAACATTCGCCGTGATTTGTTTATTACCCCAAAGAAATTCTATTATTACAGTACTATAACAACAGTTTACTATTGAGTCTGGCGGCAGTGTTCAGTTGTGTATAAACGTTTCATAACTAATTCGATAACATTTTTCACCACTTTCGGAAATGCAATTTTTATTTTATTTTTCTATTTCTGTTTTGTTCTTATCCGCTTTTTGCTGTTCTCGCTCTGCTCTTTAGCGAGAATTTCTTGTAAATGATTTATTTATCGATCGCTTCTAGCTATTCTTTCGTAGTGCGAAGGTACGGGCGGCTTCGATCGGCTGTTTCTTTCTATTCCAACGTGTCCCGCTTTTTGTTTATTTATTTTTTCAAATTTTACGAATCCCGTTCCGGCAAAATATCGGAACGTTATTCGCTCGATCTATAATTACCGGTGCGCGTGATGTTTTACACAGGTGTCTTACAACTCTATAATTTTCTAATTACAAGAATATAGGCGGTCCAAATAAATAAATTTAACCAGCATCAAATTAATGATTTCTTTTCGTAAGAATCCGTTACCCTTAAAGTTATTTATGGCCCGCGTGTCGGCAACAATGTGCGCACGACTAAGTTATGCATTCCACGAATATCTAAAGTAAACTGGAACTGTGAATCGAATGCTTGAACCTTTTTGAAACACTTGTGCAGAATACTTTTGCGTAATAAATATTTCTTTTTTCTATTTTGAGAGTTTTTAAATATTGAAAACTGCAACAAAGCGCTATACTACATTTTATGATTAAATTCGAAATAGTAACATAAATAACTAATAAGTAAATATTCTTACATATACACACATACATGCGTATATTATATTATCGATAATTTTTAATTATTCAACTACTCTGCCTTTCTCAATTGTTTGCTTTTATTTACGATTGACACTTTTTTTTTTTTTTTTTTGTACCTTACTTTAATCTCAAAATCGCATTATTTAATAAATTTCATACAGCTCGTATGACCGAATTAGGAAAACTAATATAATCGTGATATATATATATATATACATATGCAGCGACGGCGCACACACAACTTATCGTTGAATAACTTTAAATGCTGTATTACTCAGAATGCCCCAAAGTTTCTTCCAGTACGCGTACGCTTCACATTAGTCAAATGATCATTTCATCTTTTATTGTTTTATTTATTTATTTTTTTTTTTTTTCGGCAAATCAGCGAAGAACCACCAGCCAAAAGCATTATGGAAGGGAAAAAAAGTGTCAGCCAGATGGAAATTCTGTCGGGGATTGTAAGTATAAATACATTAAGAGCTGAAATGATATAGGACATAGGCAAAAAGATAAGATATTTATGAAGCACACTATGGAACGGAAAGCCCGAGCGATAGCAGGCAGGAATGCGAAAGAGAGAATATGGTTGAAAAACAAGTAATAGAGGTGGCAACAAAGCGGCGGAGCAACGGAAGGTTACGGACCGAGGATAAGATGGAAAACTAGGTTGAAGGACAGATAGAAGGAGAGAGGGCTGGAGAATAAAGGAGCGTAGATATTCGAGCAAAGCCTGGCGTCGATTTTTTTTGCACAAGAGTAACTGATTAGAAGCGGGACTTTTAGGTAAAAAGAGCCGGGAAGATGTAGCAGAGCGAGCTAAAGAATCTGCGATTTCTTTAGCCAAAAGAAAACAGTATGTGTAGAATGAAGCGAGGGAAGATTATGGATAAGAGAACGTATACGAAGGATGAACAAGTCGCAGGAGTGAGTAGGAAAGGAATAATAGATAGCCTGGGCTCATGCAGAAACAATCAAACAATCGAACGTAGCATAGCCAAAGGTAGTGTGTAAAAGAAAGGAAGATGGAAAGATTCAGGAAAATCGATGTCGGGGAGAGTGAAAGAGGCTCCGACGTCATTAAGTACCTGGGAACAGTCGGTGAAAATGGGCTTGTGAATGGGAAATAATTGTATTCAGGAATTCCTGCATCGATGCCGATCGGGTAAAGCATTCGGAGATAGATAGAATAAATCAGGCGGCTAAGAAAAGTCGGCAAAGTTGAAAGATAAATAAAGGAGATTGCTGGAGTATAGATGAAGTTTGCTGTGAGAAAGAGTTAAAACGTAAAGAAGCATGAGCTAGGATAGAGGAATTTTCCCGGCAGTAAAACGATAGTTTCGAAAAAGTTGGAGATAGACAGGGATCAGACTCGGCGATCTCAACGAAAGACGCTTAGATATGAAGCGTTAACCGAAATACGACTTACGGATAACCAATGGAAGCGTATATTTGACTCAGAAAGAAGAATTGGGGATGTCTTAAGAGCATCGAGACAAAGTCAAAGACAAGAATTTTCTATTTTATCTAGTTTGGAAATAAGTGATCTAGATGCAGAACCATAAACAAAAGAGCAATAATAAAGTTCGGATGGGATCATCATGGATTTCTACAAGGAAATAATAAAAAATAAATAGATCGCCTCCGTATTTAGCGGGATAACAAAGACAAGTTTAATCTTTTAAAAGCAGAGGAGGATGTTCGAAAAAGGGCAGATAAACTATTAAGGGACACCCCGAGATAGCAGAAGCATTCTACACATGTGGAATTCAGAGAGATGTAATGCGTGCAAATAGAGAGGGAGTGCTCCGGCATAACAAGGAAACGGTTAACCTTTTCATTCGCGATCTCTATATTATTATAACGGGGAAAGAGAAGAGTACTGTGTCGTCATCGGCAGACAATAAAGAAGAGGAGTTCAGAGAAACAGACGTAATAGGAATAGTTCACATCTATTAAAAATAGTAGAACTTAGAACCTTAAGGAAGACTGTAAAATACTTTCCTTGATAGCATGGAGCAGTGGGAAAACAGTACGATACAACATAAGGTAAATAACAGTGGAAGTGAGTTTTGTGGGAATGTTGTAAGAGTAGAAATTGATGTAAAATTCATATATACATATGCATGCAACAAAAAAAACGGACAGCAAGACCTAAACCCGGACAAAGGTCAGACATACTGGAAGGGAAAATGTTAACCTAGCGCCTATTAAGCATATTTTCAAACACGACGAAGGGGGTAATCCCTTCTAGGGACAGGGATAATAATAAAGGAGTTCCGAGAAGAAGGAGTAATTCCTCTGGAGAGAAAAGAATTGAAAATGTTTAATCTGATTACAGAGAGATGAATCAGGTAGATTTTTAAGAACGTAGAAAGTAGTTACATTGAGAACCGCGAATGGAGCTAGATGATTTTTGAAGAGTAGATTCTAATTCATTCATAGTGGAATCGGAAGTAAGGAATCCGGAAACGATAAGGGATACAATTCATTATTGCTGGAAACATACGCCGGAGTGACGGAATCAATAAAAGTTGAAAGAGACTATCGTTCGGGATATTATAAGGGCGTTCGGAGTATGGGGTATTTAAAAGCTATAGGCATCCTCCAAATATTATTAAGCGGAGTGCATCTCGAAAAGGAACAGCAAAGTTTTTACAACTTTAAAAATATACCTCTGGCATTAGTTCGTTTACAGGCAAGAAAGTTTGTTTGCTCATATGTGAAAGTTACCGACAATATCTAATTCCTATTATAAAAGTTTCACAAGTAAGTTACCGTAAGTTCTGCTTAAATTCTTCTAATATTATCTCATTAACCATAAATAACTCTGGCTTTGTATTTTACCATTTCCCGAGTGTTGTTATTTTCGCTATGAAGCAGTCGATCCTTGATATAAATTGCTGGACGGCATAGTCCGTTGTTGTGAAAGTCCGCTAAATCTAATTCACAACCCTTGTATTTGTTGCCGACAATGAAATAGGAGGGAATCCATTTCGTAGGAATTGGCAAACAATCATACAGTTAAACTTTGAAATTTTTTTACCCTTAAATCTAGAAAATTGTAAGATTTACACGAATTGAATACACACCTTCTCTCTATAAAATGTCCGTTAAAAACTAAAAACAAAGCTAGTCCGTTATACCGAGCAGACCAACTGTATATTGTAATTTATGTAATTAGTTGTTTCTAATTCATATTAAAATTCTGTACTTCAACGTGTCAAAAGGATCATCTCTTCTTTAATATTCGATGATCACTTGAGTGTATAACTAGCGCGTTTTGTCTGTTTCATTTTCCGACCTCAACCGGTTTTGTTTAATGGGCCAGATATTCGCATTGTAATACTTTTGATTCGTTACAGCAGCATTAAAAGGATAGAAAAATTTGACAAGTTCAATGGGCGGCCGACTGGGGAGAAGTTAATAGAACTCTACGTGTAGACAGCTTGCTTAAGAAGAATTTCCAAATGATGTTGAAAGTGGAACGGCTAAAATTATTTATGAATCATCGCTGAAAGGAAGAAAAAAAACGAAAAAATAAGCGAAACAATGTCGGCAGAAAAGTTAATCGCAACAACGGCTATTCGGGGACATTTGTTGAGAAGTATTAACTTTATGTACCGAGCTGCTCATGGAACATTGGGACGAGCGTAATTAAATGTTACAAAAAAGAATATAAATCTTGTTGCCACCGGGTATAAGGATAGTTTTAGACTGATGTAAATCACCACGGACAGAAGAAAAATTCTAGAAATTCTAAATATAAAGTTTAAACATTTAACGGTTAACCGTTCGGAAAATTTCAATGTACACGCACCGAGCGTACCATCGAAAGAGCGAAAGAACGAACTTAAATGCGATGCAAAACGGCCGAAATACACATACATGCATCTTTCCTTATTTATGCAACATTATTTTACGGCGCTACCGCTAAAAAAGTAACGATTTATTTTTAGAACCGAATTTTACACGAGATATTAAATATTTTTTTTTGCAATAATGCCATTTTTTAAAAATGAAATACTAAATATAAAATACGATAATCGCATTTAGTCGGCCAACTTCAATTGAGTTCAAATAATTCCACTCCGCTTATATTGCATTAATATATACTTAATAAAAGTTATATTCCAACAAGCATTTAATTTTTCTTTCAGCTCGCGATTTATTTTTTAAATTATTTTAAACGTACATTTTTCCGAATAATACAAACCAACTATAAAACTAGAATGAACTATTTAAGAATGAACTGAAAAACACTTGAAAATAAACTTGAAACGTGAGAGTGTATCATTTACAACATGAACTGCAATGTCGTGAGCAAAAATCAAATGCAAATAGTAAATTTTCTTTTTCCGCTTTTTTAAATGTAATTGCCGGCAATGATTGAAATAATTTAATTATCTTCCCCTTCCGCTCTCTCAAGTAGAATGGCTTTCGATGTTTTTGATAGTAATTGTCTATCGAGTGATTGTAAATAACATTCAAATTTAGATTCGCCGACGCTGTAACCATCGTCTAATGAATTTTCTATCGGTTTGTGTTTATATTTCTGATCTGGAACATTCACGAATAAAATTTTTCGAAAAAGTAAGTATATTTCGTAACTCCGTTCGTTGATCTACTAAAGCTGAAAACTAAATAACGTATAATGTGTTCGGTGATGATGATGATCGCACATAATATACTTGGATAATGACTGGCACCGCGATGATTAGCAACTCTGGAATTTTGCACTATTATCAAAAATTTGAACAGCGGTCTTTATCGAAACAGTACTGATTTGTTTACTGTTTTTGATGCGGTTATAAATTCCAAATCTACTACAATTTAT
The DNA here is from genome assembly GCA_039619475.1 of Icerya purchasi. Classification (NCBI taxonomy): domain Eukaryota; kingdom Metazoa; phylum Arthropoda; class Insecta; order Hemiptera; family Monophlebidae; genus Icerya; species Icerya purchasi. Next base: position 354,209,342 of record CM077115.1, read on the forward strand.
TCGGATGTACATATATTTATCACATTTCACTGTTTTTTAAAATATTAAGATGAAACTGCCATCTATACTGGCTCTAAGTTGTTTTAGCTCTTAAACATTATTATTTAATTAAATTCTGTTTTGTTTTTATTTTTTTTATAATTACGTTTTATAATTACGTTTTATAATATATTTTCATTTTGATTACATAAGTTTGTAACAGTTTGTAACTTTGTAACATTGCTGATCATTAGGAACTTGTAACGTAACATTCGAAAATATTTGGAACTTTACCCATCACTAGTATATAGTGACAAAATTAAATCAAAAACTTATATTTCATATTTTAGTTAGCATAAGCCTACTGCATCTTCTATAGAATCCAGCAATGAATGAAAAACATTAATAAAAAAAATGCGTTCATTTTTTGTTTGTTTTTCTTTAAGTGAAACTTCATAGATATGTTTGAAAGAACTACAGATGGGCATTTGGTTCTTACTCTTGGTAAATTTGGTACTAATACACTATAACTTTAAATCGAAATTGGGGGAAAACGCCTTTGAAGTTTTACTTCTGTTCTGTGCTCTGAGGCACATTTAAATTTTTTTTTTTTGAAAAGGTTTTTGTTAGGCTCGAGGACCGTGTACAATAGTTGGATACTATTGCGGCTGGGGAGTGAACGTTAGATTGTAGAACACGGATTGAAAATTGCCTTTTAAAAACTGGAAAATTAAGCTTAGCCCCTCGAATTCGAATTCGAACGGACAGTTTACAGACTATATAGGCTGAACTAAGGTAAGAATCTAGGCAATTGTAGAAGAAAATGCTTCGTAGATGGCGGCATTTGGGCGCAGCAAAACGGGCAAACGGTTTTAGCATGTGACATATAGCTGCGTGTAATGTAGGCGGCTACAGTAATAGTCCGCTACGGACAGCTATCTGTAGTCGTTATAGCTCGATAAAGCTTCTGATGAGCTTGCCCATCGGGGGAAGCCTGCTCAAATAATTCAGGTAATTAACTCATCCTGTATACTTTTAACATTTAAATTTTTTTGGCCCACTGAGACAACACCTCGAAATATGATAATTCTTCATATCTATCGGGTTAATCGATATTAAAATAAATAAAATAATCTTTTAAACACGCTATAATTATTAAATTTATATAATCGCCGACTGGTTTCGGATACGAGATCCGTCTGCATGGCGTTAAATATAGATGTATTCAACACCATGCATATAGTCGGTGATTTTATAAATTTAATAATTATATTGTGTTTAAAGGTTTATCGCATTTATTTTAATAACAACTTAAATATTTATATCTTCTCACTGCCTAAATAGATTATGAACAAAAAGAATAATAATAATAATCATAATAATAATCGAATTAGTTTATTTAATTTTGTACAGACTTAAATATTAATGTAACGAAAATAAATACCACAAATGCGCATAGCTGCGTGATCAGTGACGATTATTATTATATAATTATCTAAATTAAACCACTTATTATACTAAATACGTAGCTTTTACAAACTACATATAAAGGCCAACCTAGTTAACGCTACCTTTTAATTATATCAGTCTTATTGGCTATTGTTTACAAAAACCTGACAATGACAATTATTCCTAATAAACATTAGAACCAAATAAAACTAATTAAGTAATTACATATAAAAGAACAATTAGAATAATTACCAGCATACTCTCAAATATCCAATACTCACATGCCAGTATGTATACATCAATCAAATCATAATGGCAATTAGCATATGCATACATTCCTTTAAAAATACATATCCATACATTTATACACACATTCTAAATTATCTACGCAATATACATCCAAACCTACCTCAAAGAAAGAAAGAAGCAGAAGAAGAAAAAGTTTACCACCGCCAAAAACATATACTCCCCCTTTGTTCATCACCAATTATGTTTCAGAAGTAATACTAAAAGCACTAATATTAATAAATACTAAATACTTTGACTAAGTATTATTAATACTAATGGCTATTATTATTATTATTATTATTATTATTATTATTATTAAATAGAAAACATATCATAAATTATAACTTAAAGAGTATTTAGTTATAAAGAAATAAACATTTATATACTTTATAAAAACTAAATTAATAATTATAAAAACTTACGTATTGCGGTGTAATATTTAATCCCCACACATTTATGTTGGCGGTCAAGAAGATCACACAAACTGCACATTTATACATTTGTTCCCGATGTAAGTAACTAAATATTTGCGGCGGGTTTTATAGTTTTTTAATTATTCTATCAGATTAGCAGTTAGTGTAACAGTACTGCGCCCATATAAACCGCTCGAATCCTACAATGATATTTTCTAAATTTAACTATGGAGGCTTGTTCCTTATTCGAACTTCTGGTAAGTACCCTCTTTCCTAGCAATTTTGAAAAGAAATTTATTCTTAATGACATATTGCAGTAAGTGCACTTCATATGAAGTATGTTTAAGGGAGCAACAGGTGGAAAATTTTCCTTTTTATGAAATATTGTTTTAACACTAGTTTTTGCAACCTTTGAACTTTGTTTACAAACGAGTTAGTCGCCGTACCCCAATGAATAAGTTCATAAACCAAAACCGATTGATACAAAGATAATAATAATGATAATAATAACAGTAACGAATAAAAAAAACAAACAAATATCAAAACATTCTTTTTTGCCCGATAAAAAATTTTAGAACTCAAAAAGAGCGGACGTATTTCATATGAAAAAAAAAAAAAAGTTGAAATTCTCTATTACACTTAACATCGGGACGTACATATGGAATACATTGCGAAGAAAATAAGGATAGTTTTACCAGCTTTATATACATTAAAGAAATATGCAAAACACATGGAACATTAAAAGTAGTTTATTATGCGCTAGTAGATTCGAGAATTAGATAATTCAGGCATAATGGTGCGGAAAGTATACTGAAGGGAAAATAAATAAACTGCGAATTAAATGCTTGAAATTAATAGCAAATCCTTAAGGGAGAAACTAAAAGTGAATGAAATAATTTAAAAAGAAGACGCAACGAGCACAAGAGGAATGTAGATATGGGAATATAACATATCGACAGGAAAGAAAATCAAATTGGAGGAAAAAAGTAAAAACAGAATACGAGTTGAGAAGAAAACTTACGTACCAACTGCCGTTAGCAAGAACAAAGATGGGCGAGCAAACAAATATAACTCAGATGTTAAACAAAATACGCAAGGAAGTAATAGAGAAGGAAAAAATAGCGAAAAGGAAAAGGAAAATAAAGGAATGGCTTCATGTAAAAATTAATAAACATAAAATAAATGACAAGGTGCGACAAAAAAAGTAAAGAAAAAATACATCGATTATAAAAGAACGGGAAATAGATTATTAGTTATCGGATAAGTAATAGGATTAAGATGTGGAGTAGTTAGTAAATATTACTCGAAGTTATATATTTATGTATAAGTTTAAATTAAAGATGGTAAAATGTTTATGTATAGCATGATAATTCACCGACAAGCGTTTTAGCTCGACGAAAGAAATTTATGTGTAATAAAAAACAAAAAAACATTTTTTCAGAAATAAATAAATAAAACTCTCTTAACTTCAGACGAAAAAAAAAAAGTCACGCATCGTTTTTTCCTCTGCTGTCGAATGATCTAACAGTTTTAGCCGAATAATATATCCGATTAATCCGCTTTATAAAAGACCGGAAAAAAGAAAATATATGATCGCGCAATAATCACATTTAGCCGGGGCGGAGTATCGTTGCTTTTCTATTAGAAACTAAATAAATTTTTTTTAGTAAAAGCATTAGTGAATTTATTGTGACATCCGCGATAGTCGCGTGTTTTTGTGGTTAGAATAGAAAAGTTTTATTCTGACGTGTTGTGTTTCTCCTTGCGCAGAACAGTTTCTTATTGAAGGGTTTTTTCCGGTTAGATAAAACAAAAAATTCTCCATTTTCCGTTCACTTCATGCAGAGTTATTTACACCATTCATTTCAAGTCTGGTCTGCATAGTTTGAAGTCTAAACAAGCTGTGATGTTTCGCTTACGGTTATATCGGTCTGCGTGTAATTTTTACATCCACATGTAAGACCGACATCGAAACTAATAATCTTTCCGGCTATGAAGTTCTATTAAGATCGGCTATATTTATAAATTGCTTAAAATATGTCAAGTATAATATGCAGTTTCTTTTTTTCCGTATTTCCGCGAAAACCATCGGGAGTTCTCGTTAGAAAACTGTGAAATGCGGTTTCAATTTTTGATATAATTACTTTCTTTGCTGCCAACGACTCATATTTGTATATCGTCTGTATAATATTTTTCACGAAATATTCCCGCAGATGTAAACAACAAGTTTACGAATTAAAAATATCTTTTTCCAGAAATTCTTCGAAGTTTTTAAAATTTTTCGCTCATTCGCTTAAGCAATTCACAAGTTTCTACTGGTGAATAGAGTGAGCTCTTTCCTATCGACTTATTCCTCGATTTTGGAATCATTCGGTAATTTGGCTACGCTTAATTAGAGAAATTTATAATTGCTTGCTTTTAACAATGTAAAATTTGTAATACTCCCATTTTTCAGGATATCACCTATTATAGTTTTCTACCATTTCCAGCTCCTGCAGGTCGTCTAGAGAGGGAGGGAAGGGGTGATTAAATCAAACCAGAAATTATCTATTTCGTCTGAAAGACGTTATTATAATCCTGTCCACTCTATGTTTAATGGACATCAAATAATAAACAAAGTGATACGATATGCTATAGGTGAAAAATCGCTGTTTACGGATAACATTGCTCTAGTCCGCTAATCAATGTATGTATATACATCGGCGGCAGTTGATAGATTATAAAACGTTCTTTTTTTTATTTTTAATTTGTTTTATTTCTGAATGATATTCAAGGGGTTAGTATTTTTTCTACATATTTCAAATGACATCAACGTGTCTCTATCAGCGTGTTTATGCAAAAGCTATGTAGGTGTACCATTTAGCGTTAACAGGGCCGTATCTAGACCAAAATTTCGGCAGGGGTTACGAAAATATTTTTATAAATATATACATATAATACGTATGTGTGTGTATTATCATGAAATATATTTATTTGTTTATAGATTTGAACACTATAATAAAAACAAATAAAAAACAGCCGTTATTCCCATAGAATTCATAAAAATTTCAATTTTCTTTTCCCCTTTTGTTGAAAATTGAAAAGAAATATATAGCGAATTTTGGTCCCTTTAATTCAAAGGCAGTTCTTATTTCGCAGACATTTCGGGATACGGCCCTGAGCGTTAGTATTTTTAGCGCTACACCAATTCGCGCTAAATTCATTTGGCAAGAAGTTTGATTTCCCCTTAAATATTTCAGATTTCAAATTGTGCGCCCGGTAATGAATTTTTAAGCGCTGGTTGATTTTAAAAATACATATTACGTGCACGCTGGACGTTTAATCTGAAAGTGTATTTTCGGAAGAGCGTTTTGATTTTTCCCACTTTATTTTCCCCCTCCTCCCTCCCCCCCCCCCGCACGCTAGTTTCGAACCATCTTCTTACGCGAACCGGTACATACGCGTACGGAATTACAAAAAAAGCCGCATCTAAAGCGTTGCCGTTGAAGATTTCGCCAACGAAAATATCTCCACCGAACGAATAAACATGGAGAACTTTGAACGGAAGGTGTCGAGTGTGAAAGTGCTCGTTGCAAGTTTACCGGCGTCGAGGACAATCGCCGTATTTCCACTTATCCGTTAATACGGGGACGCGTTTATGCCTTCTACAGCCAGCCACGTTTCCTTCATGTATGTGCGTGCTACAGATATATTTAGATCGAGCCGAAGCTGCACATAACAAAGTTTGGACTGACAGGGCGCCAACCGTTCGTGATTCGCAAGTGCGAACTTTTCGGCGAACACTGTTTACTGGAAATTGAAATAGTGTCGGCGGCACAAAGGAAAAAAATCGCCGATAGCCAGTATCAGTTTACCTGGTGCTTTGTCCGTTTTTGTTGGTTTTTCGTAATCAAAATATCGCTGCTAGTTTCTTTTTTCCCTTTTACTTTTTGTATAATTTAAATGACTCCGCGTTGCCTAATCACGGCGAATTAATGAGCGCCAGATTCCCGGCCGAATTATCGAATTACTATTTACGAGTTTTCGGGCGCCCGTTCTGCGAAAGGTAAACGACTTTCGAAATATCGATAAGAATTAAATTACGATTAGCGGGCTTATTTTTAAAATATTTAAATTTGTAGCTACAGGTTCTTAATCTATTATATTTACTTTGACCTCCCACCATGCACACACACACACACATACATACATACATTGTTGCGACCGGGTAAAATGAGTAATATTTTTGTTCGGAATGAAGGGTGCTAAAACCGGCTCTGCACTTTATTCTGAATAGTGGTTGATGCTACGAAGCTTACTCATTTTCGCTGCGAAAATCGTAAAATAATTGCGAGGTTGAGGTTGGTGAGTTTATTAAATTCAAAAACTCCCGTTAATGTTCGTCCCTAGTAGCCCGTTAACAGATCATCGATGCTTAGAAAGTCGAATAGGCCTTAGAGACTGCTTGTAAATGCGCTTCGCATTTTTACAGCGAATACTTCTGGCAAATGGAGTGCCGTAGAATTTTTCATAAAACCTCCTGAGGGCTACAATTCCGCGGAAAGTTTTTATCTTTATTATTATTTTATTTTTTTTCATTACATAAAAATAGATATAATCATTAAAACTACCGTTCGCGATAAACGGTTTGACAGTGCAAGTCGAAAATCCGCGATCTCTATTAATTTACACTAATTTTCACACGCTTGTAACAGTTTTCGTAATCAAATTAAGTAGTACATTCGACTTTTTTCCCCGTACATTTGCAAATTTGCTTCTTTCTCTAGAAAAATATCGCGAAATCGCTATCTTAAGATTTCCTATCATACGCGATATATCAATATCGAGACTATCAGGAACATTCGTTCTACGTAATGTTCAACGTAGTAGTCCATGAAAACAGTGTAAATTAGCGTGGAAAATCCGTCCGCTGAAATCGCCATCGCTCGCAACATAGCGCGATAGATCATATAAATTAAACCTTTGTACAAGGTAAACAATATCAAAATATTATACAGCAGCGGAGGAATTAAATTAGTTCAGCGAGATGTTTTTCGAGAACACTCTTACACACGAAATATCTATACCAAAAAGCCGCAAAGCAATGAATGAGCAAAAAGTCCTCAGCCCGTTCGCTAGTAATTAGGGAGTTACTTTTTTTTTTTTCCAAATGAGGGACACAGTTTCATCATTAGGGTATAGAACAACCAGTACAAAATGGGGGGTAACAAAGGTAAAGGTGTTTTTTTCCGGTTGAACTTTGCTTCTTTAACAACTAACTCCTTCAGTTCTAATCATCCATTTTCTGCGATGAATGAAATTTTATTTGCAAAATTCAATTACAATTCGCCCGTCCGGTATTAAATCGGAATTTGGAATTTATCATCTCGTTTGAAAATTTAACCCGAGGGTTTTTATAAAGAGCTCTTTCTTTTTAATTTGAGCCGCTTTAATGAAAAAGTTGAGAAGCGAAATATTTCGTAAGTATTTATGAAAAATCAAAGTGAAATAGCGCGAGAATTTTACAGTCGCTTTGTTTTCTGCAAGTTTTTTTTTTTTTAAACCTTGCGCGATAAGTCTCTCTACCAAGTCAATTGACTTGTCGAAAAATAAATACATACGCGTATATTTATTTAAAAAGTATTACAAACTTAGTTTCTACACCTTAATTCATCTATAACTAATATGTACGTATAAACCACTAAATATGTTTTGCGCAACACAATACGGCATATTGACTCGTTCTCGGTTTTTTTCCCTTTGCTGATTGTTTCACTTATTTTTGCTTTCTTCATTTGCCGCCACTTTTTCGCCATCAACTGTAATCGAACTACCTCTCTTCTGGCGTTCTCGTCTTGTGAGAAGATCCGAGCACTTTAGGAGTCTTTTTTGAATTTTGTGAAATGTTTTTCGCGCGTTGCAGACTCATCATAAGAATGGAGACTGTGCATTTACGTTAAGAACGAAAGAAAAGAAAGTTTTATTATTTTCGTTAAATTTTTTCCCGTAGTAGTGTGTTTCGAACGTGAGATTTTCGTAATATCCACTTTTAATTATAAACGCGAACATGTTTTTCTGCGACGGGAGGGGAATTAGAAAGTTTTTAAGACTTAAAAAAGTCTAAGCCGTGTGCTTGTTTTCCCGATAATTTTCCAAGTAAGTTGAAGGTGCGTAGTAATCTTTTCTGAAGTTATCATGAACAAGTGCAATTGTCTTCGTCCGCGCGATGTAATCTACCGAAATCCGATAAGAAGGTAAAAAAGTACATCGATATCACGCGTGATCGCGTCAGCGACACCTGCGCGACCGATACTGGAGATAGGTAATTGTTGTTTTTAGCCGGCGCTAGGAAATTGTTTTTTGCACTGAATGTCGTCACGGACTGCACTCCAAATATCGACTTTAGAGCGGGTCAAATTGTTCTCGGAGGTGATTTTAACGTAGATAATATTCCGCAGTTGGCAGTTTCTTATGCGAGACAAGTTCAATTTGTATACGAATAAACCCTTAATAATAAACCTAGTATTAGTCTGGTCGTACATAATCAAATGTAAAATGTTACAAACCTTTGGTGTACAACGCTCGTTTTTCACAATAGAATGATTTTATCTTTTCATAAAAATTGTCCGGCTTCACTTCGAAAAGTTCAATTTTATTCTTACGTTAACACCGTAGAAAAAGGCGCATTCAGTTCTTAAATTGAAGTCGGCGAAATAGTTCATAAACAGAAAAAAAAAACAAAAAACATTTCTTTTTTATTTTTAGACGCGACCAACTCGCAAAATTATCAGAAAACAGGAACGTTTAGACACTTTCCTCGAACTTGAAAAACTTTCTAATGACCTCCCCCAGCTATAAAACACCATTTGTACTAATAATAAAAATGGATATTACGAAATGTATCGTAAACACATTACTGGCTGTGCAGGAAGTTGTACTTGTTAACTGATTCTTTTGTTCGCTACACGGACAGGCCTCTTATTGGTTTTAAAAAATTACGCAGAATTTAAATTTAATTCGCAATACTAGCAACTACGTGTCAAGAAAGATTTTATTAAAATTTAAATATATCGCGCTCAAAATGCCAGGAGGAGACCTTTGTACATGATATTTTGTCGTTTATTCTCTTAATCGCATTTTTCTTATTCGTTTCTGCGCCCGGACAACGCTGCTAATCTATATATATACTAGCTGACCCGGCGAACTTCGTACCGCCTTAGAAAGTAAACTTTGTGTTAACTTATTAGCTGAATTAAATTCAGTTTTTTATTAAGAAAAAATTAATACTGAAAATGAATTAAGTTCAATAAATGTGTAAAAACCAAAAAGACAAATATTTTGAAATGAATGTAATTTACGCGGCAGCAAGGCATTATTAACTCTAATAACAATAATCAGTATAAATTTATATTAAAAATTTAATGTACTTTGGAAACATGTTTTTTCGGGCTATATCATCAGCTAACAACACAGAGCACACACTCAATTTATATACTTTTTAATAAAGTGTGTACTCTATGCAGTTAGCTGATGAGATGGGCTATACACGAAAAAACGTATTTCTAATGATCTCTAATTTCTTAAAGTAAATTTATACCGATTTTTAAGATTCCGTACACACTATAAACGACGGAATCCCAATAAGATAGTTCAGGAACGACAAAAAATATTTATTTCTGTTATAGTTCAGAAACGGTTCGACTTATCGCAATTGGATCATAAATTGCAATTAAACTTCTATCTGTGACAATTTACAACTTTAAACTGAGCGATTACCCTGGGCGGTAAAAAAACCTCTAGAATACATAATATGGAATTCAGAACGAATACCCTTAAAAAATTCGTAATTCGTCACCAGATAACTCTTTAAAAGCGAAATTTCAAATATAAAACAAAACACAGGAGCCCTTTATGGAAATTCAAAAATTACGGTTAAAAAATTATTTAAACCCCCCTTTTGGACCAAAAACGGCAAAAAAAAATGAATTTTCTTCATAAATTCGTAAAAACATTTTGTAATGGACCGAATTGTGAATCTAAACCATTCTCGAATCTACTTGAACACACACAAAAAATTTCATTAAAATCTGTCCAGCCGTTTAGGAGGAGTTCAGTCATATACACACGCACAGAAGAAATATATATATCAAGATATATACATATATATATACTTAATACAAAGTCGGGTTAGTTACACCGTTTATAATTTAAAAACGGCTGGACCGATTTTTATAACCTTTGATTTGTTGGATTTGTCACCGCCTCGATTAGCAGATACGAAATTTTAAAAAAATTTATGAAGAAAATTCATTTTTTCATACATTTTGTATGGAACGGATTTTTTGATGATATCTCTAGAACGGATTGACTGATTTCGATGATTTTTTTTTTTTTTGTTCGTCTCGGCCTGGATAGATCAGATTGAATATGCCAATTCGATCCCACCCCCTATTCTTTCTGTTACTATTATCATGAATTTCACAGTGGAAAATTTGATTGAACTTTGTACTACCCTTTTTATTGTTATCATTGGGCAGTTTGTGATGCATTTCACTTTGAAGTGTAATAAATTTTTTTTTTTGTTTTTCGATGTATTAATTACTAATGAACGCAATGAAATAACGCAAACTGGGAAAGAGTAAGTATAATTTCTGTCGGTTGATTATAGAAATAGGAAAACATTGTATTTATTCCAACCTAAAACGCATATGCTTCTAAACATAAATATCATAAATATAAAAATGAAAATATATTGATCCTTAGAATTAAACAATACCATCCCATAATTAAAGTAAGTCCCATACCCTTGATAAGGTATCACATGGGTTGTGAAGTTAAGCTTTCCATAATGGTACTAAGCCTAATGGATCTAAGGAGAACACTGGGGCTAGTTCCTTTTTACTTTTGGATTATTCGCCTTTACTTTCTCAGATTTCACTGGTACCTAATTATTTCAGGCTGGCTAAGCTTGGGAGCGACTTGGAAATGCTTCTCTCACGGTCAATTGTACGTAACATGTTCACGTGTCGGCCAACCATCATCCGCTTTATTCGTTCTCACACCTGACATCAAAACGAAAAATGTAGTATATCACAACAAGGTGCTTCGATGAAGGGAATCGACCCGAGTGCAAACCATCCGGCAAATAGTTTAACAGAAAGTAGTGGAACAATGTTACGCCTAATCATTTCGATTATAAAGCAAATGCCTTGCTGTCACGTGAATTCCATTCGTTTCAATGCAATTAAAATACTTTTCATTTTGATTTTCGTACATTTATTGAACTTAATTCATTTTCAGTATTAATTTTTTATCTTAATAAAAAACTGAATTTGATTCAGCTAATGAGTTAACACAGCATTTATTGATTCTGAGGCGGTACGAAGTTCCCTCGGTCAGCTAGTTATGCACAAAAGGTAAAGCCATAAAAGCTCCTCTTTGAACAAATCTACCGGACAACTTGGTGCTTCGCTAATGTAGATTTTTCGAATCTTCATCCGCATTTTCACCTACTTCCGCAGTTCTTTATATATTTTAGAATGAATAAAATTCTTTCTGCTGGTTTCATTGCAGAATTATACGGAGGTTGTAAAAATAAAGTTAAATTTCAACGCTAAACGATCAGATACCCTCGATGACGACCTATATGCAGCATGGACACATTCGAAGAGGTCGAAATAAAAAAATCGCTTTGCCTTTCAAAAGTTAAAATTTAACGGATCCGCATAAAAATTACACTTGGCAGTTTCATTGAATGATGCCCCCCCCCCCCCCTAGATGGGCGGCGGCACGGTGATCTTACACTCGGACAAATTGGAAAAATAGCGGTGTAAGCGGGAAGCAACAAAAAGACAAAAAAATTAAAATCGTGATGTTCCGCAGATGTTGTTTTCTTTTGTTTACAACGGGGGGGAAAAAACGAAAAATAAAAGCAATTTTGTTGTTTATTATTTAGCAAAGCGTGTGGCAGATTTTGATACTTGCGAACATGTCGCGTTTATGCATTACGGTATGCGAATTCTTATCAGATTTTATGATGAAAATATGTAAATTTATTCTTTAGATTTCGCGTAGCGTTTAGGGTTCGTAAAACGACTCTCACTCTCTCTTGCTCCCTGTTTGCGTGTGTGCGTGGAGGGGGGTTGTTAAGTCGAATGAAAAAAAGCAAGAAACGGAGAAAAAGAGAGAAATAAATCGCGACATTAAATGAAATGAACGTTGAAATAGACGGGAGAGAGATGGATTAAACAGTGTCGCGCTGTTCCAGAACGTGATGCTTCACATACTGCGATTTGGTCGCGCGTCACGGCACGATGTGATCGCAGAAATCGTTAGCTTGTTAAGGGCGTTTCTTTTTTTCGTCGAAGAAGATCAGCTATCGTTATTCAAATATGAAAAAGCGATTGGCCCCGGTAGATGCTAAGTAAACAGGATATGCATAAAAAAACCCGAAGTCGACGTTGCAGACGCGTGTAGACTTTTTAAACTAAGAAACGCTTTATAATCTTTCTACGATTCTTCGCTGGTAACTCAAAAAATTGTTTTTCCAAGTTTCGGAAAAAGAAAACAAAAACGCAATTATTTCATTTTCACGAAATAAATAAAATAAAATAAAATCGTTGATAAATCGTATTTTTTTTTTTTTTTTTTTTCTGTTAAGTAGTCTGTAGGATGATGATAAAAAATAGGGACTATTTTAAAATATCATTTAGCCAGCAAGAAGTTAATTTAGGCCGATGTCTTGCATATAAGACCCCCAAAAAAAGTTAATTTACAATTATGATTTATCTGTCTTCCTAGTTCAATTATTTGTTCTTTTTATATTTTTTTTATATTCTTCTTCGCCGGGCACTTAGAAAACATATTTAGATCCAAAAAAAAAAACAAAAAAAAAAAAAAGTCCTAAACGGTTACCAAACTTGTGTGTTTTTACTTTAATTTTCTGCTTGTGCATTATCCTTATCACCTGGTTTAAATGATAACGGAAAACACCCAACGGCGTCATTGTATTGATATTGATAAAACTGTAACAAAGCTGGTAACGCTGATGGGTTGCAATCCTATTTTTATCATACACTGGTGTTGAATAATTTACCGATTTCTTCTTCATCACCACAACTGTACTTATTTGCACATTCGTGTTATACAGATATTTCTTATGACGATATTGTGCAACATAAGTGTACGAAAATGCTGGGTGGTGAATTCCTTATATCCGTCCTCGTGTACTGGGTGAGGTTACCTTTTCTCTGTCCGTTGGCATTGTGCATTCTGCTGTTGCAATTGTGACCATAAATGTTGGATGATGATCTCATCTCTCTTCTGCAGTTTTCATATCCTCTTTATCCTCCACTTTTAATCGGTACTAAGCTCGGGAAGCTTTTGTGCAAAAAATATGCGCATCACGGGGCGCTGCCCCCCCCCCCGCAATTTTAGCACGAACTACTATCAGCCTAGAGCTGCAATGATGGTAGTTTCTAATCACAAAAACCTCGTAACCAACCCACCTTTGTTTCTTTTTCTTCTTTCTTCTTTGGGAATTTTTTACTTTCTACCTTGTTTTATCCATCAGTTTTCATGACTGCTGCTACAGAGATCTCCTCTTCAAGATGTTCAGAGATATATGTAACATGCTGAAAAATTTCCAGAGTGTACCTTTATTCGGTAAGGTACCATATTGATTAGAGCTAAAAAAAAAAAAAAAAAAAAATTATATAAGAAACATACCATAACTTTTCGTAATACATTTTTCAAAGATTTTTCCTACGTATTACATATATCCGGCCTGTAGTTAGATAGTTCTCATTTTTATTTCCACCTTTGTGTAGCGTAGTGAAAATGTCTGTTTTTAATATGTCAGGGAACTTTTCACTGATTCATTAAATGGACAAAAGTTGAATGAAATAATTAATGTTTTCTTTTATTATTTTAATTGATATTCCATCAGTTCCGAAGATTCATTCGGTAAAGATAATATCGTGTTTTTAACGTTGTCCAATGTGAGATCTAAAAAAAAAAGCCAAAGAATTTACTTGCGAGCGAGATGTCAAACCATTCGGTATTACTCCATTATTATCATTTATATCGGCAGAAATTTTCTCTTTTTGCTGCCTTCAAAGTATACGTTAAGATGCTGTGCAACCCCATGTATTCGTTATTACTTTTTTTGTCATTTCTATATTTACTTCAATTTCTCTCGTACTCCGTACCCGATTGTGTTCTTAATCAAGAAATAATGCAATAATTTAACAACGACTAGGGTTTCAACATCACTGTTACATTATCTGCAACATGTGTTTATGTACAAGAAGATATTAGCATGCATGTATTTATGTAATATGTATGTACAGAATATTATATATTTTCTCATAAACTTAAGGGTACACTACAATCTCACACAAAGTATATCAATACTAAATGATAAATTAGGCATTAAGTACACAGTACACTTTTGTAACCACTACATTAATAAACTTGTCCTAGAGGTATAATCCGGGCTTTAGAACAGAAGGGACAAAAAAGTACTTTCTTAAATTTTTAAAACAAAGCATAAAAGTAAGCGTGCTTGTTATTTATGCGGATTTGGCGCACTTTTATAAAAATCTTTATTGTTGTTTCGGTGACCACCTTTTTTTTTATTAAATTTTCGGCCGCCAGTAAACATCTTCTAAGGACTCATCACCCAGGTTCGTTGTCTGCGCATTAACGATCCCCCACTTCCTTTATCCTAAACTTCTTCCGCTGATATAATGTGACCTTTATTCTTTTTAATAGATTTCTCTCGATTTCTTTCCCATCCTTTCATAGTGACTCGTTACACCTAATAGAGGTGTACTCCTACCGAATTAAATGATTGTTTAATGTACTTTCAAAGGAAATACTCGGCACTGACCACGCGGATCTATCTCTCCGCAATCCACATATATCTGTAATTATAATTTCCGGCGCTTTCAAATGTCACGAAGAAAATTCGAACACTCGTCACCCAGATGGAACAAAATCAAGAATTACCAGATGATTCTTCCTAAACTGTGCGCACTAAACTTCAAGCGAAGTTTAAGATTTCTCTGCTCTGAAAACCGGAGATGAATCAAAATTCCTTTTGACATCAAGGCGTGTTTAATGTGGAATTCCGGCGGGGACGTCCCTGTTGCAGATTCTCTCCTCTTCGGTCCCGGCTAGTTTCTTATAGTCTCTGTTCAATCTAAAGAAGTAACGTATAACGATTCTCAATGCATGTTCTGTTATTGCGTGTGCCGGCACTTGTCAGCCGTATGAGATAATGAGTTTGTAGAATGAGTAGAGTTGAAGCTTGTTGGTTTCTTTTGTTTTCACGCCCAAGAAAATCTTCTTGCTTGTAGCAGACTAAACTTTTAAGATCTATCGAAACGAACGAATCTTGGCGCCTCTACTCCGGAAGGATTGCCATTGAACCCTACATCTGCACCCTATGAGGGCGGTCCTCGACCAACGACTCTTCCTTCTGCAATATGTTGTTCAAAACTTCCCGCGAAATGTATCTTGAAACCACTTTAGCTCTACCATGAAGCCGGTAGAGAAGTATTCTCGCAACGTTCCTAACAATCAGATATAAGTTTAGGTTGCCAATCATTCGACGGGATGGTGCAAAGTACAGGAAGCGTGAAATACACAAACATTGAAAAATGCCACCGTTAAACCCGGATATCGCATAAATTTAGTCACTGGCCAAACAATATCTAGTAATCGTGCGGCTAAAATTGATTAAAACACCCTTTGCACGAAAATATAGCAGTATTCAGGCGATATCGTGCGGTGGTATCTTAATTGACTTCTTAATTTCGAATGTTACTAAATATTTTTCGGTATATGTAGTTTCCTTTAAAGAAGCAGCTGCAGACAGTATTTTAGACGTAAATCTCGATCGCTGTAATTTAGAACGAATAATTGTACCTTTTTCCGAATATTTGCTTAATCGGCTGATTTGCTAACTTCTTTAATGCTACGTAATTTTAATTACAGCATACTTACCGAGCTAGGTAAAAAGTTTAGAATGTTAAATTTCAACCGAGTTAAAACTCTGGACCTGAGGAAGTAGGATAAGTACATAGGTCGTACATTAATAGGAAATGAATGATTGACAAATACTGGTTGTGTTTTGTGGCCTGGACATTTCAAACACTATTGAATAAAAATGTAACTTACGAGTATTTCAGCTGAATACAAGTTAGAGGATATCTGTTTTGGTCTGACTTACAATTAGCTGATTTTCTTTAATTTAACCCTTAAACCATTTAAATACTTGGTCTGACGAAACTGCGCAAGTCAATAGTACATATACGGGTGTCACAATTGTTTGTCATACTGGCAAAATCGTATTCTATTATTCGAGGCACGGTACATTTCTCTATTTTAGTCACTGCACAGCCAGCTCCGTGTCTGCATCTGACGTATATCGCATATAGAGGAGACTGTCTATGATGCGAAGTTTA
This sequence comes from Icerya purchasi, assembly GCA_039619475.1. Classification (NCBI taxonomy): domain Eukaryota; kingdom Metazoa; phylum Arthropoda; class Insecta; order Hemiptera; family Monophlebidae; genus Icerya; species Icerya purchasi. Next base: position 354,225,921 of record CM077115.1, read on the forward strand.
TGCAAATGACCAGTCGTTCGATAATGGGCCCATTTTTGTTCTTATTATTCCGCCCGTATAGACCCTCTTCGATAACCTGTCAACACAAAACCAGCGTTTATTTACTATTCCAAACTAATAGTATACATGGCGGAAAATAAACGACCGCAGTCGAGACAGAAAAGGCAAAATTTAAAGCGTTTGATATTTAGACGAGTTGAAAATTTTTCCACGTCTGCAGACATCTTCGTTAACTTCTATTAATTCCATGCTCTGGAAAAATCCAGTTTTATCTTTACTAAAAGTAAAATAGCTATTCTCGTCATTGTCGTAAAGACATTAGTGCAAAGCCGTAACTGATTAGATGAAAATCATTCAATTTTCACAATAAACTTTATTTATCTGATTTAGGAATGAACAATAAATCGAAACGCAGGTTGATAACTAAAAACGTGAACGATAAAAAAAAAAAAAAAAAAAAAAAAAATGAAAAAAAAGCAGTTGTATGTAAAACATTATAAATTAACTCCCCCCTCAGATGGGGAGGCGATCCGTTTATTCTACTAATTCTTTTCAAAGCCTCATCCGGCCCAAGCTCGACTACTGTTCTTTTATCTAGGGAAATTTAAGTCTCTCCTCTCTAAACTTGACGCGACCCACAAACTCTTGCCTCCGTTTGTGCATTGGAGACTTGAAATTCTCCCCCATTCCCGCAGTTCTATCAGAGTCGGTTACCCAACCACTGTTTATTCGCCGTTCTCAACTTGGGTATCATCGCCTTTTTAATTAAACGGCTTCCCATCTCCTCATCCAAACTTATTTCCTCCTATCTATATATCAAAAACCGCTGGCTTTTTTCTCCTCATAAAATCCCAATCCTGTCGCTCTTTGCTACCCGTCTTTCTAATTTTTCTCTTGTTGTCCTTTCCTACAACACTCTCCCGTACTTCTTTCATGACTTCAATAGCCTAAGGCAGCCTATCAAATTTTCCTCTCTCCCACTTCGAGCCAATGCCTCCTCTCACGGTGCAGTCAACAATGAATTTTTAGGATTCCGTATACATATAATGTACGGAATCCTTATAAGATGGTACACTAATGACAAAAATATCAAATAAAAATCAATAATTCACGAACGGCTTGACTTATAAACTTCAAATTTGGAACATAAATTACAATTAAAATTATTTCATTTTTGAATTCCTCTTTTCCTGCTCATGTATTGATCTTTACTGATGGTTCCAGGAGCGAGAACGGCGTGGGTGGTGCGTTTACTGCTCCGTCGCTTCGGCATTCTGAGTCCTTCCGGCTTTCTTCCTTCTGCTCTATTTTTTCTGCCGAGTCGATCGCCATCCTTCAGGCTATCTGTTTTATTTCCTTTTTAAGCGATCTTTCCTAATTCCTCATAATATCGGACTCTAAAGACATCGTTCAAGCCATATCTTCTCCTCCTTCACATTCCTCTGATAGTATTATTCTCTCAATTCGTTCTCTTACCTCCACTCTGCAGTCATCCTATTCTTATTGATTTTTTATGGGTCCCCAGTCATTCCGGAATTGATGGCAATGACGCAGCCGATTCTTTGGCTCGTTCTGCTGATCGCCTTGATTCATTCTTCAACCATTTCCCTTCTTCAGATATCTTTTCCTTATCCACCTTCAATCACGCCAGACTTTGGCGGGATATTTATTCCTCCCTATTTTCTAATTGTCATTCGCATTACCGTTGTCTTGGTTCAATTCTATTCCTTTCGGTCGTCGCTCTTCTATTGTCTCCCTAATTCGTCTCCGGATCGATCATTTTCTCCTCCCCTCCTCTCGCTTTCGATTTGCTCTGTCGCCTTTTCCTTATTGTTCTCTTCACGATTGCGATCCTTCTCGTACATATGATGCTGATCACATTTTCTTCGAGCGTCCTGCTCTTCGTAACGAACGCTCCCTTTTACACATTCAGCTCTTGTCATTAGGTCTTCCTACTCCCTATAACTCTTCCTTTATCCTCTCCTTTCCTTCATCTTCTGTGATGTCCGCACTGCTGTCCTTTGTTGCGTCCATTTCGGACCCCCTAGTTATTTAGTTTTTTAGCTTAATTTTCTTGTTGTTGTTGGGTCAATGTTGCTGGCGCGCAACTGTCGAAGATAAAATGAATTGCTCAGTGATGGAATTGTTTAAAGTATTCGTCAGTGTAAAGGATAGAAATATAATCGAGTATTTTCTTACACGTTTATCGTTTTCTTTCTAAACGTGTACCTTGCATTTTCTCTTTATATCCCTTTCTACATTCCTATCGCCAGCAAACTGGCGTTTTGTTCCTAATAAAATTCTCATCTCAGCCCGTATATCACATCTCGTCGTCTTAAGTTATTTTTCGTCTCATGTAATTTCCAGTAATAATCTCTGTTACTTTTCCCGAAATTATTTTTATCTCCCGAAGTACATTTTCTTTCTAATTCTTTTAGGTCTATATGTCCCAGGCGATTATTAAACAGGAATTTCATAGCACCATCAGTTTCTTCTTTTCTTCTCATGTACTCATCTTCACTGATGGGGCTCTAGGCGGCCCGGTGGGTTCGTGGCTTTCTTCATTTTCCCCGATTAAAATTTTTCCGAATAATTCTTTCGTCTTTCATTTTTCTGTTCTATTTTCACAAATGAGAATTAATCACTACCCTACGCGCGATTATTTATATTTCCTCTAATCGTAACTTCTACCACTATCTGATAATTTTCGACTCCGTGAGTACCCTTCAGACTATCAGTTTACACCTCTCTCTTCCGACTTCCTTTCATCACTCTATCCTCGTTGATCTGCTGTGGGTTCCTAGTCATAGAGGCATCGAGGGTAACGAAATGGCGGATGTTTTAGCTTAGGTTGTTGCCCGTTCTGGCTTTTACTTTAAAAAAAAACCCTAGTACTATTATCCCTAAGTAATTCGGTCAGATATGTGTACCTCTTTACCAATGATCGCTCCTTTCTCAATTTAACCTAACCTTCCTGCTAATCCTTGCTTCTCAGAATTCCCTTCCACGTTCTGTTATTGTCCTAATATTATTCGCCTACGCTTCAGTGTCACATTTTATTGTCCTCTTCCCGCTATCATTTCTCTTTGGTTTCCTCTCTTTATGGTGTCCTCTTTATTCTAACGAAGCAGTTGTTTGTGATGCTAATCACATTTTCTCTGAGTGTTTTGCTCTTTCTGCGGAACATTCTTCTCTTTATTTACTCCTCCTAAAGTTAAAGCTTCCTGCTTCTTATTATGCTTCCTATATCCTGTCCTTTCCCTCTTAGTCTGTTGTTTTTGCCATTGGTTCCTTTGTTTCAGCTATTTCCGATCGAATTAAGTTTTAATTAGTTTTAACTCTTCCTCCTATTGTTTCTGGGTGAGAACCCTGGCTGAGGACCCCCTCTAAAAAAAAACAAAACAAAAAAAAACGTTTTTTTTTTGTTTTTTTTTTTGTTCAGGCTCGTCTATTATATGTAGACATAAACTCGGTATAAATAATAATGATTTTCACAACAGCGGGGAATTTGGCACACGGTCGAAACACAACCATATACGTATATATATTCAGGGACATGAAAGCTGACGTAATTTCGAAAACAGCAAAAAAGTGCGAATATAATTCAGATAAATTATTTTCAAAGAAAAAAACCGGCACGGAAAAAACGAAAATAGTAGCAACAACATCGAAGAAAATACGAATAGGCGAATAGCGATAAACATGGATGATATAAAACAGGCGGGATCGTGTATAAGTCAAAGAATCACGACAAAAAAGTAAATGATAACGAAAACTAAAATAATAAGAAAAATATCATTACCGCGGCCTGTAAATCCGAAATAAACGAATTCCAATTCATTTGAGAAGTATATATATATCGTAATACTGTTAGCAGTTAAATGGCTATTTACGAAAATAGTTATAAAAGCGGTAAGGAGATAGCATACATGAAAAAAATTACGCTAACAAAAATATAAGACAGACAAGGAACACTTGATTTTAAAACAACGGCCAGAATAAAATGAAATTGAGCCGGTCATGTCCCAAAGTATATTGGTTAGACAAGAAGAGAAAACACATGATGAAGAGAGAACGACTGGAAAGAACTGGGTAAGATAGGTACAAAATAGGAACGAGTGGAAGCCTCCGTCATCTAAGAGTGTGAACTAAAAATGGCACGATTGCGTCGATTTTCATTTATAAAACTGTAGGTTTAGAAGGATGTGTGATTAATTTCCGGTTTTTATTAGCTAGATCGATGCGGTAAATGTAGCCCTGCGCAATACTTCGATCTATTTCGGGCATTTAAGAATAATTTAAAAGCTCCCAACAAAATACGGAACTCGATCGAAACAAAACGGTAATTTTTTTAAAAATAGATACATGTAGAAGTTAGCTTTTATATTCTGGAGGATTACCGTTCTCCATAGTTTCTTCTGAGTGACCTTGACGGACGAGTGAAGAATCCTTTCGAGGAACAACTGTTATTTCGGTCAATTACGGGTTTTCTCCTCCCAGTTAACAACGACCCGGAGAATTTTACCGGATAAGTGCAGGGGTGTCTGTCGCAAATTAGTTTATTAAATAAATGCGAAATTCGTATGACGAATGAGCGTACGTTCACTTTCGCCGTGTGAGCCAGAGACCAGGACAACAATCAATCACAAATGACGACAGCTTTACAACGTAAGAAGATCAAAAGCTCAGAGTTAACCGAAACATCCGTTTTTCAAAGCGAAAGGTGTTTTTTGACCGTTTTTTTCTTTTTTTTTTTTTTTTTTTTTTTTTATGTCTCCCCTCTACTACACCGTATAAGAAATTTTCTAATCACTCTAACGACGTTTTAATTGGTTAAAGTTCACGTTTAAATAGGAACCGAAATAGATTATTGAAACGGTAGTGGTACGTTGTGCAGCTTAAATAAAGTCATTTCCGGAAAGAGCGTCTTTTCTTCGTAGCCTTTCTTCGTGAACTAATTATATTATACCGCTTGTAACCGGCAAAGTTTATAACTAAAAATAAGTCCAGTAAAGTGGGACGCTAAGATTAATATACCGGACGCGTAACAATGCGTTCTTATTTCGGAAATTAACGTTGCTCGACAGTTAGTCGCGGCTTCGCAACAAAACCGGACGCTTTTTGTAAGACACTATTTCTTTCAAAAACTTCCGTCGTAAATGCCACTCTCCCACAAAACCCACAAAACCCACAAAATCCACAAAACATTTCTCTCTTTGAACGATCTAGATTTTAATTACAGTCAGCGGTGTACTCGCGTAATTAGTAAACGATTCGTGACACCGTATGTTTTAATTGCGTAAACAACCAGCCACGCTAACGAACCGACCCCATATTTCGATCGGTTCAAGTTCTTCGTTCGAATTATGCGTTACCTTTGCCTTATATTATTGGACCGAATAATTGTATTACGCATCCGTAAAAACTAAAGTGTTGCTACTGTTTTCTAACACTCTACATTCGCGAGATTTTCCTGTTCAAAAATCAGCTACTCTCTCTCGGTTTAGGAACAGAATTCAACTGCACGCGGTAGTCCACACAATCTTCCTAACACACATTCTGGATGTGTGTAAAAAGTATGTGTAGCGTTGAAAATTTAAATTGTAGCTAAGAAAATTAGCGGCTAAGAGATGTTAAACTGGAAAAATGGCGACGTATTTTTATATGAATTCATCAGCCACAACTACTTCGGCTTCGTTTAAGGTGTTCTAAAATAATCCGTCAGTAATTTGATGCTTTTGCTCGTAACGCAGAGACGACTGTTTCGTCCGCACATTTACCGCATTATCCTAGAGAACCGTTTCGAGCAATACGGTCGGAAGCGTATTTTTCTGGCGGGCTCACCTGCGAAGCGTTAAAAGAAGAAGGGTAAATGTAGGAATCAACCATGTTGGTTCTTGTCACGACTATCGTAGAATAGAGTTATAACTCCGAAGGTTTAATCGACAGAGCCCCGTGTTAAGTAACAATTTTATCCCGACTGCGATAGTGGTTACCGCCAGGTGTGCAGCGTCATTACAAGTAATGCGCAAAATGCAGAAATAATTAGACATTCCCTGGAGTTCATGTATTGCAATCGGGCAGCAACTGCACCGAAGATAGCAATGAAAAGCTACTTCGAACTACGGTGGAATTGGAAAAACTGATAAAGATGTGACGCCCGAGCTATTACGAGCCTGGGGACTATGATAGAGATAAGTAGAGCAGATGGAGTGCAGTGACGAATACGCATGTCGTACTCGTCGTTGGAAAAAGAGAAATTCTTTCTTCGCCCCCCCCCCCGTATAGCTGAAGAAATTAATTGAACTTTTACTTCATCCGTATATCATCAACAGCGCTAACATTATAATCTCCGAGCCAGCGTCAGTTTAATCATTTACAATATGTGTACCGCCACAGGTAAATGTTACCTTTTCTCCCTTTCTTTCCCACGAAACTTTCCGTTCTATGAGCGTTCTCTATTCAATTTTCGCTCCCTCCCTTCTTTCAAAAATCCATTATAGTCTTCCATAATAGCTACCTAATCTTACACTGATTAATATTATCTCTCTACCTATCTCTTCATCTTCCAAAGCACAGGCTGACATTATTACGAAATTTTTAACTGTGAATTCACACTGGTTTTGTGCTAATTTTTAACATCATTGCTACGCCGTAATTTACGTTCATGATCTTTATCGGTTTTTTTTTAATTTTTGGTCCTCTACACACCTTTACTGCACTTTGTGTTACACACTTTTCTGCTCCAGCGAGCGTGCTTATTCGTTAAGGCTCTGAAGCAATTCCAGTCACTTTTATTCGATTTCAATAGTTTTCAGCTTGTCCTCTTTTCGCACATTCCGCTATCGATATTTAATTTATTCTTCCTTCTTCCTTATTTATTATAAGATGTAGTCTGTCAAGGAAAAAAAAAAGTCCGTTCGTAAAACAACTGAAACGTGCTGGCGCGACGAAATCCGGGGACCGACACCTCATATTAACCTTCAATCCATCAAGTATTATATCAGACATAACAGTCATTCTGTCAACACCACATGATTCGTCAGGATGCAAACAGGTCGGAAAAAAAGAACGCATGAACGTACCAACAAATCAGATAGGGGGGGAATAATATGTTTTTTTCGGTAATATTGAAATGCGTGTTATTAATACATGTCTTAGTGCACTACTTTGAGCACCATGATTGGCAACGAAACTCGAACGGACTTCTTTGACAATACGTTGCTGGAACTATTCTAGCAGAACTACCGGATATCTTAATTTTATTTTTTTACCTATTTCGGTAATTTTTTGGGTAAAAGCTGATGAGACTAAAAAGGATGAACTTTATTTTCCTTTACTGTTAGAATTCGTTTATTGAGTGTGATAGTGGAGATTCTATCTTCGCTTCCGTTAAATGTGAAATCTATACAAACCCTGTTCATGTGATAACGAAAACGTTCCTTCTCTGGAAGCCGCTGTAAGTAATTACGATATCTGTAAGACTCTCCTAGCTCGTCCGAAGTAATTATTTAAGTAGCCACTCGCTTATTACCCGGAAATATTTTAGCATGGAACATACTTTAGCCGTGGCCTAATCGTTCGAAAACGTTACGCCGAAAGGGACGATGAAAGTAGCACACGCTTATAATAAGGATACCACTGTAGCAGGACAAACGGGTTTATAGTGACTCAGCGCATTATCATTTTCATAGACTGATTGGAGCCGAACTGTTGGAAATTCTCAATTCGCGGCTTCAACAAATTTCCCCATGGAATTCGATAAACCGCTCGGCGGACCACTGTAGTAGGACAAACGGGTTTATAGCGAGTCGGCGCATTTGAGTGCGCGTATTACGTGTAATCATTTGATTTAATCGATCCTGGACCGATATGGTTCGTCTGGGACAGCTGACTGCCCTCCTTCAACGTGTTCAGGTTATACTGTGTTATTGTAATGCTGCACCTATACTTTTGTTGAAAATAATAAACGGAAGATACATCGACCGAAAGAAAGAGGGGAGAAATCCCTACACTAAATCCGCGCTGAAACTGCAGCTGAGCGACAGGAAGAATCGAAATTACGTAAAAAGCTCGAAAGAATAGTTTCCGGCGATGTTAATAACGTGCCTGAACGAAAAACATCGAAAACTGCAACTGAACGAATGAAAGCACTTCGTTCGCGTAAAATGAACGAAAAAGTCGCTTCTAGCCAGGATAACGACGTACCTGAACCGAAGAAACCGAAAACTTCCGGGTTTTTCTTTTTCTTTTTTTTCCCATTTATAATTTCCGAACAGAATAACAGCAGTTACAAAGTCGGCATTCAGCAAATCCGGCCAAAGCATGTTCCATGTGTCATCATTTTAGCCGTAGGCTTTAAAGGCGCGAAGCGACGAGTTATTCTTCCAAATTTCACATATATGTTTTTCAGAACTACGAAAATTCCAGGGGAAATTTAAATAGTGAAATCCTATAAACCCCGGAAGAAAAAATGGGTCGGAGGAAGAGATTTAATTGTCTTTTGTGCTTAATTATTTTTAGCGGCTTTTCAGGTGGCATACACGTGTGTGAAAGCCATGCAAACGCTTTCTCGAATTTTTCGATAAAGAAGCGTACGCGTGCGAGTGTAGGACGAATGGAGAAGTATGCGGGAAGATGTGTAAAAGATTTATAGGCTTAGGTTAAATGGTCCGTAATAATGTTATTCTATATTTCAACTGTCTCCGCGGCCAGAAAATTCGGTCCCGTCAGAGTGAAAACGGGAAATCCGATATAATTTATTTAACCGTAAGTTCTTCTATATCGCACGATTCCACGTACGGCTGTCGACAACACATTATCATCCAATCATCCGATTCCCCGGCGAATTATAATTGATATTTCTCCGGTCGAAGATATTAATGATAGAAATTTGTACATTTCCAGCAATTGCTGTTATTATATAAAAATATCCGTTTTAGTAAAATCTTTAAATGTACTTTAAAAAGTTTTAAAAGCGAAATCGCTATAAACTAAAAAAAAAATAGTTACTCGATAGCGGACAATTATTCAAAGTGAGATCTTCTTGATATTAGGATTCTTTTTAAACAACATTATTAAAAAAAAATCTTAGCAATTGTACAACATAACATTCAGCCTTAGTTATCTTCCGTAAAGTAACGGGACATAATCAGGGAACGAAAAATGTAGTATACCCCAGGCTAAGAATGACGTAGTTATTAATATATACGTACGACTCCGTTATATTTATATCCATTACACTGACAAGCACTTTAAACTATTTACATCCATCACTGGGCAATTCATTTTATCCTCGGCAGTTAATTTTTAATCTCTCCCGATCGTTTCTTTAATTTCTATCTTATAATTTTTTACGTGTACGATTTGTTTTTTTTTTTTTGTTTTTGGCTTGGCAAGAAACCATTTGGCCATTATTAAAAGTTAATCCAAAAACACAAAACTAAACAAGATCGTTTACACTATTTATGGGGATAATAAAGATTAATGAACACGCATAGATGGGATTTATCCGCCAACACACCATCTATCCAAGCGTTATTCCATTCTAATTAACATTACTCCTTACAAAGTAAAAAAACATCAAGCAAACATGGCCATAAATGTGTTAGTATCGAATGCCAGCATAGAATAACTAGGAGAAAAAAAAAATACAAACCATTAATTAGTAACTCCATTACAAATGAGTATAACGATACAATCACTCGTTTTTCGGTAAGCTATTGAAAATACCGGACAAAAATATTTCATACAATTCGCAATTATTGTTGCAATTTGAATTTTGAGTTGACTTTAATGTGTAATGTTCTATGAGGAAAAATCATAGTGTATCCTTCAGTATTCTCAATCGTCTTATTTTTTCATTTTTAGCGTATTTTTTAAAATTTTGATGTCGATATATTTTCTTAAGAAAAAAATTTCGTTTTACGACTTTTAATTTAAATCATTTGCAGAAATAATAACAGTCGAAATCGCTGCTACCTTTTGTACTCCACAAAGTATTTGTTTATAATGTTAAGACGTAATCTAATAGCGATTTTCTGTTAATTCTTGGAATCATACTGTGATTTTAAAAAATTTTAAATTTGAGTAGGCGACTTGTAATGTAATTTAAAAAAGTGTACTTTTAAATAGAACAGAAAACTGTAATCGAATGAATAGGGGTACATGTGGCTGGTAAAAGTTAGACAGAAAAATAACTTTTATTTATTACATTTATTGTTAAAAACATATTTTGTGCGATTCATCTGTTTTATACGATATACTAAACTGTATAATTGCTTTAAAGTTACAAATGTGGTTCCATCTGCTTTGGACAGGTTTGACAGCGGATAACCTACCTCTGGTCCTTGTTAAACGGCGATCAGAAATCTAATTACTAACAACGGGCTTTCTGTCGCAAAATCGATGTACAGTTTTTAACATTGCGGTTTAATTAATGAAAACTGACGGATAAGAAAAATGATCAATGTCTGAAATAATCACTAGAATCAAATTACTATACGCAATATTTTCGATACTCCTCCAAAAAATAGAAAAAAAAGTTTATCCGGATAAATAATTTTATTTAAAAACATAAATGAGAGTTTAAAAAATCTTTTCCAAAAAACCTTAACTGGACATGCCAGTTTTTTCTTTATTATTCGGAAAGATTTGACAAAATTAAATTCAGAGATTAGTTTTACCGATGGTGCGCGATTATCCATTAAGATATGAAAAACTCTATTTAAATTATGTTTTTATCAATGATAATTTTGCGAAAGAAGATCATGTACAATTTACCTGCTCTTTTTTTCCTTATTTATATAATACGTAAAAGTCAAAAATCGTCCGATTAATTCTAAAATATGCTAACTTTCTTCTAAGTAGAGACAGTTTGTTCATAAACGATATATGTGTACACAAATGATAACAGTGATAATAATAATGCCTAAGTACTTTAGACATGCTACATGAATACCTACTTACGTGGACATGCATGCATAAATATAAACACGCTATTTAAAATACATAAGAATATTAATTAATTTTATTAGTAGGTGATCTAGTAGACTCGGATAGAAATTTTAAAGTATATAAAAAATGCCAATGCAGTTACTATATAGCAGAACCTTCATGATCTGACAATGTAAAATAAATGCTTAATAGTTATTAAACAAAAAACAATTCAGCTATAACAAAAAATTATACATATTAATTACAACGTAATTCTTAGGCTACCCCCCCCCCCCATTCGAAAAAATGTCCCAATTTTATGTAACGCTAAATGTTCCAATTTTATGTAACGTTAAATGTCCCAATTTGATGTAACGCTAAATGTCCCAAAAAAATGTCCCCAAAAAATGCCCCAAAAAAATGTCCCAGAAAAATGTCCTAAAAAAGATGTCCCAATTTTATGTAACGTTTGTTATATTTTGTAGGATTTTTGTTATTGTTATTTAAAAAATGTCACAATTTTATGTAATGAAATATGTAATGAAAAATGTAACGAAAAAATGTCTTATTTTATATAACGGAAGTTAAATGTTAGAATAGGATTTTTGTGGTTATGTTATTTTTTGTGTGTGTTGATGCCAGTAAGAATTACGTTGTAAATTTTGATCATTTTATACAAAGTATAGAAGAGAAAGAGACAGAAATGAAAGCAAGAGGGGTCAAGGGGCACAGCCCCTTGTGAGGCCAAAATGGCCGAGTTATATATATATGTATATATATATATATATATATATATATATATATATATATATATTATAACTACGCCATTTTTATACTAGGGCTTATGTGGAAAATCATGTAAAATTTTATATAGCGTTTTTATATCAATTGTTTATATCGATTATATATACAACGTCTAAAAAAGACATCGACTCTTCTATAAAAACTATGGAAAATTTCATTTGAGAAACCAATGAAGACTCCATGGTGGGATCCGAATGGCCCAACTTCACATATGCACACGGATAAAATTACAAATTAAAATGTCTTTTAAAATAACAAATTCCGTATTCCACTGTTCACTTAATTAACTTTTACTCTGTTCATCATTGTACGAGTATTATAAAATTAAACTTATCTAGTAGTATATATTCACGTTTAGTCTGCAGGGCAATATATTGCAAAATCTACGAAGATCAATCATAAATATATTCGATAATGCATCGTAAACGTGATGATCGATCAAAAATGATAGCACGAAAAATGGATTCTGTTGAAAATATTTCGATTTAAAAACATATATAAACATGTAATAATCCTTCGGAAATTCGTATCTAAGACGGCTGCGATACCATCGTTTATTCTCCATTTAAAACTATCTCACGTTCATAGATTTACCGTATAAATTTTTGAAACATTTTTGAAAATTACTGTAAATAATCTATCGCTATTTCAAATAAAGTCGGTTTAACATTTTCGGCGTAAAAGAAATTTTCCGGCACATTGGATGTAATCGGCGTTCTAAGCAAATTTTAAAATTTACATACCGAATGAGAGCCTTCAGCCATTTCTTTTAATGAGCCACCTATACGCTAAATTTCTTCGATGGTGCAACATTTTCTAATTAATACGTTTACGTGAACCACAAGTCGTTAAGCGAATTTAATAACGAATGGAAGTTTATTGAACCAAACAATTCTTAATTCGACTGCGTATAGGTTTAGAGGAGATTGGTAGAATTAACTGATTTTCTAGTTCGGTGGGTTTTAATTGATTTCGGAAGATAAGATGGTCGAGATATAATATTAATAGACGAAAAACTGATTAAGATCAGTGGTTAATAGGTTTTTTCTCATCGAACATCGTAATTAAATATAAACTGAACTCGTAAAAAGCTCTATCTCTACGTGAAATTATATTTATTTAAAAATCGTTTGCGATACCTACACGTTTTTATTAAATAGTGAACATAGAATAACGGTGTCGGTAATTATGAAATTAGCTATGTATGATGCATCTAAAGAGAGTGTTGGATCAGTTTCATTCACTTTGGACCCACTTCCACATCGCGCCCAGTAAATCTGTGGCAGGAGTTAATCTGTTATCTTAATGACGTATATAAATTTCTGTGTGCGACCCCAGTATCTGAAAACGATACTTAAAAATATTATTCTGCAATATATATTTCTTATATGTGTGCATATCTGTGTATATCAACGAGTATATGTGTTTATTATAAATTTTACTTTTTTAAAATTAAATTTTATGTATTTAAAGGAGTTGTCTGTATATTATTAAAATGCTAGGAGAATAAAAAGGAAATTAGAGAAATTTAAGTGTAACGTATTATTAAACAGCTGTGATTTATTAATATATTACTGAAACGTGATTGCACGCAGATGTCTGAAATGTTAAATAATAAATTATGCAAGATCCTTCGCAAAGATAGATTAATTGTTAGTAGGGGTTCTTATTACTATTAAGATTAGTTTATTGGTGAAATAAACATTAATCCCCTTCATTTATACTGAAGAATTGGATATTCAATTATATGATATTGATCATTGTTAATATGTATTTTACTCCTTGTACAGAGCTATATATATATGCGTGTGTGTGTGTGCATATATATATATATATATATATAATCCCCTCCGGGGGTACTTTGTACCTTCTGGGAGCCGGAGCTCTAATCGGAACGGGGCGCGTCCATAGGTTCTGGATTGTGGAACGGCCTCTAGATATAGAGGCTAGCTGCAAATAAGCCCAGAACGCTCAACTGGACAAATCGGATTAAAAAGCGGCTTTTGGCAGAAAGTCTCATTCGCAGATGATTCCAGTATATATAGGGCTGGAGGGCGTGGAGAGGCCATAAAGGGGATGGTCTGCTAAAACTCCAACAAAGCCTACCGGAAGTACTTTAAGTCTCCCTCGCTATTTCCCTAAAAGCAAAGGGTAGGACAGGCCATCTAGCACTGTAACGCCACTGTCCTAGGAGAATGGATACTCTGAAATTAAACCACTCTCCCACGAGCGCCTTGGGCAAGCGCGGGGGAGTTCCTTTTCCTTTTTCCTTTTCCTTTTTACATTTCCTAATTCCTTTTCTTCGTCCACCTACTTACCCATCTCCTTTCTGTTCCTTTTCTTTTAGATAAATCTATCCCATTCCTGTCCGTAGTTAACTGCACCAATTGCGTCAGTCCCATCGTCCTGGTCTCATCCTTGCCATTGGGTTAACTGGTGTAGTTAGATGGACGGCATGGTTGTTGCTTGCGCACCAACTTCTTTGCTCCTATAATATGCGCAGCTACCGTTATTTCTCACTTCTCACTTCTTCATTTCTTTCTTTCTCCAATCTTATTCCGTTTCTCCGGTCTCTCCCTCTTTTTGTTTCTTTCTTTTATTGATATCGCACATGAGATTCAGGCACCGTACTATTTGACAGAGAAGAAGTGATGTGAGAAATGACACTCATACTTGGCAGCGAGTGACTTAGAAGAGGAAGATATATATATAAAGAATTCTATAAATCTATTTAAAACCACATCTTCGATTTTAGTGCAAAAAATATTTTAATTTGTGTTGTTTTAAGTAACATAAACAGAAGTGATCAGAATTTATCTCAGACATTTTTATTATTAAATATGTTACTGGTATACGGGGTGCAAAATTGCCAAGGGAAAATGTTAGATTTAATATAGTTCAGCACTGGTAAAGGTTGCATTTAGTAGATTAAATGGGTATCCTCTGTATTAAACTCGGTGCGCTTATGATCGCATTTGTATTTTGTTCTGCTGCATATTTTGTTTTCAACCAAACCGTTATGAAATCGAAAAGCTCTAAATTAAAGTATGCATCACGCTATAGTAAGGATCTTATAAATAAATTTAAAAAAAAAGACAAACACCGCAAAAAGTTTATTAAATATAAACAAGCACAAGACTTCGGCGATTACGAAATGAGGTTAAATTACTTCTTACATCTAAGAAGCAGATGTATTTTAACTGATTAGAGGACAAAGTAATTAACAACCTTATTAACCTTTAGACTTTCGTAAAAAAAAATCTTCGTAGAAGCTTAGATTGAAGCTATTGTATTGGAAAAGCTAGTTCTTTCATTAAAATCGAGTGAAAGCACTGTTGCAAATCATTTTAGAATAATTTTTATTTATCCAGTGTATTCAAAATCTACGAATTTATTTATTGTAACTAATATCTGAGTGATAATCGCCCTTTAACGTTAAATCCATTTACAACGAATGAAATTATGAATGCCTTTTAAAGTGCTAAAACCTACGTGGAGCCTAGGGTCAGAAATTCCTCTATTGGTACCTAAATATTGTTCGAACATTTTAATACAATATTACTGGAACATTTATTAAGTCTGATGAACTCAAGACTAACGAAATTATACACATATTTAAGTCAGGTGATAAGAAGTCTCTGTCGAATTACTAACTAATAGCTACTTTAAATGTACCAGCTGAATTATTAGAATCATTATTATTTAAGATTCAGAACTCTGAAATGCTATATCTGGTTGGTATTACTATATGGTGCCGAAACGTGGACATTGACGTCCAGAACGCTCCACAGATTAGAAGCCTTCGAGTTTTGGTGTTATAGACGCTTACTCAGGATCCCGTGGACCAAAAAGAAGACAAACGCTGAGGTAGTACAGACGATGAGAAAAGAAAAGGAGCTGATCGACACTGTCAAAAGAAGAAAAATAGAATACTTCGGTCATGTGATGCGTGGGCCGAAGTACACATTATTGCAGAATATATTGATGGGAAAGGTGGAAGGAAAAAGAAGAGTTGGATGAACAAGATTATCTTGGTTCAAGAACCTACAAACATGGACAGGTTGCAGTGTTGAAGAACTATTACACACAGCAAAGGATAGGGGTGCCTACAAAGAATTAATCAAGCTCGCCATCAGATGAGCCTAAGATCGAGAACGGTCATGGCACCGAAAGAAGAAGAATACAACAAAGTATATACTTTTTTTTCCCCACTGTACCAGTCGAGAAGACCACAAACAGAGCCGGTGTCAATTTTAATATTTATATCATGGCAATAAATAGGTGCGAATTGATCCAAATCCCTTAAGGAATAAAAAGGAATAGAATCAGTACAGCCTAAGTAAGACTAGTTGGATACTGCGTTTGTAGGAAGGAAGGATAAATTTTGAGTAATTTAATTTCGAGTGCTTGAAGCGCAGTCATCATAAGGTACGAACACTAATGACAGTCAATGCTCTGAAGCACGACTTATATTTGTTCGGTCTATTTGTTTGAAAACTCGGATACCATGGCAACGAATACAGTTAAGTATATTAGTCATAGAATTTAAACTTGTGAATCAGACACCATGATGACAGATGCTATTAAACACTGTCCATAGGATTCAGATCAATCTTGTCGATGGCTAAAATCAATCACACCTTATGAAAGTATAGCGGTATCAGTTGAGATATATTCTTCAAGTCATAGGAAAAGCATCCCGACGCCATTTCCGTCTCTTTAGTCTTCTTTTCGGATTATCCGGAATAGTATTTACATACATGTTATTAACTTTAGGATTAGGATTTAAATTTAGGTTTTCAAAGTATTTACTGTACTGTTGTGTATGGATTAATTTAACGAAAGAAATACCCAGAAATTATTATGAAGTGTTATGTTTGAGACATTTCGGAAGATAATCGACTGTTGACTTTGAATCTGGGCCAGGTTGCTTCTGCTTCTACTTTGGATAATTTAAGACTGCATTTCTACACCAGGGCTATGAGCATCAAATAAATATATCTTTTCAATCTCAGGCTAAGTTTGAATTTATTACCTGATAATGGAGATAGCATTTTAGTACATGCGATTAACTTTTTGCGTGTCTGTGCAACATGAAAGCGCCACGTGAGCCGACGAGCAAAATATGTACGGAAATAATTGACCGTATCTACCTGTTTAATTTCTACATTCTTCTTCTGTGGATAACTTTTATGATTCCCGACCATAATAACTAAAACTAAGCCCTAGAATTCCCTTTGCTCGGCCATTTTTCTTTTTAAGTTCGCGTAACTAGTTACTTCTGTATCCTTCATTATTTGTTTGATGTATGTTTTCCTTGGTCTTCCTCTACAACGTTTTCCATCCATTTTTCCTTCAATTATTTGTACTAATTTATGATTATGTCGGTATAAGTAACCTATTTTTAACCCTTCTTTCTTTTTATATTTTAATTAATGTTTTTGATCCACGTATGTCTTTAAAGATTCTTTGGTTTTGTGGATCCGGTTGATTTTTTGCATCCTACGCCAACACCATGTTTCGAAGGCTTCAATTCGACTGTACGTTTGGCTGCTAATTATCCACGTTTCCGACCCATACAGCAATATGCTCCATACGTACGATTTCAAAAAATGTTTCTAGTTTCTAAATTTATGGTTTTCAAGGTCAATAAGGATTGCTTCTTACCGAAAGTAGTTTTTGCTAGGTTAATTCTTATTGTTATCTCTTATTATTCTCCCCAGGTATATCTATAACTATTTATTTACTTTAAAGTTTTTCCGTTACTTTTTACGTTTACTATTCCTTGCTTTTTATCACTCTTCATTACTACTGACTTTTCTTCGTTTATTACCGTGCTATATTTTTTAACTGCATTTGCCACACGTTGTACCGCTTCTTCTAATTCTTTTTCATTATTCCGCTCGATTGCTATGTCATCTGCAAAGTGGTCTTAGATTTCTTTATCATTCGTGGCATTCAAAGATACGACAGGGAATGCAGAACAATCATCGATCTGTCATCCGATCATGTTCCAGTGGTTGCCACCTTAGGTATAAGTCCTAAAACCGTACTCAATCAGCAGAGACTTACAAATCATACCACTAACTGGAATATCTTTTCAAGTATAATTGAAAATAATATTGACTTGAAGATCAAACTAAAGAACACAAATGACATTGACATAGCCGTCAAGAACTTTTCTAATCTCATAGAATATGCGTGTAATAATTCTACCAATTACGTATCAAAAAAATCTTTTCAAAACCTGTATATACCCGTAGAAATAAGAAAATTAATAAAAGAAACCAGGTCAGCAAGAAGGAGATGGCAGCGTGGTCGTTACCCATCCTTATACAACAGATACAAAGAGTTGCAAAACAAAATAAAGATCAGTATCAAAGAGTACAAAAATAAAACTTTTAATCATTACACGCAGTCCATTAACGATGGGGAAAAGCCTGTATGGACGTCAGTTAAAAAACTGTTAAGTCAATCAGAAGAACCATATAATATTAGATCGAACAACACTTGGGTTAAAACAGACAAGGAAAAGGCAAATGCTTTTGCGGACCATCTTGACACGGTCTTTACACCACACTCTGATCGCAACAAGGAGCATTCTGACTATATACAAAGAGCATTGGAAAAACCTCGTCGGTGTGAACAAGCTACTAAGGTCTTCTTGCCAAGAGAAGTTCTCGTATGCCTTCGGAATATACCACTACGTAAGACTCCTGGCTTCGATAGAATTACTGGGGAAATAATCTCGCGACTACCGTGGAAAGCAGCTATTCTTCTTTGTTACATCTTTAATGCGGTTCTAAGGATGCGGTACTTCCCTAAAATATGGAAGAAGTCGATTATAATGATGGTTCATAAAGTGGGGAAACCGCGAATAGAGCTTTCATCATATCGACCGATTAGCTTGCTCTCCTCTTTATCAAAGGTTTTGAAGAAGCTAATTTTAAATCGTATTGATCCGGTTATAAGTAATCGAGATGTGCTACCGAATCATCAATTTGGTTTTCGCACGGATCACTCTACGATTTGTCAGTGTCACCGATTAGTTGACGCAATTTCGTTAACGTTGGAGAAACGCGAGGTATGTTCCGCGGTGTTTCTAGATGTCACGCAGGCATTTGATAAGGTCTGGCATCCAGGATTGCTGTATAAATTGCGGAAAATTCTTAATGAAGATATTTATCTATTACTCAAATCGTACTTGTCCGAACGCTCGTTTGTGGTTAAAATAAAGGATTCACTCTCGGAAATACATTCAATGAGATCGTCAGTACCTCAAGGCAGTTTGCTAGGGCCTTTATTGTATTCCATCTATACCGCGGACGTACCAATTTCTAATCTAACGTTACTAGCTACATTCGCTGATGACATTGCGATACTCGCATCTGATACGAATGTTACGTATGCAAACGCTGCTGTTCAAAATCATCTGAATAGGCTAGAGAAATGGGCGTGCCTCTGGCGCATATCGTTCAACCCAACTAAATGTCGTCACATTTTATTCACAAACAGACGAGTAAGATGTTCACACTTGAAATTTGAGAACTCGCAAATTCCAAAAGTAGACTCCGTGCGCTATCTTGGAATGCATATGGATAGACGATTAACGTGGCGTGATCACGTGGAAAATACAAGAAAATCTATAATAATTAGGGCTAGGTTGCTATGGCCGCTGCTAGGACGAAAATCAGTTCTAAACCTGGCCGTAAAGCGGAATGTATATTTATCGGTTATCGCTCCAATGTGGAGATATGGATTAGAGCTATATGGAACAACATGTCGAACCAACCTCCTTAGGATACAGCAACAGCAGTCCAAGATTCTCCGTACAATGGTATCTGCGCCTTATTTCGTATCCAACGACACATTGCATGCGGACTTGAATGTTCCATACGTGAAGGATGTTTATGCGGAACAGTACAAAAAGTTCTTTGAGAAACTTCAGTTTAGCTCGAATCCACTTATATACCGAATGTTCACTATTGATCTTCCAGCCAGATCCAGCCGGCGACTGAAAAGGAAAAAGTGGTGCCGGGATGCACTTCCGATAACTTAAGCGTTATTATATTGCTCTCGGAGACACTACGCATAATCGTTATGTAGTGTGAAAATAAATAAATTAATAAAATAAAAAAAAAAAAAAAAAAATAATAAATAAATAAATAAAAAAAAAGGATAAATAAACCATTTTCTTCTTAAGACCTGAATCGGGCATTTCGTTGGAACTGTCAGGTTAATATTCGTTTCCTTTTCCTTTTCTTTTCATTCCACTCCCCCCCCCCCCCCCTCCTTATATTCTTATATCACCATTGTTTATGGCAGACTGCTGTCGGTACAATGAAAAAAAAAAAAAAAAAAAAAAGTGAAACATCAATGTTTGCAGTCTTTCCACTTTAATTCCCTAATTTCCTTTCTCTTAAATGTTTTGTATAATTTTCTCCGTTTATATATTAAAAAGTCCTGGTGACAGACCGCATTCTTGTTTAACTCCTATTCTTACTGCTATTCCCATTTCGTTTTTCCTAATTTTTATTATCGCTTTTTGCGTTTCATATAATATTTTTATTACTCTTCTATTCTTATAGTCTACTTCTATGTCTTCGCGAATGCTCCACAGAAGACCCCATTTGATCCAGTCGAAAGTTTTTTCCATATCAATAAATGCCACGCATGTTGGCTCGTTGATTTCTAGTCTTTTCTCTACTATTTATCGTATTTTTAGAATCGTCTCTTTTGTTCCTATCATGAAATACGATTCAATTTCTACATAATTTATTTTTAATTTAGAGCATGCAACGAATCGGTTTGTAAAAGTTATACGCGTTGGCAGTTTTCCTCAAATTTTTTTATCTCCATCCTATTTATATGATCCTGAGTAGTTCAAAGAAAAACTGATTCATTCATTCTATTGCACCGCATACTGGTTGTATTTATTTCCCCCTTAAAAGATGCATACGAATATCTTTTTCATTACGGAGTCCGTATAATCATTTTTCAATCGATTACTATTCCCGCAGTGCGATTATTATTTGCTCTGGAAAATATTACTTTTAATTACGTGTCACCTACCAAACCTGAGGTATCATTTTCGGAAGTTGTATCGTTCCGGATCACAGCGACTCCCAGGGGTTTACCCAACCTGAAATTATCGGATACCAGAAAAATCCGGAAGATAAAGGTGGCCAATAGAAATGAACTAGCCCCACCATTCTCTTGACTATTTTTTTTTTTTTTTTTATGATCTAGCTTTCGCCTTTTAGCCAACTTTAAAATATTCTTTTTATATCTACTGGAGCCTTAAGTGCATTGTGAACCTTAACTTCACAGTTCATGATACATTATCTCAAGGGTATGTACGAGTATATGGCTTACTTTACTGTTGAAAAAAAGCTCAGTCTAATAAAACTAATTTGTGTTTATTTTTTTTTATTTATTTTTTTTTTTTTAGAACAAATGCTAAATTCGATTTCTAATAATTTTGACCTACGTAATTACTAAATTTTATCGTTATTCTTGCCACAGAATTTTATCTTTCGATTAGCGTGTCTGCAATCGAAAAATTCGAACATTATTCTCGTTTCAACTTCGTCCGCTGTTTTAGTAAAAAGTAAAATTATGTCTTTGCGACGAATAGCTCGATTCCTATAAGCGCTCCAGATTCAATATTGTTATTTCATTACGTTGGTGGAAAAAATTTCGCTTTAAAATATTCCAGATCGATACTGTTTATTTGAAACTTAATTCCAACTTTTATTCACTTTCCTTTTTTTGAGTTTCCTCCCTATTAAGCTAATATAAAAAATTTCCACTCAATATTTTCCATAAAATTCGGAAGGAAAAATAAAGGTATTCGAATAAATGCCCGCTTTCATGTTAAAGAACCTCGTTTTTACAATGAGTGATAAAGAAAAGAAATCTTATAAAAATTTTGTATGCTTTTATTTTGGCACTAATGAATTCTACTCGACGAGTTTACTGACTTGAAGAATTTCTTTTAAGGGCCTTTGTGAAATGAGGGTAAATAAATGGCCTAACGAAGCATATACTTTTATTCTATTTTCTCTATACGTTCCGTGCTATTACTGATGGTTATTTACTTAATGTACATTCGTTTCGTTGATTATTAACTCTCGTTCATTATACTCCGGTGTGCCAGCATTACTGAAGCTGTGAATGCAGTAGACACCAACTTTCTGGAGAAAAAATTAGCCAGCCTTATGTAAAAGAAGATGAGAGAAACGGGCATGGTTACAAACAGTTCGCTCTTTATTCACTTAGTAGCACATGTTAAAAATAGAAAAAAAAACTTGAACGAATTAAATAACGAGAACTGAAATTGTTCAGCAGTGAACTGATTAGTATAAAACACGAGAAAAAAAAGATGAAGACGAAGAAAAATGAACGTTATTTAGAATATTTCTATAGTCATTAATTTTTAAATTGATTTATTTCTGTTGTAAAAGTAAAAAAAATTAAAAGCAAGTAAATGCCATTAACAAAAAAATAAAACTAAACCAACTTGTTTTTTTCCCCCTGTTGGAGCCGATGCACTATTTTTAACTGCAACAGTCATTTTTAGCACATGGGGGCTCGGGTGAAAAGGTTACTTCATAATTTGGCTAGTAAATTGTTGGCTCTAAGAAATACGAGAAGCATTTGTATGCGCGTTGGGTCATTTGATAGTTGAAAGTGGAACACCGGTAAAAGCGAAGAGGGGCGAATTGTTGTAACAGGTGTTCCACCGAAAGATAATATGTGGGTGGGGGAAGGGTACCTTCAACTATATAATTATGTGTGGCCGCTGTGTGCTATCGATAATTTGTTTTATTAATCTAGGAATTGGGTCACTAGGGAAAGACGGAAGCGGAATATCAATAGTGTTTGGAAAATAATTAATTTCGTACTGTCGAAGGTACCAGTGGATTAAATCACGAGGCGGTAATAGAAGAACAGATCAGGGGAATTGGTGGTATGCCACATTAAGGAAACAAGCACTTGCTGATGGTGAGGACCAAAAAAATTAATCGGATGGATGTATGATGTATTGAATCCAGTAAACTGAATAACGACCAATTAGCCGACGAGTACACCTGGCACCCCTAAGCTAATCTGGAAAGGACAAGGGCTTTATAAATGGTGACAAGCAGCTTGGGACCAATATTGAATTTAGGACTGGACAAGTATTTTATAATGGAGAGATTCTTTATGCATTTATTTTTTAGATTGGAAATATGAGGAGACCAGGACATAGAGGAATCAAAAGCTAGACCTAAAAATTTAACAGAACTGAAGAACGGAAGAGAAAAATTATTGAAACGAAGGCGAAGCTCTTGGTTATCTCTATGTAGACGACTCCTGTGGTAGTTAACACATGAAGTTTTGGAAGAGGAGAAATTTAGCCCATTGTGTACAGGCCAGGTATAGAGCTTATCAAGGATAGACAGATTGATATATATATATATATATATATATTCAGGTCATCAATAAATAATCGAGCTGTCACTGACGGCCTAATACAGCGGGAAATATCATTAATAAATAGGATAAACAAAGTCACACATAGAGCTGATGCTTGTGGGGGATTTCATTCTCCGTAGGAACAGGAAGGGACATCGCGGAGCCTACTTTCACCTGCATCGCTCTATTAGATAAGAAATGTAGGATGAAATTTGCCTATTTGGCCATTTATTTCGGCATTTTTCAGTTTAAATAGCGTAGAAAAATGTTGAGTAAAGACATTGACCATTATTTCGGGCACGAAGAATTTACCTTTGAAGGCTAATAAGACGAGATAAAGTGGATTTCCAGCCTGTATGGAGGAAATTAAGTTGTTCGGTTCGAGATAATACACAAAGAATTTTTTCCGTTACCTTCGACAGAGCACTAATTAGCGACATCGGACGGAAACTATTAGGAAGAAAGAATTCGAAACAAATTCGATTTCGCTCAGTTTCGAATTGAATAATTCTATTTCTTTTTATATTTCCACTGTATTGTATATATTCCAATAAAATTGTTTCTGTATTTTCATCTAGAAGTTTGATAATTTGGATGTTTTTTTCGTAATTAAATCAGTTTCTTCGGTGAAAGCTGGAAGGAAAATAAATAAATCAGTTCTCGAAATTAAAATGTTACCAGTTTTGTTATTTCATTGTTAAGTTTAAGGATTATGCAGAAACCAATCAAACTTTTTAAATAGACTATTTTTATTAAAACCGTTTTTTCATCGCTGAATTTTAATTATTTTCATCGTCATCGGCAGAAAATAATTCCCAACCTGGTTGACTTTCTTAGTGATTTCCATTAATATTTTCAGTAGCGGTTGCTGTACGTTTTCTTTATGGACGCTGGCTCCAGTTTAAATTTCAGTGCATTAAGTAATAAAAAAATTTTACACAGCTTCAAGCGTCTGTTCCACATTTTTAAAGAAAAGAAAAAAGTTCAAACCGCTCTCTAGGCTGTTTTACCGATTAAAAGTGACGCCTTTTCCTTGTTCAATTACGTATCGATAAAAATTATAATAATTCGCAACCATTATTAACTTTTTCTTCCTTTTCGATAATTTTTTGCCGGCCTGTACGCCATTTATGAAGAATTGCTTCCATTATTTTTCAAAACTCATATCTCTTTCAGCGATTCGACGAATACATTCAAAACTTAAGCCCGAAGGAGTACTTTGAATTTCAGCCGTATAATAATAGTTCGATAAGTAAGGAATGGCTCCTCGGTGATCTGTCTTCTTCTTTCACTCACCAAATGGAGTTCATTTGAGTGCGATGCTCTCAGTGTAAATCTTTCGTTGCAATGAAATAACTGTGAAAATTATTAAGATTTCTTTCGTCGATAGGCTTTTATAATAAAGAGAAAATGGTTTTGTTCGCTTTTTGAATAACACAAACCAGGCGAGAAAGTATGTGGTAAATGCGAGCAGAAAACAATTTGGTTTTCGCAGTGCCTCAAGGATAAAAGAAACTGATGATTTGTGCGTCAGTAAAACCGAAAAAGTTCAGCGACCACATGCTTTACCGATTTCGGGAGAACTTTTGGCAGCATACGTTTCCACTATATAGAATGTTGATTTAGAATTTATATTTGCAATAAAATGCGGCAGCGGTAAAAATGGCGAAATGGCAAAAACCGAATTAAATGTGACTGCATTTTGTCGCAACATCGCTTTTTTTTCTTTTTTTTTTTTTTTTTTGACAGGTTTCAGGAAAAATTCTTGCCGCTGATTTTAAGAAAAACAAGTTCAGTTTATCGTATTTAACTAATAATATATTCCACACGCAATACTATTCGTTACTTTTTGTAAATGTTTCATCGATAAAAAACGATTAATCGAAATCTTAATTTGATCATTTCAGCGAGGTTACGAGAGGAGAAAAGGAGCACATGTTTAGCGCAAAAGCACAAAGAAATGAAATAATTATTTTCTCCAAGGCCCTGTCCACGGGGGGGGGGTTAACCCCCCCCATGAGAACTGAAATAGTTATTATAAATACAAAAAAAACCTGAAAAAAATCACAAATTTAAAATAAATATTGATGATTTTTTAGAGTGTTTTTACCTACTTTTAAAAGAAAAAAGAAAAAATATGCTGCATATTTTTAGGTACTTCATTAATATTTTATGCAAAAAATTTTTTATTACGAGTATAATTAATAACATATGTAACTTTTATTAATGTTCATATACGGGGTAATTCATTTACGTAAATTATTAATATATAAATCAAAATGATGGAAATTATTAATAGTACAAATATTAGTGAAAAATGTATTATGAAATAAATAGGCAAAGAAAATTTTCAAAACCCCCCCCTTTCCAAAATTCTGGGCACGGGCCTGATTTTCTCATACCTTATATTCCGCCGTACATAATAAACATAATTATGTATTACTCTTCCTCTTTTTCCTTTTCATATTTTGATTTTCACAGATGGCTCAAAATCTGTCTTGGACGTTGCATAACCATTTCCAATTCTTTAAAATACACATTTTTTCCTCTATATTCCCGGCCAAACTCATCGTCATCCTACAGTATTTTTTATATGATCAACTAATATAACATATCCAAGTTCCTTCTATTTTTTAATTCGAAAGGAGTTTTATTACTAATGCTTTTCCCAAATCCACCTCTGACACAATTATTCTTTATATTCGTTTCTTGATATCTAAGTTATTCACCTCCCCCGTTCTGACCTTACCGATGTTCTACGAATTCCCCCGGACGTTGCGGTATTTCTCTCGTGACGGGCGGATCGACTACTGCAAGCGACAGTCGCCTCGTAAGTAGCGCAACCAGTCTTAGTCTGATTTCTATTCCTCTTTCTTTTTCAATCTCATTTTCTTCTTGCCATTCAGCCAACGTTAGCAGCTTTATTATATCTTTAATTAGCTTTTGGCTTAATCACAGTTTTCTGCTTCCTGCTTGGTTTTTTCAAGTTCCTCTTTATTCAGTCTACTCCGTGTGATTTCGCGGACTTTTCATTTGTGATACGAATCAACGAATCACGTTTTCGGAACGAAGATCTTATACGCAGCTTGTCGGTAGGAGTAACCTGGCAGAAAAGGCGAGGTAATGAAAATCGCGTTGTACGTCGTCCAGCAGGCGACCTTCACTCTGTTCTTTTCTATTATTATATACATGTGTGTGTGTGCGCGTGTGAGCGAGTATTGAGATTCCAGCAGCAAGCATCGTACAGCTGTATAAACCCAATTCTAAACACGTGTACATTTTATTGAATTTGAAAATTGGCGTGGTTTTTATGTGCGACGTTAGCACACTTCAGATGATTTATTTATTGTTTTTGTTTTAATTAATTCATACGGGATTCGTATTTTCTGTTTTTGTTGTTTTTGTTTTAATTTATACGGGATTTATATATTGTGTGTCATTTTTTATCGTATACTTTATGAAATGACTTTATACTTGTATATCTACGAAAAAGTGAAAGGAACCTCGTTCCTACCAGGTGTCCAGACACCACTTCTCTTTTTTGTTTTTTTTTTTGAATATCCTTTATTTGCTAGAACGCGCGATCCTTTATTTTAATCTTCTCAGTCTTGGCCTCGCCGCTCCTTTTAGAGCTCATAGCATCTTTTTCTCTCTTTCAGTTACTCTTTTGTCAGCTCGTTTCATCAATTTCTGAACTTTTTCCAACATAACCTCTATCCCCTTTTATTCCTCGTGCTGGGTATTTTTTTTAACCTCCCCCCCATCCCCTTTGAACATGTCAACAAAGAATCTTCGCCCAGAAACGACACGAGGGAGAAGGATGGGTAAATGTAGCTAACATGCCCCATAACTTTTCGAACAAAAAAATTTGGACTGGGTAGAAACTGGAAAAGAACAATAAAAAATAATCAAATAAAATATTACGTAAGTATTCAACTGATTAAAAAACAACAACACAATATTAAATTTTTTGGTATCAGCTTTCGAAGATTAGAAATTGCGAAAAAAGTGTAATTAACTACACGTATAAGAAAGTAAACAAAATACGATATTTATATTAATACCGTGTATAATATTTTAGTTAATACTTCCTTGTCCATCAGGAAGTTAGAAACTTAAATCCGAACGAACGAAATTAGTATAAAATGGAACAAAAAAACACATCCACGATTCCGGAATAATTCAGCTTATACCGACCGGAAAGAGTTTTTCCTCATTTTATTTATACTAATGCTTCAGTCACTTAATTCGACTAGTAATGCCACTATTTGCGAAACTAACAGTAACATTAACTTAACCGAACCTATTGTCAGTGATTAACGTGTTTACTATATTGACACAGGCCAGAAGTGGTTTCAATTTGTCCGATTTATGAAATAAATTATATATATGTATATATGTTCGTCGACAAAATAAAATTATTATCACTATATTTTTCACCTAAGACAGAGATCAGTGTAAGGTTTTGTAGGTGAGAATCTTTAATTGTACACAGCTACTATGCCGGATAAGATAAAATAATTTGCAAAGATAAAAGACTCGTTAGAAATTCCATCTTAATTATTCTTACACTCGTTGTCTGAAGCACGTATCGACAGGTGGTTCAGGTGGCAATTGAAAATCGAGCTTGGCTACTTGACGCGGTAGGTTACAAAAAAATTCCTGTACCGAAATTACTCGAGGGAACCGTTAATTTATTTTTCTTTAGATCAAAGTCTGTCAGATTCGATAGAATTACCATAGATTCTTTTTCACGTTAGCGTGCGACTCTGGAATAAACAGGACAATTTTTCTAGGTGGCCTAATAGCGGTGCGCAGAACAACAAATGAATAATTGTCGAAATGCGGATATTGAAGTTTAATAAATCATTCTGATTCTAGTTATATCAATGGAAGCAACTAGATCGTATTAATTGTCTCGTTTGTTCCGCTCTGTTATGCTACCCGATGCAAAGTTGCAGCTAGAAACTTCACAAACAGTCGTCCCCTCACCTCACTTTCTCTGTTAACTTCTGTTATTTAACTTTTCAAACTGTCACTTTTTGTTCTCAAGCTCGTCCGTTTTTTGTTTTGTTTCCGCTTAGTGCTCAAAGTTCATTCTTACATATAACATTCCGTTTTTGTTAATTTCTTCTAGCATCCTCGAAACTTTCAATGTTCCATTTTACGATTTATTAGCGCAACTTAAATTAGAAAAAAAAAAAAAAAGCTTCATTTGATAAGAAAAAATTTTGTAAATTTAAAACATTTTTGCATTAGAACAAAAAACGTGGCTTTTCTTTTAGAATATTTTCAATTTTACGCTTCGGTGCATAAATTAGCTTATAAAAAGGATAAATAAATATTTTGAGAATTTTTTCATTTTTCAACGAATTAATTTTTCCAATTAATACATTTTCACTCGAACAATAGCTTTTTCGTCTTCCACACTCTATCGCATTAGAAATTTACGTAATATCAACAACCTACTAATGTACACGTTTAAATTAGAAGGAAAAAGAAGCGACGAAAGAAGAAACATTTAATAATCGGCATATTAACTGTTTAAAGAGATAACCATTAAAAATCCTGATGATTAATCAGTCGTTAATTTGAGAATTAAATTCAGAAATTAACGTGTGTGTATAAGAGATATTCAAGAAATTATCTTCAAAAGAAAAAAAAAAAAAAACGTACACAATTTCCATTTATTGAAATTAAAAATAAATCTAATCAATTCTAAGAGGTTAAGAGGTTATTTTCGGTGTGAAATTGAGCTGGACGGAACAGAGTACGAAAAAGGTATAATTATAGAACAAGCAATATTAGCGGGGAGCATATTAGACCTGGAAAATATTTCTAGATTATTAATAAGATGCCATCAGAGACGGATTGTATTGTTTTTTTCGCAAATATTAATAAAAATAAATTAAAACATTAAAACTCTTGAAATTCTTTATACATTTATATAATCAAAAAAATAGATCATATTCCCTATGTTTTGTTAAAAATGTAAAGACATCGCACACATGCTAGAACAAAAAATACACACAGTTCGGATTCCAGAACATAGAAATTACGGTCGGAATGACAAAGCGTATATAGTTTCCCGAAAGGCTAATCGTTCTGCTAAAACTGCATGATTATTCTTATATAATTCTAATCGCGAATGAGTCTGCAGTTAGCTCCATGAGTGTAGTTGCAGGTTGCACCCATAGTTCTTAAATTTTACGAATACTTTGGGTGTTAATTGTTTGGATTCTCATATTTGTCCATTCTTTTGACTTCCCACACGTATTAATTACTCGATGGGTCAATACAGAGCCTATTAATTTTATCGCTGAGTAAAAAAAAAACAAGTTGTCGCCTCGTTGTACGAAAAAAAATGTATTTCTTGAATTATTATAATCATCCTTTATTTAAACTAGACGAGGAGATACTAGAAATTGTATAACAAAAGCAGAAAACTTTCATCTTTTAACTCGGAACGTGTGAGTCATTTCTTGAAACTTGTGCTCTATTAATGAGTCTTCTGGAACTCAGAATTCCCCCCCCCCCTTTGGGCATGTCAACAAAGGATCTTCGCCCAGAAACGAAAGGAAGGAGAAGGATCAGTTAAATGTAGATTCGGTCAGCTACTAATAAGATAAAGGAACTGAGGATAAGAATTGAATTTTCTGCCATTGAAATCAAAATCGGAAACTGAGACTATTATAGGTTTCCTGCTTTAGTTTTAACTGGGAATACTTTTTCATGGTCTAGTAAAATTTTTGGTCACATTGCTGATTCTTGATTTAAAATATTGTTACGTTTTGTTCGTTTTATCCTCGATTATTGTTGTTTTATTTATGTGAATTCTTCCAGGTCCCTTTTGTCCAAGCTCGATCGTGTGCATCTGACTTGGAGCCTGAAAATCTATTTTGATCTCTGCTCTACATGCAGAATCTCACACGCCGCCTCTTTTCATTCGAAGATCTTATCTGGGCTACCGGTTTCTTATTAAATATCTATATTCTCGTTCACTCATTGTTCCTTCTAACTCTTTCATTCCATAATTGACGTTTTAGCGCGAATACTATCTCTCACATCACTGTCCATCGCCTTCAATTTTTTCCGTATACTTTCACTCATGGTAGCCGTCATACTTTAGCTTTTTTTACTGTCTTCATCCTACTAATTGCGCTTTTAAAACATCGAAATCCATTCATCAGAAACTGAAATTTTTAATTACCTTGAGCTCTATTCGCGAACCGCTTTACAGTCTTCACAGACGGCGGCTCTAAGAGATTCGATGGAGTTCAGTTTTTTTTTCTTCTTTCCTATACTAAACTCGCTTTCTTCCGGTCAGTTTTCTATGCTGAGTTCACTGTGGTCTTTGCTAGTGCTAAACTTTTCATAACACAGTGATCAAAACATACTGTAATAATAATAATAATAAATTGTTTATTGATAACAATATAACACTTTCTGTTTATACCAATATGAGTCGTAGTTCTATTGATACTGGCAAAACAGTTTCCATTCCTTTTGAATTTTTAACTTTCCATTAATAGTTTCGATGTGAATTTTTTAAACTGGTATTTGTTTTAAGCTGAAGCAAAAAAGAATCGAAATATATGATATAAAATTCGACAAAAATATAACGAAACGATTCTATTTATCGTCTCGACATATTTATTATTACGTATGATGATCCTTCTCTGAACTGAAATCAAAACAGCGGCGAATTTTTTACATTTTTCTGAAGCTGGGGTTATAATTATAGACCCGTGTTTGAAGGATCTTTTTATTATCTTATAACGATCGCAGCGAATCCAAATATTGCGCCTCCGAGAAGAATCCAGTCGAAAGTTTCAGCTTTGTGCCAGATATCAATAACCGAAGTGAAAATTAAAATTTGGAAGATTTAACTGCTTTTCCTTTTTGCATATATTCGCCGAACAAAGATAATCGAGAACAAAACTCAGTGGAAGGCATCGTATGAATATTTTGCATGCTAACGGTACTTAGGCGAAGAAACAGAGACAAAATTAGAAAATTATGTGGCTAGCGGCTAACATATGCACACGGAAAAGTTGATGTAGAATGAGAGATCGGAGGTTAGGGGAGTACAGATGAACTGTGTGAGACCGCAAAAGTCGTCCAATAGTAATTGGGTTGCGAAAATATATGTGTCGAGCCAGACAGTACCATTTAATTCAGTCTGTTCTCGACGCGAATTTAAATGCATCGTGGTTTTTAGTCTTTCATAGTATAAACGACCATACGCGATATTCTATGAAATGGTAGACGCACGGAATTTAGATTATTGCAAATTATTACTGGGCCATTATTATTGTAATTTTGCCGTCACGGCTACCGCGTTGGTGGCCGCTGGGTTTTTGCTAAATAATCTTCTAGTTCTCATTAATGAATCAGATTTAACGAAAGACATGGTAGAAATAATTACGCTATTCTTTTTACGACTTGAAAAAAAGGTGCATACGTTTGTTTAGCGTAAGTTTTGACAATGCAAACATTTTAAATTCCCATAGCGCGATTTAGAAGTTCGTCATTAATGGGACAATATTACTCTTAACATCGTACTTTTCAATCAGTAGCTCTATAGAATACGGAATGTATTTTTAGCCGGACTATTATCTTCCTGTCATAACTCAAAAATATTTACATAGAAAAATCGTAAAGTGAAATTATTCAAAACAAAAGGAGAAGAAATACCGACTTCAAAATTTTACTCTAAACTATTAGTGAAAATGCACTGAAAGTTAATAACTATTCGATAAATGGTAATAAATTTTTTACGTAAAATATGCATTTTCATACTTATTAAACAGTTTTAGATAATTTTGTAGTGCCGATTCCGATGAGTATTTTTTTTTGTAACGATTTCGGAACGCGTGACGACAAATGTGAATATAACGTAGAAAAAACGACTGTGGCAAATAACAACTGGGAGTTTTCTCATATGAAACACGAATGAAGTGATGAATCACCGCTGGATATAGCGAAACGATATGGCAATAGTGTAAAAAGATGAGTACAGGAGATAGAAAATATACGAAATTCTGGATAAAATCTAAATAATAAGGTTAGCATAAGAGAGAATAAAATGATCGGCTCGGCAGCATAAATAATATCGAGATCAGTGTGTGTGTGTTTCCTTTTTTTTTTTGTTTTTAGGGGATTCTTTTTATAGCTCTTAAAGTGCTATTAAATGAACTTTTAAACGCCAACTGGTTCACGCTAAAGTTTATTTAATACCGTGTAAATTTTTTTTTTTAAATTAAATTCTATTACAATCTTAAGAATAATCTTAAATAAGTAATAAGGATAAGTGTTTCTTTTTTATTAATACCGTGCAAATGAAAAATATTTTAGCAGCCCTTCAGCGATTACAGTACATGCGGCACTCAGAAAAAAATACGGAAAGAAAAATAACTAATATATAAAAATTGCAAATAAAAATTTGCCGTTCAAAAGATGAATAAAAATATAAATAGATAAAATATTCAAACTTTAAATAACAAAAAAAAAAAAAAAATTCTTTAATATTAAAACTATTTCAGAGTTTACTGTAGTGCAAAAATTTTAAAGTTAATAATAATACTAGGCGTAAAAATATATAATTTGCGAAAACATGGTAAAAAAATAACGACGAATCAACGTTGTAACTTTAAGTAATGAAATTACAAAAGGTGACGATGCATATAGAGTTATTCTTCTATGTACCTGCACTAGCTGAGCAGTAATAACAATTTTAATAGACAGCAATAAAGCTATCTTTCTATAATCATTTATTTAAATGCCCGTACTGTAAATATATTCGCCCCTTATTCATAACTCCAAGGCATCATTTTTTACAAGATTGATAGGACAACTAAACATCTACGAAAATCACACATAATCATGGATCATTTAGATTCCAGCCGACTTGGAGTTGTCATAATGGAAACTTTGAAGAAAGTAAATGGTAAAATTATATTAATAACAACATACATATATATATATATATATATATATATATATATATATATATATATATATATACCGTCAATTATCCGACATACGACACACACAGCTCCATTCGAACAAATGAAGACCTGGTTCTAACCGAGCTTGATCACTTTGATAATTATAACATAAGTTGAGACACATTGGAAGCAATCACTCCAGCCTCTGTGTTCATCAAAATACCTTTTACTTACACGTTGTAATAATGGCCAGTAGCAATCGTATGCATCCTGAGAAGAGAATAAATTAAAGAGATCGCTTAAAGTATAATAAATATATCTTGAGCGAATAATTTCAGTTGCTCCGTTTCTTCTTTTATGCAGATGTGACTACTCTTTATGACATGCCGTAATAAAACGACTGACCTACCCCACTGGCCAAGAAGGGATTGTAATAGAACATTTTTTGCGTACCTGATAGGATATCGCAAAAGATGTTCTCTAAAAGAAATCGATAAAAATACATCTATTTTCGATTATGTAGTATGTAATATAAAAAAAGCACAAATAAAAGCAAAAAATATAACACACACACGCATATATATATATATATAACGTATATACATTTTAATGAAAAAAGATGGTTTATATCTGGTCAAATGGTACTTTACCTACATAAAGGCCGAGGTTAATTATTTTTAATGCCTCAAGCTTATTGATTTCAGAAATTTAATTAATAATTAATATAAATTTGTAGTATTGCACTAGATGTTGGTTACGTTTTAGGTTGTTGAAAGCACTATTTTTTTTTGAAATCAAGTAAGCATCCGACTTTAGATCTTTATTGGCTATAGTTACTTTTCAGCTGTACAGATACAGGTTGTGTACTAGGCGATTATTATATGCAACGCGGGCGTACACACGGAAATATGTAGTAAAAAAAATGTTACAAAATTTGACATAGAATGTTATTTAATAAATAGAATAAATTCCTAGAAAGTCGCGGTAGATTTGGAAAAATTTGTTGATCTTTTTTCACCCCGTAAGTAAAATTCCGCTTGACTACTAAACCAGAGGTCACGGGACTTGTCTCGTTCCGGATCGAAGTCGCTCCCAGCCTTACCCAGCCTGAACTAATTGGGTATCAGAGAAATCTGGGAAAGTAAAGGCGGATCCCAAGTAGAAAGGAACTGGCCCCAGTATTCTCCTTAGATCCATTAGGCTTAGTACCATTATGGAAAGCTTAACTTCACAATCCATGACCCCTTATCAAGGGTATGGGACTTATTTTACTTTTAAGTAAAATTCGGTACCGTTTTGTCGTTTTTACTGATACATCATTGACTTTTAATGTAGATCTTATTAATATTTTAGTCAACAACTTCATGAAATAAACGGTCAGAAAACGAATAATTTTAAGGTGTTTTAATTGATTATTGTTCGGCACTTATTATTTTTTTCACTTACACTGAATGTGCACCGAGTACGCGCTACATAGGCGGTAGATATTTATTTAGTATTTAGGCGGCATCGAGCGACTGAACTCGGTTGTGGAACTGAAATGAAAGTTAGAATAATAAATTTATCAAGCTGTTACTAATACACGTGCTAGCGAGCGTATAGCGAACTTTTCGGAATGAACATGCTTGAGAAGCTAAATGTACAAAGTTCCGCGGATAAATTGTAACTTTGCAAGAGATATTCTCCAAAGCAGGACGTGATGGATTACCTAAACGTCTCATTATGCGCACCTTTTTAACGTCGATTTTGCTGCTGCAGCTTTAATTAAGGAACAAAAAAGGAATAAGCCGGAATGGTTAGCGAAAGTTTGATTTTTTCTCGTATTTATATTCTTTTCGGTATACGTACACGTTTTACTATGACTTCAAAGGAGCCTAAGAAAAATTCAAGGGCACAGAGAAGGAAAGAAAAGAACCTTCCTTGAAATGAATGTATTCAAAAATTGCTAGGGAATTTTCTTTTCGTTAGAAATGATTTTTAAACGTTTTACAGAGTTTTATTAAAAGGGCCAAAAGGGCGAAAAGTAACAAGTTTAAAAGGTGCGTATAATGTAGCATCGATTTTCAAATTCAAAATAGCGCAAAAGCTGCAAATTAAATTCAACGTTAAGGAGAAGCTATCCTCTTGTCCAGAAGGTGACTCTACACTATTCTTACAAGGAATCATTGTAAAATTTAAATGTGTTCTACAGGTTTAAGGAAAATAAATATTCTCGAGAGAGCACTATAATGAAAATCAATTAATTTTCTTTTCTTTTTTTATGGGTTCGTCAAAATGGACATTGACCCAAGAACAATGGAACAGAGGGGCAAGAGAGACTCGGGTACTTACACGATCAGAGATAGCCGGCAGAAAAGAATCAGGAGCTAGAATAACAGACGGAGAAGGAAGGAACTTTTAAAAGCCATATTAACTATAAATGGGACGAACAAAACTATGCACGTTCTACATGTTTGATAGAAACTACGGATTCCGGACTAAAAAAACTAATTTACACCGCCTTCTTAACTTAGACTAACGCTTGTACTATTCGAGAGTATTTACAAAAAAAAAAGACGCAGCGCGCTATGTATTTATCGGAATGCGTGTTATTTGCCAGACTGCTGGCAAACTATAGAAGATTCACTTTTATTTACTCGATCAAGCCGTAGTTTATGTAAAATTTACAACTAACCTTGATGGTACCTATTTAATCTCATATATTTTTGAATAAAAAAAAATTAGACCAATTTAATTTGTTTATGTACAGAATCGGTGTTTTGTTATTTAATTTTATTCGAAGTAGTTATTGTTTAGGCAGTGTTTGGTGCCGTAGGTAAATATGTTCAAAATGTATTGTGTAATTTAGTATACGATTAAATCTGTTCTATTCTGTAAATCAAGCGATGTTAATATCTACAAAAAAAAGTTCGCTCGTTAGACCAATGAAAAATTGAAGTGGCTTGGAAGAAGCATAGTGTTGAAATAAAATTACGGTCTTGAATGTTTTCTAGATCATCACGATGTGGTCTAGCTAACATCGCTTTTAAATAAAGTTTCGTTACTGACAGATTTTAACTTTTTTGTTCTTTTCTTGTGGTTTTTTTTGTTATTAGTGATATTCGATTGTGAGTATGGTAGCTTGTTCTTCCACGATTGATACACTAATTGGTGAAAAAATAATACAATTACAGATCGATATCGATGTTTTGAGCTGTTTAAAAAATATCTCGTTTAATGGCAACCGGTGTAGGTCGCTTGTTGTCAAAATCATGACACAACGAAAGTAGACTTGCATAATTTGATGTTGAACATATATAGCACACTACGGGGTCTAAATTCGGCCGTGAGCGATGAAGAGGTATATCGGGTTTGATTCATTTAAGATGGACAAGTTGTAGCAACTGTTCCCATAAATATGATATTTTTATCGATATATATATATATAATTCGGCCATTTTAGAAGGGGCTGTGCTCCTTGACCCCTCTTGCTTACATTTCTGTCTCATTCTCTTCTATATTTTGTATAAAATGATTAAAATTTACATCGTAATTCTTACTGGCATCAACACAAAAAAATAACAATCAAAAAATCCTATCCTAACATTTAACTTTCATCACATAGAATTAAGGCATTTTTCCGTTACATAAAATTGTGACATTTGTAAAATCACAATCACAAAGATCCTATAAAATATAACAAACATTACATAAAATTGGGTCATTTTTTCTAATAGGGGGTTGCCTAAGAATTAAGTTTTAATTAATATATATATATATATATATATACATCAGTGTACTTATGTTATTGTTCTTGAAAGCTGTAAAAATGGAAGTGGTTTCTGATGGCCTGAACGAAAATGAATAAATATCGACTTTTGAAAAAGTGTTTTTTTGCTTTTTTTTTGCGAGCTATCACTTATGAAAATATATGTATTTTTTTAATTTTTTTATTGTTCTTGACTAACACGAATGCAGGGAGGGAGGATAAATTAAATTTTATGTTAGTCAATAAATGTTGTTTCTTTTTTTATATATGTATATGTAAATTTTTATTTCGAAATCATGGAAACTTATGAAGTTTCATCTGTGAGTTCGGTAATCAATCTTCACAGCTGAATTACTACTAGCCTATCGGTTACGTTAGACCCCAAGGTCAAATGAGGCAGTTACAAGAAGAAGAAGGTAATGACGAAAAAATATACTGCAGCTACTATAAAATATAAATAATCAATGTGTCGACGTGTTTAGATAGGCTCCGACTCGGAAGGCGATGTTAAAGATAATTCTAAAAGAGCGAAGATCGAAAAAAGCTGATAAGCGATAAATACATAATAGTCGGCCGAGGATATACAAAAATGTTGCATGCGCTTTATGCTGCAGTTTTAATGCAGTCGACCTTTAACACAACAATCGTTCCAAAGACAACTGGTAAGAAGTGAGATGATACTTCGAAGAACTGATTAACCTATGTGTGTGTTAAACAGAACATACACGATTACCTGTTCAGTGATAGTTTACTGTAAAGCTGGATTAAAAATATCAAATACATCGGACTATCTGAAAAATATTTCCTTTTTTTCGGAGAATTTTACGTGGTGAGATTACATCAGTTATGCGAATTATGGAAATTCTTATAAAATTTTCGGAAGCGATTGGTAATACAGCTTTCCGAAGTATAGGGCGATGATAGAAGACCGTTAAAAAGGGAATAAAGGAATAAAAATTGCAATATCGGAACGAGTCGTATAAATTGTTTTATAAACATAACGACAATTTTTTTTCTCCTTTCAATTTCTTCCTTAAACTCTTCAGACGGTCTCTTCCCAGAGCAGTAGACTACTTTTAAAATCGTCGTGACGATGGTATTTAGAAAACTGTAGAACCGATCTAAAATTACCTCCTTAAACTCTTTTTGTCGCAGTAGTGCAACTTTTAACTTTCAAACTTTCGATTTTTAACATTATACTTTTTCAGACGAGTTGTTGCGGGCGAAATGTTGTACCATGTAACCGAAACTACGCACAGTATGCGACGAAAATGGAACTTTGTGAAGTTTTAAATGAATATTCTATATCGGCCAGACGTTTTTAACAGAAACTTCTAATGCTAATGTATATATATATATATACATATATACAATAAAAAAGTATATTTACATATATCGTCTTAGTTTTGGTTTTTAGAAAATACTCTTGCATTAGCCAAAACTGCATAAAAAAGTTGCAATAAGGGCTTTAAAATATTTGAGGTTCTCCGTATTACTGTCGAAAGTATCATATTAAATCATTAAAATTATTCGTTGAATTTTAGCAAAATTCCGGTAATTTTCACATTTTTGAATAAATAAATTAACTATTATCACGTAAAAGTTTAACTTTTAATACGCACGCATGGGTGCACGCACCTTTTTTTTTTCTTCTCTTTTTAGGATTCCGTATAATGTATGGAATCCTAATGAAATTGTTCGGAAACGACAAAAATATCAGATAAAAATCAACTAGGTGACCCGTGCGAATACTTCGTACTGCGTTAGTGGTCAGTTACGTAATATAATAAAGTGAAAATAAGTAAACGTAAATATTTATCAATTCAAAATATTTTATTATAAAAAATAGTAACAAAATCAGTTGTATGTAAATGATATTAAAAAGTCCAACCATTTTTAACATTTACCTTATAAAAACTGCTTCTCTGTCATCAATCTCCTCTTCCCTTTTTTTTGCTGACGACATCCTCATTTACTCCACCCATCGTAGTATCTCCACCGCTAATTCCCAGCTGCAACATTACTTAACGATTTTGGAAAGCGCTTTATCTAATATTCATCTGTCTATCTCTCCAACGAAATCCTCTGCTGTTGTCTTTACTCTTCGTCCTTTTGACCCCTACTTAGTTAGTCTTTCCTTAAATAGTAACCCGATCCCCCTGGCTAATCATTTCCGTTACTTAGGAGTATTTTTGGATAGCCGTCTTTCGTTCCACAAGCATATTAACTATATATACGTGTCACCACTAAAAAGGCTCAACCTTATTAAGTCCCTTTCACATACGAACTGGGGAGGTGATCCGTGCATTTTGCTCATGTTCTACAAATCCTGTATCCGTTCTATTCTAGATTATTGCTGTTTTATTTATGGTAACTCTTCCAGGTCTTTACTCTCCAAGCTCGATCGCGTCCAAAATACTTGCCTCCGCCTCTGTCTTGGAGCTCAAAAATTTTCTCCTATCCCTGCTATTCAAGCGGAAACCCACATTCCTCCACTCTTTATTCGGCGTTCCTATTTGGGCTACCGCTTCCTCATTAAACGTCTTCCTATCTCCTCTTCCTCACTTATTTCTTCTTATTCCCTCATTCTACAGGATTGGCGATTTAGTGCCAATAAAACACCAATTCTGTCTCTTATTTCTACTCGACTCCTTCAATTTTTACCATACATTCACACTTACGATAAGCTCCCATATTTTTCTTTTAACTTTTCCTCCTTCCTTCATCCAATTAATTGCTTTTACTCTTCTGCTCCCCCTACACCCGTTCTGCATCATGCCGTTAGATCGGAATTTTTACATACCTTAAACTCCCACTATTCTAACCACGTTACAATCTATATGGACTGTTCCAAGAGCCCAAATGGAGTTGGTGCAGCCTTTCTTTGTCCTTCATTAAATCACTCTGAGTCCTTCAAACTTCCTTCCTTCTGTTCAACTTTCTGTGCCGAGTCTACTGCTATCCTCCATGCACTTTTCTTCATCAGATCTTCGAAGGTCTCTCATAATTTCCTTATTCTATCAGACTCTCAAAGCGTGCCGCAGGCTGTTGCATCTCCTCTGCCTTCCCACTCTACTGATTATGTAATCCTTTTTATACGTTCCTTGATCCATGACCTCTTTCTTTTTTGTGCAATCCAGGTTAATTTCCTTTGGATCCCTAGCAATTCCGGAATAGAAGGAAATGAGTCAGTTGACTTATTAGCTCGGCGAGCTTCTTCTTTCGTCAGGTTCCTTACTACTTTTCCATCCATCAATATTAAGTTTCTGTCCTCTGCAGCGCACAACCAATTATGGTTTATCTCCTACTACTCCTCATTCTCAAACCCGGATTCCTTTTACTTGTCCATCCAGCCTTCTCTTCCTTTCTGTTCCTGGTTTCTTGACTTCCCTTTTATGCGTCGCTCCAGCATCCCGGCAATATGCCGCCTCCGCTTTGGGCACAGCTGGCTTTCCTCGTCGCTTTTCCGATTCTCTCTCGCGGCATCTCCGTATTGTCCTTTACATCCTCCTAACAGTCAACATGTATGTGATCCTGATCACATAATGTTCGAATGTTCATCACTTTCATCTGAACGATCTTCCTTTTACTCCTCTCTCTCTTATCAAACAATGTTCCTACTCCCTATTGTGCTGCATTTATTCTTTCCCTTCCTTCTCCTTCTGTCATCCAGGCGCTTGATACATTCTTGCATAAAAATCTGATTATTTCTTGGGCTAATGTCCTCGCTGACGAACCCATAGGAAAAAAAAAAAAAAAAAGTTTTTTTTTAAAAATTAACTTCACAAAACTTCTTTAAGAACAATGTTGGAAGTTATGACATGATCAAAGATATCTTTAAACATACGGACTCGTGAAAAAGCCATCAGTAGTGGTTATGAACGCTCCTCCCCGGTCTATTCGCAGATCTTATTTAGGCTATCGCTTCCTTGCTAAACGTCTTTTACTCTCATCTTCTTCTCTCATTTTTTCCTACCTTTCAATTTTTCCGAATTGGCGCATTGTGCCTAGGAATATTCCTATCCTGTCCCTTATTTCTCCCCGTCTTAGTTCATTTTGGCCGTATACAATTTCCTTTAATAGTCTGCCTTATTTCTCCTTTAACTTCAGCGATCTCTGCCATTCTCCCAGAGTATTTATTTTGCTTGCACTTGCAAATTCTCTCCCTCCAGCTGTAATTAAACAGGAATTCCATAGTATTGTCAATTTTCTCTTTCATTCCCATGTAAACATTTTCACTGATGGTTCTAATGGGCCTGATGGTGTTGGTACTTCTTTTATTCTTCCAAATTATAACTTCTCTAAATCCTTTTGTCTTCCTCCTTTCTGTTCCATATCTATAGCCGAGCTGATGGCTATTTTACGTTCCATTATTTTTATCTCCTTCAATCATCTTTCTTCCCAGTTTCTGATCATTTTCGACTATATAAGTGCTCTTCAAGCCATCTCTTCTCTTCTTCCTAATCAGTCCTGTGATTTTACTATTCTCCACATACGTTCTCTCATTCGGACTCTCTCTTCTCTCCATGGGATCCATATTGACTTGCTATGGGTTCCATTCTGGCATCTCTGGTAATGAGATGGCTGAGTCTTTAGGTCGGGTTGCTGCTTCATCTGCCTTTTCCTTCTACACTTATTATCCCTTCCATTGTTTCCTTCTTATTAACGATATCTGATCGTCTCACTATATAAATTTCGTTTTCCTCTAATTGTTTCTGGGTAAAGGTCCTTGGTTGACGAGCCGAATCTTATTCCCTTTTTTTTATAGGAAAAAAAAAAAAAGCCATGTACAACTGTCTTTGTGAAAAAACAGGTTCTGGTAAATACAGTCCTGCCCTTTGAAGCGTCTGACCTTGTGCTTTATTAATAGTTATAGCGAAAGCAACTTTTATCGGGAATTGTTTTCTTACCATTTCGAAAGACGCTACAAAATCAGAAGAGATGTAAATCCGGGGTATGAGCACAGTTTTATATCGGAGTGAATAATTTTGGCAGTAATGATGTACTCGCCTAAGTGAGTTACCACTAACCTTGTGCCATTAATTAATCCCTGTTTAGCGTTCAGATTTCTAATTATCATTATGATTGCATTTTTCTTCAAAATCAATTTATGAGATGGTAAACCGGATGGATTCAAAGAATTCAAGAATTCTACGCGGTACAATTCAGAATTGTCGGTTTCTTCATGTTAGACACAATCAGAACTGAAGTAAACCTTCCCCTCTCCTATTAACAAATTGGAAATGATATACTCATTAATTTTTATACACAATCATAAATTTTTGGACATAAAATCGCCGTTCAATAAAACTGCAAAATATTTTGTTCATT
Organism: Icerya purchasi; assembly: GCA_039619475.1. NCBI lineage: Eukaryota > Metazoa > Arthropoda > Insecta > Hemiptera > Monophlebidae > Icerya > Icerya purchasi. The sequence continues at coordinate 354,268,149 of CM077115.1, forward strand.
GATTTCTGTGGCACTGAATATTGCGGTAATAATACTGACATAATTACAATAACAATGTTTCGGGACTTTGATCGCTTTATTTTCGTAACCTGTTTGAACTTCTAAATCACCGTTACCCAATTTAAGTAACCATTCAGTAAAAACAGGATCATCATTTATCCTCATATTTTAAGTCAACTTATTATATTGATCAGTGGTAGTTTCATATGAGTATCGGAGAGTACCGACTGATTGATCATCAAATAAAATTAAAAAATGGAGTCTCCACAAAGGTATATTTCCTTTGCAGATAAAAACATATAGAATATAAATATTTGTGGCCGAATGGTATTTACAGCCAGGCCAAAAAAAAAAAAAAGGAAAGTAGAATACAAATATTTTAACAGCTATCATGTTAATTAAACAGATTGTTAATAGATGGCGCCTCCTTGAAAAATAGGAAACGTTTTTTAAAGTGTAATTTTTTAACGAAAACATTAATTTTAAGATATTTACTTATTTTTCGTCATTAGAGGGAAAAATAATCTTCAAACTGGCGTATCAAACATTAATTTTGATATAGTATTGAGGGAGATATTTCATACCGGCAAAAAAACACCTTTGAGAAATAATATATGCAGATAACTCACGAACGGTGTCATTTATAAACTTCAAATTGGATCATAAATTACGATTAAAATTTTCTTTAAGACAACTCATAATTTCAATAAATTACCGTGGGCGGCAAAACACCACAAAGAAATCTGTCAAGAATATATAATGTGGAATTTAAAACGACTTCAAAAATCACCCATAAAAATTTACAATTCATCACCTGATTACCCCATAAATATGAATTTCAAAATATAAAATAAAATACAGAAGCCCTTTCATAAAATCAAAAAACTACGGCTAAAAATGCTCCCCCCCCCCCTGGGTATACCAAAAAAATAGAAGTTCACGTAAATAATAGCCCGAGTAAAAACGTTAGAGAAATCAAAACGAATCTCAAACACGTGCATAAAGAACCGCTTCATAGGAAAAATATAGCTAAGTTTACAACTTGATATTTAAACCCTCGAGGAGCGCCGAAAGCTCGAAAGTTTTGAAAAAAAGTATTTTTTTTCGCGGCCATGTAATACATGAAAGATTGCTTTTTGTAACCGTATTTCATTTTCTTAATGAAATTTTCGAAGATGGCGATAATTTCAAAAAATCGCCAAAAGTTACATGCTTCGCCCTTTTCTTTTGAATTTAGAATTATGTAAATGTAAATTATAGTTATCGTTAACTTGACATACCGAATTTTCAACGCATGAAGATTCATGCTTGACTGAACTTGTTTTAATATAAGAATTATTTAATATATTTCAGTTACGTGTATCTTTTATATTTCGCGATGAAAAATATTAAAATCGTTTGTGACAAAGATTGATCTGATTTCGGTTCTTTAGGGAATTTTTGTTAGTTCGCGTGAACTTCAGATAACATCTGAGGAAATTGTTGGTAGTGCAAATAGCCAAACTTCATTGTACTATGCTTGCGCCAGACCCGTAGCCAGCATTCGGCAGGAGCTAGTGTACTGGTGGCTCGCAGAGCCATAATGATTCTTCCGAACTAGTCTTCCAAGATTAAAAAAGTTCAATAAAGACGGTAACTCTACAAATGTTACTATCACTGTTTTATTACTAAATAATCCAACAGTTTTTCCAAATGAATGAATTTTTACTCGATTCCATTACGTTTTTTTATAGAAACAATAAACTAAAATTCTACAACGTCGTCTATTCTTGCTGTATAAACTGTACACGGAAGCGGATCTTCAAATTTTTCCTAACATTCGATTATCAATTCTGTACAGCATGAATCTTTTTCGTGTTTTGTAAAATTTTCGGAAAGGCTTCAAGAGCTGTTTGAACTCCCGCATCTCCTCCTCCTTTGGCTTGAGCCTGGTTCGTGCTGAGAAAATATCAACCTTTTTCTAAACACTATATCCTTTACAAGAAAAAAAGTGAAATTCTAAACGCGACAATCAACATTAAATAAACATAAACGTATGCTTCTATCGATTAATAAAAGTGCATAAAAACCGAAAAAATCGTAACAACGTTTTTTCTCCTTTCCTACTCTTCCAGGCATAACCCCGTTTACATGAATTGGTTTGAAAAACAAGTATTCACACGTGTTCAATAATAAAGTTTTCCATGTTCCTTCGCTTCCCTATTCCAGCAGAAGTAATTAAAGTGCGAAAAGATAAGTAAAAACAAAATTAACATGGATTCTGTTTCAGATGATGATTTAAAAAGTTCCAAATAAGTGGCTCTCGGCGCATGTTTTCTTTAAACGGGCAGTCGGGATTACAAAATCTAATTAACATGAAAGGAGAGGTATATTTTAGAGGCGATCGAATCGTTTGCTGCAGAAATAAAAAGGCTTCGACGGTTGATTCTGCGTCTGCTGCATTCAGAACGGAGTCGTTTTATATTGTCACTTTCAGAGCGAATTTTGCTGCTTAGGGTGCTATTCCGGTAAAATCGACCGGCAACCTCAGTGGCAATAAGGAAAACCTGAAAATGTAAAATTTAGCTAATCTAAATTCGTTATACGTACTATATAGGTGTATATATGTTATGTGTGTACACATTTCGAGGCGGTAGTTAGAAACGAACATCGTCGATACAAAATGGCTCATACATTGAAAACGAATACAACAAACTTTTTTATTCTTATCTTTTTTTTTTTATCTCGCGTAAAAATGTTGTTAAAGTTGTTAAACGGATCAGGAAATGATCGCATTTCCAATTTTAACGGTAATTTCCGCTTCTCCAGTCTCCTACAAATATGCACGTGAGCGATCCCAATACCAGCTTTTTTACGATGAAAATAACGTAAGACAGAAAAAGAAACAATCGTTTATTATTGTTTTTTAATTATTATAAAACAATTGAATGAAAACCTAGATGCACTATGAAACCAGTAATACAATCTGTGTTTAAATATCTGATAATACGTACCGTTTATGTAATGTTAATATACGAAAGTAATTCAACTTTAATTCTTATTTGATTGGAACCGGTCTTATTAGACACAATCTACCAATACATTTAATAATAAATACATGCTATTATATAAGATCTTAAATGCCAAACGGCGTATATGAAGAACTCTCCAGAGTTAGATACTATACGAACAAATAGGTTTTCAGATGCTAATAACAATTAAGCTGTTTGTTTGATAAACCATTATGGACAGATTTAAATATTTCTGATTCTCATCTTAATTTTAATTGTACCATTAATACGGAGCTTCTTAATCCGGAACATATAGGTTAAATTTGTTTTTAATATACATATACATCACCACGCGTACATTTATACATCTAAGTATATATATATATATATATATATATATATATATAAACATATATATATATATATAACTCGGCCATTTTGGCCTCGTGAAGGGCTGTGCCTCTTGACCCCTCTTGCTTTCATTTCTGTCTCTTTCTCTGCCATACTTTGTATGAAATGATCAAAATTTACAACGTAATTCTTACTGGCATCAACACACACAAAAAATAACATAATTACAAAAATCCTATCCTAACATTTAACTTTCATTATATAAAATTAAGACATTTTTTCATTACATTTTTCGTTAAATAAAATTGAAACATTTTTTGGAACATTTTTTCTAATGGGGAACGGTCTAAGAATTACGTAGTAATTAATGTATATATATATATATATATACTAGCTGTGCCCCACGGCTTCGACCGTGTATTAATGCCCGTTTAGACCTGTACTTGGAAATTCATTAAAAATTTTTGTTTTATCTGGAATTGTATTTACGTAAAGATTCTTTCTCTCTCTTTTGGGTGAAACATGTTTATCACCGTCTAACAAAAAATAGTCTTCATGTTTCACGTTTAGCTGAAGATTGTCGATTTTTCTATAACCTGTCCGTCGTAATCTAACAAAAAGTTTTGCTCAACTAAACAACACACACGGCCATCGTTTTGAAGAAATCAAGTTATATTCACACGGTGATCTCCCATAATTACACGTTTAAGAGAACATCTTCACTCATATATTTCAACCACTCTGTCTCGAGCGTTTTATTATAATTAGTTTATTACTATAAAATCAAAATAACAGTAGTTGAGTAAAGATTTTAATATTTCTGGTAGCAAATTATTTAAAAAAAAGTTAACCGGTTAATTTAAAAAATTTATACGGCGGTTTTGGCGTAAAAGTTCGAATATTTGACATATCAGTTAAATACTATATTTTATTTTTATATGTTCCCTATTAAGTCCAATAATATATTGCTTAAATCTTTTCCAGTTTTTACAAACATATTGTACGATACATTTTCTTCTACTCCTAACAATTCATTATTATATAATAAATAAGATAGAGACGAAAACAAAGATGCACCATCCCTATCTATGTATTTTACATAATAGGGAACTATTGCATCATCAACACATAATAATTCTACATTCATAATTACATATATTCCACGAACTTTTTTGTAAACAACAGCGAAAAAACGTTTATTTTATCATTCATCGATAATAACGCCATGCGCCAGCGATAAACATGGTTGCATTTTGATTAACATCGCACGATACACAAAAGTCGCCACGAAAAGAGTAGTTGGTACTCAAAAAATAATAAAATTGTCAAATTTGTTTTTTTTTTAATTGATCGATTAAATTATTTAATATAACAAATATTTATGTAAATAATTAAAGCAAAAAGTAACAGCCAACAATTAAATTTGTTTTTTTTTTAATTGATTGATTAAATTATTTAATATGAAAAATATTTATGTAAATAATTAAAGCAAAAAGTAATAGCCAACAATTAAATTTGTTTTCTTTTAATTGATTGATTAAATTATTTAATATAACAAATATTCATGTAAATAATAAAAACAAAAAGTATCCTATCTCTTAAGAGTTGGATTAAATTGCATGTACTTTCAAAATTTTATAAAAATCGGTTAAGTAAATTCCGAGTTTATCCTGCACAAACATAAAGACACGGGATTTACTTATATATATAGATATATATCCGGCTTTTTATTTAACAAAAGAAATATCTATCAAGAAATGCCAAATTGAGGCACTATAAAATTGTAATCAGACTAGAAGCATTATATGCAGCGGAAGGCCTAACAATGAACAGAAAGGGATTAAATGAGCAACTTGAAATCGCAGAAAGAAAGATCGTAAGAAGAATACTGGGACCAGTGAAACAAGGTGGAAAATATATAAAAAGGAGAGTAACCAGGAAATATACCAACATGTGGAAAGCATCACTACCGAGATCCGGAAGAGAATAATTCGATTCTAAAGTCATATGCAAAGGATGGAGCTGAGCAAGCTCACCAGAAGGTTCTTTAATTACATGTGAAAGCTAAAAATAAACAGCACGCGGTACACAGAGACCAAAAAAGACCCGGGGGTACTGAAGATTACGCCTGAAGATCTATAGAACAGCGATCAATATTAAAGAAGAAATGATTTGACTGTAAAAGAGAAACGGAATGGAAGAACTGGCATTCTGTGAACCGAAGAAGGAAAAAAAAAAGACACAGTTAAAGAATGAAAGCTGTATGGAAAGAGAGGAAGAAGAATGACAGGACCAGTTGACAATGTAGTCCATCAGTGGCTAATTCGAAATAATAATACTATATATACATTTTTTTCCAAGTTAACGTGTTGTTTTTTCCAGGGTAACAATTCAAGGGGGGAAGTTTTTTTTTTTTTTTTCTTATATATTACACGCAACACCCTGTACCGTGTTTAACTGCTGTGGCTATTACAGTACGAGGATGCGCGGTTTGTTCTTTTAGATAACTGCTTATCCTACCGATTCTGATAAACTGTGTCACAGATGAAATTGCATTGGAGGAATTCTCAAGTATGTTAGTGACTGTTTTGTTATTTATAGAAGGGGGTCGATGGGAGGAGGGGGGTGCTGGACAGTCACACAGTATGTGTGGGGAGTTGAGGGCAACAGAAAGGACAATTCATAGGAGGTAGGGTTCTTTACAAGATGAAGTTATGCGACGAGGCTGTGTAGTCTCTGTGCGTAAGCGGCTAAGGGCACAGAAATCTCCGACGGGGGAAATGCTTTTTTCTGGGCACCATGGTTCAATTGAGGGTTTGATTAGCCTTAAGAAAGTCTGACATGAGGTCCACTTTCCACGAGGACGTGATGTGATTGTTTGCTAGATAAGGCGGGGGAGGGCTGTTATTAGGCAAGGGGCAGTATAATGCTGCTTGGACGTATCGACGCGTTCATTTCCAGGAATTTCAGCATGGCTGGGCGCCCAAAAAAAGAGGTAATGGAGTACTCTGTCCTAATAAGTTCATGTAATACCTGCTGGGTTCGAATTGTTAAAGGATGTTTGGTGAGACGATTAGAGATTGTCGATAGCGCCGCGGATTTATCAGATACCAACAGGGCAGCTTTCAGTGATGTAGGCTCTGCAGAAAGAAAATATTCCAAACAGAAAAATACTCGTAATATTTTAGTATTCAGTACCGAACAATAGTCGAATGCTTCGGATCACATCGCAGTCTTCAAAGGGGGGAGCTTGACGGAGAGCATTTTTGATATCATTATAAAAAACATATTAAACATAGAAAAAAATCGTGTACGCATCTGCAACAGGTTTTTCTCTAATATTTTATAATATTTTGTGTATGTTGCCCTCAGATAATGAAATCCTGCAATTTACGAAATGTACGACTTTTACTCCCATTAACACCATTGTTCGTGAATTGTGCATATTCTCATTTCACGCATACGTCATACACTACAAAGAGAAATTCTTCTTCATCGTACACCGTCTCCGCTACGAAGGTTGGCGATCAATTCTGGATACGGCGGATCGAAATAGTAACGTTTAATTTAAATGTTCGCACGTTAGACAAATTATTTAAAATGCTGTATATTTCACGAATTGTAAAGTGGCGTTATAGAGTTCATGAAATAAGCAAAGTATCAATTTCATCATATTATATTTTTGCATTCATCTTTGTTCGATTTATCATAAGTGATCTATTTTAAATGTATTGATTAGGGATTTGCTGGTAACCTTTCCAGCTCTCTCAGCCGCCATAAGGTCTGGACATAGGAATAAATATTTGGCGGAGAAGTAATAGCAACGAAAAATTGTTTACCATTTACTACTGTTATATTATAGTATTTTCTCAGCGAATTTACAAATCAGAAAACGCTTTGCCTCAACGGGCTTTTTAAATTAGTCAATTCCAGTTCTATCATTGAGAGATCGTTTCTTTATAACCTAAATATTGAAAATTCCAACGGTTAAAATGCTCTCTCTTAGTCGTTTCTACATTCTGGAAACATCTGGAAAAACTTACATTTCTTTGTCTTAGCGAATAAATTACTATTGTTCTTATTATCGCTACGTTTTTTTTTTTTTGTTTTTTTTTTTTGATTTTGGCAACCACGTATGGTTCCTGTTTTTTAAATTATGTACTGCAAACTTTAGTTAAAGTTCAAGCTGGATCCAGATTCGGGTTATTTTCCGAATGTCTTTTCAGTTCGAAATCGGAAATGGGGATACCAGGGAAACTTCTTCATTTCCGCATTATGCATCGGCGACTATATCGATGTTCTGTCGTCGTCGAATTAGGCTCTCGATCTTCACTAGAGTCAAGCCCCTCTTCTGCTTTGATAATAAAATCGAAAATAAATAGCAAACTCTTAATTATAAATTGGTTGTTGTCCATCGCGAGCGACTGCGTAGGCCGAATGCATTTTATTATGTCAGCAGCAGCCTCCTCTTTAAACTATTAGTCGCGTTTGAATAATTTCATTTCTGATAAGTTTTCACGGCGCTACTGCGGAAATTTGACTTAGCTGCAACCTAGTAACCGTGAATTGGTGATTTCGCTGAGAAAATGATCGGCGGCTATATAGTTCTAATCGGATTAAACGCGACTATTTGTAGAACAAGGGTATGACGGAAAATTATTATGTTTCAGGCCTAAGCAAACCGCTCTGAATTCGTTCTATCACAGAGCAAATAAGAGATGATGGATGATCTCTGTTCCATGCTGCAACCGGGAATATAAAAATACGTCTAAGCTTACTGGCCCCGTACACGTAGTAGAAACGAGCACGCATCCCAAAGTTTTCCGAGTCAGTATAGAAAAAGCCCCCCCCCCCGTCCCCCTAGGGGGTAGCCGGTCAGAATATCGCGGTCATCTCCGGTTAAAAAACAAACTTGTTCGCTCTTCGGGCAAACTCGCGCTGCATTATAATAATATTCGTTGGCTTATTACAATTCAGATGGTTTAGTTTTATCGAGAATCTCCTTTGTAAACAAATTCGAATATCACCTTCAGTATTACCGCTGTGTTTTCGAAACTGATTGCATAAAAACTATTTTTATTTCGATAATTCGACCAATTATCGTTTTCTCCACATGATTAAGTCGGATTCATTTAGCGCGTTAAACAAAATATTTTCTATATAGTTTGTTTTTGTTTTGTTTTTTTTTTTTTTTTAAACGCCTACATTAATTGACATCCTAGACATATACTATTTCAGCAAGAAACTGTTCCAAAATTACGCCACGTTAGTTGAATTCTTTATTTCTGTTGCCGAACATTAGCAGGCACGCTAGTTAATTGCTCCATAATTTTACCTTTTATTTGATGTAACAAACAGAATAAAACAAAATGATAGAAATAAATTCTTTCCCGGATTTAATAAGTTCGTTATTTTCCAATGTCCCAGATTTTAGACTCGAGCGATTCTAGAATAGAGTACAATGTAGAAAAATCCGAAGATAGTTGAGAAAAATGAATCGACCTCCGATTCACTTTACTTGAACTTTTGGACTAATCTGCAATAGAAACGACGGCGCCAAGTCAAAGAGATCGCTGGAAGCTTTTCACTTATGTATAAAAAGAAGCGTTAAGAAAAATGATAAATTTATTTTTCGTACACTAACGAGATAATAAGGAGAAGAAATGCGCAAAGCGATTCGATTATTCAAAAGACAATATGGATTATATTTTGACCGTTTTCGAAGTGTTCAACGTATCCAAACATGGTGCGAAAAGATCGGATGTATCTCATACTATACTAGTGGAATTTTTCACAATGTTTTAACGGTCGAGAGACTGTAGGTTATATATTTTCATACTAGTCAGTATACCAGCACGCCATGGCATCAATTTTTGGCTAAGGTCGTTCAAAATTATTCGTAAAAGCTGGACTATTGCAAAAACAATTTAGATTGCCAGTTGACTGGGCTGCGGAAAATGCGGTTTTTCCACAGTCGCTTGAGTTTTAACGAAAGAATATCTCTACTTCATTCGATTTAAATGTGCAACGGTCATAGCGTACAGGTGCCGATAGATACTAGAAGTCTGAGTGATCGATCAGTACTATTTTTTTTGAAGAAAAGAAAATGACAACATGAATAGAGTTTTTAATAAAAAGTAGAGTTCAGGTAGATTTTTAAAAATAAAAAGTTACATACCAGCTTTTGTAGAACTTTCAAAGTAATATCACGAAGTATACACACCTAGCTCGCCGCATTTCAATTTAAACGGCGCAATATATTCACTGAAAAACAAACTATATTAAAGTTGCGAGTAATTCTACCGAAAAAGTAAAATATACAAATCAGTCGGTCAACAAGCAATAATAACAAAGCATCCCCGGATTCGATAGTTAATCGTGGAAATAAAATGCGTAACCAGAGTAAGTTTGGCAAACAAAAAAACTTCTTTAATTCTGCGCCGATTTTACCGTTGAAAAAACGACAAATCAAACACGAAAACTTTTGGAGGCATTTCTCCGCTAAACGTGTTTGAAATCCCCTCGAAAGCCTATTTCGAATGCAGTGGAAGAACAGCTCAATTCACAGTAGGGAGCATGTGAAGCGATTTACAAAAAAAAAAAAAGAATGTTGGTAGTTAAATTTCTAATGTTGAATTTATAGCAACTTCCGATGAATTTAAAAAAGACTACAGTCGACCGAGTTACGAGTAGATGATGACACTCCCTGTTCATAATGAAAAGTACGATTTAGGGGAGCAATTTCAATACCGTCACTTTTTTTTTATTCGCCTCAGTCAGCTTTTACTCAAGACAAGCCGCCATATTATTCTTTCAGTTTTTTCACTGCCCTATATCCTGTTCATTATCTTTTTACAACTATCCCAACTAATCCTATTCCATAATATGGTGTTAAATTTAAGTTTATAAACACCTTAGGCTCTTTTAAGATTCCGTACATATATAATGTCCAAAATCCTAATAAGATGGTTCTTCAGAAACGACATAAATATCAAATTAAAATGTGCAGTAGCTCACGAAAAGTCTGATAAACTTCAAAATTAGATCATAAATTCTAATTATAATTCTATGACAATCTATGACTTCAGGCTCACCGATCACCCCGGGCGCCAATTAGTTTTATATATTTACTAATCTCATTCGGTTTTTAATTTTTTCACAATATCGCACCAAACTGAAAAATTCGAAAATATTTCTGAGTGTTGAGGAGCATAAAAGACGTGTTGTGTTAAAATTTGGTGACTGTATGTCTGAAAGAACACGATTAAAAAAAAACAAAACAAAAAACAAAAAAAACTTTAGTTTTATTTGTTCTATAAAAAATTGAGAGTTTGTATACTTAAGAGTTTTGTAAAAGTGATTTAATTTAATCTTTATTACCTCTTAGTATTTTGAAGAAAAAAAAATCTCCACTCGTTAATTTTAAATTCTTTGACTATCAAAAAAAGAAAAACTAAAAGTAAGGTTTTTTTTTAGGTAACTCCGAAAATATTTAAGACTAGGAGCTGAAATTTGGTGCGAACCTTTTTTCATTTGGTACTAAAATAGAGTCCTCCGAGTAGTGTAGATAGAAAGCGCCGTCGGAACGGATTCGACATGCGCTTATCCGGCTATACTAAGATTTAAATCGCTGGTAAGATGAATCGAACGAATAATATTTTACAAAAGACAGTTCCAACCATATTTCAGACAGTAACCGGAAGTATTAACAAAAACAAATGACGTGATTACAATTATATATATATTTTTAACCGACTTCAAAAAAGGAGGAGGTATTCAATTAGACTGTTGTTTTTTTTTTTTTGTTTTCTTTTTTATGTGTGTTACCACAGAACTTTCTTCTAGATGAACCGATTTTGATGATTCTTCTTTTATTTGAAAGGTAGTGTTTGTCATGTGGTCCTATTTAAATTTGATCAAGATCTGACCGGTAGTTTTTGAGTTATCCTTAATAATGCGGGAGATTGAAGCTTTTTGGATGCTTTTCATTCATGATTAGTTTCAATATCAAGTTAGATTTATTGACTTAAAATACTATAAATTTGCCAAATTACCATGGAAATACGTAGCTTTTGATGTTTTCACACCGTGGAAATATATGTGTTCTTATTAAAATGATTTAATTTAATTGAATAAAAATGCACTAAAAAGTAACGAAATAAAATGCTTTTTTATAAAAAAAGTAAATACCGATACTTGAAGATTTATTATGCAAATTTAAAGATGCACTAAAAAGTAAAAAATAATTTTACTCCCGATAGGAAAATATATCATATCAGAGTGTGATATAACACTTAAGCGGTGATATTATCGTAATTCTTATACAACATTAATACCTTAATCAGAGTTGGCATCAAATTCATATTAAAAGAATAATTAAAAACTACATTAAACGTTGATTAAATTGTTCCTAACATGAATTTAATTCCAACTCTAATAAGTATTAATGTTGTATAAGAATTACGATATCACCACTTAAGTGTTATATCACACTCTGATATGATATATTTTCCTATCGGGAGTAATTATTTTTTACTTTTTAGTGCATTTTTAAATTTGTATTATAAACCTTCAAGTATCAGTATTTATTCTTTGTAAAAAAGCATTTTTTATTTAAAATATTACAAATAATAGTAAAAATTCATATTATACAAAGAAATTTTGAACTAATTATTAAGAACCGCATCGACATTAGTTAAGGGGAATGATCGGTAGCGCGGCACATGAAACAGAAATATAAAAATATTGTACGGAGTAGCTAAGACTGAATAAGGAAAAACAGGATTATGCTTCTACCAGGTACGTTAGTGTCTAGATGAACAAGGTTAAGATCCGAATTTTTCTTAATATGAAACAAAGTCTAGTTGAATTGGTTGGCAAACGGGGAGGACTTAAACGAAAGCGACATTATGGTGTATAGGGTGGTGGAAGTTAAGACAAAATTTACATATGTCGGAAAAGGACCAGGAAGAAAAAAAAGAGAGGAGAAAAGATCAGACGGAAGAGTCTTATACGGCTAATTTGAGGAAGAAGAAGGAACAAACAAAGATCGAACAGTAGTAGGATTTTCCGACATCCATCAAAGCTATCTGAGAAGCATACTGAAAAGGAATCGGACTAAAGAATATGACGACCGTAAGACTGCAAGTTTGTGAAGTAGTAATGAAAAAACGGTTTTAAGGTACTGTGGAAAAGGAAAAAAAAAAGAAAAAGAAAAAGAAGGAAGCCGGAAGTTGCTGAAAACTCTCGCTTTATAACCAAAAAGTGACACAGTAGAATGAACACAGCGGGGGAGGGGGGGTGCATACTGGGAAGAATTTTTTTCAACGCGTAATTACTCTGCCGTCATATTATCAAAAATACAACGCGGGACCGTCTTTATTCGACGAAGTTAGTTCGATTTTAGGGAAATGACAAATTGTTCTTTTAGTTACTGCGAATTGTTCATCAGATGTGACGAATATGTAGTTGAATATGGAAGAATATTTTGAAATAAATCGAATCAACGGTGGAGAGGAGAGGATGCAGGGTATGATCGGAAAAACAGAACCGGGTCCCTTTCCATTAGTGAAACGTTATTTTACCCTCATGCTGCAGAATCCGGAATGAGGTACAGGAGACATGTATACTTCTGGGGAGCCAAAAAGACCGATTAGAAATTAGGCGTAAGTTATGTGTCGAAAATTACTTAACTGTGCGAATTAACAGAATAAGATATTATATTTACCACCTGCGATAGATGAAAAATAATTTCTAGAACTTATAATTCGGAAATGTCCTTTTGAGATTTAGAGATTGTCCAGCTCTTTCAAAGATCAACAGTGAAGAAGAGTTGTACTACGAGAGACGAACCCGCCGGCAGAGAATTGTATGCGGGGAGATGAAATGTGTAGTAAAGTGAGACACATTCTTTATTACATCTATACACGATGGTTAAAAACGAACGAATGTGTAACATTATTTTCCCGAGAATAATTAATTAACTGTGCAATGTTATGAGAGTTAAATATTTCGAATATTTGTAGATCGGTCGATAAACTGCTTGTTAATATTTATAAATATGTACAATAAATGAATTCCCCCCTCACTAACAAACGAAAATAAATATAAACTACGAGTACTTTAACAAATTAAAAGAAATACCATATTTTTAAGGAAACGTGTTTAGACTATATGCAACACAGAGTGCGCACTCAATTAAAACTAAAAAAAAAAAAGTTTCCTCGAGCTATTTGAATTTATTAAAATATAAATTTATACCTATTTTAGGTTTATCAGTAAGGGGGAAATTTATTTATTTTATATTTATTTTAAATGTATATTTTTCATAATACTTTTAAATCAGTTAAACCGTGTATTTTCCTTTGAAATTATTTAATCCCATATTACACGTGTCCCTCGAAATGTCCGACTAATATCGATTTGTATAGATTATTATATATATATATATATATATATATATATATATATATGTATAGGTTTAAGAATTGAAAATAATGGATAAGAGTTATTCGGAGATGTGTACGTTGATAAAAAATGTAATTTCTATTACTCAAAAATATTTCGTTACCGGTGTGCATTTATCGAAGTAGAGTTCTACGTGTTAAATTGCTGACTGTTGCATTTTTCCTCTCTTATTTTTATGTCCAGGTCCGTTGACACTATTTTATTCGACAATCATAATTAAATGTTCGGTAAAGTCGCGTCTATCCCTAATGAACGTAGAGTAATATTTTTTTTCGCGAAATTACCTATAACAAAAAAAAAAAAGATTATTTCTCACCGCTTTATTTACTGTGACATCGTTATTGTTTAATTTTTTTTCGAAATTTATAGAAATTGTGTTTTCTCATTTGCGGTAAATATTTTCGTTGAATGCGATGTTTTAAACAACCGTAATTTTCAGTTAATATTTCGTTCAAGTCCCCTTTGTAAATCCTTTGACGATGTCCGTTGTTCATCCATCCCCCGTATATCCATCATTTATGCACATATATATATATATATATATGTATTATTAATTTTATTTTCGCGATCTTATAAATGAATAAAAATATCATGAAACTGGATGTTACAGGGAACAGTTGTGATTGAACGGTTGGTAACTATATTAAAATAATTCCGACCGTGGCGCTATCGGGAATAAAAAAAACAACAGAGGCAGCGGTTGTTTTTAAGCCTAAACTTTCACTAGTTTCCTCGCACCTTGATGGCGTTGAAGTTAAATTAACCTACCGCACTGCCGCAGAAATATTAGTCGATTTGAGCAATTCCGCTGCCGGTTCGTCTAAATATATATGCAAAGAATTGTCATTAATCGCGCTGAAGAAAAAACCCACTAATTAAAATAATTAACCGTTCAATTCGTTCGTTTTTAATTATTAATTTTCTCGATGAGCAAACGTCGTCGCGCGTTGAAAGTAACTGTTTTCTCTTCGTTGCTGCTAAGGAAACTCGTGTGCAGACGCGAAATACCCGGAGGAATAGTCGCAGTTTAGGAATCTTCTCTCTCCGGTTATCTTTGGTCAAAGCAGACAGCTGTCGGCTACATTTATCGACACGCAATATACAACCCTGTTCGCAGATTAAGACTACATTCTGAGAATTTCATCGTCTGTATCGTGGAGGCCCCAAAACGCACCGGGCGTTGACGTTTCTAAAAAGAATCGTGTTGGCGGGGTTCTTCGTAGTGGAATTTATGATCGGCTTTAATTTTCATCAAACAATCGTAAATGCAGAGTAGTTGCGTCTAACGCGCGAGAAAAATTTGTCGTGGAAAATTTTCTAAACTAGGCGTGCATAAACTCTGTTTCGCTTCTGGCCGTTTGCAACAAAAATTGCTGTTAGACGATCCGTGAATAACTTTAATTCGAGAAGCCTTTGAGACTCCGCGTCTGATAAGTGTTGCCGGTGCCAGCAGCGTTGAAAATGCAAACACGGAGAAAAGCACGGTCTCTGCTCTTCAGTTTCTCGATTTTTTTCTTTCTTTCTTACTTTCTTTCTTACTTTCTTTCTTTCTTTCTTTCGTTCGGAAAAATAAATTGTTTGCCGACTAAATTCTCTGACTGCAAAACGAAATCCACATATACTTCGGATATTACCCGAAACCCATATTAACGTTGCTATATTATATAAGCTGATTCACGAAATAATCCTCGTAGCGAGGCGAGATTTTTTTATCAGATTTCCTATATATTCTTTTCGCTTTTTGTTTACCCTTGTGTTTCCGTTTCCTGTAAACGGGTAATTGTGTTTATACAACGCTGAATACAAATAGCCCCCTGCGCACACATACACACGCGCGCGCGCGCGCGTCGGCTACCCGCCTCGGAAGAGGTTTAGATTAATCAGTGGCTATTTACTTTCCGCGCAGTATCAGACAAACGATCGCTGACTAGCAGCCGAATATTGTGTTTTGTGAGAGGGCTTAAGGAGCATTTGAAATTAGCGACGAGCACAACTTAAAGTTGAGCTTCAAAAGTTCCAAAGTTATGTTCAGTTTGAGAACTACTCCAAAATATTCCCTTCTGAGGCGCATTGATGCGTTTCAATTGCAACACTTAATGTAGAAATATTCCATTTCTGCCTTGGATGCTGATTGATAGTTGAAAGCTTATTCTAGCTTTTTGCAAGAAAGAATGTGTTAGATAGTGAGCTCCACGCGAATGTCCCGATAAGTAAGTGTTGACCGTATCGATATATATATATATCTTGTTACGTATGAGGCGACGCCAGCCGTCCTTTGTCGGGTAATTCTAACCGCTGACATTCTTGCGGAAGGGTTAGGTTTAGAACTACGATGATGGTTCCTCCCGAACGAGACGTAATAGAACTTACTTCCCAATACTTCCCTTTTTAAGCGAGCTCGCAATTGCTCATTTTTCTCACATCCGTATCGGTCTCTCGCATTACGGAGACCTCCGCTTTCAAAAAAACCAAACTTTCGGGGCCTTCTCCGCTAATTCCGCTATAAAGAACCGAACCAATAATAAGCATTTTTAATAATAATGATAATAAAAAAATAATAACGGCCTCTTGTTGAGAATGAAAAAACGGCATTTTTTACGGAGTTTATCTTTAAAAAAATTAAATTAACAATTCTCGGCCAGGAAAAACAGAGTTGGAAGGGGGGATCGACTAGTTTTCGCCAAAATGTAATTTGATTTCGCTTTCGAGAAAATACGTGATTTATCTTACGTTCCCCCTCACTTTAACAGCTAAAACAAATAGTAATCGATCACGCCGTCCGTGCAATAAAAATTAGTCGTTCTTTCGAATTTCACGAATACGATTGACACGCTTATTGCTGGAAAAACCGCTAAATATTATATCATTCCTTTGCGCGCTTTATTACAGCTTTTGGTGTGAGTTGTTTCTGGTTTTGTTTAATTTTCATCGGTCGAGTGTTATTATCGTATTGTGTAGAATGAATGAGCACGAGTAAGTTTAATTTCGCAGTGTAGTATGATGTTCAGTTTACAGCTGGATAGAACATTCACCTTACTATATATGGGGAGCTTTCGCTATGAGCGATTTATCTGCTTCTTTCTCATTCAAAAATTTTCCCGAACTAGTAGCATCTTTCGCACTAATGTTTTGGGGTTTTCTTATTGGTTTATTTTTTTTCTGTCGGTTCTCAATTAGTCAATCAGGCACAAGTTTATCTGATTAAAAAATCTAAAAATTTTGTAGATTTCCCGCTGTTCTCAAGCCTGTTTCAATTTAAATTACTCGAACAGCTATTTTGTTTTACGTTTGATTTGTTCTTTTCTTTTGGGTTTTCCCTGCTTTTGTTTAGAAATGACTATAGCCTCCGCATATTTTCTAGTATTTCTCTATTAAATCGTTTTTTACGATCATTACTGATTTTGTACTTTTTTTAAAATTTTTTGTATGCGTCTAAATATGGTTCTGCAGCGTTTTAATATCCATTATGCGGGACAAATAAAATTCCGACAAAAAGCCAAATAAAAAGTAAAATAATACCTAAATAAAAATAAGAACAATTTTTTAGAGTAAATGGTGCGAGTGCGAATGCGCGCGTGTCTGAAACTGTTGTCGGTTGGGTGAGCCAATGACCATCAAAGAAAAAAGGATCTCTTACCTGTTTCGGTCGGCTCCAGCGGGGTGATCACTGAGGGCGGGAGAATTTGGAAATGACGAAAAAATGATTTTTAGAAAATATCAACTACCTTGGCTAAAGGTAATTTCTGGTCTTCTCTCAAGTTAGTCAGACGTTTTCAATGTCAGGACAAACAGTTGTGGTTATTATAGTCGAGACAAAGTGTAAATTTCGTTTCGCGACCTATCGTCGTCGAAAGTATTCGGTATTCTTATCAGTAGTATAATTCGTAAAATATCGAAAATAGTAAAGCTGAATAACATCGAATCCGATTTTATCTACGAACCGTCAACCTACGGATATCACCGCCGACGACAGTGATGATGTGTAGAATTTTGTTGTTATTAACGTTAATTAATTTTCTACAATATTTCGTTGTTATTTTCGTCGATAATTATTGTGTTTTTTAAGCGCGGTCGACCGGTATCGAAAGATAGGTGTACGGAATTATAAAATGTGTATCGTTTAAAATTTAATCGCATAATTTGATAATAACCGTAATCGATGAAAAACTAAAAAATAAACCATTATTATATAAATAAAATCCGCGAGAATAAAACCTTGTGGTTGGTATCCTTGTGGGCGTAAATAAGCAAACGGGGTAACGTTATTAAATATTTAAAGCTTTCACGGTGATTACTCATAATGAATTATTTTCGGAAACTTTGAAAGATATTTATCATAAACGGTAACGTTTCAATTGACATCCCTGGCGGGGAATTAAAATATAATGCATAAAACACGAGCATACCGTTTCAATATATTTTTTACAGCCGATGCAAACTTATTTAATTTTTGAATTTTTCATAGTAAACTGTACATAAACTGAATGTTTTCGACTACAAGTCGATCTCGTTCACTGATGTACTTTTTGCGTATTTTATTTTTTAACGTTTCATTTATTTTTCAGTTTGAATGTCAATTGACACCGGCTCTCCTGCTTTACATTAGTTTTACAATAAAACACACACTGTTACGCCGATGTTCATTAATCCTTTGTAAACTTTTTTTTCGAAGTCTTCTAGTCAGTTTTGGCTAGTAAATATTCCGTTATAGATCGAATAATCAAGTATCATATATCCAGATTTATTTTGATCGACGTGTGAGTTGAATTTTAGATTTTTTCGTCTAAAATGTTATTCTAAAAAGGTACTATTATTTCTGGTATAACCGTACGATAATACACGCTTTTAAAATTCCGTAACAAACGATCAAATTCGCCGTGCGTCAAATTCGTTTTCGCGTTATATGAAATTTCATTCGTATCCGTTTATTCGTCGAGGTAGTTTCAAGAGGTCGCAAATGCTTTTGAGAATCATTTTTTAATGGAGTCATCCTCATCGTCATATTCGTCTGCTTTCTCTTTAAAGAAATATTCCACGGAACAACAACCAATAACTATCATCTCTGACTCCTCACTTTCCTACAATTGCCATTTCACCATTTCTGAACTAGACTATCAACTCCAGTACCATACTGCGAACAGCGCGCCTGGGCCCGATTCCATCCATCCTTATATGTTAAAACACTTACCTCCGTCAGCGAAAAACTTCCTCTTACATATCTACATATAACCAAATATGGTTCTCCGGATCGATCCCTGAGCCATGGAAATTAGCAGTTGTTATTCCTATTCTGAAGCAAAATAAAGATCCTCTTTTTCCACAAAACTACAGGCGCCTATATCCCTCATAAGTGTCCTCGCAAAAACATTGAAAAAAATGGTTAATCCGCGTCTCCTTTTCTTCCGTGAACAGAATAATCTCCTATCCTCGTCACAAGCCGGAGGGCGTAAGAATCGTACTACAGTTAATCATCTGCTGAGCCTACAAAGGCAAATATTAACAGCATTTCACAGACGCCAACATGTATACTCCGTCTTTTTCGATATAGAAAAGGCGTTCGACAGAGTATGGCGATACGGCCTCTTATCCAAGCTGACAACAGCTGGTATAAGTGGAAACATGGCCAAGTATCTGAATAATTTTTTAACAAACAGAACGTTCCGTGTTAAGATTGGTTCGTCAACATCGAGCACCATTCAAACTGAGAATGGCTTACCACAAGGATCTGCCCTTAGTGCAACCTTGTTTATTTTTTATATCAACGATATAAATGATTGTATTGCTCCGCCTGTAAACGCCCGGCTCTACTTTGACGACTTGAACGTTTCCCTGTCTTCCAATTTTCCAGAAAATGCTCAAAAATCCTACAAAAAAAAAACTATTACAAAACTACAATCCTGGTGTAACAATAACGGTCTTGTGTTTTCTCCATCTAAGTCTATCTGTGTTGATTTCTATAGGGGACGTCAAAACTCTTCCAGCATTCGCCTCAATCTAGAAAATTCCTCACTTCATTTCCACCCTACTGCTACTTTCCTTGGACTACTGTTCGATCAAAAGCTAACTTGGCGATCCCACATATCAAATCTTAAAATTAAATGTCATAAATTCCTATCTATTCTTAAATATGTATCAAACACAAAGTATAATGTACCTCCGAAAACTCTCCTCTCCATATACAAATCCTTAGTCATTTTCAGAATAAACTACGGGTCCCAGGCGTATGCGTCAGCCAGTCCCTCTTTACTTAAATCCCTTGATTCAATACACCACACGGCGCTCCGCACGATACTTGGCGCACATAGAACTTCCCCGTCTGTAAGTTTGTGTGCCTTGTTAGGGCACTCCCCCACTAAAGTATTTCCGAACCTATTATTACCACCGTGAGACCCTCGCTCTTTTCTCTAGTAAACGCGCCTGTCCTATTGACACAAATGACCTCCCCAACACCCCAGAGTTCCCTAATGACCCTCTCCCAGAAATCCTGGCTCTCCTATCACAGCACAACGTGAGCGTAATCCCTTTCCCTAACCTAGCTCCTAACATCATGATTCCGCCGTGGGCCCCTTTAAACATTGATGTTAACTTTTCCCTGACGAAGTATAATAAACCCCTGCACCCGAATATCGTTCAGCTGACAACAGCAACAATGCAAAAATACCCCGACCACCTCTTTTTCTACACGGATGCTGCCAAGGCTACCCCAGAGGCTACTTCTTCCCCAACCGCCTGTTCCTTTGAAGTCTGCGACGTGATTCGAAGCATTCGACTGAATGACAATTGCTCGGTACTGGATGCTGAAATATACGCAGTATTTTTCTGTTTGGAATATTTTCTTTTTACAGAGCCTACATCACAGAAAGCCCTGCTGGTATCTGATTCATCCGCGGCCTTATTGACAATTTCTAATCCCCTCACCAAACATCCTGTAGCAATTCGAACCCAGCAGGTATTATACGAACTTATTACGAGACAGTGCTCCGTATCCTTTCTGTGGGCGCCCAGCCATGCAGGGATTCCTGGAAATGAACGCGTCGATACATCCGCCCGAGCGGAAATATATTGCCCCTCGCCTAGTAACAGCCCGCCTCCACCTTATCTCTCGAACATAATCTTGAATAATCTCACGTCCTTATGGAAAACCCATTGGTCCTCGTGTCAGACTTTCTCGAGGTTAATTAAACCCTCAACGGAACCATGGTGGCCAGAAAAAAGCATCTCCCGCAGAGATTTCTGTGCACTTAGCCGCTTGCGCATAGGCCATACGGCCATGTCGCATAATTTTATTTTGCAAAGAACCCCTCTCCTACGAATTGTCCTTTCTGTGGCCAAGCTGTTGCTCCCTCAACTCCTCATATACTATGCGACTGTCCAGCATTATCACCTCACCGGCCCCTTTCAATTAATAACAAAACAGTCACCAGCATTCTTGAGAATTCCCCCGATGCAATTTTATCCATAACACAATTTATCAGAACTAGCGGAATAATCAGATATCTATAAAAAAAAACTGCGCATCTTCGTACTGTAATAGCCACAGCAGTTAAACACGGTACAGGATGTTGCTTTCACAAAAAAAAAAAAAAAAAAAAAAAATCTGGGTTTTTTCTTGTTTTTCTTGTTTTTTTTTTTTTTTTTTTTTTTTTTTTTGGTTTAGACTTAGATTGAGTTTCATTGTTAAAAGAAGTTATCACGTTTATAAATTTCTTCTACTTCTTTAATAATCTCTCTGTGTTCGTTGTTTTTTCTCTCATCCACTCTGCTCTTAGTCCGTTTTTTATCGAATTTCAGGACTCTTCAGTATCTCTCGGGTACATAATATCTTAATAATTTTCACCTTAATAAAAGACTCGGCTCGTACTAATTATCGCTAATATTGCAGGAATCTAAAATTCATTAGTTCTCGAAAAGTCCCGTGTTTCAACTTTTCAGTAATTCTCCGCCGCAAGATTAGCCTGTAAAGCATCTTCAGTAATTTTTGATAAGCGTTGAGACTGAAAAAGTTCTTCCACTGAAGTTCAATTTCTCGAGTTTTAAAGTAGTTACCCGATCAATGTTAATTATCAGAAATGCTGCTAATGTTTTGCATCTACGTGTACGTATTTTCCTTTTCGCGACCTCGACATTTCACTTTGCGACTTTTATTCCGGTACTTATTAAATTTTATAAGCTAAAGCGAATTGCAAATTATTTCGATTGATCGGACACGGCAACACGTTTACTCTAGCTGGTATTACGTGCAATCTTGAAAAATAATCGCGACTATGACTATATCAAATGACGTACTAGATCTGACACATTCGGGATTTCAAATAAAATCCTAAATTGATTCGATGTCAGAAATTTTACTTCGGTCGTCGAGTGCGGGCGCGCACATTTTTTGCTATACTTTGACATTTAAAAAGTGCAAATAAGAAAAAAAATCAAAATTTGTCAGTGACCTCGATAGATTCGTTACGCATTAATAAGTATATAATACTCGTATATAGGAACCGGTGGTGAGGACGCCGCACTTACCGTTGTTTGTAGCCCAGAATTATTTATAAAACGCGCACTGCGTTCACTTTTCGAAAACGTTCCTACTACTGCATAGGAACCAGTTTGCGGAGGAACTGCTCACCAAATTATAGGCCTACCGTTATGCAGCACTTTTAAAAACCCATTATAATCGCCGATCTGGAGTCCGCCTTTGCGAGTAGCCGCCTATTTACATGCGCGCCTGTAAGAATATCGAATAATTCGACGATCGATTAAGAACGAATTATCCTGCATCCGTGTAATAAGCGTGTGAGCCCCGCAACGTGGAGGAGAAAAACCTTGTTGCCGGCAGTGATGACGCGAGATGGCAATCTGTCCAAAATCAGGTTTCATCGCTAGCCGCGGAGGTTGTAAAGTTAATCCCGTCGGCTAAACAGGCCTAAATAATTACCTGCTACGTGCGCATTTGTAACAAACGACCGTCCGCGTTCAATATTTACGAATAGCAGCCGATGGCCCGAAAACCGATATACCTAATTCGCTTTAATCACACCCACTTTTTTCGGAGCAATCCGCTCTTTCGTTTCTCGTCATTTTCCTTTTCGCATCGTGTCCCGCCTTTTACTTGATAACGCAGTTTAGTCACACGTGTCGCACAATGAGAACTCCGTTAAAGTCAGAAATGTTGCTCATAAAATGCTACACTAGAAGCGTTCTTTACGTCGAACTCTTGGCGTTGGATTTTCCAATGCTTCCTTTATCCTTTCCTTCCCATCTCTAGCCGTTATTCTCCTCCTTCTTTTCTTTATACTCTCTATCTCCGATCGCCTCAGAATCTGAGTAGGTGATCTAAGTCCATGTAGTTAGGTCAGTGTTGACACCGAATCCATTAAAAAAAAAAAAAAAAAAAATAGAAGCGTTCTTCTTGCTGTTGTGTTATTATAATATAAGCTTCTTCCTTGCCGAATAAATTCCTCGATGGAAATGTTATGTTTTCTATACTACCGCCATTCTTCGAGATTTTCATAAGTATCTCCGATAGAGCTCGGGTCTCGCGTAAATTATTTATCGAAAAATTCTGTTCCATCTTTAACTTTGATCGATACGCTTGAGAAACAGCAAGCGATGTCCGTGTGATACCGGATTTCAGTTTTCACTGAAAATTACATTTACGCATATTTTTAGAAAGCGAATTTTTTCACGGCAATTCAAGTTTTTTTTTTTTTTTTTTCTTTTGAGTGCAATTCCAGAAAACTAAAAATATATTTCATTGAAACATACATATATGCGTGTGTGTGTTTTATTCACTTTTAAGCTAAATAATAATAATTTGTTGTGTCATACTGAATATAAATTGGAAAATTTTACACAGTAGGTTAGAAATTGGGGTTTACGAACTTGAAAGGAATCAATGTGATTGAATGGTGTGAGAGGGGGGAGTGTACCAAAATGAATGATCAAGAAGGAGGACGTTCGCGAAGTCGGAAATAGTCAAATAATTGGAAGAAAGGCGATTACACTATCAAACCATAGGTCACGAGATTTGTCTCGTTCCGAATCGAAGTCGCTCCCAGGCTTACCCAGCCTGCAATAATAATTGGGCACCAGAGAAATCTGGGAAGATAATGGCGGATAATCCAAAAGTAGAAAGGAAGTGGCCCCAGTATTCTCCTTAGATCCATTAGGCTTAGTACCATTATGGAAAGCTTAACTTCACAATCCCTGACGCTCTGTCAAGGGTATAGGACTTATTTTTCTTAACCATTATGGATTGTAGGATAACAAATCACATTTTCGAATACGGAGCGGGAGGAAGAAAAAAAAAAAGGGATTCCGACTCAGGTTAAATGTAATTACACCGAATGATGATATTAACAAAAACTGTTGAGTTTTAGAAGTTGTTTAGACGCGCTTTAAAGAAATAATAACCCGAACAAGAAACAGTGAAAGCAATTATAGATGTGCACCCTCTACGATAACGAGGAAAAAAGATAACGAGTTAACGCGAAAAGCTCCATTTAGACGTAAAGCGATTATGCTTTTCCCGTTATCACATACGTAAGTTGACGTATACCTTCAATCGTTATCACTAAACAAGCATTTTCGATTTATCGCACTACTGTAATAAAAACGTTTTTCAGTAAGCCTTAAAAAAACAGTTTCTAGTTTAGCAACAATTACGAATTATACAGTGTGTAAGATCACTTCGATTTAACTCGCAGCGTTATTATTATCAATTTTATTACAACTGCAAAACGCGTGCGATAAAATGTCCTTCACTTACCGCAAAAGTACAATTTTCACGCATAATAAATCGAACGAGTTAACTTTCGTTTTTCTTCATTGCTTATTGATAAAAATTAAAAATTCAGCATTATCTTTTATTGAAACAACCCATATCGCTTATATAATTTCGGACAGCTGTTTAACTTAATCGGGATATTTACAGAGCCAGTAGCCGATGTACGAAGTTATCAATAATAACAACTTGTACTAGCGTGACATACTGACCGGCTGACTTGCAACATTTTGATCTGCGTACGTCTCTTGTACTTATTATTTCTAAATGCACTTCTGTGAAATACATTGTTTATGGTGAATGAATCTCGTCGTTTTGATAATTATTCGAACTGGATGAAAGGAAACTCATTCGATCTTTCATATACCGATCATTCATGTTAAGTTGTTTAAAAGAACACGTAGTATCCATATAGCGCTAAATTCAAAACAGTCTATTTCCCTACAAGAATATATATGTATGCATTTTTCGCCATACATTCTTCTAAATGCGTATGGAGACTTTCTTAATTGATTACGGTGTTCCGAAATGTTTGTAAACATTTTTCACTGAGCAATTAAAATCTTCGTTACCTTCAAAATTGTAACACGCAGAAAAAAAAAACTGTTCTAATTATTTTTTTCCGAACTTCAGGACGCTTGTCCTTGCAGGGTATTAAACTTACGAATCTGATCAGGCTTAGGTAGAAAAATTCCTAAACCGGTTCGAAACTTTTAGCCGTAATGTCATAAGGGGGGGCCGGCTAATTTACGCTTTTCTATGCGCCCCCGGATCAGCGATTGCTAAATATAGAGAAGCGAAAGCGGAAAAAAATAACTGAATAATAGGTGTAAACACGACACTGTTAAGAGAAGCAGCTGCGTATTTTTGATTCTAGCGAAGAATTCGTGAAAATTTTACCGTGCAATTTTGTTAAACTGGAAAATGGAAGAAAAAGGCGGACAGATTTTCCAACCGGCGGTATTCTGAATTACAAATTTGGGAATTGGTAAAACATAATATTCCGAAGCATCGCCAACGTTCGTCCTTCTCTGTTATTCCATCTTGTCGGCGGGGTATCGACACAATCGTTGTCCAATTGACCGGATCGGATTTTTTTCGAAGCTGACATTCATAAATATACAAAAAGGACTTGAGCAGTTGTTCCAACTTTCATCGATGAAAACTGGAAAAAAACAGCGTATGTGTTGTCCGAAATAAGTAATATTGTTACACAAGCTTTTTTTGATAAATGGTATAATTGACGAAAAAGAAAACTGCTCCGTATATATTATATATGTTACAGGTAGGCGTAGGTTGTTAAAAATAATTTTCAACAGAAAAATTCTTTTTTCCAAAGATTTTAATTACAAAAAAAAAAAAAAAAAAGAGAAAAAAAAGGTGGCAATAAAGCTTGGTTTGTGTTTTAATAGTGTGTTTTTAATCATTCATATTCCTGGACGTCACTATTGGAAATAAGTCAAGATTTGATTT
The DNA here is from genome assembly GCA_039619475.1 of Icerya purchasi. Classification (NCBI taxonomy): domain Eukaryota; kingdom Metazoa; phylum Arthropoda; class Insecta; order Hemiptera; family Monophlebidae; genus Icerya; species Icerya purchasi. The sequence goes on from CM077115.1 coordinate 354,294,207, forward strand.
TTCATTAAATACGATTGAAAATGATAAATAATAAACGCCTTGGATGTTGTACCGATGATAAAACTTTGATTAAATTATGCCATTCATAAAGTGTGTCATGTATTTCAGCGTTCTCAAGCTATATCGTAGGTTCAACACAAGTGTGTTAAGGTGTAAATTGTTCTAAATTCTTAATTAGACCTCTCCGGTTGTAATTTCTGTTCCAGGTAAAATCCCTATTGCAGGTGAATTTTCCCGTTTTTCTGTTTCAGAAATATTTTAGTGTAAGGTCTGCAATTCTGATGAAACTTTTATCCGGTCCAAATTATTACAGATAGGTAAGATTATTACGTTTTACTAGTTCTCACGATCACACTAATTTGGATACAATGTTTTTTACATAACGTTTTTTTTTTTTTTTTGTTTCTTACAGTGAAGTAATACCAATAATTGCTGATGATAAAATTTAAACGACATAAATGTTGTATACAACTCTGGTGGTTACTTTCTTAATTTTTTGTCTTCTAGATTTCCCGATTAATTTCAAGCTGGGTAAGACTGGGGGCAGCGACATGGATCCGGAATGAGACAACTCTCGAAAACCCATGGTACCTCCGGTTTCGTAGCCAAATACCCCAAAATGAATATCGAGAATTAAAATCCTCTTCGGAAATGTAAATTAACTGCAAAAGCTGCTTCAAAAATTGGGCACGGTATTTTTACGCCGGGGGCGTACGTATTGATTTTTAAACATACACAGGGGATTTATTAAAAGTATTTAAATGTGCTATTGTCCCCGGTTTTTAGCCCTCGTTGCGGTTGAATAAATAAATAAATTAATCAAAATCTGCACGCGATAATGTAAAAATAATTTCAGAGCTTTGAGACCTTTTTCTATTCTTAATTAACATCAGACACGCCCAAAATAAAAGACAAAAAAAAACAAAACCGAAAATTTAAAGGGAATTTCTTTTTAACCATCTGGAGATTCCGACGATTTTTTTTTAATACATTTTTTTTTCTTCATCTTTTTCTCACTGAATTTTTATTTTGCACCGAAAAAAAGGAAAAAGAGAAAAACATCCGTAAGTATCGCTTAAGTTTTCGACTATAAAAATTGAAAGGAAAAAAACAAAATACAATAAGAAAGATCAGCTGTGTACGCGACCGGAATTTTCAAATAGGGGACATCTTCGTGAGATGTACGTATACATTACTAGTGATGTTTTATCAGCAACAGTTTTTGAATAAAGATGTTTATTGAAATGGATGGCCCGTCGATGGAGGAACAGCACTAATTTAAGGAAGAAACGAAATAAACGGCACGTTTTGGCTTTGCCATTTTTTTTCGTCTGTTAATCGAGATTTATACGCCGTAATTATTACTACTACGGCTAGAGTGTTCTTCTAGAACAACGTAATAATAATCTTTGAGCAGTTCGCGGAAGACAAATGGAACAGCAGAGCGAATGATAACTAAACAGGAAGTGGAAATAATGGCCACGCTGCGGCGTCAGCAGATTGAAAAAGAAACAGAGTAATAAGATAACGTCTAGAAGGCAAATGCGCTGAAAAGGAAATGAGTTGTTGCGTCGCGAGATCTGCTTAATCGCGGAACTGCTACTGGTAGAAGACGAAATTTAGAAGAAAAAAAAAGCGGGAAAATTGCATTTCTGAGAAATGAAACAGGACAAAACGCCGGAAAAGAGTTCGTTCAGGAGCGCGGGTTCACTGTTTTGACTTTGGCGAAGTAGCGCCTTTGAGTAATTAACGTTACAACGGGGATTTACGGAGTGAAGCGGATTTCACTTGTCGAGCGCTAATAGGTTGGCCACAACAAAAATGGCCAAACTTAATTTGGGCCCCATGTACATTCTCGTACATTCGCCTCGTCTTATCTTCCGTGTTGTCGCCCGGCCGGTCACTCTTTTTTTTTTTTTCTTTTGTTTTAAATGACGCTTTCCTTAATAAAGAGCAACGTTGTACACTCGTAATTATCTTCCTTCTTTTGGCGGGAAAAAATTTAATTTCGCTTTCCGGATAGAGACAATTTATTTCGAATTATTAAAAATTAACCTTTTTGTTTTTCCACGTTACATTCATTTTCCATTCCGTCCACGTAAAGGCCTATGTGTAGGGCGATTTTTTTTCTTCTCTTTTTTTTTTTTTCTTTCTACTTTCAAGCCGAATTTAAACTATAATATAGAGAGAGGCAGACCTTGATGTTCTAATTTTCGTTTTTAAAAAAGACGACGAAACAACCATTTTTATCTGTTAAATCTTAAAACGCAGCTAGCGGAAAAGAAAAAAGAAATAAGTTACACGCATTCATCAGGATTATAGACGGACGGCCAAGCAAGCGCGACGGAAGAGCTTTTGCTATTTAGAAACGAAATGCGTCAGAACCGGATAAATTTGTTCCGGTTTAAACTTGTTACGTCGCTCTGTGAATGGTCACGAACACGAAAGGTTAATTCTCCGAAATGGCATTTCACCTGATTACATGCGAATGAATGTAAAGTAAAGCGAGCAGGCTATTTAGAGGAGAAAATTCGTTAAATTTGTGTCCATTTTCGAACCTTCTTCTTTTCCTATACGGTTATCATCCGGAACACAGTTACATGCACACGCTTCGAAAATTACGTGGGAAAAATTATCGATTTATTTTCAATTGAGAATCTTCGTAGGTGAACGAATTAACGCTGGAAGAGAACCGGGGGGCAATTGAGACGCGAATACTTTTCAATTTACCCCCCCCCATGCCCCGCCGACTGGTATAAATAGTTTTCACTGTCTACCTTAACAGCGAAGCGAAATTTATTGCATAAATCTTCTATGTGGTTTTTGTCGCTGCAACAACACTTGAAGCCACATTCTGAAAAAGCAACATGCCGGAATTCTTCAAACGAAACGTTTTTATCCGCTTTTCAGCTTATCGCGAGACTTCTCCACATACGGAACACGCGGCTGCATGTCAAAGATAATTTTGTCTACGCGAACGTTCGACAAAAATTCCGTACGCCAAAATTTACCGCAAAATTTTACGGCTAAATGTTCGAGTAAAGAGGTTTCACAAAAACATTTTTTCACTCAATCGTGACAACACTTAATCGTCTAATTGCTGCCAAATCGCAATGTAAACTTTTTTCTTCGACCTGTTTGTCTTTCACGTTACGGTATTAATCTCCTCTAAAATCGTCTAGAATGTACGCGTTTCCGCTTGTGCTCCTCCTTATCATTGCTGTTAATTGCTTTTCAATTGTCGTTCTTATCATTCTCTTTTATTAGCCTTTGCATCTGTTATTCCCTCTTTCGGGGGTTCAAATGTAGAACTATTTGTATTCATCATTTCTTTTTTTTTCTCAAAGGCTGCGCTCATGCGGAATTTCAAAATAGCGGGCACTATATATGAATCTACACAAATATATATATATATATATATATATATATATATATAAAAACTCGGCCATTTTGACCCCTCTTGCTTTCATTTCTGTCTCTTTCTCTTCCATACTATGTATAAAATGATCAAAATTTACAACGTAATTCTTACTGGCATCAAAACAAAAAAGAAAATAACACAACCACAAAAATCCAATTCTAACATTTAACTTTCATTACATAAAATTAAGACATTTTTTCGTTATATTTTTCGTTACATATTTCATTACATAAAATTGTGACATTTTTTTAAATAAACAAAAATCCTATAAAATATAACAAACGTTACATAAAATTGGAACATTTTTCTGGGACATTTTTTCGAATGGGGGGGGGGGGGGGGGTAGCCTAAGAATTATGTTGTAATTAATATATATATGTACTAGCTATTGCCCATTGTGCTCTCGTTAATATCCGTTTAAATCTTTAATTTTTTCCTTTTCCTCATACAGCGTATATTATTACCGATCTCTTTTCTTCGATCATTTTTGTTCAGTTTATCTTTCTTCTAGTGTCTCACCAAACGCAACAAAACAGAACAGTCTACGACACCAAAAACAGTTATGCAAATATTAATATGTCTTCGGTCTACTGAACATTGAACCTCTGGTTGAATTTTTATTAATTACTTTGTAATTAAAATTTTTAAAATATTCCAGTGCTTTTTTTTTTTTTTTTACCCAACATTGTGTATGCGGCGTTACTACTAAATCGAATAGCCAAGTGTGTGAAAAACTTTCATCAGCTACTGTTGGTTCCCCGCTGCTGCACGTTGAAAATGTAGATATACTCCTCTTGCGTTCGGTTAATTCCATAGTTGCCCCCCCACCCCACCCTCAAAAAAAGCACGAAATAAAAAAAAAATTATTGCAAAGAATTATTAAATAATGCGTTTTTACCTAATTAATGTTTATGAGATTATTCGCTAATACAGTTATTCCCCACGGCTTCAAATGTAAATTTATACCACTTTCTTTGCCAAAATTCTTAGTAAAGTCAGCCTTTTTTTTTTTTTTTTCGAAGTGAAACTTTTTATCGCGCGGCAGGGAAAAATTTTGGTTACGCGTTACGCGTTACGCGTTACACGTAACTTGTGGGTAGGAGTAAACTGGCCGCGCTGTACGTCGTCCGGCAGGCGACCTTCGCTCTGACCCTTTCTATTATATACGGATGCGTGCGTGTGTGTGTGTGTGCGCGCGCGCGATCGAGCGAGTATCGAGATTCCGGCAGCAAGCATCGTAAGCGGTCAGCTGTATAAGCCCAATTCTAAACATGTGTATATTTTATTGAATTTAAAAATTGGCGCGGTTTTTCTGTGCGTCGTTAGCACATTTCAGATGATTTATTTATTGTTTTTGTTGAATTCATTCTCGTACGGGATTTATATATTGTGTGTCATTTTTGAAGTAAAACTTCTTATCGCGCGGTAGGTAAAAATTTTGATGCGGTAGAAAAAAATTTTGGTAACGCGTTAAACGTAAGTTAGGTATGTATTTGTGTGTATAGGTAAGTATATATAAGTGTCAAAATTAAAGTTATAAAATGTATTATATGGTTAAAACGGAAAAAAGGAAATGTTTTATATTATGCAAAATTTTACTACCTAAATAATAACATCGTAATAAAACCGTAATAATTGTTTATTGAAGTGAAACTTCTTACGGCACGGTAGGGAAACGTTACACATAAGGTAGGTATTTAATGAATATAGAACAAAAATAATTTATACACAATTATAATAATTATACATATATTGTAAATATGATTCGCCTTGATGAATATAGAACGAAAAAGAAATAGTTGTGTGATTTCGTATTAAGTTTTCACGTCTGTCCATCTTAAGCACACAACAATCTTTTTTTTTTTTTTTAGTTCATTTATTATAAAATACAATTTTACAATAATGGTATTATGGCCTGGAGATCACTTTTTGCTGCATTCGCTTATCAGTGTTTCGCAGGTCATCACAATTATATTAATTGAGTATGCGACTTAAATACCTAATTATTTAAATGTACTTCTCTTTGCTTTCCATTATTTCATTTACATATTCTACAGTTATCTGTGTGTTTTTTTCCGGTCGGTAAACTATTTCTGATTGATTTCGTCTATTTTATGTTTTATCCTGATTTGACTAAACAGTTTGGACAGCTTAAACAGGTATGATCCGGAGTATCTATTATGTCTTCTTTACAGTTTACACATGTGTCCTTTTCTGTTATTTTATATTTTTTGAGGTATTCTCCAAAATTTTTTCATGTCTTGTTAAAAATTGAGTGAGGTAGAGTTTAAAGGTTCTTCTTCCTGTTTTTTCAGCCTTATACTCCTCTTGCCAGAGGTTGTTATATTTAATTTTTATTTCTTTTATGTTTTCTTTGTTTTTCGGCAATGCTTGATGATTTTGTTGTTTTAATTTCATTACTTTTCTGTATCTGTGTAAGTCAACAGGTAGGATTCCTGCAATTACACTGGTTGCAGTGTACGCTATATGCAGAGGTAATTCCCGATAATATTTTCCGTTGCTCTTTTCTAATCTTTTTTTTTTTTTTTTTGTCTTCTTTTTTCATTTTGGGGTAGTAGATTGTGCTGCCGTATTCTATTACGGACCTAAATAGCGCCGAGTATATAATTTTTCTGTCTGTAGATTTGATGCCAAAGATATTGTTGTATAGAGCAATTATTTTACTGTAAACTTTTTTGATTTTTTCTACTATGTGTAATTGATGTGACTAGTGAAATCGAGATTTTCATCCAGTATGATGCCCAGATACTTCATTTCCTTATTTAAAGATACGTTTGAGTCTTCCAGTTTCAGTTCCCTTCCTAAGTTTTCTTTTATATTTTCTTTGTTGTGTTTCCTTGTTACACTAAAATACTTTTTTTGTTTTCTCAGGATTTATCTTTAGTCCTAATTGCTTCAAAGTGTTATTTATTGCCTCGATGATGGTGTTAATTGGTTTGATACCTTTGACATCCTGAATCCCTGCTATTAATAGAAGATCATCCGCATAGCTTATAAGTTCCATATTATTCCTGTTAAGGTCACATATATTATGTACCTTAGCCATCGCAATGTTGAAAATAGTTCGGGATAGTAGTGCTGACCCCTGCGGTACTCCTGCTTTTAGTGTTTTTCGATATATTATTGTTTCATTATTATAGAATCTTATTTCTCTGTTTAGTAGAAAACTTTTAATAATTGTGTTTAGTAAGTCGTCTTCAATATTGATTTCTTTGAGGCAGTTTACTATGGAGGACCGTTTAATTGCATCAAAGGCTCCACTTTCATCAAAACTGATCAGTAACGCCATTTTCATTTTTTTGTGTATTTTGTTGGTTTCTATTTTTTTAATACAGGTGTCTATTGCATTTTCCATGGATTTTTTTTTTTTTTTTTTTCATATAGCCGAACTGATTTCTGTGTATCATTTCTTCTTATTTAAGTCGTATTATTTTCTCGTAAACTTTTCCTACATTAGGCAAGAGTGCACAATAGGTCTGTATGAGTTTGGCATGGTCGGATCTCTTTCCCTGGCTTATTTAGTAGTTTTATTTTACATGTTTTCCAGAAATAGGGTGGAAAGTCAGCTTAGTATCATAACTTAAACTTCTTTTGTTTCGATCGTGGCAATAATTATCTCTTTTTTATTACTTCATTTTCCTCGTACTGTTCGCTCATGTTTTGGTTCTACTTAAATGCAAATAGTTTTTCATTTATTTTTTTTTGGTTTTTTCAATTACATTTTTATGTAAAAAAATGTGTTAAGTAATGCGTGTTACCGCTGTCGGTACTCTTAACAAACCCGGTGGTTCAGTTGTTGTTTTCTTCTTTTTACATACAATATTTCTACTTTTGCGCTACCGAATGGGCCATTAATTAATGCGTAATTTTTTTTAATTAAAAGGACGTTTAATGTTAAACATAACCGGGACTGCTCCCAATAATAGCCAGCAATGTTCTGACGAAATTATAGTTGTAATATAATTGAGCGATCATAGTTAAAAGTGAAATGCACGTGTAATATCGAAGCACAATGTAAGCAGCGTTATATTCATGCGTAAAAATGTGTGACCAAACAGTGAAGTAATGTGACCACTAGCAGACCAATGAAATATCTTTCTCGTTGCATTGAGTCCGTAGTAGTTCCGTAGGTGCTTGGGCACCAGTGATTAGTGATGTAAGGATACTCTGAACCGTTTTAGAGTAAATAAGTTAAATTTTTACCAATTACTAGCAGCTGTTGCGACGTCACCGTGCACCAAATCAGATATGGAGGAGGCATACGTCATCAACGGATGTAAATACTTTGCGAGATACCTCTATTTCACCGATTAAAATAATTTCTGACTCTATTTTAATTACAATTTCACTTTGTGCAATGGTAATCGAAAATAAATATATCGATATTTACGTCTTCGCGGCGATACATTACTAGTCCAGCAATGCACTTTTGTTAAGTCAGAAGTGGTCGCAATACGTGTGAGATGATGTCATTGTTCCCTGCGAAAGCATTTATCACAGACATTTACCTTCAATTTTCGTTAAAATTATCCACGGACAGTCCAAGAAGATTGCTGCCGCGGATGTATAAATCTATCGTGTCGATGATGCTGAATAGACAGAATTCGCAACGAGGGAAATGCGCGTGTATGACGGATAAACGGAGAATGATCCCTTACCGAAAATATGAATGCAAAAAAATCCAAACGGAACCGGTTACAAATTTTTTTTCTTCTTATTTTTGGTTTTACAACTTATTGTCTATTAAAGCTTTGGACGTTCCGTCTTATTTCTCTATATTCTAATAACGAAAATACGTCTATTAACGGAATCAACGGACCGTAGACTTTTTTCATTTTTTGTCTTGCAGCTTGATACATTTATTTTTAAAATTTAGGCCCCTTAAATTTTAAAATTTCGTGACTTTCGAATTTTTCCGGTATTATTCCGATGAGCGAAATATGCTGATTGCAAAAAAAAAAAAAGAAGAAATCAATCCTCTACCTACTGTTCAGCAGATTGTGGAGATTTTTAAAAATTTTTTGTTCGAAAGCTTGATATCAAAATTTGGATCCTTGTTTAAAATAAGAAAACTATATTGATTTAAAAAAGGCAATTTTTCACCTATTGTAGTAATGCTGTGCACTTTGTTTTTGCAGCTTTTCAATAAATATATATATATATATATATATACGTATATATATATATTTGCATAATTTACGAAATGAATACAAAGTTGCACATTCCACGAATTATATAACTTAATTGTACGTGGTTTTATAAGATGTACGTAATAGCTTTGTTATTTTATGTATTTTATAAGTAACTGAAGAAATATAAATTTGTAGTATTAATATAATATTAATATGAAAAGTTATACATGAGAAATGAGCCAAAATCTTAATTGCATTTCATTAACTGATCGAGGAAATATTTTTGTGTCCTTAAAAATTTCTGGATTCAAATATCCGTTTTGTATAACAAACGCGCGCGCAATGCTACACTAAAATTCTGCGCAACCGTATTAGGCAGTTCATGAAATATGAAAATTGTTGTGGTGAGCGAAATGTTTCATGGCCAGGTTAATTTTTTCAGAAGTATTCGTACATCATTCTCGTTCGTTTTCAAATGGTTAAATATAAAATGTGTTCTTAATGACTTACCTGCGGTTAGAAAGTATTGAACGTCCTTCCGTTGCCGATGCCAAGGATAAGCATGTAAAATGTGACTTCTTCGTGTGTGTGAAACACGCTTCTTTTTCGAATTTGAAACTGATTCTTAGAGCTGTTCCAACAAAAAAAAAAAAAAAATTACCGATTTGGTGCAAACATTGATTGTTTAGTTTCAGTTACGATACGTACCGAAATGGTTGATTTATTAATAAACGAATTCATTTGTGGTATATGTCATTTACTCGGATTTTGATGGCCACGTTGTGCTTTGTATGTTTGTTTGGAAAAGATCATTGCATTATCAGCTGAGAATTCCGCCCTTAAGGGGGGGGGGGTCTTGGAGGTCAAAAAAATACGATTTTTTGATAATTTTTTTAGAGAATATGGTTAATGCAAGTTTATTTACATAATTGGTACATGATAAAGTAACATCTGAAGAATATTGTGTTAAATTTTCATTGAAAAATATAAAGAATTAAGCCAATGGCAGCAAATTTTCGTAGGCGCCTCGAAAAAAAGTTGTTTTGCGGTGCACCGCATAACTCAACACTGGATTATCGGAAATGAAAAACCCAAAGTTTTTTCATTAGTTAATGAGTTTCTGTAGGTAGCAACGGTGAGTTTTTTAATTTTTTTTTATTTTTTAATCGTTGGTAACACTTGGAAGTGAAAATACCGATTTTTGAGTAAAAATTAGCCATTTGTTATTGTAAAATAAATAATAATAATTAAAAAAAAAAAAAAAAACTCGACGTTGCTACCTTGCAAATTGTCTATAAAAATAGTGTACCAAATTTCAGAACGATCGGTGCAGTAGATTTTGAGTTACAGAGTGCACCGGCTTTGAAAACGTTGTTTCGAGAAAAACGCGTTTAAAGTTTTTTATAGTATAAAATCACAAATTAAACGTTAATAAGGTAGTAATTTTTGTCTATAATCACACAGAATCATCAATGTCAGGCCCATAAAGTGAAGAACTTTGATTTAGAATGTCCAAAGCATCTTTTTGCTCATGCCTGCGAAGAATTCTCTCTTCTTTGGTATGTTCCGCCGCTCGCTCATCCGCTTTGCTCATTCGTGTATTGTCCACTGATTGCGCCCATCCATGATAACTTAGGCCTGTACTGATTCCCATCTCTTCCAGAAAGGTCAGGTAAGCAACACAGCCTTCATTGAAGATAGAGGCAGCCACATGAGCTCCAAACTCAACAATAATTGTCGAACCACTCTCAGTTTTTGGCGAAATTTTCCAAATAAGTTGGTTGATACTCTCATTATTGTTTTGAGAGAATCCGCCAATACATCACTCCAAGAGAGCATCTTTGCTCAGATGTTCATAAATTGGTGTTTAATCCTTTCTAGAACATCACTTGGTAGAGCAGAGTAAGAGTGTTTGAAAAAACGCAATTCGTTTGCAGCTGCGGCTCTCTGCTATTCACGCCATGAGTTTTTGCCGCTCGGGCAATTTTGCTATGGCTGTTTGTCAGTTGAGGCGTAGTGATAATAAGTCGCCCAAATGGCCTTCTTCATTTCTTTTAGAGAATGAGAATTGTAACGGATGACACGACCATAGTGAAACGTTAGTTTACCAATCAATTTAGCAGTGAGCTTGCCTTTACCGGAAAGTGTTTTCCTTTGTATTTTCTTTGCAGCCTTAGTTTCATTATCTATTACACTTCTTTTTTACTAAATCGCGCAAACGGGTCTCCATCCTCTTCTGGACGTGTTCTACACATTCCTTTTGTTGATTAACATATAAAATCTTCGCTCAGCTCAGCGTTACTTGACACACAGTATTGCGTTTTCCGCCGCAAGTACAAGTCAGTGCCTCGACCACTACCACTCAGACACAAATACGTCTCTACCCCGATGCAGCAGTGCAAACGACCGGACTTACAACAGAACACAGGAATTTTTGGTTTTGCCCGAGTAAGCATCCTTGACAAGACAAAGCAGCGATGCAACCGAGAATGACGTTTGAGAGATCGTGAATAGATACTAATTTCTAACTGAAACCTCGTGTCGTTAAGAAATAGCATTACGCGTACCGAATCTGTTTCAAGGTATGGTTATAAACATCTACCTACCTGCGTAAATCTTTTTCGAAAAAATCAATTAAGGGATTATACAAAAGGGACAGAAAAATATGTTCTTTAATCCCGCTATGCGTCAGGGTCAGATAGTCGTTTTCGTTCTTTTAGTAGAGTTAGAGCGGCACACAGTTATAATGCCATATCTTTGTTAGTTTTGCTTCGATTTATTTGAAATTTTAACACAATATTCTTATGATGTTGTACATTCATTTTATGAAATAAAAAAAAATCATTTTTTTTTTACCTCCAAGACCCTACCCCCCCCCTTAATGATTTGCCGGAAGTTATTACTATTATCGACAAGAAATTATAATCTTTTTTATGTAGATGAATTTTATATCATTTACAACTTCGACTTTAAGTAACTACGACAGTTACAATGAATAACGGCAAAAGTGAACGAACTAAAATTCTGTACTGAAATACAGTAGAAATGGGGTGCGATAATGAAATAGCGGAAAGAGAAAATTTTGCGTTAGCCGATCGGAGTAATTACCTACTTTTAAGTAAAAAAAAGGAAAAAACGAACCGAAAACCCTAACCTATTATTATATACAATTTTCACTAAAAATGAAAAGAAAAAAAGCATTAAAAAATGAAATTTGCAGAAATTTCTAATTGTTCATGATTGAAAATATCTTATACGGCGTTTTTCGCTTGGGAAGTAAAAATTTTCGAACGTTTAAAACTTTTCAAGCCTTTTGCCTTTTCGAACGTTACCCCGTTATAAACGTGCTTAACTTGAAATATTATTAGTTTACCATAATTTAGAAAAAAAAAACGTAATTTTTTATAAAACATTAAAGTATCAACTTTAATTATCATGGAAGTGGAAATTCGAATAATTGAAATCGCTATAGCGCACCATTTACAAACTCATCACTGATGGAAATAGTACCGTAATTCTTAACGTTACTTATACAACGTTATTCGTTTGGGGAGTGAACATTTTCGAACGTTAATAAATTGCCAAGAAATATTGAAGGCGACCATTCAGTCTACGTTTAAGAGAAAAAAAATTCACAAATCGGGATTTGTTCATGGTTTAGTAAACCAAAATTTGGTTCAATTGTGGTTACAATAATACGTCGTAACAACAACGCCACTTTATAAATGTTATTACATCACAATTGATGATTCATTTTTCAACGATAATACATTTAGACAAACACAACTCGAACTTAAAGAACTTTTTCAAAATGTTAACTGAACTTTCAGAAGACGTTCCTCTAGAAGAAGATATTACTGCTCAACAACAGACTCGCTCTTCTATCGAACGATAAAAAATGTTTGCGGATAGCTCCGGGAGAAAATTCCTCTCAGTTTTGTTTTTGACGGACACGCCGAGGAGTTGTCTCTTTTCCAACTATTTTCTTGGAGCAGTTTCGAAAATTTTCAGAATGGCTTACCGTTGCTCCATTCCAAATGGCTACTGGAAAATTTAGAGAAAAAATCGACGCGGTGTAACTCCACACATCATTTGCTACATTTAGCCGTAAAAATTCTTCGAATTAGGATTCGCGATTCGTTAACGAGGTAGCACGTAAACATTGTAAACATGGTGGAAAAAATAATTACATTACTCGAAAAAAAAAAAAAAGATTGAGTCGGCAGAATATTTTTTTTTTTGCCACGCCAGTCGAAGATGACTACTATTGGCACTGTTGACCCTATACTAAAAAGAAAAACAGAAACTTAAGAATATTGTCTCTTCTCCCGGCGGATCAGAGACAACAGCGAAACACATACAATATAACTACAGCGAGACTTACAATAACTCTAGTAACCAATGCTGTCTTATATAAATAAACGCATAAGAACAATTTATATAGATTAATACGTAACGCTAATCGATTTTGCGGAATGCTACATGTCGACGTATCTGCTGTTGTAAACTTTCCATAGTAATATACACGATTGCTTAGAAACCTAAATCCTTAATTCCGCCTGGGTCGTTGCGTAAAGGAGATCTGTTCTCAATTATCGTGTAAAAGGGTAAGCCCACGACGCTATTTTTGACTCTTAGTGCTAATGAGATTGATTGGTGTGACTTAATGAAACTCGTTAGATCTGATGCACTACATTGATGTACAAATACAGATGATTCGGTATTAAATTAAATTAATGAGTACTACGCCTAGTCACATAATAAACGGAAAAAAAATTGGTGTATCGAAGAGCGAAGTGAGGAAGTGGTTGAAAGAATGGTGGAAAGATTAAGAAATTTTGCTGCATCCTCGTTTCCCTTTATTATTATTATAGCTGCATTTTTTAGGGCTCTTTTAGACCATCTACTTGCCAGTTTCCTTTCTTTTTCTTTCCTGAACATTAATGTATGTGACGTCTAATATGTAAGCGGCTCCTGTGTATGGGTGTATTATTGTGCTATTCATATATACCTTTATTTGCGTCGATTGATATATTTTATTTTTATTTTTTGGTCGATTTAGGTAGTAGGAATGATTAACTGTAATTTTATTTACTAGAATAAACGATAACAAGAGCGTTGGACCCTCACGCAACGGGCATACTTACCCAGTGAGACCCGCAACTTATTTATTAAATAAAAAAAAAAAAAAAAGAAAGCACGCAATTTATTTTTATAAACTTGTGTCTGTAATGCCTGAATATACCAAAATCCGAAGAAAAAAAAGTAGTCTTTTCGGTAAATTTTCCGTTCTTGACTATCTTTTAAGGATTGAATTTCAGCATCGAACAAGTTCTCACGCACACGTATATTGCTTTATCTTGATAATGCTCCTCAAGCTTAATACTGACTATGATAAAGTGAATTAATTGACGCTTTCAGTTCCGTCGCAGCAAATGAAGCTTCAAATAATATCCAAATGCACAAATTTACATGTTATAAAAAAGTTACACCAAACAAAAATGAACAGTGCCGATTTCAACGAAGATCACGATACAATCGACCAGAATGTGCTCTTAACAGATAGTGGAACAGAGCAAGCAGTGCACAGTGGAGAAGGGCTTTTGCTTAGAAAATATGGTATGCGTGAGTTAAACTAGTACATGACTTATATTCGTAATCTACATAAAACCATTTCTTCCTTACGGTTGGGGCGGGAAGCAGTAGTGCAAACTTTAGCGAAGGGTTTGATGGCTCTTAATATATTTGCTGGCTGGTCGCAATCTTTGCGAATATCAGGCCACTACTGCCGTACACTGACCACGGCTTTGAAATCAGCGCTGAAGATAGGTGCATTCGGTGTCGGAAGAAGGACGGCCGCTTCTTCTGCAATTCTGTCAGCGGTTTTATTTCCGGCAATACCTTTGCGACCTGGCATCCATACCGGTGTTTTAAATGTCCAGTTAAGAGTGTGGTTAGGCGCGAGACGACTTCCTTAACCAGAGGATGGTGGTACGAGTTCTGTAGACATTGGTGTACGCTGTTAAGGATTATTCGGCAAATCGGAGGCTTGATGTACCGTTAGTTTGATCATGAATAGTTCCGCTGATAGGGCGGAGTAGAATGGTGGTAACGAGTAAAACGGATTATTTTGGCCAAAGTCGTCGCTAAATAGTGCACCAGACAACGAAGGAGTCATGTGTTTAGAACCATCGGCGAAGATCTTGACACAGTTTGGATATTTTGCCAAGAGTTCTTGAAAGGCTCTTTTAATAACATCACTACGACAGTCTTTTCCGATTCCTAGTAGGAAATGGTCAATTCTCCGGACAGAATCATGCCATGGTCGTAGATCCGATGACAACCAATAATAAATGCGCGGCAGGGAAATTTCTAATGATTTTGCGACGCCGATGGCGTGGTTAAAGAAATGGAACATTCTTAGTTTGTGAGTATTGAATTTCATATTTTCACTTAATATTGCGTAAGATTAGCGATATAAACTAGAAACGAACTATAAAAAGTAGCGACATTGTATATATGAACTATAACGGAGGAGCAGAAACAACTGAAGTGACTGATGTAAACAGCGAATTTTTTTCTTTTTTTCATACTTCCTCTAATGTGACTAACAGAGAAAGCGATTTAAACCGAAAACGTAATAGCAATGTGTTCCGAAAACGTCTTCAGGGGAAAGTGAAACAGTTACCAGTTGCGAGAGGTGCACATCAAAATCCATTATTCGGCAAGAAAATCGCCGAGACATGCAGCGCTCAAAAATAGAAGGCGAATTTTGCAAGTTGCTTAATTGTAGAAGAAGCATCGCGCGCCAGTTGAAAATTACTTCCATGTCGAACTTTAATTTCGACGTAGCCGTTACGTTTAAATACTCGCGCCAGCTTGCCGAAAGTCTTCCTATCTCTTATCCGTTATGAACACCAGGCAAATGCTGTAAATTTTTTCTTTCATTTCAGTTTTTTTTTTATGATTTCCGTTCATCCATCTACTTCTAATGATTAATCTCTATTAAGCTAACCCCGCTTTACGTTGCTGCAGGCATAGCGTATAGAAAAGGGAATAAAAACTTTCAAACTGTATTGAACAGACCACCGTGTATGTGCCGCGTAATCTCGACTTTCCGCTGAACAATTATTTCTTTTATTTCGCTACTTTGTACGGCAGTTGTTGCCGCTTACGGACTCTTTTCCGTATACGGTTGTTTAATCTACAGAAGACGCTTCAGCGAGGACACCGATTAAAATATGACGGAATAATTTTCGGAAGGAGAGAGCGATTTTTGTTACGACACCGAAGAATTGATGCTGAAGGTTGTTGCAACTTTAGTTTGCCGGAAAAGTTCAACTTCTGCCGAAAGTGAAGAAGATATTTTTGATCATCGTATAATTTTCCATACTGCCCCTTATGGGTATATTAATATGAAACGAAGTATGTGAATTTATTTAAAATTATGAGAATCTAAGAAGCACCGTATAGTTTTTCTGATCGACACGTGTTGACTAATCGATATTTATTGCAAGTAAACTCGCGCGGGTTGATTTTTTTTTCTTTAATTTAATTTTTCGGACACGTCAACAGTGGAATTTAACCAACGCAGAGAACTGTACATAAGATCCGGAAGAGATTAGAAATTAAGTAGATAAAGGAGGCTAACAAAGGAACTATATTGAGAGAGTGGATTGCAAAAATGCCGTGGTGGAAAATGAGTAACGTCTTTTATGACTAGTTGTTTGGAAAATAGATTCAATTGCATTTCGAAACCCCTGATATGACTTCAAATATCATGGATTAATTGAATTTCTTCCCCGGAGTTTAAGGTTCAATTTATTGATGCGACTGAGAAGATCGGTAAAAAATGCAGTCCGAAAGCCATACAATATCATTTAAATTTGTTCACACTCGTTCATTCCTTGTTCTTCCGTGAAAGAGATTATTTCGTCTTTTAGATCCCAAACTCGTTCGAAAACTCGTTCGAAAACTCGTTCTGCATTGAACCACCTTACTTTAGTGTAGTAAAGTACATCAGAATATTCAGACTGCAATGAGTCAAGAAACTCTCGAAATTATCTATGCTCGTGAACGAATACTATTAACAAGCTTAATAACAACATCAAGCACATGTTTCATGTCTAAAGCAGATTTACACAGAGTTTCTTGATGTATGACACAATGAAGAAACACAACTTCGTTCCTAGGAAAGGAAATGATTCCTTAAATATGCCTACAAAACCAGATTTCGACCCTGTCATATTCGGTGCTCCATCGGTAGTAATGTTACAAATATTGGCCTATTCAAAGACGTGATAGTTTCTTGAAATTCTTGAAAAATGTCTGATCCGTTTGCCGTTCCCTTTAATGAACACATGCAAGCTAATTCTTCAATAATACAAAAGTTGTCATCAATAGCTCTTATAAATATCAGTAACGTCAGTTATGTCCGTACTTTCATCCAACGCAAAAGAACAGAATTTGAACTCGCTTATCTTTGACTCTAGTTATGAGACACACTGCTTATCAATTACTTCAATTCTAGAAGTAATTGTTTTTCGAGACAAACTTACTGTCCAAAACCGTTTGTTTTGTCAGCACACAAAATGTCACATACTTGGAGCATACAGGTTTTTACAAATTCACCATCAGAAAATGCTCTGATACTTTTTGCAGTATTGTATGCAACTGGTATGTGCAGCTAGCTTTTGAGAAAAACTTTGTTTTTTAGAAATATTTTGCTGACCTGACCGGTTTTCATGTAGAGCTCCTGCTTTTTGCTTCCGTTCTTCTTCGGTCATAGTTTCATAAGTGACGTTGTTATGTTTTGTCATGAAGTGTTGTGAGAGGTTGAATTCCTTGAATACGGCCACGGCTTCATTGTAAACGAGGCGCACAGGCTCATCCTTAATAGGCGTGAAAAAGTATTTCCAAGTCCACTCGTCTTTAAAAACACGACATTCTGAATCAACTTTACGCTTTTTTACCTGCCATTGTGACGGATCAAAAATGTCAAAAAACACTACCAACAAAGCAAAGCCAGACACGCAGCCGCAGAGGTGACTTGACACTGACTACGTAACTGTCTCAACTACACCGACCTTAAGAACAGACGGATCGAAAATGGTAGTGCTCGATTCGTTCCGAACTTAGCTGTGCAACACACGCATTTTACTCCACATCGCCATGCTACCGATCTACAGACATCTACTACGGCACTACGCAAACTCAGTTAATATTAGATGCGATAATACCGTACTTAAAACTCAATGAGAAGGAAACCGTTATTTTATTTTAGCTACGCAGAAAACACATTTTGTCCTATGTGTAGGGGTTATTCAAAACCATGTCGCGGGCCGGATTGACCAGCCCGAAAGGTCGCAATTGGCCCGCGGGCCGTACTTTGCCCATGACTGGTTTAGTTAATGAAATATGAAGATGATCACGGGCTATTTATAATGTATGAAATTATAAGAACATATTATTAATTATATATATATATATATATATATATATATATGTATATATATACACAAAAACGATATTAATGTGTCTGCAGTTATGTATATTATGTATTGAAATTTTAACCATTGCTTTATTTTTATTTTCTTTGTTTAATTACTTAAGCTACAATCTGCCGTATTTAACTGCTGTGGCTATCACGGCATACTGAGCAGAGTTTACGACTATTTTAGCTATTCTGTTTATTTTAAGAAAATTAATGATCGAGTTTATTGTTGTTTGGGAGTTTGATAGTATATCGGGGAGTGTTTTATACGGTAGAAGCGTGCGTGTTGAAATACTGTGCATTCTATTAATATGTGCTGAACGGTTGGGGTGAAACTTCCCATACAGAAAGGGCACTGCGTTGGAGAAACTGACCGATTTAGAAGATGGTCATGCAAGATTACGGTATGACTTGTCCGCAGTCGGTTGATTACACCGAAGTCTCTGCGGGAATAATTCATTGGGGGCCGGCCACCTTGGCCTTGGTCGTTGACTTTACTTGGGACAGAAAAGTCTGACACACGATTCATTGTTCCTTCCATTCTTGTTTGCGTTCGGTAAAAAGAATTGTGCCAGTGGATGAAGGGGGTGAATATCTGTTCTTCGGAGTTTGTCGTGCTGACTGTGGCATTACGTTCGCCTGTTCATTCTCTGGTATTCTCGCGTGACCGCGAACCCACATAAACGTCACCTGGCTATGAGACTTCTGTATATCGATGGTAATACGAAGGGGATTTGAGTAGTTATTATATTTCTTGTTTTAGGGCTGGATATGGGGTTCTTCTAGAGTGCTGCCAGAGAGTCTGTAATTATTAACGTCTTTTTGTTATGACGAAATGTATTGTAGCCCGTATAGGATGGCATACATTTCTGTGTCCAGTCCTGTGCAGCCGTCATTGAATCGGAAAGAATACGCTCTATCTGATACTACGAACGCGCATGTTGTGTCGGCGATGTGATTGTGGTGGGGTTATTTTTAGAACCGCTGCTTTATTAAATAACTGTTGCAAACACTTTTTTTAGGGGAAGTGGTATCACTGAACTTCAATTTATTAGATTTCGAAGATTTTGAACGTAGTAGTACTGGCGATGGAGATAAACTGTACTTGAAAGAATAGCGAATGTTTGGTAAAAAAAAGGGATAACTTAACTAAAAGAAACTTCAATAATAATTGGTCTTTGCCGTGTGAACTAAGGTATATATATTTAGTTATTTTTGTTAATCTGGTGACGAAGTGATTGAAGGGAGCTCTGTAATAGAAGAAAAAAAAAAAGAATGAAGAAAACATTCTTGCCGATATTTCTGCGATTCCCAAAATAATATGTTTATACATTTATAAACTAACGGTATAAAAATCTTCTTTTTTAAAACACTATAATTATTAAAATTAAACGTAGCCTATAGAATATGTGTTAGCCTTTTTTTTTCTCATTTAACGGGGTTTGATGCAAAACTATCTGGCTACGTTACATATCAATTTGCTCGAAAACAATTGTGTACACTAGCATCAAGTTATACGATGATTTTTAAATTAAATCAACGACTATGCTCGGGGGAGAATTTTTTAAAGAATTCGGGTCAGTGACCAGAATTATTTGTCTGCAATAAATCATATAAACTGTTTATTATTAGTTTCCAGTATACCAAGGTAATTTTTACATCTTACATAATAGTTTATGTAATTTTGCGAATTCATTTTAATGCGAAATTGTAATAATAATAATAATAATAATAATAATAATAATAATAATAATAATAATAAAAATGGTTGATGTAAAAATTTAAAAAAAAGTAATAACCACAGTTAAGAAAACACAAAAAATTTAAAACAAGAAATTATAACTGGTAATGATTTTTTAGAAATTTAAACCGTTTTCGGGTAAAGGGGCAACTGCTATAATTACCGCTGTTCTAAAGTATGCTTTGAACTTTTTTTAACATCCTCCTAGTCCTAGGTATTATCACTTTCGGTAACAACATCCCCATACCGAAAATAAGAGTTAGGGAGGTTAAATTTGGGTGAACATCCGTGAAATATCAATTAAAAAATAAAAAGGCAAAAATTCGTGAACGAAAGAGCTTCGTACTCTTTGTTCAAATAATGCAATTGTTTGAAATGATTATCACGCGTTTATTATTAACTGTGCGCCTCTTTTCTACCTGTATTCCACTTTGCTAAGACGTCATCATTCTACTCTTTATTGCACCTATTACATCCCGTCTTTTCCTTCTCCGCGCACGTTATTCTCGGAATATTGGATTATTTCTTATTTTCTGAGTAAAAGTCTCGAGAAGTTCCTTCAGAGAAAAAAACCAAAAAATTTGAAATTATTTTAATAATAGTAATAATAATAATAGTAATAATAATAATAATAATAATAATAATAATAATAATAATAATAATAATAATAATAATAATAATAATAATAATAATGAGAACAAGAAGAAGACGAGGAAGAATGCGGATTACATTAAAAAATTGGTAAAGTACTCTAAAGTCTGATGACGGTAATGACGCAACGATGATGGCAATTGGAACACGGTTGAACGTAACTGCGATCGCGCGCAATTCGACTTTTAATTCGAGCGCTAACCGTTACTGCGCCGAGTTTACGTATTTCATTAAAAGTTCATTAGCGCGATCAGCGGAGGGGGCAAAATGAGGACAGTTGTCTCGCTCGGTTAGCCGGAAAAATTGTTCGCAGTGACTTTCGGGTAACGCTTTCAATTTTAAACGACGACAGCGGATTCGGATTAAATCTGTTCCAGTAATCTCCGTTTCTAATAATATATATTGGGAAACTTTTACGGACCGGATTATTTACCGAGAAATTCGATTATTCCGTTTAGAAGGAGAGATAAGGGCGGAGAAAAAATTAAAAAGCGCCGAATAATGAGAAAGTTCAAATAAAGAGAGGAAGATTTGCCGCCGAACGCGTCCGAGAATTACCGTCTACAAGTTCGTTAAGCTCTCGCGTCCTGTCCGAACTTTAAATTATCTCTTCGACGACTCTGCGTACAATTTTTCCGGTACGCGTATTGATTTATGAATTTCTCCATTTTCTTTCCATCTCATTTTTCCTACTATTAGTAGTGCCACATTTTTCTTTTTTTCCGCTTTTCCGAATCGTTTTCCCTGAGAATTTACCACCGGTATAATTGAAAAATTTTAATTCTCCTCCGTCTGCAATTTAAACTCGTTTATTTTTTCATTAAATACTCTCTTTATTGAAAATTCATTTCGAAAATCCTTTGTTTTATTAATTTTTCTTTTCAACTTACACTTTTTATGCTCGGGAAAATTCACGTTTTCATTACTCGCGTGTTACGAGAGACTCTTGTTAAATTTCTTCCTATTCTTTGGGCGACGGCCTTCAAATTCGGAAGTAATTTGAATTTGTTTTGTTTTGTTTTCTTTTCGCTACCAGCTCACCTGTTCTAAGGCGTAGCCAACGATTCGGAAGTTAATATCGCGCATTTATTCTTCTTCCGGTCGCTAATCATTCTGAATCCTCCGTACTTCTTCTCTTCTCTTCGCAGCTGAAAATGCCGCAATTTTACATATCATCCCTACGGTTCCTCCTCTAGCGAAGAAAATTCGTCAAAGTTTCTCCTCCCGGAATTTGACTTTCGCTAGAGCTATTCTTCAACGTGTATCCACTCTTGCGCAGTCGTTCTTCGAGTTCTGATCCGTTTCCACCGACAGCGCATCTATTTGGATTAAACGTTAGTCTCTGCCGTAATTCGTTGTTACCTATTATTATCTTCCGCACCGGTTGATTTATTGCCCAATGTTGCGTCAAAAACTTCGGTTGTTTTCGTTCTTCGTGCAAGCCGCACTTTCGAATTCCGTATTAATTGCAATTTTTATCTAGAATTCAAACCTTCATTTCGCTAAAGCCTCAACGGGCATCATCCATAATCTCTTCTAGTTTCCTCTAGCACACGTACCGTGTTACGCTGTTGTCGTCATATTCTTGTCGATTTCATAATATGTTAATAGGGAATTTTGTGTTATGCGTTTCAACTCTTTTAACTAAACTGCCGTATCCGTTTTCTTATTCCCTACTAGCTGTGTTACTCATAGCTTCGTTCGTGCATTAATAGCCGTTTAAATCTGTTCCTTGAAATTGATGAAACTATTTTTGTTTTGTCTGGAATTTATATTGAGACCGATTCTTTTTAATATTTATATATTCCCGCCCTTTAACGTTTAAGTTTGCGCTCATTTATTATAGAGCTTTTATAGTTTATAGCGAATCCAGTAATATTACAAACTGCCATTAAATCAACGAGCAGTGGATATGTGTGTAATGATCTGCTGGAAAAGGTTGCGACTGAAATACTCTCATCAGATCAACATCCATTAAATTTTTACTGTTGGAAAATTTGGCGCTTGTGAGAATAATGTTTAAATTCACAACGGGGTTATTGTAGCCTTCGGACTCTGTCCTTAGATTCAAAACGTACTTGAACTAATCACATTCAAACCTTATATGATAATAGAGTACCGAAAATCATAAATTACTTCAAGTCTATGTGTAATACAGTTTGGAATGTCGGCTCGATAATTCTGAGTTTACTTTGTAAATTCTTAATTCTCTCAAAGTCAGATCATTCCGTCATTCACGAGTCGGCTTCTAGAACGAATTTAAATACATTGAAGGAGCTCCAAAACTTGAGTATTACGTCTGAACAACTCCGATACCCTACGTTAAAATGCAGAAAACTCATTTCTCCCCCTTTTCTACTAGGAGAGATGTTTCGGCCAAATGAACTCATGTGTAATTATCACTTTTCCTATTTGCCTTTAATAACTTTTAGTGTTATGTTGATTCCAAGAAAGCTGTCAAGTAGAAAATCCCTATATACATATATTGTATATACATAGAGTCCAAAAACCTCAGAACCTATCGTTTTACTCTCTCTGTGTTCCATTTTTCTCTTACATTTAGATATTGATACGAGTATATTTAGAGAGCTGAAAAACTTAAACATTCCGCCGCGTAGTTTTAATTATTCAATCCATAGCTACTATTACGATTCCGTTATAAAACTCAAGAAACATGCTAGCTCAGTGGATGCGGCCTTTATTATTAAGGGGAATAACGGAAGTTGAAGCCCCGACTTAGGCAACGGTCTATACGGCTGAGCTACCAGCTTAAAACTTTGGAATTTATAATCAGTTCACTCGATGTCGATTAAAGAAACCTAGTTTGAAGTGATTGCCTCTAACTGTCGGCGATACAATGTGGTGCTTTCAGCTGCAAATTCGTCTGTCTAGGAAATAATAAATAGATGTTTTGATCTAATTAATTAAGAAATGCATTAGAAAATTTCTGTTGAATTTTGTCTCGTCGTGGAATAGGAGGAAATGATAGCATAATCATCTGTAAGCCAAGAAAGTCGGTTTGGCGGGTGTCTCCTTTTATCTCTGCTACTCTGATTTATTTCCGAAAATTGTATCGACAAAACTGGCTAAATATTAACAATAACTAAAACTTAGGTAGATGTTATAGCAGATCAGCCAACAAACAAAAAAAAACAACTAAAAAAAAACGAACAATTAAAAACTACTTATGTAGCTTTAAATAAAAATTAAAAAAAAAAAAACAAAAAAATTTGTTTATTTTTTGAGTGCTTGTTGCTTTAGATCATCGACTTCAATGGAATTACTTAACCGAAACTGCGAATAAGTTTCGCTGAATTATTTAAGAAGTTACCTGCATCTTTTTAGTTCTTATATTTGATTCGCATAGCTACGTCATCTGCACCAACGAAATAATATGGCTTTATACCGATTTTGTTCTAAGGTGTTAGTTTCCAGCTCTACTTGTTCTCCCTTCTGGTATCGACAAGTTGTAAGTCACGATCGTTTTTATCAGTTCATGTTGCATCATTGAAATCTCGATTTTAGACCCGCCAATATGCCCCCCTTGCAAAAACGAATTTTCCGAAACAAAGTAATAGATTCTTATCTAGCTCGTTTCGCAACTATAACTACGTCGTTGAGCATTTTGCGTACTCACGTCGATTTCGTTCTGCAACAATCCTTTTTGTTTTTCGTTTCTTTGTTGTCTTTTTTCTATGCTCTGTTCTCGATTTCTTTCGTTTAGTCACGAAATTAGCATGTAAACGGATGTTTATTTGCTTTTTCTATTCGTAGATGGTAAAGCAGAAACGGTGACTCTTTAAACGACAGAACATTTTCCGAATAAAATTCGAAGTCACGTTTGTCCTTTTCAAAATTCAAAGTGAATGTTTATTATATTATCGACTTCGCTTCAATATTTACTTACGCCATTATACAAATCTTGCACAATATCGCATATTTTCATGTTTTTTTAAAATTTCAAATAAGTGTACACATGGGACTAACATGCTGTTTGTTTTCGGTCAGTATAGCAATAAGAGGTGTTACGTGACGGAAAACATCAGTTTTAACTTGAGCGTCGGTAATATTTTTTTTCTCTTTTTTTTAAAAATTTAATCGCGATTATTAATTATTTTCGAATTATTTATCAATTTGTATTTCTTGTAAATAACTTTTTCGTTACAGTATGCAACATACCGAACTGTAAATGTATAAATGAAAACTGTATTATCATTTTTTAGAACGTAAATGTGGAACGCCAATGATGAGGTAAGTGGAATGAGAATATGATCCGTATAAAATCGGCCAACGATCTCTATTGAACGGATTTGACTAAACTTTTTTTAAACAAAAGCTCATATATACTGAAAAATCCTTCAAAAAAAAAAAAATAATAACATTTTAAAAATAAACACCTAAGTGTATAATTAAATTGAAAGGTGTTTTTGCACAGAGCGGTCCCTGCTTGGACTGATTTAGATAAATTTTGAGTTTCGAATCATTGATTTTTCTATTCGTAATAGTGTGTATGCTAAGGATACTAATGATGAGCTTTCAGTATTATCCACCTGGCAGAAATCATCTTCTGCCAATGTTTTATTGTGATTTTTAATTGCGTTATTCCTTTCGGAGTCAAATATTTACATCTCGAGTCTTATATTTCAACAAGCGGTAGGATTTGGAAATGTTTTGTTATACCTCTTCTACCAAATTGCATTGCAGCCGTATCGTTTTGTAGATGGTATAATATTAAACTTCTAAAGATTTCTTATAAATTTCCATCAATCGCTATATATGAACTGAACAAATAGTTTCAAGCATAATTGAAATGCATTAAAAAACCGATGTAAGCATAGTTAACGCAAGGGTAACGTTTATCCCAATTTCTTTGATACATTTGAAACATTTTTCCTTTAGGTAAATGACCCATCACACCGAGGTCCTTGAACTCTTTTATATTTTCAGTAGGAAAATAGAACGCTTAATCTGCGCTAGGTTAACCGCATCATTAATGCGTAGACAATCATTAATGTGTGAGGAATGTCAGTCGACACGTAACTGTTACATATATAGGTGTTCCGCATAGACTTTTGGTTTTATTCTATTTGTCATTATAACTTCGTCGTGAATCTGTTTAGAAGAAATCTTTTTTTTTTTTTGGTCACAGCTTTTTCGCCATGTTTACGTATTTTTATGTTCCACTATCAGCGGGCCTTTTTTTCTGTATAGAAGCTAATTCTGATTCCGCCTCATTTTCAGCAAATTCTTCAAGCGAGTTTCTGTAAATTAAGAATAGTAGCAGAAGTAAAACAATTCCTCCAGCTGCGTGATAATAATATAATGATCGGCTACCATAATTGGCGTGTGAAACTTAGTTTAGGTCTCGTTGCAGCATATTAAAAATATCAAAAAACTATTATCGCTGGCGCTGCTGGGTTAATGTCGCATCTGTCGTCTACTACACGGATCATCCCAAAATTTTATACAACGCCGCTAATTACCGTAACCACAGAGCGCCATCAAGTGTAGTAAAGTTATCTTCATATTTTCATAATTTGTTACAACGTATGCGTAAAATTTTATTGGCGTTTAATTTTTAGATTACTATGGAAATATGATAAAACATCGCGTGATTTTAAATTTGAAAATGTTAAACGTCTCTTTTGTTCGTTTTCAACTGGTATTTACTTTTTAACCGACTTCAAAAAAGGAGGAGGTATTCAATTCGACTGTATTTTTTTTTTTTTTTTTTTTTTATGTATGTTACCACAGAACTTTCTTCTAGATGAACCGATTTTGATGATTCTTCTTTTATTTGAAAGGTGGCGTTTGTCATGTGGTCCCATTTAAATTTGATCAAGGTCCGACCGATAGTTTTTGAGTTATCCTTAATAATGCGGGAGATTGAAGCTTTTTGGATGCTTTTCATTCACGATTTTTTTCACCGTCGGATTAGATTTTTGACTTAAAATACTATAAATTTGCCAAATTACCATGGAAATGTAGCTTTTGGTGTTTTTACCGTGGAAATAAATGTTTTAATTTAATTGAATAAAAATGCACTAAAAAGTAAAAAATAAAATGCTTTTTTACAAAAAATAAATACCGACTTCAAGGTTTATTATAAAAATTTAAAAATGCACTAAAAAGTAAAAAATAATTACTCCCGATAAAATATATATATCAGAGTGATATAACTTAAGGTAATATCGTAATTCTTATACAACATTAATTTTTTGGAGTTGGCATCAAATTCATATTAAAAGAATAATTAAAAACTGCATTAAATGTTGATTCAATTGTTCCTAACATGAATTTAATTCCAACTCCAAAAAGTTAATGTTTTATAAGAATTACGATATCACCTTAAGTTATATCACTCTGATATATATATTTTATCGGGAGTAATTATTTTTTACTTTTTAGTGCATTTTTAAATTTTTATAATAAACCTTGAAGTCGGTATTTATTTTTTGTAAAAAAGCATTTTATTATTTTTAGTCTATGTGCTTAGTTCAACATATAAAAATGTATTTTGTGTTCGTATGATTTTTCACTCATTTCATGTATTGCGAAATCACATATATGTATATATATAAAGTCTGTCATCGATTTTATTCAAGTCCAAAAAAAAACAAAAAAAAAAAACAACCACCCATTATTTGTATTACAGAATTAAAATGTATTTCATTTGGAGCTATAATTACACTTTATAGTTTGCGAACAACATCGGAAAGTACAATATAACTGAATTTGCAATACTGACGTGTTCTTAGTTAACATATTTAAAATCATAAATTGTAAAGAAGGGCTCAACTCGACAAAGTACGTAAAATATGTGGAAAACTTAAATAATCCCATAACGGCTAAAGTTTTAAATAAAAGTAAAACATCAAATAAAAAAGTGAAAATATCCGCAAAAATACAAATGAGAATTCAAATTCGAATTTCTCGTCTATTGCAGCGGACTTCGATGCGCCGAAAATACCGAGGCACGAAAATAAGAATTTCTCTTTCGAGTTCAATAATTGATAATATTGCTCTCCCGTAGTAAAAAAATCAATAGAAGAATATTCTTTCTAAAGTAATTTTTTTTTTTTTTAAATTCCTTTTGTATTATCCCTAGTCTCTTAATTTTTATAACGAAAGGAACGAAATAATTAGACTACGAAAATGATATACACGTGCAATCATTTAAATTCATAATTAAATGAGAAATTAAATCAACCAACTACCATGGCGTAGTTGGTTAGCTAATTGTGTTTCGTTCAGGTAGATCCGGGTTCAAATTCCGCTGCCGGACATTGAAACTTCCTAAAATTACACTTAGGCTGGGTTAATGTCTATGGTAGACGTGTGCCCAAAAACAAAAACAGATGAATTAAATCTTTGAGAACGAGTGATCTTGCTTATATTATTACTTGAAATAGAAAAAGGAAAAAAAAAACAAAGGAAAAAGAAATTACACTTAAAAGTTTAACATTTAAAAGTAAGACTAAGAAGAAGAAAAAGTGAAATCATAGTTCCGTAAACTAAAAAGTAGCTTGGTTACCGTTTTTTTTTTTTTTTTTTTTTCCTAGCCCGGCGTAAAACTATTTGGCCATCAACCACAACCGGCTGCAGTTGTTTCCCGATAAAAACGATGCTACATTGTTCCACCCGAAATTTAAAAACAGTATTGACGATAGATTTACTTTATCGAATACAAATAATAAAAAAATAATAATAATGACGTAATAGCCTCTTTTTTTGTTTATAACAAGTTATTAATCATAATACTTTCTCGCTAACTGTATGTCACCTTGATTTTCCAAATACTCTTTTTTTCTAGATAGGCGACAGATATTCGGTGATTAACACTGATCGGTAAAGACTGATTTAATATAAACGGAAAATGCATTATAACACTATAAATGCACAAATAAATACAGTTAACGCATATACAGTACTGCGTGTTTTTTTTGTTTTTTATTTTGGTTTTCAATACGAAACATCGAATTAGATAATATAAAGTGACACTTTTAATTTAAACATATTTTTCGTTTAATCAATAAAACATTAAACGAAAAATACGATAATAAAAATGTAAAATCGCATCAATAATAAACTAACTGCTCTGTACTGATTTGTTATTTACATTTTTTTGTCACTTAATTTTAAAAATTATCGATCTACCTTTTCTAAATCGAAATTATTTATTGTAAAATGTCTACTTTTAGATTACCACTTTCAGATATTTCCCTCGATTGAAATTCTAACATTTTAGGCGGAGAGTGGTTTATAATCTCGTTAACAGGAGAACTCTTCACTTACATTTATCATTATTATTATTACGTTCCGCTTAATAATTTATTTTTGGTTTAAAAATTAATTTTACCGAAATACGACAGTATATATATATATATATCACTCTCTCTCTCTCTTTTGTCAGGAAAAGGAGAGCGCGTTAATAAAGGATCTCTGCGTCGAAACAGTAAGAAGTTGGATAGTAAGTTTTTGATTCGGTCAGGTATTGACAGCATAAAGGAACCAATAAGTTGATGGCGACAAAGAAGAAGACATGAGATATAAAAGGAACTTTTAGGAGGTAGGAGACGAGATTTTATTTGCTGACAACAACAGCACACACCACTGCGACGTTGCACGTTATGACGTTATCCATTTTCTTTGTTATCAAACAATCTTCACTCCGATGAAGAAGAAAAAAACGCAAATTCTTTGTTTTCTGCCTTTATGGTGGAGTATTTTTTTGTTCTGGTTTCGTCTATTTCGGATTTTATTTGCTTTTTTATTATTAATATTTTTGCGGTTAACAAAAAAGAAAAAAAAATGTGGTTTCGTTTGAAATAGTGCTTTTCGGGACCCTGATATATTTTTTAATCACACGTAGAAGGTAATTTATTTTTCATCATAACGTAATATCAGAAGTTTATTAATACACATATATGTGCTGAACGGAACTTTTTCTGCGCTGATAATGATTTAGACTTTCCGATGCTAGTTCAGATGTTGACATTTTGACTCACAATATTTGAAATAATCTGTGGATAACAAGTTTAATACAGGCCAAAAGGGCGAAATTCAGCCCAAAAAAATTAGAGCGCAGCTGTGCTGGGGCACAGGGCCGTTGATTTAACGTGAAACGCCTATATCGGTTTAAGTATTCATATATATATATATAAATTTATATAAATATAAATAAATATAGATATATATATATATATATATATATATATATATAAATATATATAAATATACATAAATATGTATAGATATATATATATAAATATATATATAGATATATATAAATATATGCGGTGAAAAATAATGATCGTTGCGCTGCACAATTTCGTTTCACAATTTTGTTTCACTATTTCGTTTCACGAGCAATTTTCAAGACGTTTCACGTCAAAAAATTATAATAAAAAGAAAATTTAGTTCAGAATATCGCGCAAAAGAAAATTGACCGGCCAAAAAAAAAACACATTATTCTGTTCTGCGATTAGGACACTTCACTTTTTTATCTGCTCTATTACAAACCGTTTACATTGCCCATTTTTGGGAACTCACCACTTTTACAGCGAGATTTCTTTTAATGTGAAATTCGGTTAATACAAAAAAAAAAAAGCATTTTTAATCTCGACAATTTTCTTAGAATAAATTTGTACCACGTCTTCCTTTTTTTTTTTTTTTTTTTTTTTTTTTGGTTTTTTTTTGCCTTAAATCCATTTACAAATATATTTTTTTTTTATTATCCTAATTACGGAACTAGATATGTTTCCCTATATTTTTTAATAAAACAAAAAAAAAATTTGTCAATCCATATGGAAATATACGTTTTTTTGTTTACACCTGTTATCAATTAATATCCTAGATGAGCTGTAGATTCATTAATCACACGCCTAAACCGGTTTTTAATAGTTCATCAGGAGGGACGAAAACTATTTAATTTTTCCAAAGAGGATTTCTAAATTGCGATTTTAAACAGTTGAATAAAAAAGTACATTTTATATATATATATAAAAGGTGTAAAAAGGTATGTTTCGTTATTTTAATTATGTATGTTAAAAAATAGACACACATATAAGTAATGACAATACATGATGCAAAAATGATGCAAAAATTATGCAAAAATTATGCACTTTTTTTCGAAAAAAAGAGACATAGAAAAGTGCTACTTGGGAAAATTGTACAGATTTAATAATTTCGAATATTTTAAACAGGATAAGGATTATATAAAGAATCAACTTACCAATGCGTATTTGAAAAAATTACCTTCTGTAATAATTAGTCAGATGAATATTTTCTTCTACATATTAAAGTTTTTGATGCCGTCTAATTTGCAAATGTTCTAAAAACCGTGTAAATATTTCAATAAAATTGTGCATTGAATAAAGTACGACGTCATAGATTGGGCAACCTGTGATGATTTTGTCGAAAAGTCTATATTCTAGCAAGTGTGATTGTCCGGAATAGTTAAAAGGGGAAAGGAATTTTAAACATTAGACTAGTGACACAGCAACTCGGATTCAGCGGGACAGTTAGCAGTATTTTTGTCTGGATAACTATAAACAGCGTACTTTTGTTTCATTGGCGTTTTCGTTCACGAGCTTCCAACGCTGTTTTGCAAGCTGCTGCTGTTGATTTCATTTTTTTTCGGCCTTTTCATTTCCGCATACATTTGTAACATTCGTACTTATAGACTTGCTGCATATTCTTTCACTAAGGCTTCTTTTGGATGTAGATGGGTAAGCATTATAATAATGTGTACTTCACTGGAACCGGTGTAGAAACTTGCATTATAAGCGAAGCAGAAATTAATTCAACTTTTGTCTCGTTTGCGTACACGTTGTCAACTTACCATTATTCTCAGCGGACTGGATTCTTTAGTACATCTTTCTACTGTCGCCGGAATGGGACCTATTTGTTGTTATTTTTCAATGAATTCAGATCATCACCGGTTTCGCTTATTCTTTTCTAATCTACCTATATTTTTACTCTTGCTTTGCTACTTTCAAACAACGAATAATCAGCGCGACATATTATAATGCATACGAAAATGCAGAATGCTGCGATACGCACCTAAGAAGGACATTGATATAGCGTCGTTGACTAGAGGTTATATAATACATCTTGCGGTAATGTCGTCATATGTATTTTCGAAAATACCCTGTAGATACATGGCACAGAACCCTTTGAAACACGCATATGCGCCATAACATATTTATTCTAGTGATTATTCAGATTTATGTAAGTATATACATATATATATATACCTGTTATTAAAATAATCATTTCGGTATATATAATATCAATAATATATTTGAACTGTTCAAGTTGAAACAATTAACATTTAGTGTAATCGAAGTTAAGAAAGAACACACGAACAGAAATATATTACTAAAATAAAAATACCTCAACATTTTTCTCGCTAACAACATATACGAGACTTGTGGCAGTCCTTTCATTTTAAGGTAATATATTTCTCTTCTCGTGTTCTTATTAATTCCAATTAGAGAAATTCGAACTGTTACAACACACTCTTCAAGTATATATGTAAAAGTGTATATGTTTAGGATTTAATTTTGTGTAATTTCATTCGATCCAACTGCACTATTCGGCCACTAAGAATTAATAGCGCACATCCGTTTCTTTTCTTTTTTCTCTCCATCGTATGTTTCTAAAAAAATCCTGCCATATGTTTCAAAATTAGTCTAAGCATACTATTCCAATATCAAAAATTAACTCGTATCATTTTTAAATTTTTTCTCTATTCCAAAATCGACTCCGTCAGGTTTTAACCCATATCGAAGCCCTTCCCTCCCGCTATACATCATCAACATTTGATGCTACGAAACAAAATTATTCCGAGTACACCATCACGTTAGCATAATTAATATTGCATGCCCTTTTCCAGCCTAACTCAAAGAATCCCACAGTATGTTATCAAAATTAACCATAGCATTTTTCTTTCAAAACCTAATTACTATTCTTTTTACCCCTTTTTGAAAATTCGCAAAATGAAACAAGTAAAAATCCGAAGGTTGAAGCAGCGGAGCGGTCAGGTTTGAAAATTGATAAGCTAATTACCCGAGATGTATGACGGGTGGGAGCACCCGTTTCAATGATTCTACACGAGCAATGAACCTGGAGAAAAGACCGCAGTGCGCTTTCGCTGTGGGTGTGTCCCCGGAAAAATATATTACGAATAGATTGCGAATTTGGCGAAGATGGGAGAGGAGGGTCATTTTTTGGAATATAGAAAAAATATGCTCGGATTAATATTGAATATTTAAAATTAATTTTCCTGGATGTTCAACGTGCGTGGAATGGACGGTGAGAGTTCGCGATGTGTTACAGACGATCGGGAATTTGAGTTAATGGGGCAGGAGGTAATTTTTTGGTAATAGTAAACAGTAGTAATTAGTAAAATTTCGAAAATTCATGATAGGATACCGCATATGTAGAGCGCGAATGGAAACATGTGCGTGTGTTTGTGCGTGAGTGCACAGAATGGGTGGTGTTACGCTTTCGCGACTATCGGAAAGCTTTGATGGGCTCGGAGAAACAAATAAAAAAAGTATTACGAAAAACCAGAAATTTTGGAGTGGTTGGAAAGTAGGAGAATAACTTTTGGAATCGGGAAAATAAAAATATACTTGAATTCAATTATTTTTAATATGTTAAGTGTTGGCCGCTTTGGTGAATAGCGTGATATTTAACAGTTCTTTTTATGGCAGCTCCGTATTAGGAAAAATACATTAGTTTACGTGCTCTCGTTCATTTCTAACGTTATTTTTAATTAATTGTCCCCACTGCAAGAATTTATTTTGGTTGGCTAATTGCGATACCACAGGCAAATAAATGAAAAAAAAAAAAAAAAAAAATTGCACTACTGATAAGGAAAATATTTTTTGATTTTATATAACAGGCTAATAATCTGCTCATTGCCGCATATTGAACCGAGCACACGCACAGCCTACCGTCACGTTTTTATATATAAAACATGTGGAACATAAGGAATAAATAAGTATTTTTAACAACTAAAAAGTTTAAAACAACCCACGCGACCCACGAAAACTATGTCGTTCGCACAGGTGACCCACACGCGTGGCCGTGGGCTATGCGTGGGCTAGGTTCAATGTGCCATAGTCCCTTTAAACACATATTTTACAGAATAAACTCTGCGTGTGCTGGGTTCAATACGTGGCGAGATTTACACACCAGGAAACCTGTATCGCAGGCTCTGCCTTCTTCAAAGCCGGATTCAGTTCTTCATATGACCCGACAAAACCTTCTGCATTATCGGCTATTTTTAAAATCCAAACTGGCGGCAAAGTTAAATTTGATTGAAATGGAGCCTTTTTTTTTTTTTCTTTTTTGGCATTAGAACATCGAATAATTTTCAAATGATCGGGTCGCCCTGTATCGAGTTATGTCTGCTAATTGCTTATCTGCGATTATTATTCTCAGTTGGGCTGGCTAATAAGAGAATTTGAATATAGCGTTAAATATGTAAATTAATAACCCTCCAGGTGGCCGAGTTCGTAGTCGAAAGTTAAAAATTGTTCTTTTTTACTTGTTGATGGTAGAATAAAATTATACGAAATTGTTAATTTAGAACTTTGTATGTTTACTCATATTTTTGAAGAAAACAGTATGCACGTACAATTAGAGTTTCGTTTATTAGTATGTGTTTTTTTTCTTCTTTTTTCTTTTTTTTTTTTTTTTGCGAAGGTTTCACAGTGTGAGTTAAATAATTTTGTTTAATTATTTTTCAGTCATTTTTTTTATGTATTACAATTAGTTTACGGTGCAGAAATCGGCTGTGCGCAATTTTGCGCATTATTTACATGTATATATAAATGTTTCGAATTTTTTTGCGTTTGATTAAATTTTTTTTTAGTAATAAACTGCTTAATAAAAAAAAGAAACGGAGAAACAGCAAAAAAGTATATGACTGAAATTTAAAATTCCGAATAATAGAATTAATTATATCTACGAAGCCATTGTTTGTTCGCTGATGGCAGCGACGGGCTATAAAATAAACAAACCCAAATTAACGAAAAGTATTAAACTAATTTAGAATTATTTTCGAATTATTAATAATAATGATAAAAGCGAAGAAGTAAATAAATTAAGAACGTGAAGGAGACGACGAACAGACGACCAATTCTGCCCCAATTACAATGTCAGAACAATAAAAAGTGCTATCCTTGCCCAATTTTTACGATGCCTAATTTTTAAAAAAAAAGTAATAATAATAATAATAGTAACAATAACAATAATAATAATAATAATAATAATAATAATAATAAAAACAATAATAATAATAATAATAATAATAATAATAAAAACAATAATAATAATAATAATAATAATAATAATAATAATAATAAAAATAAGAATAATAATAGAATTTGAATTCTAGGAAGGACAAAAATAATTATTATGAATAAACGAAGTGTAAAATCCATTAAAATTTTCGGTAACCATAATGAAATTTCGGTGTGGCGATATTTAAATTTAAAAATCCGTGTCTCTTTTCTAAAATGACATATAAAAGCGAATCATCTTTTTTTTTACTTCTTTAAAAGAGTTTAAATTTGTAATAAATGAGTAAAATAGGGCTAGAAATACTTGCAAAAAAATATCGTAACTTATTTAATTGATTCCTAATTGCGAAGTAAACAATTTGGTCTTTATTTCAGTCTAATTTGTTTATCATCATATTTCTTTTTCGACTTTTCCTACGTTCTGTGATCGACGTACATTTACAGGTAAAATCGGTATTGATGACATTGAGAAAGAAATTAACAGCTTAGTTGCTGCGATCATTTCGGCGATATATTCCAAGAAAAATACCTGATTTTTAAATGAAACAGTCACTTTTTAAACTTTCGCGGTGTAGTTATGAAGTAGTTTTTTTTTTTTTTTTTAAATTTTTAAACGACACTTCAAGTATTTTTGAATAAAACGAAACATTGAATTTTTTTTCCTTATACGAAGGAACTAGGTGACGAGGAGGAAAGAACTGAATCGACTTAATGGCGAAATAGAGAAGTATTCAGCAGCGTACCTATAATCAAGAAAAGCGATTTAACTCTTATAATAAATTATTCAGATGCTTATGTATTCATACAATAAGAACATAAACAAAAATTATATTAATATCTATAGTTATATCTGATATTTTTCAATGAAATTTTATTACAAAAAAAAAAAAACAAAAACTACAAGAATGTTACTGCATATTCAAATGGCATTTTTAAAAAAAATAATTTTTACGTCAACAACAGGCATAATGCCCGTCCAATTACATCGTTTATTCAAATTAAATCACACTGTAGTAATTACATAATTTATCTAAATCTATTATAATCTACTCGCATTTAAATGTCTTAACATAGGCAACGCCGATTTTTCGTACTTGTTGTAACAGTTTAACCGTCAACCACACATGCTGAATCTACCGTTCAATAGGCTGATGAAGAGCAGTACGAGAGGAAACAGGAAAACTTTGTTGTATATATTGCGGACTGTGTGACATTTCGGCTTTTATTTTTATTCGACACTTTCGATCGAATTTCTATTTTATTTCTCCAGGAACCTTGCGTTTTTTCGTATTTTGCATGGTGTATTTGCCTTTAATATGAACACTCATCTACGCTGTCTATTATTTATATCTACTCAAAGTAAATTTTTGGATTTGTGATCGTTTTATTCTTTTTTTTTTTTTTTTTACCGCATATCAAAATTTTGGTCGCTGTCGCCTCCGACAGACAAATGGGGTAGCACGGGATTCCGTCAAATTCGATGATATCCGTTTCCATTTATATTGTAGCAACTACACACCTCCGAGTTCACCGTTGTTAATACGGTTAAATGTAAACAAAAAAAGAAAAGAGTGACCCTCCAACTACCATGGAAAGGGCTGTGGACTAATTTTTAGTTTCCGGGGTTACCGCTTTAAGCGTGCATTTTCATAAATTTTGGTCGCTAAATATCAACATTTTTTGAATTTCTTATTTTTCCTGTATTCTGGAGACCTTAGTGTGCAGATTAAAAAGAAAATTATTACCATAACTCATATAGAACCGGCTGCGGAATTTTTTAAAAATTTTTTTCTTAAAACTTGATTTTTACATTTTTTGAAATTTGGGTCCGTTAATTTTAAAATTTTGAGGGTCTTATAATTTTCATATGATGTGACGGATTGAAAAAAAGATTAACTCTCTAGCTACTATAGAACGGTCTGCACGATGTTTTTTCTTGCAGCTTTATATAATAATAGATATATAAAATAAGGGAGATAGAGGAATACGTTATTAACATTAAAGGATCCAAAAAAATTAAAAATTCATAAGAAGTTTTTTTAAATTTATTAAGTCATAGGAATCAGTCAATTAGTGTGCACCCTTAGCTGGGTTATCACGTGGTTAGAAAAGGTAATAATACGAAAGCGTGTATTATAGATTCATCGTTTACAGTCAAAAATAATACTAACGTAACAGACGACTTTGCTAATGCGAAAAATCTCGTTTTGATTACAAACATTTAGCCACTTTCGGAAAATTGCAATTGTAGTGCACGCTGGAGCGAGTTATTTATTATCGCCATCATGACCGCAATTATGCACTGAATGTTACATGTTGCGCGAAAAATTTCAGCGAGTAACTTCTCTTTCGTTATGTTGTTACAATGGCATCGAGTCGGAAAAAACAGAGATAAGTAAAGGAGTGAGGCAGGGATGTTTGCTGTCACCTGACCTATTTAATAGCATTTGCGGAAATGATTATAAATGAAACGTTCAGCGGATTTAAACAGGGGATTAAAATTGGAGGCAAAAGATTGCATGTAATTAAATTCGCCGATGATCAAGTATTACTTGCAGGCAGTTGCAAAACACTTGCAGAAATGATTAGGAAATTAGATGTAGTAATGGAAAAGTACGGTACGAAGATTAACACTAGGAAAACAAAAGTGACGGCAATTGGCAAGGCCTGCCCGCAAATAAAGATAAAACTGAGAGACGACATAATAGAATAGGTAAAATCATTCGGATATTTAGGACAGTACATAACACATAGCATGGATTTTTCCCAGGAGATTAACAATCGCATAGCAATGGTGAAAAAATCTTTCAACGACAAATATATAAACTTATTATGGAGAAAACAATGTCCGTCAGCATAATGGTTAAAACTTTGGTATGGTCAGTGGCGCTTTACGGTGCGGAATCATGGGTAATGAAAAAGAGAGATCGCGATAAATTAGAAGCATTTGAAATGTGGCGTTGTCGGCGCTTACAGAAAATTAGTTGGGTCGAGAAAATAAATAACAAAATAGTACTAGAAAGAGATTAAAGGAAAAAAGAAGTATGCTACAAAATCTCCGCAAGAGGCGATTTAAGTGGCTAGGTCATGCATTCCGTCAGAACCAAAATATCCTGAAGGATATTATCGAAGGCAAGATAATGGGGAAAAAGCTACGCGGAAGACCAAGAATAACACTTATTGACACAGTGCTAAAAGAAAGTGGAATAACGACTTATCCGGAATTAAAGAAGAAAGCCTGTGACAGGCTTGGATGGAATCAGTGGATACACGGGGCGAACCAGCCAACAGGCTGATACACTGATGATGATGAACCATGAAATATTATAAAACCACGTATTGTTAAAGTGTTTACATGTAGGTAAGTGTGACCCTGAAATTTTCAATCAAAGATTAATGCATGCAACTATCGAAGAAAGAGGAAAAGTAATAACGATAAAAATCCACTTTCCCGCCCTTTTTTCATCTCCCAAGCCTCCTCTTCAGCTTAAAGTCCGTTATCATTCATTCACACAATTAAGCAAAAATCAGAAATAAGCATTTCTCTTGTCTTTTTCTTCTTATTTATTGAATTCATTTCCAGTATAATTTGATATTTTCTTCATCTACGAAGTATTAAAGGCAATATCTGCCATTAGCAGGCCCGTGCCCAGAATTTTGGAAGGGGGGGGGGGGTTGAAAATTTTTTCGCATATTTATTTTATAAATAAAGATACATTTTTCACTAATATTCATGCTATTAATAATTTCCATCATTTTGATTTATATATTAATAATTTAAATAAACGAATTACTGTATAAACGATAAAAATTACATGTTATTGATTATACTCGTAACAAAAAATTCTGCATAAAATATTAATGAAGTACCTAAGCTATTTCAATTCTCATGGGGGGGGGGGGTTACCCCCAAAACCCACCCCGTGGACACGGCCTTGGCCATTAGCAAAAAGCTTTATATGTTAAAAATAAATAAATAAATTGATTCATAAAAAAAAAAAAAAAAAAAAATTAGTAATTCCTAGCCCAGGTCTCATGTTTTATCGCTGTTGTCATTAGTTCACCAGTAGTCTATTTCCCGGTCCACTGGCACGTACATTACGAGGAAAACATCATCTCGGAATCTATGTTCCCATGGCAGAATTCAAACGATCAAAATACATATGAATTGAGACGGATTTCGTACGTGGTCCGCGATCTTTTGACGGTGTTTAAAGTACAAAAATATTCTGTAGCAAAATCATTAAATCGTGATATCTGTCGGACACCATTTTATATGTCGTAGTAGTGGTCTACCGGTACCGGAGATGCTTATCGGCTAAAACCGAAATTCCCGTGCGCGGTTGAACGGACTGATGTGTTGGAGTGGAGACTGTGTATCTTGTGGTAAAAGGGGGAGAGTATGAATCAGGAATCTGAAAGACTGTGTGATGTGTACAGCTTGAATACAAACCACGCAAGGATTAAGCAAAGAAGAAAAAGTATGATTAACCGGAAGTTTTTAAACCCAAGCTCCCCCTCGCTCAAATAAATCATTGCGTATGCGCCGTGGTATGTTATCAACCAACCTAGTCTCAAAGGCAGAAAGCAACATCAATGAAAATCATTATAGAAAATATGCAAGTTCAGTCAAGCATGATGCTTCATGCGCTGAGGATTCTGTATGTAACACTATATCCAACATTTACATAATACTTAATTCAAAGCAAAGAAATCTTATTTTTCGCGCCGCAAAGAGGGCAAAGTACGTCATTTTCGTCACGCTTTTTTGAACTTTTCGCCAGCTTCGAAGGTTTCGTTAAGGAAATAAAATACAGTTTTCTTTAGCCGAATAATATTGATCATTCCACCGATATATCACATGCCCCGAAAGAAAAAAATATTTTCAAACATTTCGAGCTTTCGGTGTTCCGAGTTTCTAAATATAAAGTTGTAAGCTCGGCTATAATTTCCTATAAAGCGGTCTTTTATACATATGTTTGAGATACGTTTTTACTCGGCCTATTATTTACCCAAACTTTCTTTTTTTTGCTGTTTTTGGCCGAAAAAGGTGATTTTTTGATTTTACGAAAGGACTTCTGCATTATATTATATATTTTGGAATTCACTTTTAAAGGGTTTTCTAGTAATGAGTTATGAATTTTTAAATGATTTTTGAGGTCATTTTACATTCTATATTATATATTCTTGACGGGTTTTTTGCTGCACTGGGGTAATTGATTATATTGAAGTTATAGATTGTCACAGACAGAAGTTTAATTTAATTTACGATCCAATTATAAAATTTATAAGTCAAACCATTCGTGATTTACTGATTTTTATTTGATATTTTTGTCGTTTCTGAATCCTAATAACCAAATGACAGAAAGGTAATTCGAAAATAATAAGAAAAAACTATACAGAGTAAGATTTAATTGGGAGCAGCAACACCCATCGTTTAAAAAGTCATTGCGTCTAGGTGCCTGTATGCTATCAACCAACCTAATTAAAGAAGTCGAGCAAATTAAACACAATGCGAGTAAACTATTATTAAAGAAATAAAATTGATCTTGTTTAAGGCACCACCGAGCCACTGATATACTATATATATATATATATATATGTATGTATGTAAACTTATAAAACCTGTAAAAATGTTGATGTGGGTACCGCCTATACTTTCAGATACAAGGAACATATATTTTCGTTTTTCAACACCCAACTGTATAGAGAAATTGACTAAAAACAGTCAATTTTAGAAAAATACCATATTCACAATAATATAAAAAACGATATGATACGGTGCTCATAATAACTAGAAATTATGGGAACCTGAATTTCAAGTAAACATACTTTATTACTAAATATAAAAATATCGCTATGAACAAAAGTTTACAAAACGGAGTTATTTAAAATTTAAGTAGTAATTTAATTTTTAATTCATCGATTTGTTCTATATATTTCATAATTGATATCGTTGTTAATTTTTCCCTTAATTAGTTTTTGTTTTTCATTCTCTATAGTATAAAATGTTTTTTCATCGAGAGACTAACGAGCATTTTAATTTAAACCTAATCGGGATGAATTATGTGTTTTTATTTGTTTTTTAATTACATCCTAGAAACGCCGGCGCGTTTTGTTTAATGTTATTTTTATTTTATTTTTTTTCAATAAAACAGAATTTTAATATTTAAAAAAAAAATGTTTTTTCGACATACTGTTTTGAGATAAAAAAAAAGGTTTTCTTTCAAAAATTTATTTTTTTCTCAAATGAAGACTTGCTTTGTGAGTACGAAAAAAATCGAATAAACTAAAAAAAAAA
Source organism: Icerya purchasi (assembly GCA_039619475.1). Lineage (NCBI taxonomy): Eukaryota > Metazoa > Arthropoda > Insecta > Hemiptera > Monophlebidae > Icerya > Icerya purchasi. The sequence continues at coordinate 354,335,285 of CM077115.1, forward strand.
AAGAGAAACATATTTCTAGCTTTTTTTATGAAAACTGGTGCTAATTGTGATATTTTCAAGCCTCTGTCACATCGCTTTTCGGTTGATAATAGTGTAATTCCGGAAAAATTTCGAGATATTTCTCACAAACATTTTCGTTTAATTATGTACTAAAGTTTGCAAGAATGTAATTTATTTAACAGAAACAGTACGCACAAAAGTTTTATATTTGTATCTGTTTACCGCTTGTGCAGAAAATAATTTTGTACTTTTAAGAATAACTAGCAACTGTTTGGAATTTCGTCGTTATTTTTGATTTAATGATGTGCATACATATACGTTTTACACTGCGATTCCTTGCAGGTAGAATGCGCGCCTATTTCGTTTTCTTTATACCGTCATACTATCTACTTCGGCTTTGTTTCTACGTCGCTTTCTTTGACATGATTGCAATTTTCTCTTTGCATTTTATTCTTCAAAGACGTTTTCTTTGCACCGTGCTGCTTTGAATAAGTTAAATGGCTAAAATTAAGTTTTTACTTTGAACTGATTCTTCTGCAAGAGACACGTCATTTTAAGTTTTCCAACTTTACATCGTTCTTCGATGAAATTGTATGCATGGGCCCCCATACATATGCACAACAACATTGTTTGCGTACTGAGTAATGCCTGCTACCGTTTTGCGGGTTGCACGCATTATTACTTCGGCACCCTTACTTAATAAATTCTAGCCAATCCGATTTTCATAGTACATTGCAAGTTGACAGAAATCAAAAGAGCATAAGATACAAATAGTTTCAATTCAATGGAAATTTTTCAAATATCGGAAGCAGTGAGTATTGGCTCTGATGGAACAACTCCCGGTTATTTTCTGATAGCGAAATTCACATCAATCGTAAACCGAATAAGTTTATTTCGGCCGGTTAATTTTTTTCGCGTGCATTTAAGTTATCAAATGAAACACAAAATGACGAGCGCATAATCTGTGAAGCTGCCGCTATAAGTGATAGAAACGGATTAATATAAAATTGGTTAATATCTGTTCCCTCTCTGGTAAAATTCTCGGCCTAAAGTAACTCAGGGTTAAAGAAAAAAAAAGAAACTTTGTTCGCGAACACGTTTAATTATATTTAACGGTTATTAAAAGTTTTTCATAATCGACGATGATAACTTGAAATCCTTTTTTATTGTAATTATTGTTGTTTTTTTATTGAAGAATGCGGAAAGCACGCTAACTTAAGCGCAATGACTAATTTCTAATTTTTTCAGCGTGCTTTCATGGGGTTCAAATCGAGCTTGACTCGAGTAAAACTGCGCTGCAGCAGTAAGAACATTTAATTTAATGAAATCATTGTTTTCTATGATTGTTTATGTGTAAATCTGTTCGCAGAAAGAAATACTTTTAAAAATAACATAAAAGAAAAAAATTTTCATTAAAAAGTTACAATACCGAATTACGATTTAATTGTATCCGTGTTTTATGTATACAGTGACTTCCAAAAAGTTCGCACAAGTAAGAAATTTCGTTTTTTGAGAAGAAATGAAGAACGCAATGAAAAATGAAAAAACCACCGGCGTTTTCTCCTCATGAAATCCTCATTGCTGCTCGCCTTTTTAATTTTTCTCCTGTTGTCCTTTCCTACAACACTCTCCCTTACTTCTCTCATGACTTTAATAGCCTATGGCAGCTTATCAAATTCTCCTCTCTCCCCATTTCGGGCCAATTCCTCCTCTCACGGTGCAGTCAAAAATGAATTTCTTCATTTATTGAATTCCTCTTTTCCTGCTCATGTATTCATCTTTACCTATGGTTCCAGGGGCGAGGACTACCTAGCTGGTACGTTTACTGCCCCGTCGCTTCGGCATTCTGAGTCCTTCCGGATTCCTTCCTTCTGCACTATTTTTTCTGCCGAGTCGATTGCCATCCTTCAGGGTACCTCTTTTATTTCCTCTTTAAGCGGGCTTTCCCAATTGCTCGTAATTTCGGACTTTAAAGGCGTCCTTCAAGCCATATCTTCTCCTCGTTCACATTCCTCTGGTAGTATTATTCTCTCAATTCGTTCTCTTACCTCGACTTTTCGGCCATCCCGCTCTATTCTTATTGATTTTTTATTGATTCCCAGTCATTCCGGAATTGACCTTCTGTGATGCCTGCACTGCTGTCCTTTGTTGCGTCCATTACGGACCGCCTAGCTATTTAGTTGTTTAACTTAGCTTTTCCTGTTGTTGAGTCAATGCCGCTAGCGCGCCCACACAAAAAAAAAAAAGAAAAAAAAAAGAAAAATGGAAAAAAAATTTCTATTAATTACACATCATAGCCATACGAATAACGTAATAAGAAAAATATATCGCGAAAAAAATATCGAAAAAAGGAACGGAACTTTAGTAAAGGAAATGAAAAAAATCATCGCTCGAAAAGATCCGCACTATGATGAAAGATAGGAAATCCGCGCGCTGTGCTGTAATGGGAAAGGAGGGGACTTATAAGTGTTTCGCAGGTAGCTTGTAATGATCAGAATGCATTACGTTTAGGAAAAAAGCATGTGCCCGAAATAAATTTGTGTAAATCGCGCTTCCATCAAAGTGTTCCAAATGCAAAATGGCCGAATACACATCTACAGAGAAGATCCAATTACTAATATGGAATCGTACAATTGGTAAGTTTGCGTAGAAGAAATATGTACGATCTTATTAAATATGAAACGTTGGACCGTATACAACATTCCGAAGCGATATAAATACGGAAATAGAATAGTCTTAAAAAATGGTCTTGGTCGTCCAAAGATTCTAACGCCGCACGAGGAACGCCTGATCGTCCATATAAAGGAAGAAAAATGTCAGATTGAGTGCTCCGAGGATTGCCAGTGAATTGTTCCTAGAGTGTTACAAAAAAGTCGGATGTGAAACGGTACGTCAAACTATAAGAAATGCTGGATACAACGGACGTGTTCCGCGATGAAAACCTAACCTTTCATTGGCGAATTGAATCAGCGCAAACGTCTAATAGTTTGGGAAGGGGGGGGCGTATCTGTTCAAGTTGTAGAGGTGAATTAGTATTTATCGATAGCATTCTAGATTCGTGTCGCTATTTCGAGATTTAGAAAGCCAATACAAAAGTGCCGCGTCAATGGGCCATCTTGCATTAATTTAAAAATATTACGAGGACAATAATCCTAAACATCGAGCTCGCATTGCGCAAGAATGCCAGCTCTACCAGTTCCCAAAAATGTTCCACCCTCCTCCTCAGTTACCGGATCTTAATAATGTTGAAAAATTGTGGGATGAACGAAAACCGTCGAGTTCATCAGACGCTCGGGTACTTTTAAGGCGGAGCTCAAGAAAAGACTTGAAGGGGAGCGGATAAAAATGGATAAGGACTTACGTAAATTTGTCAGCTATATGCCAAATCGGTTACAATGCGTTATTGACTAAAAAGGGTACTCAACGAGTACTGGTTTAGTTTTTTGTAACTTAACCACTAGTGCGTTTTTTCTCGCGTTTTCACTTTTGTGCGGTTCTGATTTTTTTTCATTTTCTTTACATATAAGTTCCTTTCGTTTTTGTTTTTGGTATTTTTTCAGCGATCTTTTTTCTTATTATGTGATTAGTATGACTTATGCTATTGACAGATTTTTTTTTTTTTCATTTTTCATTGCGTTTTTTATCGCCTCTATAGTTGCAAAAAAATGAATTTTCTTATTTTGTGGATCTTTTGGACATTTTACTTCGGAGAATAATTTAAACATTTTAAAAAAGAAAGTATTTTAAGTTGTTTTTTTTTTTGACCCCCTTACAAAAGGGAAAAAAGTTAACGATCAATGCAGTAATAGTAACAGAAAACTGATCGCTTTTGAAATAGAGAACCTATCGACGTTTTCTTCTTCGAATTAAAAATAATTTACGCGTAATCACGCGAGCAGAATTTAATAAAGCTAAATTGAATTTGGCGCGCAACCCAATTAAATCGAAAATAAGTCCGAAAAGCAAATTTGTTGATGGGTTAACGTCTTCTACACTGGCAACTCTCTCAGAAAACGAAATTTTATCAATATATGTAAACAGCTTTCGCCGGTTTTATTATTAAAATTAAAATTTTTGACGAAAAATCGGTCGCTGTTTAGATTGCACGTCCTCTTATTCGATTTTTTAGGCTTTTCGTGTTCTTTCAGTCTTTCGCTATACTACGCGTCTTCCATATTTCGCCTATCTGGCATGTCACCATGCCCCGGTCAACTTATCTACAATGATACTGACTAGAACAACCGTTGGATTGATATAATATTAATATTGTGGTACTTTCGGAAATCCGGTTAAGAAGCTCTTCTGACAGCAGCTTCTGTGGTTTCTCCGCAGTCAGTTCCAAGCGTAGCGATGATGGTTCAGCTATTTTAGTAAGGAACGACACGTCCAGTTTTCAGCCCATGAGAGGCCCAACCATTGTTTCCTTCTAATTCTTCTCTTCGCAACCTGGTTCATATCTTCATTTCTAACTACTCTTCCAAACCCTTTCAATTTTATTACTCCTCCGAATTTTGCGTAATTTTCCTTTTTACACTTTTATCAATTCACTCTTCTTTCCTTTTACCGTAAATAGTAATTGGAACACTGTCGGTTTGTCGCAATGGTAATGGCACAATTTTAAATAATTTTATTTTTCGAAATAATCTATTCTTCCGTAACGACTGTCCTTTTACCTAATCTTGGTCTCAGTTGTTCGTAGTGTATTTTGGACGACACCTTTAACCACGTTTCTATCGTCATTTTTTCGAACAAAGCCCCCTCTTTGTTTTCCTTTACACCTCTCTTTTAGCTCCAGAATGGGTATCCTTTCTAGATTGGCCTAATCTATGTTCGTTCGTTGATTTATCACTCTCTACAATCTGTCCAAAATTACATTTCCTTTCCCGATGCGATTTCTTCGTGGATTCTATTTCTTTTGCCTTAATTTGTTCTTCTCAGCTCGTAAAAAGTCGAATCACCTTCCCCTCTTTGTGGTTGATCGAGAGATCTGAAGGCTACTTTTGACTTGAGTTTGTATCGTTTTCAGATTCTATCGTTCTTATTCAACTCTTAGCAACTTTCTTATGAAGAGCCAGAACCAGATTTATTCTTAAAACGGCTAAAAAAAATGCACGGAAAAGGTTTCTGAGAATAGCTAAGGTTCTCAAATTTCCTTTATCCTGGCATCCTTGTAATCATAGTTGCTCTCCTGATAAATTTATCTCTTTCATTGACATCGCAGCTCCCTTTTACGTTTCAAGATTAAGTGAACCACGTCGCATTCCGTCTTTTTCGACTAATCTTTTAGTCGCTCCTTTTGCCTTCGTGGAACCGGAAAGAATCTTACGTAATTCTTCTAAATCTATTCCTGAAACAGACGGGATTTCGTTTTTCATTTTTAAAAATCTGTCCTCTTCTTCATTTACGTGCCACAAACTGCAACAAACGTCAGAGGCACGGAAAGTTATAATTCTATAGTTGTTGTAGGAGGTTAGTGAAGTTGAGATAAGCGAATAATTTTGTTTATATTTATTTCACTGTTACTCTTAGGGAGTTCTTTCAAGGTAGGCGGAAGGAAAAACGTGGTGTGAGTGTGATTATATTTGCTGCAGTCTAATAGAATGTGTTGGACAGAGCGAACTGAAGAACAGGTTTCACAGATAGGTGGTAAGGATTTGTTCAGGAGTAATTGGTGAGTAATCCGTGTGTGGCCAATGCGTAGTCGACACAGTGCTACTTCCTCCTTTTTGCTTGGTCGGAAAGACGATTGTCACAAGTTAGTGTCCTCTTTGATGGAACGAAGTTTATTCGACGTTGGGCTGTTGAGCCACGAGTCGAACCATTACTTTGATAGGCTGCTGGTTATTTCCTGGACAGCGTCGTTGGCAGGTATTCGGTTGTTCGCTACAGGAAAGCACGACGTTGCTTCTTTCGCGGCGCAGTCTGCTGATTCGTTCTGTGGAATACCCTTGTGTCCTGGTATCAAAGCAAATACGATCTTGAAGTCCACATTACCTATCGTAGATAATATTTCTTTAGCTATCGGGCGCTGCGACTTATCGTGGGACTTTAGCAGACATGTTAAAGAATTTAAAGAGTCAGTGCAGATCAGACAGTTTTGTTTGGACTGTACGCAGATTTCAACCGCCAGTTTGATTACGAATAATTCGGCCGAGAGCACGGAGTAAAGATGTGGAAGAACGTAGCGGATAGTACACCTATCTGTTCAGAGATTACGGAGCATCCTACGAGAGAGTTTGATTTGGCATCGTCGGTAAACAGAATTAACGAGGACGGGTATTAGTCCATGGAAAGCGCTCAGGATGGTATTAGTAGGAGAATGTTTGTTCAGTTCTAAGAGCGAGAGGTCTATATTCGAAGCTGTGGTGTCTGATTTTTCTCTTCGATTCCTCTTAAACTTGATTAACTTCTTTCTTTACTTTAATTCTGCTCCTTCATTATGAGAATACCTTAAATTCTAAACTCAATTCTTCCGCATTTCGTCCAATTTAGCTTCCTGCAGTAGAAAGATTTTCGAACGTTCAATCAACAGACATTTTATTCGACGGCTGGAACGTAATAATCTTGTTACTTACTAATATGCTGGTTTGCGCCCTGGACCAGACCCTTTCAAAACTACATTAGTACATTTCTAGCGGACGTTTACACATCGCTTAATACTCGTTAATACTCGTTACTTTCTTTCTCGATTCCTCTTTAACTTTTGATAATGCCCATCTCTCCACTCTTTTTAACCTATCCCCCGGTTCACCCTTTTTTTTTCTTTTGTTAATAATGGTTTTCATAGAAAAACCGTTTTCCTCTCTCCTACTAAACTAATATTTTGTGGATTACTTACTTACGAACGTTCCTACGCGTCACTTTTACTAATGGATTTGCTATTCTCTTCTTTCCTTGTCCCTATACATACCGGTTCTATTTTTTCCTACCGCTATCTTCAATCATGTAAAAGTCTAATTACACTTTCCTTTCCTTCACAAATTTCTTAGGCCGATGTTTACAGCGATGAGTCCCACAAAAAAAAAAAAAAAATTAACGTTTTGGATATACATGGTTTATCATTAATTTTTAACGACTTAATAAATTATGATATCTTTTTTTTTTTTTCGGTCACGGAGTATAAGCGTATGGGCATCATTATTCAGCTGGTTAACTGCTCTCGGGGCTTCCAATTAAACTATGTTACCGTTCGACCGTTCCCTTATACAGCTGCATTATTTCGGTTAAAAGAAAAATCGGTTCGTACAAAAGAACAGCCGTTCTCCCGGTTAAAATTAGTATTTGTATCCTCACGTTTTTTCCCTCAAACTTCAATAACCGGAGATCGTTTTACGTTATGTTAACGTCCGTTTTTCTACGTATTTGTGTCCTTGAAAAGTAGCGCGAGCCTTTATACATTCGTATTTAGTCGATATCGTTATTTACTCTGAAATTTAAATAATTTTAATTTTTCGAATTTTATATTACTCGCACGCATTTTGAATTGTTGTCACCGGGTCTGTCCAATTTTTAAATTTAGTTTTTTCGATTAAAATATCATAATTCTTAAGCAATTCGCTTCAACGATTTTTTATATTTCCTATTTATTATTTCCTTTAATTTATTAAAACCAAATGTAGGAGAATTTTTTAAATTTCAAGTTGATTAATTTTAAATCTTTTAAATAACTTCGAGATTGGACAAGATGATTGTTGTTTACCTTCCGATTGTTACGGAAGTTGCGTAAAAATATTTCTTAAAATTATTTCGCTCCTCGAATCATAATATGCGGGGTCGTTTATTATTATTATGCGTTGCTGGCGAAGCGGAACGTTAATTTTACATTCGACTGTCGATTTTTTCAGTCTGGTATTGCATTGACATCCTCATTTCCACATTTTTATATTGAGAACTTTTCTTTTTTTTATCAAAGCTTTTAAAATTTTTACTTCATTTTTGGGTTTAGTAATTGCGTTGAAATTTTCCATTCGCTTTGCAAGTGTACCTTAACATTTAACGAACTTGGTTGTACGTTGAACTGCTGTTTTTTTAACGCTTCCGTGTCACCTTCCGGCTTTAAAATATAACTGAACTTGCTTTTTTTTAACAGCGTCCGGATTCGATTTTTTTTTTGATTTCTTTTCAATACGCAGGAAGAGCTCGTGTTTTCCCTTCCATAATGAAATCGAATTTTTAAACCGCTTACTGCTTCAATTTTGTTCTTCTCGTTAATTTTCGGTATTTCTTTATTTTACCACGAGAATCTTCCGGTTGCAGTGCCGCTGATCGGTTATCCGGTAAATGTTCACTTCGTAAGGATAAATCTCGTACTTTTTTCTGTTTCTGTAGTAAATTTGATCTAGATTGTCCAATATATTTTTTTTCTTCTTTTAGGTCATTAATCAACTCGATAATTACGTAAGAATAATATAAAACGACTTTTTTTTTTTTAGCTGAGCTGCGATATCTTCTAAATTTACTATATCTCGTATTTATCCGTAATTATAAGCTAGATTAAGTGATAACAATAAAACATTAGCAGTATTAGTATAATCACCGACACTTAGCAACTGCGGTAATAGGATGGTAGGAATTATGATCAGTGTGCCCAGTAGCAAACTCCGCCCCTTAATAACGTAATTTGGTGATCAATGTGTTTCATACTGATTAACCGTTAGCCGTGTTATTGGCGGTAATTGATAAAAGCTCTATGTAAAACATTATTGCTCGCAAAATAAATTAAAAAAAAAAAATATTACAACTAAATACTAATTTTTACTACGTGTAAAAAAAAAACAAAAAACGAACAATACCATTCCTTTTCATATTTAATTATGCGATTTCGTAAAATAAAATGTTACGAAATTGTTTAGAGCAGCCTGAAAGTGAAAAAAATTAAACCGATTTTGAAGTTCTAACGAGTGCATTTTTCAATAAAGAAAATAATGCTACAAATTAAACACTACAGTCATGCTTCTTCGATGGTTTCCAGTGGCACCAGAATGAAGAAATGTATGCATTTAATTGCCCCGAAGTAGCAAACAACAAAAACATATGAAACACACGTTGAATTCCGAGATAACCATGCAACAAGTAAATTGCGGGAAAATTGCACATCAGCGCATTGGTAGAACATGCATCTTATATGGAAATTCCGGAACTTGTTGGACTTAATAGTTTATAAAATTTTTCTGTGACAGATGTGTTCACCGATGTTTATATTTTTAAACAATTAAAAAGTGCATATAACGGCTATTTAGCCGTTGAATTGCGTAAATTAAAAAAAAAAAAAAGAGAACAGATTATACGTTTTTTTTTTAGGTTTTACTGTTAATAGTGAATTTTTTAGTCGGTTATCTGACTAAATTAATAAACGGTGGCTTTGAAATTTTCCAAAAAAACTAAAAAAATAAACTGAAAAAAAAATAAAATTAAACAAATACGAGTAATTAAAAGAAAAAAAAACTCGAGATTAATTATCCGCCCGGATGTTTCCGTGCTAGAAGTTTTCATTAGTTTTACACATGGAAATATAATCCTTATCCTAAAAGTAAATTCTAAACATTATAACAAACAGGTATCAATCAAATTTTCTTTCAGTTTCTTTACAAATTTATTTTAGATTTGCATTTGTTTGTTATGCGTAGACCGTATAACAAACAAATGCAAATATAAAATAAATTTGAAAAGAAACTGAAAGAAAATTTGATTGATACCTGTTTGTTATAAGGTTTACGTTATTAGAGTTTATTTTTATAATAAATTAACAAACAGGAGCGATTTATATACTAATCCTTATCCACATTTTTTTCACGTTACTCTTGGACAATGCTCTGTATCAGCAAATATTAAAAAACAAAACAAAAACGGAACCCGAGGAATCTAAAATCGCACAGAGGTCATTTTAAAAATCATTTATGGTTTTCACGTTGTGCCGGTTTGGATTGAGCAAATCAAGAAGGCTTCTAGCAGTTAAACTATCTCAAATTGATCAGATTGTATCAATTTTTTCTTGTTTCCATGAATAAAAAATTATTTTGGAACGCGCAAAAATCGGGTAAATAATTCGAGCGTTAAATGAGAAATATGCAGCAGGAAGAGCAGTTACGCGAATTATAAGTAAGCAAAAAAGGGGTGATAAAACATTTCGTAAAACGAAAATTTAGGCTTTTCTTACATTCTTTCCGCTCCCTTTTTACCACTCATCATTCTTGCTTTGCATTCTTTTTATTCATTTGGTTTTTAATCAAATTCGACGTTAATTTATTTCTGTACATTTTAGTTTTCTTTTTTTTTTTTGGCGCGTCAACTATGGACATTAACCCGACGCAAGTGGAATTTTTGAAACGTCAATTTGCGGCAGTGGGATTCGAAAAGTAGGTCGTATCTAAACGAAGCGCCACTGCCTAAACGGTACACGGCAGTTAAGTTCACCTATTTTTGTTTTTTAACTGTTGTTTTTAATTCATCTATATAACAAAAATAGAAGAAAGCACTCAAAAATGTGTAACATAAGGTATTATATTTAAATGTTTTTCTACCCAAGCTATTATTTTAATTGCCTAACTTTGTTTTCGAAAAAAAAAGTAAATAAAAAAAGTTCATCAAAGTTTACGTTGAATTTGCTGATGGTAATTAATTTGAGCGCGTTTGTGAACTGCGTCTACGCATGAAACTTGATTAATTTAATCTGATTTTTTAATTTTTTTTTTTTTTTTTCGGGTAAAGGAAAAATTACGATGTAATCCTATTGAAACAAAACAAAACGAAAACAACAAATATTCTTTAAGTGGCAAATCATTCTCGGTGTAATTATTTCGTTATGTAAGGACATGGCTCAAAATCATCTAAATATATTATTCGGTATTATAATGAAAATATCATTAAAAAAGTTGACAAGCGTGTTATTCGAGTAATTTTAATGGGAAAAAATATATAAAACTCGATTTTAGTATTAAAAATAAACAATTTTAACGTGAATCGAAACAAAACTTAAGAAACGTTATGCGACGAATTTCTTTAATATATAATAAAATAAACTTTAATAACAAACAATATAGATCAATAAATTAGATAAATACCTATTTAGAAACGTTTTCGGGCATAACCCATCATCAGCTAACACTAACTTAAAGGAAACTTAAAACATACTGCCTTAAGTTAGTGTTAGCTGATGATGGGTTATGCCCGAAAACGTTTCTAAATAGGTATTTATCTAATTTATTGATCTATATTGTTTGTTATTAAAGTTTATTTTATTATACCATTTTAACATTAAGTTAGTGTTAGCTGATGATGGGTTATGCCCGAAAACGTTTCTAAATAGGTATTTATCTAATTTATTGATCTATATTGTTTGTTATTAAAGTTTATTTTATTACACCATTTTAACATTAAGTTAGTGTTAGCTGATGATGGGTTATGCCCGAAAACGTTTCTAAATAGGTATTTATCTAATTTATTGATCTATATTGTTTGTTATTAAAGTTTATTTTATTATACCATTTTAACAAACAGGATGTATTCACCTACATTGAATTTCTTTAACTTTTAACTGTATCAGTACCGTCTGGCTGCGACAGCTCGCGCAAGTCGTGCATTTTAATTTGAAAGGTATATCTTTTTTTCTTTTACATTTATTGACTTATGGCCTATTTTAATAATGGGAACTGTTCTTTTCGTGTTTGTACATTTGTCAAAATAAGAAAATGTTTAAGTAATTCTGAACCCCACGTGACGTAAAAACTGTTAGCCGGAAGAGCTTAAAATGATTCAGAAAATCATGTATCATTACGGTTATAGAACAATTACACCACGGTAATAATTTTAGTCCCGTTAAACTGCCTTCCCAATTTTTGTTTCAGGGGCGCATAAAAGCTAGCGCAAGCCAATTACCAAAAAGCTAGTGCACTCCCATACGCAATCTATGCTATACCGAAAAATGAACTGAAAGTTTTCCTGCTCCCTTTTGTGGTAGATCGCTGAGACAGCTAAGGCAGTATCCATATTCCCAGCGCATCCTAGCGCAACCGTTAAATGAGTTCGTGCACTCTTTTCATTAGCTCGCAACACCCCGAAATACGATTAATTCCAAACGTGAAAAAAATAGCTCTCATTTATAGGTCGTTTTAATAGCTATAAAGCATTGACATGGTACAACCTAGTGCGGCCCTTTGTTGAGCTAATTCATCGTACGTTAATCGTGAAATGTCTATAACACTCCAAATAATCACACGCAAGTGCGTAGATGGTACTGCAAATAAACCTTACAGTCCTTTTTAATAGCTAGCTCAGCATCTTTATACTTAGCGTGTAACCCTTAGTTTTGCCCTGACCTCCATGGTTGTCCTACTTTTGAAAATAGTCAAAAAAAAATCTTCCTCATCTACCAGGCTTTTAATATTTTTTATCAGCGATGAAAATGACACACACAGGTAACGTTTGAAAATTATCTCATTCGATAATGACTCTTAGTACAGTGTGTATACTGATATCGCATTTTCATTTTATTTACAGTGAATATTGACCGAAAATATGGTTTCAGTTGGCAATATTATAAAATTGCATGTATCGCGTTCGATGCCAATCATGCGCTCGCGAGGCTTTTGCGAGTATTTCAAAGAGGCGCCGGCCTCACTTAATGGCTGTACGTGTAGATGCCGCACTAGTTGTTTCAGCGATCTACCGTAAAAACGGAAGGGAAATAGCTTTAAATTGTCCGCTTTTCCCATTCATGGTATGGCGCAGCTTCCATAGAGGTACGTTAACGTTTTTACAGTTCTAAAACGATATTGAGAGGTTACCGGGGAGCCCAGTATGTTTTCTATTTTCAAGATTTTTCACAGCCTCTCGGGGATAATCCGGAATCAATTTAAAACGGTTCTTCTTCTAGTTATCGATAGAGAATAATATTTTGTGAGAAATCCTGCGAGTCAGCCACGATACTGAATGTGCTGTAAAGGCAGATCGCGAATTTTATTCTGAAAAATTGCCTATCCGTGGGCGGCGCAAGATCCGAATACATTATTATTGAATACCGGTTTTACCTGTTTATGTTGTGGCACATTCTGTCAGCTAGAACAGAAGTATGTTTACCGGGAAAAGTTGATCGGATTTGCGGAAACATCCAGGAATTTAATGATTGGTTATTTCGAAGAGTAAAGAGAGTGAACCGAGGATACTTCCATAGGACCGTGGTAACAAATACATGCAGAGGCAGCCCTATTGTAGTGCGAGCGGTACGGCCGCATAGGGTGCCATCATGGAAATCAACCGAAACCACACACTACTAAGAGATACTATGTACTGAAACGCGTAGTCATCGACTTTCAAAGTTCTGGAGAAATAGATTTAGCTATTCGTAATCTCTCATCTAGATTTGAAAATATTAAATCAAGTTTTATATTTGGAGGGGCGGCGCCATTTTGAGATCCCGTACTAAACTAAAAATTTTGCTAGAGTCGCCACTGAATACATGCGTGATATAGGTGTAAGTTGCTACATACTGGAATAGTAGCTTCGAGAGTAATTACGGCGTATGTGAAGGTTTTGGATGGAAAATGGGGTGCAATAAGTAATTTTCTAATTACGAATTGTAAAAAGTATTCTCGTTGTTTCCGAATTTTTTCCAAAGTCGAAGATTGGAGGCCACATAGCGGTTCTCATATTTCTCGCGAATATACCTGTTGATTCTGAAACCAAAAACATTCGATCGTAGAATTCGATATAGAACTAAATAACTAACGTTACGAAAATGGGCGAGTATTATACCGCGCGATATTCGCTAAATTTGACTCTCCAAAATGTCGTCGGAAGTGTTTGTTGTTCGAATTTTATCGCAGTGAACATGGTGAAAAGTGAATAATCGTTAATCTTTAGCTGGCCAGGCGTCGCGAAGCAAATTTCCACCGTCAATTCTGGAAGATGTGAGTTCTGTACAATACCACGTGTATCGCAATTGAATCTACGAGTTCATTTTAGCGATTCATCGTTTAGCGAGAAAAAAAACGAAAATTTTACCTTTATTTAGTATTTGTTTTTGTGCTAATAATATTATTAGAAGAAAACAGTCCCGCTCAATTAATGCGGAGAAATAAAATTATCGTAATTATGTATACCGTTAAATAAAAAAAAACAAGCATTTGACGCTTTTGAGATTTTTTATAAATTCGAAAAATTAATAAAATCGTTAATTTCTTTAATTTTCCCCCGATATTTTGCTCGAAGATTGTATGCGGTGTCTCTACCAAATTCCCCCCTCGTTCGTTTATTCGTTTTAATCCAATCTGTTGTTGAATTCGGCTGATTTTCTTTACACTTTTTTATATATCAAAAAATTACTTCTTATTACAAAATTCAGACGCATCGAGACAGGTAATTTTGCGTTTTTTTTTTTTTTTTTTATTTTCGGTTTTTCAAATCTACTTAATAATATGGTACGATTGTTGAGAATAACTCTGTTTTAAAATTTGTCCCGCTTTTATTAGCCAACTAGAAAACATTATGAATTCGTTTTATTTCGTACGATACGCGTGAAATCTTTTGAACAACAGCTCAACATGCATTCGGAAATACAGCGGACGTTTGGCAACCGGTCTCAATTGAGATTCATTCCTCTAAATCACTACCGTTCGATATGCACCGTATTATTCCTAATTACGGAACCGGTTGATTCGTTAATAATTATTAGAAATCGCAAAATTCGGCCTATAATTGGCCACTTCGACTTGGACACAATCACAATATCTTCAGGCGGTATCACGTTAAAAGTCATCTCCCGGAAAAATCGCCCATTATTAACTCCACTTTCTACCGCTGACGAAGTATTAGTACGCGGAATAAATACCGAAATCGATGAATTCTCCGCGTATGCGATATCGTCTCTGAATTCGTTTACTACGTACGCTTTATTCGGATTGTCTTTAATTTTGTTGCTGCCATACTATTTTCGAAATTCTCTAATGAACGAAGAGGACGAATACGGTTTTGAATGTCCTCGTTTATCATCGTTTTTAATATTTCACGGCGTCCGTCATTCTTCGGGAAATTTTTTATTTCTCGCAACCGTTATCGCCATTTTTTTCAATCAGTCGTTTAATTTTTTCTATTTTCCTTTCGTCTTCGCTTATTCACCAGATGGCCTATATATTCCTCATTCTTGAACAGAACGAAATGTGTCCTTCGTCGAATTGTAAGAGCGACAAACGCTATTTTTTTTTCTTTCTTCCTTTCTTTTTTGGTGGAATTTTTTGGTTACGTTTTTTTTTCCCTTCAACTCTTTCTTTTTAACTCGGTGCTTCGGAACTTTTGAATTTTGCAAATTTAATCATTTATATTCTTAATTTTACGAAAGAGAATTAATTGTTTCACTCAAAGATTAGATTACTGTCATTTGAGCGATAAAAACGAAAATAGGCAATAGCCGAACAGAATGTACGAAAAAAAAACGAAATTTTCCTACTAAATCCTTTCTACTATTACTTTTTTTTCGGATTTTTTCGTTCTAATACAAATGCAGAAAAATTCGCCGTCGAAATGAAGGCCGCAAAACGGTTGTTGTTCGCGTGTCAAATTAAACTGTTTAAAAGGCTGCAACAAACTTTATATTTCTATTTACTTTTTTGTGTATTTTATTGTTGTTTTTTTTGCACTTAATCGGTGTTTGTCGTTCTTCGACAATAAACTGACACATTAAACTGACATGCGCGATATGGCGCGCGCTTAATTAATCTTCCACAAATATGTCAATAGTGGATGTTTGTTTTTCTTCGAACCCTAAAGTTTCTACAATCGGAAATTCATCAGGTCCCATATTCCGATTTGCAACAGATGCTCTCCGGCTGCAGAGTTCGTGCGTAGTCTACTCTGTGTTCGGCAATTTGGCACTGTCCAGTAATAATAACTGCCCGCGTCTTGTATGACTTTAGCAACCGAGTCTAAACACTATTGAAATGCGTCGATACAAATCCGGCCCGATATGAATAAGAAAAAAACGCTACAAATCATTTCTTAAGAAACAGCTCCAGACCTGCTTTTTTTGGGGGGGGGGGTCGAATTTTTCAAATTGTTAGGCCGTAAAAATATGTGAATTTCAAAAAAGAAAAACAAGCCTTTTAATCGCTTTTTAATTTTGCGCATTAACCAGAAAATGGGTCTACCTTTTTCTTTCTTTTTTCTTTTTTTTGTCTCATCCTTCAGTTCCACGATGGAAAATTTTCTTTACTAAGGGGAATGCTCTTTTTAGCAGTGTATTTTGTAATTTTTCGGAACATACTGAGAAATGAGATGGTTTTTAGAGTAAGGTTCAAGGACATGAAAGGCGCTTCGAAATTAACGGACGTCACTTGTGCACGTAAAAGAGCGAAAGAGATATGACAAGCCGAAGAAATCTAATGAAACTGTTTCTCGTATCCTAAACGGATTTTAATCAGTGTCAAAATTTTTATCAGTAACGACTGCTTTAATAAAGTTTTGCTCAAAACCCCGTAAACAGCGAAACTTCTGACTGTACTAACATTTTTCTTTTTTTTCTATTGAATGGCCGCTTTAAACTACTAAGGTTATCACGGTGAGAGCTCCCTAGGCTACTTAAAGACCACAACAGTCCGCTATCCTGAATGTACTTCTTCAAAGTGTTATTGTACGATTACTTGTTGTTTAATATTTTTGCTAACGATATGAAAGAGCTCAGGCGGACTGCATTAAAACTACGGCATTCAATTATGACATGTTGTACTAACGGATATTTTAATTCAGCATAATACAGTCACGTGTTTAATGGGAAGTTATCCTTTGCAGTATGTATTCATGACTTTTATCTGTCCTATTCTTGGCCGATTGATCGTTGTGTATTCGACACGCGGGCTTCTAACCGGCGATTGAAGGAAAACTATAAAATGAAAATTCTGCAAGTACTTTGAAAATATCTTAGATTGCTGGATTGTGCTAGTCCCGAGGGTAGCTATGGGGTGGGTTGGTAATGAACGTCACTAGTTTTCCGAAGTTGTCTCGTGGAAGTCACCCTCGCAGTAATATATATATATAAATCTATTGTTTGAAATTTAACGTAAGATATTGTGCCAAAGAAATATAAAAGAAGGATCATTTTTTTTTTTTTTCGTATTTTTTGGGTACGCTAATGAAGAGCATAGCTGAAAAGGAGCATAACATCATATGTCGTCTTCGTTCGTGTTTTTTTCCCTTCGTCACTTTTTTGTTTTTCCCCGCGATGTCCTCTTCACCCAGAAGATTCCTTTTTTCTGTGTGATGTCAATCATGACTTCTTCGAACGTTCCTCACTTTCTTCAGAAGGTTCTCTCTTTTCCTTCTTTGTCAGTTGTTCCTATTCTATTGTAAAAGTTGTTGTTTAATCCGATTTTGCGACCGTAAGTTTTGCCCTTTTTGAACCTTTTTTTCCAAAACAGTTCTTGATAGAAGCGATAATTTGAATCTTAATATTATTAGCGCAAAACAAAAAAAAATGATAAAAGTAATCGATTTACGGAAAATGGATAAAATAAAGGCCCGCCTTCTTTTACTGTGTGATCAGTGAACTTGTCGGAAGAAAAAAGTGTTGAAATTTATCGAACAGTCACGATTATTCCGACGCTCAATACAGATCGAAATAAAAGTATCACTAGAAATATATGTTATAAATATATATATATATATATATATATTTACGGTTTACGGAAGAAAGAAAAACGTATAATAATATCACTAGAAAGATGGCGGATAAACCGAAAAAGAATACGGCTTGAAACTAAATAAATGGAAAACGAAGTTAATGAACAGAATGGCGTAACGCCGGAATGCGCACGAAAGGCTGTAGAAGCGATGTAACTAGAATAAATGAATTCAGTTGTCATGCAGTGCAGTAAGAAAATTAAAGATGGCGTAGAGTCACTTCCAGAACGGCTGACACCAAAATGGTATATCTAGCTACTTCTTTGTATCGAGTTGTGCTCTAGAATTCTGGATGTTTTCAAATGTGCGCTCGCAGCGATGTATGCTGAAAATCCCATGCACTGTTGACGGATGTAATGTTATACTAAATGAATGCAACATAAAAATAGCAAACGAAAGCAGCGGTATAATTTGGTAAGTTAGTATTTTAGACGGAGAAAATAAATAGAAAGCGACTACGAGAAAGGATGGTTTGTTAAGATGTACCAGTATGTATAAAAGTCAAAAAAAAAAAAGTTTCACGTAATATGAAATTAAGCTTTTCATACTGAACCCAATAAGAATATCACAGGTCCGGTTCCCTGATCCGCCTTTATTTTCCAAATATCTCTCTGATATAACTCAACTTCAGATTAGGTATATACGTTGGAGCGACTTGGATCCGGAAGCAGACAACTCCCGAAAAACCTCTAATTGGTAGCAGAGCACCTTAAAACTGCGATGTACGGATTAGAAATTTGCAGCGTGCATATTTTGGCGAAAAATGAATCTAATGATAGCGACAAAGTCTTTTCGACGAACAACGATTAAATAAGAAGAAATCATCGAGCAATTTTTCCAAAATCTGTTTCTGCTGGCATTTTTAAGCATCGATTTAAAGTTATCGAACGATATAATAAGCTGCGCTCCATATTAAATAAAAAAGTATTCCAACTCTCCATTTAAAATAAATCTGTATTCTAATTTGCGGTTCACCTAAGCAGCCCCATCACAAGTCAAGCACTGAAACATTTTATTCTCGTCAAACTAGCGCATGGAGATATTTTCTGTATGCAGTGTGCACGCAGACACTCTGTTGAGACTGATTAGCGACTTTTAATAATGGCTATACAAGCGCAAACCGCATCCGCATGCATATGAAACGGTATGTGCATATTTACCATTATTCTCTACGCGAGAACAGGCAATTTGATTTTAAATTATTTTCGTTCATCGTCGCCGTTATTTTCCGATCGTTCTAGCAACACGGATCTCAGCCTAGTCGAAATTCTTTGCTTAATCTTTTATTTTTCTGACGTGTCCCCCCGATAGTATTAACGTCTCTCTACCGTTGCAGCATTCAATCTGGAAATTCCGTCGAATTGTCGTCAGCTGCCCGTGTCTAATTTCTGACTGATCGTTGCAGTCGCATTTTGTAGAGTTACGACGTCTGAAAAAACATTTTGTCAGCGCCGTTTTTATAAGTCGCTGTGCAGTCAGAGAAACCTTAGCACAATTTGCGAAGGTTGCCTTTTTTTCATTTTCAAAAGAGCATATTTTCAATAAGATCACTTCCGGAAATGTGACATAAATTAAAATGCGCGAATCTAACTTGGAAATAAAAAACATCGATATTTCTCCCACTCTTCAAATTATACATTTTTTTTCAATTAACATCTGTTTAAATGAATCGTACTCCGTCATTTGTAATTCCCTTCATCCGGTAACTGTCTGTTGTAACCGATTCCTTTAATTTTTTGTTACGATCATTTTTAAAAGATGTTTTTCGATTAATCCCCAGGTCGTCATTCACTTACAAAACCTATTTAAATAGATTTCGAGTAATTTCATACTTTTATTAGTGAAGATAAGCAACAATAAAAATCATGGGGGGGATTTAAAACAAAAAAGAAGACAACAAGCTGCCCTGTCACTAATTTTTCTAATGGAAAACCAAAATTATCTTTAATTATACGAATTAACTTATTACCGAGAGGATCAATATTTAGTAATTTTCTAAATTTCCGAAAGGCAAAAATTCTGGAACCAAATCTAAACAAAAATGAACGACCGCAATTTCACAATCATCGGTTAACATGGACCGGAAGTAAATAGCGCTATCATTTTGAGCAAAAACGGGTTACAAAATTCAAGATTACTGTATATACATACATCAACGTGTGCACAGATATATTTGTTTTCGTTTTTGTTTTTTTTTAATTTTTCAATTTCTATTTTTTGGGTGATTACAATAGCTTCTGATTTCGGGAAAAGTTCTAAAAAAAGGTAAAATACTAAAATTAACAAAAAAATTTGGGTGCGGCTGTGCTGGGGCACAGGACCGTTGATTTAACGTGAAACGCCTATATCGGTTTAAGTATTTATATATATTTATATACGGGGATGAACAAAAGTTAGGGCGCACTATTGAAAACTGCATGTATGCGTTTGCATCCTGACTTTTACTCACCTCTATACTATATATATATATATGCGGTGAAAAATAATAGTCGTTGCGTTGCGCGATTTCGTTTCACTATTTCGTTTCATGAGCGATTTTCAAGACGTTTCACGTCAAAGCGGACGCGTAATAATAATATATTCAACCGTAATCGAATTACTCAACCGTAGGTAGGCATGGTAGCTTAATGAATAAGGTGTTTGGCTACTAAATTAGAAGACATAGGTTCGAGACTTGTCTCGTTCCGGATGCGCAGGTTTATACCTAATCTAAAATTGAATATTGGTTATACTAGAGAAATCTGGGAAAGTAAAAGCGAATCCGATGAGAAAGAAACAATATTCTGTTTAGTCCATATTAGGCTTAGTACATTATGAAAAGCTTAATTTCAGAATCCATGATAGCTTATCAAGGATATGTGGGACTTACTTTATTTTTAATTTACAGATAGAAAATTTTATAAGAACTGAAAGTTTCCTTAAACAAAAAAACAAAACTCGGTTCAAACTACTGGTTTAAAAGTGCTAAAATTATTAAAAGTATCATCGATATTTCGCGTTTTAAATGTGTTCTCGAATATCGAATTTTAATTATACCTACGCGCCTATTAATTTTGAAAATATTGAAAGACTATCGAGACAAAATAACGTTTTTTTGTCGGTTTTTTTTTTTTTTTGACACGAATACGCAGTTTGTCCAAGCATGTACGCTCTTGAACATTTTCCACTTTATA
Organism: Icerya purchasi; assembly: GCA_039619475.1. Lineage (NCBI taxonomy): Eukaryota > Metazoa > Arthropoda > Insecta > Hemiptera > Monophlebidae > Icerya > Icerya purchasi. Next base: position 354,356,122 of record CM077115.1, read on the forward strand.
AGTCTTTCACAGATACTCGAAGTAGAGGCCTATTTCGAATTTTTCGATTGAAATAGAAATTATAGACACGCGATATATGTATTTACTTAATTAATAGGCGAGCAAAATTCGATTCCTTTATTCAATGTAAATCTGCGGTTTTGGAATGCAAAAAAAAAAAAAAAAAAAAAAAAATTGACATACAGCCAAAATCATATTCAAATACTGTCTCGACAATGTTGTTCGAGTAAAATTTATGATTCGGTTGATTTCGTGCGGCTTCCAGATAGCGCCTAGTCGCATTTTCGCGTTCACATGTAAGCGAACTCTTTCCGACAATTGCGACTTTATTTCGTTCAACTAGCCACTCCCCCCCCCCTCCGCTCGACCCACTGCGAAAAGGTGGGACCGTTAAATAAATGTTAAAAATTACGCACGGATGATGATAAAAAGAAGGGAAAGAATTAGATCAGCCGTGTCATAAATTTTGATCGGTTTCTTTTAATATATATGCATATACCGATGAAATTTGAAATGTGCACCACTGAGAAATGGAAAAATATAAAATGTCCAATAATATCGTAATAAAATTAACGGAATTGCTAATTTTTTGAAAAATAGTTACGTAATCGTAGTAGATTCGAGTGAGAAAAAAACGTTGCTTTAATTAAAGAGTTCCTTTTTTTAGTTGTTTTCAGACAACACCTGAATAAATATGATTGACATGTTTCTTGGCGTAATAAAATCTAAAAGGTATCGGAAAAACAATTAGTGCAAGGTTTGTAAACGGGGAGAAGGAAGCACAAGTAGTGATAGAAGTACTAAAATTTGCGTGTAAAACTGCGTTCTATGAATTATTTGAATTTAAAGGCGATATTACGAGAAAAGCTGGACAGAGAGAAAAGGGAAATAATTAAAAGTACTATATATCTAATAGTGAAAAAAGAGGAACTCGTGAAATTTCAATAGAACCAAAATAGTAGGATAATACGAAAACTTCTATATTTAATTAAATTATACCCAAAAATACTTCTATATTTATTCGTAAAAACGTGAAATTTTCTAACTGTTTAGTCTGGATTTTTATTAATTTTTAGAAATACTTTGTTTGCTCTTTCATTATTCACGTTTAAAATATTTTATATATTCCTCCGTCGTATTCGATTTTTAGTGCTTTTCGTTTAAAATTATTGCGCCATTACACTTATTCGAAAAATAAAAAATAAATAATTAATAACGAACGATTTATTGCAACGATGTTTTTATTCAGATCGTAGATTCGTGTATCTGTTATTTACACTTCAGTATAATTTCAAAAACGATTTTTTACATGACTTGTCGAAAAACAAGAGATTACATGTCGGTCGCGTATGGGTATTTTTTATTTTATTTAATACATATTTCTTCACGCATAACAACTTCTGATTATTTCGATCGTTTCGATGATTCCCCTTGTTCATTGGAAAGTGCACCATTGAGTGGCGGTACCACGTGAGTTCCATTGAATATCGATAAATATCTCATAGTAGCATGTTTCGTTGGTATAAGCGATTTTCGTGTCAGGTAGGGAGTCGATTGAAGACAAAAAGAGAAGCGGCGGAGGCCTTGCACAGCGAAAACGGATGAAAACATCGCTCGCGTCGCAGCTGTTTTGAAAGAACATCGAATTGCTGGCTGCAGGCTGGTAGAAGAACTAACCGGCGTATTCCAAAAAGAAGCATCATTTAATGAATTATTAAAAACAATTCTGAAAGAATCGGCCATTTTTTTGTTGGTGTACGATAACGCGTCGGCGCACACCGATGCAATTAACACACAATTTTTGGCAAGAAAAATGGTTCCGGTGCTCAGCCACTCCCCGCACTCGCGAGATCTGAGTCGTCCAGACCATTCTCTATTCTCCAAGTTGAAAATGGAGCTGAAAGAGGAACCATTTTGCTTCAATTGAACAGATTCAAACGGCCGTGATAATTATGACCACGTTACTAAGAGACGCGCTTGCACGAACTGCTACTGCGCTGCTACAAATAATCCAATTGTTCCAAAACATCGGTTCAGAAGAGAGTTGTGCGAACTAGTTCCCAAAATTTCACGAAAATGGTGCAAATAGTATCGATTTTAGAAAAGCTGCTGTCCCACAACTTATGGCACGTACTGTGTATGTGTAGAAAAGGACAAAATGGAGTAGATGTTTAAACATATTATTATACATATCAAAAACTTAAAGAAAAATTAAATTACAAAAACAAAAACAAAGAGAAATAAATTTTAGAGTTTAAGTTAAATTATACACAAACGCTTGGGCAAAGTTCTATTAAAGTATATAAATCAGCTGCCGTAAAAGTTCGCAACACCGTGAGACACTTTCATGACTTTGTCCGTTCAGCGTCCTATTATACTTTTCTGATTTGTATTAATTAGCATTCGGCTTCCTCCACTCCATCCTATTTCTTCTATCTCGTATTCTTTTCTCCTCTGTCTGTTATTCTTGTTATCGGTTCAAAGATTTAATTATGCTAACATTTCTAGATTTTTAGATGATCAGCTTAATAAAGAAGAAGAACATAAAAAACAATTTTTATGTTTATAGGAAAAATAAGCTTATTCGACGTTTATAATTTGTTGAATTTTCCGTCCAAAGTATTTCAAAATTGTCTTCTTTTATACTTTTTTTTTTTTTTTATTTTACACCGTTCTCTTCGCGAACTAAATTACGAAACTCTTCGAAATCCATAACACTTTTCACGGGAAACGTTGGAATGAAGGAATACAGTTGTACACGCGGCAACGGTTTACACGAGACTAAAGTGCATTCAGCAAATGAATGACGTGTAAAATACACAAACGTACGATCTCCACAGGTCTTTACAAGTCGTTATAGGAAACACTTCCTCTATTTCGTGACGCTTTTCGAGTTTATGTGGCAAAGTAAAGACATGAAAATATTAGGAATCAGTCGTATCTAAGTAAAGACATGAAATTTTCGTAACGCTTTTCTGTGACTCTCCATTTCGTGACGTTCGGGACGCTTTTCGAGTTTATGTACCAGATTTCTCATTCAATGCTCTCCGATTAATAATCAGTATGCAAGTAGAGACATAAAATTTTTGTAGTTCCCTAGAATTTATTATTTACCATAGTAATCATTTTATCTTAATTTTTACATTTCATTTATACTTACTACGGTAATTGTTTTGTGCGCTCGGCAAATGTAAACAAGGAAATAACGTGTGAAATATACAAACCTACGATCTTCACAAGTCTTTACAAGTCGTTATAGGAAATACTTCCTCTATTTCGTGACGCTTTTCGAGTTTATGTGGCAAAGTAAAGATATGAAAATATTAGTAATCGGTCGTATCTAAGTAAAAACATGAAATTTTCGTAACGATTTTCTGTGACGCTCCATTTCGTGACGCGTGGCGCTTTTCTAGTTTATGTGCCAAAGTAATGAAAATGTCAAAAAAAATTAAAAAGAAAGAAGGAAATATTGTAAAGAAAAGAAAAAAAATCATAGTTCAACAAAATAAAAACAGACGCTGCATTTGTAAGATAAGCGAAAAATAATTTTTAAAAAATTCTTTCACAATACTAACTTACGAGTGAAGAGGTGCGGGGACATTAATAATTAATTTCAATTTGAAATAAAACATTGGATGATTTTATCAGTAGTCACGCAGTCTCTCAACAAATGTAAATATTATAAAACCGGCCCATGATTTATTTTGAATTGAAATCAATTATTTATGTCCACCGCCGCTCTCTTAAAATATTTTAAAAAAAACTTAATTCTTCGTTGTGAATTAAAATTAATTATTAATATCCACTACTTTACTCTTATGTTAATATTGTAAAAGAACATGATTTTTTATGGTGAATTAAAATTAATTATTAATGTCCACCTCTTCATTTTTAGGTTAGGATTGTAAAAGAATTTAAATTATTTCACCCTTTTTAGCGCATCTTACATATGGAGCATCCGTTTTTAGTTTTTTAAACTATAATTTTGCCATGGTGAATTTTATTTTTAATTTTTCAGTCTTGTAATGGAAATAGAAGGATCGTATTTGATCATAATAATTTTCTGTGTTTAATCAAAGCTATACCTACGCTTTTGCCTCTACAGTTCACCCTTTCCGTAAATTCAAGTTATGCTTTCCGCCGTACAATGTGGCGGTTCAACGAAAGCGTCGGTAGCCAGTCCAAGTCGCCGCATCGTGGCGGGAAACATAATGAGGAAGATTTTCCGTCAAACCGCCGTGTTTTCGCGAAAAACCAAAATTATTCCGTTTACAAATATTTCCTTTTTTAAATTTATTTTTGGGTGTAGGTGCTTTTTTTCTGCATCATAATATTGAATTGTCATCGGGTTCTGGTAATTAGTAAAAATTTCAAATCATTTGGACATCTGGAAGTGGGTGAAAAATGAATTCGAAAATTCCATTACAGACACGAAAGTTACCAGTGAAGCTAATATTAAGCATATAAAAAAGAAAAGAACGTGCCACGAGAAGGAAGCTAGACTCCTTATCTGTCATTCGCCTGATGGCACATTGCGTAGACAGACAATCGGTCACATTTCAACGCCTTCAATTGACGACGAAGAGCACTCTGTATCTTATGAGCTAGTAGAAGCTCTAGAGCCTGGATTGCATCAAACGTCTTAGTAGTGAGTAACGAAAACAGCTGACTTTTTGTAATGCGTTATGTAAATTTTACGCGAAACAATTTAAAATTATTTTCAAGTACGGTTGAGCTAAGATTTCATAGCTTTTTGTTCTAGTGCATTTTATGAAAAATAGTTCAAGAATTATCTAAACGTTCGTAATTGTTTACAATTTAAAAGTTAAAACGAATTCGAACTGTAAACGGCCGTAAATTATTTCGTAAAATTCGATACCAGTGTCTATATTTAGCTTTTTCTCTATCCTGTTTCAGCTTAAATATACGTATGAGAAAGTCCTGCAAAAACGAAGAGAAAGACGGCGTCCGCTGAAAACAATGTACGAAACTGAACAGAGACCGGGCCCGGCTAAACATTAGCGCTATTAATGTTTAGTTTTTGGTAAGTAATAAGTTTCGACTGATTTAAAAATTAATCGTAGAAAGGAAATAAAATAATTTCTAATCGATAAACAATGGAGAAAAACGAAATATTAATATTTAGGGAGTAAAATGCGAAGGACCGCCCTTAATCGGACCGAAGTATATCTATTACGTTTAAATTTAATTTATCGGCAAGTTTTGGGATGGAGAGATAATCGCCGATTTTGAAATTATAAAAAGTTGCTCGAGTTAGAAAGATGTCTGAAATTTTCGCAGAAGAAATGTGCCACGTTTCAAGCAGAGATATATACTTTTAATTCTTTCGGTTCCAGTCGTGTGTGAAGGTTATCACAACAACAAAGAGATTAGACCATTCCATTCATGGCTTCCTGCATATTCATAAAGTTTCCGCTCAGAGAGAGAGTCATGAAACATAAAAGCGAAAGGCTATGAAATTGGCCGCGGCGATTAGTCTAATTACCGTCATTTTAAATCGGAACGCGATATTACACGACAGTTCTCACTTATCGTACTCGGAAAGAATTTCTGGAACAGCAGCTGAACATTTACGTCGTGGTAGAGCTTCTTTCGGCCAAAATGGAAACTAAACTAGCGCATAATGTAAACTTTAGTAGTGGAAAGATGAGTGGACGACCGAGCGGCCATCAGAAGTTCGATAAGATAATTTGGAGCGGCGTAATCGAGCAGTTCTTAGAGTATAGACCGGACCGAGAATGGAACTATAAAAGCGGTGCCTTGTGTGTGCGTGTACGTGCGTGTAACATACAGCGGATGTAATTATAATAAATTTTTCCCGGTAACAGGTAATTCGAGTGTTTTACAAGTGCGCTGCTGGAAAATGGAAACGATTGCATTATGAAAATTTCTAGGGAAATTTCGGAATTAGCTTTGAAAGCCTTTCAATTCCGCGCTTACTCGGTACGGCTATTAAGTTTAAGGCGAAAGAAAAACTCTTAAAACGGAGGAAATGTAAATTTTTCCTATAATTCACCGTTATTTCTCTTATCTTCAAAGAAAACGTAAGCACCTGATTCGTCGCTATCGTTTTCCCTTGCTTCGAGCAGCGGCTTCTTCTCGAATTCCCGTTTCCAGTTTGTGGAGTAACAGTTTCGACCAATTTAGATTGGGAAGTCTCTTTGTTGGATTATTCTGTTGGCTTACCGCCGGAAAAATTGAGCTATCCCCGGTGCTTTTACAGTGGTGTTACACAGTTTGAAGATAAATTTGGTTCGTGGTAAGGGCGCGAAAATCACACGCTGACTTTCTATAGGTGAACATTTTGACGTTATCATATATATATATATATATATATATATATATATATATGTATATATATATATATATATATATATATATATACCGTAGACACTATAAGAAAGGATGGTCTGACAACTCTCTTTGGATGTACCACTGCGAATGTAAGACTTCTTTTACGCTCTCATTGGGCGATAGTGCAAGGCGCTCGGGCTATATCACGGCTTTTCGGTAGTTTTCGAACTCAAATCGCTTCCAGTTATACAGTTCGTCTGAAATTTAACTGGAGACTAGTCCAGGAGAAAATAAAGGCGGATTCTAATGAAAAAAAGAGTTAGTCCAAATTTTCTTCAATTCTTCCCGTTAAATATATTTTTACATTAGGTGACGACAGAAAAAATCCGCAATACCTCATTTGGAGAAAATCAGACTTTTTGCATTCTTTCCTTTTTGCAAAGAATGGTCAGTTGAACTCTGTAAGAATTAAAAAAAGAAAACTAGCGCACGTCTAGCATGTCTGTCCATGATGAAGTTCAAAAGATCGACTTTATGTAAGTCTAGTAATGACCATAATGAGCATTATCGTTAACCGCTGTAGTCGACTCGCCGTAAATTGAACTGGCCGTCAGGTAAATTCGCTGGCCGTCAGGTAAATAGGCTGAAAGTAGCATTTATATTCATATTTCTGCAACTCAAAATTTTTTTTTTTTTTTTTTTTTTAAATGGGCTCGGTGTTAACACTGACCCAACTACATGGACCTAGATCACCTACTCAGATTCTGAGGCGATCGGAGATAGAAAGTATAAAGGAAAGAAGGAGGGAAATAACGGCTGGAGATGGGAAGGAAAGGATAAAGGAAGCATTGAAAGGGGTAGGAAGATCTAACGCCAAAAGTTCGGCGTATAGATGAGAGAAAATATTTAAAATAATGTATTTAGCAAAAAATGGTAGCGTTCGATTAAACACGCTAATTTCAGATAACCTTTTTCGACCACCTGCTGCTGTTCTATCTTACCGACACACCGTGTCTTCCTTCTACATCAGTTTAAACAAAAGAAAGAAAAAAACAATTTATTTATAACCGATTTAATCGTTTGCATTATTATTAAATGAGAATCCATTTGAAAATGAACTGGCATTCCTCGCGTACCGTAATTTTCACAACTAAAAAGGAAATAATATACAAAATGCAATCGGCTCACGACTATTTCAGCGGACGGCGTTTCGATCTACGACTAAAGAATCTGCGGCGAAAAACGGTCCCCACCAATTCCGTAAGTAAGAAAATCTTGTTATGAAATTTCTCACCTTTCTGCGATACGTTTAACTCGGTGTTACGCGCGAAACGTAAATTATACGTAGCTGTTCGGCATTATGTGTAACGCTTAAAAATAGCGAGGTCAATTAAAACTGACTCTTTCGTAAGAACTGTAAAAGACTATCATCATTTGGGGACTCGGGGATATTCCGATAGCGAGATAAAAAACATCAAGAGTTTTATATACACACATACATACATATATGTATCATAACATTTGATTTTTTGCACCCCGTCATGAGATGTTGCCTGAACGTTCAAATTGTTGTTCTGCTACATTATACTAAGAGGAAGTTTTTTAAAAATATAATAACTTAAGTTTCAGTAGAAAATGTAACAGGAAATTGTTACGTATTTCATAACGGTTTTGTTTAATTAGCGCGAAAACAGCGTTGCCATTAATATGTTTATGAAGAACGACTTTTTAACAGACAGCACCCTACTAAAAATTTACCTTAGGATACTGACGAAAATCGGTACACAGCGACCGCAATAAAAGTTTAATAGATGAATTAAAAAAAACTACGCTGCAGTACGTTTCACACTATGTAGGAACTGTTAGTTATTCACATTATAGAATGGCATGAACTGCCCCTTCAATTCGACGAAATACAAACCGTAAAGGCATGCTTGAATGTGTCTGCACGTCCTTTTAATAATTTTCGGTAGTGATGTGGTCGGTAACTAATTTACTAATATAACGGATTCTTTTTATTCAAAAATAATAAGAAAAAAAATCTAGTCTATAAACGTATTATAAAAATAAGTATTCTGTTATTATAAGCAGCCTGAAATTTCAAAAAAAAAAAACCAAAAAACTACCAATCAGTAGCGAAAAAGAGATTATTCGTTTTTATTTTTCATTTACTGACGTCGAAATCAATGAAAAAGTATTTGAATTATCGCAATGAATCTGTAAAAGTGAATAATATTTTCGTAAATAATAATCGGGAAATGTTAATTTAGAGTCATACTAACTAAGCAATTGCTCCGCGTAAAATTTCGTAATAAAGCTACATTCGACTTCATAGCAACTTCGTATATTACTGATAATTTGCTTTACCTTTAAATATCTCGATAATGTAGGACATATATTGTTTCTTACTATCTCTTATTAGCTCGCGAAACAGAAAACCATACCGAACTCAATAATTCGAGAAGGAATACTGACTGAAGCGATGTGCATACATATTTTCCAGCATCGTTCGAGACCAGCATGAAGAATTAGGTTACCTGGTTATTTTTCATTCGTACTTATTGAAAAGATAAAAAGGAAACCTTTTGTGAACCTTATGAATAAAGTACACTTCCCCTGAACAATATAAATACTAGAAACTCCCGGAGTTGAAAAAATAAAAGTAAAACTAACTTCCGAAAGAGTTTTAATTGTACGAAAAAAAAATTGCTCAGCTTTGCTACGAAGATCACAGAAAAATAAAACATCTTTCACTAAATTTCTTTAAAAGTTTCTCAAGTTTTTTTTATGATTATTAATTGTCGTTTCACGATAAAGATTAGTTCTTAGTGTTTTAGAATAGGAAGTTGGAAATCGAAAATGATTTTAAAATTCTTATTTATTTGTAAAAGTTTATTTCTCTAAACCGACTCGGTAGACTAGATGGACAGTTAAATTTTAGTTGGGTTTGGATTTTTATTATACGCAAGATTTGTACTCTCGTCCTATTTGTGCATTGCGAAGAATTTATTATTACTTCAACAACGTAACGATTTTACATCCGGTTAAACTAAATTTTTCTCAAAACTAACAAAAATGTTCCTTCCACCGCAGCGGCGATCGGGAATCGCTAGAGACTGTCGCAGTAGTAAATAATTGGATAATTATTAATCCGCGCGCTTGTAAGACTAAACCGTTGTGCATTAAATGAGGTTTTCGAAAAAAAAAAAAAAAAAAAGAAGAGAAATCAAAATATAAAAAATCATTTAAAATAATTCTTTAAAATATATCGTTAGTAAAGAACGTTCATTGTTAATTATGGCGGGATAAAAATTATTCGGTTAATATTACGGAAATAAATTTACGCAATGTCGGCATCAGCTAAATAATTGAAGTAGCAGGATGGAACGAGGTCTGCGTTATTCGTTGAAATGTGTGCGCGCGGCCATTAAATTTTCTAGAACAACCCAAAATTGGGAAATTATACAACCGATGGTTCTTTCAATGTAGTTTACTGGTGAAAGCATTTTTACAATTCGTCTTTTCTGAAGTAAATTAGAATTTCTTCTGTAAGCTCCGTCGAATAGCGTACAACATTTATACCTAGGCAACCAATGTTAAAACGGCATTACACATAATATGTAGCCAATTCTCAAATGAGCTAAAAGCCAGCACGGCTTTATTGCAAAGTTGATTTTTTTCTTTTATTAGACAAATTCAAGTTTTGTTTTCGCAGTATAAATTTACTTTTATCATCGGGCCATCTTTGATTTATTGTAAATTTCTACTTAAACATTCAACATGACTCATCAGCAAAAATTTGGCACGTCTTAATTTTCCATTTTTTCTTGACAGCGGTACACATTCTGCGTCTGTACGTTGTCTATTTCAAAATGTAAGCAAACAAATGTTTTCTTTTAAATTGTTTTTTTTTTGGGATTGCCTGCCGAAGGCCTTATCCAGCGTTAGATTATATTAGTGAGAGAAAGGAAGAAACGAATTAGAACTGAATACTTCTAGAGATAGAAGAAATGAAAGACGCTTTATATAATAGGAATGATCGTCGGGGAGGCAAATGAAAGGATAAAGGAAGCATTATATGGAGTAGGCAAACCGAGATTCAGGAGCTGTCTATAAAAGTAAGAGCGTTCTCTATGAATATAGACGCGCATTCGAAGAAGGTGTGATTTGTATTGCAGATTAGGTTAGAATGAACAGGATGGAAAGAACAAAAAGGAGAAGAGGACATGGAAAAATGACAAGAAGATAAGCCGACTGTGGTCAAGACGAAGACTGTAGATAGAAGAGATAAGAAAGCGCGAAAAATGAGCAAAGTCAGGAGAAGGGTTTGAATATTACGATGATTTAGGATTAGAAAATAAAAAGGGATAAATATCGTGCAACCGTCTACTATGCCACTTCCTGGAAGGAACAGTAAGATTAGAAGAAGAAAATTTTAATAGAAGTTAACTAGTCTGAACAGCAGATCAAGCTAATGAATCAGCCATTTCATTACCCTCAATGTCAACGTAGTCCATAAGAAATTGTTTTTTTTCTTTTTTTTTAGAACTAGTGCTATACAATCTGGTGACAAGAGAACGAATCAGGAGAATTATGAAATCAGAGGAATGACGAGGACGAAGACAGACGGAAAACAGTAGAACACCTTTAGAATCCGAGACTATCAAGATTTATTAGGATAGCTGAGGACTCCGCGGTAAATACGGAGCAGAAGGGAGGCAGTTTATAGGATTCAAAGTTCTGGAGCTATCAGTAAAGATAACAGTGTGGAAAGGAAATAAGGTTTGCATGACACGGTTTCTGTCGGATTAAATGAGCGGGCGGGTTCTTGTGAAAGGCGGAAAGAGGCGGATACAGGAAATTGGAGTAATTATGCGTAAATTAGGGTAGTTTGTTAAAGGAGAAAATGTAAGGAGCAATATGAGAAAGGATAGGGATTTTTTCAGGCGGAAAACGCCAGTTTTGTAATATGGAAATGTAGGAGTTGATAAGATTAGACGAGGAAATAGGAAATCACTTAGTCAAGAAACGATAACCAAGATAAGATCGACGAATATACAGAGGAATCGTATTAGTTTCCGAAAGAATTTCAACGGCGGGAAACGACTTTAAAGCTCCAAAGCACCCACGGAGACAAAGGTTCTGCACACGATCCAGTTTCGAAAGAACTGTTTCGGAAGCACTAATGTACAAGGAGGAACAATAATCTAACTTCGAACGTATAACAGTAGATTTATTTATATAGGATAATAAGAATAGAAAAGTATTTGGCCCCAAACGGCACGGAGAAAACGCCTTAAGGAGGTTTAGCCTTTTAGAAGAAACAGATGTGTATAACTATTTTATACTTCCGGAAACGTAAGACGACTGTTAAGAAATTTACAGACAAGGTTATTGAAGATGGGTTACAAGGACGCAAAATGAATACAACACATGGATACTTGGCCGGAGAGATGAAAAGATGAATATTAGGAAGAGCCGATTCAACTGTTTCATAATCGTAATGGAATATAAAATTTATTATAACGATGTTCACAAAATAGAATATAACATGCGTATATTTTTCGGATAGTGCTTAAGTGTGGATACAACTATTTCGTTTTAATAAACATCAAACAGTTGATAACAAATTGAATAGAATGTTTACATTATGTTAAATGTAAATGAGACCTTTCCCTGGCTACGCCGATTGGTTGTAAGTGAAAATCGTTACAAAATATTGCGACATTTCTTCGATTGAGCCCATCCGTAAGATTCATGTCGTCAAAACTGCCTGTTCGTTGCTCAAAAGGTATAAATTCACTAATTTCGGGTGAATGACGTCAGTTCATTTTGCTGCTTTAGTTTGTACTGATATGTTCGTTTCTAGTTCAGTCGATATATACAAATTAGAACGACGTAATTTTAAATTATTTATATCTTAAACTTCTGTGCAAGTACATTGAAACAATTTGAAATTATTTCAGGTTACTCGTAAATGCGGTTGACATTTTAAAACAAAAAATAAAAAGTATTATTTGAACTGTATAAAAGTCAAGCGCTAGTGATAAATGGTGAAACAGAAAATCAAGCGAATAAGGAAAGGCGTAGGAACATTTTGTCACAATCATTATTTAACATTAGAACAAGTTCACAAGATATTGAAGGTGGTGGAATAAAATTAGCCGTGTACGATGTGAAACTTTGCTGCACACCGAGTGAAAATGGAAAATCTATGAAAGCAAAACGAAAGTAATGAAAATAAAGCAGAAGACGGAGAGTTGAGACTATAAATGGACAAGCTCTAAGGCAAATGAATGAGTTGGAATATGCAGAAGTTTTGATAACGGGGAACGAGAGAATTGAAAGAAAAACAAAGAATAGCTCAAGCAAAAACGCATTCAATAAAAAAGAGAACGCTAATTCTTTTTGAAAAATGTTGCTACATAAAATCGATGAAAAGCGCCAAAGTCTAAGGACAATAGGAAGAGACGCCATAATCGAAATGAAATTTAGAGCGCATTACTAACCTGTTCGAGAATAATGGGAAAAACGCCAAAAGGAGGACCCTCTATTCCAGATTCACCGATGCCATAAAAGGCAAAAAATCGTACGCGAAATCAAACCAGCTACGTCTCGCGGGTTCCACGCGTTACGCCTTGATTTCCACCGGCCGACGGGTTTCGGCGAAAAAATAATTCAACGTTGTTTACAATTTTAAATTATTTGCAAATACATGAACGAACTAAAAGTAAGGCAAAAATGAACTACCGCGGTTAGTGCTTACCAAATAATGAAACAATTTAAAACCTCTCCGAATATATATACTGCTTTATATAAGTATACGCAATAATTATAGGTCACTCTTTAGATAGACTAACATTGCGAAGAGTGATCTGAAATAATATTCAAATTAATTTCATATTATCATTCATCTGAAAAAGTTATATCATTATATTTTAAATAATGAGAAAAGAAATACAGTCAGAACAGCAAGTAAGCATTTATGAAAGACTAGTAGCACACATAAGGAACCTCATAAAATAAAGCGATCTTTAATATTCAACAAATGAAAAGGTAAAAAATTAAAACGAACATAAAAATATGAAAATAGTTTTTTTCAGTTCGCTTTTATTTTTTTAAATTCAAATTTTAAAATAAAATTATAGTTTAAGAAACTAAAAACAGACGCTTCATTTGTAAGATAAGCGAAAAATAATTTTTAAAAAATTCTTTTACAATACTAACTTATGAGTGAAGAGGTGGGGGGGGCATTAATAATTAATTTCAATTCGAAATAAAACATCGGATGATTTTATCAGTAGTCACGCAGTCTCTCAACAAATGTAAATATTATAAAACCGGCCCATGATTTATTTTGAATTAAAATCAATTATTTATGTCCACCACCGCTCTCTTAAAATATTTAAAAAAAAACTTAATTCTTCGTTGTGAATTAAAATTAATTATTAATATCCACTACTTTACTCTTATGTTAATATTGTAAAAGAACATGATTTTTTATGGTGAATTAAAATTAATTATTAATGTCTACCTCTTCACTTTTAGGTTAGGATTGTAAAAGAATTTAAATTATTTCACCCTTTTTAGCGCATCTTACATATGGAGCATCCGTTTTTAGTTTTTTAAACTATAATTTTATTTTTAATTTTTCAGTCTTGTAATGGAAATAGAAGGATCGTATTTGATCATAATAATTTTCTGTGTTTAATCAAAGCTATACCTACGCTTTTGCCTCTACAGTTCACCCTTTCCGTAAATTCAATAATACAATACAGCAATCTAAATATCCATTTTCGCCTACTTCCCGACGACGTCCGAATGATTTAAAATTTTTACTAATTGTCAGAACCCGATGACATTGTAATATTATGATGCAGAAAAAGAGCACCCTCAACGACGAATAAATTTAAAAAAAGGAAATATTTGTAAACGGAATAATTTTGGTTTTTCGCGAAAACACGGCGGTTTGACGGAAGATCTTCCTCATTATGTTTCCCGCCACGATGCGGCGACTTGGACTGGCTACAGACGCTTTCGTTGAACCGCCACATTGTATGGCGGAAAGCATAACGAGACCGGCTATACGATCTTTTTCTCCAAACCGCCGCATCGTGGAAGGAAACATAAATATTTACATTTTTTAAATTTATTTGTGGGTGCAGGTGTTTATCGGGTTCTGACAGTTAGTAAAAATTTCAAATCATTTAGACGTCTGGAAGTGGGTGAAAAGTGGATTCCAAAATTTCATTACGAACATACACAGTTACCAGTGAAGATAATATAAAGCATATAAAATACAGTATGATCAGTTTCCTTTAAGTGCCTAGCCACATTGTCTGCGTGCCGGTAATACTATTGCAAACTCCGCTGTTAAATCAGTTTTGTTACGCTCGATGTCTTGCATCTCTCATCATCTCTCGAACATAACGAAATTTCTAAATGGTCGCGTTCAGTCCTGACAGGAGCAAGATTGGGTCTCGCAACACGCCTGCTTTCTTTGGAGATATAGCGTTGTATCAATATCCCCTGTCACCCTAGAACTCATTTTGTGGCTATTGCACATCTATGCATGTCATATTTTTCTAACGTACAACACCTGTTTTATTCAATCTCGAGCCTCTCATTGTCAATTTAAAATTTTAACATTAATTGCAAGGGTAACATTTCGAAGCTATAATTCCGATTTAATTTAATAACTTTTAAAATTACGCATTTTCGATTTATTCTGTTATTTTTAAAATTTACCTGTTAAGTTACTTCTCTTTTTTTTTTTTTATGGCATTTTCGTTATAATTGCAATTTTAGTTCGTTCACTTTTGCACTTATTCAAAGTTCATGTTCGCTCACACATAAACACTATGAATATAGCAGCAAAAATGAATGGACGAAAATTTCAGTCAACAATGAACTGGATACAGAAGTAGGGAGAAAAAGTGACTGGGATTTTTTTACCAAACAAATTTTTTCTGTTGCTTCACGCTCTTAAATTCTCAATTTTTAATTATTTCCCGCCGATTAATAATGAAATGGTAATTTTTAAACTAGTCACAGTCCGAGTAAATATCTGCGAAAATCTTTTATGTTTATATAAATAAAGTAATATTTTAATTATTTATGGAAAAGAAGAATGCAAAACAAGAAATTTAGACTATCATGATGTCAAACAGTCTCTTATTGAAACTTAGGAAAAGTATGAACATAATCATTTATAGTATATTTTTTGTATAGGCCCGTGTCATAAAAATAAAACTAATAAAAAAGAAATAAATAAACAAATAAGATTTTACTAGTTGATGCTAAATGTTAACAAAAACGCCAACGCAAATGAAGGCGCCTAGTAGCCGATGTGTGTGTTAGCCTGCAACATCATAGTTCTCTGATTAAGAATAGAAAAGTTTTATCGAATTAAAATTCAAAGACCGACAGAGGAATATGTGAAATTTCGGAAAGTAAACAAATTTCGATCGGTTCGTACAGCCCATGGTTACTTCGAATCGAACAGTAAAATAAATTCAAAAAAAAAGGAAACTTCTCTACGCTCTCTGTTTAAATTGTATGACCCCAAAATGCGAACACTTTTAAAATGAAACTCCATTTGTTACCATTACATATGTAACCAGTGTTCCATTAATCGCATTAATTTCGAATTCTTACAAATCTTAAATGCATATATATATATATATATATATATATATATATATATATATATATTTGAGATTTTCCTTTAATTTTTTTGAAACTTTTATGTGCTTAATTCATAAATTAATTTAAATTAGAGGTATTGAATTGGACTATTAATTAACAAAATCGGTTAATTATGATGTTGTATGCGCTGAGGATGCTGTACGTTAAGTTAAAGATAACCAAAATTTACATTTACGTAATAGAAAATTCAGAACAAAGTTATTCAATATCAGATTTGTAATATCATATGGATTCTAGTAAATGTTTAAAAATATTTGCGGCATTGTTCTAACAATTGTGAAATACAATTTCACGACCTCTAAATTTAATTATTGAAGTGAAACTTTTTACGGCACGGCAGGGAAAAATTTGCGTTACGCATTACGCGTTAAACGTAATGTAGGTATATATTTGTGTGTATGTGTAAGTATGTATAAGTGTCTATCTGGGTCTAGTGGTATACCAAAATGAGTAAATGTATAGTTAAGTATTTATACTACGGGGCTTCGTATAGTATATAGTTTATGAGCATTCTCATATATATATATATATATACATGTAATAAGTACGTGTACACACCACTCTATAGAAAGATATTCACGATACGATACATTATACATTTAGTCTGTTAGTGAGTTTTTAAATCATATGGACGCCTCGCTAAAATCAACGCGTATGACAAAATACCTATGATTTTAAGTGGAGATTTTAATGTCAATTTTTTCATTTAGACAACTCTTTACAATTGATTGAATTTTTAAAAGACAACTTGAACTTATCTCTTCAAAATAACAGGATGATATCAACGACAAAATCAAATACAACGATTGATGCAGTGTAATCAAGATTTTTAGATGATATTGAGTGCAAAACTTATATTTCTTATTTTAGTTACCGTAAGCCTTTGATAACAAAAGTATGTACTGAAACACCCATAAGCATAACTGAAATAGACCACAATGATAATGATACTTTTTTATAAATGTATATAATAAAATTTTTTGGATTTATTATTTATTGAAAATGAAAATTTTGTTTATACTGATACCTTTTCCATCCTAAAAATTAATTTAAAATAAAACTTTATTATAGAATTTAACACATGTAAGCCAAAGAAGTTTCATTTCCTCCGCGTGTACACACTGATACACGCATCATATTTTTTGTATTACATTATAATGAAAAACATGTTATACCTGATATATTATAATGAGTTCGACTTCTTTTAACAACAAAATTAAATATAACAACGAAGGTGAATATTACTGTATGTAATCAAAACCGCAGGTAATGATAGAAATTTCAAAGAACGCATTGTCGAATAAATTCGCTAAATACGAATGGGAAAAGAAAAATATCATAACCAAATTCAATTCATTTACGTTACGTTTTAAATGTCAAGCACGACTTTGTAACTATATAAATATATACCCGAATACATATTAAATTTAAAAAAACAAACCACAAAAAAAGTAAAAAACATTAGATAAAAAATTTTCTTTGTTATTAATGTTATAATCGTCTTCATCAGTACTGTTAACAGAACTCTCAAGTATACGTCGCAAAAGTCCATTTATGTTTCACATCGAAGTTGTTATTTCAAAGAACATGGAGACATCGAGCGATGCTCTTAAACAGGTCTTTCCTTTATTTACAACATACCAGATTATCACAATTTTTTTTCTGTTCTCTGTTCACCTACACTTATTTTGCAATCGCGTTTGGCTTCTAGTATTTATGTAGGTCCTTAATTGGTATCAGATATATTAAACTTTGAATCATCAACGTCATTGGTAGTTTCGTTTAAAAGTAAAAAACCTCCGCGATAATGCTTATACTTTACTTGTATTCGTAATAATCCTATTTCGAATTACTTAAGCTCCAGGCTGATGTCCTATTTTGATTTTCGCTCCTAAAAGAAACAAAACAATAATGACCGACAAACTATATTTACCTATTAACCCGTGATTTATGTAAGAGTAAATTGATGAATGATTAGGACAAATTCTGTAGAACGCATTGTTTCGTTCCTTCAAATAGCGATCCTGGAAAAAAAATTCAAAATTTGGAGCTCTCGACGTTTCGGGATCCTTATTTTGAAGTTGGAAGCTCGGACGCCCCAAACTAGCGAAATATCCGGAAATGGGCGAATTTATAATCTCAGTAAAATTTGTTAAAATACGATAGGTTATTTTTCGCGTTCTTCTGAACTTTTTGGTAAACTTTGAAAGTCTTTTTACGGAAATGAAGCTTTTTGTTTTGCCAAATAGCGAACCTTCCATCGATTGGAAGAAAATCATTTTTTTCCAAAATTTTTCCGGCGCCCCGATGTTCGAAATACGATGTTTTGTGACTATGTACGTGTTCTAGGTTTCAGCATTTTCAGTTTTTTTATTAAGGGCTATTAGTTACACCGACGTACATCCCTTTGTTGTTGGTTTGTCCGCAATTGAAGTAGATGGGGTTAAGGGTAACTCTTTATCGTATTTTCCTCCGTTTTATTTTATATTTTGAATTTCACTGTTAAAGAATATCTAGCAGTGAATTATGGAATTTTTAAAACTGATTTTCGAAGTCAATTTATAAGGAATTATCCTAAAAGTTATAGATTGTTTTAAAGAGATTTTTAATTGTGATTTATATTCTAATTTTGAAGTTGTCAAGCCATTCCTGAGTTATCGTATATTTTAATTCCACCGTTTTTTAACTACTTTATTAAGATTTCGTTCATTAAAACTAATGTTTGGGGCAGGGATCTTTGCTAAAAATTTGTAAATGCAGACCAGTAATTGGCAGGAGGAGTTGTTAATGATAAAAGAAAAATTATATACATAAAATGCATCGTGAAAATTGAATTGATATAAATATAGAAAAAATTAGGACACGACTGTACCTAGACAATGTCGGCCAATTATCGAACTACTCGTTTTTTTTTTTTTTTATTCCTTTACTTAGCCGCTTTTTGTTGACATTGGCTGTCGTATAATTTGATCAGTAGTAATTCTTTTAGGTTACAGCAAGCACATAAAGGTGTCACCGAGCCTAATAACAGCTGAAACTAGAGTGATTTTTGTCCATCGGTCCGCCCTCTCATGGGGCTTCCACCCACCAATGCCGCAAACGTGCACTCTTCGTTCCCACGCGCACTCCGGTTACTAGCGCGAATTTTCAAAATTCCGGGCCTACATATTCTAGCTGGGTTTCAAAAAATTCCATCGCGCGTCCCCAAGCGCGCTGCGCACTAGCGTCACACAGGTTCATTATACAAGTCTCCGCACGTAACGTATGTAGCGTAATTTTTAATTTTAATTTTTCGGAAGACCGGAGGGGTGAAATTTTCGGGTAGTGCTAAAAACGTTCGAAACTCAACACTTAGAACACAAATTTTAAAGAAATTTTCCGAGTCACGTTCTGTTCCGGAATTTTTCTTGAATTTAAATTTTTACTTCAGAAGTTGTATAGAAAATAAGATATATTCGTCCACCAAGTAGCGGCCACCTCTTTTCTCGCATGCGCATTGTTCGCTACCGCGATTTTTCAAAATTCCGGACGTGAGTATAGCAGGGTGTCAAAAAATTCCATCGCGTAGCCACACGCTATCTCATATAACGAATTATGATTTTTGCTGCGAACCGCGAGTAGCGAATGCCCGATCAGATATTAGGGTTTCTCCACTTGAAGTTTTCTCTACGTAAAAGACTCTAATTGCTCACTGAGAAAAGACTGATGGGGGTTAACTTTGTTTGTTCTGAACTTCTGGTGTATATTGACAGGAGGAACGTATCTGTCGCCCATTCGAACTATATTTTATTTTTTATTTTTTGTTATTATCTTAATTATTATTTTTTCACAGTCGTAGCCTGTTGTTAAATGTTTCCTTAGGTCGTGCTTTTACGAAAAAGTGAATCACGTTGCAAATTAAAGGCGCGCAGGTGAAGGAGCCTATAAATAGCCTTATTTTTGAGTATTACAGTCACACTTAATTACTTCAGTTTGCTTCTGATGATGGCCAGTGTAATCTGGTTGAAACGTTAAACGAATAAAATTCTTTTAAGTATCCGAAAATTATTTATAATGAACTTTTTACTATGTTTTAATGTTTAATATTGAGATGTTTCGGTGACACATTATGTTTATAATTATCCGCTGATATTTACCTTATTACATGGCCCTTGTTAATGAATGGTTTCAACTTGACGTGTGAATTTCGAGAATGAATAATGATGTTGCACATCTTCCTCGCCAGTTTCCCCGCCATTCTAACGAATTACACGAAAATCCGAAATTAATCGTCTCCTTATAATCAGGCCAGCCTCGATATGTAACTGTCGCGTACGTAATCGTCAAAGGTATCCTGACACGTTTATAAAATATTCTCAAGATATCGGACCTCCTTTCTTGCAATATCTGCTTTTTTACGTAACGGTGGACCGGCAGCTTCCGAAATGTTGTTTTGCAAATGAGACAGTTAGAGCAATTTCAAGTTAATATCGGACGTGAAATAAAACACATATGTGCTTGACTGGAGGGGATAGGGGCAATTCGGGTCAGCTGAATGCCGACACGTGTTTCCTTCATTCGCTTTGGCGGGAAGATGAATAAAATACACCGTTTCGCTCTTCGCCGAGAGTACGGCTGTCTATTAAACTTAAAAGCTCGCTGCGTGTTGTAAATTCGTTTTTTTATTCATTTCGTCTTTTATGCCGTCCCGTAAAACGTTTTAACCGGAAAAAACGAATATAATAAAACAGACGAACAGATGAAAAATGCTACACATTGTCTCCATTTGAGCTGTTCAGCTAACACACACTTCTGTTGGAAGAGTGTAGGACTTTTCGAAATATACATATTAAAAATGAACGGGTCAACGAACGCGTCTTTGATAAACACTACGATTTATCGTGATCAGTCAGGAAAACGATCGATTAAAGATAGTGCGGCGAGGAGTATGGCGAAAATAAAAAGTTATCTGGATCATGACGCACCGAGATTCGATTATTGCGATACGATGTGAACGGTGTAATGTCGTCCGAACTTGTCAAATTTAGATTGCACCAGTGCGGTTCTTTTGAAGTGAATTTATCATTCCTCACCGCTTCGCATTGTAGCTCGATTGTTCCTTCCGACAATTCCACCCAATTTCCCTGCGCGATGCAAAACGCATATATGCGTATCGTTTAATGAAGTGATAGAAAAAAAACTGGCCTAGTAAAAATTCCTCGCTGACAGCTCTCTTAGACTGACTTTTATCAGCCGAGGCTCCTTATTTTGTTTATATTTTTCTCTTTCTTAACTCTAATATTTTCTTAAAATATATGTATATTACATGTATGTATGTATATATATATATATATATGTATGTATATAATATGTCCTGTTTATATATTTTATAATATTCGCGGTTTTTTAAGATTTTTTTCCATCAAAGAAATAAATTAGAATTATTAATACAAATGTGATAGCAAGTAGCACGTCTGATGACATTTTTATTATATGGAGGAGAATATAAATAATAACGTTCGTTAATTCCCGAGAATGTTCGCGCCAATGTGAGATGATGAAATATATTCATTCTCGTTGTTCCTTTTTTTTTTTTTTTGTATTAATTTCGAAAAGTACTAGCGACTATTACATATTTTTCGAAATAGTCAGGTTTGTTTTTATTTCGGAATATATTTCGAACAATGCATGACGTCAATTATTTCGTAACGTTCTAATTCTGCTATTTCCTCTTAAATTAGCATAATTTAGCAACTGACCTTCGATAGATATGTACATACGTATATTTTTATAAACTCGGGGATTTAGTCGATCTACTCGATTCAGTTGCACCCATGTTACTTGTTAGACCGTCAAAAATGCTATTCGGCTGTTTACATTTTAATTATTTCAGACCGGTTGATTAATATTGAAATATTTTATAAATTCCTGTATTATGAAATAATATCAGGAGGTAAAAAAAAGAAAAACAAGGCACCGAAAAATGAGCAAATTTTTATATATATGGCGGCTTCTCCTAAGAAGCTGATCCAGCTACCCAGTTGCCTATTAATAAAAGCCATACCGTGTAACGGTAAATGATCTTTTTTTAATGATACAAAATGTTTTCGAATTTAAAAATTTTTAAATACGAGGAAATAGCTTATTTTCATTTTGATTTTTCCTTTTTAACTTTCTTTTATTTTATGGGCACGTCAGCACAGGACATTCAACCAACACAAACGATTAAAAGATTAGAAAGACATATCGGGCGATAAGTTATATCAAGAAACGATTAGAGACAGAAGAAATGAAGGTGGCTAACAAAGGAACAGAGCAGAAGAAGATGGAAAAGTAAGAATGTAGAGGGCACTGTAAGGAGTAGGGAGTCCAAGGCTGAGCAAATTGGAATAAAAGATTGCGCGTTTTGAGGAAATAAAGGAACATTCGAATAGAAGATGGTTTGCGTCACGGGTAACATTTAAGGTTGCAGGATGAAAGGGACACAAAGGAGATTGAACAAGAGCAAAGCAGAAACGAAAAGCCGGGAGCAGACTATGATTAAAACGAAGGCGAACTATGGAAGAAGTGACAGAACGGCTAATACTGGGAAAATTGTTAAACCAAGGAGAGGAGGATGGGGAAAGTTGTAAAGCCAGGTAAAAGGAGTCAGGGTTGGAGAAAAGAGACGGATAGAAATCAGTCCAATAGTTGCGGTGAGAACGAAAATAGAGAGAGAGAGTAATGACCTTGGGAAAGAAATCTGCCTATGAAACTATCACTTACGGCAGCTGAGCATGCTAAAGAGTCAGCAAGATCGTTACCAGCGATACGACCGTGGCCAGGGATCCAGAACAGGTCAATTTGGATAGAACGGGAAGCTGTTGTAAATTAAGGAACGAATATAAAGAATAATAGGGCAGGAAGAGGGTTCGGGGAACGGAGACGAGATAGCTAATAAAACACATTTCAAGTCGGAGCGTAGAAGGGAATTTACTAAATTGGAAGTTAAGATACGAGTATAAAAAGGATTGCGTGTAAAATAGCCATGGATTCGGCTAGGAAGGCAGAAAAAAAGGAACGAAGTTGAAATGACTCAGAATAGTTGAGGGCAGAAAGAATATAAGCGGCCCCGACCCCCGAAGCAGATTTTGAGCCGTCCGTAAAAATCGTAAAATGAGCAGGAAATAGTGAGGATAAACTGTGGTTAAATTTTCCGTGAATAGCAGGACGTGAAAGAGACTTTTAGAAGGTAAAGAGAATAGCTTGGAGTAATGAGACAGTTCAGAGAAGTTATAGGTAAAGTATGGAGATTTGTTCTGGGAGAGGGCGAAGTGGGAGAGTGGGACAAGTCGAGAAGAGATGAGAGAAAGAGTTGGAATATTACGAGCCGGGAAATGCCAGTTGACCCGGATATACTAATAAAAATTCATGAGTTTGGAAGGAGAGATGTGCAGACGTTTAATCATGAACCTTTCACCAAGGTGAAGTCTTCGAGAACAAAGAGGAACGAAGCCAGTTTCGGCCAGAAAAGCTGGAATTGGAGAACAATTTCAGGCACCGATACATAGGTGAAGACAAGAGTTTTGGATGCGATTAAGTTTGATGAGCAGGGAAACAGGAGCACTGGCATAAAGAAAAGAACAATAGTCAAACTTGGAAAGAATAATGGATTTATACAGCATGAGAAGAATATATGGATAACCACCCCATTTGGGAAAAGACAACGCCTTCAAAAAATTGAGTCTTTTGAGAGCAGATGTGCAGAGATAGTTAATATGATCATGGAAGAGAGTAGTATCAAGACCGACACCGAGGTAGAAGAAAGAAATGAGCAAAGAAATAGGGACCTTGCACATGAAACAGTTAACCAGGGAACGATCAAAAGGACAAAATGTGAAAATGATACAGGTAGACTTTTTAGGGGAAATAGATAGGTGAAGAGAAGATAAAGAATTTTCTAAAATAACAAGTGAGATGTTAAGCTCCTCATTAGCAGAATACAAATCATCAGAAGAAGAATAGATGAGAATATCGTCGGCAACGAATAGCGAACTAGAAGGAATGGAAAGAGAAGAAAGACTATGAAAGTAAATGTTAAAAAGGGTAGCACTAAGGCACGATCCCGGAGGAAAACCTCGAAAAACTGTTCCGTAATCAGTAAAGAAAGGGGTAGAAAGATGGGCAGTTCTGCTTCGAAAAAGATTGATAACTAAAGAAGTAAACTCAGGAGGAATATTAATTAAAAGCATTTTATTCTGTAGAAATGGAAGGTGGACCTTATCAAAAGCTGAGGTAACATCAACGAACGCAGAGATAGTAAATTTCTTGTGGATGAGAGATTTATAGATATCAGAGAGAAAAAGGGATGTGCAATCAGAAGTATCAAGGCCAGGACGGAAACCAAACATGTTATCAGGAAGAATACGATTATATTCTAGCCACCAGATAAGATGTTTATTAATCATATGTTCGAAAAGTCTTCTTAAACATGAAGCTAGAGAAATAGGACGAAAGGAATTGGGATTCTTCTTCGGAATAGGAATAATAATAAAAGAGTTCCGGAGATGCACAGAAATAAATTGTAGATTAACAAAAGGGTTTTAAGTGCTAATTCAAAAAGTTTCTCAAGGACACAGAATGGAATGTCATTTATACCAGGGTTAGAATTAGAAAGACTAGTCGAGGAAGCACGGAGTTCGTTGATGCTGAAGCTAGAAGAAAGGAAGTGGGAAGAATTTGAGATAGGAAGCGAAAGGAGTCCAAGATTCTTCAAGGGAAGACATATAGAAGAGAGCAACTGAATCAAGAAAAGTAGTGAGTCTATCTGAATTAAGGTTATAATATAATATACGTTCCGAACTAGAAGAGCGAAATGCTTTAGCCATCTTCCAAAAATGGGAAGTTGAGGTAGATCAAAAATGATGAAAAAAAATTCTCTGTGAATTTCTTTTGAATATTTTGAAGATAAACCTAGCCTTGGCATTTGCCTTTTTATGGGCCACGAAGTTAGCAAAGGACGAACAAGACCGGAAGAGTCTAAATGAAAAACATTGTCTTTAAAGGCATTCGTACAATTTTCGTTCCACCAAAGTGAGGAAGCCTGAAGATAGTAATTTCTTTTGGAATGATAAATTGGTGGAGAGAAGGCGTCCAGAGCAGAAGAAATGGAATCAGGGAAAACGTTATATCATTGAATAGGATCAGCGAGGGAGTGTATGTAAGGAAGAGATATGTCGAAATTAGAACGGAATTCATTCCAGTCAATCTTATTTAGGGACCATTTAGGAGCGAGAGCGAGTCTAGAATAATCAGGAGGAGGAGGAGGAGGAAGGAGATGGTGAAAAGAAAGAACAATAGGAACATGATCGCTCCCGAAGGTACCATCTAAAGTTTTCCAAAAGCAGCGAAAACCAAAGTGCGGAGAGGTAAGGGACAGATCAACAGAGCTGGATCAGTGAGAGCGCCTCTTTAAAGAGTAGGGAAGTTATCATTGGGAAGGACAAAATTGTTACCGAGAATAAAGTTTTCTAGAACACGGACATTCCTGTTGTGACGTGCAGAGTCCCAAAGAGGAGATTGAGCATTCCAGCCACCCCCGACAATGAAGAGAAAAGAGTGAGGATAAGCCAAAAGAGTGAATGGGAAATTATTAAGGTCAAAATTAGGAAGAATGTATACAGAAAATATGTGAACAGGCTTATAGTGAATATTTGGCATCGAAATATGGACTAGGTTGGGTGAGTATGGATCACAAGAAAAATAAGAATGGTCGTGGGGGATAAAGAAGATATAATTTCTTATTAGGATGGGTGCGCCACCATAGCCATCAACACAATACGAACGGATTGCAGTAAAGCCACAATGTTAGAGGAGTCCGTAAGCAATGTCTGTTGGTTGTCTCTTGGACTACGGCAATTCCAGTGGAGAATATTAAACTTGTCGATCATTTGGAAGAAAACGTGAAAAACAACAGGAAAAGAATTCTTGATCGCCGACCAAGAAGGGAGTGAAGACAGGAGTATGAGGGGAACCAAAAAAGCGGGGGAGATCAATGCGAAGGTGATGGAATAAGACAAAGAAGTAAGATTGAATCTGCGGCAATAAGGTGAAATATAAAGGAAAGAGATAAATAATAATAATAATTGAAGACAGTAAATGAAGAACAACATTACACCAGAACAACCAGAGAATCCTATCATTATGTAAAAAGGTTATAAAAATGAAGCTATGCTCAGTCCGCATGCAACACGTAATAATAAATAACCAGGTCAATAGTCCTTGACTGACCAAAGGAAAAATTACCGTAACGTTTCTTGGCCGGTAGGTTTCATTAGCTCTCAAAGCGTTTCTCCAAAATAACCAGGATGAACCGTAGGAAGGGAAACATCAACTGCATTGGAATATTAGTTAAAATGTACCGATTCCATATATCTTATAATTCTTAAAAAAAAAAAAAAAAAATGAAATGATTTCGAAAGAAAGTTTCAAACTTCGCACTGAGCCACTGAGAGCAGATTACTTGAACCATCTCTCAACAGCGTTCTGCATAGCAGTGACAAGTTGAAAAGGAGTATGAAGAAAGAATTTAAGAGAGAAGTTAATTGCCGCATAAATTACTGGGCAAGAAGAAGAAAAGCAAAGAGGCAAAGTTAGACGAGGACACAATGTTGTAGGAAGAAAGCAGATCAATAATTTCAGTTGCTAAATCAGTGATAGGGGAAAGAGAAGTTGCAGAAGAAGAAATCGGTGCGGAATAATTGGAGACCGAAGCGGAGGGAACATTCATGCTAGGAAACCCGTGATTATTATTTAAATTAACGGGAAGGTTTAGAGCCCAGCCATTGGAGGGGAAGGGAAGTTGGTTAGAAGGAAGTGGGGGGAATTGAGGCTTAGGTTTAAAAGAATGATAGTTTTTATTGGAGTTGTGGAACGTGGGAGACTTAAGAAGAGTGTGACCGGTAGAAACTAGAGAATCGGGAGAAATTACAGATTTAGAAGAGGGAACAGAGGAGCGACTAGCGTATGAAAAAGCCGGAATAGTGAAAGATTTGCTTTTTATATTAGAAGCTTCATGAAACGAAACGTTTTCAAAAGCCATGATCTTTTTGATGTCCTTTTACGTGGGCCACTTGGGGAAAATGCGGTCATTAGAACAGTGTGAGCTGTTACGGTTTCGGCTTAGAGGAGGATTTTGCAGATTAGAACATTCGAAGACGGGATGCTTTAAGGAACAATGGGTACAAATAGCACAGGAGCTGTGAACGTTTTTTAGAAATGTGACCAAAGAAGAAACATTTGGAGCACTCGGTAGGAGGTTTGATGTTGGGAGATACAGGAAAACGGAGCTTGCAGATTGACGCAAAATCGGGAAGAATCGTATTAAAAAACTTGAGTTCGATGGATTTCGTGAGAATTTTATTACCCTTGGAAGTACGAAAGATTTCTCTTACGGATGTTACAGGAACAGAGGATTCAAGCCCTGATAATATGTCGTCTTCTGAAAAGGAAGGGTGGACGCTGTAAATTACGCCCGACTTATACAGAGAAGTAGTGGGAATGAATGTCTTCAAGTTGTGTTTAAGAAAGAAATTCTGATTATGAAGAAAACAATTTTCCGTCAAAGAAGAAGAAAAGGATACGGAGATTTAGTTTCTTCCCCGATGGGAGATGTTGGTAAAGGAAGACGATGCTAGAGCAAGGGGACGATAATTGCTTAGGTTGGTATTAGAATAAATGTGCTCAACTATAATGGGGAAAGAACCAGGATGATCACAAGGATAAGACTCTCTGGACTTGTTATCCCCGATAACGCTGTTATTATTCTTATTATGATTATCGTCGTTATCGTTGTTACTACTATTACCATTATTTCTATTATTTCCGTTAAGTATTATTATTATAAATATTCTTATTATTATTACTATTTTTATTATTATTATTGTTAATTTTCAAATTGCCGTAGTAAACATGTTTACATGAACCGTTATGTGATTTAAAATGCACAGTGTAATCCTACTCTAACCCTATTACATTGTACTAGTGTTACGAACATTGATAGCATCCGAAATAATTGTTTCGGAAATCACATGATTGCAATAATCAACACTAGCTGCGCGCTCAACATATGTG
This sequence comes from Icerya purchasi, assembly GCA_039619475.1. Taxonomy (NCBI): domain Eukaryota; kingdom Metazoa; phylum Arthropoda; class Insecta; order Hemiptera; family Monophlebidae; genus Icerya; species Icerya purchasi. Next base: position 354,384,235 of record CM077115.1, read on the forward strand.
AGCCTCTGCAATCCGCCTAAACTATGTAAAAAAACGAACAAATCCTAAGTTTTTTATTCGTAACTTAACATGACCTGGAGGCTATTGTAAAATGAGAAGATAGGTACTGCTATTGAAATGTACTTTGAGTAAATATATATATATATATATATATATATATTAATTACAACGTAATTCTTAAGCTACCCCCCCCCCCATTCGAAAAAATGTCCTAAAAAAATGTCCCAAAAAATGTCCCAGAAAAATGTCACAATTTTATGTAATGAAATATGTAACGAAAAATGTAACGAAAAAATGTCTTAATTTTATATAACGGAAGTTAAATGTTAGAATAGGATTTTTGTGCTTATGTTATTTGTTTAGATTACAATTGCAGTTTGCGTAATTTGTTTATTTTTTTTTTAGTTTACTTAATTTTTTTTGTTCCATTTTATTGTATGTTACATTATTTGATCTTTATTTTCGTTTACTTTTTTTATAATTTTTATGTATAAATTTTAATAGCCAGCGATATTTTTTGTGTGGATATAGCTTTCGTCTTTTTCTTTCCACCAAGGTGATGCCGTATTTCTTTTACCTTTTACTTTTTTTTTTTTGTGTTATTGTTATGTTAACTTTTATCCGGATCCGAAGTGAGTTGTTTTGTAAGCGAACATTTTTGTTATTTAATTTTATTAATCCGAAATCACGATCTACTGTATGAAATAGTCCTTTTCAGGACTTTAGCAAGAATTTATCTAATTATTACATAATTTCTTTTGGTTTATCTACATGTTGTAATTTCTATCATTAACGGCAATCTAACAATAGCATTCTTTTTTGTGTGTTGATGCCAGTAAGAATTACGTTGTAAATTTTGATCATTTGATACAAAGTATAGAAGAGAAAGAGACAGAAATGAAAGCAAGAGGGGTCAAGGGGCACAGCCCCTTGCGAGGCCAAAGTGGCCGAGTTTATATATATATATATATATATAAAAATTTCAACGTAATTCTTAGGTCGGCCACCATTAGAAAAAATGTCCCAAAAAATGTCGCAGTTTTATGTAACGTTTGTTATATTTTAATTTTTACCGACATCGAAAAAAAAAAGGATGGTTATACGTTCTTCACGCGTGTTTTCTTTTTTTGTTTGTTTGTTCGGCATAACTCATATTTACATAGACCGATTTTACTAATTCTTTTCCCATTAGAAAGGGTACTATTCAATACCGGTACACCATGTTAGTAATGATAAAAAGCGGTGAACATAAATTGAGTATTCGTCAAAAAACGTGAAAAAATGTGGGGGTCCTTTGGATAATTTTTTTTTTCTTGTTTTGTTTTATTAGTATAACAGAGGCAGTTGATTTAAAATGCTATCAAACGCTTCAATCTTTTCTGCATCTGTCGTTTTCGCACCAAAAAGCGTATCACGTATGAATATGGCAAATTCTTCGCTATTGCATAGTTCGTCGTCCCGTTTTTGTTTCCGCAATTCACGTTTGCGTTTTGTAGCGATTTTCGTTTTTGAAAACACATAATGAATACACACTTCTTATTACTGTGCAGGTTGATGAATAAAAAGTCCCACGATAATAGAGACAAGCATGTCAAGACTATATTGCTAATTTAATAATACCATGGAAATGCAAAAAAAAGTATTATTTTTATATGTTGTAGTTTGTTAATTTGTTTCGGTAGATTAATAAAATTTATGGTATAAATTATTGGTTTTTTTTTTTTTTGCATTATATAAAATTGGGACATTTTTCCGTTATAAAATCTAATGGGGGCCGGCCTAAGAATTACGTTGTAAATTTTGATCACTTTATACAAAGTGTATAAGAGAAAGAGACAGAAATGTAAGCGAGGGGGGTCAAGGGTCACAGCTCCTTGCGAGTGGAAATCAAAATTTTAATAACATTCGGCGACTCTTTAAAAAAGCGCTCTGTTTATCCTTTTTTTTTACACTTTTCACTCATTTCTGAAATAACAGAATGGCTTACATTTCATTATGCTTTTCCAATTACTGAAATAGTTATTATCTTAATTCAGAATTTAAATGTGGCAAAATTCTAGAAAAAAAAGCAACTAAAAACAAAATAAGCATTTGAAAGGATTTAATAATGCTATTTTGGGAAATGAAACGGCAGTTCCACAAGAACGATGTTTTTCCATTTTAGAAATTGACAAAATCACTTTCAAGAAATTCGGCGATTGATCTATACTTTGGGTGAAATGATCAAAATTACAATGTAATTCCAAATCGGACCATATAAATATAAGCTATGCGCAAACAGACATAAAAAATAACCTACGCGACGAACATATAGCCTCCTTTTTTTTTTTGGAAGTCGGTAAAAATTAAAATATTACAAACGTTACATAAAATTAAGACATTTTTTGGGACATTTTCTGGTACATTTTTGGAACATTTTTGCTATTGGGGGATTAATACATTAATTACAACGTAATTCTTAGGCCGGTTGCTATTAGAAAAAATGTCCCCATTTTATGTAACGTTTGTAATATTTTAACTTTTGCCGACTTCCAAAAAAGGTTATCGCATATGCTTTTTTTTTTTTTTTATGTTTGCGCATAACTCGTATTTATCTAGATCAATTGTACTGGTTCTTTGTCCATAATTTATGTCTGCGTTCGGTGGTGGTTTTCGTTTTTGGAAACATAATGAATACACACTTCTTATTACTGTGCCGGTTGATGAATAAGAAGTCCCACCATAGGCAGAAGCATGTAACTTAATAATACCACGGAAACGCAAAAAAAGTATTATTTATGTGTTGTAGTATGTTAAGTGGTTTCGGTAGTTTAATAAAATTTATGGTATAAATTATAGTTTCTATTTTTTTTGTATTATATAGAATTGGGACATTTTTTCGTTATAAAGTCTAATGCGAGTTGGCCTAAGAATTACGTTGTAAATTTTGATCATTTTATACAAAGTATAGAAGAGAAAGAGACAGAAATGTAAGCGAGAGAGGTCAAGGGGCACGGCTCCTTGCGAGGCCAAAATGGCCTATTTTATATAACCATATACAATTATATATATATATATATGTATGTATAAAAAGCGGAATGACAAAATTTAAGACAAAGCAAGTACAGCAAGTTGTACTAGTGTACTAGTATGCAAATGAGCGGACGGTGGATACAAGTTGCCAGTAAATCACATAGTATGTTGTAGGCGTGGAACAAACTTGTAACGAGCCTACGCGTGCATTGCTTTAAAATTTATATTAAAATTAAATTAACACTTTTCTATTAGTAAAGAATTTTGTGAATGTCTTTAAAAAAACAAATTAAAATTTTTAAAGGAAATGTAAAATAATTTAATCACTAGTTTATAATAACTTTTTTCAAACTGACAGTAAATAGTTACATTATTCTAAAATCATACCTTTTAATAGTTGTATTAGAATTTTTACAATTTTACTTTTCAATACTTTTGAAAAATGTGTGAATTTTGGAAAATTGTACACCGTTTTGGTTACTAAATTAACAAAAAATACAAATTTATACTTTTATTTAATTTTCAATAAGATGTGAAATAAATTTATCAATAGTTATTGGTATAGCGATTACCCCCCCCCCCCCCACATGGACTAAAGAGTAACATCATCGTACCTATTAATGTGAATTAAACAAGCCAATCCCGAACTGGAGGTACTTATGTGCACTACTCGGTAAACGACTATTCCCAGTTCATTTTTGGTTAGAATTACGATTGAACTAGACGTGAACTGAAAGTTGACAAAGCCGTACTTATTATTTTGAACTAAAAAAGACAACTTAAACCGGAGCGACTAATGTGCAAGGTTAGATTTACTTTTTTTGGAAGTTCTTTGATATTAATCTATTCTGTACCGGCACGGATAAGAACATAAAGAATGCGTAAAAGTTTTTCCATTCTTGCGCGATCCTAATGGTCAGATTTCTTTAAGAGTTCCGACTACTTCGGCTCACGGACTGCCTTTCGAATTAACGGAAACTTGTATCATTTTTCTGTTTTGATACCGCATTTCTAACTGCTGCTTTCCTACATCTGGCACGAACACATTTTCGTTTTAGGTTTCTCGTGTATTCGGTAGTTTGTCATCTTCGTGCGCAGTATAATTCACAATTATCATTTCCACTTTGCATTTTTTTTTTTTTCTAGCCAACGTAAAAATAGTATCATCTTGAAACTCGTTTAAAAAATAATATTTACGAGAGTTTTGTTTTTGTCGTTGCTTATTGAGTTTTCTTTCGATTTTTCCGAGTAACTGTTTGTTAATTTCCTGCGGGCTTTTGAAATTTTCCACAATCTTCTGTTTATTTTTTTTTCAATTCCATTTTTTCAACGTTTCAAACTTTTTCTCGCGACAATTTTTTTTTTCTTCTAATACCACTTTAAATTATTTCTTTTGAGTTTTGACGAACAATATATGCGATTTTATTTATTTATTAATGAAAATCGTTTATCATAATTTTTCGGCTATATGAGGCAATTTCTTTTCCAGCCGTGTTTAATGTTTCCCTATATTTTTTTCGTTGTCTTTATCGGAGCATATTTTTTTGGCGCATATATATGGATATATATATATATATATATAGTAATGTTATTAATGTTTTTCTATGCCCTCAGGGATGCCACCGTAGAATTAAATTCCACGAATATATTTTATATTTGATTTATATATTTTTCTTTTTTCTTATTATCTTTTTTTTTTTTTTTTATTCTAATTTTACGAATAATATGTTCAGATTGTGAATGTAAATATACTAAAAATGATCTACACTGATATTTCCTCGACGGTCTACCACTAAAAAGGACACAATTGTACGAATATGACGCAGAATAATAACGAAATTAATAATAATATAAATTGTACGCATCCTTTACGACTACCGAATAATTGAGAGATGACTTCATTTGTTAATTTAATACCGAACAAACCGGACTTCCGAATAACTTTTTATTTCGATTTCAATTGTGAAAATGGTCTTAATAATAATGACCTTTCCGTGCGGCAGGTTTACGAAAAAACTATCAACTTCTCTTCTCGAGGAAACGGTTTACGACCTTTGTAAGATACGACACTTGCTAACGGAGCAATTACTACTGACGATCTCTGCTGCGACTGATCTTGTTCCTTTTCGGTTTTGATGTCCTAGCCGTTTCGTTACTTTCTCTTGTTCTCCCTGTGACCAATCACCATCCTTTATCGGGATGAGCCTTTCACCATGCGAATCGCGTGATCGTGTATCCTCCCCCTGACCGACAAATATGATTTCAAGCACTCTCCGCATTCCCTCTCGCACCATGTCTCTCAAATTTCTATTATGTATATATATATATATATATATATATATATATATATATATATATATATATATTACTAATTGATTTATGATTTTATTATCCATATGTAATGTACACATTACAATATATGGATGTATAGATTCGAATAAAGAATACGAATTTGAAACCCCCACAGCGCTATTCATTGCCGATCACTGACACTGCGCATAATTACTGACAATGTAGGCTGACTCCAGTGATATTCTTCATTCAGTGGTGGTCGCACGTAAGTGTACAGATAGTAGTAAGGGTGGATACTGTGATACACGATGGTTATTAAAATAAAAGTTGAAAGGAAGCCTCCTTAGAGGTGCACTTTCTCTGCTCATTTGATGAATCGAAAATTAACCAAAAAAAAAAAAGTATTAAAATACATAGAAAATATGAAAACGTAAAATTTTTAAATTAAAGTAGCGATAAATGCTGGTGACTTTAGAGCATTGTTAATGTTACGGTTGTGTGTGCAGATTCAAATAAAGCGAATTTGAAACCGCCCAAAGCGCGACTTACAACCTCATTAGAGACTCGTTGTCCACTGCAGCGAAATGCATTGTTTTTGGGTTTTTTTCAACGACTGCCCATTACAGTTCGTTGAGCAAAGAAAGTCTACGAAATTAAACTGGGGAATTATTTTTTTTAATTGGTGTTTTGATATTTTTTAATTATTTTTACGTATTGCAGTCATAATAAATGATAATTTGCCTTTTCCTTTGATATTTAATCGAGTTTTTGTGTATTCTCAAATTTTATTTTTAAATACTAAAAGTAGTTTTCTTTCGGTTACATAAAAATTCATAATTTCTACCAACTTCAAATTTCTTGACTTTTCAGTGTAATTTATTAGTTAAACGTAAAACTGATAAATGATACACATGTTATATAAATTAAAAAGCGAGTAAAATATAAATTGATAATACGAGTTGGATTTAATATAAAAAAGTTTTGAATAACATAAATCTAAATCAAATATTTAAACTTTAAAGATTTGTAATAAAAAATACCGAAATGCGTGAAATGTGTTCTAGAAAAACTCGCTTAGCCATTCAAGTGAGGAATTATCGTTCCACTTCCGGTCCCTTTCAACTAATTACTTGCCCTCTCTACAGCAGTGTAGTATTTGAAAAGAGGATAAACGATTTTTAGAAAACGCGTTACACATTTCGTATTTTACATTTCTCGCTCGCAACGGGCAACGGTGAACGGACCTTCCTGGCGGAATTTGAATATTATATCAGTGTAGCCGCCTACTTTATACAAAATTAATTTTAGCTCGGTCTATTATAGCTCTAAAAATACTTATGCTAAATAAATTGTGCAACGGTTCGCTTTTCTTTTTTTTTTTTTTACCGATTTCGAGATTTACTTTGAAAATAAATAAAAAAGTACCATAAAGTAATAATTCCTCGATAAAAGATATGTTATACAGTAAAATATACCCTTACAATGGGATATTATGATTATTCTTAAATAAAATTAATAGCTTAATTAGAGAGTCCTGCGGTACACACCAAATTAAAATTGCAATAATCAAAAAACGATATACTAAACGAGTATAACAGTACACCAATTTACTATAGGAAGGGAGGGGGGCAAGTAGTGGAAATTACAATCTGAATATTTGGTGTATCGAGACTCCCTAATTATTTAAGGTATTAATTTTATTTTACCAGATATATGTATATTATTGTATAAATTTATCGAGCAATTGCTATTTTTTTTTTTTTTAGGGAACTTTTATTAAGTTCTTAATAGTAAATTCTGAAATTGGCATTTAAAACAAAAAAACAACTACTAACTATTTAATACATTTCGACGAAATAGCAAAGTAAAATATTTCGACTCGATTGGAGTACTTAATGGAAGAAATAGGGATGATAATTTTAGATTTAAGTGACAAAGTGTATTTGAGAATTGTTGACTAGTTTGCAATTGCAATGACTATTTATGTAAAGATTCAATATCCACACACATATTTTTCAGTGAAATATTTTAATTATAAAGCACGAATATGCTTTAGATATCGACCATGATTGCAGGGCCGTGCCCAGAATTTTGAAAATGGGGGGAGTTTTGAAAATTTTCTTCGCATATTTATTTTATAAATAACAATACATTTTTCGGTAATATCCCCATACTATTCATAATTTCCATCATTTTGATTTATATATTAATAATTTACATCAATGAATTACTATATAAACACATTAATAAAAATTACATATGTTATTGACTATACTCGTAATAAAAAATTTTGCATATTAATGAAGTACCTAAAAATGTGGGGCATATTATTTCCTTTTTTTTTTGTTTTTTTTTGAATATAAGAACACTCTAAAAAATCATCAATATTTATTTTAGATTTTTAATTTTTTTCAAATCTTTGTGTATTTATAATAACTATTTCAGTTCTAATGCGCGGTTAATATCCCCCTGGGACACGGCCTTGCATGATTGTACACTAGGAAAATCAGATTGTGGAACTTGATGGATTTGATTTACATTTTTAAGGAAAGCGATGAAAAATTAATCTCGCAGCGAAGGCGTTGTAGCAATACAGAAACGAAACACATTAAAAATTATTTCCACTGCGCAGTATGATCGAATTTCACTATTATAACCAACGTCATATATTAAGTTTATTACGGAAGAGTTTTCTTTTTTTCTTATTAACCTAGCGCGAGTGAAATTTTTGAAAGCGTACATTGATACGGCAGTGGAATATCCTACCCGAACGGAACACCACACTGCCTAAACGCCGCGATGGCTGTGAAGAGTTTAAGTTGTATCGCTTTCTTTACCGATCGTAAATTAACAGTTACACATTTCTCTTGCTCCAAGTAAGAAACCGCTAATAGTGCATAATTTTTTCTTTTTTTAATCGTCGACTTCACAATGCCGGCGACGGTGTGTGTCGATTATTATTTTCACCATCGAAAAAAGGTACATATATTTTTTTTCTTCTTTTTCCGTGAGTGTGCGACTAGCCTTGTGGTCTATCTAGCACTTGTCGTGTGGGTGATGATAATCTGTGGAAACTCCTATGCAGCGATATGAGTTTCATCTGGTATCATCCGGTTTAATATATTTGAACCCTACAGCAAGTAGTTCGTTGGCTTTATAAGCATCTGATTTCATTGGAATTATCTAGCAATGCAACGGCCAGGCTATTTGTGTGGCGTCCTAGCTTTCGGCCGTATACAGTTTTGCAGCTTTTTTGATTTCTTCACTGATTGTACTTATATGCACATCTGTATGTAATGTATGATTGTTGATGTATCACGGAGCATCTGTAATTTCTCTCAGGATTTTATTTTGGAAACGTTGTATCTGCGCAATGTTACTTAATCCCCAGAGTTGACATCCGTATGTCCAGATTGGTTTCAGTATTTGTATGGTAGTACTTTGTTTTCCCGGGACAGTTCTGATTTCCTTCGCAAAAGCTATAATAGGTTTCTATATTTCAAGTTCATTTCATTCCTTTTCTTTCCTGGGTGTGTCTTCCAAGTTAATTTTTTATCGAAGTGAATTCCGAGGTATTTTACTGTTTCTTTATTAGGTATAACACCCCTTATTGTTAATATAAATATCCGATATATTACAGTTCTTCTTATTTGTAAACGTTATATGCGCAGATTTATCCTCATTGATACGCCATCGTTTGAACCATGTCGACAAACTATTGACAGCTGATTGAAGATTATTATGGTATTGTTTCTACCGAGGTGCCCGTACATATGCAAAAGTGGCTATTTCTGTTTGATCTGGAACAGAAATATCAGAAGTGTATATTAAGTATAGTACCGATCCCGGTATATTTCCCTGCGGCACACCTGCTTGGATCTGGTGGAGCTCCGATTCTGCTTCCGCGTATTTAACAGAAAAATACTTTTCACTTAAGTAGGATTTTAATAATTCAAAGAGTTGATATGGGAGGTTGCAGTGTATTTTATGCAGTAATCCCTCTTGCCATACTTTGTCGAACACTTATTTAATATCAAAGAATACAGCATCACATACTTTTTTTTTTTTTGGTTTCTAAGGATTCTTCTATTATGTTGACCATGCGATGTACTTGCATATGTCGTTCGAAATTTGTATTCGGAAACTACCGATTGTAAACTGTAGAGTTTTTTTGGTTGTCTTGCCGATTTGTTTGTTTATTTTAAAATCCGCGCAAAGCAGTTGTGGGGGAACGCTCGATTGTTTTTTCCGGCCGATTTCTCTGCACGTTGAATGTCGAGGAGAACATCTCAGGTAAAATTTCTACCGCCGTTTTCCGTTTGTATTCTACCTCGAAATATGTATATAATTTAATTATTTCGGTCGGCCGAAAGCAGCCGCTATATAGTAAAAAGCGAAGCTTAATATCCCGAAACGCGTTGATATTATTGAAATTGCAAATTCGACGAAACACTTTAGGGGCTAATGGAATTCCCGAGATGATAATATTTACCGGGCACCAAGTGTTACAGTGCACTCTTCAAAAAACCGAGCGTTCTATATCAAAAGCGAGTCGAGTTTTCCAGCGGACAGCGCCGGGTCACGTTGCGTGTGCGTGTTACCGCGCGTTCCTGGCTCGAAACACTTCAAACATCAAACGGGACCGGCAATTCTGATGCCGCTGAAAACAGATAAGCTGCACCATTTTGAAACGTAAAATATTCTTAGGATGTCGGGGTTTGGAAAGGGGGGCAAAAAAAAAACTAAAAAAAAAAACAAAACGGTAATTCATAATAAAACTTAAATCGACGTATTCGACTAGACACGTTATTTAGCTGGGGAAATATTGAAGTTTCGCTGAAATGTCTTCTCTTTTTATTCGACCGGCTGTCAACGATTTCATAATTTCTGCGTGCATGCCGTAGCGCGAAGAGTGACACGCGATTGAGCGAGCACGGCTTTAGCGGAGCGTAGAAAAAGGAGAAAGGTCGTACTTGTTGGTAGCGTCGATGTTGCCGATAGTTCGTTTTGTTCAAACAAAAGGCTACTACTCTATTCTACACCTACGAACGCGAATAATTTTCAGCGTCCAGACTCGCTCCCCGGCATCCAGCCCGGCAAAAAGAGAATTATTTAAGATGCCGATGTCGCGATAAGCGAGAGCGCCGATTCGGGTATACAAAGAAGGTGTGTGTAGGTACGCGAGAAGAGCTCTAAGGCCTTTCGCGATTTTTAAATTAATAGCCATCTGCGCGAGGTAACCTATTCATGAAATCCGGTTTTGTCCGAGGATTATTTTCATTTTTTCAATTTTATTCCAAACAGATAGGTGCCGGTATCAATTACTCTCGTGAGAAGACAGCTCCCTCGACTGCCCCTGTCTAGCAGGACACCACACGCCTTATTTCCATAACAACCGTTAAACACCTTGCCGCATTAATTTGCGATAAACATCTTCCGCATACTAAGACGCGAGCGTTCTACCAGAGATGAAAACCTCCGCTACCTAAACTTCAGCGCTATTCTTTTTTTCCCATATAGGCGCGTGCGTTTCACTGTGTCAACCTCTTATAAAACGCGCTAAACAATCACTTTTAAAAAAACCTTCCGACGTTGCTGTAACGGGTAAAATTCATCGGAGCCATGATTAGAACCTGGTTTTCGAATCTCGCATATTGTAACTTTTAAAAATTTCGCTCACGCTAGATTATAATTAATTGATGCGCTTCAAAATAAATAAATAAAATAAAATAAAATAATATCGTTAAAAAAATTGTGTACACCGTTAAATATATAGGAGACTCGACTACGTTTGCTGTATCACAATGTCCACCAGGGCATCGAAGAGCTGATGTTCATTAAACGTGCGTCGTCACGATGATTCTGCTACTGCCGTGCGTTTTTCCGATCAAAATTTTAATTACTGGCAATGTTTCGTTTCCTTTCTGTTTAAATACTTTCTTTTTTGTTTTCATTATTTTTTTGATATTTGGAGGGTTTTTGTTCCTTTAGACATGCTGGTCTCTCGTTTTATGGACCAGTGTTCGGTGAACGCAAAAAAAAAAAAAATTGGATACCAAAGTCTCTGCTGTCGGGGTAATTCGTGAGAAGATAGGGTCGGTAAATGTTTCTCTACCAGATCGGTATACCCCGTGTTATTGTGTAGAAGCGTAATTAATGCGTATATAATATTGCGGAACTCTGTGTGCCCCATACTTCAATAGGCACTATTATAAAGACGTGCAAATGCATGAACCATGCTATTCCCCCGGATGTCGTACTCCCTCCAGTCTATTTCATGCGACGATTAGTAGGTTACGCGCAGGGATTAATTAATGGATTGACTCCTCTTCCCCATTTAGTAGTTAATCATTGGAATGTTCTTATTATACCGCTTATAGTTTCGATCTCCATCGAGCATTATTATTATTATTATTATTATTATTACGGAATATCTAATTAGAGCTGTTCAATATTACCTATCGCGCAATAAATAATTTTATAGGGAATGGAGTTGGAGTTGGATATTAGTCCCATATGGTACGAGACACGATTAAATTATTCAACGGTTGGAATTTTATTGAAGCGCAAAAAAATAAAAATAAAAATAGCCGGGACTAATTGTGAATAACAAACACCTAGAGAACCGACATATATTCCGATTGTTGTAATTTTTTTTTTTTTTTTGAAGAAAAATATTTCTCCATTGCATTCTCGCAACTGCCGTGAAATCGGCCTAAAATTTACGATACTAAACGCATGAAAAATCGTGAAACTTCACAGATTGAAAAAACACTCGGAACATCAGCAAAATGAAAATCTTAATGAAAACCGACTATACATTTAACACTGACCATCACTTCTAGACATCAATTTTGCATAACGTAAAATTTTATTAACCTATAATTAATTTTAATGAATTCATTCGCACTTTCATTTCGTTTACATTACTACTTATAAGGTTTATTTTCCTATTTCTCTTTACAACTCGGACACAGTGAGAGATAATTTTTGTCTTTTCTAAGGTAGAAAAACGTGTCTTTCTAACATTGCCAATGTTACCGAAATAGTTACTGTTGTTTCCCAATAAACTTATAGATTCGCTACGAATGACTGTATTCTTTACGAAAAATTTCTGGGTAAATTATTATAAATTGAAATTAATTCGTTCCGAAGTTTTGTCCTATATTTTTGATATTTGTGTTTTTTCCCCCGACGAGGTTATTACATCGCCGAATTAAACTGTTTTATTTTTTAAACTCGGAATAATCAAACGCGCATTTTTTTTTCTCTTTTTTTTTTTAAATATTTTAAAAATCAATATAAGAAATATTGCGAGTTTTTGTAATTTCCATAAAGGAAACATAATCGAGTCCATATTATCGGATATCGAAAATATTAGAATTTTATAATATTTCACGAAACGCCAAATTCCAAAATATAAAAGACGCATATTTTCTTGCAATTATCCCATTAACAATATTTTAAAATTTTACATTTTAGTTTTAAAATAGTATTCTTCAGAATTAAAAAAAAAAAAAAATATATATATATATATATATACGTACGAATGTGTTCTATTTCACAACTAACATGCCTGGCGGTGTGTCGCATAAATATTGTAATTTCACAGTAAGAAGCGGACAATTGTTTCGTCCAGCGAAATACATAGCACTAAATTATAAGATTGCATTGCGAAATGCTCGGATCTTTTAGTGTTATTAATGATTCTTTATAGTTCATTTTTGTTCTAAAATGAATTTACCTAAGATAATTGTTAAAAATTTGTCATTTTTACTGCTCGTAATTTATCACTAGTATAGACTTTTTTTTTTTTTTTTTTTTTTGTTTATTAAATACCGAACGATGGAGTTTGTTGTAAGAATTTTTTCAGCATCCTGGAGTTGTGCAACATTGCGAAACACACTAGTCCGTCTAACAGCATTCTGGAATTGTATATACCACGTCCTCATTCAGAAAAGTTTATTAATATATCCTTTTTTTCTTTTCCAGTTAAAAATGGAATATTATCCCCGAAAACTTAACCAACCATTAAATGTTTCTGGTTTCATTATTCACTGTTTTACTTTCCTACTCTTTTATATAACATTTTTTAAAAGTTAAAGTTATTCGCGGTGCTAAAATAAGCGATCCGTTCAAATAATTAGCAGCGGGGGGTCTTAATTAAAATAAACGGGCAATAATTCAAACACTACGCAAACTGTCTCTTCTACTTGTTATTCGGGTTTTTCAATGCTCGTAATTTTTATATTTATACCGGCTGTTTAGAATTTGTCAAAATTGACAATTATCAAATTGTCAGCTTTTCCTTTTGCAAATATTGTTGTTTAAAGAAAATTTTATATTTATTACACAGACAGGTAATTTTCTATCTCGCCGAGGCACATATTTTAGATCTCCAGATGGATAGCCTTCTATAACTGTTAACAGACGGGAGTGTCGATTTTAATTGGCACCATGTTATGTTGCGTAAAATAATGACTTTTTCAAATTCGGAATTGTCTTCACTAAAACTTTATGTCCAGCGCTTTCTTTAAAAGTATCCATTTCAAATCTGCATTAAACCGTTATTCGGAACCCGTTGGTCTGTCTGTCATTAGACTTCCGCTTGATAAACGAAATAATCTGTTAAAATGAGGGCATGTTTTACAAAATCCAGCGTCTGGCCAATTTGTTTATTTTCTTTTCACTACGAGATATAGGATTCCATCCGTTGCATAATTTCGAGACATTCGCATTATCCGCCAGCATAACCCATTAATGTACATGAAAACGTTCACAGAATCCCGATTTAAACTGTTATTAGCGCTAATCGAAACACTAAATTATCGGTATGTCTCACCGTGGTGTGTTTTTCGCAGTTGGTTTTGCATTTACAAAGTCCTCCATTACATAATCTGGAGCGAATAATTTCCGGAACTGGGGAATTTCTTTCTGATTATTGTGCAGCGAAAGATATCGATAAACGAGAAGAAAACCTTGTTCGACTCCTGAGATCGCTGGAACGGGCCTAATAATCGTCGTAGGTTATGTAAAAATTTCTAAGCATTTCCGATTTCGTTCCTTAACAGCAAATCTTTATTCAAAAAATCCGGTGCTTCAAGTTCAAACACGAAAAAAAAAAACAACTTAATTCTATTCCATTTCGCAGTGTAGTAATTATATTTCAACTCTGGTGTCGAGATGAGAAACGGATACAATGTTTATACAGGGAAAACGTATTCGCTGGAGGAGTTCGTTTTTACACACATTGTTAAATGCGGTTGAAACCAAAAAAAAAAAAAGTTAAATATCTGCAACTTTCAGCTGTTTAATTTCAGTATAATTTTTGTGTCCTCTTTCTTCTTCGTCACCTAAACGAATATTTAAAGTTACGACTACGGCTGATACAAATTGAAAAGTTCAGTTTTTCCGTGTAACATCAACTGCCCACAGTATACGTTAGGAGAATACCCACATTTGTTCGACACTGTTTTTGCTAACGAATTGGAACTTTGAAATTTCTTTTTAATTTTATGAATTTGATTAATCGAACGACGGACTCTCGACCGTACTTTGGAAAATTTTCGAATCAATCTAGTAGTGGGGTTTTCTTGACTCGCACTGCCTGCCGTACGAAGAACTCAAAAAATGAGGAGGAGGTTCGTTGGATTTACTAATTGCGGAGTACTACAATATCGCTCGCTAATGAGAAAAATTATTTCTGGCTCATTATAGAAGACATCAAATATATTGATTTTTCAGCGGCATAGGGTGTGCCGCATGAAAAATCTTCTTCAGAAACCTCGACAATGGAAATGGCTAAGTCGGACAAACTCTTCTCATTTTCATACTGATGAGACTTAATAAAGTGCTCGTTTTTAAAACCCTTTGAAGTGAAACTTTGATTAATCTGGCACTTTGAAAACGTCTTATTGACATTATGCGTAATGCCACTGAGGCTGTAGTGTCAAATCTGCACCACAGTCGTTCACCGTATATTCTCAAAAAGACAGTGCTCATACGGCCACAATTCTCTCGTTCTCGTCTTCGAATCAACCGTCAGTCCTCAATTTTATTTTGATTCGTACGCGATACGTAAAGAAAGCTAAGGAAACGATACTTTCTCGCGGTTATAAGCGGGGGAGTACTTTAAAGTATAATAAATATTTCCTCAAAATTTCCCAACTGAATGGCGTCAAAGTAGACGGAGTTCGAGTTTAAATCAGTTATCGGACGCAGAAAATCAATCGGTTGTAACTAAAAACGGTTTATTATCGTTCTCTCTCTTTTTTGGCGTAATTCCTTTTAAAATCTTTTTAAAGATCGCGTCGTTTTTGCTGGTAGGCGATAAAGCTGCCATTCGGTAATTTCTAAAGAATTTTTCCTTTTACAGTCTAATCTCCATTTTGCGCCACGTGTTTGAAATATACCGCGTTTGTTTTGTTTTTTCGAATGATTTGTGACTTCTACGGCGTAACTGTTTTATCATGCTGAAACGAGTCGATACTTTTTCAAATAGCAGACAAGTATTTATATCACTTGCTCATTTCCTTTCGCGCTGGTCAAATGATTTTTAACCGTTACATTAAAAGTCACCTAAAAAAGTATCAGACACGTTATGTATGAAAGTGGGTGTGCTTGCAACTATTTCTGAATAGCGTTTTTTTTTTTTTTTTTTTTTTTTTTGTTAGTCAGTTTAAACGTGGCGCATTCATTTGTTTTATGTCTCTATTAAATTATTTCGATAAAACCAGAAAAATTTAGCCGGGGGCATGTGTACTGGCCACGGAGAGAGAAGTTTTATGACCACTGAACTGACGATGCGCTTTCGGCTAAATTGTAATTTAGTTAAACGTCTGTACATTGAAAATAAAAAGCCGTCTCTACCCACTTCGACGAATTCAGAGCCAGTAAAATATATGCGGTTGACGTTTAAGCTCGACCTATTCGCCGTGAACGTTCAAATTCCTTGCCAGGAGCAAATTGGATGAACGTAAATGTGTGTAGCTTCACTGCTGGTGAACGATGTATTACTTCGACAGAAAAACTGCCGGACCTTTTTTTAATAATACGCTACTGTTGTTTAGAAGTATAATAAAAGTTCGGTTTATGGTATGCAGCTTGGAAAACGACCGAATTTGAACTGACAACTTTTAAAGATAACCTCATGCGCCTTTTCAGAAATTCATCTTTTCAACCTATCGATGCAGTTTCCTTCCGCGCCCGAATTTCCTCCGCAATGGCGTCACGCTTTAATTCACGTGTCGGTGCAGAGTAGTCGCGCGGTCTCTTTTACATACATAAGTATTTTCCTCAAAGCAATGCTACAGGTAATTTCTGAATCTCAACTTATCATCTATTTACTTTTACGCGACGTGTACGAATTGAAATAAAACCCGGGGGGTGGGGGGACCGGTTCAAAAATTTGAAGAAAAAGACAGGCGTCAGAACGGTCTTGGGCAACATGGGACAGAGTTCTCTCACAGTGGTATCACGTATAATTCAATGGAAGAAGACTAGAAAGAAGATTTCCGTTAATATGCGTGCCCCAGACAGAAGAAAAGTTGAGCCGGTCGCGGCAACTGATAATTTCGCACGCATACGTGGTCGCCGATGGTACGAAGATGACGAAAAATGTGCTCCGTAATTAGACGATCCGTTGAAGCTTCTTTTTGAATATTTTGTAAAGCCGCGAGGCAGTACAGATCGAGAAAATCTCGCTAATAGATTCGGATCGAAAGTAGAATTCTGTATAATTCTCTAAAAAAAGCATATTCGATAACGCTATCGAAGGTGGAAATATCATAAAACAGTTTTTACAAACGATATCGAATTTTGAGGAGAAATCTCAGGAAGGAGTCAAAATATGGGTAGTACGAGATGCGAGGGCGATGAAGGCTTCGAATAAGGTTTATAGGTGAGAGTTCGTAAAATGAACACCGGATCCGTATATGACTAACACTTTCCGTAAAAACCATAATAATATAGTAGTAATCGAGGATAGGAGATATCGGAAAAGTATAGAACTTTTGACTTTGAGAATCAGATTTGTAACAGGTAAGTTAGACAGGACACGGTAAATGCGAAAATTAAAAAAAAGAGTAAAAATAGAGGAATTTACAAAAAGTACAGAAAGCTCGCAGAAAACTGCTATGTTGAAGAGTATAGTGCGTAGTCACATTTTTTGATCCAATTTATTCAATGAGAGTTTGTTGACTCTATTCGTTGAAGAACAACTCGTTTACTTTGACATCAGGCCACACGGAGAGACCATCGACAAATCCTCACCGGTAGTAGCACGATAATGTACATCATGTATTAACAGTCACTGATGCTATTGAACCTTTACTATTCTCGGTACAATGGCTTCAGGCGTGAATTTTTTCATATAACTACGATGATGATACATTTTTTATGACATCACTGGAGATACATTTAATTTTTTTTGACGCGTGTGTAATAGTACAAACCGCGACGAACGGACGATAACATACGCACTGTCGTCGAAATGCTACAAGTTGCGTATTTTTTTGGGGTTTTTTCAAGATGGCGCGAGAATCTGAGAACAAGAAAAAATAAGGGTCGACCAATATTTAGTTATGATCGAGGAAAATAACTAAAAATACAAAGTTGCCCCGGTTTAAATTAAATATCTTGTACTAAACGGTTTCGATTAGTAAATTTTAGGATTCTGTACACATGGTACGGAATCCTAGTAAGGTGGTTGAGAAACAACAAAAATGTTCAATTAAAAAATGCAATAGCAACGGTCTGACTGATAAACTTCAAAATTGGATCATAAACTACAATTAAACTTCTATATCTATAACTTGAAGCGATTAACCTGGCCGGCAAAAAAACCCGTTAAGAATGTATAATGCGGAGTTTAAAATGATACCTGAAAAATCACCGTTAAAAATAACTCATCAGCGAATTACCCTTTAACAGTGAAATTTAAACTATGTAAAAAAAAACGCGGACATCCTTTCGGAAATTCAAAAAAATATTATATACGCCCCCCCATGGGATCAAAAACGGCAAAAAAAGAAAGAAAGGATGTTCACGTAAACAATAGCCCGAGTAAGAAAGTTGAGGTCTTTGTATTCCAATCTGCTGTCACTCAAACTCCCTACTCCTTATTGTGCCTCGTATATCTTATCGTTTCCGTCGATCGCAGTTGTTCCTATCCTCAGTTCCTTTATCTTATCAATATTTGACACCGACTATACATCTAACTGATCCTTCTCCTTCGTTTCATTTCTGGGCGAAGATCCTTTGTTGACATGCCCAAAGAAAAAAAAAAAAAAAAAAGAGGTAACACCAAAACGTATCTCACATACATGCATAAAAGACCGCTTTATAGGAAAACTATAGCGAAGCTTACAACTTTATATTTAGTCTCCCTTAGAAATAGTTCGAAATTTTTGAATAAAATATTTTTTTCCCCAAAACCCGTGCTTTATATTGATAAGAAGATTGCTACTTGTCGGGAACGAACCCGCATCTAGTTTCTCTAACGAAACTTTCAAAGTTTGCGAAAAGTTCAAAAAAGCGTGAAGAGGAAGGGGAAAAAAGCTGAATCCAGTCGATATCCAAACAACTAAGCCCGTTTATTCGTAAGGAAAGTGGACGGAGTCAAAATAGTATCGAGTAATTTTACACATGTACGTTTTGCAACTGCAGTACCCGTGACTTTTTTCACAAAAGATTCGTCAGTCGACGTCTCCATCCGCTAATATTTCTGACTTTTTTTCATCATTCGCTAAAGGCGTGTGTATACACAGCATAGCAGAGACGGTCTTGTCACTTGGTTCGTCGGAAAGTTTTTTGAAAGTAATTTAAAAATTTAGCAAAGTCAGCAACTGTGCACCCTCGGGCAGTCCGTAATAAGAACGGCGGGGTTTAATGGTATAATCTTTTTATTGTCGCTAATTATGAATACGGTGGCTATTTAATTTTTTCACGGTCTTGTAACATTCCGGGGCCGGGGCCGATATTAGCATTTAAGCTTAAAAGTGACTCGCGCCCGTACTGGTGACTGAAGCGTGTTTGAAAATATTTCGTTATAAAGTGTCGGCGAAAGTTTTTAACCGAGCGCTTTGACGGCGATACGATGAAAGTTCGCAAGTCAAGTAATTTGTTTACAAGAGAACAGTTTCATATTGTTTGTTTTCAACGTCATTATAATATTATCAGATTTTTCTTTTTATCTATTTTTAACGAGTTTTTTTGCTTTTATAAGTAATAAAATTGAGATTTATTTAGCCACGCAGCGGCCCCATTTATCGGTAAAATGAAATACTGAAAATGCGACCAACGGATGGCGTGGGGGGGGGGGGGGGGGGTAAGAAAAACAAAAAAAGTGTGGAGGGTTACAGTGACGTCATCAACATTTCTTTAAATTATCTAGAAATTTCACAGGAACTAAAAAAAAATTTTAATTTATTTTGCATTTTTATTAGATTAACGTAGATATAAAGTTCCCTTTTCTTTTCATCTGTATATTTTAAAATAATTACGGAAAATATACTGTAATATTTTAAATACAAAAAAAAAAAAATTATAATCTTCAAAAACATATCCATTATTCAATGTTCCCAAAAAAATCGTATGGCACTATATTTTATCTTCCTCCATTTCGGATATATACGCGATAGAGAAGAAATATTATCAGTTTTCCGCTCTTTCTCTGTATTTTTTTCGATTTTTTTCTTCTTCTTATATTTTTCGCTTTCTTTAGAATTATTTTCGTGAACGTTGATAAAAACATGCGAAAATGAAATAAGACGTAATAAGAGCCAGGTACTTACTAGTATTGTCGTGACCAGATGACGTCAAACGCAATGTGTAAACACAACTGATAGCTTATATATGTATATATATATATATATATATATATATAGAAAAAATTCAAGAGATTCAAAATATTTTAGAACGGAACCAGCGGGTAAATAAATTACGGGACCACATTGGCCCTGTCGCTATACGATAAGTTATGGCAATTTAACTTATTTACGGATAAAATTCGTATTGTTAGCGCCGTTGTAAATTATATTTCACGCAATTCAATTTATTTCCGCGGCGGAGGAAACAATCAATCACCTGCTTTCTATCAAATCAATCATAGCCCGAAATCGTCGTTTGTACGTAATGTAGTGTGCCCTGCGTGATGTGAACTAAAAAATCCAGTTTTGTTTCGTTCAGTAAGCTACGGTTACTGTGTTTTTGCGTCATTTATGAAATCCGAAAAAACACTTAATTTGTCCCTTCTATAATATATATAGGACGAGGAAAATTGACAACGTCATTCCTAGCCCCCCCCGCTACCTTTCCTGTCCGAACTTGGTTTTCTTATATATACAATATACGTAACGTTTTGGGATAAAATAGAGTGATGCGGATCAAGCTAAGGATGACGTTATCATTGAATAATATAATTAACCAGGGACAAGGGTGTCGCCAGCCGATGAGCCAGGGGGGGCAAGATAATAGAGAGAAGATATGAGTTATAGGAAAAATAAAATTTATAATTTGTAAAGGTTTAATATTTTATTAAACAAAAATAAAATCTTAATTAAAACTTTCGTGGGTTTCTGGCAAATTGTTCTACTACTTTATTATAAAAGTATTCCAAATTGTCCGTAATTACGGGCCTATGAATACTCATAATGTCCAGTTGATTAAAAAGTTTCAAAGCTCCAGGGGGGGCAACGGCTCTCTCCCCCACCCCCCGGCAACGTGCATGACCAGGCCTATGGCTATTACAGTACAAGGCTGCGCGGTTTGTTCTTATAGATAACAGCTTATTCCACTAATTCTGATAATACAGATTAAATTTCACCGGGGGAATTCTTAAGGATTTTAGTGACTATTTTATTATTTTTAAAATGAAGCTGATGGAGTGAGAATGCTGGACAGTCACACAGTATGTAGTGAGTTGAAGGGGCAACACGTTGGCATCAGAAAGGTAACTTCATAGCAGGTGGGGTTCTTTGCAAAATAAAATTATTCGACATGGTTGTGTGACCTGTGTATAAGCGGCTAAGGATATCTCTACCGGATTTTTTCTGGCCACCAGCAACGGTCGATTTTTTCGATACTTTGTCTTCTTATATATACAATATATGTAACGTTTTCGGACAAAAATTAAACTCAAAAAAAGTAATGGAGGTCGGTCTAAAAATGACGCTGCGATTAATATATGCATATATATATATATATATATATATATAACTCGGTCTTTTTGGCCTCGCAAGGGGCTGGGCCGCTTGATCTCTCTTCCGTCACTTCTATTTCTTTCTTTTTTATACTTTGTATAAAATGATCAAAATTTACAACGTAATTCTAAATCGGTCCATATAGATGTAAGTTATGCGCAAAGAGACAAAAAAGAAAAAAAAAACTGGACGTATAAGTTCCTTCTTTTTCGAAGTCGATAAAAATTAAAATATAACAAACATTACATACAACTGGGACATTTTTCGGGACGTTTTTTAGGATATTTTTTCGTTACATAAAATTGAAATATTTTTTTCTAATTAGAGCCGGTTTAAGAATTACGTTGTAAATAATATATATATATACACATATATATATATATGCACAGGTTGTTGTAACTAGAGTTACCTTCTCTAGTAAGTAGTCACTCGATCGTCAAATGGTGCTAGTCCCGCCGACGGAGAAATGAAACAACAACCATGTGAGTTCTGTACGTCCACGTCGTGCAGGGTGGTAATTTTCTGTTCGGCGGGCTAAGCGCTGATCACGAAAGCTAAATCAGAATTCACATTATACTGCTGATGGGAAAACGGAGGGAGGTTCACTTGCCGAAGGTTTGCCTGCCAATAAATACCGTTAAGCTTTTTACTGCAATTATAACAGCAGACTATCAGCAACTCGCTCGGGACGTATGTGCCCCAGTCGGATTGGTGAACATCAATCTAGAGCAAGTAGGCGAGCATCCCGCGCCCTAAAACGGGGTCTTTTCGGCTAGGGGAGTAAACCCCGACAGAAAATCCTGCAGAAGGCAACGGGAAACCACTGCAATATCATCCCAAGAAATATCATCATGAAAGTAAAAAAGGAAAGGATATATATGCCATACGGTTCGTCTGGCGCCCGGCGTTATCAAGTTTCCAGGCTTGGTAATGGGAAATATGCGACTGGCCATGCTATGATGGATCCCAGGTCTAGTGTGGAAATTGAGAGACTGGACAATAACACAAGTGGGATAACAGCACACGAAAGAAAAAATCTCCGACAGTTTTGCGATAAGACGTCTGAACAGAGGAATGGGACATTAAGATTCCGGGAAGGCAAAAAAATGGGGCGAAGAAATACAAATCATACAAAGGAAACTATTATGGGTACATGGAATGTGCGCACATTATACGAACCGGGGAAATTATCAAATGTGATTCTGGAAATGAAAAGACTAAAATTGAATATACTTGGCCTCAGCGAGGTAAGATGGCCTGGAAATGGAAAGATTGCAACAGGGAATATGACAGTGTATTATTCAGGTGACAAAAATGGAAAACATCATAGAGGAGTTGCTATAATAATTGATAAAGAATGGGATAAAAACGTTATATCTTGTGTTCCTTACAATGATCGAATAATAGTGAACATAAACATTATACAAATATATGCACCTACAACTGAAGCAATTATGGAAGAGCTTGAAGAATTTTACGTGGATATTGAAACAGTACTAAAAAGCTGTAAGAAACAAGAAGCCACATACATCATAGGAGATTTCAACGCCAAAGTGGGAAATGCAATTACAAAAGAGATAACGGGACCATTTGGATTGGGAGTCAGAAACGACAGAGGGGATCTCTTAGTACAGTTTTGCCAACAAAATGACTTAACTATTATGAACACATACTTCAAGTTACCCACGAGAAGGCTATATACATGGAAATCTCCAGCCGATACACCGGGAACAACAATCCGAAATCAGATTGATTTTATAATTGCCAATAAGCGTTTTAGAAATAGCGTATTATCTGTAAAGACTATGCCAAGTGCTGATGCGAATACAGACCACAACCTGCTACAAGCAAAGATACGCATAAGGGTAAAGAAAATCCAAAAAACTAAGAAAATAGGATTAGATCTACAAATTCTACAGAACCATGAAATACGGGAAAAAATAAAAGAGCAGGTGAATGATCAAATACGAAATATGAGAGACACTGGAAATATTGAAGAAGACTGGAGACAAATAAAATCTGCAATTAATACGATAACAAAAGAGCAACTTACAAGGAAACAAAACAGAAAACACAAGAACTGGATGACCAGCGAAATATTAGACCTAATGGAGTATAGAAGAAAGTGGAAAAATAACCCGCTTAAATATAAAGAAATTAACAAAAGCATCAGAAAAAAGATCATACAAGCAAAGGAAGAATGGTTGAATGAACAGTGTAAAGAGATTGAGCAATTACATAGCAAACATGATGAATTTAACATACATAGGAAGATTAGAGAAACGACGCATACATATAAAAAAAGACATATAACTTTTCTAAGGAAGGAGAACAGAGATATCATAACGGATACTGATAAAAAGGTAAAAACATGGGAGCAGTATGTGAAAACGCTGTTTGATGATCAAGAAGAAAGGATGCCACAGGAAGAAGGGGATACGTTGCCAATCTTGGAATCTGAGGTGGAGATGGCAATCAAGCAAGCTAAAGTACGGAAGGCGGTAGGACCTGATGAGGTGCCAATAGAGATATTAAAAATGTTAGGTCCTATGGAAATCAAGAAAGTTACTGGCTTTTTCAATGTAATCTATAAAAATGGGAAAATACCGGAAGATTGGCTAGAATCAAGGTTCATTACCATACTAAAAACAACAAATGCATATAGATGTGATGAATATAGATTAATTAGTCTAATGAGCCACGTTCTAAAAATATTTCTGCGGTTAATTCATCGACGCATAATTAAAATATGCGAAGAAAACATGAAATGGAACCAGTTCGGTTTCCGGAACGGAATGGGTACAAGAGAAGCGTTATTTTGTATGAAAACTCTAATCCAAAGACAACTGGAGTTCGGAAAATCAGTATACATTTGTTTTATAGACTATTACAAAGCTTTCGACAAGGTACGGCACACGGAACTAATAAAAACATTAAAAGATATAGGTATTTGCCAGTCGGATATTAAGATTATACAAACGCTTTATGAAAAACAACATGCAAGAATATTAATAGATGAACAATTAACAGATCAAATACCAATAAAACGAGGGGTTAGGCAAGGATGCATATTGTCGCCGGTACTATTCAATCTGTATTCTGAGGCAATTTTTGCTCAAGCTTTAGATGAACGTAGCGAAGGGATAAAAATTGCAGGCGAAAGAATTTCAGTGATTCGTTTTGCTGACGATACTGCACTACTGGCGGAAAATGTAACAGACCTACAAAGGCTACTAGACATAGTTGCAGTAGAAAGCAAGAAGAAAGGAGTCAGTATAAATACTAAAAAAACAAAATTCATGGTAGTTGCAAGACAGCCTAATCTAAATGAAAAATTATTTTTAGACAGCGAAGAAATTGAACGAACGGAAAAATATAAATATTTAGGTAGCTGGATAACACAAAGTAATGATTCTGATATGGAAATACGTACTCGTATAGAGATGGCCAGAAACACATTTATGAAATTAAAAAACACCCTTTGCGATAGGAAATTAAGCCTAAGGATCAAGAACAAGATATTGCAATGTTACGTATGGTCAGTGCTACTGTATGGAAGCGAGACATGGACCATAAAGGAAAATATGAGGAAGCGTATATCATCATTTGAAATGTGGTGCTACAGAAGAATGTGGAAAATACCGTGGACCAAAAAGTTAAAAAATGAGAAAGTACTGGAACTAATGGGAACTGACCGAATGTTAATGACTATAGTAAAAAGAAGGAAGATAAAATTTTTTGGACACTTCATGAGAGGTGAAAAATACAAATTACTACAGACAATAATAATGGGCATGATAGAAGGAAGAAGAAATCCGGGAAGAAGAAAGACCGCTTGGATAGATAATATAAAAAAATGGACCGGAATTAAGAAAACAGAAGATCTAGTCAGAATAGCAAAAGATCGAAATCAATTCCAGCAGATAATCCAATCCATACATGATGATTAAGCAATACCCGAATCGGGTGGCACGAGAAGAAGAAGATATATATATATATATATATGTGTGTGTGTGTGTGTATGTGCGTGGTTATATATATATATATATATACGAGGATTCCAGTTTCGCTATTTCTGTAATTATTAATAGGAGGCTTAACATATTTTCAACTTACTTTTTTTGTAAGGAAGAGATTTAATATCATCCTGATTCTCTGTTTAAAATGAGTTACCTCGGTTTATTGTGCGGCTCAATTGTTAATTTCTAACTCCAAGTAGCAAAATTACATGCAATCCTGTAACGTGTTTTATATGCGTCTATGAGATATCGTATCTGTGAAAGAAAAAAGATACTGCAAAGTGTAGAGGATAATAAGCTTATAACATTAAGCAATCGACCCTGAGGCCTGCTTGTTTCGTTTACTCCCCTATATTTTTATGTCCTTATTTTGTTTTAAAAATTTATTGTCAACGAAAACTGAAAACTTATATTTTTATTGGAAAGTTCCTATTTTTCTCTATGCTGATAAATCAATAGTGACAAGAGCTTTTTCAAATTACAACGATTGTACGAAGTTGTAATTCGAAAAATATATATGTATGTAGTTATCGATAAAGTTCGAGTTTTTTTAATTTTTTTTTTTTTTTGCTGGTTTTATAAAAAGTGTGTAACGAAAAATGTAATTCATAACTAAAAACGTGCTTATCGAATAAAATCAGCAATCAGTTTCAAAAAAACTCCTCTATGACACTCTCACCGAAATAAACCCATACAGCCGCTTCTCCGAAACCGTTGTGGCGTTCTTTGAACGTTTCAACGGTTTTTAAGCCTTCTTTTCGTTTCTGTTCTAATACCTTAAATTATTACTGTGATGCGGAGTTCCCGTTTTAAAATGAAATTCTATTTGGTAGCTGAAATTTTGGAATTTATTTCGAAGATAATATTTTAGAAGCGACTTTTTCGAAATCGTTAATTATATACCACTCCGCTATTAGGAATAAGAAAGAAAAAAAATTAAATAACCCTTTAATTAAAGCTCCGTAACAGCTCCCTACTGTACTATAATACATAGGCTCATTTTAAACCCATTTCAATAAGGTGTGTAGAATTTTAAAATGCCCTAGCTCTTCGCTAGATTTCACCTGCTATATCCTTCTCGTTATTGTGTGATGTTTGTAAGTTGATCTATAATCCTTTTTAAACCGATTTTTTACCACATCGTTAGTATAAATATTAAATAATTTAAAAATTATTCTCGATAACACTCACTAATTATAAAGACCTAACTAGAAAACCTATTATTTTTAGAAATTTTCAATTTTAAATTATTTCACTTCAGGTTATATCAGAATACAAATTACAGCGTCTACCGTGTATATTTTTCACTATTCTGCTGAACCGCTTCTCGATAATGTAAGTATTGAAGAAAGTGTGTTAAAACTCTGATTAGTTAGCTACCTTTATCGCCGACGCTGCATTAAACAATCGAATGGCAGATAAGTTTTAGCTTGCTCATTTGCCCTAACATTTATTACATACAAAACTCACGAAAATCACAACAGTCGAAATCAAGGTAAAATTTTTAAACTGACTTTAGTGTCTTTTGAAAATTAATCGTATTTCGTTTTAATCTGCGTGATTTTTGTAAGATTTTTAAATGTGACAAATGCTAATTCAAAAACATTTTCTCCCGACACCCATTGTAATGGTACGCTGATTATATGTAATATTTTACATTTATAGGGGGAGACACAGAGAATAATTTACCAATAAATAGGGAAACGAAAATCAATATCGAAATGCCGTTCGAAATAACGGTGAACGACTCTCTGTGCATTTAGAATGGCGATCGGCAAATCTCTGAAGAAACGCGTTTTAACCGGCTGGAAATGAATAAATGTCCGCGAGAAGCAATTCCGAGAAAAATTACGCGGAAAAGTAACAAGCCGATACTTTTTTCTTTAAAATTCATTACCAAACGACTACATAATTCATCGCTTTTGTACGTTTCGGATTATTAAATTGTCGATAGTGTGTGAAACGAGAATGGCCAGAGAAAATTTCCGTAAAAATTGTCGATAGTACCGTTTTTGCCCGCCGATAGCGAAGCCTACGATTCTTCGTTCAGCGAGAGATAAGTCGAACTGTATTGTTGAATCGACTACACTTCATCGTTCAATTTATTATTTTTTAGATATTATTAAGAATTTCGATGTCAAGGGCGCGCAACAACATTCTTCGAACGAGCGTCGACCATTTGTTTCATTTTTGAAATACTTAGAGGCCCTGCTAACATTTCGAAAGATACTTTTGCAGCTGACGACGACGATTACGGCGACAGCGGCAAGCAATGATTTGTTATTCTATCCGGTTGTCATTTTAGCTGAGAAATTTATCGATATTATGAGATTTTTCGTAAATATATATATTGTACGTATACATCACGAACTGGGTCTCGAAACAATTTGCAGCCTTCTAAATCATTATGCTTCGTTTCTCGAAATTAGCGGAAAACAGAAAAAAACGAACGCGTAAGAAAATACAAAAGCCAAAAAATTCCTAAAGAAAACTTAAAACTGCGTTCAAACTTTGAAAACTTTTTCTCTCAGTTGCGGGAAATCTAATAATTTAAGATTTATTTTTACTCTTTTATTTCGATAATATTATTTTAAATATATCCTTGAAATTTTACTATAAAGAAAAAAAGAAGCTAAAAATAAATAAAAGGAAAAAAATGTTAAAAATATTCCCATTTGTCCGCGCATAACACGTAATACCGCGAATTAAGGCTGAAGTTTTCCGTTCGGTATAAAACACAATATCAATCAGTGCAAAAGTGCATGTTGTTGAATTTGTAAAAACAAAATAGACAATCATCTGAGTAGAACACAATATGGCTTCATCGCAAAACGAGGAACAAGAGATGCGATTTCGCTACTACAAATCCTCAGCCAAAGGGCAATAGATGTGAATAGGGACGTATATCTGTGCTTTGTGGACTTTGAAAAAGCCTTCGATAGGGTACAACATAAACAACTAATGGATATACTTATTAAATACGGATTAGATAAAAGAGACACAAATATAATTAAACATATATATTGGAACCAGAAGGCAACTATACGAATTGGACAGGAACAATCAAAAGAATATTGCCATATAGCAAGGGGCGTACGACAAGGATGCCCGTTGTCACCGAGACTGTTCAACGCATACGCGGAAGAAATAGTCAGAATGGGAAATATTAATAGACTCGGATTTAATATAAACGGAACAAGAATAGCGCATATACGCTGATGACCAAGTATATGTGGCAGAGTCCAGAAGAAATTTACAAAAAATAATGAACATAATATCAGTAGAAGGCATTAGGAATGAAAATAAACGTTAAAAAGACAAAAGTTGTGAGAATAGCAAAAACATTAAATAGACTTCCTGTAGAAATATATATACAGATGGGGAAAAATTGAACAAGTAACCAAGTACATATACCTGGGGAGTCTAATTACAGAAAATGGGAAAGACGATGATGAAATAAGAAGAAGAATAGGCTGTGGCCGAACTGCATTTAATAATTTAGAATGAGTGCTTAAAGATAGAAAACTAAAAATACAATTAAAAATGAGAATCCTTCACTGCTTCGTATGGTCAACAATGCGATACGCTTCGGAAACCTGGACGATATCGGAGGCCAACAAAAAGAAAATCAATGCTTTCGAATCATAGTACTACAGAAGAATGCACAGAATATCATGGCAGGAAAAAGTAACAAATGCGGTAGTACTGAATAAATGTAAAATTGGGAAGCCAAACGGCTAATAAATATCATCGAAGAAGAAGCAAAAAAAAAGAAATACTTTGGACATAAAATAAGAGAAGAAGACCTTTTCACGACTACACCATACAAGGGAAAATTCAGGGAAAAAGACCACGAGGATGAAGGAGACGGATGGATTACATATATGGGATAGTAGCTGGAATAAATTCGCTTTTGGAAGGAATACAAATGGCCAGGCAGAGGCAACTGTAGTAAAACGAGGGACCGCACCAACCTCCTGAATAGGAGATGGAAATGATGATGATGATTCGTTTTTCTATTCTTTTTTCAAAGAAAAGTTAAGAAACCTTTGCTGTTCATCACGAAGCCTGAGCTGCATTGTTTTTTTCTCCTACGAAAAACAATTATAGAGTAGAGTCATTCATGACCAAAAGTAAACGCAAGAAAAAAAACAAAAAATAAGCCTTTTTCATATTTTGAATAAACTGCTACCCAAACTGTAAATTATTATTTTATTTTTCAAAACAACGTAGCCAATTGAAATTTACGTTCATGCAAGTATTGTAGAAGAACTATTACGTGAGGGTCCATGTCTCGATGGCGAAGTCCAAAAGTCTCTTCATAGTCGTTTGCGCAATCATCGTGAACTATATTTTAATCTACCAAGTACTAGTTGTCTCCAGCGACTTCTGTTCTGGCTGCTTCTCATTGCCGTGATTTGCGTTTGATCGCTGTTATTGTGTCTATCCATCGTCGAGGCGGTTTTCCACGAGGTCTTACTCCTTATATTGGACCCACTATAATGCATTTTTCAAGGCTATCTCTTTCTCTTCGCATAATATGAGTATTACACAATTCACTTTTGACAAGTAGTTCTATGCTTAATTGGTCTAAAATTGAGTTGTTTGTGCGCTTCGCTGTCCATGGGATTCTCAGCATTTTCGCCAAGTCTATATCTCGAACGCGTCAATTTTTCGTTTACCAGCTTCTCGCAGAGTCCATGTTTCTACTCCATATAGGAATATTGAAAACATATATAAGGTGATTATATGCAAAAAATCTCCCCCAAGCTGTAATTAAACAGGTATTCTACAGCACTATCAATTCCCTATTTCCCTCTCATGTTACCATTTACACGGATGGTTCGAGGGGGGCTGGTGGTGTTGGTGCTTCTTTCATCCTTCCTGATTTTAACCTCTCAGAATCTTTTCGACTTCCTTATTTCTGTTCCATATTCACAGCCGAGTTGTTGGCTATCCTTCGCTCTATTATTTTCATTTCCTCGAATCAATTTTCCTCTAAGTTTTTAATTATTTCTGACTCTTTGAGCGCCCTTCAGGCCATATCCTCTCCCCTTCCTGATCATTCGTGTGACTTTGTTATCCTCCGTATACGTTCACTCATTCACAATCTTTCCTATCTCCATTCAGTCAATATTGATCTGCTGTGGGTACCTGGCAACTCGGGCATATTTGGCAATGAAGCGGCTGATTCCTTGGCTCGGGCTGCTGCTGCTTCCTTTCGTCTTTTTTTTAAAAAAAATCCATCCGTTAACCTGCTATCAGTTTGTAAAAGCTTTCATATCCGATTTTGGTCGGATACCTATGTTTCTTCTTTTTCCAACAGTTGTTCCTTTTACCTGTCAGTCCAGCCTACTCTTCCTTCATATTCACGGTTTCTTTTGCATCCCTCCCTTCGTCGTTCTGAAGTTGTTTCCATTGTTCGTATG
This sequence comes from Icerya purchasi, assembly GCA_039619475.1. Lineage (NCBI taxonomy): Eukaryota > Metazoa > Arthropoda > Insecta > Hemiptera > Monophlebidae > Icerya > Icerya purchasi. Next base: position 354,415,186 of record CM077115.1, read on the forward strand.
CGCTATGGCCATTCTTTGCTGCCTTCCTCCAGATTTCGTTTCTCCTTGATTTCTTCTTCACACTGTCCTCTCCATCCGGATGATGCAATTATTTGCGACGCTAATCATGTGTTCTTCCAGTGTTCATCCCTCTCCGTGGAGCGTTCTGCCTTATATTCTTATTTGCTTAAGCTTGGACTTCCTACCCCTTATTGTGCATCCTACATCCTGTCCTTTCCTTCCCCACTAATTATTCCTGCTATTTGTTCCTTTTTAGTTAAAATTTCTGATCGAATCAAAATATAACCGACTTCTTTCCTTACCTTTTGTTTCTGGGTAAAGGTCCTTGGTTGACGAGCCCCAAAAAAAAAAAAAAAAAAAAAAAAGATTATACTCGTAATTGAAAGTTCAAGTTTCAAAACGCTATAAAAAAAGAACCACCGACCAGAATGACGTCAAATTTAAACTGAATATTGTTGAAGAATGGAGAAGGCGGATAGCATAAGAAAAAAAAACAGTTTTCTTTTTTTTTCCTTTTTATATTTCAATTCCTCAACCAGGGACCTCACCCAGAAGCGATTGGCGCTGTAAGCGTCAGAATTAAATGAAAATACCTGCCATGCGTACGTCTCATTGCAGTTGTTAGCATCTAAATTTTGGAAAGAGATATTTTTTTCTTCGGTCATGTAATATATCGTTGGAAAGATCGCGCTATTTGTCGAAAACAAAACCACATTTTATTTCTTTAATGAAACTTTCGAAGTTTACGAAAAGTTCAAAAAAGCGCGAGATCTAATATATGTCTTTGCATTATAGCTAAAAATTTTGAAACAGGTTGAAAATATGCACATGCACGTATATTTCGTTGGTTTAGAACATCTAGGTTTCCAACTTGAAAATTAGTTCCTCTCGGGGCTTCGAAAGCTCGAACTTTTGGAAAAAAATATATTTTTTTTCGAGCATATGATATACCGTAGGAAAGAGCGCTATTTGTCGGGAGCAAACTCGTATTTCATTTTCTTAACGAAACACATTGGAAGTTTACTAAAAGTTTAAAAATGCACAAAAAACGGCAGTCTGTCCCCGTTTGTAGCTCAGCTTTATAGTTAAAAATTCTGAACAAGGTTAAAGAAATGCGCATATTTCTTTACTTTGGAACATTTGGGTTTCCAATTTTAAAATCGGACCCTGCCGAAAGCTCGAAAGTTTCAAAAAAAAAATTTTTCGGTTATGTGATATATCCAATGGAAAGATCGCTATTAGTTAAACATTGTGTTTCATGTGCGTATTGTATGAAAAACAAAGGACAATATAATTGAAAGAATGCGATCCATCATTTAATAATAAAATGTAACACAAATTTCTGTAAATGTCCTATAATCATGATATTGAATAAAATGAAGCAAAATAATATACAATTCTAAATTGTTTTTAATTGAAGTACATCATAGTAAAAAGTCCCGACTAAAAAATAAAAAAAAAATGATTTTTTTTTTTTTTTAAATAGCCTTTTATTTATGCACTAAAAAGTACAAAATAACTTTATTAGTGTGCAACTACCAGATAGGAATTTTAACATTAAAATCTGAAACTACAAAATATTCTGAGAAATAAGAGCGAAGGGCGCAGATTAATAATTAAATATTAATATTATAATACATCCTAAGCCAAAACTGCAATCATTATTTAATGTTGTTCCATTGTTGTGTACCACAATATACCGTAACTGCGGCTCCCGCTTTTATTTTTCAGAATAGTATTTTGTATTTTCAAATTTTAATGTTAAGTTGCATATCTGGTAGTAGCACATTAATAAAGTTATTTTATGCTTCTTTTTAGTGCATAAATAAAAGGCTACTTTTTTTTTTTTAGTCCTTTTCATCATTTCATTTTTCTCATAATATTCGGTTATTCAATAAATCTAGAAAAACCGCCGGACAGTATTTTTTTTCTTCAAAGGCTGTTTCAATTAGCTTAGTTATACGATGCACTTGGTCAATCGTAGAGTGCTGATTGCGGAAGCCAAACTGATGATCTGGTATCTTTAATAAGGGCTTGAGTCGCTTAAGGAGTAGTTTTTCAAATAATTTTGATATGGAAGGTAACAAAGAGATTGGTCGATACGAAGTTACTACTTCTGTTGGTTTCCCAGGTTTCGGTAACATGATGATTTGAGCGATTTTGAAACATTTTGGTACGTATCTCATTCTGAAACAGGCATTAAAGAGATATGTCAGCATGATAATTCCTTTACGTGGTAATTCTCTAAGCGCTCCAGGTGAAATTTCATCGATTCCAGGAGCCTTTTTGGGATTCATATTATTATCTAACTCTTGTGCAACTTCAAGAGGAGTTACTGGTTTTATTTGCTGGAAAGGTTGGTAATTTTTCGTTGTATCGATCTGGGAGTTTATATTATGTGTTGTAAAGACTGAAGCTAAATGCGAAGCGAATAGTTCAGCTTTACTGTTGTCGTCGCGAATCCACTGCCCTTGTTCATCCTTGAGAGGAGGAATATGAAGTAGTGGACGTTTGAAGCGTCGCGTTGCACGCCACAATGAATAATTTGTGTCCGCTGCAGGGCTTAAATTTTCTAAGTAGTTTGTGACGCTTTTCTGTTTGAAATCCTTGATTAGCCTATTAACTTTATTGCTAATTCGATTAAATTTTGTTTTATCCGATGGATGACGGGAGCGTTGCCATATTTTCCGTGCACGTCTTCTCTCTTTTATTAGTTTCCTAACTTCGATAGGATACAGTACTTCATTTGGAACGTTTTCTTTAAGAGCTGGAGTAGCCTGGCTAGCAGCTTTTCGCAACAAGTTGATAAAGTGCTGGGCTTGCTGTTCTAAATCACTAATAGTTTTAAGCCTGATTTTAAGTTCAATTGAAGAGTCAAGGCTTTCTCTAAATTGATTCCAATTAGTATATTTATTGGTGAGATTTTGCGGAATTCTTTTTTTAATCACTACAGAACTTAGTGTCATAAGTACCGGAGTATGATCTGACGATAAGTCCGTAATTCCTTCTACTTGCACATAATTGGCAGCGATTCCTTTAGTAATGAAAAAGTCAAGGAGATCAGGATTCTTCGCGCAATCTGTTGGCCAGTAAGTAGGTTTCCGCGATGAAAAGAACTTACACGAACATATGTTGATAGCGTTGAGAAGTTCAGCACCTTTTTTTGGTGTCGTCAAACGTGACCCCCATATGGTGTGTTTTACATTAAAGTCACCTGCAAGTATAAAACGAGGACCGAGTTGATTGAAGATATCAATAAATTGACTTTTTTCAAAATTACTATGGGGCGGACGGTATGCTGCAGCTAGATTGAGGTCTGCGCCATTATAGTTTATTGCTACTACTGTGGCTTGTAGGAAATTCAATTGTATTTCTTCCTGTAAATAGTGTTTGATATTCTGTTTAATTATCACTGCTGTTCCTCCTCGTCCTCTGCCACTTGGGTGGTTAGTCCAATATGTAGTGTAGCCGTGAATTCTGATAAAACTTTTTGTTGTAAAATGTGTTTCTGAGATTAATGCGACGTCAACAACATGTGTGTTAAGAAAAGCCTCGAGTTCTTGAGCTCTCTGACTCAAGCCATTGGCATTCCAGGTTAGTATTCGAAACGAGGAGTCAGTCATTTCACTATTTTTCCTTGGCTTTTTGTGTGTTGGCTCAATGGTTTAGTTTCTAATTGAGTAACACGTATATTTAGCTGGTTAATACTAGTTTGGATACTGTGAAGTATAGCCATAACGTCGTTAATGGTTGGATCTTTTTGTTGTGGAGGAATTTGTATTTGTTCCTGTGATTTTAAATTCAATTTGGTTGCATGCGCAAATGTTTTTCCTGCTTGCACTTTTTCTGCAGGTCTGATTCGTTCCTCTCTAACACGATCTACCACTTTTTTTATAGGCTGGGACTGCGTTTTCGACTTTTGATGGACTTCGCAACCAGCGTAGTTAGCTGTATGTCCTATCATACCGCATAAGACACATTTTGGTTGGTCTTTTTTAAGTTTCTTGCACTCTTTGGTGAGATGGTTACCGGCACATTTGACACATCGAGGAGGATGAGTGCAGTAATTTTTGGTATGTCCTATTCGTTGACAGTGATGACACTGTTTGATTTTATTGTTTTTATGAGGGGGTTCGATAGGGACTTTACAATGTGCAAGATTAGTTATTTCGTATACGTTTTTATTGTTCGCTTTTGGGGAGATTTCGATTTTGAACAGTGGAAAATTCTTGATTTGCCGTCTTCCTTCTGTATCCCGATATACTTTCACTATAGGGCTTATCCGAATAATTTCATGACCAGTTTTTCTTAAGTCATTCTTTATGTCCTCATGGTCGATTGATGGCGGTAATCCACGGATCACAAACGCAAAAGGACGTTCAGATTTCGGTTGAAACGTGTGATATGTAATTCCACGTAGTAACTCATTTGACGTACTTGCTGAATTACTATTCAGATCTTTTAAAAAGGCTGTAACCGAGCGGTAATCGTCACTATCACGGACAGATATTTTAATATCTCCACTAGGAAGTCCCTTAAAGGTAGGTTCTTTTTTTGTTTGTGTGATTACTTTATTTTTAAGTAAGTTGAAGTTTTTAACGTTACTCACAAATACAGGTGGCGGAAGTGGAGTAAATTTATTTACCAGCTGATTCTCATTTGTTATGTCAGGCATAGTTGAAATATCTACTGATTTAGAGGGAGTACCGTCACGTGTCGGAGTTTGCAATTCCACACAATGTGACTGATCAATGCAGTTTAACCTTTCGATAAGCTCATTTACCTGCTTTTGCAGTTGAGCTATTTGGTTATCCTTGCTGGCAATTAATTCTTCGTACCGTGTCAGAGTAGAAGTTTCTCGTGTTTCTATTTTTTTCCTTTTGTTTTCCTTTTTTCCATTAACAGTGTTAATATCATTGTCACTTACTGTCCGGCGGTTTTTCTAGACATATCGCAAGCTTTTGATCGAGTCTGGCACGAAGGGCTGATCTATAAAATGAGCAACCTGCTATCGGAAAATATGTGCCAACTTCTTGAATCATATATCTCTGATAGATCCTTCAGAGTTTCTTATGAAGAAGCAAAGTCCAAATTTCATCCAATACAGGCTGGTGTTCCACAGGGTAGTGTCTTAGGACCTTCTCTGTATTTATTGTATACAGCTGACATTCCAACAACAGCCAAGACGACTACTGCTACCTTTGCAGATGACACAGCCATCTTGTCAGTTGGCAATTCCCCAGAATTGGCTACGACTAACTTGCAACATGCAGTAGAAAAAATTAGCAAATGGACATGTGATTGGAAGATCAAGATTAATCAAGAAAAATCAGTGCATGTTATGTTTACGCTTCGTAAATCTAAGACCTGTCCTATATATCTTGATCGTCTTCCTATTCCGAGATCGGACTCTGCTAAATACCTGGGTATGCATTTAGATTCCAGGCTGAATTGGAAGACGCAAGTCAAAATGAAAAAGGAACAAACCATGCATAAATTAAGACAGATTTGTTGGCTGATTGGGCGTTATTCTAAACTCAATCTGTCCAATAAGCGTTTGATTTATTGTCAAATCATCAGACCGATATGGATGTATGGTATTCAACTCTGGGGCTGTGCAAAGACATCCAATCGGTTGATTATTCAGCGCGCTCAAAATAAGTGTCTCCGAAACATCACTGGAGCTTTTTGGTATCAACGAAACGAAGAAATACATTCCGATTTAAATATTCCATGGATCGATGAAGTCATACGTTATATTGCAGAAGCGCACGAATACCGACTTCACAGTCACCCAAATCTAGAGGCTTTAGAACTGCTACTTTCCGATGATGACTTAAGGCGCCTTAAGCGCACAAAGCCTTATGAACTAGTCACCTAATTTATTCTGTAATATATTCGTAGGTATGTATTTTGTGGATATGGGCATATACTTGGTGTGCGTGCGTGTGAGTATTTATATGCGCGTATGATTATGTATATATCTGTATATTAGGAGTTATGTAATTGTACATAGTTTCTACTCTGCTCATGTTACAAATTAGTTAGATTAAGTTGTAACACTGTTTTAAAAGTAGTGCTAATTTATTTACTATAATAAGATTGTACTGAAATATACGTGTAAAAAAAAAAAAAAAAAAAAAAATTCAATAAATCGCTCTCTAACCTATCCGCTCCTTGGGCTTTAGATGTAAATAATTTTTATTTTATTTAATTTTTTCAATTAACAAATTTACGTAAACAAAAGTTAATATATATTTACTTACAGCCACCTTGACTATTATAAATAAAAAAGTTGCTTAAAACTATTTGTGTTGATTTTTTTTTATGTGGTCAGTAATTTAAAAAATTATTAAATATTAATTAAAAAATAAAACACATTATGACTTTTATTTTATCTCGGAAATACCTTTTCTTTACAATTTCACGATCATCAAAGCCAGTAAGTGTTCTTCAAGCTATCTCTTCTCCTCCTTCTCATTCTTCCAACTCTATTATTCTCTCAATTCGTTTTCTCATATCTAATCTATTCTCATCCCGCTCTATTATTATTGATCTTTTGTGGGTTGCTAGCTATTCTGGCACAACGAGTTAGCAGATTTTTTAACCCGTTCGGCAATACTCATTCTTTCAATCATTCGCGACTATGGTCGGACATATTTAACCTTCTTTATTATTTAATCCCGCCTCTTATTATCTTCAAATTCAGCCGGTTCCCTGTTCCCATCCGTGGTTTTAATCCTCTTCTTATCAACGCTCCGCGATCGTTTCCTTAATCAGACTGCGTCTTCTGCCCTGTTCGCGTTTTCGTTTTTCCCTGTTTCCCTCTCTCGATTGTCCCCTTCATAGTTCCATCATTACTCCACTATAATGCAAACCACATCTTCTTTGAATGCTCTGCCTTTGATTCTGAGCGCTCTGTTTTCTACTCCAAAATCTTAACACTGGGTCTTCCTGCTCCTTATAATTATTCCTTTGTCCTTTCCTTTCCATCTCCAGATATAATCCCTGTACTTTAATCTTTCCTAAGCTTTATTTCTAATCGTCTCTCTATTTAACCTTTTCCATGATTTCTGTAGTTGTTGGGTCAAAACCGCTGGCGCGCCCAAAATATATAAAAAAAATATTTATATTATTCGCCACCTTTTTATCATAATTTGAACAATCATAGACCAAAATCTGCTCCGAAAAATTAATCACGACAACTGTGTCAAAATCTGTCTAGTAATTTTTGAGATTAGCGCGTATAAACGGAAAGTTTTTTTTTTTTTTAGGGAGGGTCATCAACCAGGGACCTTCACCTAGAAATAATTAAAAAAGGAAAGAATCAATTATATCTTTATACGGTATCGAATGTTGCTAAGAATATAATGGGAATAATGTGTGGAGATGGAAGAAATAGGATATAACAGACGTAGTACGGGAACACCGAGTATCAATAAAATGGAATAGAAAGTAGAACACTCAACAGAAAGAGACGAACACTTAATAAATATATAATTAGCATTGCAAACAGACACTTCGTTTAAGTAGAGAATACGAAGAGGAAAGCAACAGAAAACGAAAACGAAAGAAGATAGTAGAGTGTGGCTTAAGGCAGTAGCTGAATAATGGAGACAACAACAGAACGACAAAGTGAAGGAAACAAAAAGAACCACACGAATTAGTAAGAAGATTAGGTTGAACGCGTAGACGAAAAGAACAGCTATTAATCAGGCACACACATTAGTCAGCTTTCATATGCATATAAAGATGTAACAAATTTAGTTATCTGCTAAACGGTTTGGTTCGTTTTTTTTTTGTTTTAGATTTTCCCCACAATTTAACTCTTTATTTCATTTTAACCTTTTTCTTTTTTTTTTTGAGATAATTAGTTTTTGAATGTTTCTACTTTTCCTTGCAATATAGTTGTATTTATGTCTCCTTTCATAATGTGGCCCAGATGTTAATCTTTCGTTTTTCAATTAATGTCAGCAGTTGGATTTTTTATAAACATTTTAGCATCGCATCATTAGTTAAAATTTACCCAAAATTATGATCAATATTACATCAGAAATGTACAAGCCCGCGGACTGCACCACCTCGATACATTTCGCCGATCGTCGCTGAGCGCTCTCACACAGGGAATCGTGCTACAACTTTAGACAGTTAAATATTGTGTTCTTTACTGCTATCGGATGACTTCTGACGATAAATATTTGTCAGAGGTATGACACAGATGTATTTACATCGTTATTTTGCGGAATTAAAAATGCCTAACGTAAAATAATCAAATTCACCTCGAACAGCCGGAAATACGAATAGTATTCTTAAAAAGTCGACATACTACTCGGATTCGGGAATCTGGCTCAAAGTCTACTTCTGTGAAAGAACTGTGATTAGCCGATCAGAGTAACATAAAGAACGGAGAAAGCGTTAATTGTTCCTAAAACTTGTAACAGTAAGATTTTCTTATGATCATCGTTAAGTATTTCAGTTGATGAAATGAATCTCGTGTTTTCGATTTATGTCAAGCAAAAAAGTAACTTAGTAAGCACATAAAGTACTACGCGGTACTGCAGGAAAAACAATTCTCGATAACCTCCACCAAAATGTATTAGTAGGTTTATTTTTAGGCTTTCTCTTCTAGCGCCAAATAAATTTTCAAATAACATTAGAATTCTAGATGAGATCATTTAAAGCGAAGGAGATTCGAAAAAGTAATCACACGTAATTCGAGGTCAAGAAGTGAATCAGTGATCAGCGTTCTTTACAGATTTCATTCCAGAAGACGATTAAATTTCGTTACTACGACCGAAACTAAGTTTGAATGTAGAGCGAATGGAAGGCTTGCAATGCTTTTTGAACATTCGCAATATTTGTGTTAAAAGTTTTATAAGCGCTGTTGAAAATTTTGCAATAAGTTTTCTTTTTTTTTTTTTTCTTTTTAAATAAGTTGCGGGTCCCGCAAGGCATACTGCCCGTCTGCGGGTGCCCAACACGCTTATTATCGTTTATTCGACAAATATGTTACATATGTTATAATATTTCATTTCAATTAGTTTTCATAATTACACAAGGTATATAAAAAAATAATAATAATAATAATAAAAAGAAGTACAAACAAAAAAGAACTACTTATTGTTATACAACAATTCCATACTACATTTTTGACAAATGCGAATGGTCGATTCTCCGCCACAGCCAGCTCCCATTTTGTCTATTTTAATGTCACTCATTAATATTTTCAACTAACCATTGTTTAATTATTACTTTCCAGGTTCCTATTTATTTTTGCATTATCTGGGATTCGTTCTAGCAGCTTAATTAAAACTATTTCATCCGTATTGTCGATTTTACTATTTATGCCTTTTGGTCGAATGAAATATACCTCCCTATTATTCCTTGTTGTCCTGCTTTTTATCATTGTAGCTATTGATATATATTTGTGGTGTCGTATATTCATGTTCCACCTAAATGGACGTTGAAGATGTTACACCTACTTCAACTGAGACTGTATTCTTAGTAGATAAACATAATAGAGATCCACGAGATTTATCTCTGGCCATTACGAAAAATTACAAAAAGTTATCGAGTTATGCCATTCGCCATTACAATGTACTCCATTGTTTCCATATTGCAAAGACTGTGGTAATCTCTGTCATTATTCTCGAAATTAATTCTGCCGGTAATAGTAATAACTGTTTCGTTCTTAACTGCGCTCATAAAGAATAACGATCAAATAGCCTAACTACGTTTCATACTTTATTTAACCGATATATCGTTACGTGATGATGGCAAAATAATTACCGAAAATTAAGTTGAATTAAATGTTTATCAAAAACCGATTACAAGTAGAAGGAATATATGTACATCGCATGGATGCAAATCCGCGAGACATTGAACGAGAAGTGATTTCACCATCATCATTCGCAGGCTATTCACAACATTTGTAGGGGAAAACGTAAGATACAATCACTTACGCATAACTATAGCCATGCTCCTGATTTATTTATTACTTTCGCACGTAATTCTCAGATAATGTTGTAATTTGATATATTACTATACGATGATAAGAGTGTCGGGAACCCACAGACGCCTTGAAAAATATCCAGAATGATCAGAAATTTAAAAAGAATGCTATTTCCAGGATACAAATCATCAAACTGTTACGACTGGACTTCTGTGAACAAATTAATGAATCTTTTTCGTCTAAGAATGATATATTCGGTGTAGTTTCATATATACATACATCAGTGAATGGTAAAGAAAAGGACTTACCTTTTTTGGGGATAATATATAGTTGTTATTTGACCAGACGAAGTTGATTTAATTTATAAGCGCCGAAATTGACTTATTGTATGAAGTAGCTTGTAAGAATTTTTATTTATTTTTTTTTATTTTTTAATTGTCGTGTACAGCTGCCGGGGCTATTACGACACTATGGCAATCGGAGAGTTAAATGGTTCGAAATAGGTTAGTTGTATGAAGAAACCGAATAGTGTCTCTGTAATGTTCAAAGGCGAGTTGGCCAAAGACGACTGCAAAGACGCTATCCGGTGCTGGACGCGCTGGAGCGCGAAGGATGGGCACTCCAGGAGCAGGTGTTTTACTGTAGGAGAGGGGGGAAGGGAGCCAAAGGGGCATTTCAAAGGGGGCTCGTAATTAAGTAGGAGATGATCATGAGTCAGCGAAATATGACCAATGCGGAGTCTTGCCATAGCCACAAAGTGGGTTCTGGGGAGGTCAGAAGGAGGGAACCAAGGGTCAATTCCGTGTTTTATCTCTCTTAGAAAGCAAGATTGTCTAATGAGTCAATCTTGCTTCCATTGGGATTGCACAAGAATTTTTATAGATTTTACTATGTCGGTGGGAAGAGGAGGGGAACAGGGCATGGGGCACGACAGTGTTGACTTAGCAGCGATGTCAGCTAAGTAATTACCCCTAAGTCCGGTGTGGCTTGGCACCCATAAGAAAGTAATTTGGTGGGAGGATGATCTTAATTTTAGGATTAGGGATTGTATAGAGTTGGTTATGTAATTCGATGGGGATTGTTGGGGAAGGGACTCCAAAGCTGCTAGTGAATCAGATACAATCAAAATGCGGCTGTTGGGTGGAGGGGATTTAACTGTGGATTCGAGGGCTAGGAAAATGGCATAAAGTTCGGCATCGAGAACGGAACAGTGGTCATGGAGGCGGGCGGACGACGAAACTAGGTTAGAGTGAAAGGAACAAGCAGTAGGAGACGATTCGGAAACAGGGCATGATTTCGCGCCGTCAGTGAAGTAGGCTTGGTGATTTGAATTTTTTTAAGGGTTGCGAAGATTCTGGTGCAGAGGAGGGAGGAGGAGATTTTTCCCCTAGAAAAATTTACAAGGGAATAATCGATTTCAGCTGGTAGGGTAGCCCAGGGTGGGAAAGGAGGTGGTGTATTGAGGTTTTTGAAGTGTTGGAGGTCGATGTTGGAGTCTAATAGGATTTTTGTTAGACGAGGGAGCGCGCCATTAGGAGGTGTGGGGTAAGGATCACAAAGTCCAAGAAGGAAGACTCTTAAACAATCGCGGAAGGAGTGTAAGGGTGGAGAACCCAATAAGGATTGGAGGCTGCGCGTGGGGGACGTATGGTGCGCACCTAGTATTAATCGAAGAGAAGAATTTTGTAGTGGGTTCAACATTTTGAGAAGGGATGGGGAGGCGGTAGAATACAATGAGCATCCGTAGGAGAGACGGCTGAGGATAAGGGATTGCAAAAGTGTTAGCAGAAGCTTGGGGGGAGAGTTATGGTTTTTGTGGGATAGATATTTTAATGTAGTGATATATTTGCTGAAGTTCTTTTTAAGAGATTGCAGGTGAGGCCGCCAGGATAATTTGCTATCGAAAATGATCCCGAGGAAAGTTGTTGTACTGGAGTATGTGAGAAGAGAATTATCTAAAAAAAGAGTTGGAGGAGAAGTAATTTTATTTTTCCTATTAAAGTCAATACATTTAGTTTTAGATGGAGAGAAGGAGAGCCCATTCAGGCTAGACTATTCTTCTAGGTTTTTTAACACATTTTGCAAGGTGTGTTGGGCATAGGAAGGATTCGATGTTGTTAGGGAAATGTTCAAGTCATCAACAAAAAGGCGGGCAATTACCGGAGGGGGGATGTGATCCACGATGTCGTTGATATATAAGTTGAAAAGGGTCACGCTTAGGGCCGAGCCCTGAGGGAGTCCGTTTTCTGGGAATTGCGGACATGAAAGGGAATTAATTATTCTTACCCGGATAGATCTGTCATGGAGAAAATCTTTTAAGTACGCAAACATGTTCCCTGTTACATTGTTCTTAATAATCTTCTGGAGTAATCCCAGGCGCCAGACCCGATCATACGCCTTCTCTATGTCAAGAATTGATATTAATAGAGATAGTACACGCTATATCGACGGTAAGTGTAATAAGTCATAACCGCGTGAAATTACAAAACTGAAACACAAAGTAGGAAAGATGGCTATCAAAAATTAGGCGCGGCCTCCAACTCGTGCCGGTTTTAACAATGGAAATCTAATGTAGGCCGATAACAATATTGGGTAGACCACTGCATTGTTTCTAGTGTGATTTAATGGGCCGCATTAATGTTTCGAGTATTGTCAAAGGCTATAAAATACATTTGTAAGTACATCATATTTACTCTATGGCCACAATGATGAAATACAGAATTATATTTACGGTCGATATGTTAGTTTATTAGAAGCGGTATGGCATCACGGTTATAATGCGAAGATTGTCTGAATTATGATAAAGGAAAAGTTTCTGTTAAATTGGCACGCTCCTACAGGAAACACATTTTTTGTTTCACTTGCAAAACTACGTTCTGTTGGTAAAATTACTATATAGCTATTGCTTTTCTTCAGCAATTGCAGCAACACCGCACTCTGTAGAGGGAGAACAACTTATTTAAACACTGCCACTTAGCATATTACCTCAATAAGAGAAGCTACATATATGCAGTATTCGGAAAAATAGCAGCGCTCCAGCAAGAGTACTCAAAGAAAGAGTTGCGCAATTCTTTTCTGGAATGGTTTACTATGAGTAACAGAGCTGGTTCTTTGAAAGCGGTTGAGAGCACGTTAAAAGATTTAAGGTGATCGTCAAAAATTACGGAACGATTGACAAATCCGGTGCTTTCTATCAGATGGCAGTGTTATTCTTTAAGGAAGGCGCGTAGATATTTTTAGAAATCACGCTTAAAAATGTTAATATGAACTTTACATGCTAATATGTATGAGAGTTATGTTAATTCCTATGACACCCAGTTTACCTCTCTGTTGCTATGGAATGTAGGAAATGATAAAAAAAAAGTGCAATCTAATATCAGGTTAACCAAAAAAATTAGGTAGTTCGATTCAGCGCAGTAAATGACCTTATTCGTAAGGATTCTGTATCTGGGTATTGAAAATTTACTAAGCAAAAATTTGGAACTGTTATGTGAAAGAGCTATTAATAAAAATACAGATATTATTGAATATCTCAATAGCTAGGCTGAGAAGTTTAAAATTCACCGATAGTGTTATAAATTTTGATGAAGCCTGAATAATATTACAATTATAAACGAATTAAAAGTATTATTAGCTATACACCTGTCGCAACTCGGTGGTTTATTTTTCGTTATGGGATTGGTGTCGATAAGGAAAAAAAAGGAAAGATTCATTAAACCGGAATATTTAACGTCTAAGTACGGGGATCATTTTGGAAGTTAGGATGTAGTTCAGTTTCGATTACTTATAGACTGCTGCGCAAATCTCATCGGAATACATCGTGAAATGAACTATGTATAAAATAAGGAAGATAGTGAGACAGTAAGAAAAAGAGAAATTTTCTTCTGTGCCATTAATCGATAACCGTGAAAAAAGTTATAAGTGAACAAGACGCTGCCCTATTTTCTGTGTAATTCCCAGTTTTCACACATGTACGTACATATATAATATAGAAGTACTAAAGGAATGCTGAAAAATTGAAATTACAGGGTACATTTTAAAATGCTTCAGCACATTTAACACGGTTTTTTCGACACCGGACTGTGTCGAAAAAGTTATGTATGAGTTCTGAAAGATACACTTTTCGGACAAAGACAGACACAGATCCGGAGTCTGTGAGAAGAACGTTAGATGAGGATGGTAGAAGAAAGGAGACTGTGACCACAGTTAAGTTATTAATTTCTGCGCAATTTGGCAGATGAAGATTTATAGATGGCATTTATTAAATGAAATAACGAAAAGTTCCTTCCACACTCGGCTCGAAGCGAACGGTCGAAATTTACGCATTTTCCCTGTATCCCTGCGGACCGCTTACGCGTACATATGCAACAGCTGATCCCATTTAATTTTTTAAATATTTCCCTACATTTGAACGCTGTGCGTGGCCGCCGGTCTTTTTGCAAAAGTTTTTTCAGCCCGTGTTCCATAACGTAATTGACTTACCAAACTTGTGGTCCGAATACGGGTGGGGGGAAGGATAGGTTTATGAATAACAAATGTAAAAAGCGGTCAATGGCAATAATCGAGATTTTTACCTAAAAAGTTCCAAAACTTTTTATGTAAAATACATTCCTGTTTTGTTTTGCTTTTTTTTTCTAACCGTTGTTTCTGAACATAGCAGAGCGGGTAGTATACATTTTAAATTAATAAATTTACAGATGAATTCTATTTAGTAGACGGTTTGTTCTTTTGTCGCGTTTGTCTTTGCGTCCAAGTAGCGATCCTTTCTTTTGCTATTTTACGCCTAGTCTAATCAATTATTTGGTAATATATATAATCGAAGTTAAAATAACACTAAAATTAACTTATATATGTATACACAAAATGCATACACACATACTGTTGTATTCCCACCTATGCATATATACCATACATACATGCACCCGTAGCCACGCTCGCACACACATGCTCACACGTCACGCACCTACAGACACATATATTTATATGAGATCTTGAGGTCGTTTTCTATTTAGCCTACGCCCCTTGCTTAGGTCATTCAGCAGTTCTTTTGTTGTACTATTAGGTTGTCCTTTCAATTTAGCTGCATATCAGCAGTTGTTATTACATTCTTCACAATTTTAACTCCAAGATCTTCATGGATTGTGATGTTGGTTATGTACCATGGAGCAAAAAGATGATCATGCATAGTAACCTGTTTTGGACTCTTTGCATAAGTGAAATGTTGCTGTTTTTGGCACAGCCCCTAAATTGGAATTTTAAAATTTGTTTATAAAGTAGCAACTTGTATTCAAGAGATACTATTGATCTTTTACCCAACACAGCCAGTATAGTTGCCGCAATTTGATGTTCAATTCATTTCGCTTTATTATAATGTGCTTCCTCCAAGTCAAGCATTTGTCAAGATGTATACCAAGAGATACTTTACACATCTTCTTTCTGAGGAATCTCCATACCATTCATCATTATATTCCCGTCGGATGAATCGATTCTTCGGTTAGTGAAAACTACTCAAGATGATTTACCCTTATTGATCTTCCATAACTTGCACCATGATGTTACTTTATTGACTGCTGTCTGCAGGTTTTTACACGCAACTTTTGGACATTTATTTGAACACAACACGTCGTGTCATCAGCAAAAGTCGCTATATCAACGTGCGACGAAGTAGGAATATCCGTTGTTTAACTGATTTGTGAGGACGGCAACCGATATTCAGAATTCTTTAACGCTTTCTTCGTTATTTAAATTTATCAAATTGCGTAAATAAATTTAATTATTTCTTCACTGAGAACGTCTGCGTGGGCGATATGCCGGAAAAATGCGATGTAATGGAAAGCGATTCAAATTACAACAATTGTAAAATCGTATTAAAATAAAAAATTTTATAAACTACATATCAGAAGCGTAATTATTCTAATTTGAATTTGGTGTACCGAGACTTTAATTAAGCTATTAATGAATAATATTTTCACGTATGTTTTACCGGTGAAATACATTAACTTTTATCGAGTTTTTATTTTTTAATACGTTTTTATTAAATTTTTAAAACAGTAAATCTTCAAGTCCGTAATTTTTTTTAAAAAAAAAAATATTTCATCAATATATTTTTTTATTTTTTCTCGATTGTAGTATCCAGCGAAGGGTAGAGAAAGGTGATAATTTTTGATTTAAGCATTGTTCGAAGCATGAGAATCGTGCGTAATTTTCAAGCTGGAAAATAGAAAAAAAAAAAAAAAGGGTTAATGACATATTTATGAGAACATCTTGCATACAGCACGATAAAACACAGTCATACAACCAATCCTGCCGAAACCCGGACTTCGATTCCGTCCGAAAAAAGGCCCTTTTCAAGGCCACATTTAACAACAGTGACCGTCAGTGTAGAGGGGGCTTCACTCGAACTAAAGCGGAAATCTTGTCCGCCATATGCAAGGATGAAAGGTGCGATATCTTCTAGGAAAAACACATATACCAGCTGGAAAAAATATTACCAAGAATAGAGGGAATGAATATCGCTGCGTGTATCCAATACGGAAGGGCTATGTATGTACGAAAGGGCGTCGAGGTCCGCTCTGCTGAAATCAACGAAGGTATAAGGATAGAAATTATTACCATCGAATCACATTACCACATAGTGACTTCAATTTACAACCCTCCAGGAAAAATCTTCTCGAATGGTTCCAAGACTGATGGGGGCGTGGGCGGTGCGTTTATGTCTCCTACGTTCCTGCACTCTGAGTCCTTCTGATTTGCTTCTTTCTGCTCTATCTTCTCGGCCGAATCTATCTCAATTCGTCGTGCCATTTATGCTATATCCTCTACAAGTGGGGTTCACAAATTCCCGATCGTTTCAGACTTCAAAGACGTTCTTCAAACCATCTCTTCCTTCTCATTCCTCTGGCGGTATCATTCTATCTATTCGATTTCTCGTCTCCTCTTTGTTCTCGTCCCGTTTCATTCTCATATACTTTCTATGAGTTCCTAGTCATTCCAATATAGAGGGCAATAACTTAATTGGCTCTTTCGCTCGCTCAGCCGCCCGCAATGGTTTTTTCCTCAACTTTTTCCCTTCTTCAGACATTTTTTCCCTATCACGCTCTAATCATTCCAAACTTTGGTTGGACATGTATCCATCTTTATTCTCAAATCGCTTTTCCCAGTACCATCTTATTCAACCGGTTCCTCGTTTCCTGCCTTGGTTTCATTCTATTCCTGTCTGTCGTCGTTCCACGGTTGTTTCCTAAATTAGACTCAGAATCAATCATTCTCTACTCCCTTCTTCTCGCTTTCGATTTGCTTCGTCTCTTTCTCCTTTCTGGTCTCTTCACGCTTCTAAGCCTTCTTCTATTTGTGACTCAATTTTCGAATGTTCTGCACTCCTTAATGAACGCTTCCTTCTTTACGCCCAACTTTTAGCTTTATGTCTTCCTACTCCCTTTAATGCTACCTGTATCCTTTCCATCCCATTGCCTTCAGTTGTTCCGCTGCTGCTGTCCTTTGTGGGTTCCATTTCTGACCGTCTGGCTATTTAGTTCTATCTATTGATTTATCATGTTGTTGGGTCAAGGCTGCTGGCGCGCCCAGGGTAAGGAAAAACAAAAAAAACTTTACATTTCAGAAGTTGCCGAATTGGAAAAAGGATAAAATCTCGATCAGTCGTAGTAGCAACTGGATGAATTGCAGACTAATCCGAATGGCGAGGCATTCGAAGCTTGGCCTGTAAGTACGAACCTGACCCTCATTCACGACATAAAATTACCCCCATCCTTCGGCGATAGGAGAAAGGGGCTTCAACTTGGATCTGATCTTCACATCGACTAAAATCAGCAGCCTAGCGCGAAAATCAGTTTTGGCGCCTATCCCTTGTACTCAACATCGTCTACTGATGTTAGAGATCACAAGTCTGCAACAATGCCAATCGCTGTACCATTCTGACGGGGTTATAACTTTAAAAAGCCTAATTCGGATAGCTTCAAAGACAGCACCGAACCGGAAAAAAAGTTCATCGACCCCGTTCCAGAAATGCTACGGTAGATTCCTCCGATTGATGAAAAAAAAACTGCGAAGAGGACTATACCACGAGGATGCAGGGCAGGATACATCTCAGGCTTGAATGCTTAAACAAATGCTGGAAAAATACTGTAGTTGCTTCGGCGACGACTCATTTGCCGATTCGACCACTGAAAGAGGTGACAAACTTATGTCGAAAGATAGAAGTGAACGGTGCATCGAGCTAGTAGAGGGCCTGGCTTTTGCGAGAGACAGCTCCAAGGCGTGGAGGCTGATCAAACGTCTCCGCACAACTAGTCGAAAGAGGGGAAACCTCTATCGAAAATTAGCGAAAGCAAACTAAAAAGGGAGATGGAAAATTTAACAGATCAGCTGCGGACAACCTTCCCGCACAATGAAATACGAGATGCGATTGAAGTCTTGAGAAACAGGAAAGCTACTGGATTGAATGGCATGTATAACGAGCAAATTAAAAACATTGGTCCCCTGGTGAGGCTACAGTTAATAGACTTCTTTAATGAAGACAATGGTCAAAATCAAAGATCATCGCTGCACTCAAGCCCGGGAAAAGATCTCGATGATAGGTAAAGTTACCGGCCAATTGCCTTACTTTGCCATCTTTACACCTTTAAATAGAATACAGGACGCCATGGAGGAAAAACTAATCCCACATCAGCAGACTGCTTTTCGGAGGCGGAAAAGTTGTACTAGTCAAGTTAACAACTTGGTTCAACACATGGAAGATGGTTATGCGAACAGGAAAATAATAGGAGCTGTCTTGGTTGACCTAACAGTTGCTTACGACAAAGCGATCCACCAACTGCTGTGTAACAAAAACCGTACGATATTACAATAGACTACAGACTCATGATGCTTGTCAGATCCATGTTGAGGAATAGAAGGGGTTCTACATCATCCATCAGGGAAAATCAAGTAAATGGAAGTGACAAAGAAAAATGAACTTCCACAGGGTAACGTGCTGGCTCCGATGTTCGACGATATATACACCAACGATTAACCAATTAGAGAAGAGACTGATCGTTTCCTATATGCCGACGACCTTGTAGCCACAGCGCAATGAGATGAATACATCCTCGATAAGCTGGAGATCTACTACGCGAAAAATGCGCATAAACTAAACCCCCGGCCAAAATGTTTGTAACTTTCACCTGAAAAATGCAAAGGCCAAGTACAAACTGCAGCTGAAATGGGGCGGCGGATTTCCGCTGAAACACTGCGAAAATCCTAAATACCCGGGGTATCTCACTTGATCGTTTTCTCGTCTTCAAGGAGCACTGTGAAAACATGAAAATGCAAGTCGAAGCAAGAAATAATATTATAAAAAAACTAGTATTAACACAAGGGTTAGCCAAACCAAGAACCTTGAAAACCACATCCCTGACTCTTTACTACTCAATTGCGGAATACGGATGTCCAACATGGGGAAGTTCAGCGCATGCAAAGAAAATCGATCTTATTAGACAGCAATATGTGAATAGTGCTTCCTGAAACCAACCAACATCAAATACCTACCAGAGAGATACGTGGAATTGTACCCCCGTCGATTAGAAGCGAGGTAGCGGCAGACATAGAATGAACAAGAATGGAGAGTGATGCTCGACATGTAATGCGCGGGCAATCTGCTATGACATCAAGGCTAAAATCTAGAAAGGCCTTCCCGACAAAAACCGTTCCCATCACTGCTAAACCAAGCGCTGCTCGAATAGCTAAAGTGGTCGGAGATCGAATGGGGTCCCAGCGAAACGAGGACCTAGCGAGCGGATACAACCTTACATACCGGGAATGGATTACCTTGAACAGACTCCGTACTGGATGTGTGTCTGAACTGATGCAAATTTGGAGAAGTGGGGTTTGCAGGAGAACGACAATTGCCCAAATTGCGGTGAGATACAAACGCATGATCATTTCTCTGATTGCGGCGACGATACTACCTGCAGAAGAAAGGACCTACGGAAGACATTATAGACGATAGCGCCACGGGGATGGTGCTCAAATAGAAGGGCTACAGATATCATTTTTGGAGTCAAGCAAAGAAGTCCATGGACACGAAGAAAGAAAGAAAGATGTAGGCTTTTTTAGTATTGTCCGAAAAAGAAAAAAAAAGCGCATTACTTAAAACTCGATACAATACCAACAAGGTTGATGCTTTTACGGATGCCCGTGACAATGAAGACTATGGATTTACGTTAATTTGCGAGAATAATAATGAACGTTTAGTCGCGCTGGATGCGTTTAGCAATAAAGATATTTCTGAAAATAAGTTGAAAATTATTTCAACTCGGTAATTTTCGCTACCGGTGAACGAATTATTAATCGTTCAATATTCGTTTTTAAGCAGAAATAGTCGACGTACAATTGTTACGCCTTATTTGA
Source organism: Icerya purchasi (assembly GCA_039619475.1). Classification (NCBI taxonomy): domain Eukaryota; kingdom Metazoa; phylum Arthropoda; class Insecta; order Hemiptera; family Monophlebidae; genus Icerya; species Icerya purchasi. The sequence goes on from CM077115.1 coordinate 354,435,542, forward strand.
ATGAACAGTAGCTCCTCAAGAGTAAATTTATGTTGTTCTTTCTCGAATCTATTATGAAAGTGCTCGAATTGTTTTCTTCTTTTGCGATTTTAAATAAGTTAAAGTAGGTTTGTAATCTTCTGTATGTAAATTATTTTATTAACCTTGTTGCTCTGGATATTTCAGTGAAAATTTGAAAAAAATATGTACCACCATAAAATATATCGAATAATAATTACAATCATTTAGTAAAATATATTTCGCTTATAACATTACTGAAAACCGTAGCTGATATAAACGATATTGAATCTTTTAAAATCACCTGAAATCGACGCAGAAATTTAGAAAAAAAATTTAATTATAACTAAGCTAAATTTAAAATAAATGTTCTTTCTATTTTTCTTTAATTTTAAAATTGTCATTGAAATATTTAGTATAACGTAATTTTCGGATGTTCGATGAAAAAATAATAGCTGTTCGATTACTTTGAAATAGCGGAAAAAGCGTTAAAGAATCCTGTAATAAGTTTCATTATAAGACTCTAATTTTATTTTTTACATCTTTCCAGCGCAAACTGTTTCGAAATCGGTGTGAATCTTTTTCAGTTTTTTTTGATTAACATGATTTTGCGTAATGGAAAAAATGCGATCTAAATTCTTTTAAGCTATTTCTAATTTTCGTTATAAAATTCTGCACGTTGAAAAAAAGAAAGTGGATTATCCAAAGCGCTACACACGGAAACGCTAAAAATTAGTAATTGCTTATCTTCAAGTAGTAACTCTTTTTCTACGATTAGTAAAAGAAGATTATCGGGGAAATTATCAGCCGATGAAATCGAAAAAAGAAAGTTGAAACGGAAAAACTTTAGAGTGAGAGGAGGGGAATAATGCGATTGCAGGAGGATAAAAGTTAAACGAAAAATTAGTATTATCCGAAACGGAAGTAACCGAAAAGGCAATGAAACGTTTAAAACTTGCTAGAAAGGAAGAAAAAGGGAAGAATACTATGCATGAAGGTGGTGCAAAAGAAAGACGAAAGCGTACGATGGAGCAAGGTGCCTCGGTATATTCCGAGGAGAATTCTTTTAGCAATTCGTTAAATTCTACTTAGGACCTATCGGTTGTTGTTTTTGTTTTGTTTTTTTTCCCTTTCTGTTCACTAAAATGCGTTGTCGCTGCAGCCACTGTGTTCTGTCGATAGCTACTGTTCCAAGTTGTTGATATTTATTTATCTTCAACCGATGGAATACACTATCCATTCTAGATGTTATTGGTCTTTCTCTCAGCCTTTTAACGGTTCCCTCTGTTATATTTTTTCATGAACTTATTCTGCCTTAGTATATGTCCCATCCGCTCATCAATATGATTTAATAAACTTCTTTTCTCAACCATTTCTCCCAGCATACCGTTATTTGTTCTCATTTCCCTCCAAGACGTTTTTGTCATTTTTTCCCCCTATTTCCCAATACATCGGGTAATTTATTTACTAAAATATTGATTTATTATAATAATAGAATTAATAGGGGACACTCGAATTCCGCACAAAGCACTAACACAGTGACAAGTCACACACGAATTCCGCACAAAGCACTAACACAGTGACAAGTCACACACGAATTCCGCACCAGACCCGAAATAGCCCACCCGCTGACAACTCGAATTGCGCACCGCCTTTAAAAAAAAAATACTCTGATTTTATAAAATCGATGAAGGAATAAAATGAGTAAAAGTCGCTCTTTCGGTGACTTCCAAAATGTGTGTTATCGTAATGAAACGTTTACTATTTGGAATAATAACCGAACTACATTTCAGTCGATTAAAAAAGCCTTTAACGTTTGCGAAAAATAGGCTACTATCCCGTTAGCAGTACGATTGTTATTTGAAACATTTTTTACAATCTAGAAACGTACACATACGAGGGTGGTTCAAATATAAACCGGAATTTCGTCATAAAAATTTTTATTTTATACTTACAGTGCTCATATTTTTTACAATTTTTCGAGATAACCCCCCTCGCACGTTACGCACTTTTTCCACCTCTCCGGCAATATTTTTATTCCTTTTTCGTAAAAATCTCGCGGCTTGTCACATAGCCATTTGCGCACGAACGATTCCACCTCATCGTTGCTGTCGAAACGTTGTCCACCAAGTGCTTCTTTCAATGGGCCAAACAAATAATGCAGTATCGCACTACGGATCGGAATTTAGCGCCTTTTTGTTCGATAGGCCGGTTTGACTGTGTTTTTTAGGAGGTTACTGTAATACTGCGCCGTCACAGTACGTTGTTCAGTTAGGAAATCGACTGCGATCACTCCCTTCATGTCCCAAAACACGGTACACAACACCTTCCCAGCTGTAACCTTCGCTTTGACTGGCGCTCCCTCTTTTTTCTTCCGCCACTCCATAGACGAGCGTTTACTCTCCGGCGTATAGTAGTGTACCCAAGTTTCGTCCGTGGTGAATATTCGCCGCAATAAATTCTCTCCTTCCTCTTCATACCGCTGCAGGAGACGCGTACAAACTTCCCAACGAGTGAATTTCTGTTCAAAATTCAGAAGTCTTGGCACCCATCTGGCTGCAATTTTGCGATAACCTAGCCGATCATGAATTATTGTCTCAATACTACCTATGCTGATGCCCAATTCGTCGGTCATATCGCGTACACGGACGCGTCGGTCAGCCAAAATGAGTTGTTCGATGGCTTTGACGTGTTCATCTGTAATGCTGGTTTCTGGGCGCCGCGCATGTGCTATGTTTGACACCACTTCACGTCCTTTTCGAAACGCGGAACACCCCACTCGTACACTTGAGTTTTGGAGAGACACTCATCGCCGAACTGTTCGCGTAATTTTCGGTAAATTTCGACGGATTTTACGTCGTCTTTGACTAAAAAACGAATAATGATGCGTTGCGCAACAGACACTGGTACTTCTTTTTCACTCATGGCTCTAACTACACTAAAAAGTGAGGTTACGCGGTTCTAATTGCTCTACACGCTTCGTAACAAACCGGTCTAACTGCCAGTGCAACCACTTTTTCCACAATAAATTTCTCGCGCGTTTATTTAAAAATTCCGGTTTATATTTGAACCACCCTCGTATTTAAAGAAATGTTGCATAAAATAGAATAATTTTTGCACGAATATTATATAAAATAACGTAAATTACGATAATATTTCTAACTGAATATGTAGAATTTTCAGCGCACGGCATATTATGTTTCATGAAGCTTCTATTTCACATTAATACAAAATACTTTCATATCAACTGATTAATGTACATAAAATATAAATGTGACCATGTAAAATTTTCCAGTTTGACAAATTAAATATGTTATTATAATATAGAGTTACTTACGAGTTTGAGGGAACCGAGTTTCGGGAAAGTTTCAGTTCAGATTTTATTTTATCCATTAATCACAGTGTTCAATCTCAGTTATAAATTGTCATTTGAATTAAAACCAAATTTGTTAAAAATCGTAATTTTTTCATTTAGTGTACCAATACATAGTATTCTACTTAAATTTTAAATGACAACGCAAAAATTTACCATTAAAATAAAATCCTATTTGAAACAATTTAATAAGAAAACTTACAATGATAATAATTACGCAAATAAATAGTGTTAGTACTACTACCTTTTTTCTTTAAATGTTAGTTGGATTTAACAAGATAATTTTCCTTCGTCAAGTTTTTATAATTTGTAGTTTATTGTAAATTAAATAGTTTCTACTCTAGGTAATAGATATTTTTGCGCACATTTGGTTGGTATTAATGTAAATTTAGGTTATGAGAATAAAAAAGTAATTCTTAGAAGCAACACTGAAATATGATTTCATTACTTCTGTGTAATGTTTTCCATTAATACAGAACATGCCCGGGAAAAATTTTTTTTTTGGAACTTTTAAGTTTCCAGCACCTTCCGGTAATTTAAATTTAAAGCTAAAATATCGTTATATTTTTCTTTCCAAAGTATCCGTTTATATATTTCCGAAAACTACATTCGTTTGCCGTTTTTAGATGCAAATGGGGTTTAAATTAAGTGCTTATTGGAAATGTTTATTGCTATGCAAAGTTTTTGTTGTTTATTGTATATTTTAAATTTCAGGAATAATATCGGTTGGTGATTCATGCATTTTGAAGTAATTTTTAGATAATTTTAAATTTGTCATATTACATATTCTTAACTCGTTGAGCGACTTTTAGCGCTCAGAGGTCAGAAGAGTTGTTCAAACGTTAGCATTTTCTGAAAGAGCATTTAATACTATTTTTGTATATAGCTTTACATTTTAACGTGTAAGCGTCATAATTTTTCCTCATCAAAAAACATCAAAAATTATCATCCGGCTTATAATAAGCACATAACAGTAATTCGACACTGTTTAAATTATTGCTCTATTTTTAATCATAGAAATATAAAATGATGTTTCAAAATTGTTATTTTACAGGCGCTTTGTAGAATTCAAACTGTTCTAGAAATATTTATCCCCATGATAAAACTGTTAACACTGATAATTATTGCTCAACACATTAATGGTAACACGAAATTAACATTAACGTATATATGAAAGTGAAATATTTTATTAAAAATAATAACTTCCAAATGAGAAAAAATTTTAGCTGCCGCTATGTCAAGAGGTAGTATACACGTGTAATCATAAATATAATTCTTTTGAAACTAGAAAGATAAAAGAACACAAATGTAGACAATTAGGAGTAAGCTAAATTACTGAAAGTTGAGCTAACTGGTAAATTGCAAAAGCCGGAATCAATTTTTAATGATTAAAACATAAATATATCGCAGTTATTTATCGGAACTACTTGTTTAAAAAAAAAAAATGGAATTAGAAGTTTAAACAATTACGTATATTTAAAATTAATCTGGCGTATTCCCAAATATTTTTTAATAAACCGTTATACAGGAATGATTTTTAATACATAAACAGGTGTAGAGTATTTTTCATTAGTAGATTAAAAATTAATTGTCAAAAATAGGATACGTAAAAATGTTGAAAGTTATCGAACATTAAAAATATAGGACGATCAAGCGCCATCAGTTATGGAAACCCTTAGTCCAGCGAACAGCGATTATGGTCCGAGCGTCGTTTTCGTTTGTTTTTTTATATTTCATACCTGCAAACTTCCGGTGCGCAATTCGTGTGTGGAGATTAGAGACCTTTTTTTAACCTTCGACTCAGGTAAATAACGGTGCGTAATTCGAGTGTGGCCAATTAATATAACCCGTCCAATTCAGATATTAATTTCCGTTTTACAGTTTTTTACAATATATGTATATGCTATATATTTTTACTATTTACTTAATATAAATATACATTCTTTTTTCCGAATTTTATTTCATCAATTGCAAATTTGTTAAATTCATTAAAATAATTTTGTACAAGTTGTTTTATATCATAATTACAGAGTGCTTTTATTATTATTATTATTATTATAATTGCATCCTTGCAGTATATGAAAAACATGATCTCTAAAATTACATATTACATAGTTTTCAAAATCAGAAATCTTAAATTTATATAAATAAACCGTGCCCTGCTATAAATTGGACACTAAAAAAAATTTGGCGCATATTGATTATTTTTAAATCTATTATACTTGGGAACAATTGTTACTATGTTGTTCCATTACATATAATTATTCCATATTTCTTGAAATTTATCTATATAAAATTTATCCATAAGTCTGTTCATTTGTTTTACTTTAAGTAGTTTATCTTCATATTCGAAAAATGGTGTCTTATATATTATACGTTATTGAACGGATAATCGATATTACTATTATTTTTAATTGCGACCAAGCTTATATGTTTTTCTATTTCATATCGTAATTTTAGCTTAATAGCAGCTATAACGATGGCCGACAAATAACCGATTCTGTTCTATATGATTTAATCATTTTTATTGCTATATCCGTTATTCTACGTCGTATCCAAATTTCTATTGAATTCAGCTTTTCTTTTTTCTTACCCTGTTAAATACCAATTTTCGCAATCGATTGAACTGCAAATTTATTCCGGACGTCTGTACTGATGTTCTTATTTGTTAATATTTCCTCTATTATTATTATTATTATTATTATTATTAAATGCAAGTTTGGCTTGTCCCATTCATTTTTTAACGTCTTTTATGCTCCTATTGTAGTCCATTATTACCCTACTCCTAGATAACGCGTGTTTATATTACTTGTTCTAATTTAGTATTATTTATTTTTATATTTATCTGTTTATTTGTGGTATTCCTATTAACCTTTATTACTTTCCTTTTTATTAATATTTTCAACTTAGCTCTCTAGTTATTTTGACAAAACTGCTAGGATTTTATTCAAATTCTTCTTTGACTCCGCTAAAAATCGGTTGTTGTAAAGATCCAATAATTCGGTATGGAAAAATTGACTCAAGTTGGAACTTTATCAGTTTTGAACATGGATATAATATTATGTAAATTTTCTTACTGAAATTCGTAATAGGACTTCAGCTGAAGATGATAAAATTCCGATTATTTCGGCAACTTGTAGTGGATTTATTTAGCCAGCCGTTTCGTTTCATTTACCAGAATTTGGATCCAATCACAATTTCAACTTCTTCTCTTTTTTTTTTTTTTTTTTTTTTTGAAAAATTAATTTATTAATGCTTCAGCTTTTTTTAACTCGAAATTAGTGAACATTTAAAAGCGGAAAAAGTAGACTTAGTGTACGAACGGCAATTACCCTGCGTTTAATTTGCCGCGAATCGAAAATGAGTAGAGTTTTTTTTTTTTTTTTTTTATAAATTGTTATTGTATTACAAACTGGCCATCTAGGCCATTTAGCAATATTCCTAACAGGGAAATATTTAGCATGAAGGGAGAAGTACAAAATAGTACCTACTCGATAAACTTTACCTTAAACAAGGTCATGAGGTTTCTTACGCTTCAGCCGCCTCCTATCATTAGCAGTATGTAGCAGTCCAGCAGCAAGTTTATTCGGGGATGACTTTCAAGTCTTTCTGCGTGTCTTCAGGCATGAGTTTTAATAACATCTGCCACATACTCTATCCCTAAATCTTGATGCAAAGTTTGATTTGATACATACCATGGCGCCTTGGTTACGAGCCTAAGGATTTTATTCTGGGCGGTCTGTATTATCTTCAGATTTGTAGGTTTAGCACAACCCCAAAGCTGTACTCCGTAGGTCCAAATAGGCTTCAAGATACTTGTGTATATCAAACGTTTATTATCAATTCTTAAAACGCTATTTCTTCCTAGAAGCCAGTACATTTTTTTAACACGAATATCTATTTCTCTTTTCTTTGTCTGAATGTGCTGCTTCCATGTTAAACGACAATCTAGGTGTAATCCCAAGTACTTAACTGTTGTTCTCACGGGCAATTCCAGTCCATTTATCCTAACAGTTGGGGTTATGACTTTTCTATTCGTGAAATGAACGTTTACCGATTTACTTTCGTTGATTTGAACTTTCCACTTTTTAAACCAGCTTTCTGCTTCGATAAGGGCCTTCTGAAGATTGTCTCTTGCTATCTTCGGATCTGAATGTGACGCAAGTAATGCCGTGTCGTCAGCAAATGTAGCTACCTGAACATGAAAATGAGTAGAGTAAACCTTAAAATCTGCTCTTGCCACTAATTATATCCAAGTATCCACGTATTACTACATTTTCGATATTTAATACAACATAGTGTTGGAGGTGACGTAAAAAATTTAAAATATTAGCGTAATTAATGCGTTTTAATTTTTCCATAAACTTACGATAACACGTACTTGAGCGATTGCAGGGATAGAATATTATGGGACATTTTCTTTGTTACTCTAGAACATACGGTTTTTTTGGAATTAACTGCTTGTAAACGCGGAACCGCTATGTGTTGTAAGATGAACACGGATAGAGGGATAAATTAAATCATTACCCCGAAAAAGGACCGCATGGGGGAAATGACAAAACAAAACGTGGGAATTGAAAGAGAAAAGAAAAACTAATTAAAGGATTACCGAGTTCAGCCGCAGTTTGAATTAATTGCGCAAAGGTCACCTCATTCAGTTTCATTCAAAAAACGGATTTTCATCGTGCTGAAATGGATTCTGTCGGCTACGACTGGGGTTATTTGACGGAATCTGGTTTTTTGTGAACGGGCCTATCTTTAACTAGAACCAGAGTTGCTTTCCTGCTATTCTGTAGGAAACGAATTGTTGTCAATATTGTCGCAGAAAGAAGTTAAAAATCAACGACTTTACCAATTGAAACAGATCAAAGCGTAGTTGAAAAGAAAATTAACGCTTACAAGTAAAACTACATATTGAGAAAACTGGCACAGACGATAGTCGAGCATAATTTGCTAAACATTTTTCCATTTTAATTACCCGTATTAATAAACAATTACCGGTGGGGGGGAAGGGGTCCTTAACGAGGAATACCGCGAATTTTTAATTCGAAATGAACAATATCGATTGCCCGTATGAATCGGCTCTAGCCGTGTACTTAAATATTTAATAAAGCGCTTTCAGAAATTGGCTCGACCTCGATTGTAAAACCTCGAATTCGAATTGAAATCGAGTTAAGCAGCCACATAATGCGCAATGGATGAGCTTTAAGATAATCTCAAGCACAATCACACCAAAATTTTTATTAGAGGAAAGTATGTTGTAGCCAGCAAAAAAAAAACAAGTTTAGAGACGTGTAACTCTTCAAATAGGTAATCATAGTGCGAACACTAAAAGCAATAAAGGCTGCCCCACAAGGTAACGTTATATGTATATTCCACTTTTCTGGAATATACGGTTCAACCAAGCTTTACCATACGACAAGAACGTTGACCTATGCGTATGTGCAGATGACTTACTATTCATAATAACGGACGATACACACAGCTAACAAAACGCTAGAGTAACTCGGAGCTTGGCTAAATGAAGTAAAGCTTAATCTTTCAGTTGAAAAATGCTTTGTGTCTCTTTTCACAAATTCCCTGAAACTAAAAAGGAAAAATATTAAAGTACTTTACAGGGAGATCACTTTAAAAGTAGACGAACAATTTAAATACCTAGGAGTTACATTAGACAATAAACTCTCCTTAAAAACAACACATAGACTACACCGGATCTAGGTTGGACGCTAAATACCATCAATTACTAGAAGTGTGCAGAAATACATGGGGCTTCCATTAGAGATATACAGACTTGTACTGTACAAGTCACTTGTTGAGAATGCAGTGTGTTACTGTAGCTCTCCGTGTTTTTCCAACACCTAAAAAAGAAAACCCTAAGCAAAAAATCTACTTTGCACAACGTAAATACGTAATAAACAGCTGTAGAGTTTACAGAACAATTTCTCACAGCGCCGTTGTTGCTCTTACGGGAGTCCTAGACCTAAAAATTAACTATGGATCAATCATTTTTACCATAAAAAATCATAAAAATTTGAAATAAATTAATCATCATGTCCATCAAATAATGAACTTTCTGCCTCCACAATAAATCCTCTTCAGAACAGTTCCTACGTGCTAATCCAGCATGACTTACATATAAAAATGTCACTAAAACAACTCAAGAAGCACATTAAAAACTATTTCATGTTCATATGGCAAAACTTCCGGGAAAGAGATACAGCAGGTCGGCATACCCACAGGCTAATCCCAAATATTAGAACAGGCTTACAGTTACCACCTGACTTTTACACTACCCAACTCCTCACTGATCTCGTACATTTCGGAGCCTACTTAAAAAAATACAGAATTACTGAAGACGACAAATGTGACTGTGGGGAAATTGAAAACGCCAATCATGTAATTTTTCACTACAGTAAGTTCAACATAGAAAACCTCAATTTGAGCAATTCAACTTCGGCAACTAAATTTCAATAATTCGCGTTCTTAGTTTTAAAACCAAAATTTACCGGCAAAAATAACAACCTACAGTGATTTGCATTACTCAATTAAATAAAAAAAGGTTACACTTAAAATCTACTCATTGACACATATATAATTTTCAATATTAATACCCGGACAAGACAATCTAGCCTAAATGGTAAATCAAACCGAAATCAATCACACGCGTTTTTCAGAAAAAAAATAAAATAAATAAATAAAAATATTATTGTCTATTAAATAAGTACACAGCGCGTAACCCACCGGGTCGTCTAGCATTAAGTTTCTCAAACCTCGATATAAAAAAAAAATAAAAATAAAAAAAAAAAAATTTATTGTAAAAAGGTTCTAGGTCAAGATTAAGCCTAACGGCGGTGCTTGGCTTGGCGCCATTGTACGCAAACTCGTATTGTAAAAAAAAAAAAACACTATTGAAATACAGTTCGTAGTCAAAAAAAAAAACTCCCCCCCCCCCCCAAAAAAAAAAAATGTCTCTCTGGATCCGCCCCTGCTGGTAATAAGTAAAGGGAGTAACACGATTTTCGATCGCTTACCAACCATCGAAATTCCCTTCCTACCCAAAATATGATCGAGTCAATAACCTTCATTTCATCTATTTTGAAGTGCGGGAAAAATTTTGCAAACTCCTTTACTCGATCGTTCAATATAAAATTGTTAAGTTCTTCAACGGCAATTTTATTAAGCGTTTTCGCACGTTCCTCAAATTCTCTTTGGAAAGTATTTACCGTCCAAGACCGCTCATGGCTGTCTTCTGCAAACAAATTGTACTACATTTTACTCGACAGTTTTTACTTCAAACGGAATCTACTCTCTTCAGATGATTATGCTGATTTTTAAAAATTCTGGGCGCAGCGTCCTGGAACGTGTCCATACATAATCATTAAAAAGCGAGTTTTTTTCAAATTTTGTAATTTGTTTTTCTTTTCACGTATATCCAACGATACCGTTTGCTAATTTGAGCCCTCCCGGATGCCAACCATGAATTCCTTTCGGACTCGTGGATTTTATAACTTAGTTTTTAAATTAATTATTTTTTATTTTCCAATAGCCTACAAAGATCTTTCTTTACCGATCGGCCGCTGTAAAACAATGATTATATAATTATAAATAAATTTGTACTTAACGCTGCGATGACTGATTCCAATAAGATGATCGGCTTCGTGCTGGACCATGATATGAACTCAATTTAATTCGATACCGCGTAATTTGATGATTTAATAATTAATCTCCGGGTAATTTAAAATTTAATACGATTCTGACGGGCCATCATTTACTACTTCGCGTTGCAGACGGTTCGATTCTTCACAAAAGTAATTTTCTGTTAATATACCGACGATCACACAAAACTGTTCAAAAAATCGACCAAAAAGGTTTAACTGCTGCTACCTGGCTTCCTTTTTCTATCTGTACCTGATCATTTTTACTTGTCCTTTGTTCCATTGGGTACTAATCATCGCCATTTCTCTGAACATCGATCTTTCTCCAGTCTGACCGCGTGATAGTCGTTTTACCTCCGCCGACAAACAGCCCGCGTACATTTACTCTCGCACCACCTATTATAAATTATTTTTTTATTTTTATGTTATTTTATTTGAAATTTACCCTGAACTCATGTAACCTGCACATTACACGAATAAAGAAGAAACAATATGTCCGTCGCATATGGTTTTTTTTGTTGTTTTTTTTGTTATATTTTTTATCAGTTCTCGTTGAAAACTTTAGACTAAGTAGAATGATTCGAATAATATAGTTTCTGTTAATTCGAAAAAAGCATACCGGTCGGCAGTGGCCCGATGTGAGGTTTCAACGAATTATTTGCTGAGTAGTCATCAGATAACGTGTGAAAAAAAAGGCGGTCTCTTTAGAGAAATTTCTAGTAATATAACAAATGAACTTAATACCTACGTTACTTATCGTAAAGGCGCAGGCTGGAAAGAAAACGAATTTCGAACATAGCCCCGACAGAAAAATAAACATTAAAAAAAAGAGCCTGCTTATTATAGGTGCGCTTTCTTTATTCAATGAAGAACCGGACAAAAAGTAGCCGGAAAATTTTCTTTAGAATGCACAGAAAAATATGAATCCCAAAAATTATAAAATTAAACGACAGGCGACGAACGCGATTAAAAATATTACCAACGTTGGATTAAAATTTAGATTCGAATAAAGATTGCAAAAATGAAATCGCCATAGCATCATTTACAAGCTTACCAGTGGTAGAAACACTACACGTTCGAACATTACACTCCTTGATCAGTACTCAGCTTTGTTAAGTATAGATAAGGGTTAGTCCATCCCTATTATTATTCAAAAATGTTCACAGTAAAAACTGAGAAATGAAACTGTTTTAAATTAAAGATGGAAAAAAAAATACCGACTTCGAGTTAACAAATAATAAAAATACACTAAAAAAGGAAAAAATAATTAGTAAGATACACATAACAATATTATTATTATTGTTATTATTATTATTATTATTATTATTACTATTATTGTTAAATAACATTTATACCGTAATTGTACACCAAATTCAAATTGCAATGATTATTAAAAATCGCGTTAAATATTCCTATTTTCGGCACCAGGTTTGTAGAAACCAAGCGATAAACGGTTATAGTCATTTAAAATATGGTTTTTAATTATCGCCGCCGTTTGAATTTGCTGCCGATTCGAATTAAAGAATGAATATTGTTTAAGCATAATCGTAATGTCCATTTTTAAGGGAAATATATTTTACTGTATAAGATATAATATCCTTTGATTTTTAAGTGGTTTTTCTGTCAATGGGTTGAATTTTCGGCGCCCACAAAAAAAAAAAAAAAAGTGGTTATTTTTTTTTTTTGAGTGTATTTTCATAAATTTTCAGAATAAATCTTAAAATCGGTATTTAAAAAAAAAAAAAAATTAATCTCATCTCACAAGTTCCAGTTTAAATATTTCCGAGTAATAATCGACCGGGCTAAAATGATGCTACTTTCGGTACTTCATAAAGCTGGACATTCAGGGGAGCAATGTTTTTATTCTGTCAGTAGTGAAAATCGCCCTTTGAACTTATTAGATTCATTATCTACATTTCCGCTAACGTCGCTGGACAACTTCGTAATTCACGTTAAAAGTTCGCGGGCCTATATTTTCCTTCCATATTGTAATGAAAACTTTTCTTTTCTTTTTTTGGGGGCTAATTTTTGTCTGGTTTCATTAAGCAAAGAAAAGACTTTTCTCAAGAGGTTCTTTCAATGACTAGCGAGTAAATCATCGATACTCACCGATATCCCTCATGTACAATATTGTACATAAATACCAGCACCATTAGAGTCAACATACGTCATCAGAATTATACGCAATATTTCGTCAGCGATGATTTCTTTATTATTACAGTAGATATGCCTGCGGTAACATTAATAGTATTTTAAGCATTTTTTAATTTTCTTCCTAATCTACGTTTCCATGTTAAACTGATAAAATATTTTGCCGATGGCGTTTGTTATGTTAATGGAAATTTTTTTCCCGAAGAAATCACCTTTTTTAACGTTTATTTCAGTGACTCTTCGCGGTATTCGCGCTCATCGATATTCAACGGTGCACTATCACGGTACCGGCATTGGACACTTCTGCATAAACGCAATCATTAATATCGGTCCTCCGCGTGTGTAAAAGTTATATCAAATGTGAAAAAAACACATACGCCACTAAAATCAGACGTTTATTTTCGAAGGGGGGCCACCGACTTCAAAATTTGTTTGAAAATTTAAAAGGAAAAATTCTTTTTAAAAAATAAAAAACATCCCGCCCACTCGATAAAGGAGGATATTATTCTAACAAGAATTTGTAGTCAAATTCGCAACAATTCGAAAAAAACTCGTCTTCTAAAGGCCAAATATCGAAAGTATCATCGGAAATATTTAATTGCAGTGGCGCTTGTTGAACACGGTGTTTCAATTATAATCTCAATTTTACTTTAATGAGTATTTTAAAGTTGTTTAAAGAATAATCATTCTCAACCGAAGCTATATTGTTTCATTCATACGTAGTAATTTTTACTTTTTAGCCTATTTCGTTTTAAACTAAAGAGAAAATAAATTTTGAAGTTGAATTTTTCCTTTTTTAAAAAACAATTTTATTTATTTTTTTCGCGTTTAAGCGTAATATTTTCAACGTTTTTCGTTGCGCTGCCTGCTACCGTTTGCAGCAACATAGTATTTCAGTTTTACGGTTATAGCTCTGAAAACTTCATCGCAGTTCATTCACTGCAAATCATTTTTCCTTTAATGTTCCGTTAAATTCGAAATTTGTAAAGGCCGGCGGCGTCCGTCTATAGTCTGCATTTTAGTCTCCGTATTTGTGAAAATTATCGGTTGCTGCGGAAAATGTTCAATTTCTGATTGAAGAAAAATCGACAATGTAATCATTGGAAGGAAGAAAAAAATAGACGGGAAAAAAGATAACTCGCCGAAATTAAAACAGCCATCTGAAAATTTATACTAATGAAAATCGGTATAATAAGAAGAACGCACGTTTCACGAAAGTTAGGCGAAAAGCAGAGATCTTAACGTACAGAATTCTTATGAGTCAGACGAAGTAATATAAAAGGATGAAATGGATCCAAAATACATATGAAAACTATATCTAAACCAGCTGTATAAAATTAAAAATATAACTTGACGGACGACAGTTTATAAGTTAAAATCATCAATTAATATTACGAAAACGAACAAATTACAAAAAAAAACTACTTTCCATGTATATTTTTAACTATTTATTATACTTTTTATGTCGATATTTTTGGATTACAATGACTGCAGAAGTAGATTTTTTTTTTCTTCTTCTTACAAAGATCTAAAAATATTACTAAATTCGGATGAGGGTAATATATTACACACACTACAGTTACTGAAATTCGTAAAAAAGCACTAAAATCGAGCGTGTAATTTTTTCCTTTTTTCTTACATAGAAAAAGGAAATCATGAAAAATGTTTAATGCCGCACTTCAACTGATATTAATTACAACGCAATTCTTAGGCCAGCCCCCCATTCGAAAAAATGTCCCAAAAAATTGTCCCAATTTTATGTAACGCTAAATGTCCCAAAAAAATGTCCCAATTTTATGTAACGTTTGTTATATTTTATAGGATTTTTGTTATTGTTATTTAAAAAATGTCACAATTTTATGTAATGAAATATGTAACGAAAAATGTAACGAAAAAATGTCTTAATTTTATATAACGGAAGTTAAATGTTAGAATAGGATTTTTGTGGTTATGTTATTTTTTGTGTGTGTTGATGCCAGTAATAATTACGTTGTAAATTTTGATCATTTTATACAAAGTATAGAAGAGAAAGAGACAGAAATGAAAGCAAGAGGGGTCGAGTTGCGAGGCCAAAATGACCGAGTTATATATATATATAGGGTGGGTGATTTATCTTGCAACCCTGCAGTTGCGTTGCAAATGCGCAGCTTAATAATAAAACTGGTTGATGCGACAACCATGGTTAGTATTACTGTTGATTCATTGTTAGTTTAGGACTGCTGCAAAGCATTTGGTGGATTTCTTATTTAGCGGCGTGTGTTTCTGTGTTTTAATATTATTTTGTGAATGCCGAAAGAGCGTTTATTATTGAACATTATTTTAGTGAAAAATCGTACGTGCGTGTTCAGGAGAAGTTTAAAAACGAATTCGAAAACTTTCGTATACCTAATAAAAGCACGATAATGCGAATTGTTGAAAGATTGTTGTTTGGTGCGCTCTTTCCAGACGTCGAATTATAGGCCCACTCTTTTTCGACAGTATGATTAATAGTGACACCTATGTGGAAATCATGCAGCAGTTTATTGTAATGCTGGAACCGGATGAACGTTTTATATGGTTTCAACAAGATGGAGCGCGTGCGCATACGAATGCACACACAATGTCTCTGCTAAATGACTTTTTATGCCGGGACATTTAATATCGACAAATCTCTGGCCGCCACAATCACCAGATTTGACATCATCCGATTTTTTTCTTTGGGGCTATCTTAAAGCCCGCGTCTATGCGGATGATTCCCAGACTATCCAAGAACTTAAAGACGTGATTAACCAAAAAATCAATGCAATTACTTCGGCAACATTACGAAATGTGTTTTCTAATGTCTATCGTCGTTCCTATATGTACATCCAAGAAAATAGTGGGCATTTTCAACACATACTGTGAATTCTGATAAGCCATTTTTGCATACCTATAAATTAAATTATATATACCAGGTTCACGTTTTCAGTGTTTAGTGCACATACTTGTAATAAGGGTTTCAAGATAAATCACCCACCCTATATATATATATATATATATATATATATATATATATATATATATATAGAGAGAGAGAGAGAGAGAGTATTTTAAATCTCACATTTCAGCGGAAATATCGAGTTTGACCACCCCTAGATCTATATCAAGTCGAGGTGTATAGGTATGTATGTATAATGCAAAACCTAAAAACGGCTAGTCGTAAAAAGTTGAAATTTTGAATTTAAATGGCTCTTTTACATCCAGTTGTGTAACTCCCTTTTTGGTTACAATCGGTTGTGCTAAAAGGGCACTTCTCTTGGAAGGTTTTTTACAAGTTTTCTCATATTTCGATAACAGGTAGTGGCTGTAGAAAGTCGAAAATTTGGGCTCGGTATTGTTACACCATTTATTTGTATAGCCTCGTTTTTGGTTACAATCGGTTTTGCCAAAAGGAGAGCACTTCTCTTGGAGGGCTTTTTAGAAATTTTCTTGTAACGCGATAATGTGTAGTAGCCGTAGAAAGTCTAAACTGTACAGAGAAGTCGTGTGTTGCTCACATCGGATTCTTCATTTTTTTCTCGCCTGGCGACAAATCATTTAGCTACTATCATTTAGTTTTTCTTGATATGTCTGTATATAATGGAAAAAATACGCGGCATTCACATTTGTAAATTATAATCAAATGCGGAAAATTCAACAATTTATTCGGAATAAAGAAGTAACAATATACATAATAATAATAATTACGCATAGATTTGTAATATACCAATTTGAATATGAAAAGTTTGAGAAAACTCTAGGTCGATTATCATTGTTAAATTTTAATACTACAGTCTTAATGGAAATAAAGCAATCATGAATTATGCAACATCATCAACTTTAATCATTTGCACTAATTGTAATAAGTAAACCAAAAAAAAACTACAATGGAGAAATTTCAATTGTCAGCGAACAGTTCACGTTAAACTTTAAATTAAGACGGGGATCGTGTCAGATACACAACGTGCAAAATTGAATCAAGTAGAACGGAGCACTTATTTTTATTGTAAAGATGGACGAGTGAAAAATCTCAGATTATTGATGATTTGGGGTTACCGATGAAATCTGATGACGGCTAGTAATTTACGCCGACTTCACTATAAATACGCTTAAAGAGTAAAATCAAAACAAGTAATTGCAATTCGGATAGTAATATATATTTTTTTCTTCTTTTTGTTTTTGGCCTGGCATTAAATATTAATCTTTGCGCTTCAATCAATTTCCAACTTTTGCTGTCGCTGGAAATCAAACCGATTATATGTTAATAATCGAGAGTTCACGTCACCGGGTTATCGAGACCGCTCAATGTACTTGAAGCAGAATATAGCTATAATAATTCTTCTGAATCGATTACAAGCCTTTGAATTGTGGTGCTACCGGAGAATTTTGAGGGTACCCTGGACAGCTAAGAAGACCAACCAGGAGATACTCAGAGTTATGAAGAAAAATACCACGAATTGAATAATTTAATAAAAATTCGAAAACTAAAATATTTTGGACACTTGATCCGTGGGACAAGGTACACCTTGCTACAAACCATTTTGATGGGAAAAATTGAAGGTAAAAGAAGAGTTGGTCGGAGGAAACGTACCTGGTTCTGTGATATCAAGATGTGGACAGGATTAAATACAGAGTGGTTGGTACACTCCGCGTACGACACAGAGCGGTACCCGAATATCATTAAGACTTTACTAGATGGCCCCCATGATCGAGATCGGTCGGGACAGCAAAAAGAAGAGATGTGTACTACCGTGAAAATTTTTTACAAACATTGTACTTCGGAAAATAGAAAAGAAATAACATCTGGACGAATGGCATGGCAGTGTAAATCGCTCGATTTGAATTAATGAAAGAGTAATAAACCGAAGGAAGAATGCAGGAGAGACAACAAATGTAGAGAAATCACACGTTAAAGCGGAAATGCGAAGGGCGAAACAATATTACTAGTATCCAAATCTTCTAAAAATACTTATTAATGCGCTACTGAACAATAAACTGTAGAAAAATAAAAGAAACCGGTTGATAGTATTATCAAATGCTTCTTTAATAGTGTCGGAGAACTTTTTAAATTCGTTTACAAATCAAAATAAGATGGAACAAGACTTGTGTGCAACGTGAATTTGTCAAAAATAAAATGTGCGCATTAATAGAAATTATACATTACGGAAGTACGGTCACATCGACTTTTTAATTAACGAAATGAAAGAAACAAATGTACCAGGTGAAGCTTGACACGAACCGAAGACATTAGGAATCACAAAGAGATATTTCATAAGTAAAAGTCGAAATTAAAATTTTCAGCCAAGAGAGAAAACTGGACGTAGGATTCGCGCAGGAACAATGTTTTTTTTTTGTTTTTTTTTTTTTTGTTTTTTTTAAATACAGATACAAACTCGTTAGAAATTCAAAAATTTATGCTTTTCCCGATGATTTTGCGATCGGGAATGCAGAATCTGTGCCTCGGATTAGAAGATTTTTCCGCTCTCGCTTACAGAATTCATCGTCAACGTATACAAATCTAATCATTTGTATATAAAAACACCTAGTAGATATGTAAACATTTTATGCGTCGTCGCAATACGTGCTCACGCACAAGTTGCACAAGTGCATGTAAAATAGTTGAGAATATAAACGCATCTTACAATTAGTGGCACTACCGAATAATATCAACAGAGTGTACGGAAATACTGGAAAACAATTTCTGCGCTATACAAAACTTAAATTGGCATCCCCCCTGTTCTTAAACTTTATTAATGAAAATGATGATACTTGGCAAGAAATGCTTGAAATTATTTATAAATAATAATGTAACAGAATCGAAATTATCCTCGGTTGATCGAAATAATTTCATGATTATACCACCCCCGTTTTTATTGTTAGCACGTAATAACTAAACCGGAAGAAAATACTAACAGACATATACGGGGAATTATGGAAAGCGCCATTCATCAGACCAAAGGGAAGAAATAAATGGCTAAAAAAGAAGCCGTGAAAAATGTGTAGACCATTGGAAATCGGAAATATCTGGTTATTACGAAACTGTACTAGCGGATTGTACCTAATATTACGCGGTTCGTTTTAAGTTGTGTAGTGTGCAATTATTTAATTTTTTACTGATTTTATTTTAAGATGAAATTACATTTCAAACAAATTTTTACGAAACGCAGATGGGGCAGTGGCTTTGTAGGGGACCCACTGATTGTATAGTCATTAAAAAAAAAAAAAAAAAAAAAAATTTTTTTTTTGCATTTTTCGTGATATTTGTTTTTTCCCGCGAATTAATTGTGGTGTTTATATATTTCTTTATTAAAAATAGTTTCCCCTTTTATTTCGATTAAAACCGCATACAAAATCCAATTTTATAATAATAATAATAATAATAATAATAATAATAATAATAAAAATGTAAAAAAAAAAAGAAAAGAAAACCGAAAAAGCTTTGGAGAACCAAAATGTCGATTAAACCACCGAAAATAATAGAACGAAAGGTAGCCCCGAAATGTGGTTTTTCCAAATATAAGTTAGGAAATAAGCAATTAATGAAGGAGAAAACTATTAGGAAAGCAGGAAATGCTGCGAAGGAATATTATAAACGTAATAAAGGAAGAATTAGCTAAAACGAACGGAGGAAAAATAATGAAAAAAGTACCGAATCGAAAGACGAAATAACGGCAAAACAACCATTTTGCGATAAAACGAACTTTATCAAGCACAGATGAAGCCGACTCTAATTAATTATCGAATATTTTAAATAACTTCACTAAAATAAACTAACAAAAACTTCAAACAAAATAAAAGGAATAAAGTTTAAAAAAAAAAACAAAAAAAAAACGGTTAAAACTTACCGAAAAGAAAAAGAATTACTAAAAATAAACATTTCCGCCTTTTTGCGACCAAATTCGAATATTTCACTTTTCAACCGATTTGACGCTGATGCCAATTACAAAGGATAGTCGAATTTAGAACGAACAGGAAAGAAAAAAGAATGACGCCCGTCGAATTCCTAAACCGACTAGAAGTCGCACAAAGAAATCGGTAAGAGCGATGAAGATAATAATTATGCTTCCGGATATAACGGACCACTCCAATTCAACGGACTTTCGAAATAACGGACTAGCTCTCTACCACCGTGCCAGAATTGACGTTGCGATTTCCTACATCAATTCGTCAGAATATCCAGAAGTTTAATGAAAATTTTCTTCTAATTAATAAAAAAACCTATATAATACTTCATAAAAAATTAGTTACACTGAAAGGCAATTGTGTTATGTTCATATTCAAACTTCATAGGATTTAGACAACTCTAGCATAGAAATTCAGCGTCTTTTACTGAATCTTTTAATCCGCGCAAATTTCGTGTAGTGGCAAAAGTAGTAGCGGTACTTTATCGAAATATATCAAAAACGCTATCAACGTGTAAGGCGACAGCTGAGGGTGTGACACAGTGGCAGACTTGTAAAAATAAATGAATTTATATTATGATTTTGGGTGTGAAAAATATATACTTAGACTAATTTTATAATACTTAGGCTCGGAAAAAAAGTATTACAAACGATAGGGAAACTAACGAGAGCAGAGTGTGCATGCGAGATCGGTCGGTGCGCTTTTGTGGTGGCTGATGCGTATATGGAAAAAAATTTTTTTTGGATGTGAAAAATATATACTTAGGTTTGGAAAAAAAATGATTATGAACGGTAGGGAAACTGGCGGCTGAAGCGTGCGCGGGATCTAACGATGCCCTTTCGCGGCAGGATGAGAGAGGGGTAAGCGGGGCTCAGGAAAAAAATCAAGCTTCTGCTGGAAAGTTTTAGACAGTTCCCACGGTCCGCGCCGACTCTTCGAGTGCTTTGGGCGCTCGCGGCATCCCTTTGCGCGCCAAAATGAAGATATAGTATATTCTACTTAACACTACTATCGGGTTCTCTGCCATGCACTATCTCTTATTTAGGTGCCGTACGCTACGTAGCGCGTTGGCGCAACCTATTCTCGTACACTTTTAGCTGTAGCGATATAGGTTGTGTACCGGGCAATTATTATATGCAACGCGAGTGTACACGCGCAAGACTGCCATGTACTATAGCTTGCTCTAAATGATCACCAGCTAGACAGATTATCTGGCCGGTCGTTTACAAATGACGGTGAAAAATCAGCGTCACTAAAAATGTCCGCATTTAGTGGGGAGATACCTATCCTTTGAGAACCATTCGTGATGTTTATGCTTGCGTTTGAGCTGAGGGCGATGAATCTGCAACAGTTTTTAGTTATTATCTTTTCCGCGGTTATTTTGTAGCCAAGTATCTTGTGAAGAAGTGCAATACTTCTGTCCGCATCCTAAAATAATAAAAAAAAAACAACACATATTGCTTCTGTTTCAAACTGTGACTCCAAGCGGAGTATTTGAAACAAAAGTGAGGCTATGAAAATAAAAACCAAATAATTTCTGGATATCATGAATACGAGTACAATAGATTTATATGAAAGTTTTGATATTTACGCGGTGGAAAATGAATAATTTTTAACGCGTCCAAAAACGAAACTAAATTTTTACTTTTTCGTCAGAAAATAAACAAAACGTGC
This sequence comes from Icerya purchasi, assembly GCA_039619475.1. Taxonomy (NCBI): domain Eukaryota; kingdom Metazoa; phylum Arthropoda; class Insecta; order Hemiptera; family Monophlebidae; genus Icerya; species Icerya purchasi. The sequence goes on from CM077115.1 coordinate 354,457,292, forward strand.
GCATGTACAAGTCACTCGATTGACAAATCGTCACTGTTGCTTGTACGATGAATTCCTCACCCGCGATCGCTTCTTTTCGCCATTTGACGAGTCAACGTGTGCTGTGTAGTTTTCGAGATATTTCGATTGCTCAACTTATCCCTATTTACGATGCGCGACGTTTTATCTTTCATAAAGCCGTTATTCCGGAGTTTTCGATTATTAAATTGCCGAACCATCTTAACGCAGTGCTAAGAAAAAAACATTAGCGATAAACTTGAAAATCGTTTTCAAGGAGACAAATTCAATTTATTTTCATTCGTTCATACCGAATTAGACACGCGCTTGTGATATTTATAGCTCGGCCAAGAAGGTACGAGAGAGATTGCACTTTCGGTACGATGATGAATTGCGGAAAAGGAAACTAGCGCGGAGTAGACCTCGTATTTTCCTTACTGTAGTCATTTCACCGAGGTGTTGCAGCGGCAGTTATACTGAGTAGCGGCAATGCGCTAAGCGGAAATAAACTAGCGCAAAATATTCCCTACTGCACGTAAATTCGTAAAAATGGCGATAGGGAAGATTTGGCTAGAAACGAAATCGTCATCCGAAATTCATTAGAATTAATATATACCGCAGAGAGCATTGCGTCGTCGAGAAGATGCTTCTTCGCCTATTCGCGCGTGCTTGTGCGAAGAATGCGTGCGTGAGTGAAAATTTACGAAATAAATTAGAATGCGGGTCGCAAAAATATAGCATTGTCGACCGGCAGGGTGTACGAGTCAACTTTTTAAACGCTGTTCTCTGGATTCTTCTTTCCGTCTAGAAAACAAAAGCCACAACCCGTGTTATTAATGACATTTTATACTAGCCGTAACAGCGCCTATTCAGACGTTGCCCAACATCGATGTTGAAATATTCGATCTCCACCCTGTACCGCTGCAAGACTTACGAAACCGTGACGCTGAAATTTGGGCACACTCATCCCTCCCCCTCTCTATTGCTTCCTTCATTTCTTCATTTTAGTAGATATATCGTAAAGCGGATTGTTTAAAAGCGGATTGCTTAAAAGCGGTCTGTTTAAAAGCGGATTATTTATCTTTTTCTTTCCGGACATACACCGCCGAATGAGCAGAAATAAACGAAGCGAAAATAAAATTTCAAGTCGCATTTCCCGGTTTTATACAGATTAAATTTCCATCAAAGCACTATCAACGTCGGCTCTCAAGAAGCGCGTTTATTCTCAACTAAATCGACACAAGTCTGTGTCGAACGCGCGGCCGATTCGAAATAGCGAACGCGTTTCTCTCCGATTCACTTCCGGAAAACAGTCAATCCACGACGATGATTTCGCTTTCCCCTTGAAGCGCAGAAATCTGACCATTCAGGACGTGATGCGAAAATTTCACTTTTTCTAACCTATAGTAAAATTTTCACGCAATCCTGTTCTCGATCTTTCCTACTTATTTAATTTCGATAAGTATTAATTTAATTAAGGACAGGAACAGACAAAAGAAACACTAGAGTATTTTTAATTCAGCTTGAGATCTTGTCCGGCTTACACTGTGCTGATGTGTTCTTTTTTATTTTATCGTTTTTATATTGAATACGAATGTTAATACTTTTTACAATGTATTATAAGACTGAAGTTCAGACGTTGAAATGACCATCGTCGCAAAAAGATACTTATAAGAAAATCAATTTTTCGGAAAAAATACAAATTTAATAACCCTTTTTTTTTCTATACAACACGAATGGGAGTTGAAACGTGTGCCACAGTGTCGTTTTCGGGCGAGTAAAAGCGGTATCTGTTACATACGCTATTTTTCACCGTGTCCATCCGCTGGAAATGGTCACTCTGCGCCAATTTAGAACGAAGCCACTACCACACCCGCACCAGTATTGCGGTTTACACGGTCTAGTCGCGGCAATCTACTCGCGGGTATTTGCCCGCGAAAAGACGGATGCACGATATATATATCGAAAAATCCGATTAACTACAATTTACAGCTGTTTCTTAGTTCCGGCGGTTATCATCATCATTGCTAAATATCGACAGATATATGCATAAACATGTAAGAGATTTAGAATTACATAAAGTAGAGGTAATATGTAATACTCTGCAGCAGTTCGGTTGATAAGCAGGCAGAGAAGCGTTATTATTCCAAACTCACACACCGCTGATGATAGCGGGTTCAAGGCGAATTTACTTTATACGAGAAATGTAAAACAACGAATTCAGCTTTTGCTGACGGACTGACTACTTCGACTTTAGCGGATTGTCCGATAATTTCGAATGTGCTGACTTCAGGTAACCTCCAGTTGGTCGACGAAAACGATCTAAATAGCGATTTTCGATGGTTTTTAGTTTTGTATCTTCAGTATCTTCTGTCCTGTCTTTCGAGCCCGCTCCGATGTGCGTTTCATCCCGCTGACATCTCTTTAAAGCAACGGTGGATTGCGGTCCGCTAACTCGTAGCCAACACAACTGCTTACCACGCACCGAGTCGAACTGTTACATTTAATTTTTAATTTATTTATCATTTAACCAATGGGGTAGTGGGGTAGTATAGTTAATATCTTTTTTTTTTGTCTTTTCTAAAATAAAAGACGTTTCTAACATACTTTACTTATCTATTCTTAAATAATTTATTCGTCAAACTTAAAATTCTTTTGCTTACATTTACTTCGACAAATAATAAACTCGCTTAACACCCGCGATATTAACGCTGCACCTGTAACATCTTTGGAAGATGCAATTTCGATTTAAAACGAATTATTATTCATCGCAAGCGTAAATCTGGTCGAATCCGTATTGTTCAAAGCAGTATAGATTACAAATGAGTCTGCTGGTAAACTCGGACTCGACTTCTTTCACCGGGAAGCGAGTCCGCGTCTATACGTAGCAACAAAACTGGACTGTGTAGTAATTCATTTTGTTTGTTTACAATTGCAGTTTGTTGGTTTCTTCTTTCGCATCCAAAACAAATCTTCCGGTTATCTTCGCGCCAAATCTTCCGTACGTTATCCGCTTTGAACGGTTACTTTTTGCGCACCTGTAAAATTCAACTGCACCGAATGTCCTTTACGTTCTCTGCTGCTAAAATGCGCGGAAACGGGCGTTTTTCTTAAACGGTTAGTAGTATTTAAAGAAATTTGCCCGAAACTGGCCTTCGTATCCGCATTAATTAGTTTCGCCCGAAATCCTCATAATTTCTGATTCCAAAAGTACTGTACAGGCGCTATCACATCCAACCGTTCTTCTAGTCCCTGTTCCGATTATGTAGAATACTTCTGATACTCTCGTCCATGATCTGTTTCTTCTTCACTCGAGTGTAATTGATTTTCTGTGCATTCCTGGTGTTATTTAGACACTAAATTTCACTGAATATTCTCATTAGATTTTTCGTTATATTCTCATGATATCGTTCTTCTTTCATTAAATCATTTATTCCGAACTATGGCTTACGGCGTATACTTTTTCATTTTCTAATTTTGCCTCGTTTTTCTATTCAGCCATATCTTTCTCCCCTCCCGCCCCATAGTTTTTTAGATATTTGTCCTCTATTAAACGCTCTGCAATAGTACGAGAGGCGTTTCAAAAGTCTCCATCACGCTTTAAAATCTCAGCTTGTAGTAACACTGGCGAAATAAACAATAGAACATTATATATTCGAGACGGTTGTACGAGTAAATAGTAAACGTTTCAAGGTCCTGATTAGCACGCTGTCAGTGTTCGTTTACCCGTGGAGCTATCACTACAGTGCGCGTTCGGTTTTTGTGACAACGTGCAGTACATATGCTGATAATGCAATGTCGAACTGATCTGTTCGTGAATGGATTCGGTACTTTAAACTATGAAAATCGATACCACGGTGTGGAACGGGTAAAAATTCACCGCGGCCGAAAAAATGCAAGGCACAGAAGTCTGCGAAGAAGTTTATGGTCGCGGTCTTTTGGGACTGCTACGGGCCTCTTTTGATCGAATTTGCGAAGTACCATCATAAACTTCGATAGTTACTGCCAAATGTTGGATAATTTGAAAAAAACCATAAAAAACAAGCGACCGGGCCATTTGACGACAAAAACCAATCTTGATCTCTCCAGCACATCGAAAAATGGAAATGTTTGGTCTTCGAACACCTAGCATACGGACCTTGCGCCGTTTGATTTTCATCTGGTTGAAACGGTTTTTAGGTACACAAAGATTCAACAATGATGGCAAACACAAGAACAACCTGATAAATTAGTTACAAAAGTTAGACGCGCAGCAGTAGTACCAGCTCGGCATAGAAAAACTCGTTTATCGTTACGACAAATGTTTAAATAATAATGGCGATTATATCGAGAAATAAAGCATTTCATGACGAATCGAATGCTGAGTTTATTTTTTTTTTTTTGTAGCTCAATTAGGAACTTCTCCACAGAGTAGTGGCGGAGACATTTGAAACGCCCCTCGTATTTATCGACTTCGGTTTAATCGTAGTCTCCTTCCTGTATCATTTCTCGGCTTTCATCTGCTTATGCTCCATTTTGTTCTTTTCATTCCCCTTGAACGTACATTCTTTGCGACCTTGATGTCGTATTTTATTCGAATGTTCGACCTTTTCTGTTGAACAATCGCCGTTCTAATCTGCTCTCCGCTGAAACTCACTATGAAAGATAATTTTTTAGTGTGAAGCGAGCAATGGTCCAATTCGAGCATTCGGCTAGGTGAACGAATCAATAAATAGTCGCGCGAAAAATCAATCTAGATAGAATGATAAATAAACGCAACTTCGAATGAAAAGAATAATGGCGCATTTACACGCAACAAAAAAAAAGTAATATAGCTAGAAACACACACTCCTTTTAAAACTCAGAAATACCCAGAAATTTATTTATAGTGCAGGTAAAAGGATATAAATGGCTGCAGCTTTAGCGGCGAAAATGGAGCGGGTGGTCAAATGATACATGAAGGGCTAGTGAAAAGGAGGTGTTGATTCCCGGAGGATGTTTAGAATGCCATCAATGAAAATAATGTAATGAAAAGGCCTTTAGGGTATAGGAACATGTTGCTTTGTTCTTTTTGTTGGTAGCGCGGATTTCTGCGTAACCTTCATAAATTGTCTGACGGAAAATTTTAACCGGTTTTTCTTGAATTATCAGGCTACCTAGTCATCTTCAAGCTTTCGAGATGAAAGAACGAAAGGAAAAAAAATTAAAAATCACGCAGCCGACCGATTTGGAATGGACTTAGTTTTGGAGCCGTTCAATTTAACCGTTAAGCGACCTCACCCCTTTTCTCCGATAGACCCACCTGAAAATATCAGTGCAGACCTGATTTGGAAGTTACTGGTGGAAAAATGATCTGGTAAGGAATAACGAAAAGAATCTCAAAAGGTGAGATAATCGCGAATAATAGATAAAGGAGGAAGGCCCACCAAAGCACAAACGCCCAACGAAGGAGAAGTTCGGTGCGCCCCAAGTATGATACGTAAAGAAGTATTATGGATAGGATCGATAGATTTTAGAAGAGTTTTATCAGCCGAAGAATACACCTGACAACCGTATGACAGTTTACTCAGGATAAGGGCTTTGTATACTGATAACAGCAATTTTGGATCTATATTGTACTTGTGGTTGGATAGATTTCATGCAACTACGCTTACGGATAGACATGTGTGGAGCCCACGATAATCTCTCATCGAACGTTAGACCCAGAAACTTTATGGAAGGAAGGAATGGGATAGGTACATGTTTTAGGTAGAGGATGATATCAAGATTGGAAATAGGACGACGCTTCTTTAGGAATTCGACACATGCAGTTTTTGAGGATGAGAAATCCAAGCCATTCTTTTCCGCCCAGTTTTGTAATCTATTGATCGTTGACTGTAGGATAGACATCGCATTAGCGGGAAAGTTTGAAGGAAGAGATATGTTAAGGTCATCAATGAAAAAACGGGCTGTTACCGGCGGCCTTATGCACTCTGCTATATCGTTTATATAAAGGATAAACAAGGTTATGCTTAAAGGCGAACCCTGTGGAATTCAATTTTCAGTCGTGAAGGATGAAGATACTGAAGAGCCTATTCTTACTTGAATAGTTCTATCAGTGAGGAAGCTCTGGGTAAAATTGCCCATATTACCGCTAATTCCGGCGTTCTTCAGCTTTTTAAGCACTCCATATCGCCATATGCGGTCGTAAGCTTTCTCTATGTCAAAAAAGACTGCGTAGAGATGCTGTGATCTACTGCGGGCTTTTAGGATTTGCCTTTGTAGGCTAAGAAGATGAACGAGTGTAGATTTATATTTTCGGCCGCCTGCTTGGATTGGAGAAAGGATTTTCTTGGATTCAAGATAGAAATAGAGGCGTCGGTTCACCATTTTCTCCATTACCTTAGAAAGGACTGAGATCAACGAGATGGGTCTATAGCTTTGCGAAAGGAAGGGGTCTTTGTTCGACTTGACAATCGGAATAAGGAGAGTTGTTTTTAAGGATTGTGGGATAAAACCAGAAGACCAAATTTGGTTGTAGATGCCGAGCAGGAATAATCTAGCAGATGTAGGAAGATGTTTGATCATAAAGGAATGTATAGAATCCACTCCAGGTGCGCTATTCCTTATGTTGCAGTTTAGTTGATAATTTAACTTGTGGATTGTAAAAGGAAGATTTAAAGGATCATTTTCGTCGGAATTAAAAGATATTGTTTGTTGTTCCACGGTTAGTTTCATGGCTGCAAAGGAAGGATCATATAAGGAGGACGACGAGGAATTCTTAAAATGGATCGCAAAGATTCTCAAAACGTCAGACTCTTCTTTAATCAGCGAGCCATTCATGAGAGTAACGCAGGAGTCAAAGAATGATTCGAGGCTCCATTGAGAGACTTGATTCTTTTCCACATAATGGTGCTGGGTGTATCTTTCGTAATAGAAGAGACAAAAGATATCCAAGACTGCCGTTTCTTTGTCCGGATAAGTAACCTCGCTATGGCCCTGCGCTTTTTGAATTCCACTAGATCACTGAGTAATTTGGTGGTCTTGTACTTACGGAGAGCTCTTTTTCTCTCAGAAATGGCTGCGCTAATCTCTGGGCACCACCAAGGTACCCGCTTATGCTGTGTGTATGATGTTAGTGGAATGGATGCTACAGCGGCAGTGTTAATTGCTTCCGCGAGCTTCTGTAGGTTCTCCTCTACCGATAGTGAGAAGTGGTGTGGGACAATAAATCCTGACTTATATTTGTCCCAATCTGCTCTGTGAAAAGCGAAAAGTCTAACCGACCGCTTTGCTCTCGCCTTCGGCACCATGGGAGGAATATTGATGAAAATTGGGAAATGGTCACTAGAGTAAAGGTCTTGATGTACGGTGCTTGATAAGAATGGGAATAGTGCAGCCGATGCAAAAGCAAGGTCTAAAGTAGAGAAAGAATTATAAGAAAAATTGAAATGCGTGTGTGAAGGGGGAGGAAGTAGCAGGAGGTTACTGTTCAAGAGGTAGTCGGAGATTATCGTTCCATGAGCGTTGTAACGTGTGGATCCCCACAATGGGGAATGAGCATTAAAATCACCCAACAAAAGAGTTGGGTATCCTATCTGAGCTGGCAGGGTATCAAACTGCATTTGAGTAATCCTTTCGGAAGGAGGAAAGTAGCAGTTACAGATATTTATACAGGAAAAGGGGAGTGATGGAATTGTAACTTGGACCGCCATCACTTGCAATGTGGTATTTAATATTAATTGTTGAGAAGGGAAACTGTCCTTTACCAATATGGCGACTCCTCCGCTGGCTACTGAACCCTGCGTGTAGTCAGATTGATAGACAGTGTAATCTTTAAATAAGGGAGAATGTGTTGATTTTAGATGTGTTTCTTGCAAGCAAACTATGGTTGGATCATGATTGCACAGTAGTAGCTTCAGTTCTTCTATATGTTTGTAGAGGCCTCTGCAGTTCCACTGCATAATGTCCTTTGAAAGCGTCATGATTGAAACTATCTTTCTCGCCTCTAAAGTGGTGTATAGATGATGTTAGTCCGTGAAGGAGCCACCGTGGTGTCCTAATGGGTCCTCCTCCAATTCGCTTAGTATTCGTATGATATGGGTGAACCTGTATTTCAATCTCTGTTCCTTCAGCAGGGGTTTTGTGGTGGCTAGCATGTATAACAGACCATCTCTGTCTTTGGTGAAGTCCCCAGCAAAGTTGATATAATCCTTGGTGGTCAAGATGTTACTGATAAAATCTTTGAATCCATTGAAATCGGTTATAAACGATGATTGATGTTCATCGAACAGATGCTTGACTCGGGCTGTTACTTGCTCGATTTTCTGTAGGTTGGATTTAGGCATCTGCTTCGCTGAAAAGTTGGATGGGGGGAAAAATAAATTTTGCGACTGGTCAGGTACAGGACTGATTTCATTGTCTTCATGATCTGGAAGGGCCAGATTAAGTTTTTTATTCGCTGTCGAGACTGCATCTGGTGCACACTGCACTATCACACAATCACGTCTTTAAAGGAGCTCCCCCTCCGGTCACTTGCCCACTGTGCGGGTTCATGGCCTCACTAACTGTAGAGCACCTGCTGAAATGGTACTGGCATACTTCCCGTACTTCAAGTCATACCTCACCCCACCGTCTGTTGTCGAACTACCCGGATTGTGTTCGGGCAGTGTTGAATTTTGCAGCATCGAACAACCTGCACCGCCTTCTGTAATTTCAAGTGAGTCTAGGTGCTGTAATAGCCCAGGTAGTTACACACGGCGCCTAGATTTATATTTGTGAACTTAAAAAAAAACAAAAAAAATAAAAATTGTGTAGAGAATGAACGAATTTTTTAAAATTGTGTAGAGAATGAACGAATTTTTTAAAATTGTGTAGAGAACGAACGAATTGTTTAAATTTGTGTACAGAATGAACGATTTTTTTAAAATTGTGTAGAGAACGAACGAATTGTTTAAATTTGTGTACAGAATGAACGATTTTTTTAAAATTGTGTAGAGAACGAACGAATTGTTTAAATTTGTGTACAGAATGAACGATTTTTTTAAAATTGTGTAGAGAACGAACGAATTGTTTAAATTTGTGTACAGAATGAACGAATTTTTTAAAATTGTGTAGAGATTGAACAAATTTTTTAAAATTGTGTAGAGAATGAACGAATTTTTTAAAATTGTGTAGAGAATGAATGAATTTTTTAAAATTGTGTAGAGAATGAATGAATTTTTTAAAATTGTGTAGAGAATGAACGAATTTTTTAAAATTGTATAGAGAACGAACGAATTGTTTAAATTTGTGTACAGAATGAACGAATTTTTTAAAATTGTGTAGAGATTGAACGAATTTTTTAAAATTGTGTAGAGAATGAACGAATTTTTTAAAATTGTGTAGAGAATGAATGAATTTTTTAAAATTGTGTAGAGAATGAATGAATTTTTTAAAATTGTGTAGAGAATGAACGAATTTTTTAAAATTGTATAGAGAACGAACGAATTGTTTAAATTTGTGTAGAGAATGAACGAATTTTTTAAAATTGTGTAGAGAACGAACGAATTGTTTAAATTTGTGTACAGAATGAACGATTTTTTTAAAATGTGTAGAGAACGAACGAATTGTTTAAATTTGTGTACAGAATGAACGAATTTTTTAAAATTGTGTAGAGAACGAACGAATTGTTTAAATTTGTGTACAGAATGAACGATTTTTTTAAAATGTGTAGAGAACGAACGAATTGTTTAAATTTGTGTAGAGAATGAACGATTTTTTTTAAATTGTGTAGAGAACGAACGAATTGTTCAAATTTGTGTAGAGAATGAACAAATTTTTTAAAATTGTGTAGAGAACGAACGAATTGTTTAAAATTGTGTAGAGAATGAACGAATTTTTATCGGATTTATTAGTTTGTAAAGGCTTTCGGGGACTTTTGCGTTGTAATCTCATAGGTAACACTTTGGTACGGTTATTTCTGACCATATTTTGTCATAAAAACATTTCGCATCTGTGACGTCGCATTTTGAAACCGAATGCAACTTAAAAAGACTTGCTAAATGGCTGCGCGAATGTAACCAGATAATATAGCTAACGGATTATTTCGAAAACAAATACGCGGCATTTCTTAAAATTTGCATTATTTAATACGGAGAGATAATCAGAATCGTAAGAATAATTTTATGTAAAACGTTACGAATTGAAAATTTAACAGCATCATTTTTATTCCAAGAAAACTGATCCTTTTCACTTCCTTCACATGTTTCGCATGGAGCAACTGTGTTTGGCGCTAACTTTTAATAAATGCCGATTGATTTTTTAAATTAGCTCGTTATTCTAATCGTAGAATTCGGTTAACATGTGTAATTTTCGCATACGAATATTCCGACGTTTAACATCGAGTTGTTTCCTACATTCCGGAATTGTGCGTATTTGTTACATTCATATAGAATGTGATAAGTAGTTTCGACAGAATTGTCGCTGCAGTCACAGTTATTATTTTCACACAGTTTCATTTTGTAGAGATAGTCGGCAAATTTCCCATCATTTGTTAGTAATTGAGTGGTGTAAAAATCAGGAATTATTTCTAGATTTCGGTTTTCACGTACATTTGGTATTAATTTATAAGTGTGGCGCCCGGTTATATTCTGGTCCCAAAGAGTTTGCCATAAACAGTGATAGTGATTTTTCACATCTGCTTTTATGCGTTTTAACCATTTTTTGTTTGCCTCGTTTCTTACCAGATTAGTTACGGAATTAGTTGTTACTGACTCTGTTTCTTGTCGTGCATGATTATCTAGGTATTAAAAGGTTCTGCGGTTTTTTAATACAAAGATGACTGCTCTGCATAGCATCAGCAGGTCAATTGGGAGAACTCCCGTTATGGCTACTACAGTTGAGTGTGATGTCGTTGGGGGGTAATTGGAAGAATTAATTAAAGATGAATGGAGTTTCGAATAAAAGGAGAGCTAAGAAAATGTGACGAACTAAGAGAAGATGAAAAAGGACACAGGGTTCTTTAACAAGGAGCTATAGAATTAATAAACGGTTTAGTTTTACAGAAGGAAAATTACGATTAAAAGGAGGACATTCAGGGAGAGAGGATTTATTCATTTTGCATACATGAGAAATAGAAGTAGACGGAGAAAAAAATCTTAATGTGTAAATGACGTAATGTCGTGCGTTACAAATTAATTTACAGAAAAACAGTTTTTCTTTTTATGGATTTTACATAAATTGACCAGAAGAGATATGAACTATGAGAATAGAACGATAACAAGCAATGTCCGAATTTCTTTAAAAAAATGCACTAGAATTCTCTTCTTTTAGAGATCTTTGATAATTCCAAAAAAAGTTTAATCAAACACCATAAATAAGAAATAGAAATTATGATTGGACATTATTCAGAAACCGAGTCTGTAGCGATTTGCATTCGTATCAAAAAAAGTTTCTCGCCAATAAATAAAACCTCGTGTTAATTTAGTTGAGAAGTTATTTTTAAACATTATTTCACAGTTTGCCTGATGTTGGTTTTTTGTCTTCATGCAAAATCAGACTACTTAGTATTTAGTTGCCTATTGATTTCCTAAACTGTAAAAATCATCCGGTTAATTCATGTCATCCTTAACGTATGCGTTTCAATCTATTCGTATTTTTCTAACATTACATAAAAAGGGTACTGTTTCCCGAAGTTCCCCGTATTCATATTCTAAATATTGAGCCCAAAAAAACAAAAAAAGCCAAAGTTTTTTATTATTTTTTAATTAATATACATTTATGTAAAGATTATCAGCGTCCAACAGAAAATGGTCTTCACGTTTCATCTTCAGCAGAAAATTTTCGATCTTTCTAGACAACTGTCTGTCGTGGTCTAACAGAATGTTTTGCACAACTAAACAGCACATACAGTCAACATTTTGAAGGAGGCGAGTTAATCACATTATCAACGTTTCCGAAACCGAGTGAATTTAATACAATTCTGTTTTTTATGCTATGAAATTTTTTATCTAGTTCATTTTTACTTTTATTCTCAAAATATTCTTTATTTCGATTAATAAATTTTACGTCCTTACTTTTCTAAAATGGCTTCGTGTCCGCTTCGTCACTTATTACTTGAAATATCGTTGTTACCATGTACTTGCATTTTTTAAATAGTAAAACATCGCAGATGTCTTTTCGTTATATATTAACCCTTTATAAGTCAAGATTCTGAAAATTTATAAATTTATACCTTTTTGGAAAGGTTTTTGCAAATAAAAAAAAACAAAAAAAAAAAAACGAAATTAATAATTTTTTGATGTACTTATTTATTGTTTACTTTAAAATTCAACGAAAACAGCGATACGTGTGATAGATACGGCGCATTGCCGCACAAGGATTGCGTATTAATTCTTTATGTAGTTTTTGCAGACGGTCGAGTGGTGTGTTACAGACATGTGTCACATTGCCCCATATTAAGGGATAATAGCTTTATACAAAAGTTGCTTACAGACTTTACAGTCCAATTACAAGTTAAAATGAAATAGAAAAAAAAAAAAAAAAATGCTCGATTACATCCGGTATTTCTTCGGAAGATTTATTTTCATTCTTGTTTATTTTTTTATTTGTATTATTTTTAACTGATAATAATCTTAAAATTATTGTAAATCGGCCGACGCAAAGTGTCCATAAAAGGGAAAAAAATTATTATTGAATTTTGCCATTATTAATTGTTTAATTTCAAATTGTCGGCGGTTCTACGCGGTAACTAATTAAACATTTAATTTTTTCGACCGCTTAACTACTTTATTAAGATTTAAGCAGACTCGTTCAAATGAATTTCTAAAGTTTGTTCATTAAAATTTCATCGTATTCAAGCTGAATGGAAAAAAAAATCGGAATGTTTTTATTTTTTTTTTTTTTTTTTTTAGTTATTTTTGTTTTTCTCAAATACAACGTTTCGTCTTCACATAAACACGGTGGTGCAGAGAAATTCGGCACGTTATTGGAAAACTCGAGTACATTAATAAAGAGCTGTTACCGAATTAACGCGATAAGTCATTTTCTAGCAAAACCGGGGAAGGAAACTCGTTAAAAGGTAAAACGTGATAAGAACGCTACCGCGATAGTAAAAGGTGGTTTTACACTTTTTCAAAATTGCAACTAACATGTTTTTCCTTAATTATATTATTGTGCTTAAAATTTGCCGATAATAATCGAACGATATTTGCTTTTAAAATCAATAACGTACACAGGATCTTCTAGCATTAAAGGAGCTCTTGGTCCACTAAAATATACGAAGGTGCTTATACAGTTGATTCGCGACTGTCCGAATTAATTGGGTGGCCAGCCAGTTCGATAGCAAAAAACCCGGATGAGACACCGGAGTTCGAGGGACGATCTTCTGCAATGTTGATTATCTGCATTAATGAGAATATGGTTGATACCGTACGGCTGTTTTATTAATTTTACAGCTGTATTAAAATATATCGTTACAACGAAGCAAACGAAATGTACACAATATTTTTATAATTAATAACAAATTCTTAACACACGTACGTATACTAAAAACCATGTATATAGCTGCGGATTTTATAGAAGCATTTTGGCTTTTTCTTCTTTTTTTTTATTTATTTATTTATTTATTTATTTATTTATTTATTTATTTGAGAAGTCGATCATCCGAATAGTACCCAAATAGACGCGAGTCAACTGTATTTATACAACGCGTGTATGACATTATTCCAGCATACGCTGAATAATCGATGTGTCTGTGTAACTACATAAATTATATATTGAAATTTTATTTTAAAAAAAAATTAAAACGGCATTTAAGCCGTTTTAAGCGATGTTGTGTCTAAAACACTTTTTAAGAATCGCAATAGGGAAAATATAAGCCTTTCTTCGGTAGACCACTGTCTAAAGTGTGATTGAGAAGGCATTTTCACGAAAGTGGAATAATTTTAAAATGGGTTAACGCGCAAACGTCACTTTGTTATATTTTTGACGTTTTATTTATTTTTATCATAAGGTAAAATAAATTAATCAAAATAAGAAATAAAATGAAATGAATGAAAAGAAAACAAACTACGCTACCAAAAGGAATGCGATCGTTTTTGAAAAAAGGCAAATAAGGAAGTCTAAAATATTATTTTGCGTGGCCAGCTTAAAAGCGTGTAAAAACGATATTTGCAATAATGTTTGGTTTTTTTTAAATGGGTTCGGTGCCCCAGCATTGACTCAACTACATGAGCTTAGGTCACCTACTCAGATTCTGAGGCTATCGGAGTCTAGAGATAATGTTGTTGGCCACACATTTTTCTCCTGGAGGTTTTAAATCGAGTTTGCTAGGTTTTTGAAAAATACATAGTCGGCAAGTGCATATAAAACTATTTCATTTAGAAAAAAATCCTTTATATTCTACATTTCTTTTTCTTTTTTTTTTCAGGTGAACTTTTATTAGATATATAATCTTTACGAATACATCGATATTTTAATTTTTCGTTTTTTTTCTCTGCGTGCTAACCAATTTTTAGTGTTCCGTTGTTTACCGGCATTGTAGGAATATAATTTTTACTGCATAGAAGTGCACAGTGTACATATACGCATCACAAGCCTATTTAAATTGCAATTTCAAATTTTTAACATCTCCTTATATACTGCGACGAAAAATGAAAAAAAGCAAAAAAAAGTTAAAGAATTACATCGATTTCGTATAATAATTAGATCGGATGAGCATTTAGAGGCAATCGGCAAAATTTTGTATCTGTATAAAGCGCAAATGTTAATACGCTCATCAAACGAGATTGATTATATATTTAACTAGACAAAAGCGATGGTGAAACGACGAGAAGAGAATACCAGAAGAGAACGTTACAGATTAAAAATGTCTTATCGCGGTTCTTCTGGATATTCTCTAGTGTTAACATAGTATATTAAAGCTGGAATGACAGTTGCCGAATTGTTTTAAAGCGATTGGGCGATCATTCTTTTTGAACCGCGAAGAAGTTAGTCGAATAATTTGTTCTTATTTCATTCTTACTAGATCGTGCTTCCCGGAAATATTTGAAAAGAGCGAGAAAAAAAGTATAACCGTCGTCCCATAGTTATACTTAAAGAAGGCTAATTAAAATACAACGCGGCTGGAGAAGAACAAGTTCGGAATTTCTCGAATATAAATATCGATGATTAGTCGAGAGAACCAGTTTTCGGTAAACTAGACACGCGTGCCTTTTATCTCGCTCCCATATATATTGGTATTCGGAGTTATTTTTAAACGTTTAAAAAGATTAATTTAGATTTAATTTTAACTTCGATAATAAAACTGTCGGCCTAATAACCGGTTGTACGGAACAGGTGAACAGATATAAAGTAGTAATTTGATGCGCCTAAAGAAGTATTACGATTACGTGACTGCGCTAGTGATATGGAAATAGAAAAAATAGAAAAAATAGAAAAAATAGAAAAAATAGAAAAAACGTATATTTCAGAATGCACATCGAAGAGAAGTTGGATTTGATATCGGAGAAAGAGTTATTAACCAAGAATGTTTTAGCCGATGCCAATTCTTTTATCTTTCTCGTTTTTTTAAATTTCCGAAGAAATCTCTAATGAAATTCTACGTTTAATTTTTATTCTCAAACATTTCCCCAGCATCCGTTTTCTTACCGTGTCCAGTGCAGATTATATTTAGATTAACTTTTTTTTTTTAGTTGAACGACCACTTACGAATAAGAATTTTTTTTTTTTTTTTTTTGGTTTTACCATTTCTGGACCTCCAGAAGAATGAAGTTAAATTAATTGTTCGAAATTATCTGTTTTTGTTGCATAGGCGTACCCAGGGGAGGGGGGATTTGGGGGTTCAAACGCCTCCCGAAGTGGATTTTTACGTTGCTGTATTGTCGCTTTACGGCCGTAAGATGTCTCGGTACTAGGGACATTCTGACATAGTACAACTAACTATGTGTTAGTGTAAATTATTCTCAAAATGAAAACGAACAGAAGTAATCCTAATCCGTACACATTTAGAACTATTGTACAAGAGATTATTAATAAAATATAATTACTAAATAAAATTCTTTTTTCTGTCAAGTGTTTTTTTTTTTTTTTAATAGATCGCCTCCCCCTCACGAAAAACTGGCCTGGGTGCGCCTATATTTTGTTGCAATTAAGTGTTTGATTCGTCGCCAACCGATGAGCCAAGGGGGGGAGGGAGCAAGATGATAGAAGGAGGATATGAGTTATAGGGAAAATAAAATTTATAATTTGTAAAGGCCTATAATAGTCCGGGCAAAATAACATTTGAATTTGGAAATTCTTATAACCGGGGCTTCTTAGGCTTAAAATTTAGCTAAAACTCAGTGAAATGCAACCCTAACTTTGTGGGTATGTGGGAGGCGCGGAACCATTGTTTATATCGAGTTTAAAAAAAAAAAAAAGTGTTCTTTTTTAGTTCATTGCGATTATCTCGGTAAATAGGCGCCAAATCGATTTGTGGTATACTTGTCGATTTTGTTCCCGAGTAAATGTTACACAAGGATATAGGCTATTGCTAAAATTCGCAAAAAAATTATTTGACATTGCAAAATTAGCGATGAAAATAAAAACAGGCAAAAAGTTCAAATTGTTGCTATTTCGTCAATTTTCTTCAAAACTCGATAAAACTTTCGGAAAATGTAGCTCTTGGGGTACTTAAAATAGGTACCTAAGCCGAACGCTCAAAAAAAAATATGGCAGCCTATTGCAAAATGGTAAAGTTGAAAACGCGATTGCGTATAACTTCGGCCCAGAGATAGCTAACGACATGAGGCAAAGAGTAATCGAAAGGTAATTACAATGCCTACGTCCTCTTCAAATTTCAGATTTTTCAATTAACAATTGGCTAATTTACACTATTTTTTCATTAAGTTGAAATTTGTTGAAATTAGCACTCTGGCGTCGCCCGGCTCCTTGAAGTTCTTAGTTGCAAAGTAGATTGTGCTACTTAAAATGCACCTACAAAAACGATTTTTTTTTTTTTCATTTTGCGTATTTTTTCCGTTCTTTCTGATATTTTAAAAAATTTCAACTTAATGAAAACTCCGTGCAAATTAGACAATTGTTAATTGAAAAGTCCGAAATGCTCTGTTTTTTCACTTTTGCACAAAAAACGAAAAAACGAAAAACGTGCATCCTGATAATAACATTTATTCAAATTGATGCTGAAAAGTGATTAATCAGAGGCGGATCTAGAAGGTCATTGGGGGGGGGGGGGATTGTATAATTACGTAAAATCTTCTACGGTAGACAGTAGATTTGAGAATTTATAAAGAAAATAAAATACGGACCTCTTTAGAAATTTAAAAATGTTTTAAAAATACATAATTACTATTACAATTTTTAATTTAACTTTTGTCTTATTTTTAGCGGTGAAAAATAAAACGAAATTATAAAATTCTAGCTAAAACGGTAGTTTAGAGATAGTAAGAAAGATAGTATTTTCATTAGACACTTTGCTTATTTTTAATTTTTATTAGTAATCCGATCCGAATTTTTTATTCGTGAGCAAGTTTAAATATATATATATTTCTCACTGAACTCTATTTTTAATTAAAATTTCAAAATAAAAATTAAAAAACAAATAAGCGAGGCAAAAGACCGGTGACAGTTGAGTTTAAAATATAATAAAAACGTGTAACATTAATAGTTTTACTAGAAAACAATATTAAATATTAGTTATTAAAAGCCATATGTTGTAACATGTATACAAAAATTGTTTACAGTATAAATTAAGTTTCTCTGTTATAACAAATGTTTTCATTGAGCCTGTGGATCCACCACTGGATTAATCGATTACGATTGGATAGTATTGTACAAACATGACAGACTAGGTGTGTAGCCTCACCAACTTATTTTAAATTTATTAAAACTTACAGAATCTTCGATGGTCGTACTTTTTATGTAAACAACTACAGCGAAGCGATAAATTATAGCGATTAAGTATATCAATATAGCTTGTCCTATAATCCTACTACATCGGCGAACCGGTAAGTCACTTCATTCAACGATTAGCCGGTGTTTTTGGGACACCTATTGTATTTCAAGCTTCGCGGCTAATAATAATATGTGTTATCAAGTGATGAAATTTTTAGGGGCACTGGACACTTTCACATTGTACATTTTACATACATACATTCTTGCCGTTGTTTTTTTTCTTCTTTTTTTTCTTCTTGTGGTATTTGCACCTGGGCTGATCGTAGGCGTTATAGATTTTCTGAAAAGGCGTTTTAATTCTAAATTATAAGTTTACAAATTCGAGCGTGCGTAAGTATAACTCTATTCCAGACTTGAATTCTTTTTTCATTTCTAAAATCGGGTGATTTCGTATAGAGTGTTCTCACAGGTGAAGACGCTAATAAAAATGAAGATATCTACAAAGGGGCAGAATCACAATGTAAGATCTCAAATGTCGATTGTAAATTGGTCTAGAGAAAATTAAAATAAACAATGGCGAAACCGTATCGCGAAACCTTATTACTTTTTGACGTTTTTAAAATTAAGTAGAGATACTTATAATAATAATGATAATCCGAAGAAGTTGGCTCCGAAACCTCAAAATAAAAAGAATATCAAATGATGCGATAATTGACACGTTCTTTAATAATGATTTACGACGACGACCGTTTTAATGTCGTCAAGAATATATTTAAAACGACCTAAAAAATCGATTAAAAAATCATAAGGCGCTAAATGCGAAATTTTACGAACATATGTGAGAAAAATCGAAGAAACTTTTTGTAAAATAAAGCAAATTATCGATAAACAGTTAATTGAAATGCCCCGCTATCGAGTCAAAGATGAAGGAAAAAAATTAAAAGTTTTTGTACGCGAAGGCTTAAATATTGCATTATTAAAAATACCATAAACGCATCTGAAACGTGCATGTAAAAAAGGTCAAAGAATAATCATCTAAGACAACGTTCCCAAGTCAAATGAAACCGACGACTCGATCATGGCGGTCGCTGATTGGTAGCTTGCGAACATGGCAACTACCAATTAAGAATGGAGCATAAAGCTAAGAGTCATGACACTGTATGCTATAGAGAGAACAACACAGCCTGTCTCGCATATCCACAATGCGCCGAATACATCCCTCAGTGCAAAAACATATTCTCATTCAGTGCCAGTTTTGATGCAGTTCGCTTAGCTACATTGCCGAATAAACCAAATCACCCCGCACAGGTTCATTCGTGAAGGCAAACTAATGGGTTCTTTTGAAAATTACTCAAGAATCAGAGTAGCCGGTAGATAAGAAGCTCAGCCACCAAGTCACAAGTCGCGGGTACTTGCCTCGTTTGTTTACCCAGCCTGAATACTAGAGGAATTTGGTTAAAGGTACTGGCCGCCAATATTTGGTTCAGGTCTATTACGTTTAGTACACTATGGACCTTAACTTTAAAACTTCCGATACGCCGTCAACGTTTCGGGACTTACTTTATTATAAGGATTATAACTGTAATAAAGATAGCGATCGAATTATTACGCACACTGTATAAATTAAAAAAAAAAAAAAAAAGCCTTCAAGAGAAAAAATACCGCCTTGGTATTACAACTTCATATTTAAGCCTTCGAGGTGCAGTAAATTCGATAATTTCGAAAAAGATATTTTTCTCCTTTAAGTCTGTATCGCAGTGGAAAGCTAGCGGAGTAACAAACTCTATTTAGATTTCTCGACGAAACTTTTGCAAAAATTCAAAAAGGCGTGGAAAATAACGCGCCCTCTACAATTTTTCGCGCGAGTATTGTAAAAATTTCAAACTAACTTATAAACACGCGTGTGCAAAGAATTTTTTTAGTTCAATATAGTGTTCAATTTACAACTTTCACGAAATTGCACGAAAAAATTTTGAAATACTCATACAATATTTAAATTCAATGTATTACTTGAATGTAAATTATGGTTATCAACTTAAAACAAGCAGTTCTGATTAAGTGGAACACACAACATGACCGATTTTTCTTTTTAGATTGTACGGAATTTCAGTAAGATAACATTGAGAAATTACGAGAAATTTCATAACATAGTTTATTCTAATGTAAACATAAAATTGAGAGCAGGTTAATTGCAATTCAATCTTTCCGAAAACGTATAACCCTCGTAATCCTGCATAACTCTTTCTTCTACGTGATATTCTTGTTTGATTCTCGCCCAGCTTTGAAAACGACTCGACTGTCTTTTTAGACAAGTCCTCCGACTATGATTTACGAGGAGAAAAATGACATTTAAGTGGATAGTTTTATTAAATTAAATTTTTACGGCTGAATACCGAGAATCACATAATGAAATCTACTATTGCGTGAAATCTTTCGGAGTTATCAAAATAAATGCCCACCGTTGGCAAAGTTAATGGTAGATGGTTCTTTCGGGTTTTTGGTTAATGTTGCACAATTTTATGCGGCTCAAGGCAATAAAAGTGTGGTATCAAGATTAAAAGCTGACAGTAAATGTATGTCGAATTTTTTCATTACATGTACGATTTATTAAATCGCGCGTAAAACTGCATAAAAACTCGTTCTCTATTCGATCACCAGGGTGCTTGACTACGCGAAACAAGAGCTCCAAGTTCTATACCCAGTTCGTTCCGCACTGAAATCACTTCGGGACTATAACCGGTTTGCAATTAAAGAAATCAAAAAATCTAAAGCTGGCCAAGCAAATAAAGTTGTTTTCTTATCGTCGGTCTCGTTTGATTTTTGACTGACCGCAGATCGGCGCCACTCATCGAGAGTGTGCAATCATTGTAATCCGTAGTAGACAAACGGAATGTTTACGCTCCAGTTTCTTGCTCTTCTGTCCACTTCTAGACATATTCCCGCTTCTGATTGTTCTCTAATTTCCCTTTTCACTAAAGGAAATAAGATTTGAGCCGCGGCGGAATTTATTTTCAAATAGAATTTGTTATCTGATCGTAACTTGCGAATAAAATTTGAAGGGTTGTATTCGAAATTTTTTTTGATGTCTGTGTACAACAAATATCCCCGTTCCCATGCTCTAGGGAAAAAAGAAAAAAACCCTCGAATATCTGGAACTATTTTCAAAGCCGCACCTGTGCGAAACAGTTTCCTTAGCAATAAACAGTACGGCTAAGTTGCCAGAACGATCAAACTACCATATCGGGGTCCCTAGTAGAAGTATCAGAGGCGATCACTATAAACGATTAAAATGCATAATTATCAACAGTCGCACGGTGGACAATGATAATCGTCATACGCATATGCATTCGCTGTACACACGTATATATATATATATATATATATATATATAGGTATATATATGTACACTAGGATTGCACTTCTGCGATGACAAAACAAATGATTCTAATCAGTTTCAAGCGTAGCCTTGCTTACCTCCGTGTCGAACACAGAATATTATCAAGAGCATTGATCTATACGACAAGAATGTATGAAAAAGTAGTCACGACAATCGAAATCCAGATGTACTACTATAAATATTTTTATACATATATATCTGTACCCTATATACATACAGACACACACACACACGATACTATGTTAATATACCTTACTTTATTTGGTATAGTTTTGGAACGTAAGTATAATAAAAAATAAACGCTGCGAGAAACGATAGTACTAGCCGGTTATTAAGATTTGGTTGGAAAAAAAGTTCCACTTAGAAAGTGCGTGGTTGGTTATTGGGTTAAAGGAAAGATAATACAGTTTCCTTGTAAAGCTGTAAAATAATTGCCCCTACACGGTCGAATTCTTGTTTTATGGCTTAATTTCGCACGTGTTGCAATTGTTTTATAGTCAACGTTGTATAACGTGCAAGCCGGTAAATCTGTTTGAAGAAATAATTGGCCAGTCTTGTTATCTGATTCGCTGAAGACAACCCTTCAGATAATTTCAGATAATCAAAAATAAACCTGTCAAAGGGCTTATGTACTTTTTTAATTTGATTTAATTAATTTTACGAAATTGCTGTTTCATAATGATAATAATAAATTTAATCGCTTCTCGAATGTCGGCTAATTAATAATTTCCTAAACATCACCACGATGCTAACGGAGATACTGTGAATTAAGAGTCTATCTGGGTTAATGGAATTTTTGGCGTAAATCTTCACGGAACTTAATTATTATAATTTTTAATATTAAACTAGTCGCTCTTAACTAACTTCGCTACGGCCTTCAAACCGGCAATAATTTCGGAGTATTAAATATCGGCGAAAAATAATAAACAATTGTTTCTGGTTTGCCGATTTTATATTTATCGCTCAACTTTCATTTTTTTTTTTTATTATTCATCCCTACATAGAACATTCGTGCCATACAGATAATAACTTTTTCCCGTTTTTCTTTTACCTCTCATTCGACTTTACTCCTACAGCCTAAAACGGCAAAATTCAAAATGAAAAAAAAATTTCTAAATTCTTCTTTACACGTTTCTTCTGGCAGAAGATGAAAATTTTTTTCGAATTTTTTAATTCTATAAAAATTTTTTTTTACCACAATCGCGAAAAATTATTTTATATATATATATATATGATATCTATTAAATACAATAATATTGCCGTTTTGCGTTGTTGCGATAAAAACGAATGATAGTGTAAAAGAAAAACGGAAAAGAGGTATCTGTACGGTACGAATATTATGTCTAATAAGTAAGTAAAAATCCCGTACCCTCAGGAAGGCGTCGGGGATTGTGAATTTAAACTTTTCATAATGTACTGAGCCTAATGGAACTAAAGAGAGAATATTAGGGCCAGTTTGTTTCTACTTGAGATCCGCCTTTCCTTTCCCAGATTTCTCTGGTATCTAATTATTTCAGGTTGGGTAAACCTGGGAGCGATTCGGATCTGGAGCGGGAAAATTTTCAAACCCGTATCCTTTGATTTAATAGCAAAGCGCCATAGAGAAAAAAAAAAAAAAAAAAAGGTCTAGCGAGAAATATAAAATCAGAAACATAGAAATAATAATTTCAATTTCACTATTTATTATAACTGCTACTGGATTAGAGGTTCAAGCGAAGTGAGACTCTCAGGAACAAAGCCCCTACATATATATATATATACATATATATGTACATATATACTTTTTTATATTAATTGCAACGTAATTCTTAGGCCACCCCGCATAAAAATAAATGTTCCAATTTTATGTGATTTTTGTTATATTTTAATTTTTACCAACTTTATATATATTAATTACAAAGTAATTCTTAGGCCAGTTCCTATTACAATATATATATATATATATATACACACATATATATATATATATACTCCGCCATTTTGGCCTCACAAGGGGCTGCGCTCCTTGACCCCTCTTGCTTTAATTTCTGCTTCTTTCTCTTCTACACTTTGTATAAAATGATCAAAATTTACAACGTAATTCTAAATCGGTCCATATGAATATAATAACATAATCGCAAGAATTCTATAAAATATAACAAACGTTAAATTAAATTGGGACATTTTTTTGGGGACATTCTTTCTAATGGGGGCTAGTCTAATAGCCTAAGAATTACATTGTAATTAATGTATATATACAGTGGCGGATCCACGGGAGAGGGAATAGGGGACACCAGCCCCCGCAAAGAATCATAGCCTCTGTGAAAAAATTTATTATAACAGAGAAACTTAATTTATGCTATAAAAGATTTGTATGAATTTTACCTACGGATTTTAATAATTAATATTTAATACTATTTTCCAGTAAAACTATTAATGTTCCTTTTTCATTCTATTTTAAACACAACTGTTGTCGATATTTTGCCATTTTTATTTATTTTTAATTTTTATTTTGTAATGTAAATGAAAATAGTTCAATGGAAAATATATATATATATTTAAACTTGCTCACGAACAAAGAATTCGGATCGGATTATTAACAAAAATAAAGAAGAAGTAAAGTCTAATAAATACTATCTTTCTTTTCTTTCATTTTTCTTTTTTTTTCTATTTTTTTTTGGGCTCGTCAACCGGAGACCTTTACTTAGAAACAATTAGAATAGGAAGGAGTCAATTATATATTGATACGGTCAGATATTGTTAGGAGAAAGGAACAAATAATAGGAACAATCTGTGGAGAGGGAAAAGATAGGACATAAGAGGCGCAATATGGAGTAGGAAGACCAAGTCTCGACAAACTGAAATAGAAAGCAGAGCACTCAGCACTAATAGATGAACACTCTAAGAACACATGGTCCGCATCGCAAACATGCTCTTTGTTTGAGTGGAGGGGACAGTATGGAGAGGCAACCAACGAAAAACGAAAACGAGAGGAAGATAATGCAGTATAGCTTAAGAGCGCAGACGAATAACGGAGACAACAACAAAGCGATCAGGTGAAGGAAACAAAGAGGACCACGGATTGGCAGGAAGACTAGGTTGAACAGGCAGATAAAAAGAACAATTTTTAAAGAAACAGGAAACGGTATACATTCGATACCAAAGTCTGAGATGAAAACCTTTGCACAGCGGAAGGAGATTGGCCGATGGGACTTTTTTAAAGAAGAAGTGAGAAGAGGCAGCAACCCAAGCCAAAGAATCCGCCGTTTTATTACCGAAAATGCCCGAATGGCTAGGAACCCGTAGCAAATCAGTTTGAACGGAACGAAGGGAAGAAAGAACGTGGATAAGTGAGTGTATGTGGAATATGATAAAATCACAGAAATGATCAGGTAGGGGAGAATAAATTGAAGGGCGGTCACGGAGTCAGATATAATCAAGAATTTAGAGGAAAGGTGATTAGAGAAAATGAAAATAATGGAATGTAGGATAGTCATTAATACGTTTATGAATATGGAACAGAAAGGAGGCAAGCGAAAAGATTCTGAAAAGTCAAAATCTGGGAGAATAAAAGAGGCACAGACACCATCCGGCCACTTCGAACCATCTGTAAATACGGTTGCATGCGAAGGAAACTGAGAATTGATAAAACTGTGGAATTCCTGTCTGCTTCCTAGCCTGCGGAAGAAACTTATAGTGCGTAGGAGCAGTAAACATATTTGGAGGATGGCAGAGATCGGCGAAATTAAAAGTGAAATAAAGGAGATTGACAAAAGATATTATACTATTTCTAAACTACCATTTTAGCTAGAATTTTATAATTTCGTTTTATTTTTCACCCCTAAAATAAGACAAAAGTTAAATTAAAAATTGTAATAGTAATTACGTATTTTTAAAACATTTTTAAATTTCTATAAAGGTCACTATTTGATTTTCTTTATGAAACAAGGTATTTCTCAAATTTACTGTCTACCGTATAAAATATTACGTAGTTATATAATCCCCCCCCCCCTATGACCTTCTGCATCCGCCCCTAATATATATATATATATTTAATTACAACGTAATTCTTAGGCTACCCCCCATTCAAAAAAATGTCACAATTTTATGTAACGCAGAATATCCCAATTTTATCTAACGTTTGTTATATTTTATAGGATTTTTGTTATTATTATTTAAAAAATGTCACAATTTTATGTAACGAAAAATGTAACGAAAAAACGTTTTAATTTTATATAATGAAAGTTAAATGTTAGGATAAGATTTTTGTGATTCTGTTATTTTTTTTGTGTCGATACCAGTAAGAATTACGTTGTAAATTTTGATCATTTTATACAAAGTATAGAAGAGAAAGAGACGGAAATGAAAGCAACAGGGGTCAAGGGGCACAGCCCCTTGCGAGTTAAAAATGGCCGAGTTTTATATATACATATATATATATATATGTATACGACGAAAAGTTTTTTTTCTATAATAATGGAAATAAATTATTTTAAACGGATTTAATGATTTTTATTACTTAAGCTATTCTTGCTACGCTATCATTGTAATAACATGATGCTGGTGATGCAGAAATCTTAGTTATTTTTAACATTAGCGAAAAGATTTCGTTAATTCGATAAATTGCTTGCGATGAGAGGAATTTCCAGTAGAGATAAGCAAGAGTAATCGAATAATAGAAATGTTTAGTGAATATGAATATACCGTCGTTTTGACCGCAGTGAATTTTTTCAGCATATCCGTATTTTAACGAAATCGAACTTCAGAAAACCGT
This sequence comes from Icerya purchasi, assembly GCA_039619475.1. Lineage (NCBI taxonomy): Eukaryota > Metazoa > Arthropoda > Insecta > Hemiptera > Monophlebidae > Icerya > Icerya purchasi. The sequence goes on from CM077115.1 coordinate 354,483,271, forward strand.
ACCATCGAGTGTAAATGAAAAAGAAAAAACAACCGAATCTGTCTTGAAAACGCTGTTATCTTCTGCTTAAGTTTTACTACTCCTACGTTTGTCTGATAATTGAAGCTGACCGTTTTCTGGCTCGTTCTAAGTTGGTCTTGCGAAAGGAGTATTCGCTCTTCTTGACCCGTGCAGGAAGATAAGGCGCGATATTTTTCACGATCAAGTATCCAGTTTAGTCAGAAAAGGCTCTGCTGTTTACATTGAATAAGAGAATTCGTACACATCGTAAGAACTGGGGAAACGTTTATTTTTGTACAAATACGTAAAATTTGGACGAAAAATGGCGATTTTTTTTACTCTAACCGATTTTTGCGTATTTCTCTCAGCATTCTACGCTCGTTCAAAAATAGAGACTCCGTATTACAAAATTTATTACAAACCGAACGAAAATTTGATAAAAATCGGAAACTTTTCGTTTTCAAACAAGCCAATTCGAAGAAAGTTTGGAAATTAAAAAAAAAAACAAACAAACTGTGAAAACTTTAATAAATAATTACAGTAAAGAAAGTGTTCAAGAAATAGAAGACGTGTAATTAATCGTTAGCGGACAGGCAAATGGACAAACAAATATCGAAAAATAGCTGAAACTGTTAAAATATACCGAAGATACTCTCCGGTTACGTTTTTTCTTCTTCATGTTTCATCACCATCTTGATAAAATAGAGAGAATGTCATCGGTTAAAGAATTAATTTTTAATTTCTTCGAATTATTTAAAAAACGGCCGGTGGTACTCGCTGAAAATTGATTTTATCTGAAATCCAGTTAATCATTACCCAGTGAAAAAGCCCTATTTTCACATTTGAAAGACGTTAAAAAAATCGCAAACCATAACTAATCAATTCGAAATAATGTCAATATTAAAGCATTGATTTGGCTGCCGAGAAACCTCGGGTGAAAATTATTTTTTCAAAGATAATATATCTCGGTAAAAGTAAAGTTTGTTTTAATTGAACGTTAATAATTACGTGCAGACGAATTATTAGAGTCCTCGTTTAATATGAATTGTATATTCAATTAAATACACAGTTATGATTATAAGAGATCGGATATATGTACATATGTACGTGCTACGTAAAAAACATAAATTTCCAATTTGTTCGTTCATAAAATACGAATGTGTTTATTTAGATGCTAAATTTTATTGTTATAATAATCGTGTTTTAACTGCCGTAGTTTATTCTAAACGTAATTTTTACATTAGTGACCACCAGGGCCGTAACTAAGGGGGGGGGGGTTTCCGCCCCCCACCGAAATGTCTGCGAAATCATAACTTCTTGATTTAAATGGACCGAAATTCAGAATAAATTTATTTCTTTTCAATTTTTGACAAAAGAAAAGAAAATTAAAATTTTTACGAATTCTATGGAAACGACTAATTTTTATTTGTTTTTATTGTAGTGTTCAAATATTGCATATATATATATATATATATATATATATATATATATATAATTATAAAAATATTTTCGTAACCGCACCCGAAATTTTGGTCTAGATACGGCCCTGGTGACCACCCGTTTTTTTTCTTTACACATTTATGTCACGTAATTTTTGTTGTAATAGTTACCGCGCATGTTCTATTATTCAGCGAATTTAAAAAAATCTTCATGTAAAAAACTTACACGATAGGACACACTATTATTCTTTCAATATTTTTCCAAAATGAGACAAATTGAGAAATATTTTCGATCGATTAAACAAGTTTTAATCTGCGTCGAAGTTTAAAGAAATTCTCGAGACGAACAGAAAGCCCGGTCTCCTCACGCTGATAGGGACTTTTGTAGTTTGTTTTTCGGGGATTATTAATATACCACCAGAGTAGGCAGCGACCGTGCGAATTCTTAAAACGCACGCAGACTTCAAATAAAATAGGCCTTAACGGTGCGTTTTTAACGTACTCGAGTTTCCATTTATTAAAAGCAAAAATTCTTACCTGACTATAAAATTACATACTTATTTTTGTTCTTGCCACGGTTCGAATAAAGAAAAACGATCAAAAAACCAGAAAACAAAACTTGTTCAAGAAAAAAACAGACAAATGTGAGATTCAGAAATTTACCAAGGCCAGATTTAGTTTGTAGTATATTAACGCAAAGTGTGTAGGCCTAGTAAAAGACTCGTAATACCTGATGCTTCGCTATTGTGTTTCTTGCACGTCAGTAAAAACGACTTCCAGCCACAGCGCACTCGGCAGAAAATTCCTTGAAATTTCCCTCAGATCAGTTTGGTAACATTTTTCACTAAACCAACATTATCAATCATATTTATTTCCTCTCGACTGATGCACAAAACTTTTGCCTCATTAACAACCATTTTTCACCTGTCGAACGAGGCGCTGGTCTACAGATTTTATATCAATAAATATTTCTTTTATAACGCACAAATGCCACCTATGTAATCTCACCTTGCTAACTGTGGGATAACTTTGATTATGAGCTTATCCGGCTAAGTTTAAGGATTAAGAAATTTTTATTAAAAAGTTCGTCTGGCCCTTTTAAACTTCCGTAATATGTTTCGTCGTATACCATTTTGTTATCGTCCCATCTGTTCGAATGGAAGTACAATAGATACACCATTAATCGTACGTATACATGTACTATATATTTACGTCATATACTTCGTATTATTGATTAATTTTGTTATTAGTGACCACCTGTCATTCTTACCCCGGAGATAATATGAAAAAATCGTTATGAAATATTCTAATGGTTTCTGTGTAACCTTTAAAATAAATGCACAATAAAAACCAAAATAAAGCTGAGACTAAATTTTTTTTAAATTTTTTCTGGAAAAAACCAGAAATAAAGAAAATGAACTGACATAGATTATTGGAATAACTATTTTATAAAAATTATAGAAAAATCAATATCGAGAGACCCAGAGAGCATGCTGCTTAGCGAGGTCTGAAAGGCACAGTTTAATAAAGCTATATCTACATACATATATGTATGTATTTATATACCAACGATGTGTTTAAGATAAAGCGGTCGTGTGTTTCTGCGTTCAATTCTCTAGTTGTCGATAACGTTTACAACTAGGAAAATATGCAAATGCTAGTGATCGTTCGTTGATAATGCGTCTACGAATTTCGTTCTTCTACTGGTTCTGTTCACGCGTAATATATGTACACCTTACTTGCATTTTTCACTCACGCACATTCTTATACACTTTTACAGCGGAAGTGGAATACCGCTTGAGTTTGTTAAAAATATTATGTACATATGATAATGCGAGCGGCGGCAGCCCAATCCTAATGATCACTGCGATATAATTAATAATAATAAAAATGCTATAAAAATGATGATAGATGACGATAATATGGTATAGTAGATTTAAGTAGTTAATAATTCAGACAAAAACATGATTAACAGGGAATTAAGTTCATCTCGGAATAATACTGATAATAATTTTAGTTGTAATGAAGATAACATTATATCTGCCATTATCAGTGTTAACACTAATTTAAACAAAAACGATACATATAACAAAAATAACATAGTGAATAAACTTGAACAGCGACAAACTTATTTATATGCATACGAGGGTAGCAATGAATATCTAGAATATAGAGTTATTTTTAAATTGTAATAATAAATAGCTAAATATCAGTGGCCTAAAAATTGCAAAATCACAAAAGAAATCAATAAAATTGGACAAAATAAATTCCTGACAAAAGTAAAAAATATAATATCGGCCAACAGTCTCATTAAGGATTAGAAAACGCGGAGTGGATGAATATATTCCTCTATATTTTTTAGCGAGAGCAGTAGTTATCCGAGGTATAGACAAAGATATGTCTGCAACAGATATAGTGAAGGGATTAGAATGCGGACTATTTACCGTAAGAAAGATAACTCGATTGTTTAAAAAAAAAAAACAATAAATAACAGTAAATCAGAATTTTTTCCAACAAAATCGATACAATTATCTATGACGTAATATTTTCACTCATATATATATGTATATTAACAAAGTTAAATTTACATGCAAACCTTATGTATTCCCAGTTCGGCAGGGTTATTCAAGTTTTAGGTATTCTCACAGTATAAGATATTGCACGGCTAATGATAAATTATATGGAAATTATTCATCGACCGGGCATATAAAAATAAAATGTAAGGACTACAATTCTGTATGAATTGTAAAGAGAATCATCACCCTACCTCTTTCGCTTGTCCTGAAAGACAAAGGCAACGTCACATAAAATATCTGATGGATTATAGAATATGTGCTATGCAGAGGCTGCGCTGTGGGAATTCTATCAACCAACAAAGACATACTTTATTCAACTCGGCTTAAATCATCTCCACTTCTTAAATATTATCCAATCAGATCCACAAATAGGCTTAACATCCTATAGAATTACGAAGAATTCACAGAAATTTCAAACGATATTAAAACAACGCAGACTTACAATAATATAAAATTGGATATCGAATACAGAATTATCCAAACCGCTCCAAAAAAATATATTCACAAGAACAACTGAACAGTGCTAACGCAACAAGTAAAAGAAACGAGGTAAATCTTCAGAGTCCACCGAGTAATCCGATGAATAAAATAAGGAGGGAAAAAACTAATCTAAATTTAGATATCGATCGCGATTTCAGTCAAGCTGAAAACATTAAAAAGGATATGCAACATAATCAGCATAAGACGATTTCTTTACCACATCTCTGGTGGAACAATGCATAATTGCTTAGATTCAAAGGTAAAAAATGCACCTCAAGAATGTTCTATTAATCAAAGCACAAATAAACAAGTCACAAGAAAAAATTTGGTCACCAAACGTAGTGGTCCGAAGAATATAAGTATCTAGTAGCATTAGGAATGCTTTACGTATATATTTAATAAGGAACCTTCAATGAGAAACTACATAAAGTTCAAAAAACAAAAAGCTAAAATAAAAAAAAAAGTAGGCCAAATGGCAAAAATACTGCAGCAGTATTGGGCCGAATCTAAACATAAAGGAGATGTGGCATAGAATTAAATGGTTTAAAAACCCTAGGAGCGTTACTAAATATAATACAAATTCTGACTGGGTTAAAGAATTCATCGGACAGTTTCTGACGAACGCACTTGTTTTTACAACTATTACTAATAATAATAATGAAGAAAATATTCTAGAAAGCATTATAACTATACAAGAACTAAACAGCAGACTCAGGTATAAGATGTGATAATGGTATTCCTTATGGGGCTAAAAGCGCCTTCCACCGAAAAGTAAAGACTATTTATTACAATTCTATAAATACTCATTAGAAAATGCGTTCGTTTCCCGTAAATGGAAAGAACATCTGGTATTTCTTAAATCAGGCAAAGATCCTAATAATTATGCTATAAGTCTATTTCTCTACTGTCGTGTGTCCGGAAAACGTTGAATATCATTATCAAAGATAGGATTCTGTAGTGCATTTTTGAAAACACTCTAAATTACAACATAGATATCGGAAACAGGAACTAGGGAAGCGTTAACCAAATTTATATTAGATTTACAAAAACTATGTTAACCAGAAATTGAAAAAAGATCGCGATTATTATTGATATTAAGTCAGCATATAATAATGTCAATTTAACAATGTTAGTACAACAGCTATCAAAAGTAGCAGGCTTCACGGATAAAATTAGTTGATGGATTTATAATTATTGCCGTAACAAAAAAATCATAGGCTGATATAACACAATAAATTGAACCACTCTGTTTACTCTAGTAAAGGCTTACCTTGCGTAGGCATACTGAGTCCAATACTGTTTGTACTTTATACATAAGAACTGAATAATTTGCAAAATCAGTACATGGGAATTTTCATACAATATGTCGTTGATTTGGTGATGTATACCTCCAAAGCAACCTTAAATATCGCTATAGATAGAGCTCAAATGATTTTAAAACAAGTACAAACGAATCTAAATAAATTGAAAATGAAAATAAATATCTCGTAATGACTACGGGATTAGTTATCATAACAAGAAGAAATTTAATCTTGTTAATTAAAATTAACAATAGATCTATACACTTCAATTCCTCGTGCAAGTATCTGGGCGTATGATCCAAAATTGAGTTGGGCGGAAAAGAGAGATTAAATATCTATTATATCAGTATGTGAAAGAGGTTTGAACGTGCTTCGTGCCGTATTCGGTTGTAAATGGAGTGCGCATCCCTTTTCAGACGTGGCCATATATAGGGCTTAAGACCGTACATGGACTGTGTAAGCCCATTTATAAATTTCAAGAAAACTAGCTAGAAAAAATTATACAAACAATTACACAGAGTATTAAGAATATGTCTAAGAGCCATGATGAGCACGTCCATACAAGGCATTGGTGCAGAATTAAGTGAACCTCCGGTGTATTTACATATGCAATATATAATAGCGGACAAATATTGCATTTAAAGAGCAATGATATATAGCTAATAAACAAATTCTCAATTTAAATAAACTTACGCTAAATCATTTTTTTTTTTTTTTTTTGAGGGGGGATACACCATACCAGTTATCAGGAATTTTCAAAACTTCTCAAACATAAACATTAACACAAATCCCAAATTACAAATAATCAGCTGGGTGATGGAAAGAAATTTGCAACCCTTTGAGAATAAAAATTGAAGAATATTTTACTAAAATTATATAGACAAAGATTTAAATAATAATCAGTTCGGAGAAATAATTAATTGGGAAGAACATTTGACAACATTTATTAAAACTGTAGGATGCATTATACAGAGAGTCCATTCAGTATAGAGACACAAGTCATTAGAGTAATCTCGATAAATTCATCGATGGGCATCCGGGTTCAGAAGGATCGCTAGAGCACATAGTTTGGCAATGCTGCAAATTTGAACAAAGAAGGAAAACTTTATTGAAAGAAATCTTAGCAGACCTACAAACTTTAAACAAAACAAAACAAATAGTATAGCTAAACCAAATACAGCCGTGTGTGGACACGATTATGTAAATTTTTTAAACATAATGAAATCGTCATATAAAATGGAAAACACGAATAAGAATAAAAGTAAGCTTGCCAAAAGGTAAAAAAACTAGCCGAAAATAAAAGAAAAAAAAAAAAGTAAATAAATCATATAAGTAAAGTAAGTCCCGTATATCCTTGATAAGGTATTATGGATTGTAAAGTTAAGGTTCACAATATACTAAGCCTAATGGATCTGATGAGAATACTAGGGCCAGTTCCTTTCTCTCGGACGCTTTTACTTTCCCAGATTTCTCTGGTATTCAATTCAATTTCAGATTAGGTATAAACTTGAAAGCGATTCGGATCCGAGACGAGACAACTCTCGATAACCTATGATACCTCTGATTTGGTAGCCAAGCACCTTAACCACTAGGCTACCACGCTGCCTATAAATCATATATGTAGGGGTGTTATAAAGATCTTGCAACGGAAATCCGAAACGTTATTGCATTACGCTTATAAAAGGCATTTGTTATATTTTCCAATCACATAAACCTACTTTTCCATAATCATTATAAAACGATAGTATTCACCGGTCCCGAACGTCTCCATATATATATAGCATATGCTAACCTTCGAACCTTGCCAAGCTCAAGAAACACCTCCAAGTGTTGTTTTTTTTTTTTTTTAGAAGAATCGATTTTAACTATGTCATTTTTCACAAAATTATTATATCATTACAGATTAAGAGTGAACTAGTCATGGATACTTTTAAACACCAACTGATAGACGTTAAAAGTTTTGATTACCCATTTTTGACTTTATTTTAATATGAACGCATATTTACTCCCCCGGGTGATATTTCTATTATTTGTGGTCATCAGAATTCACTATAATCATAACTTTAGATGTAATGAAACTAACAAGAAAAAAATGTGTTTACGAATGTGTTGATGAGATAGAAACAGGTACGGATTGAAACCAGTCGAAATCGGACCACAGCGGTAAATGTCAACGCAAGATCGGCGATTATTGACGCCACAATCAATGGCGCATAAAATGAACGACAAGTCGTTCGTGAAGATTTTTTGGAAATGTAAGATCTACGTGCCAAAATCATACTGTACCCGGGGGCTGATTAAAAGGTGACAATGTGAGTGGAATCGAGTGAACAATGCAATGCGCAAATATTCCATTCTTTGGTATACTGTCGTCGCAGTAGATGGCATCTGTGTTTCCAGAGTTCCCCGCCAAATTTAAACAGCAAATCAATATATGTGGCGGTCGAAGAATTCTCCATAATACGTCAAAGAAGAAGTCCTAAAATTCAAAATTGAAACACTGCAATCATCCACTTGGACAAATATAAGCAAGGCCACCGTTTACGAATTCATTTGCAACGCATAAATAACATTCTGCGGAGAAAACCAGCTACCGGTAGGAGAGGATATTCATCAGCCAAAACTACTGTACAGAACCGGAGACTGTGAGCAGATAGGTGAATGGAAGGCTCTAATTTCTTAAAGTGACGTATTCTCCAATAAGCATTTTTTTGATTCGACTAACATTAAAGTTCTTTAGAAGCGTTCTAAGAGAACGTTTAAAACCACGTGAGATGTGGTCCCCCAATTAATCACTAAAACGAACTCTATCGCTTAGTTTGAACGTTGTCAGGAGCATGCTTCAAGATGATTATTATCTCGAAAGCTAATATAAAATTTGTTTAAATTTTTTCATTCGTCCTAATTGTTCACCGATCTTTTTACGGTTATTTTCTCAAAATTACTGGTACTATAATTTCCCTTACCTCAATACACCGAGTTCTCTTAGTACTGGAAAATGAACAATTTTTGAATATCATTAAAAATCATTTTGAGCAAAATAACGAAACATAACCACTTACGGCAATGTTATATGTTAAACAGCATTCGTGGTACAATTTGAACTATATCGGTTAAATTATTTTTTAATGTATTTTTTTGCGATCGGTTATATTTGTCTTTCTTTAATAGTCTAAACGAATCACTGGCATCAACTTTGTTCATTAAAAATAATAACGGGATAAAATACGATTAATCTACCGGAATCGAGAAAATTTTCGATTTTACTGGTAAAAATCGGTTTAAAACTTTCTTACTACATATTTCTAAATTGCAGACTGTAATTAATAAAGCGGCGATTCATTTTCCGCATACGAATTGATAATAAGTATATAAAGATACGTGAAACACATTTTGTACTTTACTCATTTGTAAACAGAAATCGGTTCTTATTAATTTAAATACTATTAAAAATGATAGGTGCATAAGTTTTCCGTCGTATAATTATGACTGAAGAATAAGGTGTTGTTACGACCTAAATTCCGTACACAACAGGCTCTGTGTGCAAACTGTTGACAAAACAGTTGCAACATACGCAGCGAAATGTGAAGAGGCACACCCCGGTAGTAAAGGAAGAAGTATTAGACACAGCTGGTATTAGCAGAAATCGCAGCAAACCGACTCAGTTAATTTAAATAATTAAGTTGCTTAAACGTATGCCGCTAGTATACGTAAAGTTTGGCTAATAGCGCGTTATGTGTGAACGGTTTTAATTATCACCGCATCGATGGGCGATTAGCAACGGTTTTAGTTCCTAAAAATAACCTTTCACCATCTAATACATTGTTAAAGGATCGTAAGAGTTAAAAAATATATATATTATAATAATTTTTAAATAAATATATGTTTTTTTCCAGTTTTAAAGTTTAATAAGTATCGAAACTATATCTTTTTAGCGTTATATTTTATTCCCCACCTGGGATGCCAAATGAAACGGTATCGTTTCCTTGTTTATGCCCACAGGGATGCCAACCACGAGGTTTTATTCTCGCGGATTTTATTTATTGTTTTTTATTTATTTTTTTTTATTTTTAATTATTAAATTATGCGACTGAATTTTAAACAATATATATTGTATAATCCTGTACACCTATCTTTCGGTACCGGTCGATCGCTGAAAAAACACAATAATTACCTACGAATATGACGACTAAATACGATACACAATTAATTAAATAAAAAAAAAACAAAATTCTACGTATTACTGTTGTCGGTGGTAATCCGGGATCTGTAGGTTGGCGGTTCTTTGATCGGTTGGTACGGAGAAATCTGATTAGATCGTAATCGGTTTTACTAATTTCGATAGTTGACGAATTTAATTGATTTTTTTTATAAATAAGTTGCGGGTCTCACTGGGCAAGTATACCCGTTACGTGAGTGCCCAACACTATTATTATCGTTTATTCTAGTAAACAAATTTACAAGTAATGATTCTTACTACCTAAAACGAACATATTAATCCAAAAAATATATTATTAATCACGCAAGTATATATATGTATAAATAGTACACAATAATACACCCATACATAAGGTCCGCTTATATATTCGATGTCGCATACATTAACGTGCAGGAAAGAGAAAGGACGGAAACAGGGAAACAAATGGTCTATAAGAGCCCTAACAAATGCAAAACGAGACGCAGCAAGATTCGTTCATGTAAGCATTCATTATTATGTATGCTGATTCGACTCTTATGTTTAGAGATATTACGAACATGGAGTAGTTTTGATTTATTTACATTTATGCATAACCTCCTGTCATGCGCCCATTTACTGAGATTATCGACATCCTGCTGCAGTAATTTTTTCGCCATCTCTAGATTTTTATGTTCAATTAGTAAAGCGATTTCATCGGCAAATATATAAACCTTTGCACTTTTGATATGCCTATATAATGAGTTTGTGAATATAAGAAATAGAATAGGAGCCAGCATTGTACTCTGACCTACTCCATATCGATTTACCTTTTCATTACTTATATTACCTGAAATTTTTACTATGCTTTTTCTGTTTTGTAAATAATTCTTAAACCACAATAGTTGACTATTTACGATGCCCATATCTTCTAGATCTTTAATAAGCAGGTCATGGTCAACTAGATCAAATGCTCTAGCTAGGTTAATAAAGGTAATTATGAACTGATTTCTCCTCGATAGTCCTATATTTATCTCATTTACAAACGTTTAACTTTTTAAGGTGCATCTTTTTTCTCTAAATCCGTGTTGATTTTCGTAGAGCAGATTGTTTTTTTCCACGTAATTTCTTAAGTGTTTGCCGATATACTGTTGTAGTATTTTAGCTACTACGGGTATAATTGTTATTGGGCAATAATTTTAGATTTGATTTTGAGCCTCCTTTTTATATATCGGTCTAATAATATCTCTTTTGAGCCCATCAGGAATGCACGCTTCCTTTATTGAGCGATTGACCATACAGGTTAAAATATGAGTAAACAACTTTGAGTTTTGTTTAATATTTTTCGCCCTAATATCGTCCCATCCTGGTGCCTTGTGAACTTTTAGATGGTTAATTATTTGTGAGAATCATTTGCAAGTAGAATGAAGAATGAGGTGATATTTAACTTGTCAACGTTAGTATTCAGTAACTGAATGTCACATTTGTGTCTATGCTCTTCTACCGAACGTACGAAGTATTCGCAAATTGTTCAGCTACTATTCAACTGTCCCCAATATGTTTGGTAATGAACTCATCAACTGTCGTTTTGTTTTTTTTTTTTTACTAACAATATTATTAATTATACCCCATATTTTTTTGATATCATTGTTTGGCATCACTATTTGCCTTTGGTAATACTTCTGCTTGGCGTTTCCTGTTTTAACTAAATTTCGATATTTTTCGAACAAATTTTTATATCTCACACTAGTTCTATTCACTTCACTGAGTTTAAAGTATTGATTTATGATTTTCATAAAGTTGATTATTTTCCGACTGATCTATTCGTTTTTAAGATTACATTTACATCCCTTTTTCCTTTCATTCACTTCCAGTTTGCAATCTTTATATATGTTTTGAAAAACTGAACGAAAACGATGATATACGTCTTCTACCGTTGAGGGGTCACCTACTTCGCTCCAGTTATAATTGCTAATTTGGTTCTGCAATCTTTTTTCTTCACAAAGACATTGCAGAGGACTTTTATAATGAGTTATTTTCCGGTTCGCGATACGAAAAGCACCACAGATGATATAAAGATCAGATATTTTCGTATTGATTAATCCCGAAGTAATTTCGTTAGTTTTAAACTTCATAAACATATTATCTATGCATGACTGAGTACTTTTATCTATGCAATCTTCTGCTCTTGTTATTCCATTTATTAACTGTACCCCTTCGCACCCGTGAATTACATTTAGTATGTTCTCTGTTTGAGCATTATGTAGAAGTAAATTAATATTGAAATCCCCGCATATCAAAAAATTATCCTTTTAATTTAGGTTTTTTAAAAGCGCAGCAGTTCTTTTATGAATTCGCCTACATTTTTACTTGCCGGCCGATAAATAGCAATTAATCGTAAAAAATTATTATCGCACATATCTATATCTACCATCACCAGATCCATGTTTGACATATTTTTAACTTCCGGAATATTACATCTAAAATTATCATTTATAAACACAAATATCTCTTCGTTATACCCCCTTGGTCTTTGTAATGCAATCTTTGTGAAGCCCGCTTTATTGTATAGATTTAATTCAAACTCGCTTATATTTATTTCTGTTAGTACAATGACGCTGAGAGATGTCATGTAAATGTAACTTAGGAATTCATCCCAGTTACGCCGGACAGTTCTTATGTTCAGGTGCAACACGTGGTATAATTCAGCGTTTATTTTTAACGTATCATCTGGGTTTAGTACCCTATTTACATTCTCAGTCCATTTTTTAATATCACTGTAGTTTGTACAATTAATTCTATTCCCGTATTGCATCGATGTAGTCATATTTCAGAGGAACACTTGACAACGTTTTCGCACAAGTGAATAATCAGTTCGAGATAAAGAGGGAGCACAATTACACACGCAAAACCCATTACCCAGACTTCATAATGCTCTCTTGAATAACGCAACTTAACTTAATAGCTTAAATTTATCACGATATTCTTAAATACTTCGCCATGGAAACGCAACGCATCCTAATTAATCTAACTCTAATACTATATACATATATCATATTATTGATGGTCGCACGCATTAAATATATCTACATACACATAATAGATACCTATACATACACACAACATCCATATATATATATATATATACACACATATACATATACATATACATACATATACAAACATGCACATAAGCATACATATACATACACATATACATACATGCACATATATATATATATATATACATATTCACACATGCACATGAAACTACGAGCGAACACTGCCATACCACCAAGCACCCCTTCGGTATCACACCATCTCTAATTACACCCCGTAAGAAAGATTACTGCTAAGAGTACCGAATATTTTCGACGACAATAGATCGCGAAACAAATTTTATCACTTTGTCTTGCCTACAAGACCACAACTGTTTTGCCGAGACTGATCGTTAACGTCTGAATCTTGAGTAATTAACTTCAGCCGAAATAAAGAACGACTGATTTTTTCTAAAAATCTTTTTTCCATTATTTCTAAATTCTCCCGTCCTTCTGTCAGTGACCGCTGGAGCTGACCCTGTCAGGTAGATCCTTTTTTATAGCTGGACAGTGATTGGCTACCCCAACTGACAACAGGATTTTAACCATGCCCACATTCACGCCCGCACCATTCATTCTAAATTATGTTTCATTTTTATTTTAGTTTATATTTTTTGAATTTTCTACGGCAATTTCAATTAGAAATTCAGCGGAAACGCTTAAGAGAAGTTTTGAAAGCTCTGAAGTAATAATTAGAAAACGTTGTAAGTAAGCCGCTTCGGAATAATTTCGAACAGGATAAACGCAAACTTCTTCTATTATCTAATAGCCGTTAAACCGTACTTGCTCGCTTTCCAAATCTATATTAAAATGTTCAACTTTCAACCTCAGATTACAGGAACGAAAATTCGCAGACCTTTTCTCGACCAGTTCGACTAAATTGAAATTTCGGGCCTAGATTGAAATGCATTAAGCCGGCAACAGAAACTTTTTAAAAAGATGATGATTTAAAAGCGACCAAACTAATAGCTGGCAAATATTGTTCTAAAATCGTAATCGGAAGTCCTAGTGAAATTATGAACGTTATTTCAAATTCGCGGAGTAATGAAGCATTTTTAAAAAATTCAAACTTTCGTATGTCCATCAAAAAATGTACTATAATGGAGAATATAAAATGTCACGCTTAAAGAAGTAAAAGAAAGTTTGACAGCGTCCTCGAAACAAACGTAGAAGTCAACATCAGCCGAAGCATCCGTATCAAAACATACAAGTTGAAAATTTCAATATAAATTTCTGGATGTAGAGATTTTAAAAAAGAGAGATAAAAAAACAATTAAACTCATTTCACCTGATAAAAAAACAATTAAACTCATTTCACCTATAACTTCTGGGACATCATTCTTGTTATTTGTGTTCTGTCTCCTTTCGAACATGATATCACATTTCTGTCTTACAATACATAACGATTTTCAGTTACATATTATTCTCGATGAATTCATACTTTAATTTTCATAGAGAGCTCTCGTAATCTTGGCTTCGGTGACACTTTCTTTGCTTTTAACTATGCTGAGTCGTTCTCGAATCTATTTTTTCTATTTTCCTATCCCGAATCCGTTGCTTTACGCCTTTATATCTTCCGGTTTATCCAATTCAGTTTTTCATTTAGTATATATATATATATATATATATATATATATATATATGTGTGTGTATTAAAAAAATGAGATTAATGAAAAATCCTCATTTTTAAAACCGGTAAAGAATTTTCCCCTACTTAAAATTAAAATTTCCTTCGTCAACGAATTGCGCTCGATCATACGTGTTAAGAATTCCCACGTTTCCACATCTGGCTCTACTACATATTATATAGGTACATATATAATAAACTTGTTTCCTCAAATACAGTTTAGTAAATTTTATTCTTGGGATCGATCTAAAACAGTTAGTACAACTTTAAATGCAGTTTCGTATTAGAAAAATAATTTACGGTAGTAGACACCGTATTATAAAAATTCTTTTATTTATAATACGGCGTCTAAATTATTTTTCTAATCATATCCTCCATGGAAGTTTCAGAGATGTTTAATTACAATTTGTATTGTTTCCTGTACTCGTAATTGTATAATATTTTAAAATAGTTTTCATCTAAGTTCCTCCTGTAAAGCGTTTTACCGGCAATTTCTATGCCTGTCCTTAAACCCTCCGCTGACTTAATTATATTGCTAACATTGGCTCCTTAATTTCTAACCCCATATTAGCGTCGCGTTTTATTTCCATTGTCCTGGTACGGTGGCATTTCAAACTCCTCTTGCGGTCTTCTTTCTTTCTTTTCCGTGTGCATTTTCTTTTGACGGTTAATCGTCCATCATTGACAAAGCCAGTAAAATAAGAAGAAAATAACTTTCCAGGTGGTGTTTTAGAGTTTTGTTTGGTTCTAAATTATGCAGGATTAAATCTTAATGCTTGCTGATGTCGCTGCCAGAATGGCATCCTCATTAGGCATTGAATATCCATACATTCCGTTCGCGCGGATCTAAACGCTGAGACTGTTGCTTAGAGCGATCACTGGAGATACACGAAAAAGTGGACGCATTTTAATATTGTTCAGTAACGTCTTCCGACATTCACATTGTATGTTTACGTATCTACTGCAGTCCTTCCTTATCTTCTTCGTAGATATGTCACCACAATATGTAGGTTACGTATGTGTCATTCCCCGGTAACATTTAATTTTGTACAGGTAAAAATAATCAGGGGCATTATAGTCGACATAGTATAAATAATCTTTTGGAAGACGTACACCATTTGCATTTTAATGGCGATAAACTTAAATATAGTAGAAATACATTTTTTTTTGTAAATTGATGTTTTTGGGTATTTATCTGCCTTATTTTTTGCACTATCTACTATTGTGTTATAGAGAGACGGTTCTATTTCTAGTATTTAGCTTTGCTTATCAAAATGATATAATTGCGTACATTCCTTACAGGCAGCGGAAAATGCCTTTTTTCTCGTCTTTTTTAAATTACTTTTGAAAAGTGAATTTACTTTCCTTTATTATTTATTTAAATGTATCTTTTTATTTATTTTTAGTTACTTTTTTCTTCTTCGATTTATTACGAAAATAACAGTTCCCCTCTATCCTTTTTTATTGTATGTTGCTCTAATTCTTTCCGTATAACGTTCCAGTAGTTGAAAATTGATGTTCCTTACATAAAAATGTACTGGGGCATGTGACTGATTCCGGCTACGTATGCAGTTATTATATAGGTGTAACTGTTTTAATAAATACTCTCAGCCTGAACATTACTTTTATTCTAAACTGATGCTGCTCGGTCTCAAGTGTACAAAAACATTCCACCTCGGACTTTGTTAGACCAGTTTTCTCGTCCTAATAATTCTACACCGACATGTGTGAGTAATGCCCGAACATTTATAGCCATGTATGTTTGTTATGCCGTTATCATGAAAGAATAATGTTTTATTCAAATAATCTCGGTGGATGATGGAACGATCCCACCCTTGCTTAAGCATTATTATTTTTATCCTTATATATATATATATATATATATATATATATATATATATATATGCATGTGTGTGTGTGTGTATGTGTGTAGAAAGGAAGAGAAAAGGAGAAAATAAATTAACTTGATAGCGGCCAAACGGTTTAGGAAAACGTAACACTATAATTACAATTGCGTATCTTGATTTTCCAATTTTGAAAGTGTATTTTAGCGCGTGTAATATTTTGAAATCGCCATGTAAATATCGTGAACAAATTCATCTCATCGCGAAATTTCAATTTTCTATTTAACACGATAAATAAAGGGATTGTTAAATTTAGTTTTCATTAAACCCAAAATACAAGTTTGATTACTAACACGAACAAATTTAATTTCCTAGAACAGTTTTGATTTCTAAATGAATTTTATACGGTATAAATCGTTAAAACCATTTCTAAAACTAATTTTGCAAATATGTATACCAAATTTCTCGTTTAACAATGTCTGAATTGGTAAATCAATCAATCGACTAAAAAATTACACAAACAGTCAAACATTTAGCATTAATATATTCAATATATATCTTATAAAGCTGCAAGACAAAAAAAAAAAAATTGTACAGCCCGTTCTACAGCAGCTAGGGAGTTTTTATTTTTTTCAATCGACGTATTGTTTTCGTGACATTATAAGAAAATTATAAAATCCTCAAAATTTTAAAATTAAAGGGTCTAAATGTTGAAAAATATGAACGTTTTAAGAGAGAAATTTTTAAAAAATTCCACAGCCAGTTCTATATGAGTTATGGTATTGATTTTCTTTTTAACCTGCTCACTAAAGGTCCCCAGAATACGGGGAAAATATAAAAGTCGAAAAATTTTGATATTTAGAGACCAAAATTTGTGGAAATACACGCATAAAGCGGTAAAACCGGAAACTAAAAAAAAAAAAAGTTCACAGGTCTTTCAATGGTAGCTGGAGGTCACTCTTTTTTTTTTTTTTTAAATGTAGAAAATATATGAAACCCCCAAAAATTTTAAAATTAAGAAATCCAAATTCTGAAATAATTGGAGTGATGGTCAACAGTGACTTAATATATTATTGCTTAGATTCTAATAAAAACAAACAAATTTCATCATCGCACTTAAAAAAATAAATACTGTCAATGTCTTACTATAAAAATAATTTAAATTTAACATATTCCTCTCCCATATATTACCCCACTAGCGGTTTCAGTTTTTCAGATATTTTTATCTAAATTTCATTTTTTTTATTAATGTATTCATGTATTTCTTTTTTTTTTTTTTAAAAATAAAAATAAGTATATGTGAACGTTGCAGTCCTTATGAAAATTTACAAAGTAAAATAATTTAAAGTCCAAAGGAACGGGTCGTCAAGCGTCCAGTGAGACCAATCCCTATACATACTCGGCCATTTTGGCCTTGCAAGGGGCTGTGCGCCTTGACCCCTCTTGCTTATATTTCTGTCTCTTTCTCTTCTATACTTTGTATAAAATTATCAAAATTTACAACGTAATTCTTACTGGCATCAACACAAAAAAAATAACATGATCACAAAAATCCTATCCTGACATTTAACTTTCATTATATAAAATTAAGATACTGTTTCGTTACATATTTCGTTACATAAAATTGTGACATTTTTTAAATAACAATAACAAAAATCCTATAAAATATAACAAACGTTACATAAAATTGGGACATTTTTTCGAATGGGGGGTAGCCTAAGAATTACGTTGTAATTAATATATATATATATATATATATATACACAATTTTTGCTTATATAAGGTGTATGCACGTATTTTTTAATTAATTCTAATTATTAGGCATTGATTTTTTTTTTTTTTTTCACGCATTGAGAACGAAAATAAAGCTACCGAATATATGTTTTTGGTTCGTCCATCCTCTTTCCAATTCCAGTTACATCGCTTTCTGCCTGACATTGGTGCTAAATGAACCGAAAAAAGTTGAGTAGCAGGGGAAAAATAAATAGAAAAGCGAAAAACATCGGAAAAAGAATAAAATAAAAATGATAGTCAAGAGTCGAGATTAAACGTGTTCTATTAAAATATTAAAAATAAATTAAATCGTAACATGTGGAATTAATCAGGGCAAATTTAAATATGGCTGTCCGGTGTTACTGAGCTTAGAGCGGCTGATTGGCATGATAACAAATTCGCGAACACTCAACGGTCTTCGTTATTAACAAAACTGTTGATATTTCTGCATGCGTTGACAGATTTCGGAACGGAATATGCCGTTGACAGCACGACATCTTCGGATGCCTCAAACAGCAGCCAGCTATTTACATGTAGGTGACAGCGTAACAACATGCGCCGGGTTAAATGATGATCGGTCTGCATGCGATCGGCGGACGAACGAGAATTTCGAAAATCTGGCCAGTGACTAATGGGGCCACACGTCTAGTAAATGTTGAAAATGTTCGTTTCCGGTATTCCGACTGACGATTTGATCGACAGTCGACCAACAACTCCATCGACCATAGCTGAAAACTTAATAATAACCTCTTATTCATTTGCCGCGTTGTAACCGATGAAAAATTAACGTCAGTTCGGCATTCGGCTGCTCCGGCTTTTTTTTTCTTCTTTCACCTCCAGATGTTTAAATTCGGCGAAAAATTAAAATGGCTTGGCGCGTGTGCTTCGAACACGCTTGAAATTAAAATATTCTCCGAGGTAGCCTCCAGCGGCATATATTGTCAGCTGCGAAAATTTCGGAGGCAGGCTGCACGGACGTTTTCCCGCGGAGAAAAGTTATTGAAAAAAGTTTTTCCGAGCTTCCTTAGGGACACAATTGAAATCATCTGTGCGGGCGCGCGTGCGTCGCAGCTTCCTGTAATTGCAAAAACTTTGCAAAGTTCTCAATTAAGCGATGGATAGTTCAAACATCTAAGGAAAAAGCGTTAGTCTGCGTTTTTCCTTTCGGGGGGAAAAATTTTTTTCTAGCTCGCTTAATCGGAAAATCAGCAATCGCATTAGTTTTCATTCAGATGCCGTCTCGCGAGAGCCATCGCCGCCGATGTATAAACTAATTTTTTTTCCCTTCTATTACGACCTATACAATTTCTCAACTAATGGGGTCGAGGTTTCCGCCCTCAGCCTGGCTTTCCGAATGTGTTCCAACGCTTGCGTTTCGTTTCCGCGAGTCAGTAATAAAAATTAGTATTTGACCGAGTCTTGGACACGGTGCAAGTGTGACCATTTCCGATTCGGAGATAATATTTCGGTAGTTGTTTCCAGTGTTCATCTGGCGAAGTGATTTTTTTTTTATTTTTAACTATAAACACCGTAACAAAAACTGAAATTTTTATATACTAAAAACGTCTTTTCACGGAAATATCTCACATCTCTAATATTAGAAAAAAGAGAAGAGAAAATTATATTGATAAAGATAAATTTAGCGTTAAACGTTCGAAATCTGCAGCAGAAGTAACGCCTATTCTCGTGTTTAGAAAACCGAAGAATATTAGAAAGAAAGAAATATTGTTTAAAAACGCACTTTTCTAAAAAATTTACCGAAAAAAAAAATTCACTAAAAAGAATAAAATAACTGCCTTAGCACACGTATAACTTAAAAACATTTTCTTAAGAAGTACCTCACGAAAAATTAAAATAAAAAGTGCCGGCTGGCATATAATTTTTAGACAAATATTAACACCGAACAATTTGATCGTGTGTAGGAAATATACTACAGCGCACGATAGTTACATCACATGTTACATACGCTAACTTTTTGATATTATACTACAAATCGAGAAAATTTTGTCAATCGAAAGAAAATATTAAATATACAGTTTATTACAACACATGATAAAATTAGTACGAACATCAAGAGTCTAGCAAGAAGAAGAGTATCAATGAATGACTTGTGAACGCACGCATTTTTCATTTTAATTTTTCACACAATTATTTTACTTCTTAAGAAAATGTTTTTGAGTTATATATGTGCTGAGGAATTTTTTTTGGTACATTTTTTTTAGAAAAGTTTTTTTTAACAGTTTTTTTTTTCTTTTCTTATATACGTTTTATTCAAAAATATTTCATAAACGTTGTTATTAAAATTATAATATTTTTTTCAACCTATATAAATTAAATGTTGGACCTTTTTTTTCTCTATTACAATATTAAAGCTTCATTTAGTTTATCATCAGGAGGTCAAGCATGTCTGGAAAGAAGATCTCTCACGCGTTTCATTTTCTTTTATGGCGTCAACATTGCAGGGTTTATTATCGGTCAATTTGGGAACGTCTTATTCTTCGATTTGAAGACCACGAGTAGATCTAAATCTACTTACGCTGACGTATGCTTGTCCTGGAGCAAAAATTTTCCATCCTAGATATACGAGAGACAGGGTAGTCAACAGTTATGCCTCGCGTTTTAGTTATCATCCATCACGTCGATTCGATACAAGTCATTACAACTGAAGCTGAAAAAATACGTTGCCGGACCAAGGCATCAAATTTTTACCAGACACTCTCGAGAGCTGCACGTCAATAGGCAGACGATCCTCTCAAACCTTTCGTGATCAAATGAAGATCTTCGATCTCCCCGTCTGATCCAGCGACCATTTCTACGCAAGTATGTATTGTGTTCGTTTGATTCTCTTCTACTCGAACATGGACAGCGCATAAAACAGATGATAATCGTTTCGCTGAAAAATCACTTCCCAAAATCCTGTATTGGTAGTAGTCTAGAGGACTGATTTTGTGGATTCACCCAATCCATTGGTTCCATACGGAAACAGAAAATACTATGCAAGCTCTTTTGCTTTTAATTCGTACTCGGTATGAACAATATTATGCCTAGTTTGTTTTTTTTTTTTTTTTTTTGATCTCGTTGATATTATCAGAAACCTCCAACATATTTTTGGCATCCGGAGCCATTAACGATGTTTGGACCTGGATGTTCAATGGCTGCGACTGATGCTGAATATCCATCGGGTTAGGCTCAGGCATGTGTAATGCTTCGATAATATTCGGGTCTTGTATTAAAACATTCTTGAGGTGGATGCTACGTGACAGATTTACGAATAGCCTCCAAACGAGATATCGGTTTAATTATCAATTTCACGATATAGGTGACAATATTATGGACAGCCTCTAACGGGCCTCACGTTCTTCGTAACTTTCGTTTGCACGTAGCTGTGAATGTTTCTGACGATCAAGTTCTAATCGGATTTCACGCTGATCTTTCGTTTCAGCACTCCTCCATTTCGATATATATGTATATATTATTGATTATGCTAATCTTGCTCGTTTAATCATTTTTACTTTTACAGTCACGTTAGTTGCAACATGAAAAATTATCCACAATAATGAGAGAAAAAATCACTCAACCTAAACGACGCTTCGAAAAAACTCATAAAAAATACCATGAGAAGAGGCCATCCCTATTTCTTGTTAAAAATTAATCCAAACGTTTGATTTTTAATTTGGAAAAATTAACGATAGAAACGTGTATTATGGATAAATTTTATTAATGTTAAAGGAGTAATATGGTGAAATTATCTAATTAATGAAGTATACCCCCCCCCTCCCCCCCGTGTAGTTGGATGCTCTTGAGAAAAACTAATATTTAATAATTTTCGGTTAAAAAAGAAAATCAAAGAAATATTAACAAATGGTAAACACGAAATATTAGAATCTGACGCAGACTAAAAATTTTCCGAAAATCTAACAACACATTCACATTTCATCTGTAATCAGATAATTCGATACTGTGCGAAAAACAAAAAAACAAAAAAACAAGTCTTTTGTTATGGTGTTTATAATTTTATTATTTTATGAACTGTTTAACAATCGGCATATGTGTGTCTATATTTTACAGTTACATTTGGTTTCTGTTGCAACAACGTATAGTATTTCCGTAAAACCTTTCTCTAGTTCATATTAAAATAATAATTAAAAACTGCATTAAACGCTCATTTTAATATGAATTTATTGCCGACTCTAATAAGTATTAATGTTGTATAAGAATTACCATATAATATATCACCTTTAAGATATATCACTTTGAAATACATTTTTTATCGAACGAGAAGTTAATGTTGTTTATAAGAATTGTGAAAATGCTGGCACCAAACCCATTAAAAAAAAAAAGAGAAAAAAAGAATTGTGAAAATATCACTCGTATCTCTCTGAAATATATTTTCTTATCGGGAATAATTATTTTTTACTTTTTAGTGCGTTTTTATTAAATTTTTGCAATAAATCTGCAAGTATCGGTATCTTTATTTTTTTGCGTGTCTTGCTTCATATTTGCAACAAGGGCTACCGTATTTTCAATGATTTTTCCCCGTACGAACGTAGGATTTTCTTACATCACGAAACTGTGTGTAAAATGCCAAGCAGTGCGAAATTGCAGTTGCAGTAGAAAAATGCAACATTCTGCGCTAGAATTTTAACGAAAAGTATGTGTTTTACGTCAAAATAGGCGATGGAAAAGGATTCTGTCTTACCGATTGCAGATTTTTCGTTTTTCCACACATACGTACATGTCAATACGTACAAAAATTATTTATTGAAAGGAAAAAAAAAAAAAGATGGATTTTATTTCGAAAATTTTATCGGCATTCTGTAATTCGGCTGCTTGAGCGTGGAACCGGGTTCAAACCCAGAGCAGGTGTATGTCACGCACGCATGTACACATCTATTAACTAGATAGCGATTTGTTATCTGGCCATATTACGATGCAGTTCTCGAGAGTAACCTGGTTAACTGATCAACCATCCCACGCACACGTTTACTCTGGCCATATTTATCTTCCTCTTAAAACAGATAAGTTAGCGAAAACGGTATTTCCTTAACGGCGCGTTATTTTTTCTCCTACTTTGCGACATCACTGATTAGATCCCGAAGCGAAGAGTAGTATATGTCACACTGTCGACTGCTATTCAGTCCTTATCGTTAAATGTATGTTATCTGTTCTGATGAAATGGCGAAATAGTAATTGGTAATGATAAAACAATTCATCATCGGAGAGCTTTAAAAAAAAAATGAAGCAACAAACAAAGTTACAGAAAACCAAAAAACTTATACTGAAGATTAATGAAACTGTTAAAAATGCATTCGAGAAAACTAGTTATAGATTATTTTTGTGACTGACTGAATTGCAAGATGTGTCTCATTTGTGCAAAAAATGAATGTAAAAAGTGCTCATCGTACCGCCGATCAAAGGGAATTTGAAATTGTTCAGCGAAGAAATAATATCTCAGACCTTCCAAGATATTTGGAATAGTTTCTTTTTTTCTTTTTTTTTTTTTTTTTGGTTTTTGACGCTTTTTAAAAATCAAGACTATTTTATTCCGTTCCATTTGGCGAATTATTTTTTTTTGCACGTGGAAAGTACACTACGAATGTGAAATAAACAATTATTACATAGCCGCAGCCGTTGTTATTAACGATGTATGTACAATGGCTGTCCAAAGACTACGGGATTTTGGTGAATGAAGATACTTACCGGTCTGCCGATGATGTGTAGGATTATAGAATTATAGAATAATCTATATTGATAGAGTACATAATTACGACAATTTGCCGCTTCGTTGTAGTTGTTTTGAAACAAAGGTGCGACCATCGAAGAGTCTTATTCCTCAATCTTTCCATTGGTAGTCGATCACTTGGAAAGTACATTACTTAGAATCGCTTTGCTTTTAAACATTTCAGACCTTCATTAGTAGGTATTTGTTCATTACCTGTGAAATTAATATTTCCACAATCTGTTCTTTTACCATTTACTAGTGTCCTTCGATTATTCATGTTAAATATCTGTTATTTTTTGTTACATATTGCACATCTCCTTTCACTTATGATCTTCATTAAGCGGTGTTCTTAATTAATATTCTCAAGCGCTTCTGTATTATTAATTTTATCTAACCACTTAACTTTTTGCATTTTCCTACAACACTAAATTTCAAACGCCTCTAGTTGTTTTTTTGTCCCCCTTTATTTATGGTGTTCAAGTTTCCGCACGATACAGAAGCACACTCCAAACTTACATACTTTTATTAATCGTTTTTTCGTAGTTCTACATTTATGTTTTTCGTCGCTATTAGCAATGATTTGTTTTTAATGAAGGCGGCTTTTTACCTTATTTCCTAATGATTTTTTATTACATACTATGGTATTTCATTGTCCAATTTTATTTTTGCTTCTTTATTATTTTCTGTTTTACTGCATCTCATTACCACGGTTTTCTTCTTATTTATCGCCATCTAATAACGTTTAAGAATTGAACTTAATTGAATCACCCCTCTGATTTACATTTCTGTATCTTTCTCTTCTATACTTTGTATAAAATGATCAAAATTTACAACGTAATTCTAAATCGGTCCATATGAATATAATAACATAATCACAGAAATCCTATAAAATATAACAAACGTTACATAAAATTGAGACATTTCTTAGCCTAAGAATTACGTTGTAATTAATATATATTGTAATGTGTCCCAATGGTTTAAAAAAAAATAAAATAAAAATAAGAAATTTGGAAAAGATGGTCGAGAGTAATTGTGTGTGTATGTGAGATCCTATTGTCGGTCGGGGCTAACTAATTATCAATCACCGCTAGAAGAAGAGTGTACCTGATTCGATTAAAGCCAGCGGTCACGGGGCGGAAAGGAAAAAGGAAATAAGCAGAGATCGAAGGAAGATTTTTGGGTAACAGTGAGTCTCGTTTTATAAGCTCGCTGCAGATGTTATCACAGCCTACAGTTTTATGGTTTTTTAGTTCATTAGGGCCTTATCAGATTTTCATCTCGTTATACGCGGACCTATATTATTGTTGGTATGAAAAGTCTATAGGTTTTAATAAATTTACAATTACCGCCTGACAACGCACACTACCAAGTTAGTGACTCTACACATGTAGGCTGTCCTATTTGTGAAATTTGAACGAAACGTGATCGATTAGTCTTCAGCATCAATTTGAATAAATCTTAATATAATTCTGTTCCGTTGTGGTATATTATAAATCTTATTGAAAAGTAAATAAATACATTTTAAATCACAAAATTGTTATTTAATTATTTAGTGTTTTATTTTTATTTTAAATAATTAAATAACAATTTTGCGGTTTAAAGTGTATTTATTTACTTTTCAATAAGATTGAATAAATGTTATTGTCAAAATGCACGTTTTTCGTTTTTGTGCAAGAGTGAAAAAACAGAGCAAGTCGTGCGATTGAAAAAACGGCCGTGGACACTATGCCGATGTTAAATCCAACAGCACCCAATGTTTAGGTTAGACTTTTCGCCGGCACATTCGGATAGTCCGTGAGTCTGCAGCTGTTTTTGCACAGAGCGAATGTCCTTCACGGCTTCCCGTAAAGATGGGCATTTATCATGCAGGACGCTTACGATGGTATTGCAAAAAGTTGGCTACATCGAATTTCGAAGGACGACGAGTTTGCAAATGAACCACGTATATTCTCTCCACTTGGCTCCTCGCATTTCCTCACGTGGAAGTAAATTGAAAAACGCGTTCGAATTTGCAACGAATTATTACTTGAAATGATGCGGAAAAGTTGGAGTTATCTATGTGGACACCGTTGGCGGAAGTCCGCTACGCTGAAAGCGCGACGTGAAAATACCTGCGATCCCCTAAACATCAGAAAGAGTTTGACAAGCTCGAGTGATGCTAATCGAGTTTTTCGATTGTCGCCCGGGATGAGCTATCATTATTTCGTATGTTTCTACAGAAAGTTTTTTTTAAAGCATTCTCGAAACGCATTATGACAGAAAGGCCCGATTCAAAAAATGCCTGGACCTTCGTGCAATGCGCAGCCTCACGTTTCGGGAATCGTTTAATAATTTCTAAAGAAATTCAACATTCTGACCGTCCCGCTTACACTACAGAATTACGTGACTAGTGGCTCATTTTAATAGGTATTTTGAAAAAACGCCAAAAAGATTCGAATCGGATGAACTCTGCGCACACAAGTTTATCCCGGGAGAATACCACAAAGTGAATATGAATGGGCAATAACACGGTAAAATGGGAAGAGGAAATGCAACAATGGTTCCTTTTTCCAAAAAAAAATACATAACGATAGTGACGGGGAATATTTTTTTTGTAGAATAAAACGTTCCGTAAAGATCTCTGCTGGCGAAATGAGGAATTACCGAGCACTCTGTCGGTAGTTCATAGCTTTACAATTCTACACCGCTGACAGACTGTTACGATAGCTACGCTATATCATCGACGCGAACTCCCAGTATTTCTGCGACAGCCGGTGTATATTGCAGAACACTGTTTGCTAAATTTTGTTGTCGTATTGTTGAATTTCATATTACTTCTGTCGTACTGTTTTTTGTCTTTTTATCGATTAGAACTAATAAAAATAATATTCAATCCGAAATATTAATCTAAATCTCTTTCGGATTCAAACAGCGTACACTTTCATTTTTTGGTTCTCTTTTGTAACTGAAGGTCTTCTTCGAAGTTAATTAGAATGTACTTTTCTTATCTTTCTTCGTATATGTTTCTTCTTTTTTTTTATCTGGTACTATTTTTTTTTATTTTTTTTTTTTTATTTTATGCTTTTTTGGACATGTCAGCTAAGGACGTTTACCTATTCCAAAGCTATAGCAGCATTAACAATTATACAGGAAAATATTAGAAATGGAGCATATGAAGCTAACGAAGGAATAACGGGACGTGAGAGGGAAAAGAAAGGATGCCGTGAGCGCTGTAAGGCGTAGGATAAGACACAAAAGATCGGAATAGAGTATTGCGCGTTCTAAAGAAATGAAAGGACATTCAAGCAAAAGGTGATTTGCGTCACAAATGAAGTTTGCTTCAAAGGATCAAACGGGCAAAGAGGGGAGACTGAGTAATAAAGAAACGGGAGAGCGAAGCACTATGCGATTTATCCGAAGTCTAATTATAGAGGAGATAGCCGACCGCCTCATGTTGGGGAAATTACAGAACTAAGAAGACTATATTCACCTGCAAAGACGTTTCACAATTTTACGATAGTTGTTACATCACGTTCATACTTCTAATTTATACTGTTTGCTGGTAGCAACTCATTTTCAAGTATCCCCTCTGAAGAAATAGTGGATAAGAACATTTTTTCGGAACGCTGAAGAACGAAAAAACGCTTTTCAAAATTTTTCATTAGAAAAATATTAATAAAAAAAGAAACACGACTGATTTTCCGGATTTTCACCGGGGTAATAAATGTGCAGCGCGATTTCAGTTCCACAACTTTGCGCAGAAATTAACAGAGTGAATCCACTGCAACCTTATGAAATATATAATATATTATGCGGTAAAATCTACCTTAAAGAGGGATATTACGATTATTCCTAAACGACATTATCATTAGATACTCTCGCGCATGTAAATTGAAGCTACAACAATAATCAAAAACCGTGTTAAATATTCTCAACGGTTCCAATACTTGGTTAATGGAAAATGGGTGTATTCCCATAATGCTTTGGTATGGTTTTTTAATTGCAATTCGAGTTTCGTATCAACAACACTCTAGTAAGTATAGTAACGTTTTTGCTTTTTGGTTAATCGTAGTGTTTTCGTGAAGTATATTGTTTTTATCGAGTAATCTTTTTTTTTATCTGTTAGCGGCGATTTTATTAAATTTCCAGAGTAAATCTTGAGGTCGGGGTATTTTATTTTCGAAACCACTTCATTACATTGCTTAATATACTTCATTATTAATAAAATGTTTTTTTTTTTTAAAAAAATACCGATACTCGAAGATTTACTATAAAAATTGAATAAAAATTCGCTAAAAAGCAAAAAAATAATATTCGATAAAAAATAACGTATTTCATTGTGCTAAGGAGATATTATGATAATTCTTATACATTAATACTTATTAGAGTATAGGCGTTAAATTAAAATTACACTATATCAGAACAGTTTAATGCGTATAAAACACGGTCGTTCGTTTTCTATAATCCTAGTATTGGAAACGTAATAAATATTTAATGCGATTTCTTAATTATTGCAGTTTGATTTAGTGTATCGAAATTCTAATTAAGATATGATTGTTGTATCTGAATTATCATAATATCACCGTTAAAAGGTATATTTCACTGTAAAATGTATTATTTTTAGCGAATTCTCATTAAATTTTTATGGTAAATTTCAAAAAGTCGGTACATTTCTTTTTTTTTTAATAACATTTTGATACAATTTTTAGCGCAATACTTAAAACTTTTTTCGTGCTAATGATCAGCTTTTTTTAAATTTACGCTAAGACGGTGTAAAATTCGTTTTCTTTATTCGAATCGATATTTATCTGTGTTAATCAGCATTGATAATACTTTAATTTTTGTTATGTTTCTAAGCTTAACTTCGGTAATATTTTAAGTAAATCGTGTCTATTACATTAGTAAGTAAAAAAAGTTATCTAAAGAGAACCCCTCTTTTTTTTTTACGTTTATTTTTGAATTAGTGTACACATGCCTGAGATTAGTCACAGGCGCTTTCCGAACAACTCCTATTGTCAGCCTTCAAAGTGAATCGTCAGAACCTCCCCATTAAACATTCGGAGATATCTTATCTCCACAAACACTATTCTCAACATCCTCGCAAATCCCAACTTCAACAGCCCTCTCCATTTCATGATTCCGCTCTCACAACCATGATGATTTTCTAAAATCAATTATCCTAAAGAACACTAATATTCAACACTCTCCCGTCAATATCAATCCACTCTGATCCTCATATACTCCTAAGATAGGATCTCTCACTCACTCACCTGGATAAATCTCAATCTAACCCTATCATCTATAATCATCACTTCAACAACCTCCTTACCAAATATTCAAATTTTGTCAAAATATACACTGACGGCTCCAAATCAAGCGGAGCACGATGCTCGATTATTCACGATCATAATGAAATACCATTTCCACTAACTCCACATTTTGCAGTCCTCTCAACCGAAATGTAAATTAGCCACAAACTACGCTATGGATCTCTCATCAAACAATATTCTAATTCTCTAACAGACTCTCATTGTCAGCATTCCACACAATCCAAAACTATCATAAAAATAAACAACATCCCATTTCCCAAGAAATAGCAAACAGTCTCCCATTTTCTCACAAAGAAGTCATCTTCTGTTGGATACCATCCCATTGCAACATCGGTCAAAATGAGAAAGCAGATAAAATAGCAAAACTGTCCTTGATCACCTCTCCAATTCCAAACGTTCCAATTTTCAGACCCGAAAATATCCAGCAAATCCTTCGTACATAAATCCTTCCAACAATACTGGGACCAGATCTCAAACACAAATAAACTAAAAAGCTATAAAGAAATCCATATATATATATTTGGCGAACCTCTTATCAAAATTCTAGAAAAAACCAAGTCGTACTATTCAGACTAAGAACAAGTCACTCAGCTCATATACTAAACAAACAGCCTCGTCCTATTATATGTGAATGCTGCACAGTCCCCATCTCCATCAAACACATATTACTAATCGATTGTCCGAAATTCGCAAAGAAACCTACACATCCAAAACGAATCTCTTGAATCCCTACTTTCAGACAATGATATATCAAAGCACCCAAACTTTTCTCCTTTCTGAAAGCCACCAATCTCTACTCCCTAATATAAATCCTAACAGTACTCACGCCTCTAGCCACAAGGGGCTGTACATGGCGTAATAATAATAAAATAAATAAAAGTACTGAGCGATGATCATCTCTCTATACTCACATGCTGTACCATCGCTGAATGGTGATACACTTTCGAATGAACGAGTTGCTCAATTTCATTATTAATTTCATCTTCAGTTTGAGTTGTGTAGTCTATAAATCAAAAAATCATTAATGATGGTAGGTAAATAAGGATTTACATATTCTGATTTTTTCGATGTATCGTGACGAAAAGATCACATCGATCGTTGCGCCGTGTATGATCGGTATAGGTTTTCCATCAAAGGCTTCAATTAAATATGAAATTAACCAAAGTAAGTCCTTTTGACAGAATGCAGGGATTTGTGAAGTTAAGCTTTTCATAATGTACTTAAGGATCTTCTAATGGTTGAAGGAATGGTGCAAAAACTGAAGATCAAGTTACGTCCTTTATCTCGCTTTAATGGTTCTTTTTTTTTTTTTACGCTTTGTTAGTTTTGACTTTGTAATGTCCTTCCTGGATTTTAAGTTTTTTCGGATCATGTTTTTTCGGATCATGTTTTTTCGATCTTAAAATATTAAACTGTCTGCATGTACACAGATGCGTATTACGCGGCATGTTACGTATTGTCATATGTATATATACTCTTACTTAAATATATAATGATAGGTTTATTAGTATTGTTATTCATGGAATAAGTTAAGATAGTTGTAATTTTTGTACTTTTTATCGTTTTTAATAAAAGTTGATACGAGTGTTGGGCACTCACACAACGAGCATACCTGTGAGATCGACAACTTATTTTTTAAATGAAATTAAAAAAAAAAGTAAACATGGATCTGATGAAAAACTGGGGGGGGGCAGTTTCTTTCTACTTGGGATCCGCCTTTACTTTCCCGGATTTACGTAATACCCGATTAATTACGAGCCGGGTAAAGCTGGAGGCGACTTGACAAGTCTCAATAACCTATGACGCCTCCGATTTAGCAGCCGCCAACCACTAAACTACGCCGCGATAATAAATTACTTCGGCAAAATCTTCATTTAGAATTCATATCTCTGGGAAAATTATTGACCATTATGAATGTGATTTTGCGTAAACTCTCGCTGCAGAGGCAGGAAATTGAGGTCAATGAAAACTTATGCCGACTGCCGTTTATTTAACTTCTTTTCCCGAGTTGAAGCTGCTATAATTTTTAATTTATCATGTGAATTTTAAAATGAAATAAATGAGCCATTTTACTTATTATAATTTGCCGGATAATAATGAATTATGCAATTATTTAATCCATTGAACGTAGCAACACAAGCGAACGAAAAGAGAAGGAGCTAGTTTCACTTAACAAAAGCGCTATTTCAATTATTAAAGAAAAAAAAAAAAAGTAAAAAAAAAGAACAAAAATCACCATTATTTTCCGACTACTAGTTTCAAAAAGATCGCTCGAGAGTCGGATGCCACCATTTTGTAATTAATGACAGTTACAAAATTACACATACGATCCCTATATGTATTCTAGACCAGAGTTAATCCATTACTCTTTTGGTCTAATAAATTACAAAAATGATAATTGCGACTTTTCACTAGTCGACTAGACCATAGAGTAATTACAATTAATCATATTTGTAATTACAAAGATTTGTCAAAACGGAATCGCATAGCACTCTTCATCAGAGGGTTAATGAATAAAATATTAAGTAAATAACAGTTTTAATATTTCAATAGTATTTTTTTATTATTTTTGAACTCGTTAGAAACATTTTTCTTTTTACAGATTATGTTGTAATAAAAATGAAAACAAATAACAATTTGGTAAAATTCCACCTTCGATACATCGAATTATAAAACGAATAATGTACCACTGTAAAAACACAATATAATTCGTAAATTTAAATTTTCAGATATTGAAATCCATATTCAACACTGTTGTTTTACACCACAAATAGCAATATAATTTTGAAATATACACTGTTAACCAGTTCGACGAGAAAAGAAAAAAAAATAAAAATATACCGCTGGTCGAGTAGGACATAATAATATCATTGGAAATTAAATTGTCGACAGTTTAGCCCAAGCGGTAAATAATAACGGCAAAACAGAAAATATCAAGTTCAGCTGGACTGATTATTATTAACCATCATGTGATAGATCTGAGCAGAAGAATATAATTGTATACCATTTTGGTTTATTTGCTATTTATGCTTAATTTTAGAAATTAATATTATTTATTTCCATTTCTGTTTTAGCTTATATAAATAATTTTCAAAAAAAATTAACATTTTTATAGTAAAAATTACGTAATATAGTGAACATACCGACATGTTTTGGAGTAATTCAAAGCAAGAACATGGAGCTGGTTAATCCGAAACGTGTCTCTCGGTTTTGTTAATTGTATTACATATTTTTGGTAAAAGTCTTATTTTTAATATGTAAAATAATTTTAAAAAAAACTGCCGATAAGCGCCATACCGAATGATCAAAATGATTATGATCCGATTATTCATATGTTTACTCGGTATTCATGTACTCGTTTGTATTCATTAATCTTGATTAAGAGTAATATTCAATTTCTTTGACAAATGCGATCACTACTTAATAATTTACAATTATTAGTTACCAGTAATAAAGTACGATTTTCCTAAATTTGTAATAGCGATTTATCGTAATTAACTAGTGAAAGTAATTGATTACAAAAAATTCCGAATCCGAAAAGAGCGGTTATTCTTACAGTTAAATGCAAAATGATGCTCAACTCTGTGCGACGCATAAAGAGTCTCCCTATCATTAATGCTTTCGTCACAAAATAACTGGGCACCTCTTCAAATAAATAAATAAATATTTTTGCATCTAACATAGAGAATGTGTTGATTTATTATTATAATAACGGTAATGGCGAGACGAATAAAGAATATTAATACTGAAATCAGTAAAATATGAAAACATTATCATTTCTGTTACTGCGAGGCGACTGATGAATGATGAATCTTTTTTTATTTATTTATCATTTTTTCTTAGGAGTGACGGGTTCGAAACTTGTCTCGTTCCGGATCCAAATCACTTGAAATTGAAATACCAAAGAATTATCTGGCCGGATAATCTAAAAGTAGAAAGGAACTGGCCCCAGTGTTCTCATCAGATCCCCATTAGGGATCCTTAAGTACATGATGAAAAGCTTAATTTCACAATATCCGTTATACCTTTTATCAAGGGGATATATGGGGCTTGCTTTACATTTACTTTATGTGAACGGGATTTTTTATTAATTTTTTTTTCTTCAGAGCTCTTATGATATTTAGCTAGATTTTGAAAGACACTTTTTTATTTCATTTTCTTCACGGCCACCTAGTATGAATTTATTTAAGTTTTTTTCTGAAATAGAAACATGATTTAACATACCATT
Organism: Icerya purchasi; assembly: GCA_039619475.1. NCBI lineage: Eukaryota > Metazoa > Arthropoda > Insecta > Hemiptera > Monophlebidae > Icerya > Icerya purchasi. The sequence goes on from CM077115.1 coordinate 354,516,842, forward strand.
TTTCATTGTAATACCGTAAATGAATATTTTAAATAATACCAACCGGAGTGGAACAACAACAGCGATTAAAATGAAGTTTTAATATTTCGGTAAGTCTGATTAAAAACCTTTGTTTGTTTTGCTAAATTCCGATAAATCGATTGGAAAATTAAAAAAAAAAAAAAAATAAAATAAAATAAATAAATAAATAAATAAAATAAATAAATAAATAAATAAAATAAATAAATAAATAAACAATGTGTTGCATTAACTGAAAAAAAAAAATGGATTTAATTTATTTTCTTTGTAGGCTATTAAGGAGAATTTATAAAAATACTCTTTATACACGCCGCACATTAGCGCAAACAAAAAAGAAAGATAAGAAGGCATCGAGCCAGTTCTAAGTTGAAATTGATAAAAATGCGCTTTTGGGTTAATAGCAAAAGTAAGTGTATAAGCGTTTGCATCAGCGATTTTAAGCAACCGTTCTCGAGGCACAGAGGTTAGCACTGCGTGTGTCGACCGGGTCTCCTGGCTAGCAAAGATAGTGCGCGAATTACGTAATCGAGTTTCCTCGTTTAATAATCGCGTATTCCATCGAACCATTTTCAAATTCTTCGAAGGAACGAATAATTCTGTATTTTTAATGTAGGATATTTCGGCTGCGATACGAATGACGACAACGCTATCTTACATCTCCCGTCCGTATGCCATCCTTCATCTGATGATCGGTTAGTTCAAAGCCTATTTCCATCGCGATTCGTGATACTCTTAATAGCGATGATATGAAACTGTCTATAATTATAGCGAAAAATTACGTAATAAGTTGAAACACAATACCTGACCGGCCACTCCTCCGCTTTTGTTTCCGTAATACCTTTCGTGTACCACTACTATCCTATTGCATCATTGCGCGAAAGACAATGAGACAACGAAAAGAGGTGGAGGTAAACAAATTTGGATTGGTGTCGCGTAAACGAAATGATATTCGTAACTTTTAACTTCATGATACGGTTTAAAGTCGGCTGCGTAATAACGGCGCACATTTCATGAAAGAACGATCGCAACTGAAAAGGTCGCTACATTCGAACCTCATAAAGAAAAACTGGTGACAATTAGAGGATAATGTAGAAGAGCTTATGGGTGATTTTTCCTTTTCATAATGCCAATAGAAAAGGACATTTTCAGCTTGTAAATCTCATTTTTCGCCTATTTCTTCGGTACCGAATTTAGCACTATCCGAGACAGATTTCCAACATGGAATCACAACTGGAATGTACTTTTTTTCTGTTTTTTTTTTTTTTTTAAAAAAAAACTTCGATATATTTCCGGGTTGGAGGTAGTTCTGAATTTCGGGAGCTGCAGATGAATTTGCGTGGCCAATTCACGGTACCGACGTTTATTATTTGCGATTATAAGAAAAATTGGCGAAAAAAGCCGTATAAGGTGTGATCGGCTCGCTACCAAAGGAATTCGTGCTCGACAAAAAATAATTATTTATTTTAATTTGTTTTCAATCAGCAACGAAGACGACAGTATAGAAAAGATGAAAGAATATATGCAGCACTGTGAGGGAGTAACAATAAATGTTTGAAGAATTATAAGTAATGAAGAAAACGTGCAAGCGACAGAGTAAAACATTCGAGAAGGTTGCGATCGGAATTACACGGCCGATCATCAGTGAGCGAATACAAAGAACAATAAGGAGCGAGTCTGTAAGTAAACGAGACTATGGAGGCTATGATTAAAACGGCAGCGATAAAAGGAAGAAAAACGCAGTGCCGCAAGAAAGGAAAGTTTGGAAACTAAGGATAAAGCGGAAGGGGTTGAGACGGCAAAAGGAAACAGCCGTATTATTTTATTTTCGGTAAAACTCACTTCTGACATAGGTAACCGGAGTGTCTACAAGATTTCGTGTTCGTGTGGACAAAATCATATGGGCATAGGCCGAGTAGTAAAGGCGAGAATAAAAGAACACATAGCATCCGCGCGGTGGTCCAAGAAAACGTTAATCACGTAATCAATTTCCATAGCGTAATTATTTTAGAGAAATCTGGAAAGTTAACAGTTACGCTGATTAGGGAAGCGATCGAAATCGAAAAACACAAAAATTTTAGCCGCGGTGACGGCTAAAAAATAAATGGAATGCGCAGTCGCAGTTATTAGGCCGGTTAAAATTTAAACCAGCGAATAAGAGAACAAAACTGTGTCGACCAATCGGAACACAAATTGTACACAATTTCATAATGTACTGAGCCTAATGGAACTCTAAAGAGAATATCAGGGCCAGTTTCTTTCTACATGGGATCCGCCTTTACTTTCCCACATTTCTCTGGTATTTAATTATTTCAGGCTGGTTAAACCTGGGAGTGATTCGGATTCAGATCGAGACAAGTCTCGAACCCGCGCGCTTCCGGATTTAGTAGGCAAGTTCCCTTTATATGAGACCGTATTTTTTTATAACTTTACCTTGAGAGGGGGCTATCATTTCTCCAGCAACCAAATTTTTTCCCATTATAGCGATGAAGGGGAGTGTACACAAATTTTTGAATATTGATACACAATTTACACAAATTATACACAATATTATAAGAGACCATATTTTTTTACGATTTCACCTTGGGAGGCTACCATTTATCCAGCCACCCAGATATATTTTCATTATAGCGGCGAAGAGGAGTTTACACGAATTCGGGAACATTGATACACAATTTAAACAAATTACCTACAATTATCTAACACTATATTTTATCATAAATTTTTCCTTGAGAGGGAGGGGCTGATGAAATGGACTCCTACAGAACCCCATGCTACGTTCTCAAAAATTTTGGTCGCTAAATATTAAAATTTTTCTAATTTTCTATTTTTCCTGTATTCTACAGACCTTAGTATTCAAGTTAAAAGAAAATCAATACCCTAACTCATCTAGAATTGGCTGTGAAATTTTTTTTAAATTTTTTTCTTCAAACTTGAGTTTCACATTTTTCAGAATTAGGGGCCCTTTAATAATTTTAACATTTTGGAGATCTCGTATATTTTTTATATACTAGCGATTGAAATACATCATTTAAAAAAATAGAGTGACCCTCCAGTTACCATAGAAAAAGAGTTGTGGACTCTTTTTAAGTTTCTAGTCGTACCGCTTTAAGCGCGTATTTTCTCAAATTTTGGTCTCTAAATATTAACATTTTTCGAATTTTATATTTTCCCTGTATTCTGCAGACCTTAGCATGTCGGTTAAAATGAATATCAATACCTTAACTTGTGAAGAAATTGGCTAGATTGGTAAAAGCGTATTCTTTTATTAATCGGTATTCATAGCAGACTAAAAAAATAAAAAAAAAAAAATAAATTTTACTTATATTCCGACCAGATAAATATTCACGGTATATATATATATTATAACGAAATCGAGCGACGAACCGCCGATGAACAAGCTCGACATATGACTGCACAGGCAACGAGCCATTTAAAAAATCCCATTAGCTACACACCACGCAATTAATCATTATAGTCAGAACTATCTCGAAAACGCGGGATTTATTCAAATTACTACTCGATATACGAAAAGACCAAGTCGGTACATATTTCCTGCAGACACAAGTAGACATTTACACTTAGCGATGTCCACAAAGATACTATAACCGAATCTTTGCCTCGGCACCCATCGATCATCCGATCGTTACACGAGAATTTCGATTTCACCTGAACCGGCATATCTGCAGTTCGGCCGACTGCAACTCAAACAAATGAAAATTATCAAAATACATTTTAAGAATTGGCTATATCCGAAAACGCTAAATCCGTATCAGTGTATACAAGTGGTATATATTAACACCCATGGTTTCGCCCGTGTACCCGTTGTAATCTGTACTCGGAAATAAATAAAACAATTTTTTTTTTTTTTTCTAGAATTATATTTAGGTAAAGATTCTTTCTCTCTTCTGGGGGAAACATGTTTATCACCATACAACAAAAAATATGTGGTCTTTGCATTTAGCTGAAGACTATCGATCTTTCTATAACTTATCTAATGATCCAACAAAAAGTTTCGATGAACTAAACAACACACAAGCCATCATTTTGAATGGGCTTAGTTGTTCACACGGTGATCTCCCATAATTAGACTTTTAAATGGAACATCTTCTTCACTCGTATCTTTCAACCTCTCTGTCTCGAGCGTTTTATTAAAATTAATTTATTACTACAACAGCAAACTGCAGTAGCTGCTGAGTAAAGATTTCAAATTTGAGTATAAGTAACATTCCCGGTAGCAAATATTAACAATTACGTTGCAGGATTTTTTATTTCTCTGTAAAAATAATAGACAAAAAACACTACTTTTTAAAAATTCTCCGCAATGAATACAGCAGTTAGACTACTTGTATGTTTAGTTCATGTCATGGAGATCTGATGATTTGATGATTTCAGTAATGAAAAAAGTGAAGTAACAGAACACGGTGTATTTACATACGCCAGAAATTAATAAAATGTCATCTATAGTTTATTATTTTCCATAGTAATCATTTTATTTAAATTTTTTTACGTTTAATTTATATTTACCGTGGTCACTGTTTTATTTAAAATTTTATAAAATTAATTTTTTTTTTTATTCGTCCCGTATGTATTTTTATATCGCTGGTCGTATCTCAACTACTAAAAACGTCATATTTCGTGGAGAAGAAGGGGTAGAAAACTCAGTCGCACTTTAAAGCTTTCGTTTAAACAACACAAATATACCCTGAAAATTTTAGCATGAAACGTCCAGCGGTTCAGGAACACATACAGGACAAACATACATACAAACATCTTAATATTTCCTATAGCGGGAATGGTTATTTATACTGAAATTTGAAATCCTTACTCAACTATTGTAGTTTGCTATTGTAGTAATAAATTAATTTTAATAAAACGGGTTGAAATATGTAAGTGAAGAAGATGTTCTCTTAAATATGTAATTATGGGAGATCGCCGTGTGAATATAACTTGGTCTCTTCAAAATGATGGCTGTGTGTGCTGTTTAGTTGAGTGAAACTTTTTATTAGATTACGACTTAACATGAAACATGAAGACTAACAGTTTATAATCCAAATTATGGAAAACTTAATCAATTCCGTGTCGCCTGCGTGCTTCGCCCACAGCTTCATATCGTTAACTATACGGGTGATCCATATATCATTGACTAACACTGTACACTTTATCACAATTTATTTCATATTGTTATCTGTGACATTTGTCGTATTTATTGGTTTACTTTGCTATACATGCGTATCTTTACATTTCATTAATACTTTTTTTTTTTCTTTCCTCTTTTCATGAAGTAGTAATTTTATGTTTTTTCTAAACTTCAGCTTAATTATTTCAACATAGAGCTTAGGAAAGATTGAAGGACAGGGATTATATCTGAAGATGAAAAGAAGAGGACAAAGGAAGAACTATAAGGAGCAGGAAGATCCAGTGTTAAGATTTTAGAGTACAAATGCTGTGAGTACACGTATACAACCTTAACTACTTAATATCAAGGGCTATGTTTTTCAATTGTTCATACTTTTAGTACACTTTGTAGGGGGTTTTCACACACATTATTTATTTTAAGCTTTTTATTAGTTTTTATTTCACGCTACTGATTAAACTTGTAAGCACAACTACTTTCAAGTCACTGAATTCCTTTATACTCAATTGAAATTTGTCCTTCCAGAGGTTATCTTCTGCTGAGGTTCAGAAAAAAAAAAAAAAAAAGATTAATTGGCTGAAAATTTGAAATTGCCTTCTGCCGTTTGACGCCAATCAAAAATCCTTCTTACGTCTTTTAATACACGGTGATTCCGGTAACAATAAGTAATTCGCACATAGGTTAAAAATTAATTTCACGTGTGAAATTATTAATTCTATTAGACTTCAGGGGCAACCGCGCTGGTTCGGTTAGGAAACTTGTATAAGTTAAGAAGCATTTTGCTATTTTAAAGCAAATTCTGCTCGCCTTTTTCCATTAAAACCGTGCGGATTTTTGTTTCGTTCCTTATTTTGCCTTACTGTCGTTAATTGATAAATTCCAGGATTTACACTATTTTTTTTTACAAGCTTTTATTTAACTCTACCTACCAGCATGCCACTGTGCTATTGCATTAGTATGTTAGTATATTTCCAAAGCTCAACATCGAAATTTCGGCTACTTTTAATTTATTTTACTCTCTCGGCGGTAATTGTTCGGCTATCTTACGGCATTCCAGGGTGGTATTTTCAAAAGTTTTACACATCAAGAGGTCATGCCAATAAGAACAAAAACTCTTCGCGTCATCTGTTCTCCTCGGTAGTTTAACATGCTCCGTGTCAGATGTCCCAATCCATCGAACGCTAAACACGCTATCTCGGGACTGTAAAAATCAAGAAGTGTCACAATTCGTACGCCGCTTTAAAGTGTCGCAGGCGAAATCCTACAACCAGCTGATCTCATCGCACCGGGCGATGAAGCAAGGATTCAACGAAGTAAGAAAAGACCCGAATGTACAAGGATTTTATTATGTAAATACCAAGCTCTAACGTTATGTTGACTTTGGTACTCAAATTTTAAGCCAGCCATGATGAATGTGATTTGTCGTCAGTGATAGTCGCGTGATGACAAACGCTTCATTTAAAGCTGAGGCGTACGGATAACATTATCTTCCGCTGATAAAGAAAAATTGACCGAATATTATAAATAATTTCGAATTTAAGACGCCCTCGAATTTAAAACGCAGCCATGTTTTAGGAAACGATTTTTGGAAAAAAATAAAAATGTCGAATTTAAGACACATCGTAATTACTGGGTATTTAGGAAAAGAGGGTATTCGGAAGAAAGGGACTTGAAATACACACTTCCAACTTGCTGTAGTCCAGATGGTACATTAACATTCTGCGCATAATCCATCAATATCATCAAACAGTTAGATTCTTTTAATTTCTCGATACTTTTCCCCTCAAGTTGACCATTTGCCCCAATTGTGTAAATGATTGCGATATTCATCCGATACAGCTTGCTTTTCTTCATCTCTGACGTGTTAATTGTAACGCTAGTTTTACTCACGAGTTTGCAACAGACGTCCCATAAATCATTTGTGATCTTTTCATAGTGATGATGTATGGACAATAAGTTTTCCATAACTGTTGGAATACTCATAATTTAATGACACTCAAGTATTGGGTTGGCAGCTGTTATGTAGATTTATTTTCGTTGGATGGTATTTTTAAAAAGAAGTTAATACTTCCAATGATTGGGTAAACGACCAGGCAAAGTGATAACTACAGATTTTGCATATCGACGAATAAATGCAACAATTTCTTTTACTTCTTTATCGGAAATAGCACCCTTACGATTCACTTGGTTACAGTGACGGCTTGTTCTTGTGTTTACGTAGCACGTGAACAGCCTGGATTCAACTTTAAAAAAGTAGAATCCGATGTTTTTATTTATATTTATTATTTACATAGCATTGCTAGTAAAATTAATGTCAAAAATAAATTAATATTTTTGAAAAGATATTGAAACTTGTGAAGAATTCTTTTAGTGTGAACGTTACTTGTAGCACGTGCGATCGAAAAAATATAATGTATTAGTGTGTCAGAAATATAAAAATGATGTGTTAGTGCATTTGTTACATCGGCTTGATGGAGCACACATGATAGGCACTGTTCTCGCAAGATTATATTTTGTAAGTGAGTGATATTCTAATGCAGTGAATTTAATTATAAACAGAATTACTCGATAAATTTTCATAAAAAGATTATATGTTTACATTTTGTTTTGCCGTTTGTAACTGTATTTGAATTTTAAACGAAATAAAGTTTGCTTAGAGTATATTTATATGTTTCGTCAGTCATTAATAATTTTACTTTTATTTCATAAGAAAAGTGTATTGTATTCCATCTTATATCGGTAATATTATTGCGCTGCACGCATATACAAGTTAGTACAATTTTGTACATTGAAAAATAGTCTTTTTTTAAAAAAATATACTGTGATTCTATTTGTCAGCATTATAATTTCCGAATATTGAATTGCGGTAAAAATTGGTTATAACGATATACGAATTTTAGCGAGGAATATTAAAAAAAAAAAACAAAACAGAACGAACTATTGAAACTCGAAGTAAACAGATCGAACCCGGCCAACAATAAGCGGATGATATATTGCATAACAATAAGAATATAGAACGGTTCACATTGAACAGTGTAGATAAGTAGAATAGGCGACAAATTGACTTTAAACGATGGAATAAAATGATTGATATTTAAAATTAACTGAAGTGAATAACACTAATTAACTTAACTAACATAAATAAAATGTATGAAAATATAATTAACGAAAATAAGATAGATAAACTCGTTTTAATTGAATAAAGTAAATAAACGCATTAACTGATATGTATAAAACAATTGCATTCAGATCAAAGATACAAACAGTTCCGCTCCTCGCAACCGACGTTGACAGATATACTTGGAGAAAATGCTAACTCTATTTTTCACTTCTTGCAAGACTGTGGTATAATTAATCCAGTGTAGTTATTGTTTTAGTCTACTTACTACTCAATGTAAATATTTGATTGCATAGTTTACTTAAATTGATGTGTCGCAAATAACCTTTCGGTTGCGCGACATAAAATAAATATATTTAAAAAAAAAAATTTAGAAATAAAAACAAAAATACTACTAACAGAAATGCTTTCTCTTTTTCGGTCTTTATATCTAATCCGTAATTGTACGATGGAATTTTTCAAGATGAAATCAAAAAGCCTACGCACGTGTACAATAAAAATTATACCACCAAAATGTGCACCATTCGCCTTCCGATTTACATTTCCACGGTAGGTGGATTGCAAGTCCTACGTTAAAATAACAATTTTTTTTATACGATAATATTATGAGATTTAAATGATGAAATAATAATAAATTTCATTTAAGTAGGACCGGCTAACTTTGCGGTTTAACAAATATGTAACGATATATTCTTCGTTTTACAGTTTTCGCTGAGATTAATTTAAATTTAGTTCTCTATATTTTAACGCAATTTTAACTTGCAGGGAAATCCGGGACCAGTCACATTAGCCGAACTCTATTTTGCAGTTTCTAACAGTCATTTTAGCTGATAAAGTTTGTTCTAACAATAACCGTAATCTTCTTAATATATTCTACTATTATTTCAGCTTAAAACGGTTATCTGGTTTCGAATAAAATTATTAAATTTTGACAAACAGGTGTAACATATAATATATATATATATATATACATAACATATATAATGTGTATATATACATAGTGGGTCCAGGAAGTCATGAAATTTTTTTTTTTTTTAAATTTATTGGCGAGACCGGCAGCACAGAATGTTAATATTCTTCAAAGTAGGCACTGTTAGCATCTACACACCTTTTCCACCGGTTCACCCATGCTTGGTAAGCCACCTGCAAAGCCCCGACGGGAATATCCTCTAAAGGTGTTATCACAGCCGCTTGTATAGCCGCAATGCTTTCAAAACGGCGTCCTTTGAGCGCAATCACCGGTAATAGCGTTGTCCAGATAATCCAGTTCAATTTCGACACGATTCTTCAGTTCACTCGCAATCAGCACTCGACTGGCTTTATGTTCGTTCGTCAGAGGACCAGCTTGGCGCATACCTTCTGCATGTGAAATTCTTCCGTAACAATTCTGAACATAGAACTTTTTGGAATGTTAAGGGTGTCGGCTAGCAAACGAACATTCATCCGGCGCTCAGAATTCAACAGTTCTCGAACACGGTTCACATTTCCTTCGTTTCTACTTGTTGTTGGTCTTCCAGAGCGAGGGTTATCGTTCACACCCCTTTCTGGCCGTCCTTAAACTTTTTTACCCACCTCGTAACTTGTACATAACTCACAGCAGACCCCCCGTAGGCTTGCTTCTGTATTGCGTGAGTTTCGGAAGCTTTTTTGTCGAGTTTTGTGCAAAACTTGATCGCCCAACGTTGTTCGATTGAATCAGCCATCGCGCGTCGTGACAATGTCCCCAAACAGAGGTGTACTAATTCACCGATGCTGACGCTACCGATGCGCGGAACAGATTGAACTGCGGTGTGCTGTGAAGCTGAGAGTCAGCTCCCCCTAACCAAACCGATTCAAGCGCACGACAGGCTAGAGGGGTGCGACAAAAATATATGTTTCATGACTTTCTGGACCACCATGTATATATATATATACACATATTCTATAGCATTTGTAATATTTGGTTCTATACTGTTACTGTAACGTTGAACTTATAAAAAAACTTCCTACGTGTTGCTCCTAATTTTTACAAGGAAACATGGAATGTTCCGACATTTTTACGTGTTAGCTTCCAATTGAGTTAGCTGACTCATTAGCTCGGCTATCTTCTTCTTTCGGCAGGTTTTTTTCTGCATTTCCATCCATCAATATTATTCCTTTGTCTGCTGCTGCACATTACAAATTGTGGTTTAACTCTTACTCCTCATTATCTAACCTGGATTCTTTTTACTTGTCCATTTAACCTCCCCTTCCGCTCCAGCGCAGGTTTCTTGACTTCCCTACTATGCGCTGCTCCAATATCTGTGTGATGATATGCCACCTGCGGTTTGGGCACAATTTGCTCCCTTCCTCGTTTTTCCGACTCTTTCTTGTATTATCTCCACATTGTGATCCCTCCAACAGTGTCTCTTTGTATGTAACCCTGATTACATAATGTTTGAATGCTTTTCGCTTTCAAATGGACGACCTTCCTTCTACTCCTTTCTTTTATCAAGCACAAATATTTCTATATCGCTTCATTTATTTTTTCGCTTCCTTTTCCTTCTATCATTCTAGCGCTTGATTGATTTTTGTGAGTTATCTTTGAGGATTTCCTAAAAATCGGTTGCAGCGAATCTCGAACGTTATGTATATTTTATCCCAAGATTATGTCCCGTTATATTATGGAAGATAACTAATATTGAATGTTACGGTGTGTAATTGTTAAGATTTGTTAAAATTGAAAACGATTTTTCTTAAAGAAGTTTAGAGTAAAAAAAATCGCGGGACGGGAGCTTGCCTGTTGGGGGGGCAGAGTTTTATACATTAAAGGCATTCTTATAGTAAAAAAATTACGTAATCTGTTTGCGTTACAGAGGTCGGTGAAAGCGGTTAATAAAACGTCGTACAGTTAGAAATTTCTCCCCTAAATCACTAATGAAAAAATGTCATAGTTAAAACCCTATCGTCTATGAAAAACGGTTCAGAGGCTGTTCTCATGGTGAGGTTCGAAGCATCGTACATATATATATAAGAAATTCAATATTTTGGACCTCACCATAGGTGAACCTTCTCAGATGCTAATCTTCTACAATTCCTATGAAATAGTCGGCTTCAACTGACTGTATCATTCTCTTTGCAAAATGAGATAAATATCTTAATGACAAAAAAAAAAAGAAAAAGTAAAAAAAACATAAATTTCAATACAGCATTTTTTATATACATATATGTATATATATATATATATATACGTACAGTTAGTTATTCAGAATCGTCATTAACGATTTGGAATTTTACGTATCAAAGGTTTTTGGAATCTAAAAATAATCAATTGAGTTCACACATCTAAGCCTTTATTTTGTAACAAGTACCATTACACGCGCCCGATCCATACGTAAAAGTGTGGGAGAGACCTTTTCGAGCTGCAAGACAGTGCGAATTAGCGAACTTTTTTTATTTTCACTTCAAAACAGACGAGTTCCTGAGGAACCACACTTTTGGGATTCAACTTTTTTTTTCGGAAACATATGTAAGAACACTGAATAGAGAATGATCGTTACAATATCATTATGAAAATAGAATCATAAAGTTATGCGCTCTTCATAAAACCATGATCCTCAAATAGTAGTCAGTATTTTCGCTTTTTTGATTATGACTTCGCGGTATTCAGTTATTTAGATATTCTACGTTGGTTGTTTAAGATGTTTTTATTATTATTTTTTTTTTTTTTGAGGTAATTATTAAGTTTAATCGGAATAAAAAATTTCTCATTCAGAAAAGTTTTTTAACGGCTTTCTCAATGTTTTTTTTAACAAACGTTTTCATAGTGTTTCATTTATCATTTCATTGTAAACCTTCACGAACAAACCTCGTTAACGCTTAAACAGTTTAAACTTATATTAGATAAATATTATAATAATAAATTTCAGGCGCAGTGGGACCAATATAATAACGGTATAGCTAAACATTTATTTCCAACCATAGATGATAGACTACATAATAAAGTTTTTACGCCAAATTTTTTTAATGTCCAATTTCTTACTGGACACGGTCTATTTAAAGATTATTTACATAAACATAAAATTGCACACTCAAATAACTGTGTAACTTTCCTGATAATATTAAGCATATCCTTTCCGGCTGTTATTAATACAGATTTTAGTAATATTAGCTCTGATCAATTAGTAACTAAGCTATTTAAAATATTCAATAGTTTTACGATAGCCGAAATAAATCACCGTAAAGTACATGTACACCTGTATTAATATTAATATTTAAGGAATACTAATTATTATTAACATTGTAAAACAGTCTGTCAGGGTTCCATAAACTTAAATGGAAGGGCTCAGGACAGACCTGTTATTTATATGAATTTTCTAAATATATTTACCCCATCGTATTACGAATTGGGGACCAAAAAAAAAAAAAAAAAAAAATTGTAAACCTTCAAAACACGCATTTCATCTTTTCTATCTGTATCTTCGCAGCCAATGTTATATAACACATTCTAAAAACCATTTCATTCCTAAACGATATACTATTCGAGTGTAATGTTTAAGTGCAAAATTACGCTTTTATATATGTTTTCGTTATTTTAATTTTTACCTAATAATTAATTACTTTTTTCTTAAAATCGTGACATTAAAAATTGAAACTTAAACTATACTTTTAAAATCGATTGAAACACAACAATCGACTGATTCAGAATGCATTTGTCTTGTGACCGAATGCAAAAACAACAACCGTAAAAGAAAAGCAAATATTTCAATGCTCCAAAAACCGGGATTAGCCGAATACCTGCAAGTATCGTATAACTTAAACGTAAAAACGTGTTCATCAAAAGGAACATCCATATTGCAAACAGGTTCGCGGAATACTTCGCTTCGATATCATCTGATCATAACTACTCACAACAGTTTTTGAATATCAAAAATAATGCAGAAAAAACTTCAATCCCTTTCAATAATAATAACGAAGAAGAGTATAATATAAATCTGACATGGCAAGAACTAACGCAATGCATTAATAGCCACATTCATAATACGGCTCCCGGACCAGACAATATCCACCCACTAATGGTAAAGCATCTACACATTACAGTACTAGAGTATCTTTTAGAAATCTACAACAAAGCTTTTAAAAATTCGATATTCCCTGCTTGCTGGAAAATCGCTATCATAATTCCCATCCCCAAATCGAATACGAACTCCTCTATTAACAACTATAGACCAATAGCACTCACAAGCATACTGGGTAAAATATTAGAACAATTGTTAAACAAAAGGCTCTCATGGACACTTGAAACCAACAAGATACTATCTATCCACCAATATGGTTTTAGACAGCAACGATCAACACAGCTAGCGGTAAATGATCTTGTCATGAATGTAAAAAGATCATTCATAAATTCGAATTCCACAGTCGCAGTTTTCTTCGATTTTTCTAAGGCTTATGACCGTGTATGGCGGTACCTCATCCTCAAAAAACTACATCAAATCGGAATAGATGGTAATTTAGCAAACATAATCAAAAATTTCCTTACTGATAGAAAGATTCGCGTTCGAATAGACAACATTCTATCAGAGGAAAGAACAATCTCCAACGGGGTACCTCAATGATCACCCTTGAGTGCTACTTTGTTCCTGCTTGTGCTAAATAATATTACTTCAGTTGTCGAGAAGCCAATTTCTATCAGAATGTTCGCCGATGATGTTAGCATATCTCTTCAAACATCGTCGCTCGAAATCGCTAAACAAATAATACAGCCAACGATAGACAACATAAATACCTGGAGCCACGACCATGGTTTTCTAATATCCGCCGAGAAAACAAACTACATAATCTTCTCAAATAACAAAAGAAAACAACAAAATATAGTTTTGACACTGCGTTCCAAACCAATACCAGAAGTACAAACAGTTAAGTTTTTAGGAATCCTGCTTGATAAAAAACTATCATGGAAGGACCATATAACGTACATACGATCGAAATGCATCCGCTCTCTAGGAATTCTCAAGTTGCTCAACCACTCTGATGTAGGATGCAGCAGAAGAACACTGTTACATTTATATCGATCCCTCATCCGAACAAAATTGAACTATGGCGCTCAATTTTATAATTCAGCAAGCCGCACAACCTTAGGAAAACTAAATTGCATTCATCATCAAGGCATTAGATTAGCGACAGGAGCGTTCAGAACCACACCTACGACAAGCCTCTGTGTGGAAGCTAACGAACCTCCCCTCAAATATCGAAGAATGATCGAAACTGCAAATTTCCTAATCGCCGCAGCAGCTATACCAGATTTACCAACAGGAAATCTTCTATTTAACAACTATTATCGAAGTAAGTACAAATCAACCCATAAGGAAGATCAACATATTGCATTCAAATTTGAGGAAAATATCCGAATCCCCTATACCCCGAAAACATACCGCTCGCTTCCCCAGATCGCCGTACGTCCTGCACCATGGTCGAAACCGACAATCCAAATCATCGACGAGCTGTTAAAGTTATCAAACAACTCCGCAAGTACCGTAGACATGCAGTCAAAATTAAATAGTATTTTAGGACGATATCCAAACAGTGTACACTGTTACACCGATGGATCAAAAACAGAAATGGCAGCCGGAGCAGCTTTCTTCATTCCTAATACAATAAGCAAAGCTGTAAAACTACCGTCGTAGAGCTCAGCTAAAACTGCAGAACTATATGCAATATACCTTGCATTGCAAGAAATATCGCGAATACATACAGAGTACCAGTTCATAATTTTAACTGACTCGGCTAGCGCTCTTGCAAATATTCAATTAATATATAACACCAACCCGATAGTGCAAAGAATCCAAAAAATAATAACAGAATTACTTTCCAATGGACTGGATATTCTATTCGTATAGATCCCAAGTCATAAAGGAATAAAGGGTAACGAAATCGCAGATAAATTAGCAAAGAGATTGAATTCGCTGTCCCTGGATACTAATACCGGAATCATAATAGCCACAGGTGATCTAAAGAAAACATACAAAGAGAAAATTATAAATTTGTGGAATGCAGAATGGAGTTCGACCTCAGCCACAAACCATCTCAGAAGCATAAAAGAAAAGATCAAGGAATGGGAATCATCTGATCGAAAATCACGAAAAGAAGAAATAATTTTAACTAGATTAAGACTCGGCCATACCAATGTAACCCATTCATACCTTTTCAATAACACACCACCTCCATCCTGTCCCTTTTGTAACACTCCTCAGCTTACTCTTCGACATATCCTAACAAATTGCAATAATTTATCCGAATCTCGCCAAAAATTTAATCTGTCCCCAAACCTATCCCATTTACTACGTAATAATAGTTCATATATAAATGACCTCTTCCTATTCCTCAAAAAATGTAATTTATATTATACTTTATAATTAACAACATAAGCGCGGCTTGATAACCTCATTGTTGTGTTAAAGTCGCATAATAATAAAAAAAAAAAAAAAAAAAAAAGGAACGGTTCAGTGATTCCGCCTTGTTTTCATATATCTGCACTAAAAAAAAAAGAGAAAAAAAAGAGAAAAAAAAGAAAAGAAAAAAGTCGAAGCCCGAAAAACTTGTCAAAGCGCAGTAACTTGTTGCAAACAAATTATAGAGCGCGTCGAACTATCGATTAAATATTAAATTCGAGAAATTTATCTAGCGTAAGCGGAGGGTGTGGACATTTGTTCGACCGTAATGGATTCTTTTATAAAATTTGTCGGCCATTTAAAACATTTAATGGGGAACGGATCTGGCAGAATTATGAAAATTATGCAACGGTCGGCTATCGGCCATAATTCTTGCTCGATTGAACTACTGCACGGCAAATACTCGTCGAAGTTCGACAGAACACGGCGAATTCGAGATGCGAACGAACACCATTGACAAGTCCATTATTATCTCGACGTGGCTGCGCTGCCGGTGATATGCTGGAACGGAGGGATATTTGAATAAATTTACCGCCGTCGCATGTCAAAAAGGGTCTGACTGGAATAGACGACGGATTATTTGTGACAGCGAAATTCTTGTTTAACTGTTTATAAGCCAACTTGTCCTTTCAAAGTTCACGCTCTCTCTCTCTTAGTACCTGCACGAATTTTAACTACGTACAAAAGACGCTTCGACGTGCGATACAAAGTGAACAGCGATTGGGCAACGGCTTGAATAATATTTTTGCTACAAAAGCATGCCGACTACAATCCACACATCAGTTTACGATATTATACTTTTGCTCCGAATGTACAAAAATGAAATATCGAAAACAGGACAAAAGTGCGAGCTTATTCTACTACGGCGATACTCTGACGATGATTTTTTTTTTTGTCAAAAGTTATGCAGATGATGCCGATTTGGCCGTTAACGTGGAAGGGGTAAAAAAATTACGATCGTCCAGTACTATTCATTACAAATTCCAGTTTGTACATTTTCCAGCCGAAGGTGTAAATAAAAATACAACTTAACTCTCTTCCGAGGAGCAGTTACGACGCGATAGAAGTAGTTCACATTACTCAAATGTGAATATTTCTTATCAGGCTAATAAGATGATATTTATAAAAAATTAATTAATACGATAGCGCGGTTACGAGAAAGGATTATTAATTATTTAAGGAGAAAAATCGAAGAAGATATTTCGGCCATTTCATTCGAAACGTGGAAATCAGTTTTGTAATTGAAAGATTAATGTTCTTGAAATATATTTTCAGTGTCGAAATGTGTAATGAAAATGTTAAAAATCATTAACGTAGTATAGTTTCGCAAGAAATGAATTACGAACAATTTTTTATTCTCAGCGAAAACCGGTACTTGCTTTTGTTTTTTAATTCTATTAAAAAGCTGAATTTCGCTTTAATAGTATTGTACAGATTTTAAACAAAATGAAACAAATTTTATTTTCCATTAGCCCTTCCACTTTTTCAAAATTCTCAAAAGCGCACTGACCCCTCTCTACGATACCCGTGATTAATAAAGTTTAAGTAATTTAAATAATATACGTAATAATTCCGGTATTTACTAACTTGCAAAATCTGTAACGAAATATATGCAATTACAAAAAAAAGAAAAAAAAATCACTTAAAAATTAAGAAACGACTATCGTTTGTCAAATATTTTAATATTAGAAACACATTAAATCACTAGTAATACAAAAAACTGATGCGACAAAATTAAAAATAATCACGATTATAATTAAATTTCGGAGAAAATTACTATATTAATAGAAATAATTATTTTTGAATAATAATTTACTACATCAAACAATGTGTTATTTTTAATATTTAACGAATAGATTTTTTTTTTTTTAACCTTCGTGCTATTATATTTTCGACTTTATTAATTTTCATTATATCAACGCTTTTTGAATTCAATACGAAGTAGACTAAAACGTAGGAATTTATTCAAAAAAAAAATTGTAACATTAAAAAAAAAATCAACAAATTTCGGATTAGATAATCCCTATATTCATGAAGTAAATTGATTCGAAACTAGCCGGTATTTTTTATAATATTTAACAATTTTTAAAATAAATTCTCAACTTTTCGTGTTTTTGATACTCACGTGAGGAGACTGTGACGGAAAATTATACGACCGACTTTTATATTTGTTGTTTCCATTATCGTAATTTGAAATTTTTTTACTGCTGATTACCGGGCACTGTAAGTACGCGGATTATACTTAAAAACCATATATTCGTTCAAAGTTATTCCCTTTTATTAGTTTTTTTTTTTTAAGTTGGGTTCGTCAAAATGACATTGGCTCAAGAAGAGGAGGAAGAATGAGAGGCGGAATCAGATATTTATACGATTAGACATGGAGGATAGAAAAGACACAAGTGCTAGAATGACCGAGGGGGGTTCTATTGGTTTCCTGTAATTAACGTGTTTAACTAATCATTTTTTTTTTTATTTTATTTTATTTTTTGATCGCTTCGTTTTCAGCAAATAATTACCACAATTATATGTCCGTGAATTATTAAAACACAACTGTCATGCTTACACTCTGTTCCGGATGATATCGCTCTAGTGTTTGATTATATCAATTATTCGGTAGTATCGGGAGTTTTTACCGTAAATTCTGAAAAAAATTGAATCGATGTACTTTCGGCTGAGTACAGTCTAACCGTTCTTTTCATACGGTAATTAAGTAAAGTGAACTTTTTTCGGAAAATAAACTACAAAAAAAAAGTACGTACACATATATTGAAAGTATTCAAGTTATTAATCAAATATCTGCCCAATAGGGGGAGAAAAGAAGAATTAGTAAATACATACACATATTTAAATATATTTACAGTAGTTTTAATTTTGTATAAATTTAAAATTTACAGTAATAATAAAAATGCGTTTTTTCTGCTATTTCTTCTAATGCGGGGAGATAACTTTTTTGAAGCACATTACGGATAAGACCGTGGACGCCTTGGTAGGGACCGCTGATACAGGCTAATCCCAGCGAAAGTTGTTATTGAATGTTTTAACTGAATAACACGTGTAACAACGATTTATAAAACTCCAACATTCAATTAAGAAGTAATATGAAAGCATCATGTAACGAAAATTTTAAAAAAGAAAAAAATTCCGGCACAACTCCCCTAATTCATCTTCAAAATTATTGAGAACTATATTTTAAAATTTTTGATTACTTTGAGGATATTTAAGTGATATATGTAAGTACGGAAGTGTTCTAACCTATCGAGTCATAAAAAAAAATGTCTACAAAAAAGATATATTAAGCTTATCTCGGTAATGAAATTGCAAGTGATCTCATGCACTAAGGGCGGCAGAAACGGCCTATCAAAGGAATGATTCGACTCGTGGCTCAACACACCCCGATGTCGAATAAACTTCGTTCCATCAAGGAGGACACTAACTTGTGGTAATCGCCGTTCCGTCTAGGTAGAAAGGAGGAAGTAGCACTGTGTCGACTGCGCATTGGCACACACGTCACCAATTCCTCCTGAACAAATCCTTACCACCTATGTGTGAAACCTGTTCTTCAGTTCTCTCCGTCCAGCACATTCTATTAGACTGCAGCAAATATAATCACACTCGCACCACGTTTATCCTTCCGTCTACCTTGAAAGAATTCCCTACGAGTAACAGTGAAATAAATATAACGAAATTATTCGCTTATCTCAACTCCACTAACCTCCTATCACAACTATAGAATTATAACTTTCCGTGCCTCTGGCCTTTGTTGCAGTTCATGGCGCGTAAATGAAGAATAAGTTGCGGCAGAAAATGACGAACTACCAACGGCTGAATTGCTTTATTATCTTTATAATGTATGCGGTATTGAGTTAAATCGGTTCGATCTGAAATAATAAATGAATTCACAAAAGCCTTGTAATCTCGCCTAAAAATGAAAAAAGCTACTTTGATAAAAAAACGAATGAAACGTTACTGATTAACTGTTTCCAAAAAATCTCATGACTGGCACGTAGCATTAAAAAGAACTGATTACTGGAAGTTTTCACCGCGCAATTCATAAAATAAGATTATATAAAGAACATTTAAATATGCTTAGAACATTCGTCTGCTTCCGCTTCATAAATTGATTCTACTCGCAAATTTTCGTACACCTCATCTATTAATTCGTCTATCTTTATAGAATCATTTAGCTGGGGGGGGGGCAGTAATAATGAAAAATTGTATTAATTTAAAAAGAGTATACAGCATATTGAGGGAAAGTCCCGTAACGCCGGACGGCACCTAGTATCAGAGACACTCATACTATCTCAGCAAGTCATAAAAACGATTGAAACAGGCGTGGAGGAGCATAGCAATACCACTGGACACGGTTTGCAGGTAATAGACCACGACAGGTGTTTTGACAGGAAAACGCTGCATCACATTAGATATCCAAGTGAGTGTTACTGCTAAGTTGTTAATGTGTTTGCGGTAATTGTTAATGAAGGCAGTGTTCCGTTATTATTCGTTACCTTTGCAAGTTTTTGTTGATTTCCCAAACAGTTTTATTATGAAACACATAATTTTGGCGATTAATTGTAGTACCGGACACGAAGTTGACCCCTAACACCGGACAGCGAACAAGTTTTTTTTTTTTTTCATAAGTATTCATAACTTATTATAATAATTATCGTACGTTGTTTCAAAGGATAGAAAAATGGGGATAAATCGAAAGACAAGAAAGAAAAGAAAATGGTACCAACTGCGATAATCAAGGGATTTCGTCCAAAGATATGGCTTTTTGTGAGAAGCTTCACTGTAACATCCCAAAAACACTATACATAATACGACACATGGGCATTGAACGGTTTATACAGAAGTTGTATTTTTGTTTGTTTACGTTGATCAAAATTAATCCATAAATAAAGTTACATTTTTCATAGCGGTTTTTATTTTATTTTTTGAAAAACTTAGGTGTCCGTCACTAGAGGACTTCCCCCTACATGCTTAAATGTTACAATTAAATGTGGTAAACTTACAATAGTTCAACGTACGTTAAACATTTAAGAAGCAAAAAAACTTCATATACAGTACAAGTTCAATTTCGTAACAGTTTACAAATTACAAATGAATATAATCGCTCTACAACTTGCTTTTAATTCACGAAAAGCCCCCCTACCGAAAACAATAATTTTAATAATCGTTTCAAAATTATATCACATCAAAAATCTCAAAATAGCATGGATATGAACTATAATTGCGCAACTGAACAGCCGCCTTACGTAAATAGTTCCGATATTAGTTCAGTAAGTAAAGTGGAAATTAATTTTTCGCGGATTAAGATATCTTTGAACTTGAAAGCGGACAATGTGAGAGCCGCCCCGTTATTTTACTAAGCGATTAAAACGCATACTGAAATATCGTAGAAGGGGAGTTTAACTTTTTTCCTGTTCAATTATATAAATTAACGCTTATTTGCATTGAGCAGAGCTACTGTGTACCTCCATCGCGAAGGTGATGTTTTGACGTTTTTAGCGAATCGTCGTATGGGGCAGGGAAAAAAAAAAACAATTTTTCAATTTTTCATTTTAATTTTCAGCCTTCGCAGCTAGTAGTTATTTATGTCGCTGTTGTGTTACCGACACATTGTTTGCTGAAATTTCCTTTGTCTACGATTTTTCTATTATTTATCGTTTCGACGTAGTAATTCTGTCTTTTACGCAGAGGCTGACGTTCACCCAACAATCAGCCAAACTGATAAGAAACGGAAAAGAGTCAGTCGCATCGCATCCCACAAGATAATAGCGCTTTAATACAGATTGCGAACGAGAAACATCACGGGCAGCCAGGTAAACACAAATCGATTACTAACGCACCGACTCTTCATCGAAACACACCGTATTTACACGTCTCGCCTGTAAGCAAAGCAAACAGTCACCATCGTTCGAATTAGTTTTTCCTATCGCGACTGCAAATAAATCGAAGTCTCCTACAAATGACTGCTCCGGAAATAATTCGAATTGGCAATAACCGGCAAAATTTCATTTTAAATTTCCAAAAACTCGTAAAAACTGTTCCTTCGCAAATCACGCTGATTCGTAAGCTGTGCCGATAACTAGATGATTTTTTCAGTAAAAAGAACAGCCATGCTTTCGTATCGTAAACGCTTAAATGATCGTGCAGATGATGACACGCATATGATGTTACCCCTTTAGTGGAGCACCTTCTAATCACCGAATGGTGAGTAATGATACGCGCGGAACACTTTATCAATCTTGCCTAATTATATTTACAGGAGAAACACAACACAACTTGAATTTACAATAATCTGTTTATAATAAAAAAAAAAAAAATATATATATATATATATATATATATATATATATATATATATATATATATATATAATATATATAGAGAGAAATTAACATGAAACGAATCAAAGCAATCAGAAAATTAACAAACCCGGGTGCCTTTTTTTTTTTTTTTTGCTAACATTATTAATAATAATAAATATAAGTTCCATATCCGTGACAGAGCGTTGGTGATTGTGAAATTAAGCTTTCCATAATGATATCTGAAGGGAGTACCGGGGCTAGTTCTTTTTTTTTAGCCGTCTCTATTTTCCAAAATTTCTCTGGTACAACCAATATTCGATTTCAGGTCAGGTATATAAACCACACCAGTTTGTGACTTAGATCCGGAATGGCGGAAACCTATGATACGGATTTGGTAGCTAAGCGCCTTACCCTACTATGGGCTAGTTTTGCTAATAAAATAAACGTAAGTACAGACGGTAGCTGTGACACTTGGCTAAATTTTCCCATCTATATCACATGTAGGAAGAACCTATTTTCTATTAAACACCCGTATCATTCAAAACCAAATAAAACTTTATCGCGTTGGGCTAATTTTAACGTCTATCCTTCTCTTCCGGAAACCCCTTTCACTAACGAAAGTGTTATCAGAACAGGCAAATTATCCTTCAGAAAACTCCTGGTTGAAACAATCGTGCGACGATAAGACAGCTAAAGTATAACAGAGAAATTTAGTAGTACGCTATTCCTTAGACGGAAATAAACCGGGTTGCGACGGAATTTCAAAATTTTTATCGATTTGAAAATGACGGATTTACATAAATGTTAAATGCGATTTTACGGTACTATTAATGAGCGGCGTTATTAACTAAAATAAATTATCGAAAATATAAAGCAGGTTTTATTGTTCGAGAAATTGTTTTTATTCGTTCCAATAAGTGTAATTTCACATACGAAATTTATAATACTCTTAATCTCCATTGAACAGATAATTGAAAAATTTTAAAATATTTACACCCGAAGTAAACAAAAATGTTTCAAAAGTCTGAAATATAATCTAGGAATTTCAGTTAATAAAAATATTAATGAAAATATTATTGAAATAATCATTAGCTCTTATTAGGTTAATGAAAGTTTTTTTTTAATAATAATAATAAAATGGAGTTTTCTTTGTTTTTATTTATATATATATATATATATATATATATATATATTGTAGCGAGATAGGTACTCGCCACATAAGTAATAAAAATTTTTAATAATTTTTTATAATGAAAATAAAAATTTGATAATATATACATATATATATATATATATATATATATATATATTAAAAAAATAATAATAATAATAATAAATATATATATATTAAAAAAAATAATAATAATAATAATAAATATATATATATATATATTAAATAATTAGTCTATGTCAATCACATGATCATCATTGTTTCCTCTGAGACAATGATGATCGAAAATGTGGTTTTAGAAGTAGAAGGGAATTAGAATTTTGGAAAACGTTGAACGAAGAAGTCGTTAAATATGAATTGTGCTGAATTTAATAATATTTTGTTTTTTGTAAAAGTAATGAAAATTATGTGTAACTAAAACACATAAAGTGTGGTTGGATGTACCGAGGGTGCTTCGAAGGAATTTAAAATTTAATTAATGGCGTGCGGGGCAAAACACAATATATTAATATGATAAGGTAATCATAAATTTTATAAATTAGAAGAATATATTTTCAGTTATTTTTTATATTTCTTTTATTTATTCACTGTTATGTTAGTGTAGATATATTGTTTTAATTACTCGTTTGGCAATGAATGTGTGCCAGATGTCAAATTATGTAATGTATATGCGTTATAAAAACTTAATTTGGTAGCAGAGCGTGGTTATAAAAAATTTAAAGCGCATATACATTACATAAATTGGTAGCAGAGCGTGGTTACGATCGTTTAATTGCATTAAATATCCACGGACATACATACGAAAAAGTATAAATATATAAATTTTATTTAAATGTTAACATGTTTAATTGGTTAACGATGTAAATATAATTCGATTGGATAATTTTATTTTTTTTTAAATTAAAATTTTACGAAACTTTTAATTATCGATCTATACTTGACTTGATGGTGTGCATTTAATTTCGTTAAATTAATTTGTATATATTCGGGTTTTGGTTATTAATTACACGGTGGTGTCGTATTATATTTTTTGTCCTGTATAAAAAAGGTTTAATCATAATATAATGTAATGTGTTACATCTAACAATTTAAAACGTCTATATAGTTACGTTTTCTGGTGTTAATTGTTATTAATGCAACAATAATAAATATTTAAAAACATTTTGTTTTTTTTTTTTTGTTGTTTTTACTAAGTTTTGATATTTATAAAATATTTGATCTATCTAGTTTATAAAAGTCTTTCGTTTTAGACGTAATTTTCATTTCACATTGTAAAATGAAATTATATGTTACATAAACGATAACTCCTAAACAAATTTAATTCGTTATAAATAGTGTTTATAATTTTACTATATTAATCGAATATTTTAAAATTTAAATACCGAAATTGATTATAAGTATTATTGATATGATATTGGAATTATTTCGAAATTTGAAAATGTAAAATATACATTGTTAACAAAAAGAACATCGATGTTAAACGGCATTTAATTTTATATATTTTAGCGTAAACCCAACTATTAAATAGATCTAGCATTATAAATCATACATGTAAAACTATATATATATATATATATATATATATATTCCGATGAAGATTACGTTAGTTCATTTTCCTTCATCTAGTTCTTTACACCAGTTCGTCCGGTGGGCTTATATTTTAATTCAAAATGTAAATTTTTTTAAAATTATTTATTGAAGAATGTTTCGTAATATCAGTTACTTATTTAGATTTAATTTTTTTTTTAATAATTTGTATGACAACTTACATTAAATCATATAAAACTGAAAATACGCGTATAAGGGAACTAACAGAATGAACTATAAATTCTTTGTTTCTATTTGTGTTTATTGATAAATTTAAAAACAACTAAAGTGTCTAGCATATAAACTAGATATAGTTTGAATATTAATAGACTTGAATCTAAACTATATTAAAACTATTGTAAATAAAATTATATTATCGGATTTATTCAAAAGAAATTTAAATTTTTTTTTTTTTTCAACAACGTTGGAATTAAAAAATTTACACATAATAACTTTATGGTACATGGGAAGTCTTATCGGAAGTTGTTTTTTTTATTTTATTATGTTAAATTTTGTTTTATTTTTTTTTATATAAGTGATGTAAAAAACAAAATGCACCAAAATAAAATTTAATATGCTCTCCCTGTATACATGCATGCATTATATATATATATATATATATATATATATGTGTATGTATATATATATATATATATACATATATATAGTTTTATTCTAAATGTTATAGTTTACCATAATTTGTGTTTTGCCTTGCCTGTCACGGGTACATGTCCTATATTTTGAAAATTATCCACATGGGGAGGGGAACTTCCCTTAGTTGAAGATTTTTATTTTTTTTTTTTGTTATTTTAAATTTTTCTTCCTTGGAATATCCAACATACATGCAACCCCACTCCTCAATGAAAAGTAATATAAAATTTAATTAGTGCATTAATAGTAAAGATTTGTCAATCATGGAAACACGGATGACCACAAGTAAAACATCGAAGGAGTCGGATTCAAAAGATGTCGACGAGGGACGAAACGAAATGCAACAGTCATAAGAGATGGTTCGAAACCTCACTGAGCAGGCCCTACGACTTATTATGATATTAATGGAACGGACAAAAGAAAAAATACCAAATGTTGAAGAAGTAACAAAGGAAGAGGGATTATGTACAGCCGGAACCACCAACCCCAGAGAGAAAATGAATTCAAAAGGCAGTCTTAATTGGAAAGGATCCAATTGTAGCAGCATTTACTTCCTCAGACTTGGGTGATATATCACATAATATTACTGAACCTCAATGCGAAATGTCCAGTAAACTGTGTAACATGTATACTAGCAAATGCGTTGAACAGGAATTTTGCATATCACCTGGTCCTGGAAAGAATATGTTTGAAAGCACTCCAATTATAGGCGAAGAATTGGCAAATAAAGCAATAGAGCTTTGGAAATCAGACGATTCTGTAGAAGTGAAGCGTAAAATTTTGTCTGTTGATCAATTCATGGATATGCCTTTGACAAAAGTTGAATATGTCGATCCGGTGATCAAAAAGAAATCAACTGTTTACGATTGTCTTCCAGCAATGGATCATAGCCCTGCAGCAAGAACCACAGATGGGCCTCGCCCATTTCCCTTCAAGCAGAATGAAACAATGCATAATAACCCATTCTGGAACGTGCTTACTAACGCCTTGCCCACGCCATCAGTTGAACAAATATCTTGTCACAGAATCAAACCGATCTTATTGACAACTGGCGAGATGAAAGTTCCGTTTCAATGGCAACCAACGATCGTTCCTACTCCACTAGCTAGAATTGGACCGAACGCTATAGTCTGCATGCCGGGTGAATTTACCACAATGTCCAGACGACGACTAAGGTGCATGTTAAAGCGTCGCTTGATCCTAAAGAATGAAAGGGACATCGTCATAGCTGGTCTGTGCAACATGTACACTGATTACATCACTAAGCCCCAAGAATACTCTGTGCAAAGATACAAATTAGCATCAACGACTCACAACCTACATATGCTTACACTGTACCTCAACAGTAGTCCACATTACCAGTTGCAAATGTACAGATCCTACTTGCCTGCACTAAGAAGACTAGATGAGTGGACAAACAGGTTTCGTTAGAAATTAAATTTAACAATAATAATTATAACATCATATTTTTAATTGTAAGATATTTGTCTGTAGATAAAATTTTAGGTGCACTTTATGTATTAACAGGGTATTCAAATCTTTTATATGAACGTAAAATATAATTGTGAAATATTTTTTTTTTGTGGTCCGTAGCACGATATTAATTCAGCAGTCTTGGATCATGTCCAAATTAAAATTGTAAGGCATGATCCAAGGGGAGGGGGATGTAGCAAGATATTCGCCACATGAGTAATAAAAATTTTTAATAATTTTTTATAATGAAAATAAAAATTTGATAATATATACATATATATATATATATATATATATATATATATATATATATATATATATATATATATATATATATTAAAAATAATAATAATAATAATAAATAAAAATATACATATATATATATATATTAAATAATTAGTCTATGTCAATCACATGATCATCATTGTTTCCTCTGAGACAATGATGATCGAAAATGTGGTTTTAGAAGTAGAAGGAAATTAGAATTTTGGAAAACGTTGAACGAAGAAGTTGTTGAATATGAATTGTGTTGAACTTAATAATATTTTGTTTTTTATAAAAGTAATGAAAATTATGTGTAACTAAAACACATAAAGTTTGGTTGGAAGTACCGAGGATGTTTCGAAGGAATTTAAAATTTAATTAATGGCGTGCAGGGCAAAACATAATATATTAATATGATGAGGTAATCATAAATTTTATAAATTAGAAGAATATATTTTCGGTTATTTTTTATATTTCTTTTATTTATTCACTGTTATGTTAGTGTAGATATATTGTTTTAATTACTCGTTCGGCAACGAATGTGTGCCGGATGTCAAATTATGTAATGTATATGCGTTATAAAAACTTAATTTGGTAGCAGAGCATTGTTATAAAAAATTTAAAGCGCATATACATTACAATATATATATATATAACTCGGCCATTTTGGTCTCGCAAAGGGCCGTGACCCTTGACCCCTTTTGCTTTCATTTCTGTCTCTTTCTCTTCTATACTATGTATAAAATGATCAAAATTTACAACGTAATTCTTACTCGAATCAACACAAAAAATAACATAACCACAAAAATCCTATCCTAACATTTAACTTTCATTATATAAAATTAAGACATTTTTTCGTTACTTACTTTCCTTCAGACTCCGTTGAGGAGCAACGCAAAACCTAGGTCTATAATGCTTATAAGAGTTATTTCAACTCACGGCATCAATCTTACGGTAAACTATATTATATCAGAATAGTTTCTCCTTAACCAGTAATGGCCATTAATCTATTACTTTTAGTTTGCAGAATTTGAGCTGTACTTTTTACAAGTTTTCGGTTTTTGTGCGCATTAAAGATTAATCATGTTTCGAAGTGCAGTGTATTCGCGACAAACAGAAAAAAGGAATAAATTAATCATGGAATTTGGCATGTTTATTACGGAAACGGTTTTATTATTAAAAGTCGGAATACGTCGGTGACAATTAAGTGGGGGTCCCGGCTGGATAAAATACTTGACGCATTAACCTCCGGGAACTGGCAATTATTAAAGTAAATTGTAATGACTACGGAATCCACTCATTGGCGAACGAATTTTTAAAAAAGTGGGGAACGTGGAATATCAAAATATTAGTGTTCATAATGGGGGAGCGGGGATCTTGTTTATTAAAAAGAGAGATTAAACTTGGAACTTGGTTCACAGAGCACAGAAAGAAAATATATAGTGTTACGATGTGCAGGCTCACGGTGAGATGGTATGCCGGCATTTTTAAAAAAAGTAGGAGAATTTCAGATAACAATATATAAATAGAATGCGAAGGATCGATTGAGCATTTTTCGTGGCAGTGTTATAAATTTGACAACGAAAGAGTTTATTTTAAAAAAATATTAAAAACCTTACATATTTGACCGATGAAAGTAAGCCGAATAGTAAACGGGCTGAACATTTGCACTTTTTCACGAAGAGAGTACAGAATTGTAAGAAAAATTTTGTAGGTCTATAATCAAAAACCAAGAAACTCGGGGGGAGGGGATTTTAATAAACAAAGAAATAGGGAAACACGGCCGATTCTCGATCCGGGAGACGGGATCGTCGATATTAGCTCGGTAATAGAAAAGAAAATGAGTTTAGACAGCTGGAGAGACAAAGTTGAGCTTTAAGAAAATTTCGATCTAGAAAAACACGACGAGGGGATAAATTTAGCGGGAATAGAAAATAAATCTTAAAGAAAATTCTTACAAGTGGTTAAAACTAGCGAAAACTATTTACTCGATAATGCGAGAAATGTATTATAAAAAAAATGTGTGACAATTATGAAGAACAGACGAATAAGAAGTAGCGAGTGAAGAAGACGAAACCAGCGAAAGTTTAATGAAGAAATTAAAAACCTAAATAGAATTTACGAGTTGAAAAATAAAAGGCATAGAGAATTCGGGAAGGGAACAAGCAGCGAGTGGATCACAGAGTTTTAAGGCAAAAAACTTCAGGTGGGATCGGGCGTCGAAAGAAAAGGCCTAAAGCAGTTGTTACGAATAAACGGGCCCTCGAACGACTACATAAAGTTTGTAAAACATAAAAACATCTAGCGATTACCACGGCTGGTAAGAGAAAGAGATTTCAAGGATTTCGGCGGAGTTTCTCTTGAAATAAGAGATGGCTTTCGAGGAGAAGGAAGACACACATATTGGAGAGAAACATATGCAAATTAAATTACCGTCGATGTTGTTTGACGCCGTTCTTAAAACAACCGCGCAACACTGGGGATAATGACTTGAAAGCGGAATTAACGAAAAAAGACGTTTCGAAATTTCTAAGAATGAAATGCTGAAAGTTATCCCAAAATTAAATCGAGCTAATCGAAATTAGCCAACAAACTTACATTCCAGATAATGGAATTAAACAATGAGCAAATTACCGGTTAAACCTAAAATCATTTTCCTTTTTTCCATTTTCCGTTTATTTATTTCATATTCGAACTTAGATTCTGATAATTATTTGTATTTTCAGTGCGCGGTAGCTGCGCGCCGAATTTCACTCGAAACCGCTGCCTAGTCAACTTCGCTGCGGACAATTTCTATACAGACAACCTTCATTTAGTTCGCTCATTAGTTTCCTTAAACAGCACCGCCGTTTTTCCCAAACCGTTTTTTAATTCCTAGAGACTGGTAATTACTCCAATTTTCCTTTAAAGGATTTTTTTTTTTTTTTTTTTTGTTTTAATTTACAATTAGTTTACCGTAAAATGCACGGAAAATTAACCGTGACCTTTTTTTTTTTCTAATGTTCGAAATTAAAATTTAAAAAATTAACTCCTAGAAATTTATTTAATAATTACGAAATATAATAAACACCGACCCTAGTTATCAACATGACTTAATAAATAGCAGTTGACACACAATACAATAGTAAACCGATATGCGTAAACAGTCAATAATAAAATGAATAAAATCGAATATAATAAAAGAAAAAAGAAAAAAAAACGCCGCGTAGAATTAATAAAAATGTTATTGTTAATGTAACGTTTATATTAAATTTTTTTTTTTTTAAATGTCGCTATTTGTATTTACATTTAATGTTTTTCTTAAAATTTTCGACATAAATGATCAATTGTATTTTTATTGCAATCATTTTTTATTATTATACGTTTTGCAAGATTTAATTTATTATTAATATTGTTATTTCTTTCTTTTTTTTTTCTTTCTGTTGCATAGATAACGATGTATGCCAAATATAGATAAATGGTATGTCTCGTCTGTTGCCGAAAAGATTACACGCGTTTAGGTAAGATCCGCGAATTTAACTTGTTGAAAAATTGGATTAGAGGATTTGTGTTAGTTTAAGGTAATTATGTATGCAACGAAGTGCAGCGATGCAAAATTAAATATGATTTTCGGCTGTTATGAGTAAAACAAAGCTTTGCGTAGCGTTTGCAGCGATGACCGTGAAGACGTTGAAGGTGGCGAGCACTCTGAACATCAGCAACCAATGAAAGGGAGAAAAAATGTGAAAGAACTGATTACGAACGATCGTTTAATCATCGTCGGAGTAGTCGCGTTAACGATAGTGGCATGTAAACACTGGTTCATGCTATAAATTTTTTTTCGGACGTTCCTCGCATCGAACGTGTGATAGCAAAATTTGTTGTTCGAGAATTGTCAGGTTCCAAACGAAACCACAGCGGTGAGTGGAAGTTTGCTCGGGAGACGCTAAATAAAGTCAACGGTGATTCTAAACTATTGAAAACTCTGATTTACAAAGTAGTTTTTATTATGCGCTAGTAGATCAGATATGGAATTCAGGCATAATGACGAGGAAAGTATACTGAAGGGAAAATAGATAACCTGCAAATTCGAAATTAATAGCAAATCCTTAAGGGAAAAACTGAAAGTGAAATAATTAAAAAAGAGGAATGTGCACTTATATTGCTGAAGATATGGGAATACATAACGACAGAAAATAAAATCGAATTGGAGGAAAAAATAAGAATACCAGTTGAGTAAAAAAAATTACGCACTAACTAACGTTAGCAAGAACATAGCTTAGCAAACGGTCGAATATATTATAACTCAGATGTTTATTATATAAAGAAAAATAATAGAAAAGGAAAAAATACGGTAAAGAAAAAGGAAAATAATACTCATACTCCTCGATTTAATCACTCTATCCCCCCCCCCCCTCTTCACGTTTTCGGTTTTCACTGTCCTCCTTTCCCAATCGTCGTCCTCTTTCACGTTCTATCACTACTTCCAGATGTGATGCAATCTACATCTTCTTTGAATTCTCCATCCTTGCTTTTAAAGCTTTGTACTCCAAAATCGTATCACTGGGTCTTCCTGCTACCTATGATTCTTGCTTTATCCTTTCCATCTCCGGCTATAATACCTGTACTTCAATCTTTCCTAAGCTCTATCACTAATCGTCTCTTAATTTGACCCTTTCTTTTAATTTTTGTAGTTGTTAGTTCAAAGCCAAAAAATATAAAATAATATTATTATTATTTTGTAAAAAAAAAGGAATGGCTTTAGAAAGAAGGAAATGTAAAAAAGATAATAAACATAATAGACAAGGTGCGACAAAAAAAATAAAGAAAAATTACATCGATTATAAAAGAATAGGAAATATATTATTAGTTATCGGATAAGTAATAGGACTAAAATGTAGTAATCAGTATTACACGAAGTTATATATATATATATGTGTATGTGTATAAATTTAAATTAAAGATGGTAAATAAGTATAGGATAATTCGTCGACAAGCGTTTTAGCATGACGAAAGAAATTTACGTAATAAAAAAGAAATACTTCAAAGAAAAAAATAAATAACACAACGAACCACTCAATCGGATACATTCGGGGATGCCAAGACTGAAAAAAGTGGGCAAGTTCGGTCGAATGTGAATGTTCTAGCACCGGATATTTTCTCCGAAAGATGAAAATTCCCGTTAATGTATGCTAATAACGGTATATAAATTTTTGGGTGATTAAAAAACCGACTGATTACAGTATATCCGGTTTTTTCTGTTAATATTATGATTCTCATTACTAATGATAGTTGCTGCGAAATTGACATTTATTTTTACACTTTTGTTCGGCATAATGGAAGTAGTAATTTTTTCAGAAGAAAAAAAAAAAAAAAGGATTTTTGGTTTTAGCTGAACTGTTTTATTAGAACCACCCCGACGCCGTTTCGTTAACTCGCCACAACGATGATACAAACCTGATCAACGTGCTACGACGTGTAGTTTTGAATATCCGATGGTATTCAATAAAGCACGCGCATGGCGCTACAAACAATTTCTCTTTTGCGCATCAATACAGACATACACATATAACTAAAAAAAGGAGGGTAGCAAGAGAACGAAAGTACTTTGTTGAAATGTGTCCAAAATAAGGCACATAAAATTTGCACTTCCTGAAACGTTGTAGCTTGTTCCATACAACGTAGAAGTCGCTGAAAGAAAACAACAAAAAAAACAACGCTACATATTAATGCTTTTCCGGTTTTCAATTTTTCCCCTTTTGCTTTTTTTGCCTTTTTTTTTTTTCATTTTAGAAATCTGCCAAAAATCTCATTCATATCCGAAAGTGACCGGCGTAAGAAAACAAATATTTGAAAAATAATACAACTGGGGAGGCGTCAAAAAATAAAGTCCCCTTTCATCGGTCGACACTGCATAGAGCGGTGATGGTATTAAATTTTATTTTAAACGCCATTTTCCGAAATATAAACTTTAACCTATTTTTTCTTTTTTCTTAATTAAATCACTTTTTCCGATTATTAACATAATCAGAATGAATATTTAAAAGACTATCTTAATTGAAACACGTATAAAAGCACAATTTGAATTATTTGTATTTTTTCGTATTCGGAAATAGAAAACGGCGGCGTTTTCTTTATATAGTCCTGCCTTTCCGCAATAAAATTTAATTTGGTATTTTAAGTTAAAGAAATTAATATTATTTATAAACATTCAAGTACGAAGGTTCTACGTCAGAAAAGAGATTTCGAAAAGCAGTAATAGCTCTTGTACAATTCGAATCTGTATCACCGTTGCAATAATTCGTCTTCGTGGAAACGAAAAGGTAGAGGTAGCGCGTGTGTAAAATGTTCCCGTCCAGTACATAAACTCGATTTTAGGGCAGTTTCTACCGGCGATAATGCGCGATATTTATTAACCTCGATAATCGACGTCGTTTATCTTGTATGTGTAAAATTTGTCGTTTAGTATATTTCCGGTTATTATGTATTCGATTGTTTAATTTGATTTCATTTAGTGGATTAAACATCGAAATGTTTTTTTGAAAAATTCGCACTATATAAAAGATTTTAGATTAAAACGGATTAACTTATTAAACTTTAAGGAACGTTTTAATTTTAAAAGTGTACGTTGGTTGTTTGAACAAATTTCAACGGATAAGAACGAGAAAACCTTAAAAGTTATCTGCGAAATTCCGCGTGTGATATGAATGAAATTTTAGCCGCGTGAAATAAATAATGCGTATATTTCCGTTCTCCTCGTATTTCGTTCCGGCTGGAAGAGATTTTAAGGATTAAAATAATACGCTTTTTAACTATTTAAAAGACTGAAAAAAATTAAAAAGTACAAAAATGTTTATTTTTTTTTTTGTTCTGATACGAACATATTAACAACTGGTGGTACAATAGATATTAGAACGGAGTGAAATTTTTAAAGGAATAATTGTTTAAAGTACCACTAACCGTCACTAGTATGTATGTCGTTTTGCATACTTCATCTAAAAAACATTAATCTAGTTCTTTTTTTAAATTATTTTTGTTTGGTAGGAGTCTGAAAAATACCTTCTATTGGGGGTGACGCTAGTCACTCAAGTAAGTGTTAACGGAACAGGGGACACCTTAGATTTTCAAAAAATCAAAAACATTTTTAAAGCTTTTTTTTTGTCAAAAATTAAGATATCAATCCAATTTATGTAAGAGTACTTGGTTAAAGAATTTTTTTTGGTTTTTCACAACATATGTGGTATAGTTTCTACCTTTCCATTTAAATACGTGGCAAACTTTAATTTTAATTGCGTATATAATATATATATATTGAAACATAATATTTCCATATGGCAACCGCAGGTTATCTCATCAGCAGGCCATCGGATGGACCTTTTGTGATTATGATATGAATGTTGGTATTTCAATAAAATCAATCCTTTAGAAAGTTACATAGATGTTTAAAGGGAATTTTTTTGAAAAAGTGGCGAACATTTTTTTACTCGCAAACATGCACGAATATACACAATGGCTGTCCCACAGGAAGTAAGAGCAACTCTAGTGTGAGTAGGCAACCACTCACAACGAGTTCGCTCCGGGCACATCTTTAAGTCCATTCAATAATTAGCTATGGAACGCAACAAACCGAAAGTTCCTACGTCCCCCCTTCGCCAGCAGCATCAATTTGAAAAAAAAAGTGTTTCACCGTTATTTTCAAGCAGAGCGCGCGGTTTGAAAACGCATCGTTGAAGGTGTCATTTCATCAGCTGTCGAATGCGACAAACCAGAGGTTTCTACGAGCATTAATACGTGTTTCATAGTCGAAAAAGTGATAGGCGAATTGTGAAAACCGCGCGCAATCTTGTGTTGTCCAGATGGATAAGAAAGACATGGAGCAAGAACAGCGGTATGTGATTCGTTATTATTGTCGGTTGCAAAAAACCCGCTAAAGAGGCGTTAAATTTATTAAAAGAAACGTATTATCCTAATGATATTCGACTACTCGGTAATTGAATATTTCGATGGCACAGCGCGTTTTCGAAAAATATTCGCGATTCTGCCAAGCAACCTTAATAATTAAGTGGAAAGAGCGCATGGATCGTTGTTTGCAGGCCAGAGGTGCCTATTTCGAGAAGATTAATATGAATGATGACGATTCTGTACTAGACGAGTAATAATTTATGTAAAACTTTCGAAATACACCTCCTTCCAAAATGTTATAATCTTTTTGTCTAAAAAAACGGTAGGGATCGACGAAACACTTTTTTTTCAAATCGATGCTGCAGACGAACGGGGGAGGTAAGAACTTCCGGTTTGTTGCATTTGATAGCTAATTATTAAATGAGCTCTAAGATGTGCCCGGAGAGAAGGTTGCCTACTCACAGCAGAGTTGCTCTCACTTTCCGTGGGACAGCCATTGTATAATTTTTCCAGCAACAGATCTATTTTTATGGCAATTTAAAATATTGAAATGGACTTTTAAGTTAGGTTTTGTTAATAAATAAGTCTGAAAATATTTTTTAATTACGGAGTTTTGAAATACCTTCAATTTGAGCCCAACTCGAATTGGTTCTCGAAAACCTGATTTTACATTTTTGCCCCTGGAGGGGCTAGAGGGTGAAATTTTCAGGAAGATAATATTTTCCAATACTCGACACGATGGTATAATTATTATAGCGACTTTGGTCCATAGGCATTTTTCACTATCGTACCCTCCTGCGATACCCTTTGCCAATGTGGAATACGAATTTTCCGTTTTTTGTAACATTATAAGATTATACGCGAACGGTGATTAAATAAAGTTATATTAAAAAAACAGCTCTATTTTAATCATTACAAAGAGAATATTAAAATAGTTCTTCTAATATTAGAAAGAAAAAAAAACATTAACAACCAGCAGGTGCATTCGTTTGAACCCCAAGTTGACATTGGACATGAAAGCCTAATGAATATTGCAAAAGGTAGAGAAAAAACAAGAATCATTCAAATCAACGACATGAAGAAATGACAGTATTCGTATCAGGATGAGTAGCTGAAATTTACATCAATACAAACGTAGAAATCCGATAACCAACGTTGTGGTGTCCTTTAGAACGGTCACAGACGCTTGCAAAGTTCCTTGGATATTTCGGAAAAGTGTGCGTGGTTGAGACTTAGCAGATGATGGGCAAATCAATGGAACGGATGAAATGTTCAGTAAAATCGACTCGTGTCCATTCGACGATAATGCAGTTTTCAAGCGATTTAATTTTTTCCTAATTTGCGCTACATTTTTTTTCAGACAGTTCCAGAAGGAATTTCAATTTCAATGAAACAAAATGGTTCAAAAAAAGGAACTTTCTTTGGTTAAATTTATTAAAAGTATATACTTTTTATCTATCCATACGGCGATACAAATAGAACTCTACGTTTGTAGTGATCGAACAATTATCGTATTCGAGAACACAATTCAATGCAAAAATTCGTTTAGTCTCTGACATTATTCATTCCAGATCAGTGAAGGTAAAAACATTATAATTTCTCCCGTAATAATACATCATTCCCCCGGTTCGGATTTCAAGAATGTTCACTTTGAGCTTTGGAATATTTTTAAATAAAGATTATCCATTCTTCTGGGTTGACATTAGCACATATTCCGGCTGTCCGCTAATAATTTCGTTTTTCTCTTTCTAACCATTTAATTTGCGGACAACGCTATTCTTTGCATACCCCATGCGCACCTAAAAGGACGAACCAGTTACTTCTTTCATGTGAGGAGAAAAATTTTTCTAACCTACTTTTCCGAACCGGTTCAGTGAACGTAGACGACACTGCGGAAGAACAAATAGTATTTAATAATACGTCTATTTACGACTTTAAAAATTACGTAATATTCATTTTATCCAATAATTTTCTTTGCAGCTTTTTTCCGAAATGAAGAATGTATAAATTGTGTTCTTTTAATTACTTTTTAAGTTTTAAGGTAAAAGTGTCATATCTGTAATAGAATGATATTAGTAGAAATATAGCGACGTAAATTTAACTTTTTTTTGGTGTAATGACCGTTTAATAGCTTACTATCGAAAAACTTCATCAGAATGCAAATGTGCAAATAATGCGCAAATTACATGCAAATAATGAATATAGATTTAAGTACTTTCTTTATTCTCCCGGGACTTGATTTCTCATAATCGCATCGTCGTCCCTTTTCTTTTTTCAATTCTTGTAGCCAAGCTAATTACCATTCTACTATTTACATATATTTGTTCTAATTTCCCAAATTATTAGGTTATTTCCGACATTTCTTCAAGATATTTGCCAACCATTTCGCACATATTGTGTGACTTCATTGGTCGTACGTATAGATCCATACAATAATATTCATATTATTTGTTCTCCCCATTCGGTTGATGAGCTTAAACACAGTGATATTGAGAGAAGTGACCTAGCTAATTCTCTCTGGTTTAGCTACTTCCTCTTGTTCCTTTTTAAGGAAAAAGTTCCCGCGCAAATTTCATGCCGAATTTTTGGGATCAAATATTCGTATTTTGTTCTATTTCTAGTATTCGTTCTTTCTCTACTCTTCACGGATCATTCATTTTTTGAGTATTTTCCCATTTCATTAAATGTTTTTATTTTTTTTTTACACTCCTATTTATTAGAACCTGGCTTACCAAATAGCATCACTTCCTTTAATAGTTACATTCTTATTGTCTGTTATTCCTGTTATTTCACGTTGTCAGCTTTCAGTTGATTTAAAATTTAATCGACAGTTTGGACGAATGTTTCTTAGAGAGCGTTCTTTCCCTAAACAAAAATAAAAAATAATCCCGTTTAGTATTATTTCGGCAGGAAGGTACCAAGATTTAGCGACTCGGTTAAATTTGATATATATTATGTAAGGATGTGTTTTTTTTTATATCGTTTGGTTTGATTAATAAAACCAGCTAGACAGATAGTTGGGAACCGTTAAACTGCAATAGAACTAACATTTTCAAAAGTGTTAGAAATGGTTCAATTCATTTGAAAGCTTTCCAGGTTTACACTATAAAACAAGGGTACAATATAATTTTAGGTGTTCCCATCAAGCCATTAATTGCCTTTTTCGCATAATTGTTCAGCTAGAAAACGCGTGCAGAATATAGCTTTGTATGTTCGGCATTTAAATTAAGTTCGAGCGATAAAGCAATAATTAACCGAAACAGAAGGGATGGAAACTGATGAAAATTTTGCCTCGTCTTTGATATATTAAATCGAAGTA
Source organism: Icerya purchasi (assembly GCA_039619475.1). NCBI lineage: Eukaryota > Metazoa > Arthropoda > Insecta > Hemiptera > Monophlebidae > Icerya > Icerya purchasi. Next base: position 354,555,178 of record CM077115.1, read on the forward strand.
ACCTGACCCGGGTTTGCGGTTAGAAACATTTAACGAATGTAGCCATAAATAACATAACGATCGAATCCGTAAACTGCGTAATCTGATTTAAAAATTTATCTCCGAGAGCGACAATAAATTTCACTTTTAACAAATTATTAAGTGTGTATATATATATATATATATATATTTATTACAACGTAGTTCTTAGGCCCGCTCCCATTAGAAAAAATGTTCCAATTTTATGTAACGAAAAAATGTCCCAAATTTGTGTAATGAAAGTTAAACGTTAGGATAAGATTTTTGTGATTATGTTATTTTTTTTTGTGTCGATGTCGGTAAGAATGACGTACATTTTGATCATTTTATACAAAGTGTAGAAGAGAAAGAGACAGAAATGTAATCAAGAGACTAAAGTGGCTGAGTTTACATATATACATATACATATATGTATATATGTATTTAATCTATTATCAATAAAGAAAAATAAGTAATAGATCAATAAATCACATTATTTTTTTTAATCAGGGAACAAGGTGTTCAAACATATTGTTGTCTGGCGGTTTATATAAAGATTCAACTCGTTTCGTGATAATTACCCTGATTTTTTTGACCACAAAACCAAATCACTTGGCAGCTATCAGAAATTTAATCTTTCATATTTCATTTAATCAGTTAGGGAAAAGAGACCATTTGTGAAGGAAAAAAGTTTTCTACACTTGTTTTTATCTTTTAAGTTTTTTTTAAATGTGTTTTTTTCTATTTATATAATTTGTTTCCATTTAAATTTACATTTGCGCTAGAAACGACTGAAAATATAATATCATATGATTGCTAAAAATCAAAAAGTGCCAGATTGAAATACCGCGTGCTGATAATAGAGTAATCGCTGTTAATAATAGAATTAGGTAACTTTATAAATTTTGGGTAAAACTGGACTGAAAAATGATTTCTATAAGAAACCGTTTTGACTAATTTTCGGATGCAAATTCCGAAGAAAATTAAGAAATACATCAAAAGACCTTTTATTTATAAACTTGCGCTAATTTGTAATTCGCTCACTTTCAGAAAAAAAACTGGTAAATAAAATTTTTGAAAAAACAAGTTTTAGGATATAAATAATACTTTGAGGTGCGCTGGTAAAGATCAGAGCAACATAAGCTATAATAGACTTAAACACTTCACACGTAAATTTCTCAAAGGTTAATTATATTCGGAAATTATTTTGAAAAAATAATTTAATGTTACGCGCGGGTCATGTCAGAATTATCGCATAAATGGGTTGTTCTCTACATAAAAAATTGAACTTTTCATCAACTTCGAAAGTTTCGTTAAAGAAATGAAATCGGTTTCGTTACCGACAAATAGCGATCTTTGCAATGATATATCACAATCCCGGGAAAAAAAATATATTTTTCAAAAATTCGAGCTTTCGATGCCCCGATGGACTATATATATAAGGTTGTACGAAAGCCTTTAATAACCTAAGCAACGTTTTGAAAAACCGAACCTTGAGCGTAGGCCTGCGGAAGAGAAAATAATGAGATGCTACGTGCGGACAGTAGTAAAATATTCGTGTGAAACCTGGACTATGATATTGAAAGAAGACTAAACGCCTTTGAAATGCGGCGTTATCGAAGATTATTAAACAACAAACGTATCAGTCTTAGCAAAAGTGAATGAAGGAAACAGAACGATAGTTGAAAATATCAAACACCGAAAACTGAAATACGTAGCATATAAAATCCGGGGAAAACGGTGTGTATTCATGCTGGCATCACAAGGACGAATTCAGGGAAAGCCGATTAAAGGAAGAAGAAGATTATATTAATCACAAATGCACCGTCCAACTATCTATGCAAAAGTGTCTAGGAGACACGATTAGATACGCCAGAAATCGAAGAATATATATGTATGCAACCTTTTGAAGCAAGAGATGCGACTCCGACGACGATGACGACGAGGGGTAGCAGTCCTCCGTGAATAAGCTTGAGGTATGTTTTGATTTTCTCTACTTTTTACTCAAGTTATTGTTTACATGAACATAACTTTTTTGTTGTTTTTAGGTTCAGTATAGTTTTTTAACTTTAATTTTTTGCTTTTATGAAAAAGCTTCTGCGTTTTGTTTTATATTTTGCATTTCACTTTTAAAGGTTTATCTGGCGATGAGTTATGAATTTCTTAAGGGTGATTTTTGAGGTCGTTTCATTTTCTATATTATTATTATATATTTTTGACGGTTTTTTGGGGTTTTTAGCGCCCAGGTTACAGATATTGTCATAAGTAAAAATTTAATTACAATTTATGATCCAATTTTAATAAGTCAATCCGTTTGTGAGTTATTACATATATTTTAATAGAATATTGTTGTCATTTCTGAACCATCTTATTAGGATTCCGTAACATGTGTACATCATGCTAAAAACGAATAATAATGCGCAATCCGGTAGGTCGAAAAATCTGAAAACTACCATTTCGTACGTTTCTCAAAAGGAGCAAATATTTTAACAACGGACCTATTAATATGTAAACAAACGTCGAAAAATAACCTTCAAGGAAAAAAATATTAAAAGTTACATATAAAACAATTGATGTGAGAAAATCGATCTAAAATTTAATCCTCTTTCGAAGATAATTTTTATAATATTAAGCATTTTTTTTTCTTTTTTTGTTTACCAATTTTACGTTACCAAAAGCTGTGTGCAACTGTATACGTTATTACGGTTTGTGACAGTTCTAGTTACTTTTACGTACCTGTTACTCGGCTGCTTGGACCGTTATTTGTTCCATCCTGCTATAATAATCTGTTGCAATGCTCTGACTTATTTAAATCACAGAATTTTGTAACGTTGCTGAAAATAACTGTGGCCTCTACATTATAAATTTGAAATATTAAGAATAACAGGAATTATATTCCGTTTACTCCTTTTGTAAAATTTTCGACTATAGATCTAAATATCTATATTACTTTTTACTTTCAGAAAATATTTTAAAGCCTAGTAGTTTCATTCGTAAAAACTGTTAAAATTTCTCAGTTTTAAAATTATCGTTTTTTTTTTTTTTTTTTAATTCAGACGCGAATATTTTACAATTTTTTATTCGTTATTTTTAATAAGTAATCGTTATACAACATTTTACTTAATTATTTGCCTCTATTATTGTACACACGCAGCAATTATGAGTAAAAGTGTAGGAAATTTTTTTATAGCGAATCAAAAAGTTTTGCAGGAGTAAGAAAGGCTGTGGTAGATGTTTTCACGAATAGCATTGAATATTTCCGCTAATGAATCTGAGAGGTCTTGGATGCAAAAAAAAAAACGATGCATCAAATAATTTTGAGGTTATAAATTTTTTTAAGTGTGATATTGAAGGTAGTACACCGCAGAGGACTAGTTTTTGATAGAAATGATTATGTGTCATACGGAAGTAGGTCAATTTGTATAGAAAATTTATGTTGTTCAAATATTTTATAATCAACAATTTTGATATTCTTAATTTCATCGTAAGAAACGATATAAAAAAGAAAAAAATGGGCATGACGTAGCCCTGATTGAATAAGCAAAAATGAAATAGATTACGTACTGTGAAATAGAAAAAGTTTAATTTCAGATATAACTATTCGAAATAAATTTAATACTGAAAGCGACCACCGTCTAGTACGGGCAAAAAACACTATACATAAAAAATGGCCAAGGCGAAAAAATACAGTAAAAACAAGCAGCCTTCTAGAAGAAGGGCTTTTAGTCACAACGAAAGAGATAACATAACGCGGTACATATTAAATAAACTGAATTTTGCTGGCGAGCCCAAAGAAAAAAATATAAACTAAAAACCATAAAAACAACGAAAACCATAGCCAGAATGTTGATGAATTTAACAAGAAGTTAACGAAAATCTTCAACTCAGTACCGATAAAAAGAAAGTAAAATTTCAGAAGATACGAAAAGATTGAAAAGAAAAAAAAAACAGGAAATGATAATAAAAAGTAGTAGCGATAAAATAGAATTTGCACAATCGAACAAAGCACTAAGAAGAAAAGTTAGAGCGGGGATGTGCAACTGCCAAAAGATAAATGAAACTACAGAAAAAAATAATATCAATTTTTGACCAAGACGAGAGGTGAAACAGGTGAATTAATTACAATTTATCGGAAAATCTTCAAAAGAATTGGGGAATACTACACGAATTTAACTATGATGAATTAAGACATGACGTGGGGAACACGAGATCAGGCCGCTCAAAAAACGCAAGTGGAAAATGTGCATTAATAACGAAAAAAGAAATGAGAAGAACACTGCAAAGTTTTAAAAAGGAGAAAGCTACGGCGTCCCACAGAATACAGAATGAGATTATGAAACTCGGAGGAACCAAACTAGAGGAATACTGGCAGAACTAGTCGATAAATGTTTTTACAAGGAAAACGAATACGAAATAAATCGAATGCCGCCGATTTAATATTAATACGTAAAAGGGGAGATATTTATGATTCTAAAAGCAGTAGACCAATAAGTCTCATATCTGGTCTATGCAAACTATTCACCAAGATACTGGCAGATAGATTATCAAAATGTTGGATACTGACCGACCTTCTGAACAAGCGAGATTCGGAAGAAGATATAGAGTACTCTGAGGATCACATACATCCTACGAAGCAAATAATAGAAAAATGTCATGAATTTAAATTACCTCTGGCTATGAATAGATTACGAAAAAAATGTTCTACGTACTAGAAATTCTGAAATACAAAAATACAGACTATAAAGTACCATGGGCGTCGCTAGCGGGGGCAGGGGGCAGCTCCCCCCCTCCCCTGGAGCCTTGAAACTTTTTAATCAACTAGCCATGATGAGTATTCATTGGCGCGTAATCATGAACAATTTGCCAGAAAACCATGAAAATTATATTTTAATTAAGATTTTATTCTTGTTTAATAAAATATTAAGCCTTTACAACTTATAAATTTTATTTTTCCTATAACTCATATCCTCTTTCTATCATCTTGCCCCCTTGCCCATGGCTCATCAGCTGGCGACGCCCTTGTAAAGTACTTATACAGCAAAGCTAAGGCGAATATAAAAACTAACCAACGTGTAGAAACCATATCAGTGAAGAAAAGGAATTGGACAAGATACGGCACTTTCCCTAAAATTATGGGGGGGGGCCAGGAAACAATGAAAAATCTGAAAGGGCAAAATATAAGAATTAAGATCGGAAATGGTAGCGTATGCGCTGATAATATAGCACTTTTAGGTCTGGCGAACAAAAAAAGCTAGAGAAAATGATGAATCAGCTAAATGATGTTAGCGAGAAAAACGGTCTTAAAACAAATACGGAAAGAAACAAATACCAAAAGAACTAGTGAAATAGTAAAATCGGAACAATAGATATACCCGGATAGCTTACATAGCTTAAAATGATATGAAAAATGAAATAAACACGCATACCAATGATATACGGGGCCGCTAGCGGTAAATTGAAGAGAATTAAGTGTAAAATGCCGGTGTGCCTTAAAAGTAAACTAGTGTGTGTGTGTGTGTGCATATGTGTGTGTCTAGCCAGTGATAGTATACTGTGCAGAAACTTGGAGTATAACCAAATCTGCTTATGATTAGTAAAAGTCAAGGTAGATTTTCAAGAAGGCCTATTGAAAAGCCTAGTGCACAACTTTCACTCCAGTTCATATTTTAGTTGGAATAGTCTTTTTATTCGCGGTGGTTGAACGGCATCAGAAGCCATTGGGCGAGAAATTGCTGCTTCGGTAGCAACGCCAATTTTTTCGTTTTCAGGCCCCTTGGTATTACCAGGAACCGGTACAAAAGTAGCGTGATGCAGTTCTTTTTCAAGAGATCAACCAGGATATTTGTTAGTTCTGACCTATAAGTGGGTCTTCGGACCAAGTGCTAGATATTAGAGCGATGCCAACGAGTCTGTAATTACAGGAACTCTTTTTCCCGCACCTAGTTTTAAGTTGAAGAGAATTCTCTTTTTCCGTTTCATTTTCTTTTAAAGTTTCAATGAAACAGCGACTTCCTTAGTTAGCATTGCTGCGCTTAGATGTAATAAAAACTTTACAAAAAGTTTACTTTTTTTACAAGCGTTTATTTCAAACTTTAATCGCCTCTTTCTCGAAAACGCGTTCTTCAGTACACTACTTACTACGACATCTGGAAGAGTAGAGAGTACATCGATTTCAAATCAGTCCCAACCGACTCGTAACATAGAACTCGGTAACTTATTTTTAGAATTATTAGATTTCCTGAGACGCAACTAACGTTACAAAATGATTTCGAAAATTTGATAATTTTATTTTAATTCGTTTCTTCTGCTTTTTTTTGTTTTTTTTTTAACAAGAATATGTTTTGAGCCTGAATTTTGCGTGAATAATTTTGCCGCGGTTTGCAATCAAACAGTAAATATTATTCTCGAAAACACACGATTTCATGCTTTTGTACATTTTTTGTTTTTTCTTTTCCGTCATTCTCGTACCGGTTTTGTGATTATAATGCTTTTTATCGTTTTGTTTTCTTTTTTACTTTTTTTTAAAAATATTATTACTACTATTTCAATTAAATTGAGACAAAAACGGTAGCAACAAATAACATCGAGTGACTAAATTTGTAATCTTTCTTATTTTGAATTATTTTTGTTCTTTTTTTTTTTTTTTTTAAATAAAAATTAGGGTCCATTCAAAACTCGATGAAAAAGTAACATTTATGTATTGAAATAAAATGAAAACAAGATACGGAATATTTCTCTGAAATAATAGGTATTTATACGTCAGTGGATATAATATTTTTCCTAGATCCGGTCACACTCGTTCGGTCCACGCCGTGACATCATTTTCATTCACTTATCAGTTACGTAATTATGCCTGATTTTATAATAATTCTGAAAACGTATTTTCCATTAGCAATACATGTAGAACCACATAAAACCATAGGAAATCGTTAATAATTATGAACTAATGGATTCGGTGAATTAGCGCCGCGAGAGTTGAATAAAACCTAATAATAATTTTGTACTTAGTAAAGGAACCGTTTCCGAATAAATTCCGGCAAACGGAATTTTGACATATGACGATGGAGTTGGCAGTGACGATTAGAATATAGTCGCTTTCGAACGAAACGAAGCTGAATATTAAACGCTTTATGACGATTATTTTTCAAACGATAAATGCATTAAATAAAAATAGAAATAAATAAGATGTCCGTTCGTGCTTGTAGTAGAAAACGTTCTCGTGTGAATGAACTTGGAGCCCGTACGTTCACTAGCAAGCTCAGATCTGCATAATAATTATCTTTGGACTTGTCCGAATAATTTTGAATATTTTTCTACATGCCTGTAATATAATGAATATCTCTGCATGAATAGTGAAAATGCGTGATATTTATCTCGACCATAGAACATGCATACATATATATATATATATATATATATATATATGTATATACATGATATAATTGACACTTCAAAAGATTAAAAGATTCTTTTTCTTTATTTTACGTTTTTTTTTTTTAAAAAAAAAGTTAAAAGTTTTCTATTTTATTTGGATGTTTTCAAAATCATTAATTTTCCATTGGCAACTTGGACGGGTGAACATGTAATGTTGCCTATAGCGAGTATTTTACGAAATGTGTAGGCTAACAAAATAGGCTAAAGCGAACGTATAATATTTTCTTATTAAGCTATATCGGAACGGTCTGATTTATAGACAGAACTGGCAAAAGAAAAATTCGGAGAATCGAATTATCACGATGAGATCGCCTCGGGGTTCTTTTTCTCTCTGTTACAAAGTAATTTTTACAATTATTTTCATTTCCCGCTTAAACAGTATATTTAATATGTTGCATCAAAAAATGCGAAGAATTTTATACGTACTAAACGGTTATAAAATTACTATCCGGTCTTGGTATTTTCAGTAGCTACAACCTACGGATTACATTGGGCAGATATAAAAACGTCGTAAAAGCTTGTACATTTCATCCCTTCACGGAAGAGAGAGATCTTGTAGATTTGTATAATTTTGTACAAATCCTTCTCTCGCTCAAATTTGTAAAACATTCCTGTTACAGAATTTTCCTTTCATTAATAATATGCATATATGGGTAAATTTTTGCGCGACACATCTCGTGAAACCGTCTTATATATCTTTTTTTTTTCCCGCTAGAACAGATTACAATTTTACTGCATCATTTCAGTTCGCATGATAGTTAGTAATTTCTATTTTATTATCATCATTTTCTTATCTTCTCGCGCTGCTCCGTGACTATCGATGGATTCTAAATATTAAAACTTTGGCGCAGTTTGTAATACATCATTAAAATTCGTGACGTTTCGGATAGCATTGCTTCATCCATTATCAGGACAAAAATGCAACCGATACCTAAAAACTATTTAAGAACTTCAGTCAGCTGGTTTTAATTTATGCTACTCCGTTTCTCTTTTAATTTTTTCTTGTTTTTTTTTTTTTTAATAATCGCAGACTTTCATTATTTTATCCCATATAGGGCCGTCTTCATTCGGATGATATATGTGTAAGCCCACGATTAGTCAAATGAAAGATAATAAAATAGCGGAGATGATGTTGCGTATTTTTCGTTATTTTGTTCTTAATTCGATGTTCGTGTCATTTTTAATTTCGAATCTGGATGGAGCAATGCTATCCGAAATGCTGACGAATGTAAATTGAACGATTCGGTTAAAGAGGGGCTCCTGAGTTTATAATTATTAATAATTTGTATACCCTTAAGATCTTCTCTGGCGAAAATCGGTCATTATTATAATTTAACAAAGATCTATTTTAATATGAACTAGGGTATTTGATGTTTAGTGCAACTTTTATAGCAATTTTTGTTTACTTAAGAAAAAAAAAAGCTCACAAAATTTTTCATTATGACACTTAGTCGCTTCTAGAGTTGTATCGAAAGAAGCGAATCTTATCTTTTACAAAAATTCAATCAGGATATTCAATGCGGTGCTAATGAAACTTAAATTAATGTAACGAATGAGAAAAGAAAAACGCGTACAAAGAACAATCCGAGATGATTTTTATTGATTTGTTTCCTACAGTAGTGTAGAGATGTCACGCTAAAGATATTTTTCGCTACTACCGTCGATTTGATTATAGCGGTACGAAGGGTTCTCAGAAGCGATATTGAACACTTACATTCGGGACTTGTGATTTAGCTTGGTCTTTTTTAAAAAAACTGTTACTTGCAAAATGGAGCCGCTTTGCCGGAGTGATTGTAGATGAGCATTTCACCTTCATTCTCCATTACAAAACATGATTACTGCAAAGCGTGATAATGTTTTTAATAAGTTAGCCAGAGTTCAACCAAATGCCTGGGGATTGCCTTATAGGGAGTGCTACATACTCTGTAAAGGTTTAATTCAAGCCTTGTCCCATGGTGCCGCTGTCTATGTTAGTAAAATAATTCTTCCAAGGGTTAACCCTCAACAAAGGAAATTCCATTTACATCTTTCCTCGCTCTATATAACTTCTCTAACATCTGCAGCCTGTGTGATTTGCGGTGTCCCGCCGATGGATTTGCGTCTCATTGGTAGGTCGATGATTAGTGAACACAGGTTGGTTAGTGACCTAAATTCTATGAAACATCTGGAAAATAATTTTAACCTATTTCTAAAAAAACGTTTTAAAAAGCTCGTTGTTGAGCTAATTATTTCCGAGCTGCAAAAACGGCGGGACACCGACCCCACTGGCAGGAAAACTTATGAGTTCCTGTCAGGTGTTTCATTTCGTCCAAAAATTAAAGATGTGAAAATCAATTTTTTCAATTCACAAGTATTATCTGGGCATGGCAAGTTCCATCCAACACTATACCGATAGCAACCCCCAGTCCCAAAAGGCCCTACTCATAACTGACTCTCTAAACTCCCTTCAACTCATCTCGGGGATTAAATCCAACAGGAAGGTCCATTACCTATTATACAGGTTATCACATTTAAACTCCGAAATGTCCTTCCTATGGGTGCCGGCTCATGTTGGGATTCCAGGCAATGAGCGTGTCAATCGAGCAGCTCAGGCGACATTGTTCTCTCCAATGCCACACAACGCCCCTCTTCCCCCTACATTGGCTCATTTATTTATGCAGCAAACTGGAGAAGAATGGCAACAGGAATGGAGATCTTCAAGTACGTTTCTCCGAAGCATAAAAACAACCACGGAGCCTTGGTGGCCCACAGACGGAGTTTCCCGCAGAGATTTTTCTGTCCTGAATCGTCTCCAAATAGGACATACAACCCTCTCGCACGGCTACATATTCACGAGCCAGGTACCCCCAAATGTCTGCCCCTTTTGTAGTCAACCGAGCGCCCCATCCGCCTATCACCTACTTCTCGAATGTCCCTCTTTTGCAGTACCACGATCCATGCACTTCACCACTTCCTCTAGTTCTACGATACTGTCAAATGCTCCGCCCGCGGTCGCAGCTGCACTAGCTTACATGCGGAGCAGCGATCTGTACTATCGCGTTTAATCTCCTTAAGTAGGCTCCATGTGCTGTAATAGCCCCAGTAGTTAAACACGGCACATGGAAACCCTCATAAAAAAAAAAAAAATCCTATTTATTTTTAAGCTTGCTGATGCTCTATCTTGTACTCCGTGTTCAAGCTGGTGTTACTGATGATGTTAGATATTTTTTTTTGTTTGAATGACCTACCTTCTCCGGCATTCCTAAAGCTTATAATATGGCTTCATTCCATACATTCCATACATCCCCTACCCTTGATAAGAGTAACCATGCGGTCTTCCTGGAGTATGCTGAAAGAGCTATACGCCTTAAATTTACTCTTTATGTGATCAGCAGCTTTCTCCACACGCTATCGATCCTTGAGCAGCGTGGCCTCCTCTTCGGGGTGCTTAATTTTGTGTATTATATTAAGAGTTATATTTAAGAACACATTTGTATAGCACAGTATTTACATGTTTCTACTGTTATAAACTCGGGTTTTTATCCTTTCTTCACTGTTGCTACAGACTACTTCACATACAACTTGGTCAGTGACCGGACTCTCATCTCGTCCCCTTCCAATAATCTAAGTACATCTTGCAGGGAACTACTGCACACACCACCTTTATTTCATTTTGTTTAAACTACACATTCATTTGCACCCATCATTCATATTTAGGTATTCCTGTACTCTGAACACACATCATATTATAATAAATGATTTGATGAAAATAATCAACAAGTAAATTTTTCCTTTCATCGCATCGGCGACATTCAATTAGAAATGTCAACTCGTAGACACAAAATTGCTTGTATCACAAAAATCAAATCTGAAACAACTATTTTAATCTTTATTTAAAATAAATTAAATGTTCGATGTTTTTTTATTTTTCTTGTTTCGGAGAAAGTAAATAAATGAACAGATCCTAAAAATGCTCAATCGAAAGTGGGGGTAAGCTTGGCAAAAGCGTCTTGGTAAATCTTAAACGAGAAACGGTAGTAGAGAGAACGGTTGAAAGTGTAAAATAGCAGTTTCGTTTAGAACTACGAACAAAATCTGCTAACTTTTTTCTACGCAATTAATATTTTCGTTTGAAATTTACATGAAAAAAGACCATTTGCCACTCGGAGAAAGCCCCAAATTCTCATTTGATGTCTCATGTAAATACTTCTGTCACGGCATTCAAAAAAAATATTATTCGTTTTTTTTTCGCTTTTTTATTCGGCCCGTCAACCAATTAGCTAGCGCAAGAGGAATTATGTTTTTAACTCTTAATTCGCAGAATCGGCATACCCTGCCTGAACGAAATACGATTCACTCTAATCTAACCCTACGAAAGCTGGCTAAAAAAAGTGATTAAAACCTAATTAAATTTCGCTTATAGAAAAAAAAGCATTCGTAATATGTACAATGCGCAGTTACGCAGGATAAAATTTATGTCGCGAATCGTGAAGCATTTTGAATTGATGCGATTAACACGGTACAGCCACCTACGCCGCCCCTGACGACAGCGTATACTAGCAAATAAATTTAACGTGATATACGCTCGCAGCGACCGGACTACTGAAAGAGTCATCATTATCAGCTCGCCTTATCATCCAAAATGAAACGGCAATTTTTCAAACTGAAATTCCGTATCAGCGCCGTTTTTCGTTAGACGCATTCACTTTTCAAACGAGTTCAGTCTTGAAAAGTTTACGCTTAAAACGTAATTTTATAATCTCATTCCGAATACAGCGATGGACTTTTTTACCTTTGCCGTAAACCAAATTGAATTCATAACTAAACATGCCGTCCTCGCGATATCTCTGCGTAATTAATCAATATTTACCTAACAACAATATATCCGGTGTACTAGATGTTAATTTAGATGTAGATTATTTATAACTGTGTTAACATGACCTATCAAGCAGTATTAAATTAGACTTACATAAAAGAATTCTTTGAATTTATATTACAGTGCTCTCGTATGGTGTGTCAGGACTTCCGACGGTTAAATATATATCGCAACCGAAACTACCCATTATTTTTACCTTATACGCCTTAAGGAATTTAATAAATAACAGACTTTTCAAACGTTCTGCTATTTATAAAGAACCTTTTTTTTTTTTTTTTTTTTTCTATGTGGTTTATAAGCACATTTTGATGGTTCCTTTGTGAGTTTCATAAAGAGCTAATTTGTTTATTTATTTATTTATTTTTTTTTTTTTTTTTTGAGCAACACCTAATCTCCGTAATATTATATAAACACTCTGATATTTGCGATGAACCTTCTTGGTACTCATATAGTATTTCAGATCCCCTTTCCCGACGTTAGTGTAATAAACGGTGCGCGCGGGTCACATGTGTTAGCTTTGTATCACTTGTTTTTTTTTTTTTTAAGAAATAGGACCCTTATTATTTGAGTATTGTTTTATTTTTTTTCACTGACATCGCAGTGTGCTTAACCGCATTGTACAGTTGCATCTTACGAATTTGCATATTTTCGCATTGGTAAAATCAATTGTTGATAGTAACTATTATGATATTTATTAAATACGGCGTTAAACGCGCAATGTGCGCTTAATCATAGAATACTTAGCAAGTATCACTAAACCCTTTATCGTGAACTATTGCGATTGTTGCCAAGTCTGAAGTAAGTGAATATTGAAAATCGAAAAAGTCGATACGAATTCCCGCGCAACTGGATCGGGTTTCCAGCTCGGTATCGAGTGCGACATGCTTTGGATCTCTGTCCATAGCGTAAAGGGTTAAAAAGTCTGAAACTTCCGCGATGAGTAGTATTGGAATATTTTTAGCACAAGCCGTGTTCATAAAATGACGTGATTGACGTTTCGAATAGTTTATGCTAACCGTCATTATAACCATTCTTTCATGGCGGATTTCCAACCACCTAGGTCGTTGTAGGACATGGACATTAAGGTTATTAATTACATAGAGAATCTTGTTTTCTTACTATATGCATATATTTTGGCCTCGCAAGGAGCTGTGCCTCTTGACTCCTCTTGCTTACATTTCTGTCTCTTTCTCTTCTACACTTTGTATAAAATGATCAAAATGTATAACGTAATTCTAAATCGGCCTGTATGAATATAATAACATAATCACAAAAATCTTATAAAATATAACAAACGTTACATAAAATTGGGATATTTTTTTGGAAAATTTTTTGATACATAAAATTGGGGCACTTCTTTAATACGGAGTAGTCTTATATATATATATGTGTGTGTGTGTGTAGATATAGATATAACGGATTTTGTTATTTCAGAGCGATTCGGAATTGTTAAAATAATAATCGGCAATGATGATGATAAGCAGTACAAAAGTAAACGAACCTATAAGTGGTCGTATGATGTATTGAAGTTTGGTGCACGTGCTTATCATCGATAATAGCGAGGAAGTAGATCTGAGCGGATCTTCAATAGTAATTTGTGGTAAACTGCAGTGAAGGTATGCAGGTGATTTCCGTTCAAGGTGGTAATCGATGTCCGCGCATAGGTACGATGGCACAGAATAGCGTATCACTGCCGATAGAGAATGCACGAATGATAAGGGCTTATTCGAGCAGAAGTTAGAGTCTTCGTAATACATGGGACGGCCGATCGACACGTTTTTAATCGAACTTTATATAAATTCTAAAAGTTTGACGTCCAATATATGTACATATGTTTTGTTGTTTTTTTGTTTTTTTTTTATAGAATTCAAAACGGCAGTATTAATAAAAAATTATTACGAAATTTGGAAAAATTTTTAAATTATTTAGGCAAAAGTCTATTTGGAGTTATCCGTTAGTAAAAGCAAAAAAGTTAACAAGGATATTTAAATTTTTTTGGATCTTGGCGTCCGAAATTAGGATATTTAATATTCATTCGTAGGAACCAAGTTGATGCAGGATCTTGTACGTCGTACAGCGAGAAGGATCGCCAATTTTTCCTCAAGAAGGCACCCGAAATCCAGGTGGTAGACGTGACTGTATAAATTCATCTGGAGGTAACATCAACCGGTCCAATTCAAGAAGTGAAGTTTGCATCAACGTACATTCGAACTTGCTAACCGGGAAAGAAAGTGTTCAAATGTTCCCTTGTATTTTTAATTTACGCACATATTTGAACACTTTCTTTCCGGGCTAGCGAGTTCGAAATTTTACACTTCAAACTATCATCCGCATAAATCCATTTTCATCGCGTAGGCGTAATATTTTTCACAGTTTTCAAAAAAACACACTCTGTCGGTCAGAAAGTGTTACTAGAAATTGGATCGCGGAATGCCACAAATTTTCGGTAGCGCCATCTTTCGGAAAATCTGTACAACACACAGGACTATAAGTCTGCACGAACGATATTGTCGTAGTTGGCGGCGTAGATGAAAAAAGAATTAACAAATTGCTCGACTAATTTTTCATTTTTTTAATGGATCTCGATCGTCCGAATGATTTATCGGCTCTAATTTTGAAAATATTCGAGCATCTACAGGTACTTTAAATTACGCACCTGAAACGGAAAAACGGTAGTCGGATTTTTAGAATAATTGAAACGCAACGAGACAGACCGGTTTGGTTGAACGATAATAAATGGAAGAATTTTTTTTTTTTTTTTTTTTTTGGCTTCCTCTTTTAATGTTTACGCTGCAGGCACTCGGACGCAGCCAAGTTATTTATCGCAGCGTATTTTACGACTTATCGCGGATTAATGAGGATCAGGTACCAAAAGCCAATAACTTGACGAACAATATTTGACTCATGACATAACGCTCTTGTTGGTAATTCAAAGTTAAAATGACTTAATAAGAATGAAACAGGTTTCAGAGACGTGTGCCCAAACAGTTCGAACTATTTTCTATTTTTTTTTTTTCTTTTACGGAACATAGTGTAAATTGGACGGTTGCGTTTTACTTATAAATCAAGGAAAATAAATCGGACAGCGTGACGGTTAATAAGCAACCCACGCACCGGACAGATAAGAAAACCGAAAAAATATCAAAAAACGGTGATACATTTTTTATTTTATTTTTATTGCATACGACACTTATTCTAAGTTATGTTATATTCCTATTTTTTTTTTTTTTTAATATTTCATCTATTAAAAACTAGCTGCCAACTCGGTTTTTTTTTTACAAATTGATTTATTCGCACTTATCAACACTAGCGGACGCGAATGTATACATTTTTAATGTGTAGCAGTTGGATTTGAGTTCAACTCGAAAATGAGTTGACTAATTCACTATGACCTATAATAGCTCGCGGGTTAGTTCGAATGAAAGAAATGAGCATTACTGATTTCCGTTGAAAGTAATTTCAATATTAAATGCGAGTATTTTAGGTTTTAAGAAAGGTTTGTGATATTTATTAATTTCACTGGCTCCAGTTCACTTAAAGTAGCAGTTAAACGGGCTAATCGGAATCTTCGTTAGTATCAAAATCAATTTAGGTCAAATTTAGTCTACACCGTTTGGGTTATGTAGTGGGTAACCAACAATCTAAATAGTGGGGAGAAAAAACGAACGACAAAGTGAAATAGGTCGGATGAAGCAAGATTTGGAGGATTCGAACATTGCACTGGACATAGAAGGGCGGATCGCTGGAAATTACAAAGAAGCTTAAATATCCGATTAAGAAGAGTTTTTTAACTAGGAGTAAAGAAATGAGATACAAAACTTACTTCTGAAGCAGAAACGGATGGGGCATCCAAACCAGAGAGAACCAGAGCTAAATCATTTCCCTGGATACCGGGTAATAGAAATCGACAATAAATCAAATATATATGTGCACCGATGAGTGCAAAAAATAGCAACTGGAAGGAAGTCTTGAAAATGGTTAAAACATACTCTATATAGCATTACTGGCATCTTTGAAAGAATAGCTGAATTTCGTATATCTTTCATAAATGAAAAAATATATAAAAACAAATACAATCCAGCGGCCGATGATATTTTGTTTCATCCGCGTTTTTTGTGGTCGATTCTCATGTTTCATTTTCAAACTATTTTTAAAAATAGTTATACTAATCACCGCCGACTATCTATATCCAGGACAATTATTGAGCATTCGGAATAGTTAGGTCAGAAATTAACTATAAAATTTCGGTAAATAAATCAGGTAAAAAAATTAACAGATTTCGATGAACTGCCAAACATTCAAAACTTTTTTCCAGTTTGTTTCTAAATAATACATAGAGAAGCAAATCGAAAAAAAAATAAATCTAAAAGCTCAGAGACCCGTAGCAGAAAAAAAAACTAAATTTTCATTCATTTTATTATGGAATGCGCAGAAAGTTTCTTGTTTTTTTTTTTTTTTTCTAGTATCGCCTTATTTAACGACAAGTAAATAGTTATATGATTATAATAAGAAGTGATATGGTATTTTAAATAGTCAAACCGATGAAGAAACTGTACGTCACCTTTTCAGTCTACTAAATTAAAATTTACGCCACTAATCTCGGTATAGCGCTTAAATAATACCGGTGTTTCGGCTTAACTGGTTTGTTATTGTTGTTGTTGTTGTTGTTGTTGTTTTTCGGCTTTTTCATGCAGAGTTTTATCTACTGAACAAGTAAGTACATATAAAGAAACCAAATCTATAGATTAATTAAATTTGGAGAATCCGCGCTAGATAAAAAGATTCACATTTCAGAAAAGTTCTGTAAGCGAGAAAAAAAACCCATTATTTTGAAATATATTTTTATTCAAATTTACCCTCGCTAGTCGGGCAATTGATAGATGGTAGTACGCATATTTAAACACGACAACAAGACATTTGTTCGGACTTACTGAGGTAAAAAAGGGTTTTCATCGTTGTTGTTTTTTAGGTTTTTGCACTCATTATAAGATTGTAATATTTACTTATAAGGGGTATTTTTTGATTCGGGTTAATTTTCTATATTTTCAATTTGCAGAGGCAGTTGAGTTACAGCGCCTAACCAACTTTTTCTGACGGTTTTATTCTACAAACCGCTGTGTTCGATAGATTGAAAACTAAAAGGTGGAATAGAACGGAACAATTTCGAATATCACGCGTACATTCTCGGTTATAAATTTATCGAGTGTTTCTGATAAACTCGTATATACCGCGCGACCGAATGGAAATTATCAAAATGGTCTTTCCTTTTTTTTTTTTTTTTTTTTTATTATTGCTTTTAATTGCCTGAAGTAGATATCCGCGCGATGACTTCAATTTATGTAACATAAAATTACAATGATTAAGACAAGCAAAATATGTATATCGACGAATGGCTAAAGTTGAGAAAGCTTAAACCACAAAATGAAAATTTAAAAAAAAAAAAAAGAACGTAGCGGAATTACTATTATAGTAGGCTATGGTTTGTTGTTTTTTTGTTTTTTTTTTTTTTAAATTCGGAACAGTTCACAATAGAAATGTGAATAAAAAATAAAAACTTAATTAATCACTTCCGGGATTCTAAAAGTAATAACGTAACTTTTTCGAGCGAAATAGGTTCTTTACTAAAAAAAATTACACCAAATATTACGTTTTCAAGAGCTTATTATCTTAACCATACGGTGGCCATTTTTTTTTTTTTTTTTAATGATTGATGTATTAATATCTAAACATAAATAGTTTTTTTTTTTGTTTTTTTTTCGGGCAATTCTGTAAATGACACATATGTGTCCCTTTTATTTACTTATGGGTGCACCACCAGCTTAATTTTCTAATTTATTTATATCGTCGATTCGTTTACGTTAAAAAACTTCGATTTTACTTCCTAATTTTCGGCTCTGTCCAATGTTATGAGCGCAATCATCTCGCCTATTTTTGTGGATGCTGCGTAGGAAATTGTTGTAACAGTTGAGGTCACTGTCTCGAACCCGTTTAATTCTGAGGGGGACGGCGACGAAATATATGTATTTTACGATAAGCGGATAGAAATAATAATAACAAAAGGAAAAAAAAGAGGAATCGGATGAATGAATGCAAGTCCGAAAAACACGACTTTTTAAACCGGTTGAAAATCATATAAATCATTCAAGTACTCGGGCCGAGCTCGAATGAAGACTTAATGTGCCAAAGGAGATAATAATAATAATAGTAATAAAAATAATCATAATCATAATCATAATTTTAATGATGACGATGATAATAATAACAATCAGTTTAATCAGTTTATTTTAATAATAATAATAATAATAATATTAATAATAATAATAATCATAATAATAATAATAATAATAATAATAGTTTTGCTCATAAATCAGTAATTATTAAATTTAGAAAAATAAAACTACTAATTTGTATTGTTTGACACGTAATTCCGCACTTCCTAGAGAAATTTTGAAGCGGAAAAATTAATAGAAATCAATTTTTTATTTTTAAATGTACTTACTTAATTCCGGCTTGTCGTTGTTATTCGCAATCCGCTGCAGATGTTCTCGCTATTACACTATATATATATATATATATATATATATATATATATATACGGTAACGATAGTAATTAAATAAATTCAGTTCGGCACAAATAGTTTTTCTTTTACTTGTTTTTAATAAAAGTTTAAAGGACAAAAAAAAAGAAGAACAAACAAACAACAAATTAAAAAGGTCTGAATAAAAAAAAAAAAAACGAAAACGAACGAATGCGGACGATGATAATAAAATAATTTAGTAATGATTTATAATGATAAAAAACGGACGTGGCTGAGAGTTTTAGCGTTGTCGAACATAAAGCGGCAAACTAATGTTGTTATCTGGTGCTGCTGGCCGTCGTTTTGTCAGTTAAATAAAGTACCGGCATTTTCCTCTTGAAGCAGTCGCGCACTAGCTGTGCCGTACAATTTCATCTTTCGTCGAATATCCTTCGTTGTTTTCTTCGACGTGGACGCGTCTACAGCCAGCCTAGCCGCTACTCCCGGGAGTGTAGTTGCAACAAATTTTCCATTCCACAAACCGTTTAACAGGTTTTTTCTACACACCGGTCACGAATGTCCCTCCATATTGCATGCCGAGCACCGTTTAAAAATGAAAAGTGTCTATTAGGGGGAAAACAAAATCGGTCCCCTTCCAATTGACAGGCCACCTCTCTGTCGGCGAATAATTTGAACTCATTTTCTCCTATTCCGACACGTTTATCATTTTTCCATACCGAACAAGCATCGCCTGGATTTATAGTTAATTACAAAGTAACAATAATAACAACAACAATAATAATAATAATAATAATAATAATAATAATAATAATAATAATAATGGTATCAAATTTTTATTGCTATTATTATTTTATTATAAAAACCCGCAGATGCGCCACACAGCGCGAGTTTAGAGAGGCGAATATACAAAATTACTAGTTCCGATGTTATTATAAAATAACACATTTTCACTGCTCATTTTTTAAATGATAATTTAAAAATTACGAAATACTAAACAAAAGTCCTTTTTATTGAAAATTAAAAAATACTAAAAAATATATTATCCCGACATGTTTCAAGCGGTATGACGGAGCAGCGTTGTTCTTTGAATTCTTTGAATTTTTAATTTTTTACTAAAGACTTTATAATGTTTCGTAATTTTTAAATCATTATTTAATGCAAAATTATAATGAATTTGAAATGCGAAGATGTATATTACACGTAGCTATGTAAACAAAAAAAGGGTTAAAATAAAGCAAAATAAAACCGGGTGATGGGATATGGATATTTAAAAGTAAAATAAATCGAATAAAAGTTAAATCGGAACACCATTTACCGCGTATACATTAATTAAAATAAAAATTTTCGTAGATAAATAAACGATACAAAGAGTTAAATAAAAATAAATCGAAATCTGGCGTGCGATAAAAATAAAAAAAATCAAAAAAAAATGTAATTAAAACAATATCTCTGTAAAATATAATCATGATTTTACTCGTCATATTTGTTAACTAATATATATATATATATGTATATATTTTTTTACGCCCAAATGGGTTACAGTTTTATTTCCATATACTCTGTATGAATTGGAATTTAGAATGTGTCTACGTAATAAGTAGGTATGTGAGGGGGGTTTTCTGGGTTCATCCCCCCAAATGTCTGTGAAATAATAAAAATGCTTGAATTAAATGGAACGAAATTCAGAATAAATTTATTTCTTTTCAATTTTTGACAAAAGAAAAGAAAATTAAAATTTTTACGAATTCTATGGAAATGGCTATTTTTTATTTGTTTTTATTGCAGTATTCAAATATTGCATATACAATAATTGACTACAAAAAAAAAAGGCCTTAGTGTACCATTTATAGATATATATTTTATGATAATACGTACACACACATATATGTATATATATATATATATATATATACACATGTGTAATTATAAAAATATTTTCGTACCCCCCCCCCCCCCCCCCCCCGAAATTTTGGTCTAGATACGGCCCTGGTAATAAGTATATACTTGTGAACATAACTATAATTAAAATTAGGCTCGTTAGATTTACACTGTTACCTTACTTGTTCCCACCAGATGTAATAATCTAGTTATGAAATCGTATTATTAGTAATAATTAATTATAGAATATTACAGTAATACTACTGTTGTAATCATTGTGTAGTAAAATCCGTGGTTTGTAAAAAAGATGTCGCCCAAGAATTGTATCACATAGATTGTAGTATAGCCGCGATCATATAGAAGACGAACAGATTGGTTGATCGGCACTGAGCACTACCGCAACGAAGATTATTGAGGAACTTTAAACTATACCATATGGCAATGTAGAAATTTTTAAAAACAGCATTTAGAACTCATACACCAGATGGTCGCTAGCTATATAACACACTCTACCAGTGTTAATGTTGATGTTTCGGCAAGAATGTGTTTACATTTACATATACTTTTGAAAAAGTGTGCAATTTATAATGATAATTTAAATAAATTATATTATATAGGCTGGTCAAATGTGGGCCTAAAGAGAAAAACTGGTTCAGACTGTTTTAAGGAGATATCTGTTATAACTTCTATTCTATTAGGCATAATAATATACAGAAATTGTGGTGTGATCGTATGTTATTGTAAATTGCAATACTGCTTATCTATTAGAGCTGAAACAGTAAGATTGGGGGGGGGGGGGCTCGTCAATTAGGGACCTTACCCAGAAATAATAGGGAGTTAACTAATTAAAACTTAATTCGATCGCAAATAGCTGAAATGAAGAAACCAATGGCAAAAGCAATAGGCCGAGAAGGAATGGACAGGATATAGAACAATAGGGAGCAGGAAGCCTTAACATTAAGAGGAGTAAATAAATCGAAGGGCGTTCCGCAGAAAGAGCAGAACACTCAAAGAAAATGTAATTAGCATCACAGATAAGTTCTTCATTTGGATATAGAGGACACAATTAGGAGAGGAGACCAAAGAGAGACAATAGCGGGAAGAGGGCAATAAATGGTGATTGAAGCGTAGGTGAATAATAGGAACAATAACAGAACGTGGATTCTGGCTAGGAACCAAGGATTAGCAGGAAAGTTAGGTTGAATTGAGAGATAGAACGTGGTAAAGGAGGAAAGGTACATATCCGCCCAAAATTTAAATTGAAATTTCTTACTTAAGGACAATAGATTAGTACTAGGGATCTTATTAAAGTAAAAGCGGAAACGGACAGCAAATCTGAGCTAAAGCAATTTCATTACCCTCGATGCCTCTATGACTAGGAACCCGCAGCAGATCAACGTAGATAGAGTGACGAAAGGAAATATTGCGAATGAGAGATCGTATACGAAGAATGATGAAGTCTGAAGAGGGACTGGGAAGAGGTAAACGGATTGAAGGACACTCATGGAATCAGATATTATCAGATAGTGAGAGAAGTTACGAAGAGAACTATTATGTTAGAGGTGCCGTACTATCTGATCAGAGAGGTGTTTAAGAAACAGTTATTACAGAATCGGAAGTCAGGAGCTAGAAGAGCTGGGAACTGATAACAAGTGCTGTTCTTTAAAATGAACGGGAGCAATAAGAACAACTCATTGAAAAGAGCTGTATCGATCATCATTATCGAAGAGACGCTAGAATGGAGGAGAATGAGTTATTTGAAAAGGCTGAAGACATTTCATATGGTGCAGTCATCATCGATTAGCTGTATGCGGGATTTTTTTTATGATTTTTCAACAACAAAAAAACTTTAACCGCGTTTTTCTCGAAACCCTTTTTTTTTCTCGCGCAGCGTTGTTTTTCTTTTCGAAACTACTTGACCGATTCTTACAAAATTTTAATTATATATTCGGCACATTATAGCCGGAACTAGAATTATGTCAAAGTATCATTTTTTCTATTTTTATAACCGAAAAATCATCCAGAAAAACCTTATTTTTCGAAAATTTTTGTTTCGACAGCCGCTATTTTGTTAATTTTGTATAAAAACTAATAATTCTAGTTTAGACTATAGCCTTCTTGAAGCTAAATCAATTTGATTTTTGTGTTTCAGATAATTCTTTTCTTCAAAAACGTCAACGCCACTTGCATCAGTTTTTGTTTTTCTTTTTTTGAGCAGCTTTGCTGATAATTTAATTATTAATTTATGTATAATGTTAAATCAATAAAAAAATTATTTTTCATACATTTCAAGAGAGCTTTTAACAAGCCTTTAAAGATTTATGTTCACATCTAATACAGGGGCCGTATAAAGAATTCCCAAAAATTGCTTATCTTTCAAGCGGATAAAGTGTAATTATCTCTTAATTAATTTTTCACATATTTAGAACCTTATGTAAAACCTGTAATTTAAGATAAAGTAGCAAAGTATAATAGATTATTTACGTATATAAGCCCTCTGACCAATCAGGTCTGAAATTATTTTTAATTATAAATAGAGCAACTGTAAATAAAGTAAAGTAAACAAAAAATAACACAATCTGCAATTTTCCATTTTAAATAGTTTTAACCTAGAACACTGGTTCATGTGCACCATTTTACGATTTTTTACTTTTAAAAAATACGCTTTCTATCGATTACTCGTTCTGAAATGACTTTTCACATTTTTTTATCCATCATGTTACAATAGTTAAATTAACAGATTCCCCCTTATGCGACTGCAAAGATATTACTATAAAAAAACTTTAAACGATAAAAAATTTGATAAAACACCGTCAGTTCTAAATTATTCCATCAAATCCGGATACGCGTGTACAATATAGAGGTGTGCTTAGCAACCGATTTGCGGAAACGCATGTACAATATAGATAGCGTGCCT
Source organism: Icerya purchasi (assembly GCA_039619475.1). Lineage (NCBI taxonomy): Eukaryota > Metazoa > Arthropoda > Insecta > Hemiptera > Monophlebidae > Icerya > Icerya purchasi. The sequence continues at coordinate 354,578,798 of CM077115.1, forward strand.
ATCAACTGATTTGCCGGAGCAGCATCGCCCAGAGCAGTTCTTTGACATGTGCACTGATTTTTTGCTGCTCCGCCGGAGCAGTTGTTCCGAAATAAAATTATTATTTTAACCCCCACAACTGACCTGCGAAACGTTTGATTAATAGATAATAAAGATTAATATTTTTTTACGTGACTAAAAATATTGTTTTACTAAAGAGTTATGAACTTAAATTCGTGACTATCTAAACAAATTACAAAATTTAATCACTTACGTTGACTGCGTTCCAGATTTTTTATTAGTGGAAACTATGTTTAAATAAAAATATAAATAATTTTAAAACGACATTTATATAAGTGTAAATGACATAACGCATTTTAATGCAACAAAAAGAAAGTTAAAAACTGTCTCTTTCCAATATTTGATACATGCGTAACTTTTAAGAATTTAAAATTGCAGGAAAATATTTCGTGATGAACATTTAATTATTTAATATTACGAATTTGATTTGTTTTTCAGACATACATTGTTCGTATTTAAGATAACAATGAAACAAACAAAAACCGATAGCAACCACACATAAAAATATAGGGGATAAATGGGTAGACACGTTAGTGCTTGTGATAAATTCCAGATAACCATTCATTTTAATTCTCTTTTTTTTTTTTTCTTTTTTACGGACGCGCCAGCGGCATTGACCTAACAACAAGAAAACTAAGCTAAGAAATTAAATAACTAAGCGGTCCGAAATGGACGCAACAAAGGACAGCAGTGCGGACACCACAGAAGATGAAGGAAAGGAGAGGATAAAGGAAGAGTTATAGGGAGTAGGGAGACCTAATGACAGGAGCTGATTGTGTAAAAGGGAGCGTTCGTTACGAAGAGCAGGACACTCGAAGAAAATGTGATCAGCATCACATGTACGAGGAGGATCACAATAGTGAAGAGAACAAGCAGGAGAAGGCGATAGAGCAAATCAAAAGCGAGAATAGGGAAGGAGAGAATGATTGATCCGGAGACGAATTAGGGAGACAAATTTTAATTCTCGGAAAATAAGATGAAACATAATTATGAAGGAAATTGTGTGAAAAAAAAAGCGCCAACAGTGGCGCATATTTCGCGTTTGGGGCTATTCGTTTTGAGGTGTGTGTGGGTGCGTAGTGCGCCTGGATGAGTAAAAGCTATGGAACATTCGACAGAAGAGACAACACCGTTTTCTCACTTGCTGCTTCGGAGCAGGAGTTGGAGCAATAATTACTACTCCGAATCGGAACTGCTCATTTGTCGGAGCAGAGACAAAAAAAGCAGCGCTGCGTTTTTTGAGCCGACACTACTTCGTATGCATCAATCTATCTAATTAACGGGGATATGCATACTGAAGGAACAGTCTGTGAAACAATAAAAGGGCTGTAATATATATATAATACCGATGTAATGACTGAGGAGACAAGTGGTATTAGTATTATGGAAATTAGTAGAAAATGAAGAGTAAACGAGATAAACAAAAAAAAACTGAGAAAAAGAATAAAAATAGGAGTAAACCGGAAACAACTTACAAGTAGAGAATATAATGAGTTCGGTCATATCTAAGATTGTAGACATATGTTTAAAATTTTGTTAGAACTATTGAATTTATTGAAGGCGGATAACAGCGTAGTGGTTAAAGCATTTGTCGAAGAAAGAAAAGAAGAATCATCAATAGTAACATTATTCAGAACTGGAGTTGATTGAACGTCGGTGAAGTTAGAGAAAGACGGAATTATTAATAGATTTTGGAGGGTACTTAGGGGATTAGCGTTGGCGTTAAGAGTTAGATGTTTTTTTTTTTAATTCTGCCCAATTCCAACAAGTGGATGGGGTAAGTCAATTTTATATTATAATGTAAATAAAGGGGCGAGGTACTAGGATAGGTCCTTGCCAGGTATACTTAAGTTAAATGGTGAAAGAGAGGGTGAAAAACCACCAAGTGTTAGCTCTTGCTTCTCTTCATTTGCGAATAAATCAGTCACCAAGTGTGTATGTAATAGTGGGTATGAAAAGTATATATATATATATATATATATACAAAAACAAAGATAATACTTTAAAAGAAAATGAAAAAAAAAATTAACAGAAGTATTGTTAATATAGATATAAATAAATACATATACTTCTATATCTAAATATATACACAATCATATACAGCCACGATAATCTAATCTAACTAGGAAGTACATGGGTAGCAACGAACACACTCCTCGATTAGGATTAACGTTTGAATTCAGAGTGAATGGAGTGAAAATTTTAGCATTATATACACTTGAACTTGCTGATCATAGCAGACTCCATATACAGCAAAATATTATGTGAATTAGCTTTGGTGATAATAAAAGACTGGGTTTTATATCATGTTTCAAACGTAAATCTGTGAAGGCAGGACAATACAACATGAGATGATCAATGTCATTCCCTTCACCTGTATTACACAGGGAACACTGCCCCTTCGGCAAGTTGAAACCTAAATAAATAGGATCCAAATTTTCGCGGTCAGAGAGCACCTGTAAGTTGTAAAAAGTGATATTTAACTTCTTTAAATCAGTGGAGAGAACAAATACGTTTTCCTATCAGTCAGGGCCGTATCCCATCTGGCTTGTCAAGCTCAGAGCAGAGATGAATATATGAAACTTTTGAAAATTTTTAAGCTAGGGTGTAATCCTAGACTGCTGAAATCAACTGATAAGAATGTAATGTTTAATCACTTAGAGACATCTCTTTGAAGTCGTCTATATTCACCATGTTATAGAACTGCCAATGATAAAAAGGTCCAATGGTAAAATATTAGAAATAACATTGGCAGCCGAAGTGGGACACGTTCTGTATAAGAAGGAAATATTAAGTAGAAATTTATGCTGATGTCTGTTACCATCAGCGATCGATCTCTTATTAACATCAATTCCCGAGCCGTATCTATACAGGGGCTCCAGGAGACCCCTATATAGGATGACTCTCTCCCTATACTTCAAGCGATAAATATTCGGTTGGAGCCTTTTAAGTTTATAATAAATATCATCACATTTTTTCTGTATATATTTAACATGGGGAATAAATGTATGTTTGTCATCAATTAAGATACCTAAGTATTTAGATTGTTTTGTATGAGAAATCGATTCATTACCTACGAGAGCAAGCCTTTTATCTACTACTCCCTGCTCGCCAAATACAATAAATTGACATTTGGGAACAGAAAAATAGAGACCAAAATCATTAGTGACGTTTTCTAGGTAGTTGCAAACAACCTCAATAATTTTCAAATCGTAATGCTTATGAACAGGAAATTGAATACACAAGTCGTCGGCGTAAGAGATTAGTTCATAATGAAGATTATTTAATCAGTTTAACTCGTCCATCGTGTGATGTACATGGGAATATAATATATTCCAGAGTGTGGGTCCAAGAACAGAACCCTGTGGAACACCACACTCCAGTCTCCTGCTGTTTACAGAGTCCCCTATGCACAGCGTAGCATATCTACTTTTTAAATAACTGATGATAGTATTGATGATGTATGGATTGATTTTGTATTTTTTTAATATGTCAATAATAGTAGACCATCTGCAACTATTAAATGCATCCTTAATATCAAAGGAAATGACAACTGCAGAATGGCCGCATTGGCGAGATTTCTTAATTTTGTAAATCAACTTAAAGAGGGCACCCTCGGTAGAAATAGATTAGAATGTTAAGAATTGAGTAGTTTTAGAGATTTCGAATTATATTTAAGGTTTTAAGGACAAAACTCTGATGTAAGAGAGGGACAAACTGCTAGAATAGTTTTTGTAGCCGAAGATGATTTGAGTAAAAAGGGAAAATTAATATTGAGGAAGCACTAATTAAGGATATAAGGCGCCGTTTGTGAGAAAGTCCAACATCTGGTTTGCGGGTAGAGACAGTAATCGAGAGTATTCAGAGTGCTGGAATTAACTTAGCTATTAATCTTGAATTTTAATTTATTAATAGTTTCATCGAGGCTTTTTATGCAACAATGAGAATTTAGGTTTCTAGCGGAATAGAATGAAAAAGGTATTCGTAGATAAACTGAAATAATATAAAATTTAAAATAAATGGAAGTATCATAGAAGAGGAGGCATTTTTATTTTAGTAACTTTCTCGCGTTTAATCAAAGTAATCGGTACTATAACGAACTATAAACGACATGGAATATGAAATGGAATATGACTGATAGGACATGTATTATATAAATTTATGTATATGTATTAGTGGGTTAATTTAAATTCATAATTTTTTAATATTATAATCTCAGATTTAACAAAAAAAAAGAAAAAACAGTAAATGTAAAATTAGTACGGTTTAACTAAAATTTAATAATTTACGAGTAGCCCGGCGTATAAATAAAAACATTCACTTTTAAAATAAAAATAAAACAAAATCGTATTTAGAAAATAATTTTCTTCAGAGAAGTGTGTCTAAATGTAATGGAGATAAAAAAAACAACTAATGATCGTACAGAGGACTGAAAATCATTTCATAAACCTTATCGATTATACTTTTAGTTACTCGCTAAATGTATTATTTGCCATTATTGTATCGGACAACTGAGTTGGGACATAAATATTTGTTTCAAAAAAAAAAAAAATTGTTTTATTTTTAAGTATAGTTTTAATCTATATACAAGCCGCCAAACATTGGAAAAAAAAGAAATCGTTAATTTAACTAGAGCGTATTTATTCTTACGACAGGTAAATGTATATTGTTAGTTTGCAACACGATGAACATGGTGAAGTGTTAACGGTAAGTACGAAACAAGATATCTTCTGTGTGCGAAAACGATTCCTAATTATTTTAATTCGCGAACTTTGAAATGTAAACATTTTCTTTTCGAAAGAAATAATCATTATTAGATAGCGGGCAAAGGCTATACGAATTTCGACAACGCATTATAGGGCAGCATTAATCGCTTTGGGTCTCACGCATGGAACAAGTTAAAACATCGCGTATAATTTGCTGAAAAGAATATTTCCAAGTTTGCCGTTGAAATTTTATGACTCGTACGTAGTCGACACATCGTTAGATGCCCGCATTGCCCCCAAATTCAAAAAAAAAAAAAAATGGCGACAGAATAAACCGTACGTAATCTTGTCTCCTCTTTTCAATAGAGCAGATGAATAATTGCTTTTTTGAAGCCGACTGTATCATAGCGTGTCAAAAATCGAAAGGATTATCTTCCGCTTTTTCAGTTAACCGACAATTGACTGAAACCTTTTATATACGTTTTATTAAATACGAAATTTATCGTTGGTTCTTGACGTCATTTCCGAGCATGAGTATTCAGGTTATGACGAACTTTTCGAAATTAACTTCGTAATTTTATAAAAATCGGAAAATACCGACGATCTTTATTCCATTGCAGTGTGCTAAGTTTCAACAACGAAAGATTTCGTGGAAAGTCGTAGCAAAGTTTGGATGTTTTTTTCCCTTTTTGAAATAATTTAATACTTTAAATAAATCTATAGCGAAAGATTAAATTTATATATTAATATTATCGATCTATAAAGACTTGAATACAGTTTCATAGCTACGGTCGACGTCGGCTCAGTAATCAATCGAGTAATATGATTGAATGGCATATTGTGCGTTTGAATGAATTCTGTACGTAATTCTCTTCCTCCCTATACATTCCTAAGTATTTCGTTAAGAATTGTAGCCACATTAACATACTCTTCGAATGGATCGTAGCCGTTAAAAAGAATAATTTAAAAGCGGCACTAACGTTAAAATTAAAAAGTTGTTTATACTACTCGTATATATAAATGATATATTATATATTGACGATCTTAATATTTCCTTTTCTAACCTTCCGTCCATCAATCAACAATCGATAAGTTGAAAATATGAGCTGATAACAATGGCCTGGAATTCTCTCCGAAAAAATCCGTATGTGTGAAATTTCACAAGAGACGCCTGTGTCATCCCGAAATCCGACATAACTCTTTTCCTAAGGAATTCACCACTCCCGTTTCTCCACACAATTGAATTCTTGGGTCTTGTGTTTGATGAAAAACTATCCTGGTTACATCGCATTCACCATCTTAAGAATAAGTGCATGAAATCCTTGAATAAAAATGTCTGTCAAATCCGAAATACAACATAGATCCTAAGCTCCTGCTAACTGTGTACAAATCTCTCACTTTAAGTAAATTGACCTATGGGTGCCAAGTTTATTCCTCATCAAACAAAGCGCTCCTTAAATCGCTCGACACAATCCATCACAGTGCCATACGCATTATCTTGGGAGCGCTTAGGACTTCGCCATCGTTCGAAATTTGTTCACTAGCGAGTATCCCACCCTTAACGTTTATCCGAAACTCCTATGAATTCAGAGATCTATTTCACTGGTACCGAGCTAGGTTACACCGCAGCAATAATTTAGGAATCCCGCTATCGTCATTTCCAAACGGTCTCTTCCCCAGTGTACTATCCTAAGGAAAAAGGAATTAACTGGGACTCTGCCATCGATATGTTGAACTCCTCTGGGAGGATCCTTCGATTGTTGCGGAAATTATTCCTGCTGAGCGATCGCTCGGACCAGGATGTCACACTGCCGTTCCAGTACGTGGGGCGGAAAAAATGCAACTTTTTCCCAGCTACAGTCAACTGTACACAGATGGTGCCAATACAAATCCCCTCAAGGGGTTTTCGCCAGTGGCTTACGCCTACGAGGTAGAGGGAGTTGTTCATGCGGTTCGGCTCCATGACTTCTGTTCAGTGTTGGTTGGGGAGCTGTATGGTATTTTCTTCTGTTTGAGGTAATATCCGCAGTCATGCTCCCAATGCCGAAATGCATTTTTAATCACAGATCCCTTGCAATCGATTAGGACACTCTAGACACCAAAAACTTTACACACACTGTCTCGAGAAATAAAGCACATTATTAACGTGCTTTCTCAGGCTGGCTCACAGGTAACGTTCTTGTGGGTCCCGGGTCATGTCGGCATGTCGGAGAACGAGCGTGTGAATTTAACTACTAAGGCAGCAACATATAGCCCAATGCCCGAAGGCGCCCCTCTCCCTCAGCTGCGGTCACCCTTGTTTCAGCAACATACTGCAGACACATGAGAAACTATGTGGTCGGCTCACACATCATGGCTGTGATCCATCAAAGTAAACACTGAGCCTTGGTGGCCACCGACATCCATGTCTCAAAGAGAGTTTGCAGCATTGACTAGACTCCGCATAGGGCACATAGCAATATCCCATAACTATTTTCTGGAAAACACATCTCCTCCGTCTGTCTGTTCCATATGCAATTCCTCCATTTCACCAACTGCTGAACACATTCTGAAACATTGCCTGCCTGCAGGCATCTCCAATTTACCGTCGGTTGCGTTATCAAACGAACCAAAACAGGTCTGGATATGCTACCCCATATTAGAGCGGCTAACCTGTTAAAATATTTCTAAGCTTGCATTGATCCATGTGCCGTAATAATCTCGGCAATTGCACACAGCACATGGACATATATATTTATATATATATATATATATATATATATATATATACGAGGTCTGTCCGAAAAGTATCCCTAATACCTTTGAATCTCCGCGCCAGAACGTTCGAGCGCTCTCTACCGGGTGCCATTGTAAACTGCAACTCTTCAGGAACTCCCTCGATGCCGCGGTTTTTGTCGACACGCCGTAGTTCGCCCGCAGCGTTTTTTTGTGTACGGAGTCTTTTTTGCGTTCGGCTGATTTGTTTGTTGCTCAAAATAACTGAAAAAGTTGAACAGCGAATTTGTATCACGTTTTGCTTTAAAATTGAAAAGAATTGTGCGAAAACGATTAAAATGATGCAAAAGGCCTTTGGAGATGATTATATAGGTAAAAGTCAGTTATATGGGTAGTATAAATGGTTTAAAGATGGCCGCGAATCTGTTGACAGTGATTCGCGTTGCGGCCGTCCTTCAAGCACAACGACACCGGAAGATATCGAGCATGTGCGACTCGCAATTGAAGGAGATCGTTGGTTGATTGTGCGCGAACTAGAATATGATCTTGAAATTCCAGAATGTAATGTTTGGGAAATTTTAACCGAGAAACTGGAAATGACTCGAGTGTGTGCAAAATTCATTCCGAAATTGCTCACAGAAGAGCAGAAAAAGCTTCGCTTTGAAGTCGCTCAGGACAACTTGCAAACGATTTCTGATGATGAAAATGTACTCAAAAAGATTATTACTAGTGATGAATCGTGAGTTTATGGTTATGATCCGGGAACAAAACAACAGTCTTCACAGTGGAAGCATTCTGAATTGCCAAGATCGAAAAAAGCACGTTAAGTCGGATCAATGTCAAGTCAATGTTGATTGTTTTTTCGATTATGAAGGTGTTGAGCACCACGACTACGCTCCTAGAGGTCATACAATCAATAAAGGATTTTATCTTGAAGTTCTGAAATAAGATTGCATGAGTTAATTAGAAGAAAACGGAAGTGAAAACACCGCTGGGAGCGCGTTGTTCAATCCAATGGGGACTACTTTGAAAGATACTCGCCAGATGACGCAAAATAACTCCAACGTGGACGTATGTATTCCGGACACTTTTCGAATAGACCTCGTATATATATATATATATATTAAAAAAAGTCAATAAAAAAAAAATTAATTTATTATATTTCATTTTTAATATTTAAAATACAAAAAATATGGTACCGGTAGAGATTGTACTCCTTTGATTAGATTCTAAGAAGTCATGCTAAGAACCCGTTTGACAAAGACGCTAGATGATATGGCAGTACTGGTTCAAACAATTTGAAAATAATTCATCGACATCATAATGGTTGTTTGCAGTCAGTTCGATGAAAAATAGTATTTCGCTTCTTTTCTTTTTTCTTCAAACTATTCGACATAGTATGTCGGAGCGGAAGCAATTAAAGTCAGTTTTAGTAGATTAAAAAGTGCTGATCAAATCAATAAAATCATTCTCTCCTCCCCTCCTCAAGCTTTCGATTTGCTCTGTCGCCTTCTCCTTATTGTTCTCTTCACGATTGTAATCCTCTTCGTATATGTGATGCTGATCACATTTTCTTCGAGTGTTCTGCTCTGAACGCTCCCTTTTATACAGTCAGCTCTTGTCATCAGGTCTCCCTACTTCCTATAACTCTTCCTTTGTCCTCTCCTTCCCTTCATCTTCTGTGGTGTCTGCACTGCTGTCCTTTGTTGCGTCCATTTCGGATCGCCTAGCTATTTAGTTCTTTAGCATAGTTTTTCCTGTTGTTGGGTCAATGCCGCTGGCGTTCCCACAAAAAAAAAAAAAAAGAAAAAAATAAACATTACTAAAACGTAAAAATGTTTGAATTAGCAAAGTAGGATCGGTTTCGGTGACCCATTAAATGAAACAGCACTAGCTGTTGCTCCAAGTCGATTAAATAAAGGTAAAAACATCCAATTAAAACAGCGACATCTGAAATATTAAAATAGATTGACATCGAGTGTGGCTCTGCAATTTTCTTAAAAAATCAATAGTTTCCAAAAACCAATCGTTGATCGTCATCCCTGTTATACATATTACGCACGCTTCGGGAAAAAAATTATAAAACAATTTTTTTCTATTTTTTTTATTCTTTTTTTTTTTTATTAATTTATAATTTAAATAAATTATTTTCTCGCTAAGATTATTAATACAACCAAATTTATTCATTTCGTACCTGCGAAAAAAAAAAGGCATACCTTAATTTCATCCGCGAATCTGTATCAGCTTCATTCATTAGAATCTTCCTTAATAGACTAAACCGGATTTTCAATAGCGCGCTTCAATAAAAAAGAAGGTGTCTTTCAATAAATGTAAGTTAGTTTTTATAAAATTGTATTTTTTTCGCGAAAAGAGTAATAATTTAGTCCTCATTAAGTAATAATAACAACACTCTTTTTAAGAAAACTCGGCTCTTCGAGACTCGGAAGGGGGTAAGCAAGCCCCCTTCACCCCCAGGTCTAGTTCTTCTATAATTCTTATATAAGAGTGAACTTTTTTATTGGCTACGCTGTGAGATAAAACTTTTTCGTTACATATTTCGTTACATGAAATTGTGACATATTTTTGGGACTAATTTCGTAACAGCACACTTTTCCTGATGACCCCTGGCGTAAAATGGAATAGCCATTAATATATAGTATATATGAAACTTTACATTTTAGTATGAAATCTATGTAAAATAAAAAATAGACAAGTCGCGTAATTTAAATAATTTTATAACGCAATATTAAACATATAGATTTGGCAGATATTATCAACATTAATTTAGTTCTAGTTAAGAGCACTTTATGAGTGAAACTTCCCATCAACTTTGGATTAAAAAATTATAAGATTTGGTGAATAATTATATCTCTTTCTTTTTCCGAAATACGTACGAGTGTCCGTCAACTCCTTTTTTTTTTCTAACCTATAAAGTGATCGACAATAATGTTTTTAATTAATATTTAAACTAAAAGGTTGGTGTTTTGTTTCGCAAATAACACGCGTAAATCACACTTGTTTTGCTAGAAAAAGCTTGCCTGCTCATGAATTCGATGCTTCGTTGTAGTGTGACTTTCAATTTTTTTTTTATTATTTATAAATGATTTACCTGATGTTGCCCAACATTCGAAAATACCTTTTTGTGTGCTGATATTATTTAGGGAAATTTAATGTGTGTGGAGGACACTAATTTATGGCAGACAAACATTAATAATTTTATTGTTCGGAGTACACAGTTAATAAATTACAAGTAAATAAGGCTAAATGTTATTATTATACGTTTATTCCCCCCGATTTTCTTTTTTTTTTAACACCCCTTTGGGCAAGTCAACAAAATATCTAGGGAGAAGGATCAGAAGTACATAACCGATGGTGCTGAATATTAATAATTGTTAGACATCTAGGAATTACTTCGGATGTCGAACTAATGGTGAACAAGCCACATACTGCTCAAGTAGTCACTGGAGCTAGGAAAACGCTTGTACTTTTATAATGGGGAACAGATCAAAAACATGTTGTTATCTATACTGTGAAATTCACTTTTATATGTTTTAGTCCGTTCCCATTTAGAATTTTCTTCAATTATTTCGCACTCAGTAAAGTCATAAAGATCGTTGAAAATGTATAAAGTTTCAAGGATATGTACGTTGGAAAGTTGCTAAACCGTCGCAGTTCGGAGAAACCTGGTTGAACGTAGAATAATACGCGGTAAATTATTTTGCTTATCATTTCTAGATAAATTTGAAATTCCTCTTCGTAACGTCTTCCGAACTGAAGTATTATCCGACTAAAAAGAAACAATTTTCTCGCTCCTCTTTCTTCCGTTCTCTATCGACATCGTTTTATTGATTCAGACAAAAAGAGCACGAGAGAATAATTTAGTAGCAATAATTTTCATGAATCTACAAAAACCGTTCAGAATGTTTTCAAGTGAATGAAGGTGGCTGTTCTAAGTGTATGTTAAGCACGCTGCGTTTGTGTATATTTTTCTAAAATATGTTTCTTTGTGCTATGCATTAATTGCTTTTGAGTTGCTGTTCGGCCAAATCAATCATTTAGATAAATAAATAAGTGTCGTCCCGTAATTCGAACAAACTCACAAATACGTAAAACCTTCCTTTCCTTTTTAATGGCTTAGTACGCTTAACAATGTCGAATTTAAGTTCCACATTTGTCCCATTCGTTATTATTTTCATCAGTTAAGAAAGACTGCGTGGAACGTCTTAGTAATGATTTTTTCAGCGGGGTTACAGCTTATCGCTGAAATTGCAATAGTGGCGATCCATTAAGAATGATATTAAATTGAAAATCAAACTAAAACCAACCAGCGCCACATAATGACGCAAATTGAGAACAACAAATGTGGCAAAATGATAACTTTTTAGGACAGCCGGATAAATGTGTCGTACAGTGCCATTGTGCGATACTATTTTTTAGAATTTTTGATGTTGTATTTCAGACTGTTCGGTGTGTTGAGTTCATTGTTGTCGGTTCGATTTCTTTTTATTTTAAACGGAATCGGGAAATATTGTCATCACCGTGTTAAGTAAATAGTTGACTACAGCGGTGCAGAGAAAATGGGTTTCCCGTTATAGCATAAATACTTCTTAAAATACACAGAGCTGCAATGGAACATGAGAATAGCTGATGTATTTGTACGGTCGAAAAAAAATCCGACTTTATTTCAAACTTATACTGCTACACGAGCTAAACTTTTAATCAGTTTTATTTAAAACGTGCGCATTCGCCTACTCCGTTTACACGTAAGACTAATAGATTTGGTTTTACGAGCGTATGCCTTTTTTTTTGTTTTTTTTTTTAGCTTTGGACATTAACACGAGCGAAATTTTTGGATGGTTTCAATGTGCGGCATATCATCATCAAGCCTCACCTGAACGGAACATCGTTGTCTTACCATCTACGTCACGGTAGTTAGATCATTATGTCAATGCTTCTTTTTGGGTGCCATGACCATTCTCGATCTTATGCTCATCTGATGGCAAGCTTGATTAATTCTTTGTAGGCACTCCTATCCTTTGCTGTGTGGAACAGTTCTTTAACACTACACAACCTGTCCATGTCTGTAGGTTCTTGAACCAAGATGTTCTTCCAACTCTTCTTTTTCCTTCCACCTTTTCCATCGGCATATTCTGCAGTAATGTGTACTTTGGCTCATGCCTCACATGACCGAAGTATTCTATTATTCTTCTTTTGACAGTGTCGATCGGCTCCTTTTCTTTTATCATCGTCTGTAGTACCTCAGCGTTTGTCTTCTTTTTGATCCACGGGATCCTGAGTAAGCGTCTATAACATCAAAACTCGAAGGTTTCTAATCTGTGAACTGTTCTGGACGTCTACGTTTTGACACCATAATACCGACCAGACATAGCATTTCAGAGTTCTGATTCTTAAATTGAGTGTCTTCTTCATTTTCATGAAGGCAGAACGATGTAATTTGTTGCATTATTACATTTTAAATATTAACATCGTTTAAATTTATACTAAATGTTCTGACTAGTATATTATTTTATAAATTTGATATTTTATCAGTTTCGTTTTTCATGTACTTTGAAAAAAAAAGAAGGTGATAAAGTTTTGTCATTTTAAACACCTAACACTGTAAAAAGTAGTATACAGTCTGTTAAATGAAACAATACACCGGCACATTCCAAAGTGCGAACTAATTGTGAAAATGAGTAATAAAACAAACAAAAAACCGTTAAACGATGTATTTTATAAAGAAAATATTCACGCATTGCTCGGCAAAACAAATTTACATACTTACGAGAGAGGAAGTGACTTAGAACGCGCATGCTATGAAGTTTATAAATGGTCATTTAAAGTTCACGACTGTTTGCTAGAAATTATTAAATAAAAACATACATACATATATATATATATATATATATATATATATATATATATACTAGTACCTAACAGCAAACTAAATAAATACAAATGATACTTATCTCAGAAACGTTTTCGGACAAAGCCCATCTTCAGCTGGAAAAGGAAATAGAACGCGAACACAGGCCGAAAAAAATCATTATAACGGAAAAATCATTAATGTTCGCGTTTACTAATTTTTATTCGATAAAGTGTCTGCTGTAATTATTGATGAGATGGTTTTAATTTCCACCGCCGTTCTTACTATAATCGTTACATATTTCGTTCCAGCAATCGTCGTTATTCGTATTATGTATTAGTTATTAACGTTATATCTTTATTTACTTTTCTAGTTATCACCTGAATGCTTCTGACTCGCCGAACTTCTTCAAAATCGGTCGCGATTTCCTAACGAAAGTGCGTTAGCGCCTTGTGATCTAAATCATCAGACAAATCTGACAAGTACAATAGTCGGTTTGCCGCTTACCTGTGGCGACGGCACTATCATCCGTAATAACGTTCCAGCTCCGAACGATAATAACGCCCCGATAGGAAACACCGGCGATCTAGTCGAAATGGACGAAACCGGAATTCAAAGTAATTCATCTAGCTGAACTCGACCAACTAGAACATAAATCAGTTCAGCCGTCATTATTTTAGTATAATTTTGTACGGCAAATTGTTGTTTTAGTTGAAACTGTAGCAAATCAAAATATAGCTCAATCCGATGTCTTCAGCTCGTAAAATGCTCTAGAAAAGAGTTAACGATGTATCTGTAATTACACTACATAGTAGTTCCTACTTTCCGATAATACTCATAAAGAACGTAAAATACGAGATCCCTCATTAATCACGACTATTTCGTTATGTCGTAATTCTTCGATGTATTATCTACCTATACCTCTGAGGTGCCACAGACTCTTGAATATCCGGAAGTTACCGAAATTTTTTTGCGTTAATTTCATCGTACAATCGTCCGTCTTTCATTCATAGTTGAGTCGCTGATTCGTCGGCCACTTCAGCTCCGCGCGCCGCACATTTTCTGCTAGCCAAGAGTCTTCGAAAGCTTTCTCACTCCAAAGCTAAAAACATTTGTGCGAGTAAGTTGGTTTTCCTGATTTTTACCTGTGCTGATATTTCCAACGCTACCAATAATTTCTTATGCGACTCTTCTGACAGTACAAAAACAAGCATCAGAATTATCCCAGCAGTTCTTTTTTTCTTTTTCCTCGTGCGTTACCCTTCCGCAAACATCATTCACAATTTTACATTGCGAAACCTAATAATGCCAATCTATAATTCCTACACATATCCGGCCTTCATAATAAGTCGATGAACATATTTCTTTCGGTTAACTATTCGACTTCCGTCGACCATACCAATAAAAACGTCCTAGTTCCCAGGTTACTATCTACTTTCGATAAATTTAAAATTCTCCTAGTTTAGACGGTAAAATGCCTTATGTGTCAAATGTTGTAACCTCAGTGTGGTTTTTCCAATCAACGTTTTCTTTAATTTTATTCTTCTTCCGGTTCGTCTTAATGCGTGTATTGTTCCGCTACTATGCATTCGCTTTTCTTTTCCTCCTCGATATATCGCTATTCCGTTTATTTCCATTTATCGGGTATATTAATAATTTTTACTTCTTGCTTTGCTTTTTATTTATTCAGTCGGTTTTAAGTCGCATGGGAATGTTTAATGCCATTGTGTCTGTTCGGTGTTAACGTTAATTTTACTACAGAAGTTTTTATTTCTCAACATTTTCTTTTGGCCGATGAGTGTCACTGTTCCGGATTTTAAATCTCTTTATGTCATTTCCTTTTACGATTACTTTTCTACCATTTAGTTACGTATTTCTCATAGTGCTTTCCACCGGTGCTGTTTTAACTCCGGATATTGGTTGTTAGCATAGACCGCAAGCAATGGTTTAATTGAACGAGCCTAGATTTATCACCTAAATCAGTCAATAGATCCTTTTAAAAATTTCCAATTCCTTTCTTTGCTCCAGTTCCGTCGCTTCCTCTTGGAACACTTTCATTACTGTTCCTCTCAAAAAACCTTACTCTTCCTCGTTTCGCACTATCCCTCTCGCTTCATGTCTCAGAAAGTTTTTCGAAGGTTTAAGTAACAAACGTCTCAATAAAGGCCACTTGAGTGCAGCAATCCGCTGTTTAGCAATTTAATTTTCGTTCAGGCCGTGCTTCAATATTGGAACATTTCTACGAGAAATTTATACGTCATTTATCAATGAAAAATTTTCGTTTGCTTCCGCTTCAGCTGCTTTCGATAACGTTCATCTTTTCATATTCTCCGACACATAATGCGCTTTCCTTTAACATTTCCGTCCATTTTGTTTCTTTTACTGTTGACGTGTTATCAAATGTAGAGTAATTCCTTCATATCTATTCTGCTACAACTAATCTTTCGAAGTCTCCGCTCCCTGTCATAGAACCCCTAAGCTTTTTAATATTTATCGAGATTTCTCTTAATTTCATTTCCCTTTCTTTTTTCTTTTTTTTCGTCGACAACGTTCTCATCTACTACCCTGAACACAATATTTCGTTAATGAACCTCTCCATCTTCAGAACTCTTTAATGATATTAGGCTCTTTCCATAACGTTAATCTCTTTATTTCTTTTCTCTGAATCTCCATCTGCTGTCTTTTGTCCCTCTAATCCTTCTTTAATTATTTTCAAATTAGATAACGGTCCAATTCTTTTTGTAAACTCTTTTCGTAATTGAGGAGTCTTTCTTGATAGCCGTACGTTGTTATATATTCTTCTTCTGAAAACCTCCGTCTTTTAAAATCCCCTCAGCGAAGTGATCTTTTTTATCTGATGTCCTAAAAATCCTTTATCCGTTCTGTCCTAGACTATTGTTAATTCGCTGCAATTACTCCAGATGTCTCGTTTCAAAATCAGATCGCGTTAAAAATACCTGTCTTCTTCTCTGCCTTGGTTAAGATTTAGTTCCGAATATCCTTACTAAATCCTATGCTTCCCCTCTCTTCATTAGTTCATCCTAATTATTCCGATAAAACGCTAACCGACGTTTTTTTTGTTTTTTCGCTTTTCGTTCCTCCATCCTTTATAAATGACAGATTTCTTCTAATACAACTCCAATTTTATACCTTATCCTTCCATTTTCACCGTATATATTTTCAGTCATAATAAATTCCGTTCTATTTTGCTCCATTTTTTTTAGCTTCATCCTGTAATCCTTACTAGTCCATTTTATATCTGTTTCTAAATGTCGCTCGAATAGAATAAATCTTTTAGTTCTCTTTTCTTTACACATATCAACTATCTTCACCGATTAAAAAGTTAAATATAAGTTAGTTCTACCATTTTCTGTCCGACCCTGAACTATTCTGAACTTTTTTAAACTGCCCTTCTTCATCGATTTTCTTCGCGGAATTTGCTACTACCTTATTGTGAACTCTTTGATTCCTCTTCATTAGTTTTCCATAAAATTCTCATAGTCTCAGATTTTAAACGTGTTCTGCAAGCCAACTCGATCCCTCTCTCTTTTTCTCTCTTTTTCGGTTACATAATACTTCTTACCGTGTTCTCTCATCCGGTGGGGCCTTTTCGTCTTTCATTTGATCGAGATCAGTCATTTGTGGAGAGCATTTCTGGTTATTGCTCTGAATTGAAAGCAAACAGTTAAAGAAAGCCATTATAACCCGTTCTTCTACTTCTTCTAGTAGTAGTACAGATTTCTAGACAAATTTTCAGCTCACAATATTTCATTCCTCAGTTTACTCATTCTAGACTATGACTTAACTCCTATTTCCCTTTGTTCGCCAATTTTCGGGCCTTTTATTTCTCTATTTAATTATATCTTCCTTCCCGTCCGCGGTTTCTAGACTTACTCTCTTTAAAACGCTCTACACTCCCGGCTATTTATCGTCTTCGATTAATCACGCGGTCTTCTTTCTCCATTGTTTTCTCGCTTCTCGACTTTATTCTGCCCCTCGTTACACTGATCTTGTTTCGACCTTTTCGGTTGAACGGCGGATCCTTTTATTTCATTCTATTGAAACATGCTATCCTTAATTCGCCTTATACGTGCTTCTTGTATTCTTTTATCTCTTTCTACTTCCGTATTTCTTGCCCGGCAATTATTTTTATTTCCTATCCTTTAAAGCTTAAAAATACAACGTTTTTTTTCTTTGGCGGATTCGATAAGTTTTTTTTTTTTTTTTTTTTTTTTACACCACTTCAGCCCTTAGGTCACTATTGGCGACGCTACAGTTCTTTTTAAACAATACTTAAATATAAATCAATAACTCTATACTGATCACCCCCATCGAGGTGTGACAGCATTGACAGTAGTAATTATAATATTATTACTTTAACTATGTATAACTCTTAATCTAATCTCAATATCTATTTTTACCGTAAACGATCTCGCCGTTACCGATAATCCCACTCTACTCCACGCACATGGGTCAGATGAGGAGAGCGCAGGACCTGGTCCTTTTTTTTTTTCCCCCGATAAAAGTTAAAAAATAAAAAGAGGAAAATTCAAAACTAAATCAGTTTTGACGAAGCGAACGTTGGAATATATATTTCCTAATAAAATTTCGCAAGTTTTATTTTTTCAATTTTTTGTTAAACATTTAATGAAGCGCCAAATTAAAATAATTATTTATGTATCATATTTCGTTCCTATTTTTTTTTCCCCCTGATATTTCACATATGCTGTGAAAGAGATTTCTACGTGTCTGAACTATTTTCGAGTATTTCAATAAAAAATTAAGATCGTAATATTTGTTAGAAGATAGTCATTTTGTTTTTCTTTAAACCATTTATTGATACGAACTAGGTATTGCTTCTACCTTACCTATTCGCAACAAGTAGCTCGCCGTGTTCCTGCGCAGGTTTTTACCTTTGTCGGACATTTCGTTAATTTAGGCGAATTTCCGAAGTTATTCTTTTGTCTAACAGACTTGCGTCTTTAACAACGGCTCTGCTGTTCGGATGAGAATTATCCACCCGCTGACCGGTTGTTTCAGATAAGAGTATACGCAGGTGACAGCGGAGAACTGTGATGTGTTAATTGTTAATGATTAATTTTAACAGTTGGACACTTATTTTTGTCGTTTCTTAATATTCCGTCCGGCGAAAAGTAACGATCGTTATTCGAATTAAACGTGTGTAATTCACCGTAAAATTTCAAAATCTAGTCGGTAGTAAAGAAAAGAAAAAAACCCGTTTATTTCCGTTTCTTGAGATATTCCTGTTTTGTTTTCTTTATCTTGGCTCGATATATATTAGTTAGTGCAATTTTTTTTCTCTAATCCTAATTCCTTTTATCTCTTAATTAATCTTGTTCCTCCTCCGCGTCCTTGGTTCTATGAGTTTCCCAGTTTGCGTCCGTCCATAATTACTAAATTATCTCGCCTCCGTTTCTCACATAGTCTCCTTCCTTCTTCGCTAAATCGCTTTTCTTTGGCTGCATCTCGTAATTATCCATTGGATGCTGAAGGTTCCCAGTATGTTTATGATGCGAATCACGTGCTCTTCAAGTGCTCCGGTTTATCTCGCGAGCGTGAGTTACTTTATTATCATCTTTTAAAGCTTGGGCTTTCTGCTCCTTTCAACGCCTCTTATGTTCTTTCTCTACCTATTTTCTCTGTTGTTCCTGTCCTAGGGGTGTTCCTTGATTGCATTGTCGACAGAATAAAAATATAATTTCTATTCTATTCCATGTATCTATTCCTTTTTGCTGAGCTAATGCTCTTTGGTAGCAAACTTAAGGGGGGGTTAAAAAAAAAAAACTTTCGTTTGCTGTCATTTCATTGAAATATACATATATATTTAAAAGCTTTAATGATTATTGCGTTCGATTAAATGTCGCGTTGAAAATACTCTTCGAGTGAGTTAAAGGTTTTAGAATTTGCTCGCTATCTTCGCAAATTAAAAGGGAAATGAAAGAAAATAATATTATTCGTGTAACTCAACTTTAGTTTTGAAGACCAATCGTCAACGTACAGTTATATCTTAGAGTGCAGACGCGCGGATCGTCATAATTGGCTTCTAGAACAGATACAGTTGATGAAAGGAGAATCGTCATAATGTAAACAATTTTTTTTCGCGTAACAATGTGCATAAATGTATATTTCCATACGTTAATGCGGATTGTACGTAACAATTCCGAAATATTTTATCAAAATGTAATTCTGTATAATATAAGTAATGAAAAGAGACTAATAGCAAAAATTGTCAACTAATAGCGGTGAAATTCTGACGGACGTGCAATGTTGTTTCAACCGGCGCTATTCACTTTATCGAATCGCCTGATAACAACTTGCCAATTCTCACAAGGAAAGTACACGAGTTGTCAGACGCCGATTTTGATGAAATTTAGATATGTTGTAGAGTATAAAAAAATATTAGACCCGTGTTTTTTTTCATCGGCCCATATACAGTTGCAAGGGGTGAAAACCACCCCTAAAGTTCACCCCCAAAAATCGATTTTCCTAAATATCTCGCCTATAGTTAAATATGTGATAACATTTAATGATGTGTTGATTTATAAAAATTTTGATCAATTATATTTCAAGATTCTAGTAATAAATGTTTTGATTTACTCATTGAATGTAATTCTCCTAACGTATTAAAGTTTATTCTAAAGAAAAATTTATTGTATTACTAATTAACCTTGGCTACTTATTAATTTGTTTTTGTTATTATTTACATAAGAATAGAGTGATTATTTTAATAAATAGATAAAGAAATAAATAAATACGTAAGTTGAACTGTACCAATAATTTTTTAAATAAGTTAATTATAAGAACGGTTTTCCAGTATACCACAATGAATAGACCGACCGTTCATCTGCCTGCAGTTTAGGAGTTGTGCAGTTTTAATCATAGGCAATCGGCCCGTCTGATTTTTAGAGGTTTGAGGCTGTATGGTTATAACGCACAGATCTCTAGCCTGTCTGGAGTTTAGGAGTTTGTGGTTACCGGTCTAAAAATACAGGCCTCTGGCCTGATTGGGGTTTAGGAATTTAGAGTTCGTTGGTTTAGAAAAAAAACAGGCTGAATGTCTGTCTGGGTTTTAGGGGTTTGGGGCTGTATGATTATAAAGCACAGGATAATTTGAATTTTCAAAAATTGATAACAGATTTGTAATCAGCGACCTTAAAAATCCTCGTATACAATTTGTCATTAAAATTAAAACTTTTTTGACTTTTTTGCCCGCCATATTGGATCCTCCATTTTGAATTAAGAAAATCTGATGACGGATTCGTAATCAGCGACCTCAAAAACCCTTACATACAAATTATTTACGAAATTGGATTACTCGATACATGTATTTATTGATTTTTCTTGTAAGGGGTGTTTTACCCCCTTTAAGGGTGAAATTCATGGAAATGCCGAAACACGTCAACTTTATTTTTTAATTGTGTGTGTTAAAAAAAGTTTTATTATTTTTTTATGTTATTTTATAATTTTTTATTCCGAAATTATGACCAAAAAAAAAAATGTTTTCACCCCCTAGAAAATAGGGGATGCTACCCCACTGCTTAAATCACTGTGGATTACTTGTCCTTTGCACGAGAAATAATTTCCATTTTGTTTCATAAAAAAATATCGAGTTGAAGGCGAGATATTTATGAAAATCGATTTTTGGGGGTGAACTTTAGGGGTGGTTTTCACCCCTTGCAACTGTATATGGGCCGATGAAAAAAAAACCCTGGTCTAATACTTTTTTATGCTCTACAACATATCCAAATTTCATCAAAATCGGCGTCTGACAACTCGTGTACTTTCCTTGTCAGACGCCAGAAAAGTCTTTTCAAAGTGCGCGATTTATTTCTTCTCTTTACTGCAGGTGTGTGGCCACTTTGATCAAGTCTATTAGCGGCGAAATTCAAAAAATAAAATAAAAGCCTTTAGGACCCGTGCAATTTTCTTACCGTGAATCAAACTTACCGCTTTCTTCAGATATTATTATTACGTCTTCCGAAACTAATCAGACAATTTTCGAAGCATATATTCCGTGGTAAATATATATCTTCGAAAGGACCTGTTTTTTTTTTTTTTTTGTTCATATTTAAATTTTGTAGAACTTTTGTCTCTGCGCCCCCATTTCACCGACAAAAACTTTCTGAAATCAATCTCTGTCGTCGCTGGAAGTGATATTTAAAAATTAATTGGCCTTTTTGCATTTGAAACTGCTGCAAAGAAGTTGGTAACGAAACGAGAGTAACAGAAAATTTTCAAAAAATTTGTTCCCCTAGGCATACTAAGAATGTATAAACTATAAGCGAAAATTTTCTTTAAAGAGGACTAAAAATTAAGCAATTACTACATTGAATTAAAAAAAAAAAAAAAAAAAAACTGATTCGATATTTTTCGTTAGACTTTAAAGCGTGATTTTTTTTATTAATTACAAAAATATTCTCTCACGTTTTGAATACAAAAAATTACAAAATAAATTTGTATTCTAATTAATTTTTTTTTTTTTTTTCAATTAACTCTTTACCGATTTTTTCCGTCATTGTTATTTTTAAATGCTGTACCGGAAAGGGGGAAAAAAAACAGAATTTCACTTTTGCACATTTTGTTCTGCGGTTGACGTTTACTGAGTACACAGGGATGACGACGGAGTGAGAACAAAGGTAAAAAAAAACAAATCGAGAAAAGTAGAAAAACATATTCTGCTTCGTCGTTTCTTCGTCTTTGTTGATTTGTAATAATTTTTTTTTTTTTTTAATTATATATTTAAAAAAAAAAAAAAAATTATTACAAATCAACAAAGATGAAGAAACGACTAAGCAGAAAACCTACAATTCAATAATATTTTGAAAACAAGCGGCGGGAATTTCGATTTAAAAATTAAATTGTGACGATTTGAATGGTATAAACCGATAAAAAATGTAAAGAAAATAAAGCAGAAAAAAAAGAATATTTTTCACTCAAATGCGCAAAATTATTGAACCTTACAATTGAAATTTTGGAAATTGCAAAATTCTTCGTAATAGACATTTTTGCTGCTAGCCTTTGTACTTCACCGTTTTTTTTTTTAATATACTCTCTTGTTCATCGGATTTCGTAAAATTTGTAACCTACAAAAGCATGGCTGAAAATCGTTTTCGCATAAGCGAAACGATATATCATATCTTTCATTTTGTATTTCCGAATTAGAATTGCAACTAAGCCGCGAAAAATAGTGCACCCTGACTAGTTCATCGCTTTACGCTTAATGGCAAAATTTCCTTTTGCATATTTATAACGCGCAATCTAGTGTATTATTCATGCCTGATAATTACTTTTTGAAAAATAGTAGTTAATCATTACAATTCTCAAATCAAATAATAATTCGTTTTTTGCTGAAAAAACTAAGGGAGCTATTTTCCCTTAATAAGTTCCCTGTTTAAGATCACGAAGAAAGTTAACAGATACGACTCATATCACTCCGCTTGAATTTAATCATTTCCTTTCCGCCGTGCAAATGCGCATGACTATAAATTTAGACGAATAACCAACCGTACACAAAGATGTATACTTTCATTGTCCGCAACAGCATACAGAATGTTTCTACTTCGGTAATAGAAAATCATGTATATGATATGTAAAAATACACATCTCTGCTGGAGGATACGCCATTTACGTTTTGCATAAAAATCTTGTAATTACTACATTCATGAGAAATGTTTAATATAAGTTTCTCAATTCTTTCGATAACTGAAATGGAAAGCGTGGTAAAAAAAATTCAACGGTACTATCGAAGAAAGGGGAATGGAAAAGGAGATACAAAACGAGGACAATAGAAGAAAAATAGAATGAAAAAGACATGAAACGACGTTGCGGCAACAAGCGACATAAGAAACTTATAATCAATAAAGGTGAATAAACAGGTAAACGGCGACCAGCAAGAAACTGGAAACACCTCTATTTCACTTATATAATTTGATAGCAGTTTTTTTTCTTGTTTTTTACAACTTTCGCTCCTTCAGGGCTTTGTGATTGAAATGCTGCAAAATGAAAATTACCATAAACGATTAAAAATTATCTACAAAAATAAAAAGAAAAGAAAGGCCGGAATAAAAATAGTTAAAAAATAATACCGATTTAAAGAGCGCTATAAAAATATTTAAAACGATACAGCAAAAAGTGAAAAATAATTATTTGATAAGAAATAATTCAATGACCGAAAAGGAATACTGTGATTATTCTTAAACAACGAATTAATAATTATCAGAGTCGATTAAAGTTATTAAATAAATCATTTAACGGATATAACAACATAGTCGCTGATTTTCTATAAGTCAAATCTTGAAAATATTATCGAAATATTTAATTGCAATTATAATACCCATCCTTAACTAGATTATAGTCTGGAATATTGTTTATCAAATGTCTTACTTTTCAATGCAGTTTTTTAACATTTTTAGAGTTAATTTTAAAGGTGGCATTTTTTCGCCAAAAGTTTTATTTCGTAATTTTCAGGGTAAATACTTCTGAGTGATGGGAGACCAATCGAAAATACTGCTAGCTTCTATACTGCACAAAAGCCGCCTGTTGACTATATATTATTACAACGTAATATTCCCCTGTTAGTAAACGGCGCTGTTTCACGTTCGCTATCATTGAAAAATCGACATTTTCATGGTAAACTAATATTTCAGATCACTTATGTTTATCGCGAGTTCACATTTTCTACATATCCCAATGAAAATTGTTTAACTAATTTTTGTCGAGCAAAATTAAGAAAGAATTTCTCGGAAGAAACTCCTTTTTCCAACGTCTATTTTAATGTCTACTCAGACGGTGCTCACTTCATACCGACCGCTACACCTGAGAATAAACAAAAGGGACCACTCGAATTACTCGGCATAATAAAAAGTTCCGCGCGTTCGTTGTATTAAAAAATAATAAATGATATTTGTCTAAGGAGCGGGAAGTACAGTTTGATCAACTGAGCACAGGCCGTCGATTGAATTGGGCACAGACACAGTCAGCCAACTGAATAGACCTCTACTGAAGACTAACATTTCGAAAAACTTTTCAGACAACCTGTTGTTGTTTGCTCCGCCATCTCTATGTAAACGTGCTTCCTATATGTTAGTGAAAGACATATAGTTCTTTTTGAATAATTTCGCAGTAAATATAAAAGCGAAAAAAAAAAAAAAAGCCCATCTATAACCGATTTAATAGTTCGAAGTATCGTGATAAAAGTATCAACGAGCAAAAATAAACTGACGTCTCCCGCAATGTAATATTCAAGACTTCGTACGCCAACAATAGACGGAATGTTAAGACAGCGATTTGGAAAACATGAAAAAAAAAAATCAAAACTAAATTCAATAACTTTTTTACGTACATAAATTTTAAGTTGATCTTATAAATCAGGGATGAAATGCTCTTTTTTAAGAAATGTGTAACCACCTCCGAATAGCAGCTCACTAGGCGGTAAACATTTCAAAAAATGACCGAAATAAACATGCGCATTAAAATAAATACTTTAGCGAAGTCTTTAAACCTAACCGAAAAGGGTTATAAACTCGGACTATATAACAGGTAGTTTTTAAATTCCCCGCTACAGCTTATTGTTCTCATTACGCCAACATCCCCAACGGAAATTCAACATATGATTCAAAAACTAATCAATGAAAAAAGTCCTGGTCACGATCTGATCACCGAAGTAGTTTTGCTAGAACTGTCGCGCGAAGCTTTTTTTTTTATTTACTAATATATGTTTAATGCAGTCTCCGCCTGCAATACTTCCCGCTATCTTGGAAGCTCGCACAAATAGTGGCAATTCTTAAACCTGGAAAGTCACCAGAGGATGTAACTTCGTCACTTATCCCAAAATCCTGGAAAAACTAATTTTAAAAAAACTGTATCCTCCTATTATGGAGGAGAATATTATACCTGACCATCAGTTCGGATTTCGAGAAAAACATTCGACTATTGAACAGGTGTTCACCGAATCCAACGTATTATCCAAGATACCTTTGAAGCTAAGGAAATATGTGTAGGTGTATTCCTGGATATAAAACAAGCCTTTGATTAGGCATCGTGGTCTGTTATATAAAACTAAGAAAAATCTTCCTCATCCTTATTATCTTCTTCTAAAGTCTTACCTTGATGACCGAACACATTTAAATTAAATTCCGGAATGAACTATCTAACATCTATCCTGTATCCGCGCTGGTGTGCCTCAAGGTAGTGTATTGGGTCCGGTGTTCTACTAAATGTACACTGCAGACGTGCCTGACAGCGAGGACGTAACTATTGCTACATTTGCAGACGATACTGCTCTTATTGCGGCAGATAAAGATGCTGGAATAGCGACAAATTAATTACAGCTGGCGTTAGGAAAATCTGAAAGGTGATTAAATCGATAGGTAATGAGAAAAAGTGTACGCAGGTTACATTCACACTACGAAATGTATCCTGCCTACCAACTAAAACTAATGTGGCGAATGGCGAAACAATTTCGATTAGGAGTGAGGTAAAATACCTTGGGTTGCAATTGGATAGTAAATTAAGGTGGAATAAGCATGTCTCACAAAAAAGAAAGCATTTGAATATAAAGCTGGTAAAACTCTACTGGGTTACCTAAGCATTCTAGGTTGGCGATCGAAAACAAATTATTAATATATAAAATAATATTAAAACCAGTATAGACATACGGTCTGACTTTATGGGGTTGTGCTAAAAATACACATATCAATACATAAGGCCATTAGACTTATTGTGTCACCTCCTTGGTACGTCTCCACCGACACACTCCATAGAAACTTTTTAACATACCTTACGTAAAGGAAGAAATATAACTTGCCGCGCAGCGGTATACTAGTAGCCGCTTAGAAACCGATCCCAACCCTTTGGCCATCAACCTACTTGACAACAGCCGAGAAATTCGACGGCTGAAGCGGTCTAGAGTCTTTGACTTTATTTAAAACTTGAATAGATGTTCCGATAATTGTGGTGGCTCCTTAAGCGTTAATTTGCATTCCAGTACAATTTTGCTTGATGGTCCACGGAGACCAGTTGTAATTAATATATTTCATTAAAAATAAGAGTAATAATAATAATTTCATCAGTTAAACCAGTTTTTCTAACTTCCACGTTGCGGTTTCGTGCAGATTAAAGAATTTTTTTTTTTTTTTCTAGGCGTGCTACATATTGGTGGAGTAACAAAATGTATTGTGATTTCTTATCAAAACTTCGGGAGTTTGCAAAAAGTTCGAAAATGCCTAAGCAGCTGGAGTATTGCATTTTAAAAATTTAGAACAGCTTAATGCATATTTAAAAGAATATTACGAAAAAAAAGTAAAGCAGATAGTGCAACTTAAAATTTGAACCTTTCAGACCCCCTAAAAACCTCGAACAAGTCGAAGTATATGTGGCTCTAATTGACTATAATAAAACTTGTGACTGTTTAAAACATCAATACTTATTTGCGTCACTTGAAAGTTGAGGAGTTCCAGAAAACTACATAATATTAATAAAAAATATGTATAAGGACCTTAGAGCCAGAATATTAACAAATGTAGATGATCGGTACTTTGATATTAAGAAAGGAGTTAGACAGGGAGACCCATTATCACCGGTTTTGTTTAACTTTTGGAAAATATTTTTAGGAAGTTACACTACGATAACAAAGGTTTAAACATAAATGGAAAAATAATTTAGTTCTCTTGTCAAATTCCTCAGAAGAACTAAAAACTATGATAACAGAATTAGACACGATGCGGGAAAAAAAACCGGGCTTTCCATAAATATCGGAGAAACGAAAATATTTACAAAAAAAACCGAAACACTAAAATACTACAAGTAAACGGAATAGTTATAGAAATGGTAAAACAAGTAACGTAAATTGGTCAACAATTATTTTTCGAAAATCGTTCTGAAAAGGAGGTAAATATTAGAATAACGAAAGCTTGGAACAGGTATTGGACACTAAAATATATTTTTAAAGGCCCTTTTAACAATTACCACAAGAGTCTAATTTTCAGCGCCACTATTATACCCAGTTTAACATATACGGCCGTCAAACTTGGTGTCTGACATCAAAAATTATTAATAAAATAAAGGTAATACAAAATAGAATCAAACGGTCTTTTTTAAATATTAAGAAAAAAGATAAAGTACCACTCAAATTGATAAAACAAAAATTACAAAATAATATAGGCTTCAGTCAAATATATTAAAAGGACAAAATGGGTTCGTCAAACTAGGAAAAAGAAAAGAAAAAGAATTAGATTTTTATGCGACATGAAATATCCAACAAGAATGTATCAAGCGCTTAAATGGCAGAAGGAAAAGGAGCCGAAAGAATAAACGAAGCATTATAAGTAGTAGAAACACTGTTTGACAATAGAAAAAAGTGTAAAGAAGATCATTCCAATGAAAGCGAAAAGCATTCGAACATTATGTGATCAGGATTAGATAATAACTGTTGGGGTATGTAGAGGACAATATGGAGATGGCGCGAGAGAGAACCGGAAAAGTGACGAATGGAGCAAGCTGTGTCGTATACCGCTGAGATACTAGAGCGGCGCATAGATGGGAAGTCAAGAAACCAGAAATGGAAGGGAAGGCTGTATGAAAAAATAAAAAGACGAAGGGTTAGAGAATGTGGAGGAGTAGAAGTTGAACTACAATTTGTAATGCGCCGCAGTAGACAAAAAAAATTATATTGACGAATAGATATGTAGTATTAAACCTGCCGGAAGAAGAAGATAGCCGAGCTAATGAGTCAATTAACTCATTTCCTTCTATTCCGGAGAGACGAGGAATCCATAAGAAAGTAATCTGGAATAAATAAGAAAGGAAGAGATCTTGAATTAAGGAACGTATAAAAAGGATTACGTAATCGGTAGAGCGGGTAGGCAGAAGAGATGCAATAGCCTGCAGCACGGTCTGAGAATCTGATAGAATAAGAATATTACGAGAAACACTTGAAGATCTGATGAAAAGAAGGCCATGCAGGATAGCAATGGACTCGGTTTAGAAGATTGAACAGAAGGAGGGAAGTTTAAAGGACTCAGAGTGGTAAAGAAGGACAAACAAAGGCTGCGCCAACTCCACTTGAACCCTTTGAACCATCAGTGTAGATTGTAACGTGGTTAAAAAAACGAGAGTTTAGAGTTTGTAAAAATTCCGATCTAACGGCATGGTGTAGAACGGGTTCAGAACAAATAGGAGAATAAAAGCAATTAATTGGATGAAAGGGAAGGAAGAAAAATTGAAGGAAAAATACGGAAGCTTATCAGGAGTGTAGATATATGGTGAAAATTGAAGGAGTCGCGTAGAATTAGAAGACAGAATTGGTGTTTTATTGACGCTAGAGGGAATAAGAAGGAATAAGCGAGGAAGGGGAGATAGTCAGACATTTAATGAGAAAGCGGTAACCTAAAAAAGTGGAGGAATATGGGTTTCAGCTTGAATAGCAAGAGCTAGGAGAAGATTTCCGAGCTCTAAGACAAAGACGGAGACAAGTATTTTGGACGCGATCGAGCTTGAAAAGCAATGATCTGGAAGAGTTAAATGTAACAGCAGTAATCCAGAATGGAATGGATACAAGATTTATGGAACACGAGCAAGATGCACGGATCACCTCCCCAATTCGTATGTGAAAGGAACTTAATAAGGTTGAGCCTTTTAAGTGACGACACGTATATATGGTTAATGTGCTTGTGGAACGAAAGACGACTAAAATACTCCCAAGTAACGGAAAGAGTTAGCAAGGGGGATTGAACCATTATTTAAGAAGAGACCAACTGAGGAAATAGTAAAGACAACAGTTTGGGGAGATAGAAAGGTGAATATATCCAATAAAATGCTTTCCAATGAGATTCAAAATACTCCGCGAATATCGTATAAGGGGAAGTAGTCAGAGATGGTCGAAATGGATATATTCGTTGAAATATGGCATTAAATGTTTTTCATGATTACAATACTTCCTTCACTCTGCGTACAATGGAGTAAAAAAGATAAACAAAAAAAAATCTCCACATGCCCGCTCTACTCTAGAAAGTGCTAGTAGAACGGCTGCTTTGAGAATTGCTCGTGATGCCGATGGTGGCGCGGCGCTGCTAATAAGTCCGTTACTGCTCACGTTCAGCTCTGAAATACAACGGCGAGCATTATTATCGTTGGTGTTTATTTTTTTCTGTCAACGTTGAATAGAATGATGCTAATATAATCAGCCCATTACCTAAATAGCATACAGACCATTTTTTGTACCGTAATTGTTTGACAGAGGCACACAAGCCGCCTGAGAACTGTTTTTCACGCTGCACGTATTTTATGCAATAATATTAAAATGTTAGCAAAATCTGTATATAATAGAACTTTGCACACGACCGAAGAAGTTGGAGCGAAAAAAAATTTTGAAAAAAGCGAACACATGAACACGATCTCTTTTTTGTTCTTTGGGCTTTGTATATTCACGCGAAATTAATAATAAAGAACCCTGCAAATATTGAGAAAAGTCAAAAACAAAAAAAAAAAAACAAAAATAAAGAAAAACTGTATCGGGAAAACCGAAATTATTCCGAAAACGACGTTGAAGAGAGTTAATAATATAGTTTAGACATTTACCTTGACAATGGATACTAACATAATCGGGTCTATCCAAGTCTCTGCCTCGAACAAGTAAATACTTTGCATGATCCTGTGCAGAGGCCGACAACGGTATATCCGAGGCAGTCCGTAATCGCATAAACACAACATGGCTGAAATGGAAAACTTTAACCGGCGTGCAGTGCGACAGACGCATATTCCGTTAAAATCCAAAATCTACCGAACAGTCATTCGTCCTGTTGCCTTGTATAGCGATTGGCCAGTCCTAAGGCGAGAAGAAAAATCACTAGACGCAATGGAAATGCGAGTGTTAAGATGGCCAATGTGCATCCGTCTATCAAATACTAAATACTTGGGTATATTAATTGATAATAGCTTGAAATTTTACAATCATCTTAGTAGTATTAAAACTAAGTTAACTAGATTTTTGTTTATCTTTAATAACCTTTATAATAATAATAGCAAAGTGAACTATACCAAAGGGATTATTTTATTATATAGGGCATTCATTTGACCAAACTTACTATATAGTAGCATAATTTACGCAGATATGATTAAACTTAGTAGATTTCAAAAAAAGTGTTAGCAAGTTATCAAAGAGAGTACTAGAGAGTCATTAAATTAATTAAATCATATAAAACGGTAAGTTATTTAGCGTGTCAGTAGCTGGAATTATGCCACTGCAGTTTGAAATTAGTAAACACATAAATTTATTTCGCATTAAATATTACTACCTGCTCGCTTAACTTCAATAATGCCTATTACGAAAATGGTGTAAATTTACCTACGAGCAATAAATCCCGTTTATAACGTAAAGCAGTTTAAAAGATTATTACATGACTATTACCTAACGCAATATCAGACCATGCGGGATAATTGTAATAACAGTATATAACTTACACACACTTTCTTCCCTAACATTAATTAAGTAGAATGATATAAATTACATACCAAATTTTTTAACGTACAATTCCTTATTGGTCACGGAAATTTTAAAGACTATCTACACACCGATTTAAAATTGCTGATTCGCCAAATTGTATTAAATGTAACTTTCCCGATACGATTGCTCATACCTTAGCTGGATTTAATAGCACTGATCTCCATTTTCAGTGCTCAGCAGAAGAGACTTAGTGTAATTAAGAATTTTCAACTGTTTACTGATTTTACCGTTACAGAAATTAATTTCCGTAAACAACATACACACTTGTATTAATTATCGCAATCAATATTATGGATCCGATTTGACACCAAAAACTTTATTGGATGGGTCGTTTTAACTTCACAATCATACAAGTTAATATATTTGCTTCATCGGTATTATCCCTCCCGCCAAAAAAAAAAAAAAAAAAAAAGAAGAAAAAAAAATATACATTCGTCTGTCCGACCGGATCAAAAATGAGTGTATTCACGCGGCAACGGGAGTTGCACTCATCTTAAGTAAACTCGGAGAGAAACGTCTAAGTTGGTATGGGCATGTAATACGAGCTCAAAAAACCGAAAATGGTTCATTTCCCGGTAGAAGACCGGTAGGTAGGCCAAGACAAAGATAGTTCGATGTAATTACAGCGGATATATCCATTCATAGCGATAAGTCACGGTAGCCGGAAACGGTCTATTTACACGACAGACACCGTACCGACGGGATTATTGAAGAAGAAGACCGCTAGTGGACATTTTTACTCTCATTTCAGGAAATAACCCGTTCCACCGATTGATTATTTATTTAAAATCACAGTAATTTTTATTAAACTGAAAGGCGCGAGCAAAAATTACAAAATAGGAACAGAAAAAGGAAAATTTTTTATTTTTTATTATACAATAACTCGGGAGTAGTCTTTTGGTAATGTTTCCATAAATTTCGTTGAATTTACAACAAGCATTTAAAACATGTTAGCAACCACGAAAAACAAAAACAAACTACCTACCGGGGGGGGGGGGGCAGACTTAATTTATAAAAAGACCTCTAAATTGAATAATATTTTTTTGACAAATCAGTGGCGAATTCAGCTGAAACATCATCCTCTTCTTTCCCAATAACTCGGCTGGATTTTTAATTCCGCTACTTTTAAAAGTATTACAAAACGAGAGGACCACCTACTCATTATTCAGAAAGAATAGAACAACAAAACGCGCGAACGCTGTCTAGATTAAACTTATTTAAAAGAGAGAGATGCAAATTGACCGGCAAGTTTGAAGACGCTTTCGATATGGAAACAACAGCAATCTGCCTTATCAAACGGCTCTATGGCTGGCCTATAATATTATAAATATATATGCATATATATTTATATATTTATATATATGTATATATATATATATACACGACTAGCGGAAAATGATAAAAATAGAGTAGAGACGTAGTGACACAACTACAAAGCTGCGTCGCTTTAACGGAGATAACTGGGTCAATATCAGTTTACATCGTTATTATTAACAAGCCGGCAATAAAAGTTGCTCGGAATAGACGAAAAAACGGTCGCCGAATTTAAGCGAGGGCTTAATTGTAAGCGCAATTAGCAGTTGAAACGGATCGGTCGCTTTCAAAGTAGTCGCAAAACGTTCTCTTATATTTATCATTTAGCGGGAAAATTTTTCAGCTTTTTTACAGTTGGATCGGCGAAAAATTTATTGCCGAAATCGCCGAAGCCATCGTCAAAAGACTAAATGATATTTTTTGTATAAACGATGCGCGCGAGCGGGGGTGGTTATAAATAAAATTGGAATTTCCGCAGAAGAGGATCATCGTGGCACGGCATTTATCCCCCCGGGGGGTGGGACGGGTAGGGTGGGAGGGGGCGGTATAGGAGAGCGGTACGAATTATTTATAAAATTTAAATATTATTAACCGAGTTGTTGGCGAGCCGATGACAAATGTGCCCTGTTGCCGAAACGTCGTTTTTTTCAGTGCTGCCCTAAAGGTTATGGTACGGCGTTGGTGCAAAGGCAAGGGACCACTCAGCAGCCGCTTGATGCTCCGACGGTAGTGGTGCAGCAGACTGAGGCCAGCGGACTGCTGTTCTATTAAAATTGAGATCACGATTTCGGCGAAATATTCGCGTAATGCAATTTAACGGAATTATTTTGCCTATAAAAAATTCATCCGACGTTCGCGTTATTTTTTTGCTCGCCGCTTCACATGCGTGTGTGTGCGTGCGTGTAATCTCGCCTATTTCTCATCATTTTGCGGACTCTGTTTGAATGCTTTGATTTACATCTCCTAGCTCTCATATCTTTCGCCTCTGAATGCCTCTGTGCACACTCCGGCATGCGTGTCATACACTAAAGTGTTCTCGTTAAAGTATGGCTTTTTTTTTTTGTTCTCCTATTTTCCCGGAAAATCATCATCTCCGTCGTTCAGTGTATAAGTTTGGCAAAACGGACAGGTCATATCAACTTATCTCCTTATTCCGGTATGCCACGTAATAATTTTGTACAATTAGCGAGATTGACACTAGAGTAGAGTTGGTAGTCTAACATCGTGACCGGTGCCTCGTTGTTGTACGATTATTTTTCACTTTCGTGTTTTGTGTAAACCACTTATCTAAAATTTCGATTTAGAAAATAAAAAATACGGTATGCGTAAACTTACCCACTTTTTCTTCTTTTTTTTTTCTTCTTTTTCAATCCATGTTTTAAACCGAATTGTTTGGGTTCGACTAAATTTTACGGAAATGTACTTATTCGGATTTTTATGCGATCTAGGAATTTAGAAACAATAAAAGAACTAAGAACTAGAACAATAGAGGTAGATCAGGCGGCGATAAAGAACACTACATCTAACTGGTACAAGTTTTAACAACATACGTATCTAATGGAATAGCGAATAGGACACTCGGCTGGCCCCGAGTTTTATAGTCGTTTGTATATTACACTAGTAACTTTATCTGAAATCTCTTTTCTCCAATCTTAACTTCGTTTACCTTGCTATACAGCCCTCTCCACCCACTTCTTCCTGGTTTAATAATTTTCCCTGCATCAGCCGTTCTGTTATTTCTTCCATAATTCGCCTCCGCTTTAATCACAGTCTGCTTCCCTCTTTCGTTTTAATATTGTTCAGTCTCCCTTGTGTCCATTCCATCCTCCTATCTTAAATTTGACCTGTAATGCAAATCACCTCTTATTCGAATGCTCATCTATCTCCTTAGAGAGCGCAGTCCTTTATTCTAGTTTGCTTGGCCTTGGCCTCCCGACCCCTTACTGTGCCCACTACATTCTTGTTCTTCCTTCTCCTTCTGTTGTTCCTATATTGGCTACCTTCATTTCTTCTGTTTCTAGTCGCTTCCTGATATAATTTTAAGTCCCTACGTTTCATTATTTGTTAGTCCTTTGTGTTGGGTAAATGTCCTGTGTTAACGCGCCCAAAGATAAAAAAAAAAAAAACACTTCAGAATTTAAAAGTAATAGGTTTTTAAGTGTTTTCTTTTTTTTTTTTAGAGGCCGGGTGGTTTTATCATCCCACATTTTAGTTTTTCAGAATCCTTTCGCCTGCCTCTTTTCCATTCCCCTTCCTTTCCTAATTGTTTCCGGAGAAAGGTCCGACGAACCCAAAATAAAAAAAGCGTCGATATTTATCACAAATATTTGCAATGCTGTATTTCGCCTGCGATATTTTCGATCGATCCTAGAGAAACTGGCACAAATATAGTGCCAGTGCCGAAACCAGATAAAACTCCGGATGATCAGGTACATCTATTATATCCTTCCAAAGTACTTGAGGAAATAATTTTTTGAAGCGGATAATCCTGAAGATTTCAGAGTGTCAAATTGGATTCTGCAAAAACTATTTTTGACCAGTAGGACACCGAATTATACGTCTTATGTGCAACGGAGCTTTGTCGTTGAAAAAACATGCGTAACTGCGATCTTCGATGAAGCCTTTGATGATGGCCAGCTGCCCTACAAACTCGAGATGAAAATATTTCCTCATCCTTACCGGTACAAAATTCCAAAATGAATGTTCCAATAATTCGCATGTAACACGGATCACATGTCAGATGTTTTACCTTAAAATATTCTGATTTATCAGTATATGATAATGTTATTATAAAAATGTTTATGTTTACAGACGACGCAGCTCTCTCGTAGTTGTAGACACTATGATGATAGCACAGCACTTTCATAAAATTGCAAAGATCAACAACATCAGCTGAAAGTAAAACGGTCCACAAAAGTAAGCAATTTATATATCGAAAAATTCACCAGTGGCTCACTTAAATAAATGGAAAGCACAATTACCGAAGAAAATAACATCAAGTGATTCAGGGTGTATTAGCGAAAATTCATATTTCATAAAAAAGAGAACGTCTCGAATTAACATTTACTAGAACACTATACATACATACATACATATATATAGGGGTGGTTACCCTTGACGGCGGGAGCCTATCGTTGCAAAATATAACCTTAATCTAAAACTAATACCTTCTTGGACTTCTATTGCGAGCAAACGCAAAGGCCGTCACAGACTTGTCCCCTACCCAGCTTGTAAAGTGTCTAAACGTTATGCATTGGAATTTTAATATTCCATATATGAAAGTAAACGTACTTCTAGGCGATATGAAAACGCAACATTCGATAGGAATCCTTAAATAGAACAAGCAATAAATGGGGAATACTGTTATGACGTCTCGGAAAGCATATTATATTTCGGATCGATTGCTGGATGGCCGCCGGGCCGCCAGGCCGCCAGTTGTAATCCAAAAATTTACCGTATAAAAACAAAAAAACTTCTTTAGACGTGTTGGAGACAAAATTTTACTGCACAGCGACACGCACAGCACGCAATCAAATGCGACATCGTGAAATTTTAAATGCCTACACCCTACTATATCTGCTACATAAATTTTTTTTCCATGAAAATGGCTAATATAAACAAATGTATAATTATTAGAAATACCGTTATACTGTGCGATTTTTATTTTTAGGAAATTTCGAAAACTTTGTAAAAACGTTTTAATAAAATTGTAAAATTATTTGAGGTTATCAAATACGAATTTCCCAATTAAGATTTAAATTAGTAAAACGAATATCTTCTTCTATTCCTCAATCTTTCGATTGGTGGTCAATCTTCTTGGTGGAAGTACTATGCTTAGAATCGCGATGCTTTTAAATCTCTAGCTTGCGCTTTCCGTTTCATTAACTGGTAATTAATATCAGGAATAAAAATAATTTAATCAAATCGAATCAAATCATCGTCAAAGCAATAGACTGGACGGACAAAAATTACGAGAAACACAAGTCTATTAGGTGAATGAAAATTTTGAACAGTTGAAGAACGATGTGATAAAGTACAGACACCGTTAGAATTAAAGAATCAATGAAAACATAAGCGTAAAATATTAGAAAACAAAAAAATAACACAGCTATAATATAGTCAAAATGAAGAGTTTATAAGAAAATTTACTTTCAATATAACAATATACAATCAGATACGGTGGATAGAAAAAACTCAGATACCGGAATAACCGACGCAGATGGCAAGGAAAGAACAAAAGGTGTACAATTACGAGTTGAAAGACTAATTAATAGAAGCGAAGAGCAGAAAGAGGAACGTTATGAAGCGATACGGGTGCGCTCAAATATGTAACATGTGGTCAGCGTCACCTATAAAGTTGTGGGAGGGGGGCGCAGTTGACCGAGTGAAAAAAGGGCTAGAGAGAAGCGGAATAGAGATGCAGGAAGCAAATTGTGTTCAAAGCGTAGACGAAAGATTGCAGAGAGAGAGAGAGAGAGCAAATTAAACGCTGCGTAGAGGGAGACCTAGTGATTAAGGCGCTTGGCTACTAAACCAGAGGTGTCATAGGTTATCGAGACTTGTCTCGTCCCGGATCCGAATCGCTCCCAGGTTTACCCAGCCTTAAATAATTAGGTACCGGAGAAATCTGGGAAAGTAGAGGCGGTCGAGAGAAAGGAATTTTTCCCTTACTCTCATTAGTGCCGTTGGACTTTGTACACTGTGAATCTTAGCTTCACAATCCCCGACGCCCTATCAAGGCTGACTTGCTTTACTTGCTTTATCAGGGTTGTTTTATAAGAGAGGTAAAAGTATGATAAAAAAAAAGCAAATGTATTAAAACAACGGCGCTAGAAGATAAAAAGGGAGTAGCTGGAAAGCTACCGGATAAGAAAAAATGCTTGATCCGACAATTAACCGGAGTGTGCAGTTTGTGGGGGGCTATAGACATGTTTAATTCCAATAAGTAAATAACATCGCTCAATTTTTTTTTTTTTTTTGGCCCGGCGAGAAATCATCTGGCCATTAACAACTTCAACATCGTCCAATTCTTATTCTAATCATTCTTACGATTATATGATTCCTTTTTTGTCTTCAATATGTCTAATTTTTTTACTTGTTCGCCAGCGTATACACAGTCTAGTGTCACATTCCTTCACCTAACTTTGCCGGGTTATTCTCAAAAATTATTTCATCTCGCCATTTTGATTTTTCACCACCTTAATTTCGCTTTGATTAAAAACGTCTGCAGCTTTCAGCGCCATCGGTTTATCTGTTTTTTCCACTTGATTTTATTTAAACTTTTATTTAAACTCGCTCCAACAACATAATATTTCGAAAAATTTGTATTTTATTTCTGTCTAAGGAAGAACAGTTAAACGAGTCAACGAATGATTCGATTTGCAAAGCTCGACTGTTCAACTTTCTAGCCCTCCCAGTTCTCTGTTTTGGTTTCTTTCCATTCCGTTCAGTCGTTGTTCTTCTCGCTTTCGTTTCTTTATATCTCCGCCTCACTGTCCCCTCCGGAACTCTGATTTTCCTTTTGAATGTAACGCAAACCATGCTTTCTTCGAATGTTCAGCTGTTGTTAGCGGATGTTCCCTTTTGTATTCGAAAATCCCGGCTCCTTACAGTGCTTCCTTTATTCTTTCTTTCCGATCTCCATCAATAATTCCCTTACTTCAAAATTCTTTGTTCTTTCCATTTCCTATCGCCTCGGAATCTAATTTTCTAGCATAATACATTCAAGAAACTTTTTGAAAGTATGCTGAAGAAGCACCTTGTTTGGTGGCTGGGACGTAATAACTTACTTTCTTTTAACGTGTTTGGCTTTCAGCTAGGAATTGTGTGTTCCTGCCGATTGCATTAGCCTTTTTGCTTTACATATTTATAAATCTTTCATTCATAAACATTAAACGATAGCTTCTTTTATCGATGTTTCTTCAGTCTTCGACAACGTTCATTTCCCAACTCTGAAAGATGCAATTGCGGCAATTAACCTTCCAGTTAATTTCACCTCCGTAACAATTAATCTTATGACGATCGTACTATCCATATTTCCTCTTCGTTAAATCACACGAAGTGTTGCTCTGCTCCAGGACTCCTCTCTCAGCCCTACTCGTTTTAACCTTTTGCACTATTATTATTAGAGTTTGTTGTACATATTATTTCAAATTATTGTAAATTAAACGTAGACATTTTTATAAAATAATATATTTAAATTTGCATTATATCTCTTCCTTTAAACTCCCTTTTCTAATTCTTTGCTGATGGTATTCTTCTTTTTTCCTCCTCTTACGACATCGCTGTTGCCAACGAAGCGTTTAATTCTTCTTTGATATTGCACTAGAGTGCATTCTCTGTTTTTTATTAATTTTTCTATTTCTCTTTCTAAATCTCTTCTTGCATGGTTTTTACTCTTCGCCCCTACAATCACACTTCTGTCAATATATATATCCTTAAATCGGATGCCTTTCCCTCGTATTAATTGCTTCTGCTATCTTGGTGTTTACACCTTAATAGTTGCTAATATTTTCCGAGCATATTGAGAAGGACCGGCTTTTCTCGGCAAGAACAATTTTTAAACGATGAAAATTACGGACACCAGTGATACATGCGGTGTATCACAACCGAAATAGCCCCGGCCCCGCAGAAAGGCTTTTTCGTCAATAATAAAAAAAAAAAAAAAATCGCGAGAAATGAAAACATTGGCTATTAAAAAAAACCTGATTATTAAAAAACCTCGCGATCCCGCCGTTTCGGTCACGTCACCGGTGATGTCATGATGACCCACCCCACGTATCCAACAACGAAACTTTTAATATGAAGACGCGTATATTTTTAGCGAAAGTTAAAAAAAAACGTAACGGATGCGTGAAATTTAACAATGAGGACTAGAAAAAAAGCGACTACAAGACTACTTGCCTATGAAATTTTAATAACAGACTGAAAAAACGTGCAGCATGGCGTTTAAAATTTAACGGACAGTAACGCGACTATAATGAAAGCTGCCACGCGTGACCACGATCGAGAGCGAAATAATACGTGCCTAGTATACTGTGTGTGTCGTGACAACGTTATCAAAAGCTACGTAGAAGTTTCCAGAATATTCAAATAATACTATCGCCAAAATTACCCTGCCTAACTTATACCGAATTTTTCTATAATGCTGCTCGGCACAGCTTTTAAACGACGCGAACTCGCACCAGATTCATATAGTAATCTCCGCTATCGGCCGCTACCAACAATTCACACGCAGACACAACTGTCCGTTCGGCCGAGTACGAGAATTTCGGTTTTTTTAGCCGATAAGCATGAACAAAACCGGTGTTCGAAAGACCACGAATTAATGATTTTACCGCAGGAAATATTTTATAATTCGAACATGACTAAAAGATCGCGCTGCAGGTATCGAATCCGTCTCAATACTAATTATCTTTCTTGTTTCACCATTAAAAGACTGAACTTGCTGAAATCCTTATCATCAACCAAATAGGGGTGATCTACTCATTTCCTTGTATAGAGAGGTTCATTATTCGCTCCGAGTTTGATTACTGTTCATTTAGCTGTGGTTGAGTCGGCAAATCCCATCTTTCCAAATTGGATAGAATACCCATAATTCCTTCCTCCGTCCATGCTTCGATGCTCTTAAATCCTCTCCTGTTTCAGTAGTGCTTGCTGAATTTAATACCGCTTCACTCTCAGTTCGAAGATCTTATTTCGGCTATATCGTTTTCTTTCTAAACGTTTACCTTTCATTTCCTCTCTCAACATACTACATTTCCATCGCCGGAAACTTTGCTCCTAATAAAATTCCTATCTTAGCCCTTATCTCTCGTCGTCTTAATTATTTTTCGTCCCATATAGTTTCCCGTAATAATCTTCCTTCCTTTTCCATTAATTATTTCGATCTCTTACAAAAGTATATTTTCTTTCTAATTCCTCCAGGTCTACGCCCTAGAGGCGGTTATTAAACAGGAATTTCGCACAATACTATCAGTTCCCTTTTTTATTCTCCTGTCCTTATCTTCACTAATGGCTGTAAAGAGTCTGATGGTACCGGGGCTTTCTTTATTCTTCCTCATTTAAATTATTCCGAAAATCCGCTTTTCTGTTCTATTTTCACATATAAACTATTGACTACCCTACGTGCGATTATTTATATTTCCTCTGATCGTAACTACTACCACTATCTGACAATTTACGACTCCATGAGTGCCCCTCGGGCCATCTTCCTCTACCTCTTCCAGCTTCATCATATTTTCTCTTATTCATAACCTGTTCTTTCATCGCTCTATTTCCTGCTCATAGGGGCATAGAAGCATAATTGCTTTGAACCGCGTTAACATTATACTTTTTTAAATTTATCATTATCATTTCATAAAGTGTTTTTATATGTGTTTCATTTTAATTAGTTGGCTCTTCTTCATATCGTTTCTGGGTGGAAGCCCTTGGATAACAAGCCCCTCAAACACACACACACACACACACACACACACACCAAAAAAAGTGGTTGGGTCAAAGCCAAGAGCGAGCCCCCCTTAAAAGAAAAATTTCTAGCCAACAAAATAACTCTTATCCGTCCACATCCGCTATCAACCATTTTTACCAATGAAGCGGCTACAATAATCTAATCAAACCACTTTTTTCACTATAATCGATAGTACTTCAAAATCTAAAACAATTGCGTCCGTAATATTAGTAAATTATAGATTTAAATATAAACTGTAATTTATGATATTAAATGGCGAGAAAATCCAGAAATTGAGAACGATAAGACACATTCGAACAAAAAGACGATTATTAAAATTCACGTAGAATCCTATAACATTGACATTCAATCATGTATGTATTGTGTTTCAAGGCGGTGTTAACTAAATGAAACAATTACAAAATCGGACGCGAATGATTAATTTTCAAAAAGCTGTCAGAGTCTGAACGAAAAAAGAACGCAGAGAACTACGCTTCGGTGATGTCATAAAATTAATCGTAACAAGAAACTTTCGTGGCCATTACTTTGAGGGCAATCATAGTCTTCGCGCCAAAAGCGAGCCGTTTTTTTTTAATTTCTTTTTTCAGATAGTAGTATGATTCGTCGTATATGGTCTTTTTATTTTTATTACATCCATATTTCTTTTCCATTTTTTTTTTGCCATATACTTCTTTCTGATTAAAAAAGAACCAAAAATAAGAAAAAAGAATGAATGTATAATAAGCGAATAAAAAAAAAAAGAAAGGAATATTTTCGAAAAGATTTTATTAGTTACAGATAAGCTAAACCGCACTATAATCTGCTTGGCGACTGCGAGAGACAAGTTACAGTGTTCAACCGGAATTCGTGTGGATATTTAAAAACATTGTTACGACCGGCAGACCGCTAAAACCGCAAACCGCAATTACCCACTCAGCGAAATGTTGTAGTCGTGGCACTAGAGCGTGTAATTAAATTACTCAACAGCTTTTTCAGATGAAATTTATAGACGTTTGTGTGAAAATCGCACGCATGAATTTTTGCCAAGATCATGATCAACGGCTGTTGACATTGCGAAATCCTGACATTAAACTATGACGTAATCATCGTCGAAAACTTTGCTCGTCGCTAAATTAGCAGAATTCTGACACCGGAAAAAATTGTCTTAAAAGTTGCTAAATCTCGGTTAAATTAAATCCGAGAGAACAAGAAGGAGGGCAAAAGAAAAAGATGACTGTTCAATCTGTAATAGAGCGGCAGCCAATATATCGGGCGAATGATGCTTAACAGCATCTAGTCGCGATATAATCTGCTCTAGACAAACTCTCGAGCGGTTTCCTAATGGGATACATGAGCGAGCAACTACGGACAGCAGCGCATAATCATAATCACGTACGCATCGGTTGCAGCATGTTAACTGAGTCGTAAATAACGGGTCTTTTTTGCGAGAGAACGATTCGTATACGGGGACACGAACCGGCGATGGTATCGACTTCGAAGCCAAATTCGAACGATAAATAACGCCTCCTTACCGTTCACTCAAACGCATCAGTTCGTACGGGACAAGCGCGTTGCTGGAACGGTTGCAAGCGAAAGCGCCACTCGGTGATCAACGGAAATTATGACACGCAACAACTACAAAACAGTGTTCGCGGGACGGTAATGATTTTGTTGACGTACAAAATGGTGTCGTCTCTTTCAGTAATCGCTTAAAATCCCGGCCGCTTTTATCTGTCAGTGTGATCGTCGCCGCGATCGCCGCAAATAATACAACAGCGAAATATTTCAGCGATGATGCTTGTGCGGACCAGAAATATACATATATTATCAAATTCTTCTTCTTAGTTCACAGTGCTTTTATTTTTCATTTTTTTTTCATCTTTGAACTGGTGTACTTTTCTCAAAAGTTACCACAACGCATTTACATGTGATTCTTGAATGCCGATCGTGAACGAATTTGCGTGTTTTCTTTACTGACCCGTTCTTAATCAGTGTCCAGAATCAAAGCACGCGCCTCTACCTTTTTTCTTTCTTCGGTTGTTTTTGTATATGCATAAACTTTTATAATATTTCTGCGTTGTTAAAAGTCAGCGGTAACCGACAAAGAGTCTTTTCGGGTGTTGGCGAAACTCGCAAATGTTATCTTAAAAACAAACGTAAATACGCAAAAAGACACACCGATCGAAAGGCTTAGAGCATGGACGGAATTACAGCACCGTTTACTTCCGGCCAGAGATTATGCTAATCGCGAAATATATCTTCATCTCTGCGCTAGCTACACATTTGTATGCCTACTAACCATTCTTAACGGAGAAAGTGAAGAATTGTCTCAGTGCTGGTACGCATTCAGTGTGGCGTATTTGTTTTGCTTTTCTTTCTTTTTTT
The DNA here is from genome assembly GCA_039619475.1 of Icerya purchasi. NCBI lineage: Eukaryota > Metazoa > Arthropoda > Insecta > Hemiptera > Monophlebidae > Icerya > Icerya purchasi. Next base: position 354,621,814 of record CM077115.1, read on the forward strand.
TTTTGTTTTATACTAAGGCGGGGGAAGATTAAGGGGGTAAAATTAATCATTTGAATAATGAAAATAAATTTAGCTGAAAGTTTAATACTCTCTCTACGCGGTATATATCTGAATTAAGTGTCGGTTTGTATCTTGTAGCAACTGTGTAAAATCAACGCAGTTTTCAGCAGCAAACCCTGTGACGTAAATGCACCGCTTAGCGAACGAAACATCTTGTCCCAGGGTACCCCAGAATTGCACCCAAGGTATTTCCAAACATGAAATACCAAAAAAAAAAAAAACAGAACTGCTCTCCTTGTTTAACTTACTGCCATTACTGCCATCGCTGCCTCTATGCTGCAGTTTTTTGCTACTGATTGAACAGTACATTAAAAGAGCTAGGAACTGGGTACAGTCATAATCATTTGCGAACTGTTCATGAAACCAGCTCTTTTTTAAAATCTGTTCTTTAAGAACAGTCAGCTCCTGAACGAGCCATCACTAATTATCACACAGAAGAAAGCGACTTTTAATCATTCGTAATTACTTCACCGATTTCACGAAAATTCGACAATCTCTTTTAAACGGTGTGCGCGATTTTTCAGCAGACGGTCTATTAGGGACTTGTATCTGTAATTTCGGTTATACTTTTCCAGCTGCCTTTCGGAATTTTGATGTTCTCGTGTCCTGGACATTAAACGGTATTGAAGTTGCGCGTTTCCCACCAATAAGGGTGATTATTTAACAGAGCTAGAAATGGTGTTATCGATAAATTAATACATTTCCAATTTAAAGCGGAAGACAATTACTACATATTGCAAGATGACATACTTCTTAACAATATCGAAACCTTTTAAAACCGATAAGAAATTCAGCGGTCACTACTCTAGTCTATATTAACGCTGTTCTTGATTACAGTGCTATTTTAATAGCACACTGAAATGCTATTATTCATTTCCTTAAATGTAATAAACATATATCAGTCCAAAAACGTGGTAAGTCAATTTAAAAATTAGTAGTTAATATTTAATTATACAAAATTGTATGTAGAATAGGAATCCTTCAGCTTTAGTTCAAACCACAAAAACAAATTCAAAAAGAAACGAGCAGGAGTTAGTCGCTTTTGTTTGATGGCTTAGTGCGACTACGATTTTCTTGTTATATTCGAAAATATTGTCGAGTAACCTTGTCGATGCGGAAACATTTAATGTAACAACAGGTAACCCGACGAATAAGTAAATATACAGCCCTCGACGAATGAGCAGCAAACAAACAATGCACTTATGTAAAAAATAATAATTTATCGGTGTGTGAGATTTGCGCCTTAACCTTAATGTCGATATAATTAGTTAATTTTTCTTTTTCTTTTTCTTTTTTTACAGCGTACGACTTTCAAATTAGTCGTGTGCCTCCTCGGTACATGGCAGAATTTGCTGTTCTACTGGAATGGAATGATTCTTGAAAAGAAAGCTTTATGGTACTGTCTCGAATTTTCCATCTCACCGTTCATGCAGCTTGCATCTGGTTGTCGTAGATATTTTCTTTTCACCATCATAAGCTGCACCACGTGTTGTCGCCAGACAGTGCAACTCTGAGCGTTCGCACCGCTTATTTGTTTATTATCGCCTGACCTACTTCGTAACGTGCTGGTTAATGCTACGACTGTAAACAATGATTTTCCGGAAATTAAGCAAATCTTCTTATGCCAAAACTTTTTTATGTAAGCCCTCATCTTCGTTTGTTTGTTGTTTTCTTTTTATGTAAAACACCAGTGGGTAACTCTTCCAGAAAATGTAAAATCAAATGAAAGTTCATCGAAAATTTTACATCGAATTTCTAAAGTACGTTTTGACGGTTTTCAAAGTGCGTCGCTTTTACTACCGGCTATAGCGCTGAGTGGGGAGGGTCATGTCTAGGAGTATTACACTGCTCGAGGTAAAAACCGACTTAAACCATTCTCGGTATAGTGTATCGAAAACAAATTTTACGCGCTATTCAGGACTGCGTCGAGCTAGTTACAAAACCGAAGCAATAATGAATACAATTTTTCCAACTAGTTTCGTCATTATGGTTGTTCCGATATTTGCCACTTTCTTTTTAACTCCCTTTATTCATTAATAACTTACGCGCGTGAAAATTTAAGGTCTTACGTGTAAGTTTCAAAAAAAGGTAACGTAAACAATCAGCGGTAGAAAGATTAGCTTCTGACTTGCTAAATATATATATATATATATGTCATTCGCTTTAAGAAACCATAAAAGCATGTACTAAACGTATCCTTTATAGGTATCGAGAATTAATTTTCACTTCAAAAACTATAAGAGAAGAAAACAAGGTCAGTCAAGCGTGATGTTTCATGCGCTCAAAGTTATTTCGTATGATCGGTTAAAGACAACCATAATTTACATTTACATAATATTAAATTCCAAAAAATTTGATTTTTCGCGTCGTAAAGAGGGTGGAACACATTAGTTTTCGCGCTTTTTTGAACTTTTTTCCAATTTCAAAGGTTTCGTTGAGAAAATGGAATATGGTTTCATGTCCGACAAATAGCGCCCTTCCCAACGATAAATAAAAAATAGGGATATTTCCATCTATAAATCACATGTCGGGAAAGAAATGTATGTTTTTTTCAAAAATTTCGAGGTCCCCCGAGGGGATAATTTGAAAGTTGGAAACTCGGATACTATAAACTAGGGAAAGATACGGGGATGCGCGTATTTTTAACCTTCTTCAAAATTTTTAATTATAATACTCACTATTCAAAGGGGGAACGTCATTTTTACGCTTTTTTCAACTTTTCGCTAACTGCGATGGTTTCGCTAACTGCGAAGGTTTCGCTAGGAAAATGAAATTCGTTTTCAACAAATAGCGATCTCTCTATTAATATGATCATATGCCTGGAAAAAAAAAAAAATTTTTCTAAAATTTCGAGCTTTCGGCGTCCTGAAAGTCTAAATATAAAGTTGTAAGATCGGCGATAGTTTTCCTATAAAGCGGTCCTTTATGTTTGAAATAGGTTTTGTTTTCCTCAGCTATATTATTCGGGCTTTTACTTACATAAACATCCCTCTTTTTGCTGTTTTTGTCTTAGGGTGGGGGGGTGTAATTTTTTAACTGAAATTTTCTGATTCTATGAAACAGCTACTGCGTGTTGTTTTATATTTTTGGAATTTCACTTTTTATGGGTGATTTTTGAGGTCTTTTTTTTCTTGAACTCATCAACCAAGGAACTTCACCCAGAAACAAATAGAAAGGAAAGAAGTCGGTTATATTTTAATCCGATCAGAAATCTTTGATAAAAAGGAACAAATAGCAGGAATAACTAGTGGGGAAGGAAGGAAAAAGAAAGAATATAAGAAGCACAAAAAGGAGTCTAAGCCTTAACAAATAGAAATACAAAGCAGAGCGCTCCACAGAAAGAGATGAACACTGGAAGAACAAATGATCGGCGTCGCAAATAACTGCATCATCAGGATGGAGAGGACAGTGTGGAGAGGAAACTAGGGGAAAGTGAAATCTGGAGGAAGGCAGCAGAGAATGGTCAAAACGCACACGAACAACAGAAGGAAAAAGAGGGATGCAAAAAAAAAAAACATGAATACAGGGAGGAAGAGTAGGCTGAACAGACAGATGAAATGAATAATTATTAGAAAAGGAGGAACTTGATACGAAAGTGCTTACATTTGAGCTCATTTTGAATTCCATTTGGTATTTTTGCCTTCCATGGTAATCGGTCAGTTCGAAGTTGTTGTAGATTGGCTCAGAGAATTTTATGTGTAATTTGTGATCTACGTTCGTGAGTTATAGATGTATATTTGATATTTCTGTCGTGTTTAACAGCGTAATTTAAACATTTTCGTAACGATAACGAATACAATATGCACATAAATGTAACAGCAGTGTAAAGTCTTAATATTGGCAAAGGAAAAAATCATGTCTGATTTTAACATTCGTGAAATGTAAAATTTTGAATATGTGCGCATGCAGTAAAATCTATACTGAAATTTTATATTATTTATTTTTAGATTGCCACTAAAAATGACACTCAACGAATAATTATTTAACATTCTCAATTTACGTTCTATAAATACAATAAAACAAATATTTAATCGACATCATAAATTTTCTGTAACAACGGCGTAAAAACAATTGCTAAACGATAAAGACGATTATTGTAAATTTAATAATAAACGTTTTTCATACTATCCTGTGTAAATATATTAATACGAATCAAATTAAGAACAGTTAGATAGAATTCTTGTGCTTTTTTTATTTGGTTCCTAACGAACATAAAGATTCTGCCAGAATAAACGTAATGGACGCACATTAATAATACAAGCACTATCGATAACATCAGATTTTTTATTTTATTTTAAATTTTGATCCATTTCGTTCATGATGTTCACACCACGACTGGTTCTAACGTAGTCGCTTCAGTCGCATTCATTTCGGCAATTATGTTATATTTAAGGTCCTTAGTTGGTGATCAGTTTATTGACGTAAACTATGCTCTTTAAAGATCTCCAAAGAAAAGAATTCTGTCAAATTAAATGAGCCCATATTCTCCGTTTTTTGAAATTAAGCGCTAAATTTCGGTTGCTACAATTCGATGTTTGCACGTGTTGTGCGGAAGGTCCGGTGGTCATGCTGAAAACAGACAACCTCTATGTGGATATGATTAAGGTTGGGAAAGAAAAATTCGGTTATCAACGTGATATCGTATAGAGTTCACGGTGATCGCATTTCCATCATCACTGTCGAAGAAATGAGAACCAATAATTCGACTACAATGTGTAGCAGTTACATTTTGAAGATAATTCGGTTGTTCGTGATACTCTCTCGGATTTTCTGTGACCCAAATGCGACAGTTTTCCTTGTTTACCATTCTATTGAGTGTGAAAAGCGCGTCATCGCTGAAGATGATTTTCAATAAAAAAGAGCCATCAAGTTCTCGACGTTCAATGAGCCAATCAAACAACATACGACGCTTAAAATTATCCGTTGGCTTGAGTTACCGAGTAGTCAATTGGATCCTACAAGTGCGGGTATAAACTAAAGCCCTTGCGCATAATACAACGTAAACTGATATATGAAATGCCCTATTGCATGCGATCAACGTGTAGTTACAAAAAGTTTAGGATTCTTATTTATACTTTCTTATGTAGACAACTTTTTAGGTCTAACACTCTTTAGCAGATCACCAAGAACCGATAGACTGGAATTTGCGCACCAAATAAAACAAAACCGTTCCTATTTCTAAAAAAAGTTCTTCCTTACGCTCGATTTATTTAATATCCTGTATCAGAAAATTATTCGAAAGTATTGAAGTGAATAAAATAGAACGCAACAGCTGGCATTCCCAAAAAGGGGGGGGGGGTTAAAAAGAAAAAAAAGAACACTAATGATATAATTTAAAAAATATAAAAAAAATAAAAACCCCGACTAGTTTTTCGGATACTACAATCCATCTTCATTGAAATTTGTTGTTTTAATTTTAATTGTTTATACACACAATGAAGCTGGGGGGGATTTTAGTATCCGAAAAACTAGTCGGGGTTTTTATTTTTTTTATATTTTTTAAATTACAATATCACCATTGTGACAGTTGGTGTTTGTTCTATTTTATTTACTTCAATCCACCGTAACACAATATAGCGTACGGATTACAATCATATTATTTGGAAGTATGCTGAACAGGCGCCTTGTTTGGTAGCTGGAACATAATAAAGTTTTACCCAACAGCATGTTTCGCTTTCGTCCTGGGATTGACCCTCCTGACTGTATTAATCTTTTTGTTTCCAATACTATAAATACAAATCTTTCATCCGAAAGCAGTATACTTTAGTTTCCTTTATCGATGTTTCCTATGCTTTTGATAATGTGCATCTGCCAACTCTAGGAGAAAAACATTCCAGTTCAGTTTTTTTCCCTTATTATTGATCTCATGATGAATATCGCTCTTCGCGTCTTTCTCCACGTCTCTAAACTACCAGAAAAGTTTTTTGCAGTCTTTTTCCGCAGCGTTACTTCTCTCAGTCCTATTCTCTTCAATATCTACACTGTTAGTGTGCTACCTCTCTCCTTTTGAATTCTTCCTGTTCTCTTTTTGTCGATGATATCCTGCTTTTTTCTTCTGCTAACAATATTGGCGTTTAGTTCGTCTCTTATTGCGCTGAATCATATTTTCAATTCACCTTTCCCCTTCAAAGTCTTCGTCTATTGTTTTTTGATTCGACCTCACAACCCTTCTATCCGTAAACAATACACCCCTTTCTCACGTTAATTACTTCTGCTGTGTCTTGGAGTTTTTCTCAATAGTCAGCTGACCTAGCCATATTTATTATTTTCCCTTTTCTGCTATAAAAAAAATTGAAAGTGTCGCAGGTGACCCTCGGAAAATATAAAAACATACGTATAAAAGTCTAGCAACATAGATTTATTAGGCAGAATTTGTAGTACATATTATTAACTTTAAACAACAACCGTTTTAATTTTTACTTGATCACGGATATTATTGTATTTACTTTTGTACGAATTGTACGCAATTTTTCTTTTCCAAAAAAAAAAAATCAATTATTAATTATTTTAATATTAAAAATCAATCTTATTTTTTCCTCGTCTATTATGTGATGATTTTTAAAGCAAATTTTCAAATAAACTTTATTCTTTATTTATCTGCCAAATTAAAATAACTACTTTACCGTTTAGTTTTTTTGTTGTTATTTGGTGATATTTCTTCTGTGATATCACGTGCTCTTCGACGATCTCTATATCGTTGTCGTCGGGCAGCATTAACTTTTTTTTTTTTCTGCGATGATACAATATTATTCAGACATTATTATTGAGAGGATATTTTAAATTAATCATACTTTGTCACCTAGTATATTAAAATTAATCTTTTTTTCAACTATATTTCATCGTTAACTATGTACGCGATGTATAAATACTCTACCGTTTTATTTTTTCACTGTTTTGCGATATATTTCTAACTACCGCTTCTACTGACTTCCCAGTAGATGAATTATCACTGTTATCATTGTCCATGGTTATACACCACTATCAAGAAACGAGGTGAACACGTAAGTAAAGAGACAGCAGACGACAGCAAGCAGTCCAAGCATTAACCGGGGTACGTACGCACACATTCATCTCTCTCCCTCGTTATTTTCTTTCCACCTCACCAACTGACCGTTTTCTATGTCCCCAACCCCTCTCACTCGCTTTCTCTCGCTTGCTCATTCGCTCTTGTGCATCGTCGGCTTTGCTCATGCAGTACGAGCCAGCTCAGACTACTATTATATCTATACACAGGGCGTAAAGCAAAATGAGCCTCAAAAAAAAGGTAACGCCCCCGAACATTTCCACTCCCAAATGGAACGCCGTATAAGATGTTTTCACATCAAAAAGCTGAACCTACTGAAAGTTCTGTTCCCAACAAAATAGTCACCATTTTTACAATCTGATCTTCTTGTATAAATCCACCATCCGTTGTAAATTTAATTACTGTACTTTTATCTATGGTTGTGCCTCTGAATCCCGTCTTTCTAAATTAGGCATTATCCAAAATTCGTGTCTTTGAGTTTGTCTTAGTGCTCTTAAATCTACTCCAATTCCGGTAATTCTTGCAGAGTCCTAACACACCACCTCTGTCTGTCTTTTCGCAGATCTTATTTAGATTACCGCTTCCTCACCAAACGTCTTTCACTCACGTTCCGTACTCTTAATCATGCCCACCATCCAGTTTACAAGAACTGGCGTTTTACGCTGAAAAAAATCCCTATTTTAGCTCTCATATTTATCTTTGCCTTAGTTCATTTTGGCCTTACACAATCTCATGTAATAATCTCCCCCTTTTTTTTCCTTTAACTCTGGCGATCTCTACCATTTCCCCAAAGTATTTTTTCTGCGTTCACTTTTCAAATCCCTTTCTCAAGCAATAATTAAACAGAAATTCTACAGCACTTTCAATATTCCCAATTTCCATCGTATGTAACTGTTTTCACGGATGGTTCCAGGAGACCTCGTGGTGTTGCAGCTTCTTTTACCCTTCTGGAATTTAACTTTTCTGAATCATTTCGTCGTCCTTCTTTCTGTCCTATCTTTACAACCGAGTTGATGGCTTATTATCATCCTTTTATCCAGTCGTCCGTTTATCAATTATTTGGTTATTTCTAACCACGAGTGTTCTTTAATTAATCAGCTCCCGCCTTCATGATCACTCTTCCGATTTCATCGTTCTTCGCATTCGCTGTCTTATCCATTATCTTTCTTCTCGTTACTTCATCTGTGTTGATTTTTTATAGGTTCGCAGCTGCATGGGCACCGAAGATAATGAGACGGCGCATTCCTTGGCTCAGGTTGCTGCTTCCTCTTGTTTATTTTTTTAAAAAAATCCATCCTCTAACCTTAATTCTCTATGTAAAAAGTTTCACGCCAAACTTTGGTCAGATATTTAGCCTTCTCCTTTTGTAACGATCAATCTTTTTATCTATCAGTACAACCTAATCTCTTGTATAAATTCCCCGTTCTATTGTCATTCCTACAATTCGCTTGTGTTTTGACCATTCTACTCTGCCTTGCTCTCGTTATCGCTATTCCCCTGTTCCTTTCCTAAATTGTCTTCTTCATCTCAATGAAGCGGTGGGTTGCGATGCCGATCATATCTTTTTTCAATGTCCATTCCTTTTTGTCGAAAGTCATATTCGATATTCTTGTCTGCTGAACTCAAGCTCCCTGCTCCTTATTGTGCATCTTATACTTTGTCCTCCCCCTTGTCATCCATTATTTCATCCATTAGAGTTCCTTTACATTGTGCTTATCCTTTCGAATCAAAATTTAACTGACGGCTCTCTCCCGTCTTGTTATTTTCAGATTTTGGCCTCATTTGATGAATGGTTGTGTGTGTAACAATCGAAACAATCACGGAACACGTGAAACGTATTTTTTATTTTTGTGCCATTCTCTCGAATAACTTTAACACGGTCACTAATCAATAAATGTCAAATATGTAGCTAATAAAATACTATACAGTGAGCAACGAAAATATTCGGACACTAGGTAATTTGTTCATTTTTTGATTAAAAAGTTGTATTTATGAAAACTTTTTGAAAAAAAAAAATGTAAGGACATGTTAGAACAGAGCATTAGGTAATAGAGACAGTAAAAACTTTCGATGCGCAATAATAATAACAAGCGGAAATTCGAAACAAAATAAAAGTAGTCTATCTATTTAAGGAGCAACAAAAATATTCGGACAGCTTCGATAAAACTCAAAAATTCAATTTTAAAATCACCTTTAATATTTCGTCGGTAATCCTTTCTGTTGGATAACAGCATTCATCCTCCTGGGCATCGATTCAACTAATTTTTCTGTAAATTCGGATGAAATTTTTCGCCACTCTTGCTCGATAATTATTTTTTTTTAACTTCTAATATTCGTTTCCCGAATTTTTCGATCCAAGTGGTCCCACAAATTTTCGATGGGATTGATGTTCGGTGATTGAGGTGGTGTTTCCATGACCTTCGGACAGTTGTACAATAGCCACGACCGCGCTCTGTACGATTCTATGCTTAGGGTCATTATCTTGGTAGAACTTGAAATTGTTTTCCACACCAAATTTTTCGGCACTACATTTCAAATTTCTTTTCAGAAAGTCGACGTATGTATCTGCATTCATATTACCTTCGATAAACTCCAAGTTACCGATCCCAGACGCGGCGAAACATCCCCACACCATAAGACTTCCTTCGCTATGTTTGGCTGTCGCGTTCAGGTTGTATTTTTTAAGCTCTGTATTTGGTTTCCTCCAAATTTTTAGTCTCCCGTCACTTCCGAAAACATCGAATTTACTTTCGTCAGTAAAAATTACAGTTTTCCAAAAATTTACATCACGATTAACATGTTGAAACGTTTTTTTCGATTTGTTTCGCTGACTAAAGGTTTCTTTCGCGCGACTCTCGAATTGTAGCCGTCCTTTTTAATTGTTTGACGGATCGTTTGTGGGTGAATTTCAATATTAAGTCTTTCCAGTAGTTTCGTAGATAATTTAGGCGCACTAATTGCTGCATTTTTCTTTACCTGCCACTCGTTATGAACCGCTGATCGCGTGTTGACAATTTCTGTGGTCGACCTGCTTGTGGAATCGAGTATCTTCTTTTTCAAAACGTTTAATGGAGTCGCAGACAGTGCTTTTTCTCATTGTATTTAATAACATCGAAATTGTACGAACAGAAAATCCTCCTTCACTATGATTACGAATTACCAATTGTCGTTGCTCAAAAGATGAGTTATTGCCTTTACGGGGCATTTTTTTAAATAAATTTTAAACCGAGAACGTAAACACCAATGTAAAATGTCAAATGTCGATCAGCAGCGGTTCATTGAACAGGTTGCCTTTGGTATGAAATGACTCAGCCCCGGTGAACGCGCATCATTGTCTCATGGAAAAACCCAACACTGCTCGACGTACGTACGCGTCCGAATATTTTTGTTGCCGCTTGAAAGCGTATTACGTTACGTTATTCATTATTTCAATGGTTTTATTGATGATTTTTGTTTTGTTTTTTTTTACTGAATTTATTACCTTACGCTCTGTTCTAACATGTCATTACATTTTCTTCTTCAAAAAGTTAGCATAAATACAACTTTTTAATCAAAAAATGAAAAAATTACCCAGTGTCCGAATATTTTCGTTGCTCACTGTACATAAATGGTATAAAATAAATATGGTGTCATTATTATATTGCCAATTTTACTGTACTAAGTCCCTATTGGCAGACTAAGATCATGTCGATCTGTGATACCAGTCTCGATGATATTTAGAGTTTGTAATTTTTCAAATAAAATTCCTGCGTATTTATAAGTTTTTATTTAGTACTTTAAATTAATTTTCGTGCATAAAATTTCAGTGAACTTGTCGTCGTCACCTTATAAAAATACATAGTATAATTTAATAATATCCTCTCGTCTCATTTTGAATATTAATGTCGTGTATTTCTTATAAATCGATTAAAAAGAAAATTATTTTTTCTCCATCTCGGTTCTTATTCCTATAGATTTTATAGGGAACTTAAAATTTTCAAAAAAATTTTGAAACATCATCTCTCGCGAAACGATTCGACGACCTATTTGTTACTGAGAAAAGAACAGAAAATTTTTATAAAAGCATCGTCGCGACATCTGCACAATTTCTTATTAACCAACAAACTATACAGTTATCGATTACTGCCAAAGATAGTGCTGACATCAGTTTCTGAAACGAGACAATGGGGAAATGTTCATAAGCATTACAAATAATTTTATGAGAAATTTTTTTTTGTTTTGCCTTTAACGTTTCTTTTCTCTGTCTTAATCGCAGCACTATTGAACTTTAATATATCTAACGGGTTACTGTGAGCTTCAGCTGTATTTTGATCTAGCAGATCAATAAACTTGTACTAATGAGTTTCACAAACAGTCAGAAATATCATAACTAAATTACGGACACAACTGTGTTAAATGGAAATTATATTAGCTTAACGTTGCGGACTGTGTTTGAAAGATATACATGATGATAAAAAACGATGCCTTACATTGGCTGAAACGACTGCAAATTAACTTTTAATGATTCATGTTATTTTTATTTTAATGTTAATTTTTCATTTTATCCGACACTCTACGCTTAAAGATTATACGAAGAAGACGAAGAAGTCGAGCGGTACGACTTGGGATATATGTACATATGTTACACTTTTAAATGAGCAACTTTTATGTATACATATATATGTAATTCATTTTTTAGAAATAGCTCAAGCACGATTTTGCTTAAATTCACGAACTAGAAAGTATTCTAGGCCTGAAAATTGGTTGATCAAGAAAATTCTTATCTTCCAGATAATTCTATGGAAGGCGAACAGCGTTTATTGTAGTAATCATTTCTATTTGGGGATTATTTAAAAAATGTGAAAAAACAATAGGCTCTTTTGATGATAGTCAGTGTGTAAGCTGTCCGAAACGTTAAGTTAATATATAGTTCTAACGCAGTTGTGTTCGTAATCTATTTATGATAAGTAATCAATGTAAAAGCTTTAAACATTTATCAGTTAAAAATATGACGTACGTAATATAAAAACTACAGTCGAACTATTCATTTACATATTAACATATTACCGCGTTACGCGAAATAAAACCAAATTCAAAGCCCATAAGTCACATAATATTATTACGATAAGATAATTATCATATAAATATCGTAAGTTTTTATTCAATCGGGAAATAACGAAGCACTCGATTCTGTTTTCAATTTTCTATTTACCGTGGTAAATAAGCCTAATATTTTTTCACATTTTTTAAACAAACCCTAAATACAAATATTACCACGATAAACGCTGTTCACCTTCGATAGAATTTTCTCGAAGATAAGAATTTTCTTAATCAATTAATTTTCAGCCCTAAAACATTCGTGAATTTAAGTAAAATCGTGTTTGAGCTGTTTCTAAAAAATGAATTACGCATATATGTATACATAAAAGTTGTTCATTTAAAAGTGTAACATATATCCCAAGTCGTACCGCTCGACTTCTTCTTCTTCTTCTTCTTCGTATAATCTTTAAGCATAGACAGTCAGATAAAATCGAAATTAACATTAAAATAAAAATAACATAAATCATTATACGTTAATTTACAATCGTTTCGGGCAATGTAGGGCGTCGTTTTTTACGTTATATATAAGAAAAGACTGAGCATTCTTCGACAATGTGCTGAATCGTTGGACGAGGGTTTCTGCAACAGCAGCCAGGCGATTCTTTATTTTTGAAAATGACTTCAATGTTCAGCTGTAAAATTTGAAAATTCTTGAATATATTCCTCGACTTATAGCGTTGAAAAAAGGGCTGTTTGAAGAAGATTCTGTCATAATTTGCACTTTGAGTATAAGTTTAGGTTTCATGGTTTTGGTGGTTCAGTTAGCCGTAGATTGACATAAATCCAATGTTTCCAGGGGCATCTGCGGCGAGCATCGAAATTACTCATTTGTAGATTCCACTTGTACGGATCTATAGGGTGTTCTCGGTCAGGCCCGTGCCCAGAATTTCGGAAAGGAGGAGGTTTGAAAATTTTCTTCGCATATTTATTTTATAAATAAAAATACATTTTTCACTAATATTCATGCTATTAATAATTTCCATCATTTTGATTTATATATTAATAATTTAAATAAACGAATTACTGTATAAACATTAATAAAAATTACATATGTTATTGATTATACTCGTAACAAAAAATTTTGCATAAAATATTAATGAAGTACCTAAGCTATTTCAGTTCTCATGGGGGGGGGGGTTAACCCCCAAAACCCACCCCGTGGACACGGCCTTGTTCTCGGCGATATGTGAATACATATGGAAATTCTATCAGGAACAAAACATAATTAAGTAATCAACTGCGCCATGGTAGCTGGCTAAATTCAGTTTTAAGTGTGTATGTCAATAAATTGATATCCACATGGTCATATTGTCTTCCACAACTAGCGATTAATATATATTGCCTGGACTTTTGAAATATCGACGTTAAATCGCTAAAGAAAAAAAAAAGATTTCTATAAAAAATTATGATTCTGGTCGTTTCCTGTCAAGAATGATTTAAAGAGTACCGAGAAATATCTGAAAAACGCCCCCCGTTGGAAAAATTATGGCGACGAACGGATTAAAAATTTTTCTTAACTTACCGATTTAACCTCCGTAAACTTAATCGATTCGGCGGAAAAATCAGACGAGCATTCGATGTAAAATTTTGATTTCGTTGATTGATGGCATTTTACTTATTGATTCAGTAAAATCGTTTACCGCGAAGATCCGTACAGGTTCCTGATGGCCACAAAAACGAATTTCCATATGCAATAGCATGTTAAACCAGTGGTCTACTTAGATAACAGTCCGCATCGTTTTCTAGCATTTTTTTTTCTATCAATACCAAATATTTTATATGATTAATTCGCGGAACAACTCAGCGAATTTACAAGCAAGTATAAGCCGTATATTTGTTAGCTCTTTGTTTATCTTCCTTAATTTTAAAAGATAACATTTTTTCATTAAACGATGAGACGGATGCGAAATAAATTTAAGTTCGTAGAAAAATCCAGAGAATTTTATTGGCCGTAGTCCGAGACCTCTGCTACTCGTCGGGAAACATGAACGATATAATTTGTTTTGCGGAGCGGCAATAGAAACGTCGTCGACAATGACACTGATGGATTGTTGGTCGGTCGAACTAGAACAATCGTCCCATTCTTCTCTGATGTCGAACGTATTTTCGTCTCGGCAAAATCGTTTCTCGTATGGTTTTAACGAGGGAAGCAAACCAAAGGTCCGAAAGAAATCTGTAAATGAAATAATTTATCAAATTTTAATATCATCTTGAATTTCCCGAGAAAAAAGGTTCCACTGGATCTGTTAACTGTGAACAAATTTACCTGACTTAAGATAATTTTTTGTAATTTTTTCATGTCCAGCGACATGTTTCAAATCAAGTTCAACCGAAACCAAACACCTCAGCCTAACCAACTTCACCACTACGGTAAGGTTGGCTAGTTGGTGCAACGAGCTTCGTATTATTTAATGTACATAATACCGAGTTGTGATCATTTGTTGTCCCAAAATTTTCATGGTATAGCTGTAATAATTTAGCAATAACAAATATGTCAAATATACATCCTGGGGAATAACTAACGATGAATAATTTATTCTTCCTTGCCAATATTTTCGCAACCACTGTTATACTATGTTGTGAGTGTAGTGCATCTTTTTCTAACAAAAAAAAAAAAAAAAATCACCTTCTTCAACAGTTTTTCCCGCTCTTTGTAAATGAGAGAAATGGAAACGGAATATTTGCCTTCAGATTATCTAGAAATTCTACAGACCTCGACATGTTTTTATTTCCAATGTCAATAATTGTCAGGAGTAAATAATAGTGCCGATAAGACCGACACACCGGTATATGATTGATTGTTATAGTTAATAATACTAAATTATATTCGACATCACTGTGGAAAACGAGTCGTTGAATTGTATTTGGTAATAATAATGATAACTGCTGAGATTAAAAGAATTATAAACGGCCGTTTGATCGATTTTTTTCAACGAATTAATACATTTGTTTTATTTCGACCAATACCTGTGTAAGTCAGCGGTTCCTAGTTTCTTGCCTTGGTTTCAATCTATTCCTATCTGTCGTCCTCCCACTGTTGTTCCCTTAATTAGGCTTAAAATCAATCATTCTCTACTCCCCTCTTCTCGCTTTCGATTCGCTTTGTCCCCTTCTCCTTTCTGTTCTCTTCACACTTCTGAGCCTTCTTGTATTTGTCATTCAAATCATATCCTATTCGAATGTTCCGCGTTCTCTAACGAACGCTCCTTTCTTTTCGCCCAACTTTTAGTTTTGGGTCTTCCTACTCCCTTTAACGCTACCTATATTCTTTCCTCCCCATTGCCTTCAGTTATTCCGTTGCTGCTGTCCTTTGTCTTTTCCATTTCTGACCGCTTGGCCATTTAGTTATATCTCTTAATTTTTCATGTTGTTGGGTCAAGGCCGCTGGCGCGCCCAGGTTAGGAAAAAAAAAAGAAAAAAAAAGTCAGATTAAGTTTCCAAGATTGAAGGTCTTACAAACTGCAACACTCTTCTGCTGAAAATATGTCTGCCGGCCCGGTTTGCAAAGGATGGAACAACAGCGTGCCGTATTCATAATACTACACATTACCGAAATAACTCGAAAACGAAATATTACATTACAGCCAAATGCAATACATTGGACGAGATTGTGCAAACATTTAGCTACCATGTGTCGGCTTTTTAATACGTCCGATCGTGATATTGAGCATTGGCAATATTTATGGGCCACACCATGGCCGTCGCCAAGGTGGGTAGGGGAAGGCCGCCCCCCCCAAGCTTTGGAACTCTTTAATCAACTGGCCATGATGAGTACTCACAGGCGTGTAATCATGGACAATTTCATTTTTATAATAAAGTAGTAGAATAATTTGCAATAAACACGCAAAAATTATGTTTTAATTAAGATTCTATTCTTGTTTAATAAAATATTAAGCCTTTACAAATTATAAATTTTATTTTTCCTAATCCTCTTTCTATTTCTGGAATAGGTTTACAGCTTTTAAGTATTTTGGACTGCAGCTTCATCATTACTAAGCGCCTCTTCCATAGTAATTCTTCTCGTGTGTTCGGATGAGAAAGCTTCCTCACGCTCCGAATTGATAACACTGATGATTCAGTTTCCAATTATTAATTCTTCTGGAAAAAGTGAAAGCGGAAAAATATACAAATAAAATCTTCAATGATACCGAAATTAAGTAGAAAATTATTCGATTAATGAAGCATATGTAGAAACCCCTTCAGATTTAATGAATAATGGTGTAGTACCTTCAATTTCAATTTATAAAACTAAATTACCATCTACTTCAACAAACAATATGGGATTACCAAATTACTTATATCACAAGATAATGTAAAATTAAATAAATTAAAAAAAAAATTAATTCTGCTGACTAATGAACAAAAAAAAATTAAACTTAAGCAATTTAGCATGTATGTAAAAAAAGGATCCTACTTTATTTGCTAGTTGAAATTGTTGTACTTTGTATATTTTTTAATAAACGCTGCTAAGACTGCTGGGCACTCATACAGCGGGCATATTTGCCCTGCACGAACCACAACTTATTTATAATAATAAAAAAAAAAAAAATCTTAATTTTTCAAATAACATGAAAATATAAATCATATTTACTTAAATATTTTTTCCACAGACACATTCATCATGTTATTTGTTTCAATTTTTCACTGATGTGTCGCACTAGTGACGGGAGTGCAAGTCGGTAGACTTCGGAAACTTTCGGCGGCAGTTCGTGAACACGATGGACGGTGCTTGTCTCAGTCAGTTACTTCTTCCGTTCATTAAACTGGTTTAATCTAGTTACTGTGGAGAGCGGACGTATCGTTTAATTAGAAATACCTTAATAATAAACCTGTTTTTTTTTTGTTTTTTTTTTTTTTTTTTTGAAATAGCTAGTTTTGAAAATGAAGAATACACTCTGTATTTGCGTTCGGGTGCTTTAGTTCGCTTCTGATGATGGCCAGAGTAAAAGCTGACCGAAACGTTAAGCGTTGTATTTTTCAATAAATACATTTTGGAACTGACATAGTCGCTTGTTATCGTGCTATAAATGCAGCCCAAATGTTCTTTACTGTTGTATAACTAAACTAGCGCATATATTCTGTCATCGCTGGGAATCGAACCTGAGAAATCTCCGAAACGGAAGCTAAGCGCTCTAGCCACTAGGCCAACGCGACATACATATATATCTATGTATGTACAGTAGTAGCCTAATATTTAAAATGATTGACTATCAAACTAGAAACGGGTTCGAGACTTCCCTCGTTCTAGACTGAAGTCACTCGTTAATATACACCTAATCTGAATGGAAATTGAGTACCAGAGGAATAAATAAAGGTTGTCGAGAGAAACGAACTTTCCCTTCCTCCTCACCGCTACTCCCTTCAGATCCATTAGACCCTTAGGTATACTGCGAACCTTAGCTTCACTGTTACAGACGACCTGCTAATGATATAAGACTTACTTTACTTTATGTATATAAAACTCTATCCATCAGGCTCCCATGAAGTCCTCTCCCACAAAAGTGGTAGTTCCTTTATGATATACTCATGGAAGAGTAAATTTCAATTACTATATCGCTCTTAAGAAAAAAAAACAGAGTTTATCAGCAATTTATAACGCAACTTTAGTTACATATTTTATAATGCTTTTTCACATTACTTCTGACGCAAAAACGATGTTGTCATTAGTATATTCTTTATGTGAGACCTGAGGAGCAAATAAAATATTTTGACTCAAATGCACGGTCCAACTGAATATGCACAATCTTTTAATTTGATAACGTCATGAATGACGATACTTTTATTACAATTAGCAAATAATTGCTTTTGCTGACTTTACTCTATAATATTGTTATGATATATTAGCTTTAAACTTAATTTGGATAATTTTATCGGTTAGTGGACTAATCTAATTAGTGCAACATATTAATATTTTTCTAACATCTAATAAATCACTTTCAACTTTTTAGTGTTTATGCTGCTATTACTTTTTGTTTTATTGGATAATGAGATAGTTACTAAATAAGGAACACAAACACGCTACTATTACATAATGATCAAAAGTGATTTTATTTTATATGATACTCTTCCTTTCAATTTATGTTTAGTACGCTTTAGATATAATGTTTTGCCGCGGCTAATAATACATCGTCGTTTCAAAGTTCATAGTTTAATTTGTTGTTTTGCAACTTTTTTTCTTAAACGAAATACATCGAATTTACAATAATAATGGGATAAGCAGAATTGTTTCGTTAGGCAGACGATGCTTTTTACGATTAAATTATAATTTAGGAGATACGTTTACATTTGTTATTAAATGTAATTAACTATTAAAAAAAATATTTAATTTGTATTAAAAAAAAAAAAAGGTCGTAATATAAATCATTTAATGGAATTTGTATAAGCTCAAATTTTGTAGTATAAAACGTCACACATTTGTTGAATTATGTTCATGATTATCCTTATAATCTATTTATTTATTTATCAGTTTATTTATGGTCGCTTTAAAATAACTAGGTTTTTAGCGACCATAGTATATACATATATATATATATATATATATAAGTTTTACAGAATTCCAAATTAGTTAATTGTACATTAATTAAACAAGAGAAGACATTTAGTTAAATGAAGCTAATTGGGTTTATGGATTTAATGTATTTTAAAGTCTTGAGGCAATTTTCTATGCTTCCAAGTGTGTCGTTGATAGATTCCGGGATGTTGAACTGTTCTCTAGTTGTCTCGAGGGGGTGACATTCTATTAAAATGGACGTATATCAAAGTGTTGATCACGGTATGGGCATTTTTGTGACTCCTCTTTAGTTATATGATGGATGTGCGACGCTCTGATGTGGCCAGTTCTAAGTCTAGTAATTATACATCGGTCTGATCGATTAGTTGGAATCATTGGTCTTGGTGAGTGTACATTTTGTCTTACCGAATGAAGCTTAGAGCTGATGACTTGCCACCTCTTGTTCCAGTGGTTTTCCACAGTTTCGTGGATACTATTTTTTGCTTCATAGAGTTGGACTGGTATTACTTATTGGCGTTTAGGCATGGCTGTAGCCTTTTTGGCTAAAGTATCGGCTCTTTCTTGCCTGGGATCCCTTGGTGTGCCGGTATCCATAATAGCATAAGGTTTGTTCCACGAGTTTGAAGATCATTGATTAAGACCAGCACTGATTGGACTAATGGATTTTTGGTACTATAGTTTATTAATGCTGTTAGACTAGACAGTGAATCAGAGTAGATGACGTATTTGGTGTCTGCGGGGCCACATTTGATACATTCTAAGGCTTGACATATAGCATATAACTCACAGCTACAGATTGAGAATTGACTATATGCAGTCCTCGATCTCTGTGGTAAGTGCGCATCCTGCTTGGCCTTTTCTGATTGTTCGACAGCAGTTAGTGATTTTTATGTTTTTACTCTATAAATATAACATACTGATTGTTTTTTGATGTTTAATTTAATTGATTTAACTTTGACAATAACCAAATTCAAAATAATTGTGTATCGTTTAAAATAAAAAAAAAATTGTCAAGCTTCTAATAATATTAGTCATCTGTTAGAGCGGTATGATACAAATACGACGTTAGGTAAACGTTATGATTACGGAGAAGTATTTGTTGCACGAGTAATTATTAAATAATCTTCTTTTGTGCAAATAATATTTACAGTTTATTTAGACAGTGTTACCGACATGTGCAGTCATAATGCAAAGACAATATTTTTTATTTGTTAGGTATATTATATTTAAAGAATAAAAACGTAAAAATCACTGACTGCATTCGAACATTATGACGATGATCACGAACATAATGTTCAAAACTGACAGCGGTTTTTATGTTAGCGTTATTTAATTATATTATGTAGATTTTTAATTTTTTGTATTTATACAACGATGTATGTATGTACATTTAGGATAAACAATTTCCTCTTTCTATAAAATAAACTGTTCTTTACTTCTGAGATATTTAAATGCGCGAGACATTTGCTGAAAAAACCCGCTAATGTGTATAGAGAAAAATTTTTATTTTTTAGGTTTTTATTCGGATCCGTCTATTACGAACATATTTTTGATATTATTCATATGCCATAGGAAGATTTTCTACTTGAACAAATTAACCACTATGATAAGAAAAAAAAAAATATACGGTACGTTTGTTCTAATACTGTTTAACAAAGTGTTCATACATCACATTGTTTAAAATTATTCTTAATTATTAAGAAACGCTCACGGTCATTTTCACACAAAACAAAAATTTTTGAGAAGTTATTGAATAAGGAAATTCGAATTGCACATATACTGTACTTCCCTCTTTATGTTACATTGTAAATTATTAGTTTCACTAAATGACGACAGATGGAGTAGCATACTATTCGGCGTACTGCAAGGAGATTTAATTTTCATACATTTTCCTTCCCTAAATTGAAAAAACGTTCCGGTTTTATTTCTGTTTTTGAACTGCAATATTCTTTATAAACAAAATTAAAATTCCGAATATTCAACAAATGTATGCCATTCGATATACTATAAAATTTGAGCTTATACAAATTCCGTTAAATGATTTATATTACGACCTTTTGTTTTTTTTTAATATAAATTAAATACTTTTTTAATAGTTAATTACAAATATTTCATAATTTTAATAACAGATTTAAACGTATCTTCTAAATTATAATTTAATCGTAAAAAGCATCAACGTCATGGAACTATAATTTAATCAATTTTTTATAACAATATTCATTATCGCGTCTCTGAAAGAAGACTGTTTCTCTTATCCTCGCCTTACAATACTTAATTTTACCGATGGATTTTTATTTATTTATTTTTTTTTTGAGCCTTACTTATTCCGCTATTTTTCTCCAGCTTCCAGAAATATAGTTTGGTCCTCTAATTTTAAGGGGCATCAATCTTCGATAATTGCTTGTTCTGTGTTTTTTTTATTAATTCTACACTTCTTTGACGGAATTCTAGTATTAGCTGGCATTTAGGCGTAAAGACAAAGTTGTCGCATCAGGAGCCAAACGAAATAAGTTTACAACGCTAACAGTGAAATATAAACAAATAACACACGCGTAAAAGTATTATACCAGATTTTGTTGTTCCCGTTCATTGGCCTCTCTACTTTAAACAGAATAGAGAGATTTTTGAGCATTATTTAGGAAACGGTATAATTTGTAATATCACTTGTTGAAGAACTGTGATAAAATGTTTCTTTTATAATTTTTATTTCGCTACGAACATAATAAGGCCAGAGCTCGATATCATGAAAATCGGTAGAAATATTAAAACTTTTTTCTCAAAAAGGGTCTTGGTCGTAGTAAACTGTATTCGACCGAAAAAATGTGCATTAACCGATTTTTTCAAATATTGATAAAAATATTAGTTCGTGCAGTCCCATCTGATTTCGCAAAATTGATCCACAATTTTGTCATTCGTATCAATCTTCGGTATTATTATTTCCTTTTTTTGTAATTAGTTACAATTCCGTTTCGTGCCTCAATGATTGGCGGAAAAAAATCAATCGATTCGGTACAAAAAGTGAGTATAACTTGTAAGGATCCAGAATGCATCTCGATTAAAAATAAAAATATGTTTGCGATGAGAAAAAAAAATACCCATTTACATATCCATAAGTAAGTATTTTATGAAAATTTGAATACTTAGCGTACCGAATATTTCCGGTATTAATTTTAGTTATTTTACTTTTATAAAGCAAACGCCTTATGTACACATAAAAGTATTCTTGTATTCGCTCTATTTTGATGTTTATATTAACTGTACAATGTAACTACATGAACGAGTTCATACCCTAACTTAAAGTGTACAGGCAATCCAATACTGCGGGAAGAAAAACACATTACAGAATTAAAAATATGAAAATCTGAAAGCTTTCAAAATCGAATTTTAGCGTAAAGCAACTCATTGTGAGACACTCATTTCTAAAGTGAAACAATTTCTAATCGTTAATACCAAAATAACCTTCGTGAAGAACTGCTGTGACTACATTCGTTAACCGATTGTATTTTTCATCCGAAAAATATTCGTCTACGCTTCTTGTGGCCGAAGTGGATGACAATCCGGACAAAAAAAAAAAATAGAACTTTTTTCTACCGTAAGCGCCCAACACATTCTGGTACATTTTTAAAGTTTTAAAATTTAACTATTTATTTACGATGTGAAATTCGGAACGTCATATTTATGAAAGAACCGGTTTTCCTATATTTTCTTGAAATTGCGAATTCTTGTGGTTTTTTATTTTGTATTTGCGGGATGTGATGCATTTTAAACGGTTTCACCGATTTAGTATAGTCCAAATTTCACGAAATATACTCCCTTCGTTTATTCGATTGTTTAAATTTGAAATTATTTCTCGAGTTCGATTAATTTTAAAGTCTAATCGAAACAGAATATATAATATAGAGTTGTGCGGAATACAAATCATCTTTCGATATATTCACGTCTTTATGCTGTATTGTTATTTGAAGAAAACGATTTTTTACAAATTCTAAATTATTTTAATGTTAATGCATCCACTAACACGGAATTTTACATTCCGGTACACCTTCTTTTAGAGCAAAATTTCTACAAAATTAAGTAATTTCCGAAGTAACATAGACATAACTAAATAAATTTCCTTGTGGAGCTAAATTAACGTTTGTCTCTAATTTTAGCCTACAGGTAACTTGTGCATTTCATAGAGTTACAGTTTATTTGTAAAATTATTTACAATAACGGTAATAATTTCGTTTACAAATTTAAAATTCCAGCTATTACTGAACGGCACTGGTCTTGCACATTTACACTTGTAATCGCCTTGACGTTATGACATTTATTTATCGTATATTATTCATTTCAATTTATTATTATTTTGGCAATTTATACACGAGGAGCTCGTAGCGAGGCCGGATAAAATTCTGTTTGTAAAATTTTCAGTGTTTCGGAAAAATAATGTGAGAAAGTCTTTGTAATATGAACTTCAACAGTTAAATACCAAAAATTATATAAACAATACCAAAAAATAGTATCACATTGACGATTTCGAAATAAATGTGATTTCAATTGATTAGAACAGTTACCAAGTGTTCCGATGTATAGTAAAAAAGCGGAATATATTTACTCAGCTGATAGAGAAAGTGTACTTTAATTACATACGGGAAATGGTTTAAATTTATCGTGTACTTGTATCACTTTTTATTCCCCTCGTTAAGTTTGGTTTTCAACAGTTTTTTTTCAATTTTTCGAGGTTTAAGAACGGACGATAACAAAAATGACGATATTTGAGTTTAGGAGAACGGCCGAATAAAAGAATAAGAAGAAATAGCAATTGAGAGGAACGAACATAATTTTTTAATTAAAATAACGAAATATTATAAATAATGAACATTTACGTTGAATATTGAATAAAATTTGTTAGAAACTTTTTCTCGGCAATATCATCGGCTTCAGCTAGGAAAAATAATAATAAAAAAAAAAAAAAAAAATAGTTAAAAACAAACATAAAGTACATTTTTGTCGGTAAATCGGTAAATTTGAGAAATTCAGTAGAATATGTAACCTAATAAGTGTTTTTCAGATTATATAATGTACGGAATCCTAATAAGATGGTTCAGGAACGATGAAAATATTCAATTAAAATGTGCAATAGCTCGGGAACGGTTTGATTTATAAAGTTCAAAATTGGATCATAAATTACAATTAAAATTCTTTTTAAGTCAATCTAAAATTTCGAACTGAACGATTACCATGGACGGTAAAAGAAAACGTTAAGAATATACAATATGGAATTTAAAACCACCTCGTAAATCACCCTTAAAAAATTCATAACTCATCCCCACATAACCCTTTAAAAGTGAAATTCAAAATATAGACCAAAACAAAAAAGCTCTTTCATAAAATCAAATTACTTAACCCCTCCTTCCCATTTTTGGGCCAAAAACAGCAAAAAAAGGTATGTTCATGTAAGCAATAGCCCGAGTAAAAAAGTTGAGAAAATCAAAATGTATCTCAAACAACGGACAGGAGTTCCTCAGGGATCCGTTCTCAGCCCAACACTGTTTAATATTGCGATAAACGATATTGTAAACTAGATGCAAAAAACCTGTAAAATCACTTTTTTTTGCAGATGATTTGTGCATATTTCTTCCATGCACCGATATCAACGTAAGAGAAAACGTTCTGCAGAGCACAATTGATAGACTGCAACAATGGTCTGAAGACAATTGTTTTTCATTAACAAAAACCGCAGTAACACATTTCTGTAGGCGGAAAAAGTTCGATTAGTAAGCCTAACTCTTAATAACAACCGTATAGCACCCATAAACAAAGTTAAAATATTTAGGAATGACAGTCGACAACAAACTCACTTGGAAAACACACATCAACGCATTGAAAACCAGCTGTGGTAAAAAACTAAACCTACTGCGGAAGCTATCGCATACACCTACGGCGCAGACATAATCTATTAATGCTGTGTCGCACCCGGGTAAGGTTCAAAGTCGATTATGCTTCCGCTACCTAAAATGTTTGGATACTATCCATCATACCGCTTTGAAGTTTGCAACTGGAGCTTTCCGAACCTCCCCTATACCGAGTCTACTATGCGATGCAGCGGAGTAGTCATTAGAGTTGCGACGGACATATCTAATCGTGCTGGCTTTCAGCATCATAAGGAGTACAAAGCCCAACTCTTCGGATGGTACCATTGAGAACCAGGACGGAACAACAATCGATCACGTTATATCCATTCTACATCAGTTAAACATCCAAATTCCAGTATTGGCCCGGGACCCCATATCTCCTATGCCACCATAGTGCAACCAAGCCCAGTGCGGCATACAGAGATTTAAAAATGCGGAAAACTCCACCGTTTATCAACTTTAAGCACCAGCTTAAACGCTATTTTAATAACATCTGGAACAACAATTGGCAAAATTTACCTACAGAAAATAAATTACGCTCCGTAAAATCGTCCACGAAACTACGGTTTTCCTCAAGGCAAGAAAGCAGAAAACAGGAGGCAACCTTATGCTGACTTGTGCACACTCGCCTTACACACCCATATCTATTAAATAAAAAACCTGCGCCCCCCGGTGCCAGACATGTAATTGTCAGTTAACCGTCGAACACCTACTGATTAAATGAGCAGTTTATGAACACTATCGGCTATCGGAAACAATGCGCAATACCATCCAATTTAAAGGATTTGTTGTGAGATGAAGAAACCGGGCTTAATCGATTATTTCAATTTCTGAAATATTCTAATTTGCTAAAGCTGATTTAATTTTATTAATCTTTGATCATTTCTCTTCATTTTCTTTTTTCTTTGTTTTAAATTTCCGTAATTTTGTAATTTCTTGCCGTGTCTGTAGGCTCGTTGCTGTATATGGCACGTAAATAAATAAATAATAAAGAGTAAATAAAAAAGAAAATAATACTTCGCTTATTTTAGATGAATATATTACTTTATAATTTTTTTTTTTTTAAATTATACATTAATATCCCATTGAATTTATTTCGCTTTGATTATAGAATTTTTTAAATTAAAAATTAATGAAATGAGTGTATACATAAATTCGTTAAAATCTTCGTATTTACAAAATTTTGAGACTAAATTTCATAATAATTAAAATTCAGATACATTTAATGAATAACCAAATTTAAATATTTAATACAATACTGTTTATTATAATTTATATAATTTTTTTTTTATATGGTTTTATTTTTTATTTTTTTTTAATGCAAAACTATTGTAAAAATTAATATAAAAATTCGAATAATGTATTATTTAAAATTTAATACAGTTTGCGAGGTACTTTAATATTCACAGACCAGAAATATAGTAAATAAAATTTTTCTTCTATAAAGAATTTAGTATAGTGTAAAATTGGTTAAAAGTCTTTCAATAATTAATATTAATATTGTTGATTCGAGTAAAATTAAAAATAAATAATCAACTTCGTATTTTGCATTCTTTTAATATTCGGTTATGATAAAATAAAATAGACATAAACAGATCTTAATATTGGGTTTGTTAACCACTAATTTTAAATGTTACTTCTGGTAAAACTTTTTTCACAGTTTGTATTAATGTTTGCCCATTCTTCTTGATCATTTTTATTACAAATTATTCTCGAGCGAATTTTCCAATCTGATAAATAACATGTTTAACAGGATTTATATTTTGCGGGGTTGCATTTCAAGCACTGTCAGGTAATTATACAGCAGATACATACTTACAGTATTATGGTGTTTTATGTTCCGAAAAAACCTGTAAAAATGTTTAAGCCTAATTCTGCAGCACTTTCAAATGCAAAACTTTTAAAATATATCGGTATAATTGTTAAAATTCACTTTTTCATCAATAAAGGATTAGTTCACTGACTCGGAAAGGTGTCAAATGACGATAGCTACTGAATTTAACTGAGGTTCGTACGTTATTTTTTTCATATGCTATATTCAGTTTTTTCCAAACGTTGTAACGCTTTTCGCTGACTGAAATATAACATTTTTTTCATTAGCAAAAATGATAGTGTTTGAGTAATTTTGTATCTCGTTTTAACGGAATTTCTGAAGAAAGTTTGAACGTTTATTTCTCTTTTTTTTTTAAATTCATATTATTTATAACAGAGCATTTTCCTACAGCGATTCTTGAATTAAAACGAGTTTTGAATTATTCGTCGCATTGTTTGTAGGTTTAAATTTTTCTTAAGTTGTCCCATTAACATCCAAGTATACACAGCCTACTCCCAATCCAAGCCTTGGTAACAACTTCTTCCCTTTTCTCGGCGCTCGGCTATTATTTCTTTAATCAGACTGAGACTTGGTCATTCCCTCCTTCCCTTTTCTCGTTTTTCTTTTTCTCTTTCACCTTCTCCCTTTTGCCCTCTCCACCCTACTGATGTTCCCTTTATATGCGACCTCAATCATATCCTTTTTGAATGCCCTGCTCTTTTTCCTGAGTGCTTTCATCTATACGCCGAACTCTTGGCGTTAGATCTTCCTACCCCTTTCAATGCTTCCTTTATCCTTTCCTTCCCATCTCTAGTCGTTATTCCCCTCCTTCTTTCCTTTATACTCTCTATCGCCGATCGCCTCAGAATCTGAGTAGGTGATCTAAGTCCATGTAGTTGAGTCAGTGTTGACGCCAAGCCCATTAAAAAAAAAAAAAAGTCAGATATTTTTAGAATTTTATGTTTTTTTATGTATTTTGAATTTGTGTCTGTCTGGTTATTATTGTTTCTTGAAAACGCTTATTTACTGCCTACTTAATTAATAAAAGTATCGAATATAAACATATTTATTAAAATTATTATTTTAATTTTTAATATTTTTTATGCTACATTAATTTTTTTGTCAATTAAAATCGATGTGAATCTTCCGATGTATTATTTAAAATTGACTAAAAGAAATGCAACTAAAGATCATTTAGACACATTCCCTGCTAAAAAAAATCTCTCTTAAGATGTTAATATCAGATCTCATCTGACATAATATGTAAAATCTCAGGTGCAATTTTTTTTTTTAGTAGGGAATGTCTCTAAATGATTTTTCGATTTTAAAAAATATATAAAATTCACTAAGAAATTAATGTAGCATGAAAAATTTTAAAATTAAAATAATAATTTTAATAAACACGTGTATTTTTATGAGAATTTGATTTTACCACAGTTTTTCTCTTTTATAATCCAACGTTTCTTATATTAATACAATAACAACTGGCATAAGATAATGAATCTGAACTGGAAAAAGTAACATCACTACTCTCCTCTTTATGACTTGCAACATTGATCTAGCATAAAGCTAGTGGCTTTTTATAAACTATAAGCTGCCGTGCTGCAATAAAGTAAAATAAAATATATTATTGAAGTATATTCGATACTTTCATTAACTAAGTAGGCAGTAAATAAGCGTTTCCAAGAAACAATAATAACCAGACTGACACAAATTCGAAATACGTGAAAAAACACTAAAATTCTAAAAATATCTGACGACTACTTGGTAGGTAAATAGAAAATATTGCTGCTTAATAATTAATTATTTTAAAGAATGATTTTCAATATTTAGATAATCTATATATTCGAAGGAAACATTTTGTAAAACTATTTTGCACCATTATAATAATATATCCAAGTTGTCTTACCCATATTTGCATGATTTTTCATTTAAAACGAAAGCAGTTAATCGAGAAGTCGAATGTAGTCCAATGTATTTGTGAATTTTTGTTAAAAATTATGAGCAACTAGAACGCTGGAAAAAAAGTAATCACTTGAAAGACGATGCTTTCATCTCCAAAGCAGACGAGTTAACGGTTTTTTGGATTTTTCGACACGGCCCATAACTAGAAAAAATCTGAAAAAAAAATACATTTTTGACACATTTTTTCCCGTTTTACAAGAAAATACAAAAATACTGATCGTTCCAACTTCGGAACGTGGTCAAAATCGTATTTTAAATATTAAATACTTTTTTTTTTGAGGTCATGTTGACACACTTGATCATTCCAAAAAAAATTGCCACCTAAAAGTTATTAGTTTTTTTTTTTTTTTTGTGGGCGCGCCAGCGGCATTGATTCAACAACTAGTAGAAGCGTACTCGTGAATTTTTTAGATTTTTTTAATAATCAGAACGTGAGCAAAAAAATAAATACAACATAAAAATCGATGTTTTTGGGTCCCTACGACCCAATTTTTTTTTTGCTATCTACGACGACCCAGTTTACACTTTATTTTGTGCCCCAACAAATACTTTTTTACACAAAAAAAAAATCAAAAAAAATTCAAGGGCATTTCACCATTGTTAACAGAGCGTAACCCTTTATTTGAAACATTAGTTGTTTATAAACAATTATGTCATTCTTACGCGGAGGGGGAGGGGGTGAACTGAAAAAAACGTTCGTTACGGAAGTAATCTCGACAAATACAATCTATCGAACAGTGTTTATAATCTTAAACTTTTCAATGCACACGCTTCGCAACTAAATTTTAGTTCCATATAACGCAGGCTTTTAATCTAATAGACAAACTGTTGAATCTTTTTTTGCTATCCATCAGGGGTGAGATTGATTACAGCATTATTCTGTAAGTTGTAGAATCGCGATAGGCGTTAGGCAGTTTATTGATTTCGCGAGTTAAAAACAATTAACAATCATCCAGCCATTGAACCTTGCATTATTTAGGGGTACTGTAGAAGCGGAAATTTCTTTAAAATTAATACAAATAATTACATATTGTGAGTTATTGGGCGAATCGCCGTGGAACTCTCAAACGGTTATAACAGTAGTTTGTTCTTTTACATCGATTTCGGTTCTCTCGACATCATCCACGTTAGAGTCAAACTGGATGCAGCGCTCCTAGTGACACGGAAGAAGGCTAATATTCCTTATTTTGATACCGTTACAGTACAATTTCGCAACAGATCCCTTCTGGCACGAGGATTAATTTTTTAAACAACAACTGAGACCAGTTTTTAAATGCAGCTCAATTCTTCTATTTATTACGTCGATTCCGGCTGCGTAAACGAACGTTTAAAGATCGAATATTTATAGCTTGCCAACGTGACCGTTAAACACTGTCTATACTACTCTGCATGGGTTAATGTCGGTAAATTAAAGTTTATTACGATACTAAAAATGGTTAAATTATAAAAGGAGGAATGACAGAAATCGTTACCGGTCAAACTGAAAATAACACCGCAATAATTTAAAAAGACCGCACGCGGTTTCAGTAGGGAAAATTCTATTCAATTATAAATAGATAGCCTCTTTATCCTAACATCGGGTAATTGCGGAATAATCAAGTTCGATGTACATAATTGCAATTCTGTAGCGCAATTTACCGAACACAAAGTTCTCGAAACGAACGATTTATGTTAAAAGATAATAATTTAATCGAAAGAGTTTTTCTAATTGATATAGGTGTCCAATTCTCAATTATAAATGTATCTAGAAATTAAGATTAACAGATATTCAAAAAACTTGAAAATATTTTTAAACGCATCGGGGACATTCAAATGAATTTTTTGACGGTGATCTACAAAAACTAGTTCGTCCGCGCTACGATTTGGATCTTGTTTTACTAATGATTCGTCAAAATTCGGTTCGGTGCATACGTTTTTTTTTTTGTTTTTTTTTTGTTTTTTTTTTTGTTTTTTCTTGTTTTTTCTTCGGGTTTTGTTTTAGTAAATGAATCGTGTGATATTCCACAAGCCAAGGATAGTCCAACGGTTTGTCAGTAATCTGCGCGTTATTATTTTTGGAGCCGGTTTGTATCGATATCTTTAAAAGCCAAAAAGAAAAAAAAAAAAGGACCCAGTCAATTGAAATCGAAAATGTTCCGACAAAATATCAGCGATGATTTTATTTTTTTATTTATTTTTTTTTCTCTAACATGAAAAATTAGGAGATAGAACTAAATAGCCAGGCGGTCAGAAATGAAAAAGACAAAGGACAGCAGCAACGGAAAAACTGAAGGCAATGGGAAAGATATAGGTAGCGTTAATGGGACTAGGAAGACCCAAAACTAAAAGTTGAGCGTAAAGAAAGCAGTGTTCGATAGAGAGTGCGGATCATTCGAATAGGATATGATTTGAATGACAAATACAAGGAGGCTCAGAAGCGTGAAGAGAGCAGAAAAGAGAAAGAGCTGAAGAAAAACGATAGCGAGAAGAAGGGAGTAGAGAATGATTGATTCTAAGCGTAATTAAGGAAACAAGAGTGGAAGGACGACAGAGAGGAATCGATTGAAACCAAGGCAGGAAACAAGATTACAGGTGTCAAAAGTTTAATTTATTCTTAAAGCAACTTTTAATATTATTAAGAACGGGTTCGTAATTGAAGTTTCTTTAGCTTTCAACTTGGTTTTAAAAATTGGAAGTGTCCATTTCAAATTATCAGTTGTCCTCTATGTACGCACGATGCCTGAATAAAGTAAATACTGTTTTATTAATAGGCGAGTAATAAAAACATATTTCGGTGATGGTAGCGTAAAAGCTTCAACTGATGTTACGCAAGCATTTTACAATTTCACGGTTTACTCAGAGGACATTCTCTTTAAACAATTGCTTTCAAAAAATTTGTCAATTTCTTTTGCACTGTTTCCGAGACACAAACAATCATTTATAAGGTGACAGATTGAATTTGCCACACACATCCTACCTAGTTGCAGTGTCTATTAAGAAATTCAAAAAAAAAAATGCAACGTCAATAAATTTAAATTGGGAAATATGATTTTTTTCAAAAAATCGGAAAAGGATATTTAATTTTTTTTTTTTTTTGTTTTCCATACCAATTAGTTTTGATTACCATATAGGCGTTATGCTACTTACGGAATTAAACGTCATTTACATTTACACTTCATACATATTTATGTCGTACTCGAGTGGCAGAGATGATCGCGTATAAGCTTTGATAATGGGTCATCGGCGCTGGTGAACATCTTTCCGCCCAGAAAAGCTGAGCATACGCGATCTGATAGTCTTTCCACCGTCAGAAATCTAGTTCACTAGTTCACTAACCCGCGCCTACTTTTCCGTTCTTTTTTTTTTTTTTTTTTTTTTCATCGACGATAACGGTATTCTAATGTTGTCGTTATTTATGCAAACGCTTATTTCAAATTGCACACGCTATTTTAAGCATTTAGCTTATTTGGTCGATAATTTTATTGTAAGTTCCAAAAATTCCGCTACAGCGGAAGCAGTAAAGGGAAGGCTGTTTGTTAAAGCATCGCATTTTAAATTAAATAATATCGGATCATAATTGTGAGTAGTTGAAGCCGAATACCATTTCTATTCTTCTGAACCATATGCGTGAGAATGGTCTGTGTTCGAAATTGTTAATTTTAATTTTAATCAATTATTAATTTCGGTTTAGTTTAAAATTTATTTCTTACATTTAGCGTTATTCTAAACTTAGATTTAAATTTTTTCTTTATATGATTGAAATTCCAACTTAAATTACACGGGTGTGGAGCGTGGTTATTGTTAAGTGCATACAGTGTTTAAGCTCCTAATTTAGTTTTTTTCGCATATAAGAAGTCGCTTGATACATATGTTAACTCAATTGCAATTTGTAAACATGGGCTAAATATAAGTTGGTTCAAAATTATTTCATTTATCCGTTAATTGTATTAGAAAAACCATAATTCAGCCCATGTCTATTTATTTACACATATTTTCGCTACGCGCGCTATCCTAAGCTCATAACGCTATAAATGATGAAATTTATAATTGTACATTGTATTGTAAACAAATTGATTTGATTTGATTTGACAATTTCAGCAAGTCAATACTGAGGGTAACATAGAAACAAGAGAGTTGTATGCGTTCGTTCGCTTCGTTTCGGTAAAGGCATAGAGTGTCAATTAGCGAAATAATACGATATGCTCGGACGTTGATTTAGTTGCGAACCGCTATTAATTGCCCATGCATTATGCAACACTTGTTGTGGACAAGCGATAAACCTTGGCGTTGCTACTTCCTATTTACTCTTTTTTTTTTTTTTTTTTTTTTGAATCTGATATTTACATCCGCGTTTTTATTAAGATTTGAAAAATATAAATTTTCCAAAAGTGCGCGCTGCTACTGTTGATGATTTTAATGATTTTGAAAATTTTTAAATTTATTATTGTAATTATCAAATCGCTGTAATATAGAATGCGGATTTTGAATTTTAAAATTGTCGGCGTTAGACTTATTGTAGGATATTTTTAAACGTTACCGATGAAGAATAGAGGAGCTAAATTTTCTTTCTTCATTTTACTTTTTTTCTGTTTCAACGCACAGACTAACGTAACAATGAAGAATTTAATAATATATAGGTTGTTAGTTATTTTTCGTTCGAAACATACCGATCGAGAGATTTTTTCCGTATTTAAAATGATACTTACCGACGGTAATTATCAGTTATTACGAAGTGAAATTTGAATTTTCCTTCGCGCATTATGTTTTTAGTTTCGAATGCAGAAGGGGGAGGTCCTCGATAATAGTCATCGCTTTAAGAAATTATACATGAAAAACAGTTTAGAGAATATACTGTTTTTTTTTTCTCCCATTCCATCATTATTGCGGATTGATGATGCTTCGAATTATTCGCTGGGCCGCTTCCAACTTCTGGTTTAATTCGCTGCCCTGGGGGCACCTTCAGTTCTTATCATCAAACGATTCTTCTTATTTTCTAATCCCCGCTCGCATTACAATCGATCTCGGCTTACGTGCTTTGTTTTTCAAGTATTCCCTTCACCCCTGTCGCGATTTATTATTACTTCCATAGAGCGACTTGAAATCGATTCCTCCATCGATTTATTGCCTTTTTTTTCTCTTCATTGCCCTTGGTATAAATCTGATAACACTTTAACGGTGGTCCTAATCACGTGTTTTTCTATAAATATCGTTAATTTCCGCGTCTCCTTATATTCTTCCTTTTCCATCTCTATCGCTAATTCCCTGATTTGATTCTTTTATGTCTTCTATTTCTGGTCCGGTAAAAATGTGACAGTGTAACAGTATTTATAAAATGGTAGTGACCCCCCTCCCCACCCCATCCCACCCATTTGCGATTTGAATTCAATTTACACTAAAATTAATCGGATCGATTCGTGCTTTTTAATGTTTAATTGCGTTTGCGCGCGTAAGTTTGTAATGAAAATGGCGACTAATGCCAACGAATTAATTAAAATCGGAAAAAATGACGTCATCGTTGTAAATTATTATAAAATTTTTATTAACGTTATCGCGAAAAATTATATTATACGTGTTCGGTGAATAAGCAACTTCAGAAGTGTGATTGTTAGACGAAAATATGCGCGCGTTAAATTAGTCTCTCAATAGCAGCGGCAAATTATTTCTACGGAAAAAATATGTTAATTTCGAATAAAAAAAAAATATTATCGAACGTGTATCTCTTAAATGTCGACTCTTATTCGATCTGGATTGACGACCGGCGGCGTATATTGAAAATGATACCTACATTTTTTTCTCCGAAAATTTTATACTGGAAGTGAAAAAAAATTGTGAGAAAAAATAAATAAAAGACCCGAGATGAAGTATCTCTAACGGAAGAAGAGAAACAGGAATCTCCTAAATGGAAAGGTAAAATGCCGCGCGGTACAGAAAAGATGAAAAGCGTAGAGAAAAAGGTTTTATTTATAATTTATTTATTTGGAATCGTCAACTATCAGTCATCATACCGTTCAGATAGGACCTAGTTGAATCGCGATTTTGTAAATTAAGAGTACGAGTTTAGAGCCTTCCGCTTCAAAAAAGAAAAAAATGAACTAAACTGTGATCATTGCTACGTATTTGACATTGATGCATTGCCACAACGTCTTGATGTATTGACCAATAATTCTGATCAGCTCCAACGGATACTTAGATGCATTAATCGAAACAGGTTTTAAGTAAATTCGTATATGGAGAATTATGATAGTTTTGTAGTTACGGTAGTACGCTACATCGATGTGCATACATTAAAAGCATACAAAAAAAAACAAAAAAACAAAAAACCTACAAACATCATTAACCTAACACGATGATAATTTTTTTTTGAAATATTTGAATTCCAGTCGAACGAAACTTCACTGCTTGACCAATTCTAGGGTTTACGTTTGAAGAGAGAAATTTCGGATTTTATTATCCCTTATGACTCTACAAACTGTTTCTTAATCAAAAAAAAAAAAAAAAAAAAAGGAAGTGATCAAAAAAAATTCTTATTCGAAGCTACGCGAATCGAAATTTAAACTGATCGCTACAAAATATCTATAATGTATGTCGAAGCTTGAGCGTTGTGAAGTGTTATTTTACGTTATACGATTAAAAAATTCGGAAACTATAAATGAAACATGTACCACAAGAAAAATACATCACATCCCGAAATATATACGTTTATACATATTATTTTAATTTTATTAAAAAAAGAAAAGCTAAAAGCTAGCGCGGATGAGAGAGAAACGGGGTTTGGTCATTTACTTGAACATTTTATGTGAAATTCGTAAATAAGTTTAAATAAAACTATAAGTTGAAAGCAGTTAGAGAAGAGTGAACTACCTTAACGCGGCTTAGTCCTTAATCTTCGTGTATCTACGTTCTACACTGAGAGTTGAATAAGTTCAACTTCGTACTTCCCCTGGTATACATTTTTCTTCTTTCTTGTGCTTCCTCTCCGAGTCGTCAACTATGGAAATTAAACTCGCACGAATTTATCTATATTCTTAATTTACAGAATTAAATTTAAAAATAGAAAATTTGGTAAACGTACTAAATTGCTGCACGTCACACGTATAGTACATAAAAATCTACCGGTCAGCAAACGACAATATAAAATGTTCCAGGATTACCGCATTTTTTTTTTTTTTTTTTATTTAAAAGTTACCAAATTATTCGGTTTCTTAACTCGTGGAACAACTTATATTTTTGCATAATACAAAAAAATTTGTTGCGTTTACAGAAAAGTTATTATGATTAATTAATCCCCCCCCCCTCCGTTGAATTATTATATAGCCGTAACTGTTAGCAGTCGTTACTCCTTTTTATATTAGGTACCTTATTATTATTCGTATAGTATTTTTGTTTTTGGTATATTCCACTACTAGTGCAATGTTGCGCACTTGCGATTTTCTTTGTATAATAATAATTATACGTGTAATGATAAACTGCACTGAACATTATTATTACAAAATTTAGCTTAGGTTTGTTGCGCATATTTCGTCATTTGATAAGGAAGACAGGTGAAAAGTCCGTCCGAATCTGAAACCTAAGTTGCATATATCGGTTTTTAGCCGGTATGGAATTCTTCTAGTTAGGAGATCGAGCGACAATTTAGCAGGGATCTCCTTCGGTTGTTAAGGTAATATTAGCTAATAAAGGGGATGTTTTTCTTGTCTTCCTTTTTCAATTGAAGATACGACATTCCCGAAGAAACGTTACTAGCGCATATATTTTCCGTAGAACCCACGTCAGGCATGTTGCGTGTTACCGTTTCGAATAAGCACTGTACCCCATCTTCAGAACAACAATGAAACGAAAGATGATCGGAATATACACGTGATATATAGAAAGTTTTTATCAGGTAGTTGCGTGCTCGCTTCGGATTGGTCGACACTGCTCTATCCTTCCATTGGCCGTTTGATTTTACGTTATCTCCATGTGTCATTTCTATAATCGGTCGCTTAACTAATCTAACTGCTAACTCGACTTCCGCTAAAATAACTGCGCTGCCGAAAAAATTAATCAATTAGCGTTTTTTGTTGGTGTTCGCGCACGTAATTTATCCAGTACTTACGAGTTCGGAGCAACGGTGCATTTGAAGAATGTCTTCTTATTCGAATTCCGTAATGTTTTTCTAGCTTCTTTACGGCAATGCGCATAATTCAGCTATAACCGTATCGACCGAGAATGTGTGCGAGGGGAAAAGGCGATCACGCATCGACTTTTTAACTAAGCGGAATTTCGATAAGAGTTCTTAGTATCTGCAAGACCGAATTTCCGTGAGCAGTATATTATGCAACAATATGGGCAAGGCACTAGATTGGACGACCCCGGCTTCTTTTCCGAGACTTTTTTCACTTAGCCCGTGTCAAGTCGAGTGCCGCACTCACATGTCCTTAGACACACACATTCTCTGTTAAAAAGCCGATGCTATCCGACCGACATCTATTGTCGTAAAAATGTAAATTTTATTACAAAGAAATGAATCTTTGCCAGATTTTTAGGCGGCCATGTTAGACACGTCACACTCGGCGTTCCCGCTCCACTCGACGACGTAAGAGTCGCGCGTTATTTAGTAACACTCGCGATGGCGCTGCCGATAGTGCTAACGGTAATGTAAAATGCTGTCGCGCTGGGGCCCCTAACATCGCCGGCTTAGCGCAGAGAATATTAGTTCCGTTCAGTCATGAATCCATCCTCTACTCTCTGGAAATCCTGTTCGGTCTTGAATCCCCCGACATCTCTCATTCTCTCTCTCTCTCTCTCTCTGTGGAAATGCTTTCGAGAAAGGGGACATTTGTCGATTTATTCCAGTTTTATGAGTCGTTCCTCGACTGCACTACCGTTGCCGCCTCCTTCTTTTGAACACAGTAATTTCCCGTTAACTTACCCCACGGTACTGCACCGCGTCGTCCAGCACGGCGCAGCTCGTAAAATTTAATTACCTCGTAAACAAACTCCTCCGCCCCGCGGTCGACACCGAGATAAACTACATTTTCCCGCCATTTTCCCATCCTGCTTCATTAATAGCACTCTAATAGAAGGTCGTCTTTTTTTAGCCGCGTTGCTTTTCAGTTTCTGCTCGCTATTCTGTTCCATTTAAAAATAATGCCACCGTTTATTACGGGCGCACTGCTAGCAGCGCACGCTACGTGCGCTATCGCATTACCGCTTAATAACGTACCGACTCCAGCTCCAGCTCCAGAACTTCAACTCCGGTTTTATCCTCGCGTTCGGCGGCCGGTTAAAAGGGAAACTCGGTTTCTCGCCGTTGGCCCGGTACCGTCTTTTGCCCGACTCTCTCGCACTTTTACACCACTTGGTCCGATGATAGCCCGTCGTTCGCTGATCCTTCTTTTGACGTGCCACTCCACTCGTAAAGCAGCTTCCAAAACTCGTATTTTAGTAGTTAGGCGTTACGTTGCCGCACTCTCTGTTCCGTTCGGAAAATGTGCCGCGAAGATGGTGCAGGAAGCCGAGACGCAGACAATTGCACGAAAAAAGCGAATAAGAATTGCTCCGTCAAGTCTGGATTAGAGTCGCGTCTAGTTTATCTGCACTATTTCCGCCTCATTGTGCATCCGTACGACGAACGGCCTAATAAATTCCGCTTCCACTAGCTTTTAGCCACCTTCCAATTCCTTATTCTCGTCTTTCTTTTATTTCCTTTTCCTCGTTACGTCCTACGTTGTTACAAAGACGATCTAGAGCGAAAGTTCTGAACTTCTCTCCCCTCACTAGAGTAGTGACTCTCTCCGCGCGAATGAACGTGGCTAATTTGACTGTCACGTATTCCGTTACTTTTATTAAATTACACTCGGCTCTATTATTCTGCATCTGCAGTTCTTTCGGAACTATTACACACATACACACATAAACATATATACGTATACATACAAAATATATCTCGGAACATTACAAATTTCACTTGTTGCGTTAATAACGAAAACTAATATTAACGTCTCTTCGGAGGAACTGAACGATGATACTGGAACCGGAATGTATGGTATAGATAAACCGTTGAAAAAGAAAAAAAAAAAAAAAAAGCGACGGATAAGAATAATTTTCAAGCCTTTTAAAATTTTAAATAATTTTAAGATCTGCGATACTATTAGCGATAATCCGGCAGTAATAATGCATCCCAGCATCGTGTAATTCAACTGAACTCAAAGCTATATTCATATAAGCCGGAAATTGTTGGTGAATTTTTAATTAAAGCCAAAATTACGCTCTGTAGTATTCAAGTAGTGCTATAAAACATCGAGGGTATCGGATAAGAAAATATAATTATCGTTTAGTCGATTTTTATACGAAAGTATAAGTTTTTTCTTCTTGTATTTATTTTACCTGCATTTCGTCATCCGGTAATAAAAATTATAATGAACTTTTGAAAAATACTCGAAGAAAATTAGCTGCGAAAACCGTAATCGAATCGTTTGTTTCGATTGTTTCGGGGCACCAAATTTAACCGTTTATCCAGTTGTCTTTTTTTTCACGGACACTAGTGAAATACACGTAAAAGTGAAAAATAGAGTGTAATCTCCTCTTTCGAAGTCACAGTCAAACGTACCGCCGATGTGTCGTGTTTATCGTAAAAGTAGAATCTAACCTTTCATTTTTGCGAGTTTTGCCGTCCATTCGATTCTTTGGAGGCAGCTAGCACCTCCGTTAGTTTCCATCTAATATTTTCCAGTAATTTTTGATTTTTGCTTATTACGGTTATATTTACTGGAAAATTGATAACTGTCGAAGAACTTTTCTCTTTCTCTTTTTTGTACCTCCGTCTCTGTTAAATTCGTTTATTTTTCAATTGTTTCTTTCTTTTTTGTCTTTTTCCGTCGCTCATTAAACAGCCGTTAACCGCCTAACTCAATGTTTCTTTCGGACATATTTTTAATTAAACGGTTTCGCGGCGATATTAAACTCGCTTCTCCTACATTGTAGCTATAGCCTGCGATACATTTCATTCGTTTTTAGCTCGCTCTCGATATAACCAAGTTTTCTAACATTGATAATGTCTTCTTCGAATGTTCTGATCATTTTTGCATTCTCCTTTATTAAAATATACGCTTCTCTCTTCGTTTTCTGTAGCTTATCTTTTCTTTCTCTGTCCATCATTTTGGCTTTTGCTTTCCCTTTATATCGTCCCAATTGCGCTGATTAAAATCACGATACACTCTTCATTCTTTTGTTTCCAAGCGCAGTTTCCTGGTTAAAGTACAAAAAAAAAAAAAAAACAAAAAAAAACAACAAACAAACAAAACCAAACAAAAAACATATTAAAAAGAAGTTTAGATAATTTTCTCTTTATTAACGCACAGCTGAAACGTTATCATGTTACGACTACGTCGATCCATCGCTGGTTTTAGGCATTTCCCGGACATTTCACATTCCTCCTATCTTATGACAACCCGATCTAGTTGATCCCTGCGATTTTCGCAATATCATCGCTCCATCGTGTTATTGCGCCTCCTTTCCTTTTAGAATTTAACGACCTCCATTGCAGTAAACGTTTAGTCCATTTTACGTCGTGTTTACCGGTCACATATTCAAGTCTCCATTTCAATTTGGCTATACTGCCGTGTTCGTCAATTTTGTCTACTCCCTGATCCAAGTGATTCTTTGCCCGTTTTTTTAGCCTGATAGTAAACATAATTCCCTTTTCCCGATTTTTTTCACTATACCCTTAGTAAGACTCGGCGTTTCAGCGTCGTAAATATACGCAATAAAATATTACTGAAAAGGGAGAAGAAGAATACAACATTAGCCGCCAAAATTTCACGTAACGTATCCGAATTTGAAGTTAAAAAAAAAAAGAAAGGTTATTATTTTGAATGCGATTTAAACTTACGAGGAGAGGTTCAAATAGTTTCATTCAAAAAATTCTATCAAATGTTTAATGTTACTTTTGAAAATCGCCATTTGCATCTGCGATAACGGACGATGGGGTGAAATAAATTTCCAGCTAACATACCGTACTGTGTTGTGTTCACTATAGTTTACAAAAGACAGAGCTAATTAATTTATACGCTCCGGTTAAATAAATATTCGAGAAGTTTTTAAGATCGTCCTGTAAAATCAAACATCTGCGCCCCCCCCAAAAAAAAACGAAGTAAAAAACATTCGACTTAATGGCGTAGGGTCTGCCGTGGCCTAGTTGATTAGAAATCATGTTTTGTTTCAGATATTCGGCGGGTTCCCGCTATTGAAACTATGTAGAACACTATGACTGTTCTGAGTTATTTTCTTTTTAATCGAATTGTGAAAACAATGAGAAATATCTTAAAACTGAATATTGAAATATTCTAGAAACCTTTAATGCTCAATCTTCAGCACTGGTAAATAGAAAATAAAATATATCACTAATGTTTATGTGCTTGAAATATCTGAGGACAGGCCCGTACCCAGAATTTTGAAAGAGGGGGGGATTTTTTTTTTACATATTTATTTTATAAATAACAATCCATTTTTCATTAACATTCATACTATTAATAATTTCTATCATTTTGATTTATATGTATTAATAATTTACATAAATGAATTACCGTATAAACATTAATAAAAATTACGTATGTTATTGATTATAATCGTAATAAAAAATTTTACATAAAATATTAATGAAGTACCTAAAATATAGGTGTTTTTTTTCTTTTTTCTTTTAAAGGTAAGAACACACTAAAAAATCATCAATATTTATTTTAAGTTTATGATTTTTTTCAGATGTTTGTGTATTTATAATAACTTTTTCAGTTTTCATGCCCCCCCCCTCCACTCCTGTGGACACGGCCTCGTCTGAGGAAGACCTAAATAACACCATTTAGAAGAGAAATCGGAAGACTATTATCACGAATTAATGTAATCATTTGTTTTTAATTTGAAAACATGGGAAAACATATAATGTAGTGTATATAAAATATTGCCCTGCGGGGCACAGGTTGTTGTAACTAGAGTCACCTTCTCTAGTAAGTAGTCACTCGACCATCAAATGGTGCTAGTCCCACCGGTGGAGAAACGAAACAACAACCGTGTGAGTTCTGTACGTCCACGTCGTGCAGGGTGGTAATTTTCTATTTCACGGGCTTAGCGTGGATTAGAAAAGCTAAGCCAGAACTCACAACATATAGCTGATAGGAAAACGGAGGAGGGTTCACTTGTGTTCCTTCTAATAAATACCGTTAAGCCTTCTACACTGCATTTACAACTGGCAGACTATCAGCAGCTTGCTCGTGATAATATGCCCCTATCGGGTTGGTGAGTACCAATCTAGAGCAAGTAGGCGAGTATCCAGCGCCTTATAACCGGTTCCTTTCGGCTAAGGGAGTAAACCCTTACAGAAAATCATGCAGAAGGAAACGGGAAACCACTGCATTAAATTCCT
Organism: Icerya purchasi; assembly: GCA_039619475.1. NCBI lineage: Eukaryota > Metazoa > Arthropoda > Insecta > Hemiptera > Monophlebidae > Icerya > Icerya purchasi. The sequence goes on from CM077115.1 coordinate 354,663,541, forward strand.
AGTCAGACATGGCACGTGAAGATTTGGACAGGAGTGCTGCATCCACGGAATGCTCCCTAAAGGAAGTATTAGGCAGTGGTCGGTTAACTGCAGCAATGCAGATTAACTCGAGTGCCCCCGTGCCCTCGATGGTACGGAACTCTGCAGGAGGGGACGCATGTGCAATAGAAGGAAGCAAGAAAAGAAGAAGCCCGAAGAACAAAACATATAAAATAGGGACCTGGAATGTCAGATCATTAAAACAATGCGGAAAATAAGAAAACCTGAAAATGGAAATGAATAGAATGAAATGTGATATCTTGGGCGTAAGTGAAGTCAGATGGAAAGAAAGCGGAGACCACAGGTTCATACACAGCGGCTCGGAAAAAGGAATAGCAGGAGTTGGCTTTCTCCTATCCAAAGAATCGGGAGACAAAGTGGAAAGTATCTGGGCATTTAATAATAGAATCATCATGATACGGATAAAAAATGAACCAACAGACTTGGTACTCATCCAAGTTTACATGCCTACATCCAACAGTGATGACGATGAAATAGAAGAACTATACAAAAATGTATATAAAATATTAACGGAAAAATCGAATTATGTTATTAAAAATTAATTATCGGGGTATAATGTATTGTTGAATTCTTCGTGGAGCGCTAATTCATCTATTTTCCTTTAGAAAACAAAATCAAAATATAATGTTAATAGAGGTGAATGCACAGTGTATGATATCTAAGTCTGAAACAAACTTAAATTACACTGAACTTGAAAATAGAGAAATACAGTAGTATATATATGCATGTGTATATATAAATAAATATTAATAATGGTTCAGTTTATACGAACGTGTTTAGAAACTCGCTGGATAATGAGAATAAGTGAATTAAATGAAGAAAAAAAAAGATTCGGAACCTTGGGACTATGAAATAAAAATTGACCGCATTTTATAACTACGCAGTAAGATGTGTAAATTTCAGCTCTGATCGCTAAATCTGTGTACTTAAAGTTATTTTTATAACTAAGTGAACTGCGAATTATTTAGATTATATTATTTATGTGCTTCATTGTAAATGCGAAACTTTAATCGACAAGACTCTGGTTTTTAGTTTAAGATTATTTCTTTTCATTATATATTTTCCGAAATAATTTAATCGCGCTACGCGCCAAACAGGCATTCTTATATGATAATAAATGCAAAGAAGAAGAAAGAAGAGAAGTTTGATTTCTGGATTATAGCCATGAAGTTATTTTCACGTACATGTTCTGATTAATGAAAGGTTCGTTCGATTTCATTAATGATACCGAGATATCATGGTTTTTTTGTTCGTCTGCGCACAATATCATTCTTACGGAACCAGTGTGCACTTCTGCGATGATACTCGACATCTGCCGATTATTACCGTTTTCCTCATTTAACGCCGCGTTCATGTGAACAAACACGTATAATAATATAACCGGGGCTGGTAAGAAGGGCAGTTGATTTGAATGGTGGCGCGCATGTATATGAGATAATTAAAACCATTTATAATAATTATATTTATTGCAATATGTGCTGGTTTTTAAGTTTTAATTAATAATTTTCCCACGACAATGTATCGCGTTCGTTCGTTTCTCAACATGCGCCTAATACTGCACAGAACCAGATATGGTTACCGTTTATTTTTTACATCTGCCAACATTCTGCTGCGCTTACCAAATACTTACCCTACTGATGATGGCATTTGTTTAATCTGCTCTTCTTCTTCTTTTTTCTTTTTCTTTTTCTTTTTTCTTTTTCTTTTTCTTTTTCTTTTTCTTTTTCTTTTTCTTTTTCTTTTTCTTTTTTTCGGCGCACCTAAAAACTCAATTCGTTTAGAGCATTTGAATGTTTTATACGATACCAGTCGTTCCTAGCTCGAAACTTTGAGAATAAAATTCCGTAAAATTTTTCAACTTCAAATTTGAAACAATAAGTGTTCTAGAACTTTGGCGGTCGGTACATCGGGGTGAAAAGAATGAGCAGCACTTGAAACAGTTGCGGATCAAGAGATTCCAACAGTCTTGAGCCAAATTTTATCAGTCAACTAGATTGAGAGCGTACCCGTTCGTGGCCTATTTATAAATCGTTCTATCCGGAATGAAGCTTTATGATGATTATTAGAAAATACATTTTGCGGTTATTTTCTTTTTCCTTTTTTTTTTTTTTTTTTTTTTCCGAGGGGAGGTTATATCAACCCACTTTTTTTGTTATTTACGAAAAAAAACATTATTATTATCGTTATTATGAGAAAGTATCTGATTATCGCCGTCAGACTTAATTCGGATCGTTACAGTTGCGTAAGTTAAATATATAGTTAATTCTACTACGAAACTGCACCGATACTAGTAGTCGTAATGTAAAAAATAAACAATGAGAGCGGTTCTTAATGCTGAGGATAAAAACATTAATAGCTATCGTCATTGACCAAAGTCATTAAATTATAAAACAACTATGATGATAGCAACATACAAGAAACATAAACTAGCGAAGATAATGTACTGATTATATATTCGATTTGAACACGAGTAAAGCTTGGCAGATTTATTCAAACCCGAAACATTTTTTACGGGTATTATACACAACGTCTGAGTTCCTCCTTTTCACCTTATATTATTTATTCCTATAATCTTCCTTACTTTTTCTTTAACTCTGTCGATTCTTTCGGTTCACGCAAAATTTTAACCCCTCTTCTTTGCCCAACAGGATTTCCACAATACTATCAGATCCTTATTTCCCTCTCAAAGGACCACTTTTACAAATGGCTGAAGGGAGCCTATCAGAGCTGGAGTCTCTTTTGGAATTAACTTTTTTCCGAATCTTTCCGTCCTCTTTTTTCTGCACTAACTTTACTGCTGAACTAGCGACTATCCTGTTTTCCATTGTGTATATCTTTGATTATCTCCGATTTCACTAGTACTCTCTAAGCCATTTTCTCTCATATCCCTGCTCATTCCTGCGACTTTATTATCTTTCGCGTACGTTCCCTTATAATCTTCTCGCACTCCATTCTACCAACGTCGATTTCTTCTAGGTTTCTAACTCTATGAGTGTAGTGGGTAATGAAATGGTGCATTCTTTAGCTCGAATTGCATCTGTTCATCTCTATTTCTCTAAAAATTCTATTCCTAACTTACTTTCTCTGTGCATAAAATTCCATACTAAGCTCTAGAATCGCACGTTTTTTCTATTTCCAACAAACTTTCCTTTTACCTATCCATCTAACCGGGTCTTTCGGTCCTCTTTTAAATTAGTGCTTTTTCTTCACTACGCCGTTTTTCCATCTTCACCATTATTCATTTATGCCTTAATCTTACTTTGCTATCTACTTCGCATTTTCGTTTTCATTGCTTCCCCCGCTAAACCGCTATTTTCATCATAATTACGAAACTGTTCATGATCCTAACCACACTTTCTTTGAATGCCTTTCTTTCTCGACTGAGCGCGTCACTCTCTATTGTGTTGTCTCTTGGTCTTCCTAATCCTTATCGTGCTTCTTACATCCTATTGCTTCCCTTCATCAGTTCTTAGTTTTTCCATTCGGTCAACTTCTGACCGGTTCAAGAACTAACACTTTAGCAGCGGCAGTTGGTACAAAAGTTTTTTCCTCAACTCGTATTCTGTTTTTATTCTTTCCTCCAATTTAATTTTCTTTTCTGCTGATACGTACTCCCATATCTTCAGTAATAAGTACATTCCTCTTATGCTGATTACGTCTTCTTTTTTAATTGTTTCACTTTCAGTTCCCCCTTTAAGGATTTCCTATTAATTTCAAACATTTAATTTGCAGTTTATTTATTTTCCCCAAGTATAATTTCCTCATCATTATGCCTAAATTCCATATCTGATCCTCGACTCTACTAGCGCATAATAAACTCTACTTTTAATGTTTCATTTGTTACATATTTCTTTAATATATATAAAGCTGATAAAACTGCTCTTAATTCAACTATTAAATTAAAGTTGAAATGTTTCCTTTTGGAATAAAAATAGAAATCGACGCGTTAGACTTGTGGGGTAAATTTTTAGTCAAACGGTTCCAGAACGTTCGGATATTATCAACTGAAAACATTTAATTCGGCTTTTCGAGTTAAACTTTTTAGTCCTGTGAACATTCACGTTCAGCACTTCCTCTTTCGAAAAAAATTAGTTGTTTTATCTTAATTACAGTAAATACATGGTTACAATTCGCTTAAACAATGCAACGGAACAGCACTTTATTATTCGGACGCTAGAAATAAACTTTTTGCTATATACATAATTGGAAAATTTAAAAAGAGGTAAAAGTCGTTTAATAATAAAATCATATTAAACAATGTTCTTAAAAAATAATTATATAAAAAAATATTGATAATAAATGTAAACAAACACCTACATACATTTCTTTTTTTACTTTAATATTCGGACGCAGTAAAAATTAAAATAAAGTAAACATTCGGGTAGGACCTGGTTCGAATTTGGCAAATTAAAAATATAGAACAATTTTTCCTTACGCTGGGTTCACATTTGCTAAGAGGAAGCCATGAATTTCCCTACGAATAAAAACTTAAATTGTGCAGGTTATTCGACGGCTAATGAATTTAATATATGCGAGCGCTCAGCTGACTGAATGTTTACCGCTAAATTCAGTTAGTCGTAATTTCTATCGAAAAAAGAACGATTTCGGTTTTAATTTGATACTGAATTCAAACTTGACGTCAATGTGTGTTAGATAACTTGTAATAGAATCTGTTAGTACTGGGTCTGTCAGTACTGGGTCAGCCAAACGATAGCTGTAGATTCAGTAATGATATTTGCAAAATACGAGAGTTCGGTGAGTTAAAAACAGTAACTTTTTCAACTTGCAACTTTTAAGAATACATGAACGTCGTTTATTCGTATGCGTAGAACCGGCTATGACTTAAATATTTTTAAAATCAGTGATGCCTCTTAGTTCCTTTCTGTTTTTAAAAGTGAAAATATCCCCCCCCCCCCATTTGCTCATTTTCAACGGTGAATTTTATTTCATCGAGCAAATATTTTCGTTCGGTAACATTTACAAAATGAATTAATAGGTTCGCGCGCTTTTAATATTACATTATTAGTGGTAAATTAATATGACTGGTAGAAAATATAAAAGATCCGGCAATCTATATGATGGGAATTAATTATCATGTTAAATACGTAATATTATCGCCTTTAAAGCATGCGGTTGTTTTCTTTCCTAATGAATATTAAATTCAAAAACGTAATAACTTTAACAATGCTTTAGTCCTTCCACATTTGCAATACTGTTTGATCATGGAAATTAATAGAAAATGTTCACAAAAAGAATATTTTTAAGATATATAAATTTTACAGTTGCGGTGTTTATTTAAATTTTGAACATTAAAAGGATTTTTTAATTTTACGACGCTAACCAAGAGAAGGAAAATAGCCAAGTAATTATTTCTTTTTGATTTGTGCGATAATCCAAGCAGCTTAAATAGTTGATTAAAGTTAATTTCTTAGCTCCCAGAAATAGTAATTAAAAGGAACTTTTTAATTTAAACTGCGATGATAAAACTAACGTAAAAGAATATACTGTTTTCAGATCGAACATGAATCTATTTGATTCTTTACAAAATATTGTTCCATAAATTGATTTATTTCATTATTCACGGCATATATTTAAAAAATCAGTATAAGCCATTAGCAAAATAAATGTTTTACCATTATTATTATTATTATTATTATTATTATTATTATTATTATTATTATTATTATTATTACTATTATTATTATTATTATTATTATTATTATTAATATTAATATTATTATTTGTTCTTTTATATATAATTAAACGAAAGTCATGAAATTCTCGAAAACCAATGACGAAAAAGCAGAAATCATGATAGACAATGAAAAAATCGAGAATGTTACCAAGTTTAGATATTTAGGTGCTCTCATAAATGAGGACGGAAGAGACTTAAAAGAAATCAAAAGTAGAATCGGTATGGCAAAGAAAACCTATTAAATAACCTAAGCAACGTTTTGAAAAACCGAACCTTGAGCATAGGCCTCCGGAAGAGAATAATGAGATGCTACGTGTGGACAGTAGTAAAATATTCGTGTGAAACCTGGACTATGATATTGAAAGAAGACCGAGCGCCTTTGAAATGTGGTGTTATCGAAGATTATTAAAAATACCTTGGACTGATTTTGCAACAAACGTATCACAATCTTAGTAAAAGTGAATAAAGGAAACAGAACGATAGTTGAAAATATCAAACACCGAAAACTGAAATACGTAGCATATAAAATCCGGGAAAACGGTGTGTATTCATGCTGGCATCACAAGGACGAATTCTCAGGGAAAGCCGATTAAAGGAAGAAGAAGATTATATTAATCACAAATGCACCGTCCAACTATCTATGCAAAAGTGTCTAGGAGACACGATTAGATACGCCAGAAATCGAAGAATATAGATGTACGCAACCTCTTGAAGCAAGAGATGCGACTCCGACGACGACGAAGATTAAATGTTTAATTACTTCATTAGTTTTATTTGGTTCTAATGTTTATTTTATACGAATAATTGTCATTTTTGTAATTTTTGCAAACAATAGCCAATAAGACTGATATAATTAAAAGATATCATTAATTAGGTTGGCCTTTGTAGTTTGTAAAAGTTATGTATTTAATATAATAAGTGGTTTAATTTAAATAATTATATAATAATAATTGCCACTGCTCGCGCTGCTATGTGCATTTGTGGTAATTATTTTTGTTACATTAATATTCAAGTTTGTACAAAATTAAACAAACTGATTTGATTTGCTAATTATTATTATTAATTATATTTACAATTTCTATTATTATTAGTAATATTATTTAAGTTTTACAACTGTGTAGATTTTTTCTAAAGTTACTTTACCATGTGTTTTTGCAATTATAAATTTCTTCATTTTAAATTATCAATTATTACAATCATTTATAACTATGTTCATTATTCTTATCGATATTATTATTACTTTTATTATTACTATTACTATGTTATATTAAAGATTACCGGTATTTTTTTTTTCTTTCATTTTTCCTTTGTCTTTCTTTTTTTGCTTTCTTCTGGTTTTAAAATAATTTATATCTTTGAAGTTTTAACTGTCACATTAATCTTGACGTATTGAAGAGCTTCCGGGGTTAATGTGTTTAATTTTAAGAGTGTAGATAATAATAAGTATATTGTGAACATGGGCCGAAGATGTTTATAGAAGTTGAAAATAAAGCAGGCTTTTAAGTTTCTTAATTTTTAATTACTGTTTATATTTTTCTCTTTCTCTCCTTCTATGGACAAAGAGTTTGGTTCATGTGTTTTAATTAAATGTACTGTATTACGACTTTACAACCTCTTGTTTATAACTACAATTATGAAAATCACTATTGGTAAATACATCATTGCCATCAGCATGATCACAATTATTATTATTATCAATATTGCTATTAACATTATTATTATTATTATTATTATTATTATTATTATTATTATTATTATTATTATTATTATTATTATTATTATTATTATTATTAACTGTACCGTTATTATTAGTGTCATTAGTTTTATTATTACTTTAATTATCATAATCAGGCTTTCACATCTGGTGGTGAGGGTGAGTATATAAATAATGAAATTGTTTTATATTTGTTGTGCAGTTTTATATATAAGTGTAAATTGTAAACATATACTAACCATAGAGTAAGTAAATTAGATAGTTAAGTATTTTTGGAAAACAAAAAAATAGAAAGAAAATAGGAGAAGAGTGGAATGATGTACCAGGTTAGTATATGTAAGTTTCAAATCTGTTAATATATATACGAATTTATTTTAAGATTAATAAGTTATTATAAGTATAGTTATTTTTTAAAGTAAAACTTATGATTTTTGTTTCACCAAACTCTGAATATCCAGATTGCATCTAATTTTATTTGTTATTATTATTAATTTTTCCTTTAAATTTTATTTATTTTTATTTTATTTACTCTTTGCGTTTATCCCTCTATTCGCACTTATTTTGTAATTCGTAGATTTTATGTTTAATTTACGTTTTGCTTTCATTACTCGCGCTACGTAGCGCATTTGTGAAACTTTGCAATAATAATAATAAATTGATTTGATTTGATTATTATTATTATTATTATTATTATTATTATTATTATTATTATTATTATTATCATTGTTATTATTACCATTATTATTGTTAGTACTGTGCTTTAGATATAAAATTATTACTTTTTATACCACTTACTCATAGAATTTTCATCAACTGTTAAGTATCGAGTTTTATTTGTATATTTTATATACAATCTATTATATAATGTGTAGACTTTGCTGTAATTAGGCGCGAAACCTGTTGCAAGCATATAAAATTGTAAAATAAACGAAAAAAATAAAAATTATATTCAGTTTTGAATCGTAGAACAAACGTCGTTGCAAATATATAATTATATAATGGAAAAAAGTTGTTAGGTTTTGCGTATTTTCGTGTTATTTTTTTCTCTGTTAAATTAGAACAACCGTAAGACAATGAAAGGAACTAAAGCATGCTATTATTCTTATCATTGTTATTGTTAGTTATTTCTTTTCTGCGCGAGAATATTAATTTTTCCAATTAGTTCAATAGTGATAGTATATATTCGGCAGTTGGCATGAGGGAAGCGTGTTTTGATGTATGTAAACGCGGAAACAGCTCGAGTCGGAGCTAAGAGGCCGCGAGCGTGTAAAACCACGCCACTCGGTCGTGATGTAAATATTTATTACCGCTTTCGGAGCACGCTGCCTACATATTAATATCTGCCGCATGCGATATGCGATAGCTCGTACATTATACTCACTTCAGCATACATGCATTGAAGAAATTCTACTTGTCATGCACAATTCGCAGTTGCTCTTTCGTCCGAGCAAAAGTCCACTGTGCTCTCCTGTCGGCTCCGCATTGCGATCGCTTGTTAGCTGCTGACTATCTGACCATGCTCATTACTTAGCCGCTAGTCGACGACTCTGCAAGTAGCCGGCAGTGGCTGCATGCTCGGATTTCTCGATGACTTATTTATTTTCACCGCTGCTAAAATTGGCTGCCACTTTTTCGGTCAGCCAGACCTGCCTAAAAATCCACCTACCTATAATTACTATGATTACGTCCAGCAGCGTAAAGGAAATATCGCCAGCTTGCCGCATTTCAACTGTCGCCCCGTTTAATAAACGGGCCTCTTCCTTACAGGGAACGTAGGTGCGTGCTAATGTTCGTATCATTCGAATTTTCCCCTCCTGTACTTGTTCCACACGTTACTGTCTTTCGTTTGCATGTTTTGCACATGGAAAATCATCGAGTTTTCTGCCCTTTAATTAGCTTTTGCACACGTTCGTTTGATTTGCATAGCCTAATGGACTAGGTTACGGGGCTACCTTAACGGAAAACTGTCAATATTTCAAAATTCCCAGTCCCTTCGAAAGAAGTAAAAACGTTCATCCCGGTGTCAGAGAAAAGATAATATTATATAACGTATATTTATTATTATTAAAAATTACGAAAATTAGAAATAATAAACCTTAGATACACCAATAAGCGTACAATAACAAGGAATATAAAAGACGATATGGCGGACTTTGCTGAAACCTTTTGTATTGATAGGTATTGAAAGATAACTTTAGACGCACAAAACCTTAATTATAATCCGCTGCGCAAAATTAAGAGACATATATGTTTCTAAAAAATGGGTATGTTTTGTTATTTTACATTCCAATTTTATAATATAAAAAAGTAAGTAAAGTAAGTCGCATACCCTAGACAGTAAGCTTTCCATAATGGTACTAAGCCCAGTTAATAAAAGTACGTCTATAAACATCGTTGATAAAGTGATGAGAAAACAATATCGGTTTTTTGATGTTCGTTTCACACGTCTCGAAATTCTAGCCGGTCGAAAATTATTAAGATAGTCGGTTCGCATCGCATCCGGTCTCGTATCGTATTCGCTACAACGGTTCTGCCGGTGCTGTGGACATTCCAAACTAATAGTAAAGTAACACTCGCTCGCTGATAAGAATCCGATTACAATTGTCTCTGGTTAGTCTGTCTTATTTATTTATCTTCGATTTACGTTACACTAATCACCTCCGAATAGAATCGAATTCTTAGCTGTCGTACTTAACGGTGTTACCAGTTAGGAAATGTTAAATTTTCGGACTTCTATCGTAACTGGCTAGGATACGGGTTTCAATGGCTATCCGACAGTTATTAGGTTCCACTATTTTACCTTTTTTGGTAGACTTAAGACCTAAACTTGGAGCTAAAGGCACAAAATATGATGGAATTAAGAAAACGATTACGGACCTTGTGTCAGAAATTAACACAGCGTTAGCTGAAGACGTCAACCCAGTTAGTTCGAGCATAGACATGAATGAAATTACTAAAGTAATTCATGAAACAATTTATCCCGTTTTAAAAAGATTCGAAACAAAAAATAAACCGAGTTATTCGCAAATAACTAAAAATGATACCAAAAAAAATATTACTTCAATTCAGAAATCGAAACTGGACAAAACTATTAAAATCTCCATTTCCGATGATTCTAAGAAATTAGATAAACTGAATAATATCGCTCCGGGTAGTAAAACCTCTTCTGAATTAGTAGAAAAGGTATTTAAACAAGCTATCAAGCCTAAGGATCTTAAAGACATGCCTATTTTCACACGTAAAAAGGATAGTTTGATGATAAAAACCACTAACGAAGACAAGGAAACAATTATAAACCGCTTGAATAATATTGCTGATAAAGATACATTTACCTTTTCAGAACCGGCAAAAAGAATGCCTTACATTAAAATAACAGGGTTACCTTTTTCCTTTCGTTCTTATGATTCTGACCAAGTCAAAAACGAAATTCTTACTTCAATTCACCAATATACTAACCTCTCAATCGATCGGAACGCTTACGTCAAAATTATCAAGAAGCAAAGGAAAGAAAATACTTACTTGGAAGCGATTGTTCAGGTATCACCGGATGTATACAATTATCTAATTAAAGATGGATTTGTTCCTGTAGAATGGCGCTTATGTCGGGTCTACAAACATATTGATATTACCCAATGTTATTCATGTGGAGGCTTCGGGCATAGAGCTCGGCATTGCAAACTGGATAATGAAGAAAGAGGTAAAATTAAGGAAATCATTGATCGTGGACATTGTCCAAACTGTCACTTTTCAAATGTAGAAAGAAAAACGAACTTCAGTCTGGACCATAAGTATTACCAGCTTTACAAATGCGAAACTGCGAAAAGAATTCATTCAATTTTAGATAACAACACTTGTTATGGAGAATAATAATTTCGATTTCCTCTCTGTAATGCAATTAAACCTACATCATTCACGTGCTGGTAATAATTTGCTACACTTCGATTTATTGAAGGATAACAAAGATATTGTGTGTATCTCAGAACCGTATCTTATTCAAAAGGTAATCCCAGATATTACCAATGCTTATACTCAAACTACAAAGCAGTTCGTGTCAATTTTAGTTAACTCAGCATTACCATTTAAAGAGGTAGAATTCTTCGAACGTTGCGAATATATCGTGGCAGTTCAATTGGAAGAAATTTTTATTATCTCCTGTTACTTTCCGCCTTCACAAGATCTAACTAACTTCTTAGATTTGTTATCGCAATTTATTACTTTCCACCAGAAGAAATCGATTATCTTATGCGGTGACTTTAATGTCCGAAATAAGATCTGGGACAGTCGGGCTTTTCACTCGAGAAGATCTAACATTTTTGAACAATTTATTCTTAGTAATAATCTTTTTGTCGCCAATGAACGAGATGAAATTACTTTTTCTAACGCCAATGGTTTCAGCGTTATTGACTTGACTTTGATCCACGGTCGACCTAATGTAATCAGTGACTGGAAGGTAGATAATAAAGCAATTTATTCAGACCACAGTCCGATTCAGTTTAAATTATCAGTAAAAATGAATATTACTAATAGCTTAACGCATCGCATTATAAATTATAAGAAATTCAATAAAATCGTTGTAGAACATTCGCACTTAAACTACGATTTTAAAACTGCTAATGATTCCCACCAACTGAAAATAATGTTAGAAAATTTCCGTAACACACTTCATGATACTATTAGTAGCAGCACTGAAACGATTCAATTAAATAGGAATTCGTGGTGGAATATTAATTTAGAGATTTTACGAATAATTCTAAGGAAATTGCGCAAACGGGTTCAACGCTCACACAAGCGGGGAGCTAATGATCACAATGCGCGCCTGGTTATGAATTTGGTACGAAAAATTTTTAATAAAGAAATGCGAAACGCGAAAACCAAAAATTGGAAAAAATTTTGTTCCGATTCGAAACTTTGGGGCCTTCCTTACAAGACTATTTTCAAAAATAAACGCCAGTTACAGATTCCTTCGTATTTTTTAGACCAGAATAATCAAAAAATTTTCGATAAGGATTCAAAGATAAAGGCCCTTCTTGATCATTTTTATCAAGTAAACTCAAACACAAATGGGGACGAAACCTTCCCATACAAGTTGCAAGAATTCCAGAGATTTAACCTTAGCGGCTTTAGTTTTAACAGCGAACTATTTATTTCCAAAGCGGAAATTAAGGATATTCTTCGCCGGACTAAAAATAAAGCTCCTGGCTTAGACCAGCTGACGAATAAATGTTTGAAGATCTTGAATTTCCACTATCCTAATTTACTTCAGAGCTTATTCATCGCTCTGTTGAGGTTCGGAGTCTTCCCGGAAGCCTGGCGAGCAGGAAGGACAGTTTTTGTGCTAAAACCCGGACGTAGTCCTAGTCTTCCATCTTCGTACAGACCGATTGTCTTGTTAAGCGCTTTAGCCAAGGTGTTTGAATATGTTTTGTTGAATCGTATACTGCCGGTTTTACCTCACGATGACCGGCAATTTGGATTTACTAAGTCCCGTTCCACGGCAACGCTCTTTGGCGAATTATCTAAGCAAATTGAGCGTGCGTTAAGTAAAAAGACTGCGATCGGCCTGCTGACGTTGGATATTAAAGGCGCCTTTGATAACTGTTCGTGGCCAGTCTTATTCCACAAAATTAGAGCACTCAGGCTTGATTATAGAATAATCTCAATTTTAAGACAATACTTAGATTCCAGAACTATTAAATTTATTTACGAACATCAAACATATTTTCGAAATGTTACTCGCGGATGCCCGCAAGGATCGATTTTGGGCCCGATTTTTTGGAATTTGTATATTTCAGACTTATCGTTGATGGAGTTCCCGTCGGCAGTAACCAGATATTTCTATGCAGATGATCTAGCATTCGCGGTCACTTCTAACCATCGTCCCTCCATTTGTAAATGCTTCAAAATTTCAATCAACAATATTTTAACCTATATGGAAAAACATCTTCTACAGTTGGACGAAAACAAGACTAATTTATTAATCATGCACAGGAAACGAAAAAGGGACTACTACAATTCGCTACATCTCTCTATACCGAACTTTAAAATGAATATCGTCGAATCACTGAAATATCTTGGTATTACATTAGACTGTCGCTACAGTTTTAATCAACATTTCAAAAATTTGTCCAGTAAAGCTACAACGGTTCTAAATAAATTGCACTCCGTGTCTGGACGCACGTATGGGATGAGCACTAAACACCGTTTAATAATTTATAATATGCTAGTTGTTCCATTATTCACGTACTGCGTATTTATGTTTGAAGAGGCTTTAAAGCGTAAAAGCATTCAGGAAGTACTAGTTAAATCCCAAAGGAAATTTCTTTTGTTTATTCTCCGCGCGCATAGAACTACTTCCGGTGATGCGTTGCGAACAATAGCAGGACAATTGCCACTGCATTCCGTATTGCAGCATAAAATATTGTATTTCAAAGGGTTAAATAATCTCAATTTGGAGTTGGATCTAAACAATAGATTTATTGAAATGCAAAATAGCTGGAACAATAGCTCAACTGGAAGATTAACATTTAGTTTTGTCCCCGAGGTTAAAACCAATCCAATCAAAATTAATAATATTAATACGTATGTGACGCAATTTCTCACTGGACATGGTAGATTTCAAAGTTATCTGCACCGTTTCCATCTAGCAGACACCGATTTGTGTTCCTGTGGAGATGCTCCTGAAACTGTCACCCATATCGTTAATGAGTGCGCCAAATGGAAATTCTTGTTTAAAGACGTAAATTGTTTTCCATTAAACAACGATAATTTATCAAAATTCCTGCACGCGGCGAATTTTATCATGGCTTCCAAATATTCGGATCTTGAAGATTTTTCATTTAATATATAATTTTATTTTAATTTTTATATCGGTTAATTTTTGTCTTTTTCATTTTCTTTTTATTGTTTCCAATCCATGAGGTGTTCATTCAACTGAGATACTCATGGCTATGTTTCAATTACTATGTATTTATGTTATTATTCACTAATAAATAAATAAACAAAAAATGGTACTAAGCCCAACACGGAATGCTTCTTTTTATTTTACTGATGTTATCGATATGCACATAATTGATTTTTTATCAACTACCATGATTGTTTACACTTTAAGTTACAATTACTCCATCATCTCCAACAACAAAAGAAAAAAGTAAAATATATTAGTAGAGAGAAATTTAGTATATATTGTTAGAATGTCAAATAATTCAATCTAAAAATAGAAAATTCAAGCAATAATAATAAGAGTGGAACAAAATATGTGATCTGAATCTGAAAGAGATTTAAATCACAATTAAAAAAACAGAAATACAATAATATATATATATATTAATTTGCAACGTAATTCTTAGGCTAGCCCCCATTCGAAAAAATGTCCCAGAAAAATGTCCCAATTTTATGTAACGCTAAATGTCCCAAAAAAATGTCCCAATTTTATGTAACGTTTGTTATATTTTGTAGGATTTTTGTTATTGTTATTTAAAAAATGTCACAATTTTATGTAATGAAATATGTAACGAAAAATGTAACGAAAAAATGTCTTAATTTTATAAAACGGAAGGTAAATGTTAGAATAGGATTTTTGTGGTTATGTTATTTTTTGTGTGTGTTGATGCCAGTAAGAATTACGTTGTAAATTTTGATCATTTTATACAAAGTATAGAAGAGATAGAGACAAGAATGAAAGCAGGAGGGGTCAAGGGACACAGCCCCTTGCGAGGCCAAAGTGGCCGAGTTTATATATATATATATATATATATATATATATATGGGGGGTGGGGGTGCATTTATAAGAGACTTCTTTTTTATAGTGCCATACTCAGCTTCTGAGCGTCGGCGACTATCTATTCGAACATCTCAATTGTACAGATATAGGTTGTGTACCAGGCAATTATTATATGCAACACGAGTGTACACGCACAAGACTTCATTCGGAACTGATTGTAATCGTTTGATTTATATCGGCATATACAAGTACAGTCCCGTGTGTGTCTGCTGTGTACTGACCTAGCGCGCATATTATATGTGGTGGTTTTCCATTGCCTTCCACGTGATTATTAGCGAGTATTTTAATTTTAATTCTTTGTAATAAGTTTTGTCGTCGTCCGGGATCGAACCCGGGGCCTCCGTAACGGAAGTCAAGCGCTCTAGCAACTAGGCTATCGTGACGACTCAATAAGAGACTACTGACAGAAATTAATTATATTAATAAAGATAAATTTAATAAAGAACTAATTCACCTATCTTCAGCTGGAAGTGTTTATAATTTTCACTACTTTTATTAATTAATTAAAACAGAATCCATTTTATTTAGTGAATTACATATATATATTTATAGTATTTTGAATGTTATGTAAGAATCACAATCGATCCGTTTCATTATTTTGTTCCGTTAATTGACATGTTGATTTCGGAAACTTGAGTCTAACGTGTCAAAATCATTTTTTTAGGAAATCTGTTAGATGTCCTAGTTTTTGTTTCTTTCTGTTTGTTTCAAACACGGGATCAAATGAAATGCACGATTTTAATATAATAAGACAAACATTAATTTACCGAAAAGTATACTTTTTTCTCTTTTCTTTTAGTTGCTAATTTATAACTAGCCAAATAATGAGACGATCTAATTAATAAAATCGCATGTAGAAGGTGCATCCATTAATGCTTTCCTCTCAAAAAGATTATAAAATTAAGTCTCTTATTTTAGTTCAAGTTGCGATGTAGATGACGCATCTGTGTGCAAAAATGCGACCGCCAGCTGATTTGGGTGGTTTCGTAGCCAAGTGTCAGATGATTTTATGCGAGCCTCTAGATAATTTTTTCCACTGTGTCTACTTTTAGATCCCGATGGATGAGTTCATTTGGCACGTACCACGGCATTCGGTAAATCAAACGCAACACCTTGTTCTGAAATCGCTGAATAACTAGCTCATCAGACGTCTTTGCGCATGGCCACAGTTGCACTGCGTAAGTCTATACTGGTCGCAATACAATTTTGTATATTAGCAAGCGATTTTTTAGTGACAATGGTACTTCTTTTCTTTTGGATGAGAGTCCGCCATGTTAGTCTTTGATCCAAATGGACACTCCTAAGTATATCTCACTTGGTTTTTTTGTTTTTTTTTTGGAAGCTCTTTATTATCCATTAATACTCGTTTGTTGTGTGTGATCTTCTGTTGGAGAATGAAATATGTGTAGATTTGTCTGGGTTTATAGCTAGTTTCCATATCTACTGGTAAAACTGGTCTACACTGTTTTGCAATTTAGCGATAGCAACATCAGGATTTGTATCTGATGCGATTATCGCAGTATCATCCGGGAAAGGTTGCTTCTTGAACGGTTTCATTCGTCGGCAAGTCTGCTGTATACAGATTGTAGAGCAGCGGTCCCAGGACGCTACCCGGTGGAACTGCAGCTAGGATGAAATATACATCTGAACGATCATCATCGTACTTAACCTGGAACTGCCTGTTGCTTAAGTACGACCGTATTAGTAAGTAGTCATTTTCTTGCAGAAAAAATTTTAATTTTTTACAACAAGCGGTCGTACCAGATTTTATCGAAGGCCTTAGTGATCTTAATAAATACCGCTTCGTTGTATTTTGTATGCTCGATGCCATCTTCAATAAGGTTTACTACTCGATATAATTGCTGTTCAGTAGAGTGTCTAGAGTTCTAAATCCGAATTGATGTTGAGGAATGATCTCGGTTGTTCATGAATTATTCTATTAATCCGTACAAAGATTAATTTTTCAAGTAAATTGGAGAGTGTAGATAATAGGGAAATTGGTCTGTAGGAAGCTAATTTGGTACCCTCTTTTCCCGGTTTTGATATCATCAATATCTGAGAGAATTTCCATTGGTTTGGAAAATATGATGTTCTTAATATAGCGTTGAATACGTTATCATCTTTATCATGGCCTTCCTGGGTAATTCTTTTAACATTCTTGCTGTGATCATGTCAAAGCTGGGAGATTTTTGGACATTTCAAATTTTTATGTATTTTTTAACTTGTGCCGGAGAAATCGTTTTTATTCCACTTGAAGTTGGTCTAGAGCAATTAATATCGTCCTGTAAGTTAATTATTGTTGTGTAGGTGAATACATCCTGTTTGTTAAAACTGTATAATAAAACAAACTTTAATAACAAACAATATAGAACAATAAATTAGATAAATACCTATTTAGAAACGTTTTCGGACATAACCCATCATCAGCTAAAACTAACTTAAAGGAAACTTAAAACATACTTTTTAAGTTTCCTTTAAGTTAGTTTTAGCTGATGATGGGTTATACCCGAAAACGTTTCTAAATAGGTATTTATCTAATTTATTGTTCTATATTGTTTGTTATTAAAGTTTGTTTTATTAGATAATTATTGTTGTTGTGTTAGGAATGTGTCGCGTAAATATTTGGCAAATTTTGTTTGCCGCTTCTTGCCCAAGATCCATCTTGTCTTATTAGCGGATTGCATATCACTGGCCTTTTTATTCTTTCGGCGGCTTTCCATAGATTGTAGCCTGCGCATTGATTAGGCTATAAATTTTCCACATACATGCTGAAGTTTTTGTTTTTTACATTATTTAGTAATTTACGCACTTTTTTTGGTTGCCGCGTTTAATTGACGTTTGATTACAGGTGTTCTACAGGTTTGCCACAATCTGCGTAGTCGTCTTTTCTCGGCTATAATTCTCCGTATATGTATTTAGGACAGTTATTATCGTTATATACGCGTTTTTCTAATGGAGTTAAATTCCATACTGCTATATTCATTTGCTCAGTGAAATTGCGTTCACTGTGCTGCTCAATTTGTTCTTGCGTCTTTAGCGGTATTGATAAATGAATACTTTCGTAAAGGAGTGATCTGTACCAGTTCCAGTCTGTGTTTCTGTTATGTAACAACTTGTTCTGTTGTTTTATTAATATTTCAGTACATACATATAGTAGCTATTATTGGTATATGATCACTAAATATGTTGTCAAAATCTGATTCAGCCCTCATTAAATTAAACGGTAAATTGACATTGTAGAATGGAATTGGCGGAAAAAGAAAATTTGAATTATTACGAATCTATAAGTCCTCCGCGCATCTGCATTTTTAAGTTTTAATATCGAAAAAAAATTAAATGTCACTCGCGATCCCTTTGGGAAAGATGTGAAAACATACATTTGGGCCTATCAACATAGATTTATTATGCGGAATTTTTAACAGATATCCTTAACATTAAAGAAAAACGCATGCTTTCATACTATTTTTATGATCGGCTTTTTCAAAATTAAAAAAAAGTTACATTTAGTGTTGATACTCAATTTTCATTCAAACAAACATTAGCAAGTGGCATCATCTCCTTAGAGGTACACTTCATTTACGTAATACTGGCAGATAAAAATTGGCCGAACAATTTTCATTAGAATATAGAGGGAAAATATGAACACTAAAAATTTCAAAATGAAGGGAAACTCGAGCCACTGAATATTCGATATTATACTTAAATTTAAAATATTTCAGTTTTATGATAATATTATCATTCATGGCTTTACTCGTTCATTAATGCAACTTGAAAATCTGTACTTGGAAATTAATGAAACACTTTTTGTTTTATCTAGAATTATATTTATATAAAATATGTTTATCACCGTCCAACAAAAAATGGTATTGACATTACACGTACAGCAAACTACACTAGTTGAGTAAGGATTTCAAATTTTAGTAGAAATTATTAAAAATACGGTTTCCAGTCTTACCAATCGAATGCTATTTCTGGAGGTCCGAAAACTTTATCATTGTAATTATTTGTTTCTTATCCCTTATATCATTCATTTATCCTATGAACGGTCCATTTACCTACCCGCTAGCTTTGTCCCCGTGGCTTTACCGGTGTGTATTAATATCTGTTTAAATCTTTTTTTTCTCTTTTTTCATATAGTGATTTCTGTATTTTCCCCCCTTTTTAGGGAATATAACTAATACAATAATTAAAACAAACTTTGAGTACACCAACCCAAACGAAAAAGTATCTTATAAAACACCGAAATGAAAATTCCCGGAGATTTTTCCGCTACCAACTTGAATAGAAGATATACTTAAAGTTTTTCCTCACCGGTCTTTTAGAAGTTTAAGCGCAAAATCCTCAGTGGAATCTATCCCGGGCCGACTAGGCTAAATTCAGCTCAGTGGTGCATTTCTACGTCTCGAGAATACAAGATGTCTATGATTCTCAACGGCAATACAACTCTTTCATCCTGACCATTATTAATGCGTTATCTTTGTCGCGTCCCGCTTCCCGTTTTCTGTCTCAAGCCAAACATAAATCCTTTTCCTATTTATGATGGAACGATGAGTGTAAACGTGCTTATGATTTTGGTCCACGGACGTTCGGAACCTTTCATTCCAATTTCACTTTGGAGAACTTTCTCGCACATAAACGGTTTAATACTAAAACTAGATCTACAATAAAAGCCGGCAAGAGGACGCCATGGAGGAAGTACTGCTCTTCTTTTACACAAAATACCCCTCTCTTAAGTGCCAGGGCTTTTAAACCTTCGTCTGCCAGTTATCCCTCTTACCATTTCCTCTCTGATGACAACCTCTCTATCTTTATTGACTCATTCGCCCCTGCTTACGTTCCTAGCCTCGAGGAAATGATGTTAACGTTAACTCCTAACCTCCTTCTTACCTCTCTCTTTCGTATCAATGAGCTCCAACTTGCCTTACATAATCCATCCAAATCCTCACCTAGAATCGATGGGATTCCCTACCTTGTTCTACAAAATCTATCCTACAATGTTCTTCAGTTTCTGAATTTGCTGTTTAATTTCTTTGTTGATACATGCAGTACTCCCTCCTCTTGGAACACATTTGTTGTCATCCCTATTTCTAAAAAGAACTCCGCTTCCTTTCAACCTATCTCCCTCGCCTCCTGGTTTAGAGAGATCTTTGAAAGTATCCTTAATATGCGTCTCGTTTGGTGGTTGGAAAACCAGAATATCCTTTCTAGTAACATGTTTGGTTTTTGTCCGAGCCTTGATCCAGCTGATTCTATAAGTCTTTTTATATCCGATATACGTAAATCCTTTATCGACAAAAATACACCTTGGCAGCTTTTATTGATATCTCTGCTGTTTTCGATAATGTGTATCTTCCTAGCCTTAAAAAAAAAAAATGTTATTCATTAGTATCCTACCTTCGCTGATCTCGTTCTCAATCTTATGCTGAATCAATCTGTCCTTCTGTCTTCTTCAATAGATTCTACTTCAAGAAAAGTATGTCATGGTCTGCCGCAAGGCTCTTATCTCAGCCCTACTTTATTTGATGTCTATATGCTTAATGTTACCTCTCTTCCAATTTCTTCCTCTTCCCTGTTCTATGCAGATCATATTCTCCTTTATCCCCCGGCTATGGATATTACAACCGCCAAGAAGGAACTTAATAGATCACTATCCGACTTGGAGCTTTCTCTTTCCTCTATCCATCTCTCTGTCTCTTCTTCGAAAGCGTTGTATTCTCTCTCCGATCTTACAATTTAGCCACTGTCAATGTTTCTCTGAATAATCTTTCCATTTCCCTAGTCATTTCCGATATCTTGTAGTGTTTCTAAATAGCCGTTTGTCTTTCTTTGAGCACATTAATTTCCTTATTATTTCTTGCCGTAAACTACTCAATCTGTTCAAGGCCCTTTCACATACGAGATGGAGCGCCGATCCTCAAATCCTAATCCTGCTGTACAAATCAATCATATTATCTCAACTAGATTACTGTTTTATCATATATGGAAATGCCTCCAAATCTCTTCTCTCTAAATTGGATTCTACACAAAATTTGATTCTTCGCTTTTGGTTACAATTCCACTCCTATCCCAGCTATTCTTGCCGAATCTAATGTCCAGCAGTTGTTCATCCGTCGATTACATTTAGGATACAGTTCTCTTGTAAAAAGACTTTCCATCTCGTTTTCTAAGATTCGTCTCTCATACCTCTCTAGCATTCATAAATGACGCTTCTCTCCTAATAAATCTTCCATCTTAGCCCTTGTTTTTCATTGTTTAAACAAATTCTCCTCCTATATTATTTCCCATAGTAAACTTCCTTATTTTATGTTTAACTTCTGGTTTTTTCACCCTCCAAAACTTTCTTCTCTCCCTTCATCATCTAAAACTTCCGGCTCCGCACTTGCCAATCAAGAATTCTTATTAATTCTTCATTTCCACTTCATTCCCTTGAATATTTACTGATGGTTCCAAGAGTTCAGAGGGAGTAGCTGCTTCCGTTTTTTCCGCAGCCGGTAATTCCACTCAATCCTTCAGGCTGCTGGCTTTTTGCTCCATCTTCTCCGCCGAACTTTATGCCATTCTTCGAGCCGTTATATTTATTTCCTCAATTGGATCTTCTGAAAGATACCCGATCATTTCGGACTCAAAAAGTGCTCTTCAAGCTACATCCTCTACCTTTTCCTCATATTCCCTCGACTTTATTGTTTTCCGTATACGTTCTCTCATCGATAGTCTTTCCCTTTCGTATTTCATTTCCATCGACCTTCTTTGGGTCCCAAGTGTCATTTGGGTATTGATGGTAACGAGACAGTGGATTCTTTAGCACGCTCAGCGTTACACTCCCCTCATTTTGTTAAAAATATTCCTAGTCACAACATTCTTCCCCTCTTCAAAAGAACGCATGTAAGACTTTGGTCGGATGTGTATCCTCGGTCCTTTTCTAATTCTAACTCATTTTACTTTTCTATTCAGCCTAGACCCCCTTCCTGTTTTCTACAGGGTGCTGCAGAGAAACCTACCACATTTCAAAAAATTATAGCGCCCTCTGTAGGCAAGGTAGCGAAATAAAACTAGTCGCATTCGAAAGAGGAAGAGTGCCGAATTTTTTCAGTGCTATTACGAACCACCATGGGTGACTGGTCTGTGGTTGAGCGCGCATTTGCCGTAGAGCAGTTTTTTCGCAATCAAGATTCTTACATTACTACAGTTCGCGAATTTTGAAAACGTTTCGGGTTAGATGGGAAGAAACCGGTGTTTTCTAACAAAACTTTACATTTGTGGGTTAAAAACTTTCGTGAGACCGGCTCTGTGCGTAAAAAAACCCTTCCTGGAGTTCCTAAGACGGTAAAAACCTCGCCGATGATCGCGCGTGTTCGTGAAGTCATTCAGTTGAGTCCAAGTCGCTCCGCCCGTATGCACGCAAAAAACTTGAATGTGTCCGATCGAACTGTAAGAATAATTCTTCACGAAAATCTGAATTTCCATCCCTACAAGATACTCTATAGCCAACAGCTTTTAGCCGCCGATTTTGCAAGCAGAAAAGCGTTTTGTAAGGCTAGCGCGCTCACCCGATCTTTCTGTTTGTGATTTTTTTTTGTGGGGGTATTTAAAGTCAAAAGTTTATGAACGCAAACCTCGAGACCTGGAAGAGTTGAAAGCAGAGATTCAACGTTATGTTGCAGCTATTCCGACGACTATGTTGAAAAAAGTTTACGATAATTTTGTTTTACGTATGCGTAATTGTATCGAAAATCAAGGTCGTCATTTAAGTGATATTATTTTTAAAACAAAGAAGCTGTTAAAATAAATTTTTATATTAAAAAAAAAAAAAATGGCATTCTTCCTCTTTTCAATAAAAAAAAAAAATCATTTCGCTATCCTTAATAGGACAGGCGCTATAATTTTTTGAAATGTGATAGGTTTCTCTGCCGCACCCTATATTATTTTCCTACTCTTAAACGTTTTTTCATCATTGCTATGTGCCGTCTACGGTTCAGTCATACTTTGCTCCAATCCCCACGGTATCGTTTTTTGCTCTTTCCCCGTTCCCTTATTGTCCTTTGCATTCTAGCAACTGTACTTTCGTTTATGATCCAGACTACGTGCTGTTTGAATGTTTCAGTCTTTTCTCCGAACGTAATATCTTGTATGTTCAGCTATTAAAGTTGAATTTTCCTACTTCATATAATGCTTCCTATATCCTTAGCTTTGCCGTCTTCAAAGGTGATTCCTATTCTTGCCTCTTTTCTTTCATCGATCTCTGACCGGATTAAAATTTAATCTCTAATAAAGTTAGATTGTCCCGTTTGGCTGCCCTTTGTTGGCCACCCCCCCCCCCTCCTCAAAAAAAAAGAAAAGAAAATTTGGAAAAGAATAAAAGCCAGTTTACAAACTCTGTATAATGGAAGAATTAGTACCATTAATATCAAGGAAGGAAAACAAAACTAGAAGGAAAATTATGTGAATGTAGAAAATACAGAAATTTAATAAATATAAAAGAAATTAAAGCTAAAGGAAATTTGACACGAGATAAGTGTAAGGATATTAGCAAAAACATAAAAAAATGGATACACGAGCGTACATGGAAATAAACAATACAACATTTAAGGAACTATGTAATATCAACATGTTCAGTCAAGCATGATGTTTCATGCGTTCAGAATTATTCCGTACGTTAAGTTAACGATAACTCTGCAATTTTTACATTTACATAATACTAAATTCAAAAAAAAGTAATCTGATTTTTCCCGCTGCAAAGAAGGAGAAGCACATCATTTTTTTCGAAAAATCATCGCCATCTTCAAGAAATGCGAGTTTTTTGCATACCCAGGGGCCTGATTTTAATGTTGGAAACGCGGATGTTCCAAACTAGAAAAAAATATACAGACATGTACATATTTTTTAACCTTGCTCAAAATTTTTAACTATGATACTCGCTTCGTCAAGAAGGAGGACGCACCTCATCTTTCGCACTTTTTTGAACTTTTCGCCAATTTCGAAAGTTTCGTAAGAAAATTAAATACCGGTGGTTCGTTCGCAACAAAAATCAATTTTCCAACGATATTCACATGCCTGAAAAAAAAATGTTTTTTTCAAAATTTTCGAACTTTCGGTGCCTCAAGAGTCTAAATATAAAAATTTCCTATTAAGTGGTCCTTTATGCGTATGTTTGAGATACATTTTGGTTTCACTATCGTTTTTACTCGGGCTATTACTTACGTAAACTTCCGTTGTTTTGCTGTTTTTAGTCCAAAAGAGCGGGGTGACGGTAGATAATTTTTTAATGGTAATTTTTTGATTTCATGAAAGGACTTCTGCATCTTATTTTATATTTTGAATTTTACTTTTAAAAAGTTATTTTTAAAGGTGATTTTTGAGGTCGTTTTAAATTCCATATTGTATATTCTTAACGTTTTTTTTTTGCCGTCCATGGTAATCGTTCAGTTCGAAGTTATAGATTATTTTAAAGAAAATTTCAATTGTAATTTATGATCTAAATTTGAAGTTTATAAGTCAAACTGTTCCTGAGCTATTGTATATTTTAATTGAATATTTTTGTCGTTCGCGAACCATCTTATTAGGATTCTGTTCATTATACGTGTATGGAATCCTAATATAGTAATGGAAATATTATTATAGAAAAAGGAGAAATACAAATCGAATGGAAATAATATACTACTGCACAATTAAATGATGAAAAACCAATAGAGGCAAATGTAGAGAAAAAGATGCGAAAGAGCTAAGCTGAAACACGAATTTGAATTTGCGATAAACAATTTTAAATGCCGGAAATCAAGAGGAATAGAATGGACGTGTCTATTCATTAAAATACCAGAGATCCCACTCCTTACTGTGCGTCTTACATCTTGTCCCTTCCTTCCCAGTCTGTTGTTCTTGTCCTTGGTTCCTTTATTTCAGCTGTCTCCAACCGAATTAGGTTCTAGTTAGTTGTCTCTTCTTCCCATTGTGTCTGGGCAATGGTCCATAGTTGATGCGCCCAAAAAAAAAAAAAAAAAAAAAAAAAAAATACCAGAGATAAAGAAAAAAATGTATTACATCAGCTGATAAATGACATTTACGAATCTAGAAAAGTTCCTAAGTATTTAGAGAAAAATCAGTTAATTTCCCTATACCTAAAAATAACAGCTCTCAATTATAAGTATATGTACAATATCGCAAAAAATCCTAATTAAAATTATATATGAGCGAACCCAAAGGAAAATAGGAAAAAAAAACTAACAGAAAATGAATTCGGTTTTAAAAGGAAAAAAAGAACAAGCGAAACCGTCTTGTCTCTCAGATTACTGATGGAAAAACGCTAGCATTGAGTAAAATAATGCGTATAGCTTTTATTGACAAAAGCTTAATGTTAATTGGTACCTCATGTTTAGATGTCCAAAAAAAAGTGAATATCGACACTTCAAGTTATTCGAATTATATGAAAACTTAAAAAATTATCATGAACGGGGGAAAATTAATGCGAGAGTAAGGAAAGGAGTAAGGGCAAGGATGTTGCCTATCAACATAGTTATTTAACATTTATGTTAAAAAGACGTCAGAATGTTTCTTGGACATCGATGATGATGGTGTAGGAATAAATGGCGCGAGATACGAGTATAAAACTTGATTATTTAAAGTGAACAGTCGTGCGCTCTCGCGTTAAATTATTGCTTTCACGTGTCGCTATAATCTAGTTGTGTATGTGTTAATTTTACCCTTCCTTTTTTTTTTCGTTCTGTGTTTCCTACGAAATTACCTGCTATCGAAGTCAGGTTTTCTTATCTATTAAATCGACGAGTGTGGCTCATCGACCAATGACAGACCCCTCGTCGCAACTGTTACCGATTAACATGTCAATTGATAATGCGCCTACGTACGCTACAAAAACCAGCGGTAAAATCACCCCGTTGACCTCGTCCACCGATCCTACCGATAAACACGGTTTAGTTTTCAACTGTATACTTAATTACAAAATACGTGATTATCTTATTGCAATAATGGA
Source organism: Icerya purchasi (assembly GCA_039619475.1). Lineage (NCBI taxonomy): Eukaryota > Metazoa > Arthropoda > Insecta > Hemiptera > Monophlebidae > Icerya > Icerya purchasi. Next base: position 354,689,771 of record CM077115.1, read on the forward strand.
CCTTGTGGATTTAAACTATTTGTCTTTTATCTCGTGTGCACTCGCGTTATCAGCTCGATAATCAGTTATTTCGGCAGACCGGTGAGATCGTTTCATTTATTATCTCTTCGTTGCCGTATTTAAATATTATTTGGACGCTTTCCGAATTCTTAGATTACTGTTATTTATTCCGATTTGTATAGCGATTTTTTTTTTTTTTTTCTTTTCCATTTCGCGTATATTTTATTTTGATTTGCTTGACCGATGAGCTCATCTAGTGGAGGCCGCCCTGCGGCCTCCTCCAAAGGTTCAAAAACCAAACAAGCGAACATGTCGCTGAATCTAACGGAGGTTGACGCTGCCGGAAAGCGTAAGCCTAGAGCCCTCTCTCGCCATCAACGATTCTACCAAACAAGGATCTGCGGCTTTCGCAACCTGACTTGCCCAGCCTCTCTAATAATAATAATAATAATAATAATAATAACATCTGCGCGATTAAAGCAGTCGAAAACTTTAATATCGGTACTGGTAGTAATAATAACAATAATAATAATAATACCAACAACAATAACAATAATAATAATAATGATAATGGTAATAACAACCTCAACAACAACAACATTTTATCCACCAATAATAGCAATAATAATAATAATGATAATGGTAATAACAACCTCAACAACAACAACATTTTATCCACCAATAATAACAATAATAATAGTAAAGATCTTATTAATGTTTTTCGTTCCGATCATCCTGGTCCCTTTAAAGTTTTTGTCGAAAACTCCACCCTAGACGAGAACATCGGGAATTTGAACCCGTTGGCTCTGGCTAGGTTCATCTGTAAAATTTCAGGGGCGTATCTCAGTTATGTTTCCCTCTGCGTCTGCGGCGAATCATTTTCTGAACAATTCCTCATTTTTTCAGACCAACAATCTCACGGCGTATATCCCCACCAATGCTCTGTTTAGTATGGGCGTTATCTCTGGAATTTTTCCTTCCTTTTCCGAAGACGAAATTAAAGAGGGGCTTGTTTCCTCTAGCCCAGTAGTTACAGTTCGTCGTATCTTTCGCTCTTCTGATGAAAAAAAATTCCCACCAGGAGTGTCGAACTTAAATTCGCTAAGTCGTTCCTTCCAGAGTTTATAACGATTTACAAACTCCGTTTCCCCTAGTGTCCGTTCTCCCACTCAGATCTCTAAATGCTTCTTTTTTAAACATATTGCGCGCCATTGTCATAGCTCTCATCCTGTTTACTCACACTGTGCTTCCAGACATCCCTCTTCGGAATGTCCCAACCTCCAGGAGCATCCTATTGGTCGCAACTGCAGAGGTTGCCATAGCTCGTCCAATCGTGCCTGCCCGGAGTGGCTTAGACAGAAGGATATTAAAAGAATTATGGCGTTCGAGAACATATCGTTTCAAGAAGCCGCCAAATATAAATCCTCTAGTGTCGTCTCCCAAGCCTTTTCCTATTCTAATCGTGCCGCAGCCCCTTCTTCCTCTCAAGCCTCTTCTTCTAAAACTAATAAATGGTCTTCTCCTCCTCGTCCTAAATCTCCTACTTTTCATAAATCTTCTAAATCGAAATCGCATTCCAAGCCTCTCCCTCACTTTCCCCCGCCCCTCCTTCTACTCCTGTTCTCCATCTGTTGGTTTGGCCTTAAATCGTGAAGATTCCCCTCAGCTGAATTCTTCGATGCCATCAAGCAACTTTCTAGCTCCTCGCAGCCTGCTTCCTAATTCCTCCCCCAATTACTCTTCTCTTAATCTCACTAATTTTTCTGCCGCAATCATGGAACTCCTCGGTTCTCATAACATAGCCGCCTCCTCTTCTTTCCTTGACAACCTTTCTTCTTTCTTATCCAATTACGTCCATTCCTCGTAAGGCATATTTTGCCATCTCTTTGTCTTTCTCTCCCTCCTCCTTTTCCCCCTATTAGTCAAGGATAACACCTTACTTACGCTTTAGAAACACTAGACATGCCTCTGTGCTCATGTCGTTTAATATGTTCATTTGGAGGTATAATTGTCCCTTTAGGGGAGGATACCTACAAACTGGTCGACAACCATGTTCGTGCAGGTACTTCTCCCTACGCTTTGGATTATACCAAATTGATACGAATAGAAAAGGTCCGGCAAATTGGTCCGCATATTGTGGCGGGCAGGACTTCTTTCGTCTTCAGTTTCCTTGTTCTTCCTTTCTCCTTCACAAGTTGGAAGTGCACCTACGTGCTCGCTTCTTATTTAATAACCTCTCTTTCTTCTTTTATAGCTACTTCTATTATTTCGTCCTCGTCCCTGCCCTCATTTTCTATCCTAGTCTAATTTTCTTGTATCCTAGATAGCACGTCGCGTACTCTTGCTTTGAACATCCTGCAGTGGAACTATCGTAGCTTACAAGCTAACAAATTAAGTTTAGAGGGTTTATTAGACCTCTACAATATCCATGTGGCGTTTTTATCCGAAACTTGGCTCAAATCCTCCTCGTCTCTACATTTCAAAGGCTATTCTTTAGTTCGGTCAGATCGCGTGGATGGTTACGGTGGCGTCGCCATTCTTATTAGATACGATCTATCCTACCTATCGCACGATATCCCATGTCTTCCTCCTCCCTATCCTAATCTTCCTGTCATGGTTTACATTTCTCTTTTGAATCTTTTTCCTAATCCTTTACATATTGCTCGAATTTATAACCTTCCTAACTCCAGACTCTCAAATCTTCCTCTTATCTCGTTCCTTTCATCTTTATCTGGTCCCTTCATCATTGGAAGCGACTGGAATGCTCACTCTCCTCTTTGGGGCTGCGCTGGAAATAATCCTAATGGTTCGATTCTTGAAAATCTCATCTTGGATCATGATCTTTTTCTACTTAATGGTCAGTCCCCTACCTTCTTCAAGAAACCTTCTTCCTCTAGTTCAGTTGATCTCTCCTTTTCCTCTCCCAATCTTGATCTCTTATGCTCCTGGAGGACTCTCGAACGCACTTTTGGCAGCGATCATGTCCCCATTCTGCTCACTCTTATTGACGTGCTCCCTCCCAAGTCTTTCAAGCCCCTTCAATCTCCCCGTTGGCTCCTTTCTAAAACTGATTGGGCTAAATTTCGTTCCTTGGTGCATTCCCCTCTCCCTTCTTTTTCTGATGTTCCTAATCCATTCTCCCGTTACGATTTTTTCACTCGAACGCTAAATTCTGCTTTCTCCGCATCTTCTCCTCCTATTACCAGCACGCGCAGTCGCTTTTCTTCGTATGCCTCCTTACTCTGGTGGAACGAAGAGTGTAAAGCAGCATTCCAAAAAAGTTTTGCTACCTTTAAAGCCTTCCGCTCTCATTCCTCTGTGTCCAACTTCCTAGCCCCCAAAGAAGCCAGCGCAAGAGCTCGTTTCATCCTTAAGTCCACCAAAAAGAATTCTTGGAAGTCTTTCTGTTCCTCCTTCTCCAGAGATACGTCCTTCTCCCAAATCTGGTAAATGGCTAAGTCATTTAGATCACCCTTTTCTGAGCGGCCTCGCCACTCCCGCCCTTCCAAACCCCAGCTGGAGTCCTTCTTGGATTCTATTGCTCCCGCCTATGTCGTCCCCTCTTTTGAAGAAGCTGTTCTTCCTTCTCTTTTTGTCGACTCTGAGCCTCACTTCCTATCTTCTTCCTTCCGTTACGACGAGCATGCATCCATTCTTAATAAATCCACCTTGTCTGCTCCTGACCCGGAACGATTTCTCGTTCCTTATTCTTAATAATCTCTCTCCTGCCGCGCTGCTTTTCCTTCTCCATATCTTTAATTCTTTGTTCCTTTTTAGTTCTACTCCAAAATCCTGGAACGACTTTATTGTTATTCCTATTCCTAAAAGAAATCAGCGTTCTTTCCATCGCATTTTCCTGGCTTCCTGTCTGCGTAAACTTTTTGAGGGTTTGATTAACAATCATCTCGTTCGGTGGCTAGAGCACAATAATCTACGCCCTCCTAATATGTTTGGTTTTCGCCCTGGGCTTGGTCCGGTTGATTGCATTAGTTATTTCCTTTCAGATGTCTATAAGTCTTTCCTAACTAAATAATTCACCATTGCTTCCTTTGTGGACGTCTCTTCTGCCTCTGATAATGTGCATCTTCTCTTTAGGTTCCAAACTATTTTCTCTTAACTTCCCTCCCGTCGTCGTCATTCTCATCATCAACCTCTTCCAGAACAGAACTCTTTTATTTCTTCTCCCTCCCTTTCCTCCTGCATTTATCGTGGGCTCCCACAGGGTTCCTGTCTGAGTCCTACACTTTTTAATATCTACTCTTTTGATATCGCTTCTCTTCCTATTCCTTCTTTCTCCCTCCTCTTCGCTGACGACATTTTGGTCTATTCCACCTGTGACAATCCGTCCACCGCTATTGATGTGTTGAATAATTCGCTGTCTATTCTTAATAATTCCTTTTCTCGTTTTCACCTTTCCCTTTCTTTTACTAAGTCGTCTTGTATCATGTTTTCTCTACGCCCCTTTAACCGAGCTCTAACTCGCATCACTATATCTGGTATTCCTATCCCCGTTGTCAATTCCACATGCTATCTTGGCCTTTCTTTTGAATAGCCGCCTCACATTCCATGAGCACATTAATTTTCTCTATAAATCCTGTCTTAAAAGACTTAATCTCCTTAAATCTCTCTCTCCCCTCAGATGGGGAGGAGATCCGTTTGTTCTTCTAATTCTTTTCAAAGCTATCATCCGGTCCCGACTATTGTTCGTTTATTTACGGTAATTCCTCTAAGTCTCTCCTCTCTAAACTTGACGCGATCTGGAACTCTTGCCTCCGTTTGTGCATTGGAGCCTTCAAATCCTCCCCTATTCCCGCAGTTCTATCAGAGTCAGTTACCCAACCACTGTTTATTCGCCGTTCTCAGCTTGGGTATCGCATCTTAATTAAACGGCTTCCTATCTCCTCGTCCAAACTTGTTTCTTCCTATTTGTATATCAAAAACCGCTGGCGTTTTTCTCCTCATAAAATCCCAATCCTGTCGCTCATTGCTACCCGTCTTTCTAATTTTTCTCCTGTTGTCATGACTTCAATAGCCTATGGCAGCCTATCAAATTTTCCTTTCTCCCACTTCGAGCCAATTCCTCCTCTCACGGTGCAGTCAACAATGAATTTCTTCATTTGTTGAATACCTCTTTTCCTGCTCATGTATTAATCTTTACTGATGGTTTCAGGAGCGAGGACGACGTGCGTGGTGCGTTTACTGCTCCGTCGCTTCAGTATTCTGAGTCCTCCCGGCTTCCTTCCTTCTGCTCTATTTTTTCTGCCGAGTCGATCGCCATCCTTCAGGCTATCTATTTTATTTCCTCTTTAAGCGATCTTTCCCAATTCCTCATTATTTCGGACTCTAAGGGCGTCCTTCAAGCCTATCCTCCCCTCCTTCACATTCCTCTGATAGTATTATTCTCCCACTTCGTTCTCTTACCTCCAATCTCCAGTCTTCCCGCTCTATTCTTATTGATTTTTTATAGGTCCTCAGTCATTCCGGAATTGATGGCAATGACGCAGCCGATTCTTTGGCTCGTTCTGCTGGTCACTTTGATTCATTCCTCAACCATTTTCCTTCTTCAGATATCCTTTCCTTATCCACCTCCAATCACGCCAGACTTTGGCAGGATATTTATCCCTCCCTATTTTCTAATCGTCATTCGCATTACCGTTTTATTCAGTCGATTCCTCGTTCCCTGTCTTGGTTCCATTCTACTCCTTTCGATCGTCGCTCTTCTACTGTTTCCCTAATTCGTCTCCGGATCAATCATTTTCTCTTCCCCTCCTCTCGCTTTCGATTTGCTCTGTCGCCTTCTCCTGACTGTTCTGTTCACGATTGTGATCCTCCTCGTACATGTGATGCTGATCACATTTTCTTCGAGTGTCCTGCTCTTTGTAACGAACGCTCCCTTTTATCCAGTCAGCTCCTGTCATTCTCCCTGCTCCCTATAACTCTTCCTTTACCCTCTCGTTTCCTTCATCTTCTGTGGTGTCCGCACTGCTGTCCTTTGTTGCGTCCATTTCGGACCGCTTAGTTATTTAGCTTTTTAGCTTAGTTTTCTTGTTGTTGGGTCAATGCCGTTCGCGTGCCCACAAAAAAAAAAAATAAATAAATAAAAGACCATAAAATATTATTACTGCTGCCAAGATGAGCAAAAATCGAATTATTTTACATGGTAGAAGAATTCATGGACAAACATGGAGGTTTTACCATTGAATCGAACTTCATCAAATGTAGAAGGTTGATCAGTCCAACGCAAAAAATCGTGCTCTCTCATGTAAATCCAACCATACTAAACGAAATTCTCGAGGATTATATCAAAAACATACTAAAACTGAATATGACATCTAATATTTCTTTCCTCCGTTTGAATCCACACGACCAATTATTTGGCCACATCGTTACCTAGCGTAGACAATTTTATACTAACACAGAGATCGGTAAAGACTTGATGCTGGGATCATTCCACAGAATTTTCATAACCTTCGATAAATTTACGTGCTTCCGATGTCATCAAAAAAATCACCGAGCTGAAGACTGTCCGAACTACAATAATGTAACTGAACAAGAGATTGGGATACCAAGTGTCGATAACGTACAAGAAAAAACACAGTTTTTTTCACCCCTTCCACAAAAATGTTCCAAAGAAAATCAAATCAAATTTTCTCAAATGAACCACTCAAAAGATCGTCGCCGTCTATTTCGTCTTTATTAGGTAACTTTTCATCACCAATGAAAATTGGTGATGCCCAACTCACGCCTACAGAAGCGATAGAGCGAACAAAGAAAAGAGGCGTGAAAAAACAAAAACTTAAAAATTCCAATCTTCCAGATGAGTCTGACGGTCTTTCATCTGATACCGGAGCCGAAGCAGATGAGTCTTTCAGCACTCTCAAAGAGGTTTTAAAACCTTTCGACGCATCAATCAACGAAAAATTTAAAGTAAATGAATATCCGCCCTCCGCCACTAACTTTGCTTTATTTGTGGACATGTCTAAAGGAAAATCTGCTCTGGAAATCCAATCAATTCTTACCGACGAATTCAAAATTCCTAGCGACTCGATGATCAGGATGTTGGCTGAACTTCACCTCTCCATAAAATATAGATCCACAAAAGTGCATCTAACCAAGATACAGAAAAAGCTGAAAGAATTGCAGAACTCCAGTACCCCTGCGACTGGAGCCCAACCATCACCTTAGGATTCCCCCCCCCCCCAATGTGAACGAAATATGGATGGATCTCAAATATATATTACGAGGATGGTTCAAATATAAACCGGAATTTTTAAATAAACGCGCGAATAATTTATTGTGGAAAAAGTGGTTGCACTGGCAGTTAGACCGGTTTGTTACGAAGCGTGTAGAGCAATTAGAACCGCGTAAGCTCACTTTTTAGTGTAGTTAGAGCCATGAGTGAAAAAGAAGTACCAGTGTCTGTTGCGCAACGCATCATTATTCGTTTTTTAGTCAAAGACGACGTAAAATTCGTGGAAATTTACCGAAAATTACGCGAACAGTTCGGCGATGAGTGTCTCTCCAAAACTCAAGTGTACGAGTGGTGTTTCGCGTTTCGAAAAGGACGTGAAGTGGTGTCAAACATAGCACATGCGCGGCGCCCAAAAACCAGCATTACAGATGAACACGTCAAAGCCATCGAACAACTCATTTTGGCTGACCGACGCGTCCGTGTACGCGATATGACCGACGAATTGGGCATCAGCATAGGTAGTATTGAGACAATAATTCATGATCGGCTAGGTTATCGCAAAATTGCAGCCAGATGGGTGCCAAGACTTCTGAATTTTGAACAGAAATTCACTCGTTGGGAAACGATGGAGACATTGGCTGAATTGGGCTGGGAAACACTTGAACATCCTCCTTACAGTCGAGATTTGTCGCCTTGTGATTATTATTTGTTTGGTCCGTTGAAAGAAGCACTTGGTGGACAACGTTTCGACAGCAACGATGAGGTGGAATCGTTCGTGCGCAAATGGCTATGTGACAAGCCGCGAGATTTTTACGAAAAAGGAATAAAAAAATTGCCGGAGAGGCGGAAAAAGTGTGTAGCGTGCGAGGGGGGTTATCTCGAAAAATTGTAAAAAATATGAGCACTGTAAGTATAGAATAAAAATTTTTATGACGAAATTCCGGTTTATATTTGAACCACCCTAGTAGCTGGAACTGCAATGGTGTTTATAGGCATTTAGACGATCTCAAATCAATCCAGTCTATTTACGATTCAACTATAATATGTCTACAGAAAACCCATCTTAAGAATAACCAAACCTTACATCTTCCGAACTACAATATCATATCTTCAAACTGCTCTTCGAACTGGGCATCTGGAGGAGTAAGTTTAGCTGTTAAAAACTACCTCAATTTCAACCAGCTTCAATTACAGACAACCATACAGGCTGTTGCAGCAACCATGTATCTTTCATCACCACTCACTATCTGTTCAATATATTTACCTCCAAGAGATAATATTACTCGACAAGACATCAGTGAACTCATTTTGGCTCTTCCAAGACCTTTTCTTATCTGCAGAGATCTAAATGCTCATTCCCCATTCTGGGGTGGATCATGCTACAACTCTAAATGAAGAATCATTGAAAAACTTATTTCCAGCTACAATTTCGCTCTGCTACATCCCGAGGATCCAACGCACTATAACTTTTCTCACAAAACGTGGTCAATGTTGGACTTAATTATTACTACCCCAGCCATTCTTAACGCAATTGAAGTCTTCAACCATGATGACCTCGCTGAAAGCAATCATACTCCCGTAATTGTTCACCATAAGCATACCAAAACTGTATTCCTATCTCAAGACATAAAATACAACTACCGCAAAACAAATTGGAAAATATATGGCTCAACCTTTCCACCAGTTACCAACTTTAAAGACAGTAAAATTTCAGACACCAAAAATCTCGTCCAATCGTTCCCAAATATTATTGTAAACCACGCGAACTCCATGACTCCTAAAATTTCACATTTACGTAAAAACACTGTCCCATGATTGAAACCAACTGCAATCGGACCGGACAGCATTCATGCTTATATGCTTCAGAATACCCCTGAGTCAGCTATTCTCTTCTTATTTTCAATTTTTAATCATATCTGGACAACGAACACGTTCCCTGACTCATGGAAAACTGCCGAAATCATTCCGATCCCAAAACCAAATAAAAATACAATGTTATAAGACAGCTACAGACCTATTTCGCTTACTAGTGTTCTGTGTAAACTCCTGGAACAGATCATAAACGCACGACTGCAATGGCTCATCGAATCTAATAACCTCCTGGCCGAATCACAATGCGGATTTCGAGGGAGCAGATCAACGATCGACCAACTGCTTTTTCTCAAACAGTCCATTCAAACATCATTTATTCGTAATAATCATCTAGTGGCAGTATTCTTTGTCATATCTAAAGCCTTTGACAATACTTGGAAAGAAAAAATTCTAAAAACTCTTCATGGCTGGGAAGTTCGCGGTCACCTAGCATACTTCGTCGATAATTTTTTATCAAGTCACAAATTCCGTATCCGACTAGGCTCAGTTAAATCAACTCCCCATGAGCTGCAGAACGGTGTCCCTCAGGGCTCCGTTCTCAGCCCTACCTTCTTCAACAGCCATAAACGACATTCCGGAACAAATACACCCGCCTGACCAATGCTCCTTATTTGCAGACGACCTAGCTATATTCATCTTCTGTTCGGACCTGTCCCTCGGAACATCAATACTACAGGAAACAATCGACAGATTACAAGCTTGGTCAGTCCACAACGGCTTCAATTTCTTTAACACGAAAACTACCGCTATTCATTTCTGCAGAGTTCGCCGCTGTAGTCATGAAATTTCAGTCCAACTAAACAACGTAACCATTCTATCATCAGATACCGTAAAATACTTAGGAATCTTTTTGGATGAAAAACTTACATGGAAACCGTACATCAACCAACTAAAAACAAGCCGCACCAAAAAACTAAATTTAATTCGTAAACTGGCTAGCATATTGTATGGCTCATATCGTTCCTCCTTATTGAGAATTTACCAAGCATTGATTAAATCGAGGCTCAACTATGGCGCTGTAATCTACTCTTCGGCTAGTCAAAATATCATCAACTCACTCAATACAATACATCATACTGCTGCGAGGCTCGCTATTGGCGTTTTTCCTACTTCTCCACCTGTTAGCATTCTTTGTGAAGCTGGTATGCCTCCTCTCAATATTTACAGGGACCGGTGCATTTTAAACACGTGGATTCGTCTTAAGTCGTCGGCCAACTTTCCTTCGCTGAACTCGCTTCGACCATTACCTCATACATCGGTGCTTATTCTCTATAAGCAAGTCACTGAAATCTTAGATTCAATGCAATTCACTTTACCGCCGACATATCAACTAACCACCATAGCACCAACACCTCCATGGGTAAACCTGCATTTCGACATAGATCTTCAACTCCAGCAATTCTCAAAAAGGGAAACATGTCCGAGCATTTTACGTTCCGCATATCTATGCATGATCAGCAAATATGGTAGTTGCAAAATAGTTTTTACTGACGGCTCCAAAACACCTTAAGGAACAGGTTGTGGAATAGCATCCGACAAAAAAATGATTCTCCGTTACTCTCTTCCGGCACTATTCACTATTCATTCGGCAGAACTATTTGCTATAAAACTTGAAATAGAAAATGTAATAATTTCCGATCCTCACTCCCCACACCTCATATGTACAGACTCATTAAACGCGATCACATTAATTCAAAAATACAACTTTCCTCACCAACAACCAATAGCCAAGGAAATTATTCGCACGCTTTGTAGTACAAGTATCCATGTTTCGTTTGCATGGATCCCATCACACGTTGGGATCCAGGGTAATTCATACGCGGATACTGCGGCAAAAGAAGGCTCATTGTTCTTTCCGGTACCGAACATCGAAATTCCGTCAATGGATCTGAAGGCTTATATAGTGCAAAAATCACTTCAAACATGGGCTGAAACAGTGGACCAACATCCCATACCGAATGTAAAATTGAAATTAATGAAAATAAAACTAAACTGGAAAGGTGTAGTAAAAAAGGAGACGGGCAATTGAAGATATTTGTAAATAGACAAACGCTATAACAAGTAAACGAATTATCCGGGCAGCTTAATAACAAACGATGGTAGAATCGAACGGGAAATAAGAGGGAAAAGAGTAGGATGGTCTCTTCTTTTCTTCAAGAAATATATCCATAGACACCAGAAAACAATTTATAAAGAGTTGCATTTGGAGTGTTGTCCTGTAGCTTGGACACTGTTGGAAAAGAACAAATGCAAACTGGAGTTATTTGAAATCTGGTCCTGACGATGAATGCTAAGAATAAGATGAACCGATAATGAATAAAATAAAATTTACAAATGCTCAAAAATCCCGCAGTTAGATGATTGATTTAAAGACTCGTCACTTGCAGTTCTAATTTTAGAATAATTTGTAGATCAAAATGCTGCCGTTCATCCCTTTTTTTTTTCTTTTTTTTGTTCGTTTACTTTTCATTTTTTTCCTTAAATTTTATTTTTCAAGAAATTCGCATAAATGAATTAGTATTTCATGGATACATATGAAGATTCCTATTCCTAAAAAAAGTTCTTCCTTACGCCCTATTTCTTTAGTATCCTGTATCAGAAAATTGTTTGAAGGTATGTTAAACAAGCGCCGTGTTTGGTGGCTAGAGCATAATAATGTATTTCCTATCAATATGTTTGGCTTTCGGCCTGGTATTGGTCCTTCCAACTGTATTAGTCTTTTTGTCTCCCATATCTACCAATCCTATATCCTAAAAAATTATACTTTGAATTCCTTCATCGATGTATCCTGTGCTTTTTGATAATGACCATCTACACACTCTAAAAGATAAGATGATAGCAATTAACGTTCCATTGCACTTTACTTCCCTTATTATCAATCTCACGCAGAATCGTTCTATCCACCTCTTTGCTCCTTCTTTTGAAACTTCAAGAATGGTTTTTCGAGGTCTTCCTCGAGGTTCCTCCCTCAGTCCTACTCTTTTCAACATATACACTATCAGTGTTGCTTCTCTTCCTCTAAATTCTTCGTCTTTATTATTTTCTGATGACATCCTGCTTTATGCCTCATCTCATGATATTATATCAGCCAGTGAGGCACTTAATTGGTCTCTTTCCGTGTTAGATCATTCCCTTTCCTCAATTAACCTTTCTATTTCTCCTACTAAATCTTGTTATGCCGTATTTACTCTGCGACCTGATAATCCTGCATCTGTCTATCTATCCCTAGAAAATACACTCCTTTCTCGTGTTAATTGTTTCTGTTATCTTGGTATCTTCCTTGACAGTCGGTCAACCTTCTCCGAACACATCAAATATCTTTCTTCTTCAGAAACCAAAAGGCTAAAATGGGGTGGTGATCCCTTATATGATCACTGTTCATTTCTCTATGGTTGTGCCTCTAAGTCCTGACTTTCTAAATTGGATGTAATCCAAAACTCTTGCCTTCGTCTATGCCATGGTGCTCTTAAATTCTCTCCAGTTCCAGCAGTCCTTGCCGAATCTAACACACCACCCCTTTCTATTCGCAGATCTTATTCGGGCTATCGTTTTCTTACTAAGCGTCTCCCACTCATGCCCTCTACTCTTATCCATTCCTATCTTTCCATTTCTAGGAACTGGCGTTTCGTATCTAGGAAAATCCCTATTTTATCTCTCATCTTGATTCGGCTCAGTTCGTTATGTCCTTACGTAATATCTTTTGCCAATCTCCCTTATTTCACTTTTAATTTCGCTGATCTCTGCCATCCTCCAAATATGTTTACTGTACCTACGCTCTCTAAGTTTTTTCCGCAGGCCCTAATTAGACAGGAATTTCAGAGTTTTATCAATTCTCATTTTCCTTCGCGCGCAGCCATGTTTACAGATGATCCGAAGAGGCCGAATGGTGTCGGTGCCTCTTTTATCCTCCAGATTTTGACTTTTCCGAATTAATGGCTATCCTGCATTCCTTTTTTTTTCATTTCTTCCAATCTCCTTTCTTCTAAATTCTTGATTATATCTGATTCCATGACCGCCTTTCAGCCCATTTGTTTTCCCTTACCTGATCATTCCTGTGATTTTATCATACTCCGCATACGCTCACTTATCCACGTTCTTTATTCCCTTCATTCCGTTCAAATTGACTTGCTGTGGGTTCCTAGTCATTCGGGCATCTTCGGTAACGAAGCAGTGAACTCCTTGACTCGGGTTGCTGCCTTTTCTCACTTCTTCTTTAAAACAAGTACCATCGTCCAATCTCCTTCCGCTGTGCAAAGGTTTTCATCTCAGATTTTGGTATCCGATGTATACGTTTCCTCTTTCTCTAACAATTGTTCTCTTTATCTGTCTGTTCAACCTAGTCTTCCTGTTAACCTATGGTTCTCTTTGTTTCCTTTACTTCATCCGTTTGTTGTTGTTTCCGATATTCGTCTGCGCTCTTAAGCCATACTTTATTATCTTCCTCCCGTTTTCGTTTTTCGTTGGTTGCCTTTTTTTTTTTTTTTTGAAAATATATATATTTATTAATATTTATACATTTCCTCGTCAAGCTATACGCTTGTTGATGAGTTTTCTTACATCTAAATATGCCTACATTATACTACTTATATACTATACAATTTTATCGCCGCGCAAATATTTAAATATTTTATTACAAACTTATCCTATTTTTCCTTAATTCTAACTTAGCTATAACTAATCTATTATTTATTTTATTTTTAATTTTTATTATTTTATTTATTTATTTATTTTATTCCGTCTCTTTCCCTTTCTCTTTTTTCACTTTTGTTTATTACTATTTCCGTACCCTCTTCTCTTATTTAATGCTTATTATTGTTCCTATATTTCCCTCTTTCTGTAGCCATTCCTTTATTTTCTTTTTTTTCACCCCAATTTTTTCCTCCTCTATTATTTCTTTAGGCATTTTATTTAACAACTGCGTTATAATGTATTGGTCTGTTTGCTCCCCCATCTTTGTTTTAGCTAACGGCAGTTTGTACAAATAGTTTTCCCTCAGCCCCCGTATTCTATTTTTATTCTTTCTTCCAATTCTATTTCTTTCTCTGTCATTATGTATTCCCATATCTTTATGAATAAATGCATTCCCCTAACGCTCAGTACGTCTTCTTTTTGTATTATTTCACTTTCGGTCTCGTATTTCTGATCCGATATTAATTTCAAGCATTTTATTTGGAGTTTACTTATTTTCCCCACGTATGTTCTCCTAGCCATTCCCCAGGCTTGAATTCCATATCTGATTCTCGATTCCATTAGCGCACGATGCACCATTTTTAATAATGTTTTATTTCTTGCATATTTCTTTAAAGTGTATAATGCCGGTAATGTCGCCCTAATTTTCTTTGCAATGTATTCCGTATGTCCGTCCAACTTTAAGTGTTGGTCCACCATTACCCCCAAATATTTATATTGGGTCACTACTTCTATCTTCCGGCAATTTATCTTCTCACATTCATTTCTTTCTTCCCACTCACGTACACATTCGTTAGAGTACATTATTAAATTTGGACAGTCTCCATATTGTCCTCTCTACTCAAACGAAGAGCGTGTTTGCGATGCTGATCATGTGTTTATTAAGTGTTCTACTCTTTCTGCTGAGTGTTCTGCTTTCTATTGTATTTTATTGATACTCGGTCTTCTTACTCCATATTACGCCTCTTATATCCTATCTTTTCCATCTCCACAGATTGTTCCTATTATTTGTTCTTTTCTCCTAACAATATCTGACCGCATTAAGATATAATTGACTCCTTCCTATTACAATTGTTTCTGGATAAAGGTCCCCAGTTGACGAGCCCAAAATTTAAAAAAAAATAAAAAAATAACAGTTATTTAATAAAAAACCAAAAAAAATTAAACGAAAAGCTACATAAACGCGAAGAGAGTCGTTTGAATTAATAAAATTCAATTTATTAACCGTATTAAATATTACATAGTCGTGGCAAAAATAAAACAAACTAGCCACCGAGAACCGAGAAAACAAAAACCACAGAAATTTCGGATAGTTGGAAAACATAAAAATTCGATGAGAAAATATAGCGCACATTTCACTTCGTAATTAAAGCCTTTTTTTATTTATATAAAATATTATCAGTATCGACAAAAAATACTATATTCCTTTTTTTAATTAATCTGGCTTCTCTATGTATGGGGGTAAATTATGTTTTCGACCCGATCTCTTCACTGGTTGTGAAACGTTGGCACAGCACTGTCATCCCTTGATCTTTACTGAAGAAATGAAGCTTATACAAACAGAACAGATATTATATCGTTATATTTTGTGTTCTGCTTATTTATTCAGCGTGACATGTAAAATGCTTATTATAAATATAACATTGATGAAAACTTCTGCTAAGACCATTACAAAAAGTATTATTAGAAAAAGACCACTATGCTCATTTTGTTAATATAAAAAATCGAAAAATCACAAATTGTTTCAAAAGCGAGAAAAACTAAACCACTTCCGTTTTTGCACAATTATTTTTTTTCTTTTATGCTGATTTAGTTTTTTTTTATTATCGTACTTTTATGTACAGAAAATAAGTGTGTTTGCATTTTTGGCTAAAAAAATATGTGTAGTTATGTTTATAAATAAATGATTGTTTATTCAGCGCAGTTTATAACATAAAATATTTCATGTTAGTTTTATAACACTGGAACTGTTCATTAGTAGTAAATTTGGGACATTACAAAATTATAACACTTTATTTGATATAGGTTATAACGACTAGATTATTCACCTCTTTGAATGTTTTTAAAACCAATTTCCACTGTATCTTATAGTTTATTATTTTATTATACTCTTTCCGGTGAGACATGCATTATGTAAACTGATACTGTTTCAGATATTGGCTGAACGTTTTATTTTCAAAATTTAATAGTTTTTCTTTTTAAGGAAATTCAAAATAATTGTAACAATTGAAAAATTAAAATAATGATAAAATGTAAATATCGCACGGATTTAAAAAGTAATATTAACCAACATTTTGCAAAATTTTAACTTTTGTTTGTTTTTTTAAAGTACTTAAATAGAAATATGTAACGATTTTTCGCGGTTCGTAAGTTCTTAGCAGTTTTCAAAAATTTACCTCTTCCGATTTCTGAGAGTAAAATTATAAATTATGCGCTGGTATTATAATGAAGAATGGAATCGGTGTCTATCGATTTACGGATTTTCAGACTTAGCAGCGTCACTGCCGAAGTGCACTTTATTAGAATATTTTTTGAAATACGCCCTACATTTGTAATTTTTAAAATTTTACGATATTCGAATGGCGGTCGTTTCAACTGATCAAAATAAACCGGATGTAGCTACACATGTTGATCACATCTGCATGCATTGCTGCACTCTATGGTAACGTTATTTTCAATTCCTCTTTGAATACTTTTCGTTGTAAAACACACGGAACCGTGTCAAAAATAAATAAACAGTACGCTCGCTGCTACGAACGACTGCGCGAAGTCGATTTCTTACTAGAACACAATCTAAACGTAGCTCTGTTTTTAATCGCAGGAATCATCGATCGTTCTAGTTCACTCTTCAATCACCTGCTCACAATCGAGTTGTCTTATTCTACGCATCTTCTACGTCCGACTACACAGTTTTGCTTTTAACAATGTCCTTCTTCTAACGTCAAAAATGCTTATTAGACATATATATATATATATATATATATATATATATATATATATATATATATATATATATATATATATATAACGAAATTATAAGATACAAATTTAAATTGAAAATTTAAAAAACATCTATGAGCATGGAACGCACTGTATTGAGTTCTAAGCATCGAATGTTTTTTTAATGGTCTCCAAAAATTTAGAATATTCCCTGTCTCAGATTTTGGGCTTTAATTCAGCTGTGCCGTATGACTGGATCACTTATTTAATAGTTTCGAAAAATAAACAATTTAAAAAAATAAAATGCGAGAATTCTCGACAAATTATTTTGAAATTTACGAGTTAGAGGCGTTTTTAGCACCGGAGAAAAATTTGGAGTGCCTCGTGCCTCAGAATTCGGTCTTTATTTCTGCTCTAGCAAATAACATTCTATTCGTAAAATAGTTTTAAAAATTGAAAAAAAAAAACGTAAAAAGTGGAATGCAAAGACGGAGTACGATTTAGAAAATTCTGTTAAAATTAAAGTTCTCAGTATTGAGTTTCGAACGTTTTTAGCAGTTTTCGAAAATTTTCCTTCCTTATTACAAATTAAAATGATAAATTATGGTGCGCTCACTGGTAGCAGAGACTACGATGTATGGTACATTTGTGTGCTGCCAGATGGTACAGGTCGCGGCGGGAAACGGTCGGATGCTATGTGTGTGCTCGGACGGCGTCAGCGTACACAATCGGAGCTCTGCTGGTGACATGCGTGGCTATGCGAGTACTTATATTTGGACGGCGACCGGACGGGTTAATTTCGGCCGAAGAAATAATGTATTTGTGTCAAAATTTGGGTACTTACACTCTAATTTCCAATTCGAACAGGCGGAAGGGAAAGCGTCTTGAAGTTAGCTTTTAGTATTTGGCGAAGTATAATCGAGTTATCTTTCTCGGGGGATAATTAGATCTCCTAAACGGTGTGTCCTGATTTGAGATTTGGTGATGTCGAACCTGACAGTGACGCATCTGAAGTGCTAATTCCAAAAAATGCTATCTGCATCAAGCTCCGTAATATAAATTTGCATTGGAATGCATCTGCATGCAATAAACGGAGAAAAAACTCTAGTGTGCACGTGATCGCTAAGTAAAGATAGAAGATACGCTACGGTATACAAGATACCGTAGCAGCTTTTTTGATAGGGACCGCGATGGTTTGTTTCAAGGTAATCTGCCTTTGTAAGGTGATTTTACTTACCTGACCCGGTAGCCTTGTTGACGGAATGTCGTCCGAACAAATGGAGGGTGCACATTAATGAAGTGGCCAGCCAGCCAGACAGACCCGTATTATTTTACACCCTGCGTGTAAATGTTGTATCATATTGGATACGTACATTACCAGATCGGTCTGCGCGGTGATGCCAAACACTTGCCGGCATTCGAGCCGACATATTCTACACTTCTTACACATCCGACTACAATTCTCCTTTTAACGCTGTCCTCGTTTTAGTGCCTAAAACGTTCACTAGATGGCGGGAAATGTGTCTTCTTGTCCTATACGAATTCGAAATTAAAACTGAAAATTTAAAAAAAGAAAATGCAAAAACGGGATTCGGGAAATTCGTTTAAAATTTGAGTTTCGTGCGTCAAATTTTGAATGCTTTTTAACACTGCCCAAAAATTTTGAGCGCCCTTACCGCAGAATTCGTATTTAATTCTTCCTCTGTTGTATAGGGCGGCCCCTGTATTTGTAATAGTTTCAAAAATAAAAAAAAACAAAAAATTTAAAAAACTTAAAAAATTTTAAAAATTAAAAAAAATAAAATGCAAGATTGTAGCGCGACTTGGAAAATTTCTCTAAAATTTAACTTCGTTCCATAAAAATTTCTTTCTTCCTATTCGCTACAAATGAAAATTGAAAATGATTCCACGCTTAATTACATCTGTGTGCTAGTGACCAGCGATGTAGCGGGAACGTAAGTGCGTGTGCCGGTACGGACGATCGAACGGGTTAATTTTGAACGGCGAAATGGTCTACTATGGTCAAAATTTGAATACTTAATTCAGATTTGATCTCGTAGCTTTTGCAAACCAGCTGGATAAAAATTCAGATGCGATATCGGCCGCGTACAGCGGCGGGAACAAGAATTCTGAAGTTAGTACGGAAAGTACGATATAGAATAATAAAAAAAAGCGAAAAATCAAAAAAAAAAAAACAAAACAAAAACAATAAAGGTTTGTTTTGAGTATCAGACTGGAAAAATTCAGTTAACTTCCCTTACCGCCATACTAAATCGGGTGACTGAATACTCACTCCTGATTGTCTTGTATAGATCTCTTATTTATATACACTAGTCACAGTCACTCGCGTAGTTATACTTTTCCGGTATAATTTCGTATTTCATTGCATTAAGTTTTACAATGTTAATTTGTGGTTAAACTTGGAACGAAAATAACATCGTTAGAAAATAACTAAGAGTCGGATCCTTATTTACGGAGAATGTTAAATGATTTAAAAGGCGGATTTATTGTCCCTGAGTTCATCAGGTGTATCGCTAAATATCTGTGATTTTTTACGAATAAGTAAAAATCGTTAATTAGTTGTCTGAAATTCAGTTTTGCTTGTGTCGTTGTTGTTTTTTTTCCATTATACAGTATGAAAAAAAGAAGAATTTCCGGAACAAAAGTAAATTTCTAAACATCGATGATTCCTCAGCGCCAACATTAATCGCAACGTTAACATAATTTCGTAGTATATTAAATTTATCTAGAAATTATTGCATTTAATATGTGGTTAAAATTTATCCAATAAATTGTTAATTTACCAACTCATCAGTATCTTAATATCAAAAACTCATTAATTAGTTTAGACAGTAAATTGAATATTGTGACTCTTTCCCTAATGAGAAACAAATAATTCTGTTTTCAAAATCTTCAAAATCTGTGAACTTTTTCAGCTTTTTTCCTTTTTTAATATAACAAATTCAATATTTACTATTGCTGACTAGTAAACTCTTAAACCAATGCTCTACTAATGTCTCAGCAAATTTTTCAATCTTTCTTTGATTTAACCACATAGCTACCAAGAGACAATGAAATTAAAAAAATTAAAATGGTTAAATGGATGAAGTATAAAAAAACAATATTTAGAAAAATTGTAGTGAAAATCGTCCCAGGATGAAGTTGTTGAAAAAAAGAAAGCAATAAAATTAATAGAAAACGAATTTTATTTATTACATTAGAGTTCATTTCTTTTCAAAAATCTTATGCGATGTTTGCTAAATGAGACCAAAATATTTTGATTTCCCCTCTAATAAAAACATACGTGTAATTTTAAATACGTATGAACAATAAACTTTCCAGTTTTTACTAAACTCAAAATTAAATCTACTCGGCTTTTCATAGTAAGCAACAATAAAAAATCCTGGATATAAAAATTCACGAACATAAAACTTCTAAAAAATTTTAAAACCAAACTAATTTCGTTCTCATAGCATTGGCAGAAAATTGCAATGATAGAATCTGTTGAGTAGTATCATGCGGCGACAGTTTCGGGCTTCGCAGCGTCTGCATAAAATCTCGAGGGGTCTCGCATGTAATAGTCCACCTCCCCGCATAATACATTATAAAACTGCAAAATTTGTATATTTTATCGTTAAATTTAGCTTACCCATTTATGGTTCTTATGATTCACACAAATAATTACATTACAAAAAACATGATTTTGCTATTCTAGCACTTTAAATAAACCCGCGTCTCCACAGATGGTCCGCTTGATATACCAGGTCTCACAATGATTTTGGCAACAATGTATACATATATAACTCGGTAATTTTGGTCTCGCAAAGGGCTGTGCCCCTTGACCCCTCTTGCTTTCATTTCTGTCTCTTTCTCTTTTATACTTTATATAAAATGATCGAAATTTACAACGTAATTCTTACTGGTATCAACACAAAAAAAAAAAAACAATCACAAAAATCCTATCCTAATATTTAACTTTCATTATATAAAATTAAGACATTTTTTCGTTACATTTTTCGTTACATATTTCGTTATATAAAATTGTGACATGTTTAAAATAACAAAAAAAAATCCTATAAAATAAAACAAACGATACATAAAATTGGGGCATTTTTTCTAATGGGGGGGTAGCCTAAGAATTACGCTGTAATTAATATATATATATATATCTTTTGTAGGAAAAACTAATGAGACGAAATTAAAATCGAATTAATATGTGTTTAATGTTCTTTCGAATGTGAACCTCTGTTCAGTTAGTATCATAAATGGACGATAGAATGCGCCACACATACCGCTGAATAATAAGATTTATTGTTTTAGCGTCTACGTATTGTATATTAACATTTAGAAAAATCTGAAAAAGAACGTAAATGACGAACAAGAGATTAAATTTCTAATTCATTTGACCCCCCACCCCCACCCCCACGGGGGGGAGGTAGACTGATGTATCATAAACTATATTCAATTAATTGCAAAATTTACATCATTTTTTTCTTTCCATAAATGCATTTCTCCTAAATTTATTAAAACTTGCATATTTTTAAAAACATTTTTTTAGTACATTACGAGAATTAATAAAAAAAGAAGTTATTAAAAATTTAACACATGTGTAGTTTTATTTTAAAAGCTATAATTCGCTAATTATAATGCGGCTACTTTAAATTTTATATTCTTATTACCGAAGAAATATCTCTTAATTTGAAAAGTAATTGTAAAAAATTTCGTTAATATAGAATTTATGTATGGTCAATAATTCAAATATTCGGGACACTGTTTAAAAAAAAATTAATGAAAAAAATTAATGAAAAAAATTAATAAATTATTAATCTCAGAAAAATACATAGTTAGTGAACGTATCTACAACCCGCGCGAAGAAATATATGAATAATGAAGAGGATCTTGAAACGGCGATGCAGGTGTCGCTAATTTAGACTAAAAGTTCGTTTAATAGACGAATGACATCATTATGGTTTGGGAGGGAATTAAAATTGAGCGTTACTGGTGAATACTGAAGGTATAATCGTTTAATTACTCCAAAGTAATGTTTTAATACGAAAAAAAATTCATTTTTTTTTTTTTTTTCTGTTGTTTTTCAAAACGTATGAATAAATTTTATTAAGACTTACATTATTATACAAACACAATTAAAATAAAGCAGTCGTTATCGCAATATGTGGCTGCCATGTTGAATTGTGTTCATTATATGAAATTTTTAATAAAGAAATTATTGCTCGATGAACAGCGGTTTCGTAAATATATGTAGTTGCAGGAAAAGATTTATTTAAATATTACGAAATCGGTAAATCTGAAATTATACGTTAATGACATAGTTAAATTACGAGATAACGATTGTCACGTTTTTTGTACTACGATGACATCATTTTAGATTTCGATGTAATTTTGTTAGCCATAATAAATGCGGATAAGCTATATTATTAGTTATTTTTCTTCTTCCTTTAAATCTACGAGAAAAATTGTAAAAACTTAAATATTCTATTTATTAAAATTTATCAGTTTTGTTTACTTATTTTAAACAAAAATATATTCTTTCATTATTTCAGTAATATGAAACGTTATTATTTTTAGGAGACGGGATGAAGAATGCAATAAAGTATACTTGTAAAGCGTATAAACAGGGTAAAGTGATAAATAAAACAAAATTACATGAAAAACACCGCTGAGGCCTAAAACAAATTCGTTAAAATTTTTAAAAATTTACAATGTAAAAGTTGTTTTATTTTTAAAGCGTTAATTACCGATCTGATCATAAAAAACGTACGTATGTACATACAATTGTTTTTTAAAAAATGATTGAGAAATTATTCGTTTACTTAACTTATTTTTGAAATGTAAATCTTAATAATCTGAATTAAATTTTCGAAAAAAACATACGTACAAAGGAGTTGAAAAGATGAAAAGTGCCATTCTAAAATTACATTTTGTTACTTTAATTCGGCACAGTAAAATGGCATTTAAAAATATTTTCGGAAACTGAAAATTTTCTACAATGCGTGTAAATTCGGCACTGAATTTATCAAAACGAACTATGGAATTTAGGCATATTTATGAAAATTCAATAGCTTTATAAATCTCAACAGCTGCTAATTGGCTCGTACAGATAATTCGGTGTTACATTTTAACGGGACTGCAGTTCGGAACAATGGCGGAATTTTTTTTTTTTTTTTTTTTTTTTATCTCGAGCTCGTTAACCAAGGGGACCTTCACCCAGAAACAAATAGTAGTAAGCGAAGAAGTCGGTTATATTTTAATCTGATCGGGAATCTTTGCTAAAAAGGAACAAAGAGCAGGAATAACTAATGAGGAAGGAAAGGACAGGATATAGGAAGCGCAATAAGTTGTAGGAAGCCCAAGCCTCAACAAAAAGGAATACAAAGCAGAACGTTCCGCAAACACTGGAAGAACAGATGATCGACGTCGCAAATAACTGCATCATCCGGGTTGGAGAGGACATCGGCGGGAGGAAATTAGGCGAAATTTGAAGGAAGGCAGCTGAGAATGGTCAAAACGCATACGAACAACGGAAACAACATTAGAACGTCGAGGAGAGGGATGGAAAAGAAACCATGAATACAGGGAGGAACAGTAGGCTGAGCAGACAGATGAAATGGGTAATTATTAGAAAAAAGGAGGGAGCGTAAATATTCGATAGCCCATGATCTGACATGGAAGCTTCTTTTACATATTGATAGGAGATTAGCGGATGGATTTTTTTTTTTAAAAAAAAGGCGAGAAGAAGCCGCAGCCCAAGCCGGGGAATCAGCCGCTTCATTACCAAATATGCCCGAGGGGCTAGGTACCCACAGAAAATCGATGTTAATGAAATGGAGCGAGGAAAGATTATAAATGAGTGAACGTATACGAAGGATAACAAAGTGTCACACAAATGATCATGAAGAGGAGAAGATATGGTCCGAAGGGCGCTCAAGAAGTCAGAGATAATTAAAAAATTAGAGGAAAGGTGATTCGAGGAAATGAAAATAATAGAACGTAAGATAGTCAATAATTCATTTATGAATATGGAACAGAAATAAGGAAGACGAAAAGATTCCGATAGGTTAAAATCAAAAAGGATGAAGTAAGCACCAACACTACCAGGCCCCCTCGAACCATCCGTGTAAATGGTAACATGAGAGGGAAATAGGGAATAGGCAATGCTGTAGAATACCCGTTTAATTACGGCTTGGGGGAGGTTTTTAAAAAATCAGGGAAGAATAAATACCTTAGGAGGATGACAGATATTAATATAGTTGAAGGAAAAATAGGGGGGATTATTGAAGGAGATAGTGTAAGGCCAAAATGAACTAAGACGATGTGAAATAAAAGCTAGGATAGGGGTTTTGCTAGGAGTGCGGCGCCAGCTATTATAAATCGAAAGGAAGGACTAAAGAATAGTAGAGGATGCGAGCGGAAAACGTTTAACAAGGAAACGATATCCTAAATAGGATCTATTCGATTGGACAAGGGTGACGAATTAGATTTGGTAAGAATAGCAAAAATTGGAAAGGATTTAAGTGCGCCAAGACAAAGACGAAGGCAAGAAATTTTTAATCACATCTAGTTTAGAGAGACGAGTCTTGGACGCACAACCATAAATAAAAGAACAGTAATCAAATTTGAACTGATAATAGATTTGTAAAGAGCTATCCCATTTAGTTGGCGACAGAGTTTTCAGCGAGTTTAGCTTTTTAATAGTAGAAGCAGAAAGATATCTAATATGTTCAGAGAAGGACAAACGACTATCAATAAAGATACCAAGATGACAGTAGCAATTAATACGAGAAAGAGATATATTGTTTAAGGATTAACCAAAGTAGGGTTACAGGGTCGAAGGGTAAAAATAGAATAAGAAGACTTAGAAGGAAAAATCGAAAGATTAACTAAGGAAAGAGAATGTTCCATCGCTGGCGTGTCCCAAAAATTTATTTTGTTTGATGTTGCCCTTTTCACATAAAAAAACGGAAAACACAATCGTATTTTTGTACTGGTCGTCTTTGATATTATAATGACCTTTTTTTTCATTTTTAACTTTGTGCTCGGTCCCTTACCGACTCTGTATCTCAAAAAAAAAAAAAGAAAAAAAGAACAAGACAGAAAAGTAAACGTTACTGTCTAAACAGCAAGAATACAAACATGTATCGGACATTTTTATTTAACGTGATTATAACTATCCGCATTAACGGGAACTCATGGAGTTGCATGCGTTTAAAATAATGCCTTCAAGGAGTTTGCTTATCACCAACACAGTGCAATATTTTCATAGCTGATTTTTCCTCGTGTGGCGGTTTGCGTGATATCAATCTTCACCGACGACACGGCCGTCCTCATGCCAGACAAACTTGCAACTAATGTCACCCAAAATCTTCAGTCAGCCCTAGACCAAATTCAAGTCTATTTCACTAAACGCAAAATATATTCAAAGCGATCTACTTCACTAAAAACAGAAAAAGCTATACTACAAAACCCATTAAACTTGAGGCGTAATAATATTGCTCATTTGAAACCGGAAGTAAGATATCTCGGAGCTGTTTTAGACCGCAAGCTTAAGCTTCGTAAACACTTCAGACACGAATACTAAGTAAAGTTAGTCTACTAACAAAAATGCTGCGCATTGTGATATCCAGGACCTCACGACACTAAGTGTAATAAACAAATTACGCATCTTCAAGGCAATCTACATCTCCACCATACACTATGCCGCGTCCGTATGGGAAACCAGCGCAAGATGTCACATTAGAAAAATCCAAGTTGCACAAAATGAAGTGCTTACATTGATTTTGAGCCTGCCCTAGCTCTCTTCCCAACAATGGAACTACATGAGTACCTTACATAGATTTCCTCATTAATTCATTTTTCCTGCAATTCCACCATGTCTTTAAAACTTCATATAGAATTTGCGATTTAATATAAAGCAGCATTGTACAATGGCTTATTCACCTAACCTTCAGAAATTATTTCAGACTGTAAATATTCAAAAGCAAAAGTAAAATTGTAAATAAAACATATTAAAATTCTTCCAAATGAAGAAATAAACTGTGGACGATCAGCGGAAAACCGGGGCTTTCCCCGTTTAAAAAGTTTATATATATATATATATATATATATAAACTCGGCCATTTTGGCCTCGCAAGGGGCTGTGCCCCTTGACCCCTCTTGCTTTTATTTATGTCCCTTTCTCTTCTATACTTTGTATAAAATTATCAAAATTTAGAACGTAATTCTTACTGGCATCAACACAAAAAGGAAAACAAAACATAATCACAAAAATCCTATCCTAACATTTAACTTTCATTACATAAAATTAAGATATTGTTTCATTACATTTTTCGTTACATATTTCGTTACATAAAATTGTGACATTTTTTAAATAACAATAACAAAAATCCTATAAAATATGACAAACGTTACATAAAATTGGGACAATTTTTGGGACATTTTTCATTACATAAAATTGGGACATTTTTTTGGGACATTTTTTTGGGACATTTTTTGGGACATTTTTTCGAATGGCGGGTAGCATAAGAATTACGTTGTAATTAATATATATATTATATATATATACAGGGCTGTATCTAGACCAAAATTTCGGGTTACGAAAATATTTTTATAAATAAATAAATAAATATATGTGGGGGGGGGGTGTATTATCATAAAATACATTTATTTATAAATGGTGCACTTTTTTTTTTTTTGGGCTCGTCAACCAACCTTTACCCATAAATAGAAAGTAAGGAAAGAAGTCGGTTATATTTTAATCCGATCAAAAATTTTGTCTAAAAAGAAACAAATAGCAGGAATAATTAGTGGGGAAAGATAAGACAGGATATAGGAAGCACAATAAGGAGTAGGAAGTCCAAGCTTCAGCAAATAAGAATACAAGGCAGAACGCTCCACGGAGAGAGATGAACACTGGGAAAACAGATGATCGGCGTCGTAAATAACTACATCATCCGGATGATGGAGAGGATAGCGCGGAGAAGAAATCAAGGAAAAACGAAATCTGGAGGAAGGCAGCAAAGAATAGCCAAAGCGTATACGAACAATGGAAACAACATCAGAACGCCGAGGGGAAGGAGTGCACTAAAGCCTTGTAGTCAATTATTGTATATTCAATATTTGATTACTACAATAATAACAAATAAAAAACAATCGTTTACACAGAATTCATAAAAATTTCATTTTTTTTTCTTTTGTTAAAAATTTAAAAGAAATAAATTTATTCTGAATTTCGGTTCATTTAATTCAAGCAGTTATTATTTCGCAGACATTTGGGGGGGGGTGAACCGTGAAAGCCTCACCTCAGATACGCCCCTGTATATATATATATATATATATATATATATATATATATACACAGATATGTAGACTTTTTTGTAATAATATTTTAAAACATTAAAGAAGAACAAAAACTGTTCAACTAAATATGGGGTAAATTATCCTACATTCATCCGAATTGAAAATGACTGCGAGAAATTTTAAGGTAGCCCCCCCCCCCTCACACCCATATATACATATATACATATAGAAACTAATTTTATCCTCCGTCGTCAGCGGCGGTAAATATTAATTTTACTTCGATCATTTTTAGTATCTATTTTTTTTCTTTTTTTTTTTTTATCATTTATATTTTTTGAATATTTCCAAATTCGTTTACTTTAAAAATGTAAAGCTCATGAAATATCGTTTCTTGTATATACAATAGTGCATATTTTAAAGCGAACCAGTGAGCGACAACCCTTGTTCAGATTGGCTGTGTGCCTGAACGGAACGTCACGTTCAAGAAGGTGTGTTTTGCGGTCGAGGGGAAGGGTTTACGAAATTGCACGATTTTCCATTTGTGATGAGACCGATGAGAACAACAACAACGTTACGAGAATACGCGTTTCATCTGTTCAGTATGGCATTGTTTTTATTTTTTGAATTATATTGCAGCAAACTGCAGTGTAGCGGTTCGTCGTAAACAATCTTTTGTCTTCCATTGTAACTCCATATTGTTGTTGTATCTTTTCCATTGTTCGTTGTTCGGCACATTTTAGACACTGTACACGTCGCTGCAACAGGAAATAATTTAATTGAATTGTATTACTTATATTGTTCTCAACTAGACGCACGGTGCCCGTTGTGTTCGCTGGCAATTGTTGAAAAGATTATAGAGAGAAAAAATAAGATAACCTTGACAGTTTCTGCATTTCTTTCTTCTACTTTTTGTCCTGCTCTTTGACAACGAATTTAAATCGATTCAATTTCGATCACTACTACTTGTCGATATTTCCGCCGTCGATGCTAATCGATAACAGAATTTCTGAACCGATCGCATTTTACAACGTGACTTACCGTCCTATACAAAGCCCGCTAATTCACACTTGTTTGCCGATTACACAGCCACCTGCCGCAGTTAAACTTTGCAGTCATTCCCTGATGGACACGATAATAAAATTCATTCTCTCTCTCTCTCTCTCTCTCTCTCTCTCTCTCTCTCTCTCTCTCTCTCTCTCTCTCGTACGCTCAGCACGCATCCTTCTCCGCTGTACGGTAATCACGATTATTCTCCAAAATAGATCGAACAAAAACGCGTGACTCACACATCCACGCAGCCACGTGCATCACAATACACACATTAGGCAACCGCTGCGTGCACCTAACAAATATCCTCGAGCTCTCACTGTCATAATAATCGCTAAATTCTGAATTACTAGCCTTCAAACGACTGTGATTTTTCGCTGAGCTAATTGCTCCTATTTTTAAATTGATCGAAGACTGGTTTGTCGAAATAACACGATTGAAACGGTAAATTTGTATAGGAAACTTCAGCAGAAAAATAAACTTCATCGCTCCTTTAAAGTTTCGGTTTTACGTCCCATTGTTCTTTTGTTTTCGACCATCCTTCTCTCCGTACAATTTTTCTTGAATGATCGTAACAATTCGACTTAAAAAGGAAAATATCTAGATTATTACTATTTTTTTTTTTTAATTTCACCCACCAGCCGATTTAAAAATTAGTTTTATTCTCTTATTATTTTTATTATTCCTACGAATGGGGGGGGGGGGGGTCACTCGCATACTACGTGCGTGCCATATATTTTTTTTTTTCCTAAAACAAATAGTCTCATTCTCCCTGATTACTCAGTACGAGTTATTAACTAACGCATATGTTTGCAATAGCGCTAATCGAGCAGAATGAGGCTGTTTTTTGATGATGACCTGGTGATCTTTCGTTGATTTTATCTTGTTTTTTTTTTAATTTCCTGAAAATTCCGGATTTATTTTAATTTAATAAGGGACCGCGAAAATAAAATGCAAAACGAATAATAAGATGCAGTTTTTCTAATTGCACGTTTCTTTACTTAATCCAATTTGAAGTCTAGACTGCAACGAGATATCGTCGGAGAAATTGTACACTATTTTTCTTTCACTCTTTTCCGTTCTTGCTCACCGCATGAACAAAAATCGATCTTTTTAGATTCTAATACCCGACCCTAGAAAATTGTAGCAGCTCCAGTTTGTCTAGATGACAGCGGTGCGCTCGGTTTACCAGCTAGCGAATATTCAATGAACACGTGAAGACGCATATTTCTTTTTAAAATATGGTACAAACGATGTGTGGCGGTTCTCATTCAGAATGTTAACGGGTTAGTTTTGGACCAAAAAAACAAACGGCTGAAAACGATCAAAAATCACTTTCAAAATTGATGCCCCACTTAATCAAGTATGCCGAGTAAAGATAAACTATTTTAGTATAGGATGCAGTGAGAAATGAAACGAAGAGAAATCGGTAAAAGATGAATGATCGCCGCACTACAGAAGAGAGCTAACGGCTCTGTGTAAGAAACGAAGGAAGAGAAAAAGAGTGACTCCGGTAATATGACTGCTGAATAGGAGGTGAATTATTCGGCATACGTGGACGTCATGTCTCCGAACGGAACGGTAGTATGCGTCACGCATACGCCCAGACCGACTGACGATGAATCGTGCACTTGCCTAGAGTACGCTTCAGCGCTTCTCGCAAAACAACACATCACTGAATCATGCCTTCATCGTGACTCATTTTTGTGTTTAGCACATTGGCCGTAAAGTCACCTAGTGTGACTTGTTTCCAAACATGCGTGGACAAAGCGTCATTATCACGTTATTTAATTGGCCTTTTAAGCAGTTTCAATTTTTTCTCTAATAATTTATGACAGAGAAAATATTGCTCGAAGAATTTTCAGACATACCAGCATTCTTCTTGCCTAGTGCGCGTTGCATTTTGGACAGGGAAAAATTTCACGTATCACGATAGGCTCAAAGACAAGAAAAAAAAAAACAAACTTTGGGCTCGTCGCAAAAATTTAAAAGTCAACCATCCAAAGCCATCGCGCGCGAAATTCCCTCTGAAACGCTGTCAATGATGTGACACGCAGGCTAAATAAACGTCCAACAATGTTTTCGAACGCTTCCTATTATCATGATGATGGATACGAATCTGGTGTGCGGAAAGCGTCGAAAAAATCGAACTATTGGACCGGAGAATATCATTCGCTGGTTATTAGGATGTGTTTATAAATGGGAAAGAACTGCGGAGCTGAGCTGGTGGAAAATATAACGTTGGTGAAGGTTGTTTGCGCTGCATGCGGTATGAACGGAGGACTAAAATGATCTTCTGAAGGATGATGATAGGAGGGGAAAAACGGAACAAAGTCGACCTGCGTAAGATGGTCAAAGACCGTGCGAAACAAATGTGGAAACATCGCATTCGTATAGTAAACTCGGCCGGCAGCTGGAGATTAAGGAAAAAAGAATAGAAGAAAAGACGGTCTAACTAGCAGTTTTCCGAAGATGTTGAATAAAATCGGTGGCAACAAAATGGAGAAATCGCAAGAAAGTAAACTTTCAGGTTAGCCAGGCTTGCCGGATATCTGAACAAGTTGGAACTATACGCGACGGCTCCAGCTTTGCCGCAGGGTAATTTCATCGATAGACCGGAACAATGTTTAACGCTACAATATCATCCGTTTTATCGCATGCGAGTTTGGCCGGCTAGTTCTCGATTAGCGTCTGACAAAATGTGCTTTCGCTCGCACTTTGAAGCCTCTCAGCAAGCTGTTTGGTGTAAAGTTCATTTTCCGTCTCTCGAGCGGCTTGCAAGGAAAGAAGACCGGAAAAGAGTCATTGCAATCAATTATCTAGCACGTTCGCATTTCACCGCTAGTTTCATCGATTCCCTCTTCACTTTTCCCGCTATTCGCTACACAGTTCCAGAAAAATGCTACATTAGCTTCGAAGCAGGCGCATCATGCAAGATTAAAAAGACCGCGGAGGGGACCAAAACGAAAATAATTGGCGACAAAGAAATCTGAAAATTCTAAAGAATGCGTGTCGACGACGTCGTAATAATGTTTGGCGAAGAAGAAAGCCAGCTTGCTCAAAGGGTCTAGCCGGATAAAATGGTCGAATCGGCCCCCGAGTCATTTGGAAAAGTAATTATGTCATTATGTTCGGCATCAATGGAAACGCCGATTCCTAGATTTTTAAACTTCTAAACCCTCATAGGGCCCCATAAGGCCCAATTTTGTGGTTTTTAGTTTGTTTTTTTTAATATCTCGGTTAGATTTCAAGCTAGGAAATTTGTTTTTCCTTCAAATTGTGATGAATTCCACGCTCTACAAAATGGTTCTAATCAAATTTTTATCGTTTATTGTATCATAACATTAAATATAATTACTGATTCTAATTGACCTTTGGAGGTAAGAATGTGTGGTTTAAAATTAAAATTCATTTCTGACATAGAAATAAACGATAAAAGTTTGAGTAGAGCCATTTTGTAGAGCGTGGAATTCATCACAATTCTTGAAAACTGACCGAGATATTGTAAAAAAAACTAAAAACCACAATATTGGGCCTTATGGGGCCCTATGAGGGTTTAGAAGTTTAAACATCTAGAAATCGGCGTTTCCATTGATGCTGAACATAATGACATAATTACTTTTCCAAATGACTTAGGGGCCGACCCGGCCATTTCATCCGGCTAGACCCTTTACCTTAACGGGACCTACTCCAATACACACGCTGCATCGGAGTGGCGGCAAACTTTTATACGTATCAAAAAAAAGACTTCAACGAAACATGCCTCGAATCTTCTCATGAACATATAAAGAAAATTTATGGATTTATGGATTAATGGATTCAGTAGCTGTGGCGACGGTCGCAAAATGTTTCTAATCGTGTTGTTTTTGATCCACTCCTCTAGACTAGTGCACGACCGGAAAGTGGTCTGTTCCGTTGCCCGACTAGGTCTATTGTTACGTTACGAATAAGTAGCCCGCCATTAAGAGATTACACACTAGTCCCTCGGCAATAGTCAATCGTCCGAATTACTTTCGCTCTATTTTAGGAAAAACATTCTAGCAAACTTTCTTACTTCCGCAGTCCATTCGCGATAAATCGACTACTTTAATCATCATCAAAATGCTGAATGCGATACGTGTAATTGTGACCGCGTATATATGCGTGGGAACGGCTTGTGCGCTTCGGTGGTGGTTGGTACGATCGAAGAGTACGGAAAAAAATAAAAATTACGTACGATCAGTAAATTGGTTGCAAAAGTCAGACGAGCTTAAAGGGCTACACATCTGGTCTTTGATTATAAATTTCGATTAATTTTGATAGTGTATAATGGAGAACGTGCGTGACAAGTGTCGGTGCTCTTTCGCGGCAGTCGACGGTTTTGATGGAGTCTTAAAAATAAATAAAATAGACCATGAAAAGATCTGGAAAAATTTTTACAATGCGGGCAAATTTTACTCTTATATTTAATTTGAGGTTCTTATTTGTCAGCAGATTTCTTTTCTGGGAAAATGCTACCTTCGGGATGTACTCATGAAAAAATAGTACGAAAGATTTATAATTTGTGTTGGGCGGATAGGGGAGGGAGAGGGAATTTTCGAAACCGCGTTAAATAAAAATATACTCGCACTAATTTCTGAATACTTACGTTCGAAAAGAAAATGTTGTAGGTAAAAAAAAATATATATTTAGGATAATTCTATAATATTTAGATTTGAAAAAAATATTATGAACGATGGAAAAACTAGTAGCAGAGTGTGTGTGTGTTCATGCTATCGCGGCGGCGACCAAAGCGTACGCGGGATCGTTCCTTGCGACGAGAATTCTTGAAGGAAGAGGTAGCTGCGTTCCAACTGGATGGTCAGACATGATCGGTTGTTGGAAAAAGTTTCGTAAAATGTGTTCGACTGGCCCACAACAGAGATATAGATCACATGAACACAATGATGATGAAGTATACTAAAGTCTACGGCGTTTTTATTAATCGTCCGCAATCACGGATAGAATTAATTAATTACACGATACCGAAGTTGAAAGTATAGACCTTTTAACGTGCCTACTCTCTAATAATGTTAATATTCTATTTACACTTAAAACGCTCTTAAGTATATCTATTCACGTTATATATAAGTCTGTAAGGCAGATCGATTTCGGATTAATTGTAGTTTACAACAATGCTATAAGACACCAAACTAGACAAAACGTATAAGCACGATTTATGAGTAGTGGCTAGCTTGATATTTACACAGCGAAGTAAGTCTTGGGATAGATATCATATCGTATTAGAGAGATGGTGCTCTATTTGCTTTTGCCGCAGTATACGCTTATTTAAAGTAATACCGAGTGTAGATATTTGATAGGACGACCGTGTTCAACTCAGAAATGTCTGAATTCCGGTCGGAAGTTGAGGACGTTGAAATGGTAAAAAATATTGCTCGCATTTTAGAAGAATCTATATTATGGAATCATTTAACATACCGTTTTTGTTAAATATAAATATTATAGTAATTTGCAACAAAATGCAAATATAACAAATATTTAAATTGTATAAACGAGACATACATACTAATTAGAAACTTTGTTATGGTGTGATCTCAGCTAAAAATTAATAATGGAAATAAAGTCATAAATAGCGTGTAAACAAAACAGACACTAAAAAAAGGCGCATTGTTTAGAGTTTGTTCTGACCACTCACTATTTATGACTTTATTTCTATTATTAATTTTTAGCCGATCAAAAAAAGTTTCTAATTAGTATGTTTAACATACATTTTATCCGAAATTACAACAATCTACGTTGATTTGCATAATATTTAAGAACTCGCCTATCATTTTAGCAGGTCACTTGAGAATTGCAATGAAAAGCGATACTTCGTCAAGTATATGATTTAATGTTCGGGAATTATTTTAAAAAGAGTGTGTCTAGAAACGAAAACATAAAGAACCCGAAGAATAGCGACGTTTTCGATTAAAACGATTAACAGTTTTGTTGTGTCATGCATTTAATAAATATCCTGCGCAGACAGAAAATATATTTAAATAATCCCATCAAAAGCATTAATTTTAAAAATGGGAGCCAAGTTCAATATTAAGAATATTATGCGTAGTTATCGACTTGGCCGACAAAAAAGAATTGAGATCTAAATGGGTGCCAAGTTCTGTAGATAATCCTGAAATTTATTTATAAGAACAAACAACATTCTAAAATTAAAACATAATTTCTTGTTTTTTTTTTTTATAGACAACAATGTGTGCTATTTAAAAATATAACTTTTTAAATTTGAACAGTCGAATTATTTACACAAAGCGGGTTAATTTAGGATAAATTTTAACGATTTCACTTGGCTAACTAGCAAACCAAATTTTTAGAAGAGTAATGTTGACCTTATAATATAAGTAACTTGCGTACAACTTAGATAAGATAAGTTAATTAGCCAAATATAAGATAAAACTTGTATGTGAAAACTAGTCAAGTGAAATCGTGAGCTTCAATTTTTATCCTAAATTATCTGTTTTGCGTAAATAATTCGACTGTTCAAATTTAAGAAATTATATATTTTTAAATAGTGAACATTTTTATCTATGAAAAAACAAGAAAAGCTTTTTTTTCTTAAATTTAATTTAGAATGTTGTATGTTCTTATAAATAAATTTCAGAAGAGTATCTACAGAACTTGGCACTCATTAGGATCTCAATTCTTTTGTCGGCAAAGTCGACAACCACGCATATTCTTAATATTGGTCTTGGCTCTCACTTTTAAAATGAATTTTTTTGATGGGATATCGCGTTACTTTTAGTAAAGAAATTATTATTATTATTCATTCAAATTCAAACTCAAATCGTTTATTTTTCAAAATAGGCTTATAACAAAGTGAGCACTTTTTGAAAGTCAAGTTATCGAGTCTGCCTGTCCCGTGACTCTAAAACTACCGCCACTTCGGACCAACTGTATGGCTGAGAGGAAGAAGTGGCAGAAACCCTTACTGCAGCACACAGGGCCCTACATATATGTCATGTTTCATCACCATTTTTTTACAAGTATGTCAAAATCAGTATACAATGTTCGTTTCCTGTGCTGTGCTGGAATTGCATTGCTCCATAATATATAGGTTTATCACATTAAGATAGTCATCTCCATTTTATAATAAGCTTTTTGTCAAGCATGCTTCACAGCAATTTTAAATTTATTTTCCGTTGGGTCACAAGTATGTCGATTGGAATTTTATTATAAAAACGCACACTTTTAGTCTTAAAGCGCGCTAGCTGTTAATAAAAACCGATTGCTTGGAAAACATTTCAAATCGTAAAAATTGCACTGTTTTCTGATTTTTTCCTTCGTTGTATACATACAATTAGCCAGCTGAACGCCAAATTTCAACTTTCTTAGTCACCTGGAAGTGGGTTAGGTTTTTCATCTATATGTCAGTCAGTCAGTGATAAAAATTCCGATTTTTAGACGTTAATATCTCAATAATACCGTTCGAGTTGTATTTATGAAATTTGAATTTCAAGTTAATCTAAGTGGAGGTTTTAATAAACGAACGAAATTTCATGTGTTTATGTTAAATAGATTTTGAGTTATTAAGGGGTTAACTCCAAATGGTTCGTGTTAACACACGGCTGCTGCGCCGTTACCAGTTCCTTTTTCTTGAATTGAACTTGTCTTGACACGCTGTCGTGTGTCTCTAGATACATTTTATGTTATCGCTCGAAGTAAGGAAATATCAGCCGGCCGCCCCAGCGAGTTTGAAACCGTTCTTATTGCAACGAGTAGACTGGCAGCATTTGCGAAAGTCGTTTAGACAAAAGGTTGGCACTTATCTTCGGGTTAATTACCGTCTAACAAAATGCGAGATTGGCCGTCAGTCAGCGATCAGTTTAATTTGCTCGTGACGAATTTTCGAATATCGGAACAGATACGTATCTGCTTTACACGTGCCGACAACTTTAGCAAACACAGAAAAGTTCGTTGTATATTTACTCAGCCGCCACCGTGCTATATCCTTCGTTGTCACCTAATCCCGATTAACACCTGTACATTCCTGTCCTTTGCTTATGCATCATCGGCCCCTCACCTGACTTTTATTTATTTTATTACTATTACTATTATTATTATTATTATTATTTTTTATTCCCTTTTTTTAACGTCGGTTTTTTTATTAATAAAAAACAGTCGAAATAACTTTTAAAGCATCGAAAGCGCCATTTTGAAATTTATCGGTCGAAAACAGATCGCAGCGCGTGAAAAATGCGTCTAGGAACAAGCGCAATGTTTACCCAACTGCTGCCATCATACCAGTGTGAATCATGCAGTACAAAGCGTAGTGAATTAAGCGATATCTCGCAATAGTCGTCCATTTAAGTCGCAAAAAGATCCTAATTTGCGCGCGCCATTCAGAAATGTATCCAATTCGCTAAATGAACGAAGGGCAAAGCTTGTTTTTTCTGCGACGTGGTTCCCTCCGAATAAGTCAAGAGATACCTGTCCGAAAGTCGTTAGAAATTGCCGATAGACTAGTCACAATTCTTCGGCTTATCTAAGGCCAGCTGAAGAAAGCTTGTTTTCGTTAGGATTCGTCATTCTGACAGAAACGCACAAACTTTGGAACTCTGGGAAAGTAGAATCACTTATACTAACGGAGGGAGAGATTACAACGTTAGGGTCACCGATTTTGATGAAATTTTGCAAATCGATGAAAGACCATGAGTATATGAATCGTGTGAAATATTAGAATGCAACTTTTTGATTTACGAGAGAAATTAAAATTTTTAGCATTCGCATTTCACGGATAATGATGCATATACATATATAACCTTTCAGACAAAAATGCGCAATAAATTCCAGATATGTTTATTTACTTCGTTCAAATGGTTCGGAAGACCGATTATTCCAAAGTGATGAAACAAAATAATGATTAAAAAACAATAAAATAATTTTTTAAATTAACCAATTTTTAATTTGACAAAAAATTTAAACGTGTTATTTATTATTTTTATGCAGTATAAAAACGCAACTTATCTGGAATTTATCTTGTAGTGACAAAAATTATCGTAATTTGTGCAGATGTAAGTTTCCGATCCACTAAAATGTTACATAAAATTTTTGATCTTACAATTATTATTATTAATTCTTATTATCTAGTTACTTCTTTATACATAACTATATAAATATAATAAAAATGTATATTTTTTCTTGAAATTATCTACATCTCTACAAACGGTAAACATATTTTATATGGAACGAATTTATTAATAATAAAAATAGGATTACAAATATTTATTTTTATTCTACATAATATTAAAACTGATTTTAAAACTTATTTTTCAACCTCTATCAACATATATATATATGCATATATATATATATATATATACAAAATAAAAAAAGTATGTATATAAATAAAAATACTTATGTACATAAAAAGTAAGAGTATTAATGAATATTAATTATAATAAAAGTTCTACAAATTTAATCTTTACTTACATAATTCGAGATGATATAAATCATAAAAACAGATAAAGCGTCAGTTGTTGCGACATTTCATATAAAAGAATTACTACCGTAAGAACAAAGTTTTTTTTTTTTTTTTTTTTTTTTTTTTAATATTTCATTTTAAAAAGAAATTTATATTAAAAAGAAATTTATATTAAAAAGCACAGTTGAGTATACTGTTTATTAATATTTTTTTACTATCACGTGTGTGTGTATGTATACTTATATTGTCATTTTAAAAAAAAATTAAAAATTAGTCCTTAACTAATTTAAATGTTTAAAAAAGTTTTATTACATTTATATAGTTATGTATAAAGAACTAAAGTAACTAGATAATAAGAATTAATACTAATAATTGTAAGATCAAAAATTTTATGTAACATTTTAGTGGATCGGAAACTTACATCGAATTTCGTTCATGTTGCACAAATTACGATAATTTTTGTCACTACAAAATAAATTCCAGATAAGTTGCGTTTTTATACTGCATAAAAATAATAAATGACACGTTTAAATTTTTTGTCAAATTAAAAATTGGTTAATTTAAAAAATTATTTTATTGTTTTTTAATCATTATTTTGTTTCATCACTTTGGAATAATCGGTCTTCCGAACCATTTGCACAAAGTAAATAAACATAATCTGGAATTTATTGCGCATTTTTGTCTGAAAGGTTATATATGTATATGCATCATTATCCGTGAAATGCGAATGCTAAAAATTTTAATTTCTCTCGTAAATCAAAAAGTTGCATTCTAATATTTCACACGATTCATATACTCATCGATTTGCAAAATTTCATCAAAATCGGTGACCCTAACGTTGTGACCTCTTCTTGTGAGACCAATTGAGACTGAAACAACCTATATTAAAAACTCGAAATCGTTTACTCCTTTTTTTTCTTTCCGAAACATTAATTTTCGAATTTCTCTGTGGTACTTAATTCGATTTTACACTCGAAACAGCCCCGATTGCTGACCGGATTTTTCTGCTAAACACATAATCGTAATTAGTATGCTTAATTTTTTCTTCTATATATGAACTACATTCGCGCCTAATTTCACCTGAAATGGAACTACCTGAAAGCCCGTCAAATGCTCGCGATAAATTTGTAATTGTGTAAAGTGTAGAAGCGTGTTGTACGCGCGTAATGGAAAGGCGAAAGGCGTGTGGCTATCGTATGAGTGAAAGTCGAAAGTTGTTAGTTCAACTCTTCCGCTGAGTTGGAAAACTAGGAGGAGCCGAGGGCAATTGTTTAAAAATTTCGGGAAAAAATAAATGCGCGAATAATCTTATTATTCGGTAGAGAGCCGGAAGTGCTTCGGGAGAAGAAATGAAATTATATCGGGTCGGTTAAGTTTTTCCGAAATTAAGGATCCGGCTAATTTGCGATGTTCGCCGAGAGCGGAACGAAGTGCGTCACCAGGCAACGCTATTTTAAAAGAAATTTAACCCGAAGAAGTCAGATGAAAAACCGGCCCATCCTTTAGAACGACTACAAAACTACGAATCCGAGAAGATTAATAAGGGAACCAAACATGACCCCCATAAAAAGCCCGGATGTTCTAATGTAAAAAAGATTTTTTTTTTTTTTTTTGGG
The DNA here is from genome assembly GCA_039619475.1 of Icerya purchasi. Taxonomy (NCBI): domain Eukaryota; kingdom Metazoa; phylum Arthropoda; class Insecta; order Hemiptera; family Monophlebidae; genus Icerya; species Icerya purchasi. The sequence goes on from CM077115.1 coordinate 354,728,895, forward strand.
CGATCCAGTTTCAAAAACAATAAGTGGTCAAGAAGGGATTTATCGAAATTTTAGAGTGTTCAATGTGAAGCACTAAAGCGTTGTTGCGCGCATAAAATTACGGTAATCCCTCGGGGGCTTTGGAACAGCATAGCACAGCCGCTTACAGGCTAGCCTTCTGGGTACTTGTGTCGGAAAGAAGTTTTGATTTTTTTTTTCCAGCTCATTTTTTGCGGTTTATCAACCAATCAACCAGAAGACGTCGAAACAAAAGCTGTCTTATGATGGAATTAGGATAGTGACGGCATTAAAATTATGTCATTTTGTAGTAGAATCTGCTTAAGACGTCTCCACGGATGTTTCATGTCCGTTGTATATCAATTCATTACCGGAAACCAGGTTTATATATAAAATCAACTTTTTCTGGACTGTGATAAATCGGATAAATCGATTTTTCAATAATTTTTTAAGTTTTGGAATATTAGTAGGTGAAAAATGCATATTTTGTATATATTTTGTGTATTTCGCTGTTTCTGTCTATATTTTCCATATATATATTGTAATTTTTTAATTTATTTTTTTTTAAAACTACATTTCAACAAAGGGTGATATCATTATTATTATTATTATTATTATTATTATTATTATTATTATTATTATTATTATTAAAATGATTATTATTATTTCTTTGTATATTCTTCCATGGCTTCCTACCTCCATTTGTTTCTCCACCGATTCATGTGTTACAATGTAGTATGTTGTACATGTAATTTTAAGTTATAAGTTTTATATTTCTTTTCAAAATTTATTGCTCCATTTGAGGTTCATAAAACATCATTTATTATTGGTTTAGTTTTGTTTACATTAATTATTAAGTACCAGGTTGCATAATTATTGTAATTATCATCATTAGATACTCTGTTTACTTGTTCAAATTGTGCTGATTGTTTTATAAATTTATCATTTTTATGTATTTTCTTTTCGTTTTAATAATATCTAATGTAATAAATAAATTTCGGATATAACTGTGTTAAAAAGAATTTTATTTGCTTAACGTTAGCGTCACATCTGATGATGGTCAGTGTAAGCTGGCCGAAGTGTTAAGCAAATAAAATTCTTTTTAACACAGTTATATCTGCAATTTATTTATTATGAGTATTCACTGTGGAAGCTTTAAACATTTAATATTCAATGTATTTCAATAATTCATCTCTCGCGCAATTTTACGTATAGATGGAATTGTATAATAATAATAATAAAGTTTCTGAATTATTATTACTATTATTATAATTATTATTATTATTTTGATCGAGGTAAGCTAGTAAAATATATTGGCGGATACTGTGCTCTGTTCATTAGTGTGGTTAGAGGGATGTTATGGAAAAGAGAGCGAAACTGTATTGTACGAAAAACCTGTAAAAAAGGCTATTTTGGTTGGGCACTGAATTCTCCAAAGTTCTCCAGCTCCGTTCTGAGTGCACTTTTATAACGGGATCGGCCACAGCTGGTTACTTTGTTGCCAGTTAAACGCGTTTAGAAATAATTAGAAAGTCCGAAAAATGAAGTCCCAGCTTTTTGTCTCGCTGGAGCGGCTGGCCCAAACAGACATAATTTCATTCCTTCTTCTTCGCTTGCCTCCAAAATGGCAATTTCCGAATTTTTAATAAAAGTTTCTGCCAGCGCAAGTTGTCCATTGCTCGAATTGATTTTTTTTTTTTTTTTTTTTTTCAAGAAAAAACATAAAAAACGAAACTAGCACGAAAGAAAAAATTATAATTAAAAATTTCGGCTGGCTTAGTTGGCCCGCGTAATTTATACGGCAATTTCTCGTTTAGCGCAGTTAGATTAGCAGAGTGGCTGGAATAAATTTATTCTCGGAATTAAATGAAACGAACATTGAACGTAAATAGAAAGGACAATAACGAAATGATAAATGTCGTTATTTTACCGCCCGGCCACTACTCGAGAACTAAACACGCTGTGGTGACTTTATTGACTGAATGCGAATAACCGGGCCGTGTCAGGCTTTGGATATGATCCAACAGAAGGAGGAACGTTTTTAGTATTCAGCCCGATGTAAGAACATATGCTCTCAGTCCCGTCACCGGTCTATATTATGATGCTGACTGACTACTGCTGTTGCTGGAAAAGTTTGTTAGCCGAATAAGTAACGAGAATATGTTTATTACCGTTCTTCTTGCTCGGAATTATATTAACTATAGATACGCAACGACTCAAAAGCGCTGCAGAACTGAATTCAAAAGGAATGAATAAACTGCAGCTTCGCAAGTATTCGGCACCCTGGAATCGGTTTCAACGCTCTGCCACAGGCGAATAATTCGATATTTCACTTTGGAAAGCTGTTTTGCTTTGCCCCCCGAGCTTTAGGCAGTTTATTTCGTTATGGCTACTGCACTCATACACAGGCACATTTTCCATGTATCTCTGTGCTCGCTGCTTGCGTGAACACCTGCCGTTGACGACTAACTTTTTTTAATAATTCCCTTCGTCTTCCTTCGTGTCTTTCAACATGTTTCCTTTCATATACCTTTCCTTTTCAGTTTGGTACCGTTTTGGACGAGACCGGTTTTTTTCCTGTTCCAGCCATTTGCATATTTTGTATTTTTTTGGTTTTCTATTCGAGGGCGTTTGACTGCGTACAGTATAAAAAAAAAAGAAAAACAATTTTAAAAATGAAATTATAATTAGTGTTTGTAAGAGGGAAAAAGAATATTACGGCGGAAAACGAAATTTTCTACGCAACGAGAGAAGTATGTAACGGAGGTAATTTTCGAAGGCAAAAAAAAAAAAATAATGTTGCGATAATGATAAAAAACAATGTGCTTCAAAAGAAGACGAACTCTTCTTTACTTGAGTACAGTATCGGTTTGATAGGAATTTGGACATCTCAGCACCAAGCTATCTGTTGCAAAAGGCTACACCCTGATTAGATGTGGAAGAGGAGAGAAGTTAGACTGACGGTGAGACCTATGAGAAGATGGAGAATTGCGACTAAAATTTATAGCTAGGAGAAAAAAGCATTAGAGCGTAGACGCGGAAATCACAGCAGTAAAACCAGAGAAAAGCTAAACGGCAGCGGGAAGTACACAGATGAACGCCGAAGATACCATGAAGAACATTTTCAATTTTGAGCTTCAAAAAACTGGAAACTTTTCATGAGCTCTAAATTATCTTAATTTTCTTTTGATGATACCACTCTAAAGCAAATTGAAAGATAAGGTGTATGCGCATATTGGACTCAAGCTAAGTAGGGTGCTGGTCGGTGCGAACAAATCTCATACGGCATTAACAAGATTTAGACATATATGTCAAAAAACAAAACACTCTGCACACGATATCAGGGGACTTTATGCCGTCATTCGAATCATTCGAATGCCGAATACGTCTTACTGGGACTAGAAAGGCAGAAGCGGAGAAATATCACCGATAATATTTTCATCTGAACAGAGGGGGCAGCATCGCAGCGGACTCGTATAAATTTGTTTTAGTCAGATGAATGATTTAGCTTCCTCTGAAATCTATATGTCCTAACTTTTGACATGTATTGCTGTCGCAGTTATGTTGGTTATTTTATTTAACTCTATATTTATTTTTTTGTTTTATTTTATTTTATTTTTAGGCGCGTCAACTATGGACATTAACCCGGCGAAAATGAAAATTTTGATCATTGTGCGGCAGCAGGAATCGATCTTGGTTTTGAATGAAACGCTACTACCTAGCCCACTACACCACGGCGGTTTGCTAGTTAGCTTCCCTACTTACACATTGATGCATCTTTTAAATCTCACATACGCTTCAGATGCTGCAAACATAAATTTAATATATAACAAATATAGACTGGCACAATTAATGATAAGCAAAACTTAGTGTGTAATCTAATTTGGATTAGACGTCATATCAAAACCATTCTCCTAGACATATTAATTCAACTAAATATAGGAAGTGTAACAATACTGTGTTGGTAAGTTATTACCATTAGTTAATTATAGATGCAACAAAGTCTTCAATAGCATACAGACAAAACCAGATGTTTTATTAAGTGTTAGAAAAGTGTTGATTAATTGATAACAACGATGCATCGTCAAAAGTACAAACAAATACGTGAACATATCAAATAACTATGTACAGGTTAGTAAATTATTACATTGGTCGGGCAATGATGAATGCATCTGCGGAGCACATGCAAACACGCAAGCATGATGAACTATTTTTGGTGCAGGTTAGAAAATGATTAAATCGGACTAATTTAACCTTTGTGCGCTGTTATTGAACGAGGGCGCTCATTCAAAAGGTGCTTATAAGGGAAAGCAGGTGGATGCAAAGAAGTATGAGATGAAATATTTATGTACCCACTACAATAATACTGAGCATGTATGTTTATGGTAGAAGCAGTGGAGTTGCTGCAGAACATGTCTGTTACACTTTACTCGAGGACTATCAGTAAAAATGGATCGTGGTCATATTAATATTATTTTGTTTTTAATTTATTTACATTTGCAGCTCCTTAAAAAATTGCCTCTGTAAACAGATAAAATGGGTATGCAACTCGCACACTATATTCGGACCCAAAACACACGTTTACATACTACTGATACGTCACTCTAATCAAAAGAAAATGATTTCGCTATACTGAAATCTGTACTGGAATATCTGACAATTTGATCGTTTCCTCTACTAACTACTTTGGCCCGCATGTAGTCTACTCTGAAGTTTTTTCTAAAAATAATACATTTTAGGCAACTTGTATGTATTGCTAGGCGGCTACAGGCTAAAGTGAACAGAGGTCTAGTTTCAAATTATTTGAACCTAATGAAATTCCCATTTTTTTTCTTCCATTTAGCTTCTATTGGTTTTATCGTCAACCGATTTTTTCTTGACAAAGCAATTATGGGACTTCCATTTCGAAATTTATATGATTCCACTGTGATGCTGCCCCCTCTGTTCAGGTGAAAATATTATCAGTGATATTTCTCCACTTCTGCTTTTGTAGTCCCAGTAAGACGTATTCGGCATTCCAATGATATCATAAAGTCCCCTACTTTTACATTCAGATTTTTTTTTTATAAAATTTTCTTCTTCCTGATTAAGCCGGGCTTTGCACTCTATCTGATCTCGTGTGCAAAGTGTTTTTATTTTTTTTTTTTGTTTCTTTTAATTTTTGGACGTATTCTTGTTGATTCTTATGAGATTTTTTCTCACTGACAAGCACCCTTACTCAGGTTGAGACTAATATTCATGTACATATCGGTCAAGGGGTATGTTAATCTACCTTTTTACTGATGTTTTTTTTTTCAAGGATAGAACTTTGTGAAGGGGGCAGGTAGATGATAATAAAGGGATCGGAATGGAATTGTTGTTAAACTTATCAGCTGAAGTTGAATTTGTAATTTGTTTTGCAAAATAGATTCGGGGTTCCCGTTAACCGATGTTGCCTGTTGACGTGGTTAGTAGTTGGGAAAGAGGTAATTTACGTTTCTTTTTAAATTTGGAAAAACGGGAAATTGTCGAGAGACCGATGTATTATAGCAGGGGTGGCCAACACGTCGACCGCGGTCGACCGATCGACCGCAAAGGTTTTGAAAGTAGCCCGCGAAGCTAAAATTGAACAATTTGCTTTCACTTAAATTAATGTTTGAAAATCTTAATGCGATAATTCACTCTTACCAGAATAGACTGTTCAACGTAGCCCCATACTGTTTGTATTTATCCCAATGAACAATGCAAGTGGACGTTAACTTTTAAATTAATTATAGTCGTACCGCATGTGCATATAAATGGAAATGGCACAAAATGACGCAAAATCATGTGCCAGACAGCAAATAATAAGGTTACTACACACGGTTCGTTTGAAGACAAATTTATATGTAATAAGTTTTAATTTAAAATTATGCTAAGAGAACTTCTGCCACAAATATGCACTCATATTTACAAACTAAAGGTGATTCATATCTTCAACTAAATGATCAATAATGGCTTCTTGATCTTTCTTTGTTCTGCGATATTACTGAAAAATTACACCAATTAAACCTGCAACTAGAGGGTAAAGGTAAAACAATAATAGAGATGATAAGCATTTTGAAGTCATCTAAAGAGAAACTAAATATGCTTGCAATTCAATTAAAACGTCGTGATTTAAAGCATTATCAAAATCTAGCTGATGAGTCTAAAAATAAAAAGAATCATACAATAAATATGCCGATATTATTGCACTGCTTTTAAAAGAATTTGAAAGAAGATTTCTAACATTAAGTGAACTTGAAGATATTGCCAGTTTTTTGTCTTGCTCATTTAATGACATCGATGTCGAAAGTGTAGTTCAGAAACTAAACAACTTTCTCGATACTACAAATTTAACAAGCTTTGAAAAAGAAATAATAAATATTAAATGTGACATAAATCTTAAGTCACTGGTTTCAAATTGTAATTTTTGGAAACTGACAAGAAAAGATAAATATCCAAATATATGGACAATTGTTACACGTTTCAATGCCTTCTTTGGATCAACATATTTATGTGAATCCGCATTTTCATTTATGAATGCGATCAAAACAAATTACTTTATTATCATCTTTTAAAGCTTGGTCTTCCTGCTCCTTTCAATGCTCTTTCTCCACCTATTCTCTCAGTTGTTCCTATTCTAGGGGTGTTCCTTGATTCCATTGTCGACAAAATAAAGATATAATTTCTATTCTATTCCATGCATCTATTCCATTTTGCTGGACTAATGCTCTCTGGTAGCAACCCCCCCCCCCCCGGGGGGGGGGGGGGGGTAAAAAAACACAATAACAAATCAACATTTGGAATCATGTTTGGGAATTGCCTTATGTTCATATGAATCAAATTTTGAGAAACTTGCTGCACTTATGCAAGGTCACATTTTTATTCATTTGCTTATTTCCGGTGTATTTTTTTTAAGTTAATAAGTATTTCATAACGAAAAAAATTTAAAAAAAGTACAATTATTATTTTTTTTCTTTATTTGTTAAAATTTCTTTGTGTACTTATTTCTTTACATTGTAATTTTTTTTTAAATTTCATAAATATTATTGTGCTTCATAAAATAAAAAAATATAATCATTTGTTTGCTTTGCTTGCCATAATATTTTTTTTAAACTGAAATTCTTGTTAGTTATTTATTAAAATATCAATGAAAGATTTGAAAAATCCTGAAATTGGTCGCCCATATTCACAGTCGCCCGCAGATTACATTTTACAGAATAAGTCGCCTATAAGAAATAAAAGTTTGGCCACACCTGTATTATAGGATCTACAATAAACAAATTGTTAGTATTCATAATTACAAAAGAACAAAAAAATAAAAGGGAAAAATAAATAAATAACTAACCAGTGTAAAATGGTTAGTACACCATCCCGAAGGTGGTACCTATTGAAATAAATATTAAATTAAACTTGATAAACGAAAGATAGACGACTACGCAAAAGTGAATATTAACAAAAATTAAGATGATGACATTTTTTATTAGTTTAATTTTTTTTATTTTTGTGAAAGCAACAACCTGCACTGTGTTTAACTGTTGTTCTATTACAGTACGAAGATGCGCAGTTTGTTTTTATAGACATCTGCTTATTCCGCTAGTTGTTGATTAACTGTGTTACAGATAAAATTACATTGGGGGGAATTATCAAGAATGTTGGTGACTGTTTTGTTATTAATAGAAAGGGGCCGGTGGAGTGGAGTGAGAGTACTGGACAGTCGCACAGTATGCGGGAAGTTGAGACAGCAACACTAAGGCCACAGAAAGGACAATTCATGGGAGGAGGTTCTTTGCAAAATAAGATTATGCGACATGGCCGTGTGTCCTGTGTGCAAGCGGCTAAGTGTAGAGAAATCTTTGCGGGAAATGCTTTTTTCCTATGGTTCAGTTGAGGGTTTAATTAACCTTGAGAAAGTCTGACATGAAGACCAATGGGTTTTCCATGAGGACGTGAGATTATTGAAGATTATGTTCGATAGATAAGGTGGAAGAGGGCTGTTACTAGGCAAGGGGCAATATATTGCTGCTCGAGTGGATGTATCGACGCGTTCATTTCCAGGAATCTCAGCACGGCTGGGCGCCCACAGAAAGGATACGGAGCATTGTCTCTTAATGAGTTCGTATGCTACCTGCTGGGTTTGAATTGCTACCGGATGTTTGGTAAGGTGATTAGAGATTATCAATAAAGCCGCGAATGAATCGGATACCAGCAGGACTTTCTGTGATGTAGGCTCTGTAGAAAGGAAATATTCCAAACAGAAAAATACTGCGTATATTTCAGCATCCAGTACCGAGCAATTGTCATTCAGTCGAATGCTTCGAATCACGTCGCAGACTTCAAAGGAACAGACGGTTGGTGATGAAGTAGGCTCTGGGGTAGCCTTGGCAGCATCTGTGTAGAATATGAGGTGGTCCGGGTATTTTTGTATTGTTACTGCTGCCAACTGAACGATATTTCGGTGCAGGAGTTTATTATACTTTGTCAGGGAAATATTAATATCAATGTTTAAAGGAATCCACGGCGGAATCACGGTGTTAGGAGCTAGGCCAGTGAAGGGGATTACGCTCACATTGAGCTGAGATATGGGGGCCAGGATTTCTGAGAGAGGGGAATTAGGGAACTGTGGGGTGTTGGGGAGGTCATTTGTGTGAATAGGAAAGGAACGTTTACTGGATAAAAGAGCGAGGGTCTCATGGTGGTAATAAAAGATTCGGAAATACTTTAGTGGGGGAATGCCTAACAAGGCACACAAACTTACGGACGGGGAACTGTTCTATGTGCGCCAAGTATCGTGCGGAGCGCCATGTGGTGTACTGAATCAAGGGATTTAAGTAAAGAAGGACTGGCTGACGAATACGCCCGGGACCCGTAGTTTATTCTGGAAATGATTAAGGATTTGTATATGGAGAGGAGAGTTTTCGGAGGTACATTATACTTTGTGTTTGATACATATTTAAGAATAGATAAGAATTTATAACATTTAACTTTAAGATTGTATATGTGAGTCCGCCGAGTTATCGAACAGCAGTCCAAAGAAAGTAGCAGTACGATGGTAATGAAGTGAGGAATTTTCCTTGATTGAGACGGGTGCTGGAGAAGTTTTGACTCCTATAGAAATCAACACAGGTAGACTTAGATGGAGAAAACACAAGACCGTTATTGTTACACCACGATTGTAGTTTTGTAATAGTTTTTTTTTTTGTAGGATTTTTGAGCATTTTCTGGAAAATTGGAAGGCAGGGAAACGTTCAAGTCGTCAAAGTAGAGCCGGGCGTTTACAGGCGGAGCAATACAATCATTTATATCGTTGATATAAAAAATAAACAAGGTTGCACTAAGGGCAGATCCTTGTGGTAAGCCATTCTCAGTTTGAATGGTGCTCGATGTTGACGAACCAATCTTAGCATGGAACGTTCTGTTTGTTAAAAAATTATTCAGATAATTGGTCATGTTTGCAATTATACCAGCTGTTGTCAGCTTGGATATGAGGCCGTATCGCCATACTCTGTCGAACGCTTTTTCTATATCGAAAAAGACGCAATATACACGTTGACGTCTGTGAAATGCTGTTAATATTTGCCGTTGTATAGAGCTCAGCAGATGATTAATTGTAATACGCTTCTTACGTCCCTCGACTTGTGACGAGGATAGGAGATTATTCTGTTCAAGGAAGAAAAGGAAACGCCGATTAACCATTTTTTCCAGCGTTTTTGCAAAGACACTTATGAGGGATATAGGCGCCTGTAGTTTCGTGGAAAAAGAGGATCTTTATTTTTCTTCGGAATAGGAATAACAAATTCTAATTTCCATGACTCAGGGATCGATCCGGAGGACCAGATTTGGTTATAAATATGTAAAAGAAAGTTTTTCGCTGACGAAGGTAAATGTTTTTGCGCTATTTGCAGTATGGTACTGGAGTTGATAGTCTAGGTCAGAAATGGTGAAATAACAATTGTAGGAAAATGAGCAGTCAGAGATGATAGTTATTGATTGTTGTTTCGCGGAATATCTCTTTAAAGTATGACGATGAGGATGACTCCATTAAAAAATGATTCTCAAAAGCATTTGCGACCTCTTGAAACTACCTCGACGAATAAACGGATACGAATGAAATTTCATATAACGCGAAAACGAATTTGACGCACGGCGAATTTAATCGTTTGTTACGGAATTTTAAAAGCGTGTATTATCGTTCGGTTATAAATGAATTCCTTAAGGTTCCAAAAAAAAAGATAAAACTAATCGAAACTTTGTGAATATGAACTATTACACCTTAATAGTGGCAATATCGTCAGACAAGGGGCTGATTTAGTGACCAAAAGGTGTAAAACAGTCGATAATCACGGCATATTTTCAGAATTAATGTACCTACTTTTTGCAGATTTTATGAATTTTGTCCGGAAGCTCCTTTGAAAAGGAATATTCAACCGGGCCAATACTTATTGGTAAAGCCCACTGTCAAGATTGGAAACAGTTGTGCAAACGGGATATATACATATATATATATATATATATATCTTAGACATACTGGAATTATTCACACATAGCTACTCGGTGACCAGCAGCCACCTGCATGTGTAATGCTATGCATCGCTAACTGTTCACCGCATTGTTTTAAACTGTCGCAAATACAGACACAACATCGTAAACACATATTCCTGATATGTATGCAACTTACTCGTGTTCTCACGCATTCTTTAATTAAAGTTGAAATCATTAATAGGTAAATGTTGTAAATATTAGGCATTAATTACTCGTAAAAAAGAAAGAAAGAAATAAAAATGCCGTAGTAATTGTTGTTGCAAGCATATTCATAAGATTGTATAACATCATGTTTTTTCTCCAAAATGCCGCGATGTTCTTTTCTACCAGCATCGAACGTTAAATACTTTTTTGGCACCCGAAAAAGTAAACCAAAAAACATAAAATATTAATCTGTCACGGTTGCTTCGTCGAAAAGCGCAGATCTGAAATAAGATAATAAGCAAATTTGAAAATGTGTTCATTTTACTCTTCTGAAGAACCGTCCTTGAGTAGCACGTTCTGTGGATATGTAGGTCACGATGAAACTTTAAAAGGCGAATAACCTTGGGTTCTTTTTTTGGTTTGCACCCCTGGCGCCCAACCTATTGAACAGATGCCATTTTATGGTGTTCTGCTTGTAACGCTCTTCGAGATTATCATCCGCAGAATTTTTGACTGCTGCCTCAGGACCAGAGTTGTAATTTAAATCGTAACGAAATAAATCATATTGCTACGAAGCTACACGCTTCTTTAGGTCAATCATTTTCGTCTAAATTTCAAAGGTGGCGGATATTAGTTTAAAAAGAACCCTTTTTTTTTTTTTTTAATCTTCCGGAAAATCAACAAATCTATGGCTAAAAACTTGTAACTACAAACAATTTAAGTTCCATATATTATTTCTTAACTTATAAGTCATTTTGTACGCACAATAATGAGCCCAATGAATAATTGTAAACACGGGCTACACTGCTGTTACAAAATTTCAATAAATTCATTACTCTCTTTTTGGTTTTATAAACAATGACATAATTTTGGCCCCCGTATATACTCTAATTATATTTCTTGCTAGTCGCGCTAGCACATAGGGAATTTTCAAGCAATTTTGTTATTTGCAATTGTATATAGCATTGTAATTTACTAAAAATACAATTTGAATTTGCATTTGAATTTGACTTACCTTGCCGCTGGATCGCTTGATGTACGCTACCGTATTTACTTACTGTGCATCCGCGGAAAACGTGTTTCAACAAATAAGCCATAAATTTACTAATATGAAAAAATACGATTTTTACCTTGTTACCATTAAATACTAAGGTGTATTACTCTGTACGGATAGCCTAATGGCAGTAAATCTGTATTCTTCGAAAATAATCTACCTTTCGGGCAACGGTAGTCGATTGTTTTGTAGCAAATGCAGTACCACTTCTTGGTGCTGATTGTAAAATCTTTCGGGAACGGGTAAGACCGGCCGACGATATAATTAGTGCACCTGATGAAGAAATTTCTAGTTGCGATGCTGTCCTCAAATCAAAGAGCGAACGCGAAATTTATTAATTACGTGAGGACAATTCAGATTTCCGGTGCGGACTGTTTCTCGACGTACGGTGTACTAGTTGAAAACTTATTTTTTCTAAATTATTTTCAAGTGAAACCGCACACGCTTTTGTTTTACCGGTCGTGGACAATTCCGGTTAAGAAATTTCGCTATATTTTCAACAGTACATTTTAGCTCATTCGGAAATCTTTGTATTTTTCGTTAAAAACAGAAGATGTAAGAAGTTATTTGACTGTCTCGAGGTTTTTGTTAATGTAATGAATGAATTTAGCCGAGCATGGTTTTTGTTAAAAGCCAAAAAAGTATGAAACTCCGATTTAGACTAAATTTGCAGGGCAAACACAGACGTGTCGCGCGTATTATTTTCCCATAATAAAACTCTTTCACCTGGACCTTTGTCTTAAATATTTTCCAAATATTTCAATTGCCTCTCGGCCGTACATGTATGATACAATTAATTGTACGAGGTGATCATCGGTAATAGCCGTACTAGCTATCGCTGATATCTTGGTGTATATAGGCAACGATTGCTTACGTAGCGATATGGACTGAAAACACATTCTGGACACGTTTTCTCTGCAAAATAATACACGATAAATCTTGTCGGAAAAGATAGTGCGTCGTTCTGATTGCAAAATGTTAGTACTTTTATTTTGTTTTTTCGGTGGTTCGTCATTTCAGCGTAAACGTATTTGCGAAAGAAAAAGCTCTTTGCCAGAAACGTCATTTACCGTGTAAACTGGTTTTTCTTTTTGTTGTTGGCGCTCTCGTCGCACCGAAACATTAATTTTCAATTTATTACTAAGAGTGTAACCGCGCATTTATTCGTTATAAATTTTATTAAAACATAATGTTTCATGTTTCTATAAGTCATATCGTGCGCTTGGCTTTATTGGCTATTCTAGCTTTTTCTTCAAAATGTACGTGTGCATCGGACTTGATCATTATTTTAGACTTTTCAAAAGTGATTTCGATGGTAACGTTTACTTCTTCTTCGTTAAGTTCATTTCCGGACCTTTTTGATTACTTTGATTTGTTTTTCTTTTACGAAGTGCAAACTTTTTAAGGGGTATCGAGTTTGTGAATTCTTTCAAAAAGTGGTATAATTTAAATGTTCGATCCATAGTTTCAAAATGAATTAACCACGTATCGGATGAAATCAGAAGGGGACCACCGATAGATAGGGGGGCCGTTCCCACCTGAAAATTTGAATAAAAACTCAATATAAATTTCTGACTAAAAACTGTAATCAGTTTTTCGTGTTACCCCGGCTTAAGAATGACACGATCATTACGCTATGTTCTTTGGTTTGTCTTTTTATCGACTTTAAAATTGTTAATGTTGAACTATATATGAATACAGTAAAACCCCCCGATTATCCGTGTTAATTGGGGATTCATCATGCACGGATACGGGAAAACACGGTTAACCCGCCGCCGAGTATTTATGTATCCCGAGCCTTGCGACCCACGTATATGCGGGTCGAGAGGCTCTTCGCTGCATTTCATATTATGAAATGATAGCTATCTACGATTGCAATTGTATAATTTTCTGTATTGTTGTGCTTTTTTGCTTTATAATAAATACGTGTAATAGTGCACTGTATATGAAATAAAAGCTGCGGTGATATAAAACCCCTTTTAGCGAGAAGGAAACTGGATTATTTAGACTAATTTAATTAAGTAAATACTGTATAATATACAGAAGATTTATAAAATTCTCAAAGTTTTTATTCATTTTAAATACTGTGTACTAACAAGATGAAGAAATAAGGACACCAAGTAGAGTACAAAGAAAAATGAAATGAACGTAAGATACAGAAAAAAAGTGTTATAAAAGGGAATAGAATAACTTAGACTACGTCATATTAATTTTCATTAAAAAAGTCAGTCAGTTTTTTCCATCTGTCGGGAATCTCTTTCTATTTTATCTTCGTCTGGAAATTTTCTAACTGCAGAATGTCTGTGAATATTCTATCTGTCTGCTGTTCGAAATACGTGATCACAGTCTGCACACGATCCAACGTAGTTTTACAGCTTACTCGCTATTTTGCTACTAACATTTCGACTTTTTCTTCATTTTCCGATTCAGAATCCGCATTTTAAAATTTCTTCATCAGTAAAAATACGCTAACCAAGAGGATCAATTTCATAATTATCTATCCACTCCTTCATATTTTCATCATCAACATGTTCAAATTCCTTCCCATCGCAATTTGGAACATTTTTTGCAGAAAGCACGCGAGTTTAAAGAGATGCGCGGTTAATAATTCACCAACCGGTTGAAATACACACGGATCCAATCGCGGCTTTACTGTATTTTTGTTTTCTATATTGACTTCAGTGTGTGATTTAGAATTTGTTCTGATCGCATATTTAGTGTTATTTTATAAATTTCAGCTGACGATAGGCTATGCCCCCCCCCCCCAAAAAAAAATAGTATAATCGTTTATACATTTAAATCTGTTTTTTATACTTGTATTTGTTAGAATTTAATATACTTTTACATGGTTTTTACTGGAGGCAACATCACAATTCAACAAAATTGTATAGTGGACAATTAACGTAATTGGAAACTATCAACCTCGCCTCTCCTACTTATAAATATTCACTTATCGGGTGATTAATTGATATTGAACATTTACTAATGTTACGCCGAGAGAGAGAGAGAGAGAGAAGGACAGAGATAGAGAGAAAGCGATTGAGTGGTGAATGGAAAGCCGGCGCTTCGGTGATAATTTTGTAAATTTCAAAATTACCGACATGCTTTAAAAATGTAGAAGATGTAAGTTGGGAGCCCAACTTTTTTTCTATTACGTGGTAATTATACAGTTTCCTTCTTTTGCCGAATTTGTCAAAAATTACGATTCCATTTGTTGAAAAATAATAATATTTGGCAATAAAAGAAGACGACTGAGTCGAAATAGGATTGTTTTTCTTTATTTTTTTTTTTTTTGTTTTTCGGGGGGTATATTCAATAAGAAATGAGAAAAGAGGCACGTAACTTTTGATTTACAACTAAAGCGATCACCGAAATTAACTACACCGTTTAAGCTGCAACTCAACACGCTAGAATTGTCCCCAGCGTACGAATGACATTGTCATTTTAAGCGTGACACAAAAAACGCTACAGATTTCATTTTAAGGATTTTCACATTACTTCCACTGTGAGAACGTCATAGTCATTAAGATATGGTGACTATATACGCATACATACATATATATATATATATATATGTATTAATGTATTAATGTGTGTGTGTTTTTTCTTGTTGCACTAACAATGTGAGTTTTGAGTGACTTACACACTATTTAAGTCTACTTAAAATTTTGATACGGTTCCGTTGTTTAAATTATTTTTATTTCAGCAGAAAATGTGTCATTACGTTTAATGATACAATGACCTGTTCAGAAGCATAAAATTACATACAGGCATTGTGCGGAACGAATAAATTGTTCTTATCGCACAGCAGGATTTTGAAATTGCCTGCGAACCAGTTTAGTGCACTTAAATTTTTATTACTTACGTCAATGGGAATTCTGAAACTGGTGCAATACCGGATTGTTTACTTTTACACATTTCATCTAATCTAATTAACATTACACTTTTTTTTATCATTATTTAACTGAGAAAACCCATGATTAATAAGGCGCTATTTTCGAATTTAATTTCCGTATAATTGTTTTTTAAATTTTTTTTTATACGCCAACGAAAGCGTACAAGGCGCACTTAGACACACACACACACACACACACTGTACACGTACGTATAAATGTCACGCGAGTTTTTTAATATACATCTAAAGGACAGCAGCGTCCGAAACAAAAATTATTTTCGTGAATATCGCAACTTCTAATTTATTTCCTGCAAGCTTGCCCGGTTCGAAAATTTGGCTGTTTTAATAAAAAAAACGGATCTTTACGAAGATAAACTACCGAATTATCTCGCTTTCATCTTTTCGTACACTTCATCATTGGTTTGTCCCAAACTAAGGAGAAATTTTCCTTCTACCCCCGCTTACCTTTTCGCGCAGTATTTCCTGTTTAAGAACATTTTTTTGAATTCCTACCTCGGATATGAATTAATCGGGAATACCCATTTTATTCTCAAGACTTTATCGTGTCGTTGTCGGTTCTCTTTATCCATTTCTATTATAACATGCCGAATCTATAGAAGGTCGCGTCGGTCAGATCACAATATCGAAACGCACGATATATGTATCCATGGGAAAATATTTAAAGGAATTATTCTCAGATTAATAATGACCAAAAGGCAGCAAAGAAACAGAAAAAAAAAAAAAAAAGGAAGAAAAGAAACTAGTTTATTGAGAGAAATCGGTAATTGAAGAGAGGTGTAGCTTTTACGAATAAAAAAATTAATAATTTTCGGGAAAAATTAAGTATAAAAAAAAAAAAAAAGCATATTTTTTCAGTCTCACGTTATCTTTTTAAAAGTCGAATAAAGCAACAATTGTTCGCGACGTTCTTTTCTTTTTTTTTTTATCATTCTCTTTTACCACCTCATACGTTTTGAGAAAAACAACAACCACTTTTTTTTATATTATTATTATTATTATTATTATTATTATTATTATTATTATTTTGGGGAGGGATCGCCAGTTGAGGGCATTAACGAGCATTAAACTAATTTAATTTCCATCAAACCGGGGCAGGCAGACACCGGCTTGTGTCATTTTTAAGCTCCTCACGCGGGTTGGGGGGGTCCATTTTACTCGAAAAGCCGAATTATTGTTCAGTTGAATGCTAAAAAACTTAAAGTAAAATGAAATACGATCGACGACAATTTTAAATGAACGAATGCGGGGTTACACACTGGATTATTTGTTAGATGGTCGAATTTCGCGCACCGGGCAAGTTGCTGGCTTTCATTAAATATCCGCACTCATTCCCGAACGAATTAGTATCGCTAATCTTTAAATCTTTAATCTATCGCTGCCTGCACATTTGTGGTTTTAGCGCAGTCTTTTCAAAGCCGAAGGCTACTGCAATAATCGTGGTAACTTGTTTTCCTCCTTTTTTCCTTGTTTCTCTACTTATCAAAAAACTTTATGTATACACAGAGGCACGCTTCACACACGCAACACGAGCGTTATAAAGATAATATTATATATGACCTCGTTTGCCAGCAATATAGCGAAACCGGGGTCTCCATCATAAATCGTGACACTAACTTCAATAAGTTGAACTTGCTTATTGAATATAAATCACCGCTCCGTGTCGCTCTTGTGCACCTCCGATGCATGTACGCGACTGGTACGCGTATGCTTTGTTTCTGTGTGCACATAGATAATGTATACACGTATATAGGTGTTTAGGCGGGGAATATGGATTTTATAAGGCGCGCAATATAAATATATAGTTTTTCTATGTTGGTCGGCGTGTTGTAACGACTGTTTTATTATACTTTCCGAAAGACAGCTGGCAACACATCTCCTTACCATGTTACCCCATCAGTGGAACTTGGCTACAACAACATTGTAGTCGAGAACGGCCACAAGTACTCGAACGTCTTGGACCACTTCCGGAAATACGCTGTTCTCCACTATCTTCGAATTTTCCGCATCGGGCTTACGGTGCTCCCAGACCCGGCCGGGTATATATAAAATTTGTTTATTACTCCTTCGGGAAAACTATTATTAACAGACATATTTTACGACGCTCTTTGTAAACGGTGTTCATTCTCGTGTCGAACAGAACGACCGTTTTACCAGCGCGTAACTGTCGCTAATAAAATAGTTTACCGTTCGATGTTTCGCAACAGACCTATCTGGAACGCAACGATAATTTCAGCTGTAGCCGAATTCTCCTTTTCGAATACGCACCAGAATATCCGTTGCAATATTGAGTAATTTGTCCCTGCAATTTATTTATTCATTTCATTTTTAACCGCCTCATTGGACCTCTTCACCGAGAAACAATTAGAATTGAAAAGAACGAGTTACACATATCGTGAGCCGATCGGATAAATCAATATAATCGGAATAATCATATGTCGGAAGAAAAGTACAGAGGATGTGTGACAAGGAGACAAGGATACAAGAATACAATGAGCCAGATCCCAAACCGATAGGAATAAAATACTAAGCGCTCTATTGAAAGAGATGAAGATACAAATGTACCGCAAACAATCGCGTCATTGAATGGAAAGAACGATTTTAGTTAGTCAATTAAAATAATAATAATAATAATAAATCGGCTTCATTGTTAAGACGCTCGTCGCGAAGATCGGGACTGCGTTTAGCTCTACGACCGGTGGCGTCAGTTGGTTAGGCGGTGCTTATCTCCACGCTGGATACGAATTCGTTCGAAAATCTGAGTTCGTACAAAATCGTACGAAACTATTCGCGCGAATTCGTACGATCACAGTGGTTACGCCACTTAGGAATTTCGCGATAAATAGCGTGCACAACGTCGGTTGGGTGTGCTTTCTTGTCTCTCTCTCTCTCTCTCTCTCTAAGTTTAATTACATGTATGTTGATTACTTTTTAATAGCGCCCATTTGCTATAATTATAAATAATAACACAATTTACCAATAAAAATACATCAATTTAGAAACGTTTTAAGGTCCGTGTCCCCGGCTAAAAGTGGAAATAAAATAACAACATTTGCTACATATGTTTACTTTTTATATACTTATGGACCCCGTTCGTTATTGTCCTATTTAATATTGAACTAATGAAAATGAACTATAGATAGAGGCTGCCTTATACAGTCACTGGTGCTGTTCGATATTTTTTTTTTCTTTTTCTTTCAGCATAGAATGTAAATGCGCGAATTCGTACGAATATGCGAGAAATAATCTGGTAAATTAATTCCACGTTGAAGAACAGGTTTCTTCGTTACGAATACGGATTTTTGATACGAATTCGCTTCCGGTGTAACCGTTTTAGTCGATATCCGTCGCTGCATAATGAAAAGTATGCAGGAAAACTATCACTGTACCCGGCACCGGGTTAACGTTCATTGTTGACGATGAGCTGCGAAATAAATTAAAAAAAACAAAAAATAATAAAGGAGAATTCGGTGATGTAAAACCGGAAAAAAAAACACGAAATTGCCGAATTTAATCAAGATTTCTCCGTTCGGTTAAATTTGGTAATTTCGTGTTTCTTCTCTCCAAAATTCGGTTTAATGATCGTAATTTATGATATATTCTTCGATAATAATTAAGTGAATAAATTGCGTTTATGTTTAATTTTGTATCATTAGCGATTTTTTCATTTTTATTTGTTTTCTTTTTGCAATTTTGCAACTGGGCTATCTAGCAATTTTATTAACACAGTATAGATGATTTGTGGAGCTCCTTATCCAGCGGCAAGGATTTCCGCCACCTGTATTTTAATACTTTTTAATTATCGCTGTTCATTTTTATAATAAATCTGTCGGCTTTTTTAATCGTCTGATTTCTGGCAAATTGTCTAGTGAACCAATGGCTAAGATATTTTTGTGATCATTTAGTTTAATGTCATATTCCCGAGCTATTCCTTGTATTTGTTCTTTGACAGCTTTAACCGGAAAATCCGTGTGCAGTGTAAGATTGCTTACATACCATGAAGCGTCTGCAGTTGTTCTTATTTACTTTGGAAACGCTATATTATCGCTAGAATTACTCTGTTTAGCAGCAAAGTTGACATTCGCACGCCACCATAAAGGTTTTAGAATTTGATTATGTAATGGTAATTTATTCTCCGGCGATAGTTCGGATTTTCTTCCTATAAACCATAATATATTCCTATATATTCAATTCGTTCCGTTTTCTAACTATATGGCTTTTCCACGTTAGATGTTTGTCCAAATGGATTCCGAGATGATATTTTGCTGATTCCTCTTAACCGAAATTATCCGATTGTTAATATGAATATTTTTGCTATTACAGACTTTTTTATTTGTAAATATTACACGGCCGGATTATTCGCCACCGTTTGAACTATATTGAGAATGTATTAACAGCTGATTGTAGGTTTATCGAGACATTTTTGCAGCGACGAATCGGAAAAAAATCACTGTCGTATCATCCGCGAAAATGGCTCTATTCCCGCGTTATTTGACACAGGTATATCCGCCTGTATAAATTAAGTAAAGAACCGGTCCCAGTATGCTACCTTGAGGTACACCAGCTTTTGTCGGGTGCAATCGGGATTCTTCATTTCCATACTTGACCACAAAAAATATCGCTCACTAAGGTAAGATTTAAATAATTCGAAAAACTGATACGGGAGGTGGCACCGGATTTTATAGAGCAGCCCTTCGTGTCATACTCTCTGTCAAATTCCTGTTTAACATCAAGAAAAACCGCGTCGCATATCTTTTTAGCCTCCAAGGACTGTTCCAATAATATTGACTATTCCATGAGCAGCTCGAAATCCAAAATGATGTTCCGGTATTAAATTTCCACTTTGCAGGAATTGTTTCACTCTTTTTAATATTATCTTTTCGTATATTTTAGAAAGCACCAGTTCTCGAATGAAATTTTTTTTGTACGTTTAGTCGATTTATTTCGTGTCGATTTCTCTCCTTTATAGCAAAACCTCGACATATTCAGATAGAGGAAGACCACATTCAGTACATTACGAGACTAACGCGTACGAGTTTATTTTCCGATAGAAAGCATCTAAAACAGGGGAGTTTTTAACATCTTTCATTAGCACACATTGTATATAATGAGTACATTTAATCGTAATTATTACTATTATTCCTAAAGCAATTGTTTTCGATATACCAATGTGTTTAATATATTTCGTTATCGATTTAATGACCCTTTTAAAACGTAAAGAGTGGATGGGCAGTTTTTTAAATTAATATTTTCAAATGCGGCCGGGATTATTACGGCTGGGTAACGACGAAATTGTTACGATGTGACCTAGAATAAATTAGATGAATGTGAACAATCGAACTGTGTTTATGATGCTAGAAGAAGTGTTAGATATTGCCGACTGTCGTCATGTGGAAATTGGCACGTTGAAAGGATCGCTACTGCAGCAGTAGCTGATCTACTAAAGCACAGCATAAACCAAAAGGAACCGTGTGCGAAAGAAGCCCATTGACTATGGTTGTTAAAGTGCATTGGCCGTTGTAATTTCGAAAAAAAACAAAATCACAAACGATTTTTGTATTTAAAATATCAATATAAATAATTAAGCATCTGCGGTTTTCAATTTCGTTGTTGTCTATAAAATTTTGAACAAATGAACTGATTAATATTATTACGATTAATATTACGATTATTATGATTATGTACAATTAAACAGGTTAAAACGGCAACAAAGAAACAACTATTATTTCGATTAATTTTGTTGAACTTTACAAGCAAGCGACAATTTCACAAAGGTTCTGCTAACATCGTGATACAGAACTTTTGAAATGTTTCGATACGGCAGGATTAGAAGCATCCTGTTGATAAGCAGCAACAACCACTGAAACGAAGAAGACTACTCGTCTCCGCCGTGTGATTTTCAATTTAAACAATAGAGATGACTCATTCGTCGAGGCTTGCTACCGACATAAACAGGTAAATTATGAACTGCGCGCCGCTCTAGCAGTGTAGCACCGAATATAAAAACCGAAACTTTTTCTTCGCATTTTTTTCTCTGTTTTACTTACACTCGTTTATTGACGTCATTCGTACGCACTCAGAGGCGAGGATGTATAAGTGTGTCAGGTACACCGGACGCGTTGATACACACACACGCGCATACATATGCACGGATACTATAGTACGATGTGTGGAGAAATTGCGGCAAAGGAGTCGACAACAGGTAGACACATTGCGCACAGCTGTTGCTGTAGTCGGCTTAATCAGTTTTCACACTTTTAATCGTGTTGCTTCCTTATTGCGTGTGCGAGTGTGCGCGCGCGCGCGCGTATGTTGGCTAGGTGAATAATTCGCGGGCGGCTACCTGTGTAGGTAAGGCGTATTGGAGCGTCTACTTGTCTACCGTCGGAGAGATCGCGTGATGAGTCAGCGAAACACAACTGCCAACTGGCGCAACACAAACAAGTTATTTTCTTTTTTCCGTGCGCTTCGTTCAGGCGGCCGCCATCAGATTTACGGCGAGATTATCTGACAAACTGATTAAAACTATTTTTCTGTATTTGTTTGCCATCTGTTGATCGTTTCGCCGTGGCATTGGCCATCTAGGAAAGAATTGTTGGCTTTTTGGCGACATCGTTAGTGGAAGGGCGTCATTAAACGGCCATTTGGCCAGAATTTCGTTACTTTTTTCTGCTACCGTTGTTTTAAATTCAAAGCTGATCGAGAGAGACGATTTGTGGGCCACTGAATTGCGAGAGGACGCTCTGGCCAGTTATGATACTCTTGTATTATACGACCAATTAAAATACGGTGGAGATAATGTCGTTCTTGTTCGACATGAACCATTGCTATTAGAGCTTAGATACAAACGTTGCCGGAAAAACTCGAGAATAAAAGATGAAGGCAAACGACAGATCTGTAGCGGAAGAAAAGTGTGTTATAGTTCGATACTTACACATTGGCAAACTCGTACTTATCGTTATGCTAGAGGAGAAAACGGTGTCAATAATCGATCGGTTAAAAATTTAAATGATTACATGAATCGAATTACACAGTAAAAGAATAGCCGGGGCAAGATTTAATTACTGCAAGAGTAGCTGAAAAATTTCCTCCGTAACACGCCAAGTTGAGCGCCATTTTTATTGGACGACCGAGCCAAGTATGAAAATGCAATGTGGAAAAATGTTCTTGATTAATCGGTTGGGTTCTTTTATAAACGTACTTCTGATGTACCAAAACAACTCTAGTCCGCTTACAGTTTTCTTCTTTGAAAACAGTTGAAACATGTACATCTAAAATTTTAAATTCAACTTATTTCATATTTTACCTATCTACGTATCTACTATATAAAACTAGCTATTAAGGCGGCGGTCCGTACATTAATATACCTGTTTAAATCTGAATGTAGAAATTAATAAAAATTATTTTTGTTTTAGGTAGAGTTTATATATACATACACATACACACACACATATGTATATATATATATTAATTACAACGTAATTCTTAGGATACCCCCCATTAGAAAAAATGTCCTAATTTTATGTAACGCAAAATGTCCCAAAAAAATGTCCAAATTTTATGTAACAAAATATGTAACGATAAAATGTTTTAATTTTATATAATGAAAGTTAAATGTTAGGATAGGATTTTTGTGGTTATGTCATTTTTTTTATGTTGATGCCAGTAAGAATTACGTTGTAAATTTTAATCATTTTATACGAAGTATAGAAGAGAAAAAAACAGAAATGAAAGCAAGAGTGGTCAAGGGGCACAGCCCCTTGCGAGGCCAAAATGGCCAAGTTGTATATGTATATATATATATATGTATATATATATATATATATATTACAGTAAACTTTTTCTTAAATCTTTATTTTACTTTACTCCACTTTTTCCCACGTTATTGATAAAAATCCGCATTGAATCTTGCCAAAAAGAATTATAAAAATCATACACTAAAAAAACCTTCCCCAGGAATCAGTTTATTGATAAAAACCGGAACGAAATCAGTTCCGCAGATTGGCAGTTTTGCTGCACATTAAAACTGGTTGAAATCTACAATTTTTTGGTTTTTTTCTTTAATATAGTGCGATCATTATTTTTCACAAAAGATTTATTTGTTCTTCTAGTTCTGTTTTAGGTCTTTATTAAAATAGTAATTCAGAATAGTTGAAAATGATTAAAGATTTGAATGTAAATAACGTTTCCTGTAACAACTGTACGTTTGCATAATTATTTAGTGATTTTTCTGTAATTTTAATTCATGAAATATTCTAATGAAATCTATTTTTTTATAGAACATTATGCAGGATTGTTTTGTAATTTATCTGTAATTTTAATTTCTAAATTATTTTAATGAAATCTATTTTTTCTACAGAACATTCTAGTACATGTAATTACTAAACTGCGCATTCGCGTATTCAAAAAAAGAAATTGAACAGTTACTAACAGACAGACACATTTTACAGTACATTTTGAACCACTAATATTTCGTATTCGTGTATATACATTACATACCATCCAGGCTACTGCACAAAAAATTTACCGATGATATCTTATATTTAACAAAATTCAATAATTGTTTACTGTTGTGGACGTAAAAAAAAAAAAAAAATCAGTCGTACTGCAAGGGACGATCGTGATAAAAAAAAAAAAAAAAATTGTAAAAAATTTGTAAATATATTTTTGAAATCTACACTCTTTTCTCTCTATTTTTCGTCATATTCACCTAAAATATTCAAGCACTTGTCGTATAACGTGGTAATAATTTTTCGATGCTTTGTTTGAAAAACGGCCGTTCAACTTCGGCTAACCAATTCTTAACGGAATCCTTCACTTCGTCGTTCGCGAAACTCCTTCCTCCCAGCCGAGGCTGCTTTCAACGGACCGAACACTCATGGGTGATCTGAACAAATAAGAGTTTGGACGCGCTTAACGTTTGCATCTGTGTGCGAAGTTGACGGCCGACCGCTGCGCGCTTCATCCTCCATATAATCTCGTTCTTCCTCAAACATACGACACACACACCATTTGGACACCGTGTGGGTCTGGAAATTTCTTTATCACCGTACACCACTTCACATATTTGTCGATGAATTTCAGTGGGATTATAATTTTTTCCCCACAAAAACCGCACTACACTCAATGTTTTGGGTGGATTATTCATACGACGCTCTATTTAAACGAACCAATCAAGACACCGGTTTCAAGAGAATGAAAACCGATTTCGTTTAAGCCGGAGTGGGGGGTTGTACGTTAATTTAGGAAGACTTATTGATCGTCCGTCGTCTTGAAATTGATGGTAATTTTTACAGAAAGTTACTTTACTGATTTATATTTCATTCCAATTAATAATATAAAAGTATTCGACTAGGATTTCTCGATGAAATATCATCCGCAATCTTACTTTAAATAATAATAATGGTAATTCTAATAACAATAATTACAATAATAATAAAAATAATAATAATAACGATAATAATAATTGCGCGAAGTAGTAAAAAATTTTTCCAATTCTTTATCACTTGGATAAATACTTGTGTCTATTGTCATTTTTTCGGGGCACAACCTGACTGGCTTTAAAGTGTGTTTATTATAATTCGCATTCTCCGATCACAAGCTTATTAAACTCTTCCTTTTTGCGCGATTTACGCAATTTCGAATTATTCGTAAAGGTTTCCCCACGCTTCTACGGAACCTAAGTGAGAAAGCCTTTGGGAACATACTGAGATGATGAAATGGTAGTGAACGGAAATGTTGAAACGAAGACACGTTATAAATAGAACCACAATCATTTGTCTTACAAATTAGTTTTATAATTACCGAGACTTGTAATCCAGGTGCGTTCATTATTTGGCTTTTTTTTTTTTCAAATTTATTATACGTATCTTGTAAATGAAGAAAAATACCCCTTTTTTGATTATTCCTCAATTATCATAAAAACAGTTTCAGGGTCTTGTTCTTAACAAAACTTCCCCGGTTGATAATAATTACGGAGAGAAAATAAATAAATATTAACCGTACTACGGAGCCCTCGCGTATTAATTATTTAAACAATTAAATATTAATATATAATAAAAAAAAAAACCAAAGTAATCGGAAGTATTCGTCGTTGTGGAACAAGAAAGTGCCGGACTCCGTATGGACTAGGAGAGTAACCAGCAGCAGGTTCCCAGTGTAATACGGAAGCATTCGCATCTGAAAGCTGCATCGAAATTATTAATTGAGTCCATCATTACGGACGAGCAGACCGGATACTGGGGAGTATTGCAACGGTGCGAGAATTCTCTGAACAACGCAAGCAACATAATGAGCATGCCACATGACCAGTAGACTAGACTGCGACTTTCTGGTAACAACTTAGACAAAATGAAATAACAGGAACCGAATCCGTTTAAAGAGAAAATAATAATCACAGACAGGCCAAGTCGCATACTGTAGCTCGTGTAGTTTTGGAAGCGAGAATATGTCACATACAGGCAGAATAGAGAGCGGACGAAGCAAGCAAACCGTTTGTCAACAAGCACAGTTTGCAGATATATAAATCTTCGGCTTTAACAGAAAGTTGATTTAGTGCGATACTGTTGGTGCAAAGCCGGAAAAAGAACTTTGAACGTGCATTTTTCCATTTTTCCGGCAACTCTAGTCGGCTGGAAATACCATTCGCGTCTCTTCCGCTGTGACACTATGGCTTCGTAGAACGCATTATAAATATTATACACCGAGGCGGCAGATATGTGAGCATGAAATCTTTCCAACCCATTTAACTGCTTGCCCGCGTTTATTTTTCGTTGCAGCAGTCATATTTTATTATCTGTATCTCTTTACACAATGGATGCGCGCTAGACATTGAAAATTCTTTTTAACCGCGGCCTCCTCTCCGAATCGTGCGTATTTCGCCGCACCCGCTTCACTGAGACTCGGATGATATAGCGATCGTAAAACTAGCACCAGATAGCTCCTGCGAGCGGAGGGCGGATTTATTTATTAAAAACTCTGAAATTCAGTTTGACATTTTACTTTACCCCGGGTGGTAATATTTTGTTGTTCTTTATTTTTCTTTTTTTTTGAAGGGGGGACGATGTGGTGTGCTGATTAGAAATAGGATAGAATCGGTGGCAAAAACTGGAAAAAGTGGAAACGTTTCAAACGGTCCAACATGAAAATATGAGTCGGTAAGTGGCTCCTCGAGGAAATTATGTCGAGGAGACTTTTCGCGTTCCTTTTCTGGCGTGTCATATTCGAGATGATTTATTTATTTGCAGTTTATTTTCGCCTTTTGAATATTTACAACCTAAAAAACAATTTCGACACTTAATTAATCAAGAACTTAGGTGATCCTCTATTATACTTTGCTGTTTTATCTGAAATCACAAAAGTTCTATACAAAGTTTTAAAGACACAGCATTAATGGAATTGTAAGAAAAATTAATTAAAACAAAAACCTACCTAAAACCCACTTACGTACAATATATATATATATATATATATATATATATATGTATGTATGTATGTATGATGAACACTATTTTGAGGATCAGCTTCTGTTGGGCTTCTCGAGCTCCTTGATATGCTGAAAATCCGATTGTAGGCATCTGTGGAAGATCCGGGTAATTAATACCTCAGTTAATCCTTTTAGGAGCCATTCTAACGATTGCGATGTTATATAGTTTCATTGTTGGTTGGATAGAGTAGGCCCGAAATCAGTTCAAGCATTTTATTTTATGCAACTTGGATTATTTTAATGTGGTATCTTGCACTGATTTCCCATACGGGTGTTTCATAGTGTACGGTGGGGATGTAGATTGCCTTGAGGATTCGTAATTTGTTTATTAGACTTAGTCGCGAGGTCCTGGATATCAAAGGATTTAGCTAACCGAACTTCGTGTGTTTGTTTTATAAATATGTATATGTATATGTATTTGTATATATATGTAACTCAGCCATTTTGGCCTCACAAGGGCCTGTGCCCCTTGCTTTCATTTCTGTCTCTTTCTCTTCTATATTTTGTATAAAATGATCAAAATTTACAACCTAATTCTAAATTGGTCCATATGAATATAATAACATAATCACAAAAATCCTATAAAATATAACAAACGTTACATAAAATTGGGACATTTTTTCTAATGGAGGGTAGCCTAAGAATTACGTTGTAATTAATATATATATATATACTTATATATGTATGTATGTATGTATATGTATATATATGTATATATATGTATATATATATATATATATATATATATGTATTTCAAAGAATACATATGTATGTTCCAAAATTTTTTCGCAAATTTAGAGCTTACTTTCCGCGTGGAGAGAAGTATTTTTTTTCACCCGATTTATAAGAACTGCTCAAAATAATTTTTCAAAAAAGCTTGAAAGAATGTTAAGAGTTGTCTCACTACAATTAATCATACGTGAAAATAATGCTAAAACGATTCATGTTTTCTTGTTATGCTTTTCGTTACATTTACCTGAATGTGCAAGGTAGCCCGCGGAAATTGTTATTGTTTAAATTCACGTTTTGTAATGCTGAAACGATTTTATGTTTTCTCGTAGTGTTTTTCGTTACTTATAATTCTTGAATATGCAAGGTTGCACAAAGACCGTCGTGTTGTTGTTTAAATTTACGTTTTGTATGATACATTTTCGGCTTTCGTGGTGTCGGTATGTTTAATAGGAAGTCGGTGCATATTATATATTCAGGACGACCGGTTTTTTTCCAATATATGTATATTATACGGTTTTCTCCTTTTTCTTCTCACCACTTCAACGTTCGAAGTTTGTCGATCAGTTCCACTTTTCGAATGGGACCCCGTTTGAAGCAAATCCTCTCTGTTCAGTATTTTCGCGTACCTTTTTCAAATGATTCTCTATCCCGGTTACGTTTACTGTTAATTTTTCCTTCGTACACGAATATATTTCTCATTTCTATATACGTGCCCGTAATATTTTGTGCATTTCCGTTTGGGAGCGTTCCGTTCCTCTTTATTAGACCGATTCCATGAAGAAAGTTTGTTCGGAAGAAACTAAATGGTTAAAAATGTCAGAAAAACAAGAAAAGAGAAATTGTTTAATTGATTATTTCCGTCAATTTTTTTCCCGTATAATTTGATGTTTTATGATTAGGGGACTAAACAAAAACATGACGGATTAAAAAAGAAAAAGGAAATAAAAGAAAATTAAGGGGGAGACGGATGATGATAGAAGGGGTTATGTCTGAATAGAATGGGGATTTTAAATTTACGTCATTTAATTACACGCATAATTAAGGCGAAGGAAGCGAAAAGCATTTCTGCTGCATTATCAGCATTTTGCGTTATTTTGCGATTTAGAGAAGAGTGAAGTAATTTCCTAGTAGTCGAATGTTCATTTTAAAACTAGAAAATTGAAAGCAGAAGAAATTGCGCGCGGTATAGTGCATTTAAAAAAATCGAAAGGAGGAAATGTAGTTGGAAAAGAAGACAACACGAAAACAACTATTAAATTATTTATTTTTAGAGGTCACTGACTAAGTGCTTTATCGTGTAAAGTTAAAAGTGTTGTTAAGTGTTCATTAGGAACGGCGGTCTATTTTCGCAGTTTTATCATCAGCCGAAACATTGTTTACCATCCGCGCCCCTTGTTACATTGTATCGTTTATCATCTTCTGCGCACACGTCCGCCTGAAACTGGACAATCTGCCCAATACGTAAAAAAGCAAAAGATAAAAAAACCTGTAAAGTCTCGCACACTATCGTATTACCTCTCTGAATTTCTTCGCTTCTTTTTTCTGGTTCGTTTTGTTTTTAACACTTCCGTCAAAAATGGCTGCACAGCGGTTCATCCTCTTGTCGCAGCTATTTCAACAGATAATACAAGAGATCATAGCTGTTCTAGGCGGTTTTTACTAATAATCATTGTTGCCCTATCACGCTACAGCTATTTCTAATAGCACTACATAGTTTGCGCCGTTTGACAACACGCCTCTTAACATGTAAACCGTGTAACATGTTGTGGTCTCGTAATTCGTAATATGCTCGGTGCTGCTATAATAGAAATTTTAATCGCGTTATAATTCGTTTTCCAAATAATTTTATCCGCCTTCCTTCATTACCGCGTGACATCATGCCGACAACGAACGACCATCTTCGAAGAAAGCGAAAAATTTCCTAATTTTTTTTTTTTCTAGCTAGTCTAGACTTATTATAACGCCTTCTAAAATTAAAAATTAAAAACAAAAGAAAGAGATCAATGTTAATAGAAAATTGTTCTCCGCTTCCTCATAAATGGTCAAACTGGGAAAAAAATTTAAGCGCTTTCCCCATACGGAGAAAGTAGAAGTGTGAAACATATTATTATTTATATTATTATTTATATTATTATTATTACCGCGTAATGACTAAATTATATTCGTTTCATGTAGCATTTTTTGGAGGAATTTGATCACCTGTTTGTTCGTACGGTTTATATATTGAGATCACATCCAGCAGGGAGTTCAAAATTAAGTAGATGTTTGCTATTTTGTATCTGGCCGCATTCGCACAGATACAAAATAGCAAACATCTACTTAATTTTGAACTCCCTGCTGGATGTGATCTCAATATATAAACCGTAGGAACAAACAGGAGCGGAGAGTCACGCCGCTTATTGTTCGATATTTCTCATTGTCCGTAATTAAGACGATTGCCGCAAGTAGGCGATTTCAGTCAGTTGGCGTTACGTTTAATGTTTATTTTCGTTCAGTTTCTGCAATTCTGCGTAATTTTTGTTTTCACGAAGTTGTGTCCGGATTTTAATCGATAATTTTTTTGCCTGTACAGTGTGGATCATCTCATATCTGTTATTGATCTTTTCAGTGACTTCTTGAGTAGTTTGGGAAATAGGGAAAAGTCTGCCATGTCCGCGGGGACAATAGGGTGGTTGCGGCATGACAGCGATGTTATACTACCATAAACTCTGTGTTTGATAAGCAAAGCGATGTACGCAGGTGCGTTGTCGCGATCCACAAGTTGTTTCTCCGAAGTTTAGATCACTTTTCCCCGATTGCCTCACGAAAATTACGTAAAACCCATAAGCAGTATCGGTAAAAACTCGGAATGAACTATTATTCCATTCTAGTCAAAGCGCGCGCAATTACAAAACACCTCGTGTATATACTAGCTCGCTAATTTTTCTCGAGTTTAAGGGCCTAATGCAAAAAACGGCGGTGAAATTCGTTTTTGTTTCCTACCGAGTATTACCATCGTGGAAAACCAAATCGGTAACCCACATTTCCGGTGCCCCCCCCCCCCCATAATTGGTTTGTATAATTTATCTACAGCCGTTGGGCGTACGCACCATCGATTGATTTCGTTTAGAGTCTAGCCTGTGCTGAACAACCCGAAACAGAGCACACTCTGTTGTAAAGCAACAAAAGGTCAGTGCGGGCGTTATCGCGCTTCAGCATTGTATTTGCTGCCTACTGATTTCGAATTATGTTTGTTTCGGCTTTAACTTCCACGAGTGGCCTGCCCGAAATTACGCTAAGATACTTGGTGGTGCCCAACGGATTTTTATATGTCGTTTTATCTGACAATTGCAAAGATGAAATGAGCAGGTCTCTATTTTGGGTGATTTTGGCTTTAGATAGTTAGCCCTCCAAAATATGAACAGAGTCCTTCAAAGTACACCTTTATAGACTAATGATTGCGTACGCATTAAAGAAGATGGTGCCAATATATTATCCCGGGTAATCCGTTTTTCTATCACTTCTACTTTTATACTATCCTTGCCGTTTAGTGTTATATAGACCTTCAACGATGTAGTTACTGTTTCCGTGTAATCCTTTCTTAGATTAAACATTTTGTAACGAAGTCTTCGGTGACACACAATGTCAAATACAGCGGTAATATCTATTTTCTGTTTGTACCTATCTTCAGTTTGTTGCGTCAGTTTTTAAGAAGACTTGACCTGTACAAAACTTTTTCGATAAACCATTCTGATTTTGTATCATATCAGTTTTGTCCATCGTTTGGTTAAGGAAATCTCACTCAAAGATCTTATGGAAACGATACATCAATGGGATTGGACGGTAGTTCTTTGGGTCGTTCAGATCTTTGGCTTTTGTAGGGCTATGTGCTTGCCGTCGTAATCCCTATTCCCCGAATCGGTTGACGTGGCTTCATTCCAGGGATGTACCGTTTTCTACCTTCGCAGAGTGCATTCGTCAGAGATCTTCTTGACATCCGTATTGAATCAACCAATAGTTCTCCGGCGTGCTGGACACGTATCATTGAAACTATTTCGTCGATTGTGTAACCTTTTTCCAATCACAACCTTTTTAAAATTGAAAATCTCAGTAACGGACTACCGTTTGCTTTAAAAGCCGCTTTACTTTCGTAAATTATTGCACGAACGTAGAGAGTACGAGGAATTGGATTTACTACAAGTTTGTGACGCTGTTGGGAGCCGTGTTAGGGTTGCATCCGCGTTTCTAGTTTCTAAAAGATGTAGGTGCGCATTGAAACGAAGATTTCTTAAGTGTTCTTTAGCCTGTTCTTCCCGCGATTTTTCATCCTACCATTACTATTCTCACTTGCACAGTGTACCTGCAACTTAATTTTCTCTCTCCGTCTAAGTTTTTCTTTCGATAACCTATCAATATTTCAATTTAATTTTCTCCCGTTTCCAGAGAATTCATAATATTTAAGTTCTGCTTAAGTAGCACAGTGGTACTGCCGATTTTTTTTCATTCCTTCAGTTTTTGAAAATGTCTTTACGCGAATGTGGATCTCTGGCCCCTCCGGATTGTAAAAAGTTGGCGCGCCGATGAAGTTAGTAGTTGCGAATTGCTACAAATTACGAAACCTGAGGTAGAAACTTAAAAAAAACCCTTTTAATCGATATTCATGTGCCCACAAAAACGTGTGCACAGAAAAAGTGAATACATAAGCGGGAGAGTAAAGGAAGTAACGATTGAAACAAATAAAAACCTGTAGTATGGCCGATTAATTGTTTATCTTAAAAAGTCACTTTTTGACCTCCACACAAATTGCAAAAACATAGATCAAGAGTGCTTCAAATATGCGATGCTTAGGAGATATGTGTCCACAATTATTTAGCCGATAATAAAGCTCCACTAAGGAAGTATAAACTGTTCCGGTCGTCGCCTTAGTGTTAGAAAATATTGGTAAATTTGAAAACAATAATCCCGGTGATATGTAGCATACATAGAAAACAAAACAAAAAAGTTATGTACATTTCCGTTTTGTCCTATGAAAATATCGTACGCAGATTTCTAATTTGTAAAGCAGGCTCTGATGTGAGGATTGGCCAGATAAGGAATCTGGAAAAGCGGTACATCGAATTACCAAGAATGTGGATAAGGTTGAATGATTCTTCTTCAGCGCGTTCGTGACGGGAATTTGACTCACACGCAGTTTTGCTAGCAGACTCGCTGTAAGAGAGTAGATGGATTAAGGGATTTCTGGCACAGTAGTTATAAAAACTACCAGAAGATGTCGGGACGCTTTAATCTACACATACACAGACATACAAAAATACGTTACAAGTGTACACAGATAGAAGGAGCGAACCGAAATTCTTCTCCACTCAGCAGACCGAGACTGATTGTTTTTTTGTTTTTTTTTTTGGCCTGAACAAATACCGTTCATTTGGCCAGCAAGCTACACTATGAGAAGGTATAAGGAATGACTATTAACGGAAAACTAAGGAATAGCAAGCATAGAAAGGAATTTCCATTAACAGTATGGCTACAAGTACAGAGTAGTGCCCACAATGCTCAATGAAATTAACCAATAACAAAAAGAGAAAACAGAATATGAAATTAAAATAGGTTGTCATTTTACAATATGGCCGCAACTGCAGAGCAGTGCCCACAATGCCCAATGAAATTAACCAATAACAGAAAAAGAAAAGAAAGAATAGGAAGTTAAAATAGGTTGTTATTCCACAATATGGCCGCAACTGCATAGCTGTGCCCACAATACCCAATGAAATTAACCAATAACACAAAGGAAGAAAAAAGCAGAAACAGGAAAAAAAAATTATGGTTGTATCAATTTAGTAACGCCACAACACCGTATCGCACCACACAGCTTGTCTAGAGAGCAGCCCACGGATCTAGAATTTCCCTCCTGCAGCTATACCGCCTTATACGCATTATTGTCGTGTGATCGCATATATATAAAATAGTCGGAAGTGATACGAATAAGCATTGTGTTTTTCTAATAATAAGTCTATTTACACATTCTTAAAGTCCGAGAGTTGGAACGAAACTTTATTATAAATTCGGAAAAAAACGAATTGTGTCCAAAAAATTAATGAACACATTTCAAACATGACGCTACTTCCACGGAAGAGAAGTACCAGATACTAGTAGCTTTTGCATTCGAAAGATAAAGAGAAATAGCTTGAAATTTTTGGGAAACTTTTTTACGAATTATCGCATCATCTAATAAAATTACTGCTAGGGATGAACTGTTAGGTAAATGAGACGGAACAAAAAAAAAAAATTTATTTACGTTCAGGCTCTGATTACGCGCACTGGCAGTTCCGTTTCATTATATTGAGATCGTTTTAAGTTGGTAATATTACCCGTAAGTGGGTCTTTTAATATGAGCATTTTGATTCACACGGCGCCGTAGCGTAGTCAGAAAATTCTCCTGAAAAGAACAGGATGGTTTTCAGTGTCACGGTTTTAAAAATTTTAAATTTATCTGTAATATGCAGTATTTAATCGGTAGCAAAAATAGACTTGAAAATAACACAGTCGATGAGTGTACAGTTTTGTCCAGCTGCGAATTTTCATTTTAACGCTCGCAAACAATCTATCGTCACGCAGATTACGTCATTACTGATTATCGTTCAATTATTTTGAAAATTGTTCATTTTCAATGGACATGTTCATGTTTTATTTACTCTATATAGGAATGGCGCTGTTAAGATTAATTTTTTTAAGGCAATTTCTGTGAGTGTATATTTCTTAACCGACCGACACCACCGGTTATTATATATATATGTACATATATGTATAGACGAAATAACCGTTTATAGAAACAGATATGACTTAACAGAATAAATAACACTCGCACGAATCGAGGTTTCTATGTAATATGTAAATGGAAACGTTTGTTAAGACGTAAATAATCGCAGTCAGCATACACATATTTAACGTGGGTGTGTAGCAGGAAATATGTTTGTGCTCCATACAGAACACGTTTTGAAAATTTGTATATTGCCGCTAAACGTGCGATTAAAATAAATATGCAAATGTGTTCCAAGTTCTATTTTACCCGATACTAGTTTTAAATAAAATCTAAATTATTTATTGGAAAATACAAAAAAATACATTAATTTTTATTCGCAGCTCGTTTCGAAAGACTTCAGAAAAGTGCACGACGTTGTGACATTTTTTAACATGTCGGAATCAGTCGGATTATCATTTTTCTTATTTTCGAACGTTCATTCGCATTTAAGGACCAATGACCGTGTGTCACTAAACAGACGAGAACGCAAAATTCGAAGAAATCTAATTTAGCGTTCACATCATTATTATTATATTTATGAATTTTCTTTTTTTTTTTATTATTTTTTTTTTTTTTTGTGTAAAGCGGTTACTATTTTTAAAAGATTTTTTTTATCACTTTTCTAATTTAGTGAATTTTATTCAAATATATCGACTGTAAATCTGACAGAATGTTAGCTGATTGTCTTCATTTATGCGATGAATAATGTGTTTTGTGCATTAATAATTATCATCGACAGGCGAAACTAATTAATTTTCTCTTTGAGAAAATACACATTTTTAGAATTACGGTTAGAAACGGGAAAAAAAGTAACAATTCTGAGAGAATGTGTTTGCATTTGAAATTACTAATTACAAATGACAATAAAAGAAGTTTATTTCACAATTTTCAGCGTGGCGTAAATCTACGAATTGATAATACTGATGATTTAGTTCTAATTAAACTAATTAGTAAAATACCCCATGATATACTAAACGAAAAAAAACTTGGTGTGTGGAAGAAGGAAGTAAAGAAATGGCGCTGAAAGAATGGAGTAAAGAGTAAAACACAAAATACGGGGTTCATGCCATTTTATAATTTTCTGCTATTGTTCTTTTTTTTTTTTTTTTTTATTTATTTGCGTTCGTTTTTACTTTTTTTTTCTTCTTTATTTTCTTTCTTTTTTTTCTTTTCTTCGTATTTGAAGATATTTAGCTGCCCTCATGTATCGGTATGTAGATGAGTACTTACGGTGTATGTATGTATTTGTATGTGTGTACTATGTTATAAGTTGTATAATCTTAGTTGACTATTATTATGATGTATAGGATAAGCAAGAATAGTTGTAATTTTGTATCTTAAATAAACGGTAATAAGAAGATCGGGCACTCGCACAACGGGCATACTTGCCCTGTGAAATCCCAAAAAATGCTACTTTCGGTCTGCTTGAAGTTGGCTCTGTCAGAATGGGAGCACACGAATTCCGCACCGGGCCGGAAATAGCCCGCCCGCTAAGAACTCGAATTCCGCACCGCCTTTTAAAAAAGTACTTCGGATTTTATAAAATCGACGAAGGAATTAAAAAATCAGTAAAAGTGTCGTTCTTTCAGTAACTTCCAAAATGTCTAATCATTTCTCGACGGGGGGAAACGTTTGCTATTTGGAATAACATTTCGGTTACTTGGAAAAAACCTCCTTAAAGGTTTGCGAAAAATAGGCTATCATCCCGTTAGCAGTACGGTTCTTATTCTAAATATTTGTAACAAACTCTAGCGAACATACACATATTTAAAGAAATGTTGCATAAAATAGAATAATTTTTTGCGCGAATATTATATAAAATAATGTAAATTACCATAATATTTCTAACTGAATATGTAGAATTTTCTGCGCACAGCATATTGTGTTTCATATGAAGCTTGTGTTTCACATTAATACAAAATGCTTTCGCATTGAATAATTGTACATAAAATAAAAATGTGACCATGTAAAATTTTCGAGTTCGGCAAATTGAGCATTTATTATTATAATATAAAGTTATTTAAAGTTCGAGGGAAGCGAGTTTCGGAAAAATTTCAGTTCTGATTTTATCTTACCCATCAATCAGTGTGTTCCGTCTCAGTTATAAATTTTCATTTGAATTAAAAGCAAATTTGTTAATAATTTCGTCATTTAGTGTACCATCCGACACAATATATAGTGTATTCTGTTTAAATTTCAAATGACAACACATACAAATTTTTTTAAATAAGCACAAACTGCCACGTATATTAAAATGAATAGTTTTCCATAATTCCAACCAAACATAAAGATATAAAATACAAAACAAGAATACTTATAACTAAAAGGAATTAGTCCAATTGCAAACTGGGGAAATAGATAGGTTGCATTTCGCAACATGTTGTTCCCATAAAGCAATTGTATAGGTTCCCTACGCCGTAATAGTCTATTTCTGGTTTTATTTTCAATTTTACGATTATGCTTCATATTTATTTATTAGAATAAATTTAATTCACATTTTTATTTATTATGTATTAATAAAGAATCTGACGGGGTAATTTTATTTTGCTGTCCATTTATCGACATAATGATGTTGCATATTATTTACACACAATTTTATTTTGTCGTTAAGGAAATCTTTTTGTTTTTTTGAGTTTTTTTAAACCCGTCGCAAATGCTGAAAGTTCTTTTTTGCGAAACTGAAATATAGTCTCAACTTCCATGTAGTTTTTTCCATCAATACAGAACAACACGTCCGGAAAAAAAATATTTTTTTGAACTTTTACCAGTAGTCTCCGGTAATTTAAATTTGAAGCTGAAATATCGATATATTTTTTTTTCTTCTAAAGTATCCCTATTTATATTACGAAAACTACATTCGTTTGCTGTTCTTAGACCCACCAAATGAGGTTTAAATTAAATGTTTATTTATTTATTTATTTTTTTTGAAAATATTTGTATTTATATATTTATCAATATTTACACGACGATGCTGCGGCAAAGTAGCTGGCAAAGGCTTTGGCGACGTCCGCTTCATCCGTTATCTGGCTGCCATTGATTCTGAGTTGAACGCGTTTTGGGGCGCTGTTGATTCCGCTGATGGATTTTATTTTGTTCCACATGGTCCTATTTGACGTTGACGAAGAGATCGATGCGATCAACTGTTCCCAGCATTCTTGTTTTTTGCCGCGAATAAGAGCACGGGCAAGAGCTCGGGAC
Organism: Icerya purchasi; assembly: GCA_039619475.1. NCBI lineage: Eukaryota > Metazoa > Arthropoda > Insecta > Hemiptera > Monophlebidae > Icerya > Icerya purchasi. The sequence goes on from CM077115.1 coordinate 354,766,738, forward strand.
TTTTTGAAGGCTATTAAGTCAGGTAGCGACCGAGACGTTTTATACTTTCTGAGTGCTCGTTTGCGCTGTTGGATTGCGGTATGAATCTCTTTGCACCACCATGGTGCTCTCTTAGCTCGGGAATTGTGAGAGATGGGTATTGATAAGTAGGCGGTGTGTAGAATGGCATTAAGAAACGTGCTTAAATTGTCTGGTAGGGACTCGCTAGGAGCTGGGATTTTGATTCCGGCCTCGTATGCCGCCCAGTCCGCCTTGTGGAACAAAAATCGTGGGGGTCTTGGAATTAGCGGTGATGGATGGTATCCCGCGAACTGTAGGAATACTGGGAAATGATCACTGGAGCAAAGGTCGTCATGGATAAAAGACTTAAGTTTCGGGAGGAGTAATGGGGATACCAGTGCTAAGTCAATAGTCGAGAAGGTGTTATGGGAGAGGTTGAAATGTGTGTGGTCAGGTGGGACCAGTCGTACTCTATTAATATATTAGTGATGATTGATCCATGTCTGTTGGTTGACGCCGCTCCCCATAGTAGGGAGTGAGCGTTGAAATCTCCAAGTATGACCATTGGGCTTACTATTTGGAATATGGCGTTTTGAAGGTCTACCGAATGTACCATAGTGTTGGGGAGTACCCTCCCGCCTTCCGCAGCATGAAACACCAAGCAGAGCAACAGCCAGTGCACTTCCCGTCCGAATCCAACGAAACATACAACAGTAACTTTACCATCTCAGAATTAAATTTCCAACTCAACCACCACACATCCAACACTGCCCCTGGCCCCGACTGTATCCACCCGTACATGCCAAAGTATCTCCCAATTTCCGGCAAACATTTTCTCCTACATATATTCAACCAAATCTGGAATTCCGGAAACATTCCGGCACAATGGAAATCAGCCAATATCATTCCAATACTAAAGGAAAATAAAGATCCTACTCTTCCCGAAAGTTACCGTCCTATTTCATTGCTTAGTGTAATTTCCAAAACGCTGGAGAAGATGGTTAATAGGCGCCTCATGTTTTTCCTAGAACAAAAATGTCTTCTATCTCCTAACCAAGCCGGCGGGCGAGAGGCAAGATCGACAGTCAGCCAGCTACTTAGCCTGCAAAGGCAGATTTTATCGGCGTTTCATCGCCAACAGCACCTCTACGCAGTATTTTTCGATTTAGAAAAAGCATTTGACCGCCTGTGGCGTCATGGCTTACTACTAAAACTGCGAACGGCGGGAATCGCCGGAAAATTGGGTAAATACCTACACAGCTTCTTAGACAATAGAACGATCCAAGTTACGACTGGTTCGTCAACGTCTGAACTGATGCTGTTGGAAAATGGTGTGCCACAAGGCTCTGCTTTAAGCGCAACCTTGTTCATATATTATATCAATGATATAACTGACTGCCTTGCCGCCCCAATAACGTCCCGGCTCTACGTTGATGACCTGAATATATCCTTATCGTCCAACCATCCTATAAACGCTCAAAATATCCTCCAAAAATCCATTGAAAATTTACAAAAGTGGTCCAATGATAACGGTCTGACCTTTTCCTTAACAAAAACAATATGTGTTGATTTCCACAGGGGACGCCAAAACCCACTTCCCAGCGTATTCCTGAGTCTAAATGGTTTTCCTATCCCAAATCGTCCATCAGTCAAGTTTCTAGGCCTAATATTTGATAAAAAACTTTCCTGGCGCTTTCACATAGCTGAGCTCAAAACCAAGTGCCTAAAATCCTTGTCTATCCTGAAATATCTATCAAATTACAAGTACAATATAAACTCAAAATTACTTCTTACAATCTACAGATCGATTATCCTTTCACGAATTAATTACGGGTGCCAGGTGTACTCCTCAGCCGCTAAAAGTGTGCTAAGATCCTTAGATCCTATACATTCTGCTGCCCTCCGGTCTATCCTTTCTGCTCATCCCTCTTCTCCGGTTATAAGTTTGTATGCACTGGCAGGTTGTCCCCCGCTGTCCTACTATAGGAAGTACTATAACTTTAAAGAAATGAGCACCCTCCTTAGTAGTACCAAAACCCCGACAATATCTCCTAATATGAGGTTTGGGAATGACCCAGTGCCCGAACTTTTTTCGGTTATGGGTCGTTTCCAAATCTTTTCAATCCCAAGAACTCTGCCAGAATTCGCAGCAACCGCACCACCTTGGAGTCAGCCAATCACAAACATCAACATATCGCTGACAAAATTTAACAAAGCTCAATACCCCCCAAACATAGCACAAATAGCAACAAATATCATAGCGAGCTACACAGACCATGCATGCCTCTACACAGATGGAGCGAAGGCAATAGGTTATCAGTCACCGGCGGCATGCTCCTTCGAAGTCTCAGGGGCAGCAGAGTCAGTTAGACTGCACGATTGCTGTACAGCACTGGACGCTGAAATATACGCGATAGTCTTTTGCATCCAACACTATACCGATAGCAACCCCCAGTCCCAAAAGGCCCTACTCATAACTGACTCTCTAAACTCCCTTCAACTCATCTCGGGGATTAAATCCAACAACCCTTTGGTAAGGAAGGTACATTACCTATTATACAGGTTATCACATTTAAACTCCGAAATGTCCTTCCTATGGGTGCCGGCTCATGTTGGGATTCCAGGCAATGAGTGTGTCAATCGAGCAGCTCAGGCGACATTGTTCTCTCCAATGCCACACAACCCCCCCTCTTCCCCCTACATTGGCTCATTTATTTATGCAGCAAACTGGAGAAGAATGGCAACAGGAATGGAGATCTTCAAGTACATTTCTCCGAAGCATAAAAACAACCACGGAGCCTTGGTGGCCCACAGACGGAGTTTCCCGCAGAGATTGTTCTGTCCTGAATCGTCTCCGAATAGGACATACAACCCTCTCGCACGGCTACATATTCACGAGCCAGGAACCCCCAAATGTCTGCCCCTTTTGTAGTCAACCGAGCGCCCCATCCACCAATCACCTACTTCTCGAATGTCCCTCCTTTGCAGTACCACGATCCATGCACTTCACCACTTCCTCTACTTCTACGATACTGTCAAATGCTCCGCCCGCGGTCGCAGCTGTATTAGCTTACATGCGGAGCAGCGATCTGTACTATCGCGTTTAATCCCCTTAAGTAGGCTCCATGTGCTGTAATAGCCCCAGTAGTTAAACACGGCACATGGAAACCCTCATATACAATCTTAGGGAAAAAAAAAAAAAAAAAAAAATATTTACACATTTTCTCGTCAAGTTAGACGTTTGTCGACGAGTTTTCTTACATCTAATATACTACGCGATCTTATCGCCGCGCAAATCATTTTATTACGTAAATTAATCTTATTTTTTCTTACTTATAACTTAGATATTATCTATTATTATTATTTATTTATTTTATTCCGTCCCTTTCCCTTTCCCTTTTTTCACTTTTGTTTATCACTATTTCCGTACCCTCTTCTCTTATTTAATGCTTATTATTGTTCCTATATTTCCCTCTTTTCTTTTAACATTCGTTTATTTTCCGTTTTTTACCCCAATTTTTTTCTCCTCTATTATTTCTTTAGGCATTTTATTTAACAACTGAGTTATTATAATGTATTTTTTTGTTCTTTCCCTTATCTTTGTTTTAGCCAACGGCAGTTTGTACAAATAGTTTTCCCTCAGCCCGTATTCTATTTTTCTTCTTTCCTCCAGTAGTTCTATTTCCTTACCTGTCATTATGAATAAATACATTCTCCCATTCCCTTTTTGAATTATTTCATTTTCGGTCTCGTATTTCTGATCTGATATTAATTTCAAGCGTTTTATTTACAATTTACTTATTTTCGCCACACGTATATTTTCCTAGCCATTCCCCATGCCTGAATTCCATATCTGATTCTCGATTCCATTAGCGTACGATGCACCATTTTTAATAATGTTTTATTTCTTGCATATTTCTTTAAAGTGTACACATGCCGGTAATGTTGCTCTAATTTCCTTTGCAATGTATTATACGTACGTCCCATCTTAAGTGTTGGTCCGCCATTACCCCCAAATATTTATATTGGGACGCTACTTTTATCTTCCGGCAGTTTCACATTCATTTCTTTCGTCCTATTCATTTACACATTCGTTTGAGTGCATTATTAAATTTGGACACAATATTCATCGTGCCTATCCCTTTTCATACGTGGTACCATTGCTTTAATTTTTGATACGTTAATTCGTAGATTTTTATCGTGTGCCTATTTATTTATTGTGATTAGATCTTTTTGCATTTTCGTTGTTGTCTTCTTAATATCTTTATGTGCTATAACCATTATTTCGTGCGATGCAAAGTTGTTGTTTGTTGCACATATTTTAAATTTCAGGAATAATATCGACTGGCGAGTTACACGCATTTTGAAGTAATTTTTAGGTAATTTTAAATTCGTCGTATTCCAAATTCTTAAGATTTTTAGCGCTCAGGAGTTAGAAGAGCTGTTCGAACGTTATGCGTTTTCTGAAAGAGTATTTTAATACTATTTTCTGAATTAACTTTACATTTAAATGTGTAACCGTCATAAGTTTTCCTCACAAAATAACATCAAAAATTATCATCCGGCTTGTAATGGGACATAACAGTAATTCGACACTGTTTTTAACTGCTCCATTTCTAATCGTAGAAAAATGTTTGAGAATTGTTATTTTACAGCCGCTTTGTAGAATTCCAACTGTTCTTCCAGAAATATTCATCGCTGTAATAAAACTGTCAACATTGATAATTGCTTAACATCAATGTAGTAACACGGAATTAACATTGATCAGTTTAGATGAAAGCGAAATATATCATTATTAAAAATTAAATAAAGAACAATTTTAGCTCGCGCTGTGTCAAGAGGTAGTGTATACACGTTTGATCACAAATATAGCTCTTTTGAAACTAGAAAAATAAAAGATCGTAAACGTAGATACACAATTAGGAGTATGTTAAATTACTACAAGTTGAGTTAACTGGTAAATTGCAAAAATCGGAGTCAATTTTTAATGATTAAAAAATAAACGAGAACGTAAATATATCACAGTTATTTATCAAAATTAAAATATTTGTTTTAGAACCAAAACTGAAACTGGAAGATTAAGCGATTAGTGTATATTTTTAAAATAAACCTGGTGTATTCTCGAGTATCTTTTAATAAATCGTTATACAGGAAATATTTTTAACACATAAATATTTAAATATCATTTTAAAAATACGATACGTAAACATTTTGAAAGCTATCGAACATTATTAAAAATGTAGTACAATGAAGCGGCCATTACTTTTGAAACCACCGTGTCCAACAAATATTGTGGTCCGAGTGCCGTTTTCGTTCGTTTTTTTCTAATATTTTATAACCGCCAACTTCCAGTGCGGAATTCCAGGGTAGAGATACTAGACATTTTCTTAACCGTCGAACCAGGTAAACAACGGTGCGGAATTCGAGTACGGCCTGTCAGAATATAATCAAATTCCAACAGGGCTTGTAAATTGGGCTTTGGCCGTTTCAAATTATTTGTCTTCATTGCCCCGTTAATTTTAAAATTTAAAGAATTCGTATTTTTCCCCTGTATTTTAATGAAACTTTTTTTTGACTAATTTTTGCCGGGTTATGTTAAATTAAGAAAATACTTCTCTTAAGTTAATAACTCTTTTGTTCAGCACTTATTTTAATGGCTTCTTAGTAAATAATCACTCGTACCGGAGCTGTACTGGCGGTGGAGGGGGCAATTTCTAATAGAGAAAGGATATCACATTCCAACGAGTACAGACGGTCAAAAGTTACTATTTCTGTCCATGGTGATCTAGTAAGTGGCGGTAAGGCGGATTCAATTATATTTGAATCTTATCCGCGCTTAATATTGATAACGTTTTAATTTTTTCCCTTATTAACATCTTTTACCCTAATTACGTTTTCGTGGTAGATTTATAAGTGTCAATGTCGTTTATTATACTACTAAAAACCTTCACTAATTTGGCGACTTACCTCTGTTCACTTATATTCATCGGTAATAATAGTGCCATCATTAGCCGCACCCCTTATTAGTCGGAACAACAAAGAATCATTAAAAAAAGCTGCTGTTTCCAATGGGAATTTTATTAGAGGGTTCCAGCACACAATATTCTTCTTCCAACTAAATCTTGCCATCTTAGACTTTGGCATTCTGTTTATGTATCTCTTGTCGCTAATCCTAATTCCTTTTATCTCTTGATTAATCCTGTTCCTCCTCCTCGTCCTTGATTCTATGAGTTTCCCAGTTTGCGTCGGTCCATAATTACTAAATTATCTCGCCTCCGTTTCTCGCATAGTTTCCTTCCTTCTTCACTAAATCGCTTTTCTTTGACTGCATCTCGTAATTATCCATTGGATGCTGAAGGTTCCCAGTATGTTTGTGATGCGAATCACGTGCTCTTCGAGTGCTCCGGTTTATCTCGCGAGCGTGAGTTACTCTTTATTATCATCTTTTGAAGCTTGGTCTTCCTGCTCCTTTCAACGCCTCTTATGTTCTTTCTCTACCTATTATCTCTGTTGTTCCTGTCCTAGGGGTGTTCCTTGATTGCATTGTCGACAGAATAAAAATATAATTTCTATTCTATTCCATGTATCTATTCCTTTTTGCCGGGCTAATGCTCTTTGGTAGCAAACCCAAGGGGGGTAAAAAAAAAAAAAAAAAAAAAAATTAAAATCAACCCACATAGGTATAAGTTACCTGGAAACAAAAATAAAAAGAAGAACATACGCGACGAATATATTACTCTTTTTTGAAATATGTAAACACTAAAGTTTTTCATTATTTTCGTTTCGTAAATTGACCCGTCCACCAAAAAAAAAAAAATCTTTCAGCATTGCTGAAACGCGCTAATTGAAGTATTACATTTTTTTAAAAATTAAAAGCCGGATATAGTTAAAGTAGTAGCGCCTTCCTTGGAAGTGTTCTATTAAGGGCGAGTCGAAACGCTCTTCAAATTTTGGACCAGAATCGAACGATGTGGTTGCCCGACCTTCGAATTCGGTTAAACCTGTGGCTCAATTTGCCGAGACTATTTGACCGAAACCGAATGTTCCGTCGTATTCTAGTAACAATTACGAAAGCAACAATTGAAAGAGCGCAGAGAGATGTACGAAATGTTTTACGCTTGAAAACTCTGGATAGAATTTTAACCATTTCTACGGGGAATTAATTTATTTCCGTTGTCGCTGTTCACGAATGATTCAAAAACAAATGATACAACGGCGTTTGTGCATGGAGTACTTATAAGTCCATTCTAGAGATCAATTTTAGTCGTCGAAATATTGACTAACCAGCTGCAATGTGAAATAAAAATATATATTCATGTAACATCTCTCGAATAGTAAATCTGAGTTCCGTCAATAAACTTTTCGCGAGTTCAACTTCTTTTATAGGCGGTAATAAATGTGTGTAGAAAAACTTGTTTGTTCAATCATCAGACAGGAAGTTATCGATACCATATCTGAATATTCAAAACCGTTCAAATCACATTGTGTTAGATTAGCCGGCGCCAATCAGATAAATTATAATCGATAAAGTGACATTTATAGCGTCAGTTTACGTTCGAAAAACTCCATATTTAGTTGCGTTACTGTTCTTCCTGAAGGAAGGCCATTTTTAGTTTTTGTTGAAAAAATAAATCGGCCTAATGTACGCGTTTAATAACGTCGAAATTCAGGATGAATACTGAACCAGTTGAAATTGAATCACTAAAAGCAACAGATGCGGTTTAATATTATTATTAGTTTTTTATTCCGTTGTACTCATATCATTTACGCTCGCTTTCACCGGACCATAAAATAATCGGTCAACGTAAACATTTAAAAAACAACTCTAATGTAGAAAGCGATGAAAAAGAACAAAAAATCTCCTTATCATTAGAGATGAAGTTTTGATAATGTCTTATGGTCAAAGGTCGCGATATGTAGATATCGTAGGTGATTAAATAAATTATTAAATTGGCTTTATTGATTATAATAAAATACATAATAAAGAGGTGGTGGTAGTACAGAAAGTTTACATAATGTAATGCAAACGTAAATTTACAAGAGTCTCTGGCGAATTTGCGTCGTGATTTTCAAAATCTGTTTTATTATCTCCAGCAGCACTTCTCATTTCACCATTTACGTTGTTTATATTTTCCTCTTTGATATTATTTTTTTATTTTTTTTTTCTTTGGCAGGGCGTGTAAAGCAAAATTTTATATAAAACCAATAAAGGCATTACAAAATGCGTTGCTCAACAGAATCTTGCCTTTTGAGAGAGTTGAATCCTAACTACAATATATTAAGCCTGGGTGCTTTATATAAAACTAGTTTGCTGAATTTTGTAATTAATAACAAACATGAATTTAAAACATTTCCAAAAGAAGGTAACACCAGATCTAAAAGTACTCCCAAAGTATTTTAAATACCGTACGAGAAGCAAAGTAAGGTATAATATCGGTGCTATTATATTTAATGCCCCCATCTTAAGTAAAGTACCTACTAATAAATTATAAACGTCATCATAAACACTTGAAAAATATTTCAATAAGATGTTTACTTTCTTATACGTATAATCTGTAGTTGAGTAATACGATGATTAAATTATTTTTCTAATATAAATAAATGAATGTTTTGATAGATGGGCAAGAGTGAGCATGCGCTATAAGTTAATCTTGACCTATTTCGGTTTGTTTAGTTATTGCGTTTTATTATACTGTTTATCTTTCTCTATGTTATGTTTCCCCAAAATTTACTAGCGATTATCTATATACGGTAGCCTTAGTTGGTTACATATAAAATTATATATATATACTATCTTTCGTTTCGACTTTTTTTTTGTTTTCTTTTAGCGTATCTATCGTTTCAAACTTTTCTTTGTCTTTTTTTTACCGTTGTCTCTACTTAAAGACAAGCATGCTTTATTTCCTTTTACGTTTGTTTTATTTATTTTCGTGCCTATAAGTTATATGTAAGATGGATTTTGATTTGAATGAAAAATATGGTTTCATAATATTCACTATTGAATTTATACTTAAAGTCAGCATTTTTGTACTATAAGAGCGATCTAATTTTTTTAATTATATGTGTTAGATGGATCTGATATTTAGAAAACTGTTTAGTAATAGTGACTTCGTCTCGCGCAACTATATAGTAGTCTAAAATTGTAATAATAATAAATAAACATTTCATTTCATCTCCTAAAATCCCTACCTGGTCAGATTATAATTTTAAAAATTAATTTCGGAAACTTTTAAAAAAAACTTACATTACAAAAATTTTATGTCTAGAAACAAATTTGACACGCTAAAAATTGTTACAATATTCTAAAATTCGTATTGCAAAGTTTTTACGGCGTCGATTGATTACGTTACACGGAACAATGTCAAAGAATTACTGTATACTAAATAAGAGATTAAGAATAACATGCATCTGCAAATATACATATATCTATATATAAGCGCATAATACACTGAATGCGTGGGAAAAAAATAAATCTGAAGACAAATTTCGGACCTCGGTAAATGGAGGATAATAACAAAAAGTGCCAGTAGGTTTTTCCGATTAACAAAAAAAAAAAGAAGATTTTTCACTTTTCAATCAAAGTGATCTTAATTAATTAATATATATATATATATGTATATCAGGGGGATTATACGGATATTTGGAGGGGAGAAATTATAAGGACATTTTTTTGGGGCGGAATTATATAATTACGTAAAATCTCCTATGGTAAGCAGTAGATTTGAGAAATACCCCTTGTTTCACAAAGAAAATCAAATAGCTCTCTACCTTTATAGAAATTTAAAAATGTTTTAAAAATATATAATAGTTACAATTTAATTTAAGTTTTATTTTTAGCTGAAGAATAAAACGAAATTATAAAATTCTAGTTAAAATGGTAGTTTAGAAATAGTAAGAAAGATAGTATTTTTATTAGATATTTTTTTAAATTTTGTTGGTAATCCGATCCGAATTCTCTTTATTCGTAAGCAAGTTTAAATATATATATATTTCTCATTGAACTTGTATTTTTAATTAAAATTACAAAATAAAAATTAAAAATATATAAAAATGGCAAAAGATCGACGACAGTTGTGTGTTTAAAATAGAATAAAAAAGGAACATTAATAATTTTACTAGAAAACAGTATTAAATAATAATTATTGAAATCCGTAGGTAAAATTCATATAAATATTTTATAGCATAAATTAAGTTTCTCTTTTATAACAAGTTTTTTCGTAGAGGCTTCTTTGGAGGTGGTCCTCTATTTCCCCCCTGTGGATCGGCCGCTGGCTTGAACGATATCAAAAGAGAATGGTAGAGTTCTTACTGAAGATATTCTAATTCGACTAATAGAAATTCATAAAATGGTCGACAAGTACAAAGTTAAAGAATTTCACTGCAGTCGAGAATGAGGCAATTTCGATGTAACATTTCTATCTGGCCATTGAAGCTTTCGGCATTCCTGGTCGTCGGACACATTTGATAATTATTCCGCGCTAGGTTCGTCGGGCGCTATTTTAATTTAGCTTTAATTTAACGGATCAGTTGGCAAATTATCTAACTCATTAATGCTGTTTCTCTTGGCGAATAAATTGCGCGGGTAATTTGCGTTGAAGCGACTGTTCTGAAAATGTCCGTTTTATTCACCGTCTCGTCGAGTGTTGCCACCCACTTATTCGAGGAACATAGAAGCAAAACAGGTACTTGTACATTCTCCGATGTGAGAAACTCGTAGAAAATCTGGAAACGAAAAGCGGATTTATTTGCACGATAAATTACGGACATATTGAATCGTTCGTCCACGTATTTTAACAGGTCTCAATAAATTCCGGTAAATCGAAGGCTATTTTATTTTCTCGTAGACTACGTGTTCTATTACCAAAAAATTACCGTCTTCAATAGTACTGTCGAATTAAAATAATAGACATTGCAATGATCCCCCGCGGAAGGCGAAGGATTAATTTGTTCAATATTGATCATTTCTCTCTGGCAAAGCGAATAGTACACAATGCGCCAATTAAGATGGTTCGCTTTTATTGTCATATGAAATGTTAATTTGGCTGCCCCCCTTTTTAATTTACCTATTTCGGCTGTTGCGTGCGGGGTACTGCTCGTACTACAAATAACTGTAGTTAGAAAAAAACATAAAAATGCCTTTGACACCTATGTATATACACACCAGAGGTGCTCGCCCATATATTACCGGACAAATATGTTGCTGCTTCTACATGTATATTTTCACATAAAACTGGAGCATCGTCTAGTGACCTTATCAAAATTATTCGGAATTACGCCTTCTAAGCTGCGCTACAAGCACCGGCCGTTGAAGTTTTAAATTAATGTATTTGAATTAATCGAAGTTTTTCCTTCTTTCGATATATTTAATGCACGATTATAATTATCACTGTGTTCCGGGGCTTTTTCGTAACTATAGAAACCGTTACGATAAATTCATTTTGTTGATCGCGGGTGTTGAAATCCAATTTATATTTCTGGTTAGTAATTAGAATTTCGATATCGCATCGTGAACTGAACGACAAAAAAATGATTTCTAATTTTTTTTGCTTTCTACTTTTTTTTACTACACTTGGAGTAGTGAAAGTTATCGTTGGAATGGTAACATCGGTCTCACCGGCCAGTTCATGTTATTGCTGATAGAGTATCGGTTAGATCCCCAATTTGAGCCAAAGTGAAGCATACGGCAAATACTGCGTAAACCCTATTAAACCAGCGGTGTAACTAATATAATAAATCTGAAAATTTCGGAAATAAGACAACTATTTAAGCTAGTCCCGAAAAATGTGTGTCTGCTTTCGAATCAGTTGTTGCATACTCGTCGTGGACTTTTCAAAAACTTTAGATAGCGTTGGTCATAGTGTACATACAACCGCACCCGAGCTAAATTACTACGGACTACCGGCTGGAGATTTCGTTATCATACTTATGCGAAAGTTATTTCACAGTGGATGTGTATCGTATACATTTTTTTTGTCTCTTATACCTCGAGTTTCTAACCGGAAGGTTCGCTTCTGTTTGTAATATTTACTAGCGGTAGTTTTTTTTTCATCAGTTTTGCGGGCAATGCCGAAACTTTTTAAAGATAAAATTTTACAAAAAGACACGTAGTAGAATCACTTTGTCTTTACGTAGTTTATACGATTCCAATACAAATACTCCCTGCTATATCTTTAAAAAGAAAAAAAAAAAGGCAACGTTACCCCTCGGGCACCTACCTGTAAAACTATCGAACCGAAACGCCGTAAAAATCCACGTGATTTAGAAGTATATTACGACAATAATAGGCTTACTTTTAAACTTTTAATTATCGTGCGAATTACTTAATACTAAAGTCATCGCAGTTTATTGTTAAAATTATTGGAAACATTTTTGTAGAACATTTTAAAATACCGCGCCTACATAGTATTATTAAATGGTATTTCAAATAGAGCTTTAGTTAATCGCAAAAAACCAATCCAGATTTTTAAGATGATACGTAACGCATAACAGGCCCGAATGTAATTATGCAAGTTTATCATCTTGTACTCTGACAAAAGCGCATTTCATCATTTGAAAAGTGGTGTTATCGCCGGATCTGGAAGATACCATGGACTAGAAAAATGAAAAATGCGGAAGTATTACAATTGATGAAGACGAATCTGATATTAATGGATATAATTAAAAAACGCAAAATTAATTTCTTTGGAAATTTCATGAGAGGATCAACATATCACCTTCTGCACACAATTATGATGGGAGCGGCAGAGGGGAGGAGGGGACGAGGAAGAAGAAGGATTTCTTGGCTCCAAAATATTAAGCAATGGACTGGAGTTACAAAAGTAGAAGAAATGTGTATTTATTTAATCGCCCGGTCGACATAATTTCTTCAATCATAGATGTGAAATACTACATTATTTGTTTTACGACTATAAACATTAAAATACATTAATTTATGAAAGAAATGGAAAAAAAAAAAAACAAAATTAATTAGATGAAAAAATGTTCGACGTTCATAGCGTATTTTGTGCATTTTGTGTGGTAACGCGGTTATTTCTCAGTTAATTACAGTAGCAAAGATTCTTGGCGAGCTTGATGCGAGCTTGATACGAGCTTTCCATCTATTTCAGTTGAATTTGTATCATCGTTCGTAACTCTAAAACTGCGATTAAATGTAAAATTTAATGATATATACAGTTCTCACGACATCTGAAAAGTACAGAAATGGTGTAAAAATTTAATTTATAATAATAATTAAAAATAAACTCATCTTCTACTGTTCTTTTTATATCGCAATTCATAATTTGACCCATCCGGTCAAAAACATCAATTCCCTCCCTCCCTTAAATTATAGCCATGAGTAATATCCGGTTCATTAGTTTGATTTCATCGTTACAGAGAAATGATGAAACAAGTGTTACCGGTTTGTCACGCCGATTTTGCTTTATGCGATGATGATATTGCGATCGTGTCTTAATGATATAAAGAATGCAGAAAATCCAACGTTTCCCTCTCGTCAGATTGCACATAAACTGCGCGGGTCGAAAGTTTTTTTTTGTTTTCTTTAATTGTTCCATTATTATTAAATTTTTTCAATTTTCAATATCAGAACACTAGAAAAAGATTTTGTTCCTTCGGTTGTATGTATGTATATTTTTCGCGTAAAAAGCATTCACTCCGGTTCAAGGGCGTCGGCAGCCGATGAGCCAGGGAGGGGCAAGATGATAGAACGAGGATATGAGTTATAGGAAAAATAAAGTGTATAAGTTGTAGAGGCTTAATATTTTATTAAACAAGAATAAAATCTTAATCGAAACATCATTTTCGTGTGTTTCTGGCAAATTGTTCTACTACTTTATTATAAAAGTCTTCCAAATTGTCCATGATCACGCGCCTATGAGAATACTCATCATGGCCTGTTAATTAAAAATTTTCAAGGTCTAAGGGAGGCTGCCCCCTGGTCCCCGCTGGCGACGCCCATGCTCCGGTTCGTGTTGGAGAGATGAGTGAAAATCAGTAACCTTTCTAAAAACTGCACGATATTGAATAAACACAACTAGTGCGAGCAAAATACTGCCTGAAGCAAAATAATGGAATGTCAGCGTTAACATTTAAAGTAGTAGTCCCAGTGAGTAAAATAATCCGTATCTACACTGCGATTCATTATTTTCGTTGTTTTTCGCTATTTTTCGTTATTTTCGTCGATTTCCTTGTTTTTCGTTATTTTTGCTATTTTTCTTTATTTTCGTTGTTTTTCGTTGTTTTCATTATGTTTCGTATTTTCGTTATTTTTCGTTATTTTTCGTTATTTTTCGTTATTTTTCGTTATTTTCGTTGTCGCCTTTTGTCCTGCTACAATTATTTACTTCTGACTGCTTGAGTTTTCATTAATTTCCCTTCCTGATCATTTCTCGGACCTTATTGTATGTTCCTTTTTTTCATTCGTACTGGTATTTTTGACGGATTTGAGAGGAACACATCTCCGGGTAATGAACCATTCTACGGCCCGACCGGTTTCCTCTTTTGAAAAGAGTCTTAACACCTCCAACCGCGGTAAGAAGGTCTTTGCATTTCCGATTTTGCCACTGGATGTTCCTCCTTTTTTAATTAATAATCGTTCATTTCATCTGTCCATTCAACCTTAAAATCCATGCATACTTCTATTTTCTTCCCTTCGCCGTTTTCGTTTTTCTTTGGCTCTCATGTTATCCTCTTCATTCAGATGATCTAGTTGATTTCAATTATCTTTAAATGTCCCCCCATCTGTATGGGATCATTCCTATTCCTATCTTGTGTTTTCTTTTTTTGGTATACACTTCTTCCCTTCTCTTATTAAAATGTAACCGACTTTCTAGACGCTTCTGAGCAGAGATCATTGATGATAAGCCTCCCCCTCAAAAGAAAATAGCAGGTACTCGGTAGTCTAAAGGGTTAAGTGCGCAGTACATATTACCGGGTTTTTAGCAGCGACGACGCAATATCAAAATGCTTTAGTAACTCCGTGCAAAAGATACTTCGGTAAATTGCAATTACTGTATCGTTTTTTTTTGGTTTTGGTTTTTTGGTTTTTTTCTCGGCATTCGTGGACAGTCCTGTAAAATTTATTTGTTAGAGTATAGCTTAACTTTGTAGAAAAAAAAAAAAAATCAGCCATATACATATATTGTTTAACGAGAGACTGGCAGAGCTTCTTCGAGGTGCGTAATTCATCCATTATCGTGAAAAATGAGCCACGCGAAATGAAAAAGAAATTAAATATGTAGATTTTCTTATTGGAGCGAACTGGGCTATATCGTCGTCGGCAGTAGCTTAAAATGTGCTTTAACGCGGTAATTTAATTTCATTAGCTTCGAAAAAACGCAGTAGCGGTAGAAAAATTACAGCCCGTATTTAACGGCATACGTTTGCCGGTGAACAAAAGCACTTAGTACAGGCCGCGCGACGTACATTTTGACAGCGGAAATATTATTATGTATTTTACAAAAACCGCTGCTATTCCATCGCCTTGTTTAACATAATCCAACACAAAGTAGACTGACGAAGGTTAGAACGAGCAGTTTAAAAAAAAAAAAAGGAAGAAAAAAGAAGAAAAAGTGTGAAATAAAAGTATCGAGGGGGATATAAAATCAAGCGCGGGAACGAATAAGGAGGGCGAATTTTCTCCTATTTCAGTGCAAAATTCGCTGTTAATTAAACAACGGGAAAATTACTTCTAACCTTGACATTAGCATTGCGCTTAGAGATCAATGTCTCGGAATAAAAAATTATTTACCATAATTAAAAAGCTGTTTAATTGTAATTTATGATGATTGTCGACGATGAAATGTAATTTATTATTGCCGAGAAACGCATTTTACCTTACTTCGACGACGAATATAAAATTAGCTTAGGTAATTTATTAATTCGATAAATTATCCCTTTAATTTTAATGTCATTTGTCAAATTTTTGACTGTCACTGCCTCTTCTCTTATCCTTCTTCTTTGTCTCTTTAAATTACTGTCGACCTGTATGCATTATCTTCGCTCCGTGCAAATAAACGCTGACATTCGATTAAGGAAATTCCTATAACTAGCCCGAAATTCGCCGCTAAGTCGTATAATTCGGCACACTCTAGATATGGCCGCGGAAAACAACAACACATCCTGCATATATTCCTATATCTTCGTCGGTGTATTTCATTTTGAAAAATTCGAAATATGATAATATTAATACAGCGTTGAAAGGGGCGAAAGAGAATAATAAAAAAAGTTAACCGAAAAGTTTCGTATATGTTTTGTAGGCCTTTTAACTGGTTCATTTTGTATCTTTAGGCATCGTCACACCGACCGATTAATAGCAAATTCGAGGCATTTATAATTGCCGAGTTGCACATCGGTTATAGGCCAAGTCTAAATTTCCGGCATTTCCCATTTTTACACGATTTCGTTTCAACGGAGAATAAATAAGGTAAAATTGTAAAGCGGTACGAAGCTTTTAACGAAGCCGGTGTATTCCAGATTATCGCATGGAATATTTAAAATGCTCGCAATGGTTTCTTTTTCGGGGCCTACCTCTTTTTTATATCGGCAACTGAACACGGATTTTTACGTCCTTTTTTTTTTACAAAAATTTTGTGTATTTAAAAATATGTATTTCCGTTTTATTTATTTTTTCTAAAGAAAAGCTTTGTCTTCTTATACGTGTATTTTTTCCAAACTTGATTGTTGTAATTTTTTTATCAGTATGGTAACATTAAAATAATTACGAGTGTATATATAATTTCTTTTTTATTAATTTCTATTTTTGCAAATGAATCAGTCAGCCAATGAAGAGATGTATAAATTACAGAATAAATTAACGGAATAGCAAACAAAAGACCAGATGAAACTAAGAAAGCGAATAAAACCGCCTAAGACGAATTTAAAAATAACAAAATTAAAAAAATTATCAATATTCTTGCTCTTTTTAAGCAAATTTTATTGCATTCTCATAATTTAATTTGCTACATCACTGTCTCTATTAAACATTGAAAGTATTACGCGATATCGAAAAATATTTCTCGAACAGTTTTGCATCTCTAAGATTCAGCTTTAATCTACTGCAACTCCTTTCCCTATTATTTAGCAGAAGATGTGTGTTAGAAGGGTATAATAATAATAATAACTTTTCAAAAGAAATATTCGGCAACGAGTAACCAAGCTGTCTCTATTATTAATATCATCAAGAGCGTTAAAGTTCCTTAAATTAACTATGATCTGAAAGAAAAATGTTCCCGCGGGAAATCCATCCTGATTCAGATCTATCGTCGCAGCGAAGCTTTTCAAATTTCGATCGGGAATGTTGTGACGAATGGCTTTGATCATTGAGATAATTTTACGAATTTCTTCAAATCGTCTATCGGCGTCAGGAGATCCCCCCCCCCGGGGTGGGACTGAATACGAGCACCTTCGTTAGCTGTCAGTTCTCTGTGAATTATATTTTAAAAATTACGAAATACCGAACACAGAAATCATCGAAAACCAAAAAAAGTTCGAAAAATATTCCGTCATGTTTCGGAGAACAACGCTCTATACTCATGAGGGAACAGTATTAATCCGACGAATACGGAGCGTTGTTCTCCGAAACACGTCGGGATATTTTTCGAATTTATTTTGGTTTTCAATAAAAAGACTTCCGGATTTAATATTTCGTAATTTTTAAAATATTATCTCGGTCCTTGCATTTACCAACGTTGCGTTTAAACGAATCGATCTTAGAACGTCTGGTTGTTTAAATTCGTTGGGGGGGGGCTGCACTGCCAAATCGTGCCACCGCGTTTTGTCGATCATTGTCGGCGACGGTACTGCCCCCTTGTTAGCGCGTTTTGTCCGTAAACAAACCATTAACTAGATATTTTATTGGGTATCTGTTCCGAAAAAATGGAGTGTTAATCTAACGAGGGCGAGAATTTTATTTTTGAACCAAAAATTATATTCTAGCCGCTTACGCGGATTTTGATTTAACCAGATTTTTACTTGAAACCATATATCATCGGTGTTCAAATCTACTCATGGAAATCCTCTATTCCGGAGAGGAAGAGGTTGTTACGGCTCGTTTCCGTGTTGGACTTGCCACATAATTACCTTATGTAAAAAACCGATGATACTCCACTACACCACGGTCTCACATCTTTATCCCCTCCATCACACATTTTAATTCTCTCGCTGAAATATGAATCATTAAAATAACTTCCTTTTTCCAATAATATTCCAGAGATAAGACTTCTCAAACAAATGAATATATTTAAATGTAACTAACAATATTTAATGAAGTAAAGTAAGTCCCCCACATATCCTTGATAAGGCATCATGGATTGTGAAGTTTTACAATGCTGTATTAAGCTCAACGAGAGAAGGAAGCCGGAGTTCCTTTCTCACGGCATCCACCTTTACTTTTCCAGATTTCTTTGGTATAATTAATATTCAATTTTGGATTATCTGGTATAAACCGAGCAACTTGGATCGGATACGAGACAACTTCCAAAAAATGACATCTCCGGTTTGGTAGCCAAGCGCTTTACTTACGTCTCTATAAAATAATAACAGAAAATTAAAAAGAAAAAAAAAGGGAAGACCTCGAAACCATCAAAAACAAATTTACAGAGAAAACTGCGCTGAAAAAATTATCTTTCGAAAATATCCGGGGTGATCCATTAACAGCGAGCGGTGCAAGAAGATCGGTAATTTTCTTCGGAAAAATTGAACGAACTTTTAAAAAAATTACTGCCGTCTATCGGTTATTCGGAAATTTCGTCGTGCAAAGAAGAGCTTTAACTTTTATTCCGAATTGTAAACGAACCATAAATAACATAACGAAGCGTATTCTTTAAAGCATCGGAAAAGTATTAAATGAAAACAGAGCTTAACTTGACGGATAAATAAGAAAAAGTTGATTCAAAAAGTTACCTTGATTATCGAAAAATTGTAACGCTGCACAAGGTACAGGTTGCACAGTTTGAAAAATTAAAAAAAAGAAAAAACCAATGTTAAAGAGAGAAGTAGTTTTAGAAATTAACAAAGGAATATTCTCGCACGACTATATACAAAGTCTTGGGAAAGGACTGCGGTGGTAATGGGTTGCACGAAAAAAATCCTCTAAAAACAGTCCGAAAACGTTTAGAGTGAGAAAAAAGATTATAATCTTTACCGATAAAAGTAAATATAGCACGTTTTTATTCTACCAGATGAATGTTGTGACCAAAAACGAATGAAAAAATTATCGAGGTCTAATATTTTTGAAGTCTACTCTAAAACACGGTGGCTATAGTTTCATGATGCCCGGTTACAGCACCGCTGATGAATCGCGTTACATTAAGAAGTACATGTGAATAAATTTCGAAATTTCCACTTTTTCGCTAATTTGCCCCCCCCCCTCCCCCCTCCCTATAAAACAATTGGAAATTTACCGTTTATTTTTAAATTGTCTTTGCTCTGAATTTAAAGTGTCCGAATATCGGAGAAGAGTCGTTATATAATTTCTTTTAAACCGTAATTCTGAATCCTCTCGAAAGTTTATGTAATAAATCAGACTCGGCAGAATTCAATGTCTTGTAACTTGAAAAAAAAACCAACAAATGACTCACAGAAGTGAATGATTAAAAATCCGTGTTCTCGCAAAATCCATATAACGTGTTGTTAGATCACTGAAATGTGTAGAGGAAAGAATGTTTCCCGTAGAGTATATTTTTTATCCTGACGACAACTAAAAATTCCAAACGTGTCCTGATTATTTGTTTAATTTTTCACGTGATTTTTTGTCACGCCGACAATTAGACACTTTTTTGAAAGGTGAGCTTTTAAATGGTTTTTAAAAAAAGTTTCGATTTTCCGTTGTTCTGTAGTTAATTGCTTTTGTTAATTGCGTTAATTGCGTTAATTGCGTTAATTGCTTTTGTTAATACATTACGCGTCTGCTTGTTTCGGGAGGAATAAATTTTTAAAATTCATTATCGACTAAACTCAAATGGAAAATTTTTGCCTTTTCCGTGGGACACTTGGAGCGACTTGCGCGCTGATCTTTAAAATTCGGTCACAGGCTCAGACAACTTCATATTTTATAAACTGTTCTACCGTAACTAAGATTCCCTGCGGCAGTTATTCTTATTTAATAAGGCATTTTTCGATGCATCGGTTTATGTTGAGAATTTTTTTTTTCGGTTACGTTCAAATATTTATTTTCCATTTTCGAAGCACCGGTAGTAATATTAGTTCAAACTATCCTGCGTTCGTACTCGAAATAATATCAATAAATACTTAATTTTAAAAGCTAATTTCAGACTAAGCGGTCCACATTGAAGGTGTAGAAGTTTCTAAACAAATATTGGCATACAAAATAGACACGGGTAATTTGCAACATCCACATTGAGGACTACTTCGTCCGTGTTTCATTATCCGCGCTGTATATTGCTTTGGATTTGCATTTATTTCGGGAATGCTGTTGCCAAATTCATTTAGATATTTTGACTATTAACCGTCGTACCTACCCCGGTACTTTTGTATTGCATA
This sequence comes from Icerya purchasi, assembly GCA_039619475.1. NCBI lineage: Eukaryota > Metazoa > Arthropoda > Insecta > Hemiptera > Monophlebidae > Icerya > Icerya purchasi. The sequence continues at coordinate 354,787,237 of CM077115.1, forward strand.
TATTTCAGTGTAATATTTGTTGATTTCGTTTGTTACTTCCGTCCAGCGTTCTTTATTTTTGTTAAATCTAATTTCCGACGAACGTTTTTCTATATCTTCGGTCTTCCAATTGTTCCGCGTTATACCGAAGTCTATCCTTCGTCATTGACACTTTTATTCGATGCTATTTTCAGTTTTTCAGGCTTCGCAAGTAGTCTTCAGAAAACCGATAGTTCTTAGAAGTGGATTGCGGCGACTGTAAAATTCACGTTTACGAGCGACTGCAGCGTGACTTGGGTCGCAGTGTACTAATTTCTAACACGACCGTACTCGATAGTAAGAAGAAAAATCAATGCACCAAGCGAAACTGCGCTAATAAAAAGTCAATTTAAGTCTGTTCGTTTTGCACAGTTTTTCGGCAAGCATAAAAATCGCCATTAAAAGAATTATTAAAAGTATAATTTACGGTCGCGTTAATGGAAACTTCTTTGTCAGCAGCCGATATTTTTATGGCGTGCCTTAATTCAACGATATTTCAGATACTTTCATCTGTCGTCTGCGACAATAACTTTTAGTGCAGTAGCTCTATATAGTCTGTAGACGTTTGCTTTTATCGGTCAGCAGCGACAACTGAAAAACAACTTCTGCAGTTTCTCCTTTCTTTTGTAAAGCAGGAAAAATATAAAAAAGTTAAACTTTTCACAGTACCTTTTCAAATAAGACCTTAAAACTCGACGTAGTTTTTTTTCTTTTCTTTTCTTTTTTTTTTTTTTTTTTTTTTGCCAATTTCATCTCTTTAACCGAGCACTTATTATAAAGTAAAGTAAGTCTGTGATACCCTTGGCAGGGCGTCGGCGATCGTGGATTTAAGCTTTTCATAATGGTACTAAATTTGATGGATGTGAAGAGAATGTCGGGTCCAGAGCTTCTTCCGGCCTTTACTTTCCCAAATTTCTCCGGCGTGTAACCAATATTCAATTTCAGATATACAGCTGGGAGCGACTTGGATCCGGAACGAGACAACTCCCGAAAATGATACCATACCCTCGGTTTATGTAGTCAAGCACCTTAACTACCAGGCTAACGCGTAGCAAATAGTATTGTGCCATTCATATTTATCGGAATTATTAACGATGTAGTATGATTTAGTAAATGTGATTAATTTTTCGGTTTATTGCTCATTTGAAAATATACACGTTAATTTTATATTTTCGATTTTTTCACGTTATCACATGATGGTGTAATTCAAATACGTATTTTATTCGTTATTTATTGTACGATTTTTATGTTTTACTGATTGTTTCTTTAAAATCGATTGTTTATTACACAATTCGTTATTTATTTATGCTTTTTCGGCGCAATTTGAACGCTTCCAGGCATTAACCGGATTATTTTCACTTCTCTCGATTTTCGTAAATTGTTTATTCTTCTACTTGTTCGTTCTCCGGTCCGATGATTATTCATTCTCCTGCTTTATGTTTACTAAAGCGGAAAAGAGTCCTTGAATCAAGAATTTAAACAGACTTTGTACAGATATCTAAAAATATTTATAAACTTTCAATTTAAAAAAAAAAAAAAAAAAAAATTTGCTTTCTTAAAGTTGTCCGTTTGTGGCAATTTTTAACGGTAGCTTTATGGTGGTAGGTACGGACTACTACAATTGGTGCTTCAGAGGAAAATTTGTGGAAAGCGGTCTCCAGGTAGGAGACGGAACTCATGGTTGGGAGATCTGCGTCGTTGGCTACAGCGTCCCTCTTCAGAGCAGCAGTGTCTAAATCTTACATCGTGTGGATCGCTAATCTTCGTTCGGAGACGGCATAAGAAGAAGAAGCTTTATACGAAATAAAGAAATAGTTATCTTTTTTTGAAAAATATGTAAACGCTTGTCGACGAATTATCCTATTTGACATTTTACCATCTTAAATTAACTTATACATATACATGATCGTGTAATATTTACTTAATCTATCTATTTTACTTATCGATAATTAATAATCTGTTTCTATTTTCTATATTCAAAGTTTTTTTTTGTTTTTTTTTTTCCTAGCTTTTTTTGTTGCGCTTTGTCTTTTTATTTTATGTTTATTATTTCTTTTATATTTTCTTCCTCCTGAAGCCATTCCTTTATTTTCCTTTTTCTTTCCTCTATTTTTTCCTTCTCTATTATTTCTTTAGGTATTTTATTCAACATCTGAGTTATAATATATTTATCCGTTTTGCTAATCTATGTTCTTGCTAACGGCAATTAGTACGAAAGTTTTTCCCTCAACACGTATTCTGTGTTTATTCTTTCCTCCAAATCAATTTTCTTTTCTGCTGATATATATATATATATATACTCCCATATCTTCAGTAATAAGTACATTCCTCTTATGCTCCTTTTTTAATTATTTCACTATCGGTTTCTGCCCTTAAGGATTTCCTATGCTACACAAACATATTTAACATTTAAGATTACTAATCATATAACAACAATTCGTTTATATCCTATAGCCGAAAATTTTCGTGCTTGTAGGCGAACGAACGCAAGAAATAGGTATATACTTAAAGTCTCAGAGAAGTTTTCCCAGAAGAATTTCTATTCATCTTTCTCTAGAAGTGCCCCTCTTGCATGTATTTGGAAAATGGTTAAGGCTTTTACATTTCCTCCTCCGAATGCCCTTGCAATTTTAACATTTGTGAAGACGGTCGAATATCTGCCATATTGATTCTGTTCCTGCTTATGTTCCTAACGTTGAGGAACTCAAATTCACTTCCGAAAAATTCCCTCCGAACTTCCCAACTTTCGCTTTTAATATTAACGAATTAAATTCTTTCCAAATTTTCTAGCCCCACTCTAGGTTTAAAACTTGTCCAAACAGTCTCCCTTATCTTTCTTCTTGATGTTTTTAAGCGTTGCCTCTCCAGAGGTATAATTGATCTCACTTAGAATTATTTTATCGTCACTACCACTCCTGAAAAAAGTTCTTTCTTACGTCAAATTTCCATCGCATCCTGCACCAGAAAACTGTTCGAACGATGTTAAACAAGCGCCCTGTTTGTTGGTTGAAGCATAATAATATATTTCATAGCAGTATGTTCGACTTCCGACTTGCTGGTATTGGTCCTCCCGATTGCATTAGTCTTTCTGTATACGCATATATATATATATATATATATATATATATATATATACACAAATCTTTTATCGTAATTATAGAAAAGGATTTGTAGAAGAAAAAAAATATGCACCGCTTATTAAGTGAAAGGTTTTTATGTTGAGATAAAAAAAGACCTATTAAGAAAGATGTGCAAAAATGCGTTGAAAAGGTTAATATCGAATTCGGATCCAATTCTAGAAAAAAGTTTGGGGTGTTTACACGGACTTCCGAAAATTCACAAGCAAAGGTGCCCTATGAAGCCTATTCCGTGCTTAAGAAATAATCCAAATTATTTCCTATAAGATGATTATATGGTCAAACAGTTTTAAAGCCGATGGTTGGTGCAATTGATTCGCATAAAACAAATTCGGAACAGTCTATTAATACGGTTAAACAACTGGTCAACGGAAAATGATCTGACTGTCAGCTTTCACGTTTCATTGTTCATTAATGTCTCAGTTGAGAATACGATCAAGTTTATCAGAAATTAATTGACCGGTTTCATTGATGTAGTTACCGAAGCTAACATATTTTCAGATATCGTTAATAATTATGGAAAGTTTCTTATCAGTTGTGAAAACGGTATTATTCGTTCGCATATTGTATTCGAGTAATGAACGTTATCTACTAATTGCAATACATTTCAATAATAATGGTTTTATTGTCGAATATCTACTAAACAATGAAAGATAAAAAGAATCGGTAACTGTAAATTTGATAAGAGGTCTTTCAGAAAACTATTATTAAATATTAATGCTTCCCGATGAAATTGAGAAAGAAAAGAAATTTTTGAGCGGTTTGTCAGGGTGCGTGACCAAAAAAAAAAGAAAAAAGAAAAATAAAAACCTATCATCACAATGTTTCCTCGAGTAAAATTAAAATTGTCAACCACCGGAGGTCTTGTCCCAGCAACGTCGTTTGCATCACCGAGTGTAATAGTCCGATTTTTTTTCAGATGAAGATGTTTCTGACTAAAATATTCTTGTTTTTTAAGTTTTACTTTCAACTTTCCATTATACTTACTAATTCATTTTCTGAAATTATAGCGTATTATGTACAGGCTACATACATAGAAAAATATTAAATAACTTTAAATTAAATTAAATAACTTTTAAAAAATCATAAAAATATCGCCATCCGTTGTCGTTCCACAATCATCTAAATACGCATCAAGTTATCCCACTGTGGGGAACCGCGAGCAAGTCTAATATAGCGATCATTGAAAGAACGCAATCCAAAATTCTGCGAACGATAGCCGGTGCGCCATGGTATGTGCGCAATGATGAGATACATAAAGATCTGCGAATGCCTACGGTTAAAGAAGAGATCGAGGCAGCCAGCACACGATATATAGAACGGCTACAGAATCATTGCAATCAGTTGGCGGCACACAGTCTCATCGAAGACGGTACCCAATTCAAACGGCTGAATCGGTCGAATATAATTGTGTAAATTGTATAATACCTCATCGGCAACAAGGAATCGCGACCGCTGGGAAGCATTCCATACTTATTAACTAATTCCCCCTTAACACTGCCGCTTATTGTTTATTAGACAGATTGCGTGCAATAATAAATGGGAAAAAAAAAAAAAAAAAAAGTTGGACAACATGAAAGAATAGAGTACAAGACGTAATGCATAATCATAATAATGTAAATATGTACCCCATTTACTGTAATCATTTTTAACATTATATTTTACATGGTGCATGCAATTTAAGTATATCTATACAGTACTGTAAATGTTTTATAGTATGTATGCTGACGCATTAAGCTCAATGTTCTCTATTATCCTATTACTGTATGTAATTAATTTTTTTTGCAAGCATTTTTATCATTTATATACTGGTATAATTTATTTTTACTTAAAACATGTACTTTAATATACACCTCTAATTACTATTCATCTATTCAATTAGTTTTATTTTTTAAATTAATCTAATATGTTTATCAAAGAATTAACTTATATCACATTTAAAAAGAATTTTACTTATTGTGTATATTTTACTTTTCAAAAAAATAAAATTTACCACCATTCGCTCTTTTATATATAATACATCTGTGGAGTTATATAAATAAATTGAAATTATTACTCTTATTATTATCGTTATTATCATTATTATCAATATCTTTATTATTATTGTTTATTATTATTGTTTATTATTATTGTTTATTATTATTGTGTATTATTACGATTCTTATTATTTGCTTCGTTTTTTAATCTTGCGATTTTTCGATTGCTGCAAAGTTAGCGATAGTTTCGTTTTTGTAAAATTCATTCTATCCTGGAGAATTTGCCATGGTGGCAGTTTTGACGAAATTCAAATGGAGACATAAAATTTGCATATTCCCGTTGCGATCTGTAATAAAGACCAGATAGAGTACGGAAAATGTTCGTTATTATTATTCCTAGAGCGTCTTCGCTCAAAATGGCTATCTTTTGCTGCAAGCATTTTTCTTATATTCCCGATATGACCGTAATAGAGGCAACTTTTCCTATTAAACTTTCGAAAATTTCGAAATATAAAATAATACTCTTCTGAGAGCATTTTTATTAATTGTACGAATAAGCAAGGGTCTCCGAAACCGATCAACCTTCCAATAGCATTTGTACAATAAGTTTGCTTGTTGGCGTCACAATTTTGTTTCCATTTTAATGGCCAGTGCTGGTAGCAGTCAAATGGTATAATTGTCTACTAATATATTGCATGTAAGCTGCAATTTGTTGCATTCAAATGCAAAACTACACAAGTACATACACACAAAAATAATATATTTACTACACTGTCGGTTTTGTTCTTAGCACATTTGACTTGCACCTTTCGCAGATATCGCCGAACTTTAGCATGCGTTTTTTTTTCTTTTATGCATGTCGGCTAAGGACGTTCACCCAATGCAAAGGTTTAATAATAGCATTCGTGATTGTATAGAGAAAATATCTAAACGGGGGGGGGGGCTTTTCTATATTTTCTTGGAATTTTTCATTTCTTTTATGCAGGCTATGGCAATAAATGTTCGAAATGATTTTCTAAAGGCGACCTTTTTTCATCGCCACTTTTTGCGGAGCGGAAGAATTCTTTTCCTATTACATAACCCGAATGTTAGCAGTCTCAATTAAAGAAATTTCAGAATGAACAATTCTTCTGTGCTACTCTTCATCTGGCTGAAATTTGAAATGAAAATTCTCTTCTTTCCCTTACTATTACTATTAATATTACTATTACTATTATTATTATTATTATTATTATTATTATTATTATTATTATTATTATTATTATTATTATTATCATTTTAAAGAGCTTTTTTGTCGAACACAATAGGAGAGAGAGTCAGCCAGACTTTAGTTGTCAGATATACACGAAAAAATGAATGCGCACAGGAACAACGAAAAAATTTCAATCTCCAGCTTTACCGAAAGATACGGCGAAAGTTTATTGAATTTTTTCCCTTGTTTCGTTTTTTTTTTCTTCATTTCAGAGCTTCTAGTTCTTTCTAAACAATGAAAGAAATTCAATATTACCTTTTATAAAAAGCATATTTAAAACACGCTGTTAAATATAACTCTTTTTGAAAGAACTTGCACAGTAATAGTTAGAAAGAAAATACTCTCTACTGATTTTGATGATCCACGTATAATAAGAAGAAAATATTTGTAATATCCTTGAGAATATCAAAAAGTTTCCGAAGTTTATTTCAGGCAACCTACGATTTTTTGTCAGTATTATTATTTATTATAATACCGTTTTTTCTCGCTAGGTGCTGTCGGCTAAATAATTCGATTCTCGAGTAGCTCCAGATACAATTCAACAAAAACATTGAAAAATTATAAACATAAGTGAAACGAACATTTTTAAACTGCATATTAGATAAAGTATGCTAGAAATGTTTTTCTCAACGATAACATTCCATATCCACAGCTGGAAAAAAAAGAGAATAAAAATATTTGAATATAAATAAATATAGTGCACATATAATATCTAAAAAAGATCTGAATTATTACTTATTTTTAATTGAGAAAAAAAAAACAACCAAAGAACCATATTACGAAGTATAAATATAAAATGTATATGAAAAAATCCGATCCGCATTTTCAATTTGTCCCCGAGTTTCTTTCCTAGATGAGGATAATTGAATTAGGTGTTCTTCGGATTCCAGATAATGTTTACTATATTTATCTTTATTAATAGATTCTTTTCTCTCTGTTCTAACACAAAATAGGATAATAATACCTTCGCAAAAAAAAAAACAACAAAAAAAAGAAAAAAAAACGTTTCTATGTTATTTAATGTTTAATTTAACTGTTCGTTTTTTATATTTGTGATTTTGCACTATTTTTATTAATTAAACTATAAGTATGGAGAATAACTATAAGGAGTCGTGGACGAAAACTAATATACACATATATATGCAGGAAGTAAGTAAAAAGGTAAACTGTTAGAAGTAATGTGACATTCTACAATAAATCAAATATATAAAAACTTATATGTGATTACGATATGGTATAAATAAATAGTCACGAAACGTACAATTAATATATTTAAAAATGCCGACTAGTTTTGAATACGTTGATTCATAATCATGGTATTTAATATAGAGTAAAATTTATTATAAAGATATATTTTTTTATTTTATTTATTTATTTATTTATTTTTTGATTATTTATTTATTTTGATTACACACTGTACCGGTATACCATACCACAACGAGCGATGAGGGTATGCAAAATATAACTTGTTGTTCGCTCCTTCTCCCCATTGGCAGTAATGGAGCTTTTATTACTTAAACCGTTTTACATTGGTATCGGATATGAAAGATTTAAACTAGTCGTATAATATTAATATTAAAATTGCGTTTGTAGGGCATCCTGACACCGACTTCTTTTTAATCTTCTTGTAGGAGGATTTCCGGGTGGCAAAGACCGTGTGTACATTTCCCTAATGTTGACGTTACCATGGAATTTCAGTTGATTAAAAAATTTCTGATATTATACCGTGTGAATTTTATCGGTAGATAGAATGTAGAAATCGTGATGTAACGTTTCATTGAATCTGTATTTTGGAGTCGATGTTATCGTATATTTTGGACTGCTGGCGCTGAATTATTCGAGTATTTCACCTGCTGGAGCTACCATATATTTCGATTCCGTATTTCAAATTTGGGCAATGATCGTCAAGTAAAGAAGCCTTTTTAGATTTAGGTTTAATTTCCGGTCCAATAACGGGTAGGGTGATCTAGCACGCACTCGCATCTTCGTTCGAACTTGTACAATGTGAACTCTCCAAGTAAGACGCTGATGTTTGACTGACCGAGATTGCTGAATTTCTGTGTTGTTTATTTTCATATTACGGCACGCCATTAATCTATTTGTGAAGATGATGTGTTGGCATTTTTGTTCATTGATGCGGATTCTCTCTCCAATTGTTTGCCCAATATTGGGTTCAGTCTACATATTGTTGGGCCGCATTGTTTGCAAAATCTGAAGTTGCGTTTGCCGACAGTATTGCTATATCATCAGCGTATGTAGTCAAATTTGAAATTGGGATATCTGTCGTGAAAATCGAGAAAAGTGTAGGATCGAGTAAATTTGCTGAATTTAACTTCCGAGATAGTGTCATTCGCTTTAACTACGAACGTACGGTCATGCCGATACGATGATAAAAGTGAGAATAAATCAGGCGGAAGTACACCTGTTTAACTTTGTACAGCAATCCAGTGTGCCAAACTTGATCGGAAGCGTGACAGATGTTCAGTAAGACAATCGAGCACACTTCTTTCTTCTCCAGTGTCGCCGATCGTTGACAAGTCGAAATTTGTTGAATATCTTATAAAAAATAATAATAAACATTCGGCCACTAACAACGCAGGAACAGATATGAAAATAGTTAAAGATATGGACTGTGTGACCTATTACATTTTTCAGAATTATATCATATTGATAAATACAAACGTAAAATTATTAATTATCAAATGCTAAATAATAATCTACTATTCAATAAATAGTTTATTCGTCACTTAATTTATTATTAATAATACTGTAATCGATTTAAATTTCGTTTTTTCGACATACTGATATATTTTATACCTTTTTTCATATGTTTACAATTAATTTCACTTTATAGGAAATACCATGATTATTCATTAACATATTCAAAATTGGTCAGTATGTGTTTCGTGACTGTTTATATTATATTAAATGTGGGAAGTATTTAAAGATGAAGTCACTGTCAGATACATACATACTTCTATAAGGAATGAATTTATTCTGTACTGAATTGAAATAGTCACCGTCATTTTGGTTTCCGGTAAGTGTATGCCATTGTAGTAAACAACTTTGCAATAATATTAAAACTGAAAATTACATAAAGTCTCGTATAAGTAATTCTATTAAAAAATAGGAAGTTACCAATATATGTTTTAACGAATATGAGTTTGTATTATGTGCATAATACATGAAATATTTATTTTAAAATTACATATACTATTGTACCATAAGCTTAAAAGTGCATCGTTATATTACCATTTCTGCATTCGTCTGCAAACTTTCTAGTAGTTTGAAATGCGGTAGTTTCGAGTAGTATTTTAATTTGTAACGGAGCTAAAGATATGGTTAGTAATAGATTAAAGTAATGGAGAAAAACGTAACGATTAACTAGCAGATTGAGTGATTCGAACTCGGACAGGAAAAAAAAAATAAACACCAAAATGCTAAATTTTTCTAATCATTTGTTCTTCCAAAAAAAAAATGTTATTACCTTTGAAAAAAAACATTTAAAAGCACTTTATATATTTATTCTAATTTATTAATAAAGTTATAAGAGGAATTTTTATTCAGACTCTTCTTAGCTAACCGAAATCTTCGAGATTTTCCCGCCTACAGACTTATGTCACTCCCAGGTGTATTTCTAATCTGAAACCGAATATTTTGTTTATGTTAGAGAGATCTGGGAAACTAAAAGCGGATTCTAAGAAGGAAAAAATTGGTTTCCAATATTGACTTCAGATCCGTTAGACTAGCGCATTATGAAAAGCTTAATTCTGTAATTTATGATACTTTGGCAAGCGCATGGGACTTCCTTTACTTTATTTACAAAACATTCTTCTCTTCGGTCATTGATCTAAGACGATACTAGTTATTTAACAATTAAATGAATTTTAATTAGAGATATGCAAAGATCTTTCTTTCAAATGATTGTGAGATAAAAAAAAAGAAGTCATATGTTACTCGGTAAAGTTTGGCAGTTTCTATTTTTTGCCTCTTGAAGTTCTTTTTTTTTAATATTTCTCTGCAGAAACTTGTTTTAATCGCCTTTTTTTTATATATTTTATTTATTTATTTATTTTTATTTACAAACGTTCGATTGTTAAAATTATTTATTTCTGTGAATTAGTTTAATTTTAGAAAATTTTCTATTTTTAAGGGATGATTTATGGGTTTTATTGTGTTATTTGATTGTTGATTTTCGTAGTCTTTGTGTAATCTGGCATACTTAGTGACATTCCTCGTGCGACTCAGTTGAATTTAACGAGAGTAATTCTTTATTTAATATATATACACTACGATCAATAAGTACTGGGAATTCCCAATTTAAATGAACCATGTTCGACCGAACCGGGATTATTTTCTCTTAAGTTGGTAGCTCCTATACTGACATCTGTGTCAAACTTGAGTGTGATCGGATCGTTAGGTGTTTGTTTGTCAACCGCTAACAACAGATAAGTTCTTGTGTTTAGTAATTTTATCGAGCAAAGAGTTTGCTTGAAATTTTGTATTTTTAACGAAATTTCGTGTACCAAATCCTTGAAAATGTTGCAGAAAGCCTTTGGAGAGTCTGCGCTATCAAAAACCAGAGTATACGAATGGTATAAAGAGATCCAAAGCTGTCGTGAAGTGGTTGAAGACCTGCCTCGTTCTGGACGCCCTTCCACTTCGAATACCGACAAAAACGTCGAAATTGTGAAGAAAACTGTGTTCGAAAATCGTCATGTGAGCCTTAAATGGATGGCTAGAGTGATCTCAGCACCTCATACGGAACCGTTCAGCACATTTTTGTGGATATTTAAGGCATGCGGCGTATTTTCGCACGACTTGTGCCAAAGTAGCTGAATTTCCTGCAAAAAGACCATCGAAAGAAAGTTGTTGAAGAAATGATTTCCGAAGGTGATCTAAACTTCATGAAACGGATAATTACGGGAGACGAACCATGGATCTGTGAATACGACATGCAAACAGCTCAACAACGATCATCCGAGTGTCGCCTCAAGGGCGAGCCGAAATCGAAAAAATCGCGTCAAAGTCGTTCAAAAATCAAAGTTATACTAACGGTTTTCTTTGAGCTTTGTCCATTACGAGTTCTTGCCACCGGGTGAAACGGTCAACAAGGAGTATTGCTTTGCTGTTTTGAAGTGTACGCTGCAAACGGCCGAATTCGTGGACCGTCAACAGTTAGATTTTGCACCACAGTAATGCGACGCCACGTGATGGATTTTTTGACCAAACATAGCGTCCTCCAGCAGGCACCGTATTCGCCAGATATGGCTTCGTTTTTTCTCTTCCATCGGCTTAAACTACCACTTCGTAGAAAAAGATTTGAGTTTCTGGAAGCCATAAAACAGAATGCGACGAAGGTGCTGAAAGACATCTCTGTTTCGGCCTATCAAAAATGTACGGATGATTGGGTCAAGCGTTGGCGTATGCGCGTTAAGTTATTTTGAAGGAGATGAAATAAGTTTGCCTAATAGGTAACACAAACTTGTTTTATTTACAAATTCCCGGTCCTTTACCTTATATACATGTACAAGTTACGTAAAAAAATCTATCACACTGATTGCAATTGGGATGGCATAAAAAAAGACAAAAACATAACTTTTATAAGAGTGCCAAGTTTTAATTTGAAATAATTTCTATATAATTTTCAGACAGTGGTCTGTGTAATCGTTGACGGTACGTTTAAGAACAAAGTTATTATATTTTTAATAATTTTTGCGCAAGTTTTTAATTATCGTTGAACCATTTCGACAAAACTCAGTCTTTTTTTTTAGTTACAGCTTGAAGTTTAATGAGGAAAAATGTATTCTACAGCACGCTCGCTGGCATAATTAGGTAATGCTTAAGGCGATAGTATAATTATGAAACGTCTGTGTGTGTAGTGTTAGTGATAAAGGTATTGCTGAACGCGTAACAGATGTGTTAAGAGTGGTGCTACGTGCGTTGCCTTCAGAATAATCGAAGAACAGTTGTATATGACAGTTTTTCGTTATTAGCTGCAATTTACCTCTCTATAGTACCTGTTCGCTATTTTTAATCAAGGCTGTTTTTCTTCTTCTTCTTTGTCTTCTAGTATCCATTATTTCCTATTTTATCAACAATTTATCAATGTTGTTTTATCGTTTCCTCTACTTCTACTTTTTTCGTGTTTTCCTGCTGACGTTTTAGTTTTGTCAATTTCTCACCGCGGAAATAGTAAAAATTGCATTATAAGATTTTTGCTGAGATCTCGTATATTTCTACTGTTTCACGAATAGTTGACAAATTTTTACACTTTTCGATCAATTATTAGTGTGATAGATTAATTTTGTATCATCTATTTGCCTAGCACTTCGCAATCACTAAAATAGAGAGCATTTATGACTCTAAGAAACAATTAAAAAGGTGAAAGCCAAATTGACTTTTCTCGAATTTCAAATTATATATTTTTTTTTTTTGTGCGTGGGCGCGCCAGCAGAATTGACCCGACAACAGGAAAAGCTAAAAAAGCTAAATAGCTAGGCGGTCCGAAATTGACGCAACAAAAGACAGCAGTGCAGGTACCACATAAGATGAAGGAAAGGATAGGATAAAGGATTATAGGGAGTAGGGCTGATGTCAAGAATTGGCCGTATAAAAGGGGGAACGTTCATTACGAAGAGCAGGACACTTGAAGAAAATGTGATCAGCATCACATATACGAGGAGGATCACAATCGTGAAGAGAATAATAAGGAGATGGCGACAGAGCAAATCGAAAGCAAGGGGAAGAGAGGAGAGAATGATTGATCTGGAGACGAATTAGGGAGACAAATTATATTTTATGCTACTGTAAACCGGAATGCCCGAATGGAAACTGTTATTATATGTAAATGAAAACAATTATTCCCTGATAATAAGGATACAATAAGAAAATTTTGAAAATAGTGGTAGAGTATTAAATGAAACAATTCTAACATCGTAGAACGTCGATTGTCTTTGTAAGTTGTTAAAATATGAGAATATTCACTCCAACTGCGATTTTCGTTTTTAAAAACTAGTTTTCGAATCATCTTTTTTAATGGTTATATCAAATCGGAATTTATGACATTTTTGTTAACGTTATTTAATTCGTATTTTTTTTTTTTTTCATTTTTAGATTCGGTTTTTTGAAATATGTCCAAATGTTCCACTTTGTACACGTTGCATCGGACGTGATATGTATTTTTCCCGTTTGAATAATCTACCTGTTACTTTACACCTAGCGATCTACATTGATTATTCTTCTTTCGTTGTTCTTTGTTAATTATTTTCCATTAATTATTTATTTTTGTTATTTATTCTTCGCTTATGTAGACTCTATTTAAAAATTAAAATTAATTGAACTCTGATCAAATAAAAACGATGTTAAATTTTCGTACATATTTTAACGCTTTAAATACGATGTGGGACTGCAGGTGATGATGATAAAGGATCGGTAATATTAAAAATTCGTCCTGTAATCTGTCCTGTTAAATAATGGTAAATCAACTAGAATTCATTGTCTATCTTGTACTATATGTAAATTGTATTGACTTAATTGTGGTGTTTTTCGATATTTATCTCGATTCATCTTGGCCAGTGTTTTCTGATTTTCTTGTTGATTTTATTTCAGATCAGTAACAATAATGTAAATTTATCTCCATTCCTTACAATTAGAAAAGACGACTCGATAATACGATTGATAACTCTCTAGTAATAACTGTGGTAAATTCAAAAATATCAAACAAAATGCAGATAAGTTTTTAAATCGTCCGCTTCTGTGGTGCACACTTTGCCTAAGGGCAGAAAGGACGGGCATTATACATTTCGTGTGTACAACTTGCCATAAACTAAATCTACTTCTAGCACAGCAATAGCCCTCATCGGCATTAATAAACTAATATATAAACAGAATATCTTCTCAGCTCTCAAATAACAAAAGCATCCATTTGGTAATAACTTCTTCGACGTGGAATGATGATATAAGTTATTAGCATCTAAGTATAAAATATAGGTATGTGAATCAGCAGCAGAGGAGAAGGATATTAGCAAGTTGTTCACTTCACAGTAGCACTACACTGCTTGAGTTAATCCACCTGCTATCCTGGCCTTGAAGAAGATCCAATATTAATCAGTCAATATTTCTAATTTGATTCTAGTTTTCCAAAGCAATCTTAGAGCTGAGACTTGGGCTAGTGTATACCCAAGCAGGTTTGATGTTATAATTTCCTAAAACCAAAAAAGTTATCCGGCAAATGTACTCTGATTACGGATCATAGTCATCCAAAACTAGTCGGCAGTTTTTAAGTATAAATATATTAATTTTTTATATATGTGATTGTGTTTTGTAATTTATTCGTCACTAAAAGGTACTTCTATCTGGAGGTAGTCATCATTCACTGAAAGTGCATATATTGAGTATCTCTCACATCTGCTGGGTGCGTCTGTAAGCTTCTTCAGAGATGGTAAACTGTAGGTGGTAGAGCAAATCAATAAATCAGTTTCCTGAGAAGGGCGAAAGAAGGATTACAGATATTTTTCATAGTACGGAAAAACGTGTCATCTTAGAGGACACAATGATTAGGAACGAGTTCACAAACTTTAGCTGAATCCTCCTGAGCACCACCTGCTTGATAAGCTTATGCACTGATCCTCTATTTTCCGCAGAGCTGTCAAAATGATGAGCCAGGTCTCTATACTTATCTAGTCATAACCCGCAACATGCCTCTCCTTTGTAGTATTGTTGTACTTTTGCTACTCTGATTATTGTTCCACCTGGATTGGTCTGATGCCCTAGTAAAAAGCTGAGATAGATTTGGCATCCAAGGTCCACGATAGAGCCTTGGTAACTACATGAGTGTGGGGAAAATGTTGCTGCCCACTTATGACATTAACAGGTAGTAGAAACTAATTAACTTTCGATGTTTTCCCATATCGAGCTTTACATCGGTACCCTATTTCAACACCTAGAAAAAACACTTAAAATCTGCGTAGATCATGAATAGGACCTGTGCTATTATCTTTATTTGTCAGGCTTCCGTATTTTATTCCTAAGTTAAGATATCTCTGTGATAACTATATTATGGCTGCTACACAACTACTACGCTGCTTCATGTTGTTCTTGTTATGGACATTTCGGAAACTGTGGTGACAGGTATGATGATGGTTTTTGTGCTTTACCGATGCTACGCTTCCAGCTGTGCCAGGTTTTTGATGTATTAGAAGTGTCACATCATGCTGTTTTTACCAGTGAAAATTCTGTGTCCCATTCAACAAATATACAACTTCATTGTTATCAACTGCATATTTTTTTTTTTTTTCCACTGTACCAGTCGAGGGACCACAAACAGCGCCAATATTAATTTTAATATATGTATTATGATGATAGAAATGTGACCAATCCAAAGCCCTCCAGTGAGGGGTTTGGCTTATAATAGTTCACTACAACTTATAAAAGGGATACAAAGTCTAGAGAAGGACGAAAAGCGACATAAGCAGTACAGCACAATTTTGACCATATGGCCCTTAGGATATAAAAAGCGAATGGGATGGATTTTAAGAGAAAACAACATGAGATTAGTACAGCAGCGTGTACAATGTAATATTTAGAGCGCAATCGTCATGATAACAGTGCTATTTAGTGTATTTCATAAAAGCTCGGCACGCATTTAGTGTGCAAGAGTGCGAGCACCACAACAATCGCCTTATGGAACGTTATCCATACGTAGCAAGTCTACTTCTTATGATATCTGACAAAAACTCGAACACCATGGCAATCACTAAGTTAAGAGTGACCCGTACATGTCATGTTTATTTAGGTCAGATGACCTGGATCCCATAGTAACCGTTGCTGTTTGGTCGGAAAACAGAGTCCGGTGAAGTAAATACTTGATAAAAGTTTCGAGTCATAATAACTGATGCTAACGTATTTAAAACTAAATGCACTTAAGTTATGGGAAGAGCGTCACGACACCACTTCCTTCTCTTTAACCTTCTTCTCGGATTACCCGGAAGAGTATTTATAAACATGCTACTAACTTTAGGATTGGGATGTAGATTTAGATTTTCAAAAAATTTGCTGTACTGTTGAGTATGAACTGATTTAACAAAAGGAACATGCAGATCTCGATGGAGAGTTAGGTTTGAAACATATTTTGGTGCTGCTGCAATCCCTCGGAGGATAATGGACTGCTGACTCTGATTACGAGCAAGGTTGCTTCTACTTATATTTCCATATAGTTCTAGGCCATACCTCCACACCGGAGCTATAATCATCAAGTAGATAGATCTTTTTAACCTTATACTTAATTTAGATTTATTGCCTATCAGCGAGGATAGCTTTTTAGTGTGTGCGATTAGCTTTCTCCGTATTTGTGCAACGTGGAAGCGCCACGTAAGGCGACGGTCAAGTTACATGCCTAGATATTTGACTGTGTCTACCTGTTTGAGCTCTACATTGTTTATTTGTAATTTAGGGCATGTAACGTATCTGTTCGTGAAGGTTATGTGCTGACATTTTTCCTCACTAAATTTAATTCCCCATTTTTTGGCCCAGATCATTATCCTGTTTAAATCAACTGCATATATATTAACAAAAATTGGTGCATTCTTCTGCTCAGAAATAATATCATTCAATAATATTGGAAATGTGATATTTAATCGGGTTATAATTAGGCTCTAGTTCTGTGTTTTTCTTTTGTTTTGTGGCACATTGCAGATCCTCACAAACATACTTTGCCATCGTTGGCATATTTTAAACAGATTTGTCTCAGTTTTGCACATTAATGACTACTTCTCAGACTGTAAGTCTTCCGGGGGAGAGGTATTGTTTACGGTTAATTCAAAATACCAAAAAAATTTCGGATTGAAAAATTATAATATCGAAAAAACACTCGGGGTAATAACTACGTGAGGCGATGTTGACTTTACCGAAGAGGACGACGAAGCCTTAAAAAGGGCTATTTCAACAAAATAATTACGAAATTCAGATTTTTAAACAACGTCGAAATACGGCGGATGCGTAGCGAAGTTGACAACGGGAAAAAACGAACGATACACATGTGGTAAACAAGCGGACTTACTAACAGTTAACGGAAGGACAACAATAATTCAGGTAGGCTCAATCGCAAACGGTTGATGAGTGGCCATTTTTCCTTTTCTTTTTTTGTGTGTTGTGCGGCAGTGAATAAAAATCACACTGGTCAGATCTAAAATAAACTGAAAAACGTGTCTTTTGCAATAAAATACAACTAAAAGCGTAATCGTTAAGCGAATACGGCATTTAAAAAATATTAAAAAGAAATTAAAATGAACATCGTTTAACGTTGTGCAAATCCCCCCCCCCCCCATCTCCAATCTGACCCTTTTAATTATTCCAATCTGTCCACCAGCATTCTAACTATGTTACCGGATTATTTCATCCGTCAAATTTCTCCCCCTCATGCAGCAACAAGCTGTTGGAGGAAAAAACATTAGCAAAGTCTGCATCACTGCTTTAAAAACAATCGTCTGTTTATTTCTACATTTCAATGTCAAGTTGCACTTTAAGCTTGTTCTAACATTCTTCTGAAGTAAGGTTATTATCATGCAGAAAGGTTTCCTAAGAACTATTCAATAAAGAATTGCGAGTGGTCAGAATTCATCGCATTATGGGTAGCGTAGCAATTCTTATAGCATTGGGTTACTACCTTTACATGGAAACTTATAGACTTAATTTTACGAATCATACTTGATAAAAGAAAACTTATAGATAGATATAACTTGAACTTGAAAGCAGGTAACAAGCAAGGATCATCTAAAGAATTTTTCTTAGCTAACTACCGTCAGGCTATGTGTAGGTGTGTACGAATGTATTCGAGACGCGTTATAAACTAAGGACAACCAGTCGACTACCTCATGTAGAAGCAGTTGAGGATGCGCACCTACCTAATAATATACATAGATTTATGTATGGCTAGTAATTTCCGATAATATAATATGATTATGGAATACGTAACTCCGAAACATGTCGGCTCTTTTTAACATTTTAAAATATAATTTTCTGTAGTACGTGTTTTTTTTAAATATTTTTAATAGAATTATACATTGCATTGTTCAAAAGAAAAAAAAATTCCACTAAAACATTTCTTGTATGATGGACATAGCGGTAAATAATTTTGGGGAAAGTGCATTACCCCGTCTAAGATGATATGATAAAATTTTGATTAAAATATGTAGACATTAATTTTTTATTTTCACTTACATTCAGATTTATACCATCAATTTTTATTTCTTTAATTTCTGAATTTTAATTTCCCAAGATTTTTCTGATGCAAACAAGTATTTTTTATTATCATCTTTTTTTTTCTTCTGATTATCTGCTCGCTCACCGTGTATAATTTCCTGGGTCATTACGGCACGATGAGCGAAGGAATTACAGCTAAAAGGTTGTTGGACATTACGGAAAGTTAGAACTGTCCAAACTTGTTCTGGGTGATTGGCTAAGAGAATATGTGGAGGTTCGTCCTCAATTCTATTCTTAATTCTATAAAACGACTGCATTGCTTTAGGATATGTTCAACAGAAGGCATCGTGTAACATACCTGTATAATATTTCTTCTTAGTTTTCCTTGCCTTTTTTTTTTTTTTTTTTTTTTGATATTTTTTCATAATTCCTTATATTCTAAATTTAGTGAATGGCTCTGAGGAAAAAATTTGGTTAATTTGTTATCCATTCTGATTTATTATTATTTAACTTTTCTTTTGGATTTTGCCAAATAGTTCTAATTTTTGAAAGGAAGAGTTCAAATTTTTTATCAATTGTAACATCACAAGTATATATTTCTGAAATATCACATGAGTATAAATTGCTTTGGAACAATGTTTCTATCCAGATAAAATTCATTTGTATTAAACTTTTTATTTGTTTGTGGAGTGACATTTAACTTGAATTTTAGTGTTTAGTGGTCTGAGAAGCTTACCTGCCCATTTATTACTTGTATTAACTTGTATTTTTGTTTCATTGTTATTTATCTCGAGTAAATAAATTATCAAGACATAGTAGTAACTGTCACATTTAGCGTTTCAAAAGTTGGTTCATTTACAATGCTTGAAAACTTTGCAGAATATAGTAAATTTAGATAATCACGGTACACGTTGTGTCTAATAATTGTATATTTTTATCGCCGGTACTAATGGAAATTTTATTGCCACACTAATTATTTCAGATAACTCGACTAGAAATTCTGCACATGTCGACTCACACTAACGGTAAATACTTGCTCAAGATGTACATATTGCTTGTTTGTTAAATTTGTAATATTTCCACTAGCTGTGTCTCAAGATTTGTTTCAGTAAATTTGGTACAACTTTTTATATGTATATAGAACTACACCATTAGCGCACGTTTATCTTCTTAATACTGTCCTGTTAATCTATGTAAATTATATCGTACAATTTCATTACTATAAAGCCAAGTTCGAGTTACTCATAATAAGTCGTATTCTATGTTACGAGATTTCAGTAATAAGTTGTTTCGGTGTAAGACTTCTTGTATTTAGCACCATTAATTTAATAAAATACACGTTATAAGCGGTTAGAAAGTATGAAAATACAGTTAAAGTTTTAATTTAAAGTGAAAAATTAAACTACAGACGTACATATACACACATATACACAGATGCGTGTATTTATTTATATACATATAAAAGAACGTGTACGGATTATATGACTATGCATCTTAAAACTAACTAAAATCATAAGTACGATTATGCCAAGTTATTTAAGTTTATTTAGCGTATAATTGAAAAAATCCGTATTACAATATATTTATAACATAAGATAATAATTATATATATTCGGGCAATTTATACATATTAAAAAAAAACAAAAAAAACAGCGAACTAATATCCATAAATTGACTATGAAGTACAGCAAAATAAACTACTAAAGAAAACGTAATTATAATTAGCATTGATTTTACATACGGATTATATCCTTAGTAAACACGTAATTTTATTATCAATATCAGCATTATTTTACATTTTCGTTTGTTTATATAGAGATATCTTACTAAATATAAACTATAGTACTAGTGCAAAAGTAATAACACAGCAAAACTACATTTACACGAAAGATAAATATTAAGGAGCGAATAATAAGTAGAAATTATAAATCAAACACGATATATAATGTAAAGTAAATAATTGAAGAAAACATTTTTTGTTACATACATACGATATAATCCTAAAATTAGTAAAAACAGAATTTCATTAGATGTTGCTGGTGACGTAATATAATTTAAATATAGAAAGAACATTTCGACCGAACATTTGAAATAAATCTGCTAAAATATCATCTGGTATCTTAATAATTGTATCTAAACATGCAAACCAGATACGTGTCCGGCTTTGGTTTTACGATTTTCCTTCACTCGCCGATCCGTTATTGTCCCTATTATCCGTTTACGTCTCAATTATACTCTTCTTCCTTCCTCACGTTTTCGTTTTCATCTCGTACACTTTTCCCTAATGATCCTCTTCATTCTGACGACGAAACCGTCTGTGATCCTGACCATATCTTCTTTGAATGTCCATCCCTCGTGAACGAACGCACTTCTTTGTACTCCGATCTGTTCTCAAACTTCCTAATCCTTATTGTGACTTGTATATCTCATCATTTCCATCAATCTCCGTTGTTTCTATTCTCAGTGTTTTTATCTTATCAATAGCTGACTGAATCTACACCTAACTGATCCTTTTCCCTCGTGTCGTTTCTGGGCGAAGATCCATTGCTGAACGTGCCCAAAGGGGGGTTTTAAAAAAAAAGGAATACATTTAACATATACAGAATCGAACGAAAACAAGTATTATAAATTTGTATAGAATATAAGTACTTGTGTCATTAATAGTCGAAATGGTTTTCACATTCCGTCCTTATAACCGTTCTTCAGTCAATCTTTCCTTGCGCCACCATCCCATCCCTTTAGTCAATTCCTTCTCTTATCTCGGTATTATACTTAATAGCACTTTATCCTTTCGGGAGCATATCAGTTATCTGGTACGTTCGCTCTCAAAAGGCTCAATATACTAAAAGCTCTTTCGCCTCGTAAATGGGGCGGTGATCCTTATATTTTACTTATGCTATATAGATCAGTAATCCTTTCCAAATTTGATTACGGCGCATTCCTGTACGCTAGTGCTCCCAAGCAATTTCTTCATAAACTTGATCGCATCCAAAACTCATGTCTTCGTCTCTGTATCGGAGTACTTAACTCCTCTCCAATTCCAGCCACTTTGGCAGAGTCGGGATTCCTTCCTCTTTTCATTCGAAGACTCTTATTAGGGGAAAGATTTCTGATTAAACTCCTTCCCATTACTAATTCTAAACTCCTCAGTTCCTATCAATTCATTTCCGATAACTGGCGCTTCTCTCCTCGCAAAATTTCTATATTATCCTCGATCTCTTCTCGGCTTATGCTCTTCTTGCCTTTTGTTCTCCCTTTCACCAAACCACCTAACTTCACTTTTAATTTCTTTGAATTCAAGCATTCTCCGTAGTTATTTGTTCTCCCCTCGGACATTAAATCTCTTCCTCATCCTGCCGTTCAAAACGAATTCAATCACGTATTATCCTCATACTTTCCTTCCCATACAATTATCTACACGGATGGTTCAAAGTCTGATGCTGGTGTTGGGGCTGCGTTCATTATCCCCGCGTTTACGTATATTCCGAATCCTTTCAGTTGCCCTCCTTTTCCTCTATTTTTCTCGCCGAATCCATGGCTATCCTGTAGGCAGTCCTTTTCATATCCTCGACAAATAAGATTCCTCCTTTCCTCGGACTCGAAAAGTGTTTTATTGGCTATCTCCTCTCCTTTGCCTACTCATGTTACTGATCCCATTATTCTCCAAATTCGCTTCTTAATTTCTAATTTATTTGCATCCCGTTTTGTTGTAATTGATCTACTATGGATTCCTGGTCATTGCGGAATTCCTGGCAACGAGTTAGTTGACTCGTTGGCACGTTCGGCGGCGACCAATGGTGTCTATTCATTAGTAAATTTCCTGCTCAAACTCTCTTTATCGTTCCCATCACGATTTCTGGACCGAATTCTATCCTTCATTCTTTACCAATCCTCGATCTTTTTACCTTGCTGTTCAACCCTTCCCTTCCTCTTTTCCTTGGTTTAATCTTTTCCCCTACCTTAGCCGTTCGATTATTTCCTCTATAGTTCGCCTGCGGTTCAATCATAGTTTGCTTCCGGCTTCTCTTTTCCGTTTTTCTATTGTTCAATCTCCTTTGTGTCCTTATGATCCGCCAGAGCTCAATTATACCTGTGATGCGAATCACATTTTGTTCAAATGCCCCCTTTATTTCCTCCGAACGTTCTACTCTGTATTCTAGTCTTCTGCGCCTTGGCCTTCCTACTCCTTATAGTGCCCACTCCATTCTTGCACTCGCTTTTCTCAATATAGTTCCTTTGTTGGCCTTCTTTATCTCCTCAATTTCTAATCTTTTCCTTATATAAGGTGCATTTCCTTGCGTTGGGTAAGTTCCACTGTTGACATGCCCAAAAAAAAAAAAAAAAAAAAAAAAAAAAAATAGTCGAAAAGTTACTTGTTGTAAACTGTTTATCTGTTCTTCTAAATGAATTTTAATAATAAGCATATTTTTTAATTTTCAAACGAACATTTTCCCGTCGTATATCTATATATGCTTCGAACCTTTATATTATTTTAGTCTTCGAGCTTTTTGAAATAATTTGGAAAGCTGTTAAATGTTTGTTTATAAAGATTCTGTAGTTTAACGGTGATTCCATTCCTAAATTTTTAACTGCCATACTTTTTACTTTACTTCTTTTTATAATTTCACTTTTTATTAACCTTTAAGAAATTTTACAGCAGTATCGGGTATTGTTGGCTAACTTTGTTCTTTAGTCGGTAACAACAATCGATGTTATTATTGTTTATTGGTACTCCAGTAATTTCGTCGGTCTTGTTCTTTGGTGACAGGATCACCTTCATTCATTAATATGTCCTGTGCTTTTGATAGTATCCAACTACCAACTTTGAGAGATAAAGTGACAGTGATTATCACCACCCAGTTCAATTTACTTTAGTCATTGTTTATCCCATGACAAGTTGTTCTATCCGCATTTCCTCTAAATTTTCCTCTTCTTCTATCAACAAGCGAAACTTGCTGAAACACCTGCCGCTAACTAAATGGGATGGTGATCATTCCATTCTAATTTCTGTGCGTGTAAGTTCATTATTCGTTCTAAATTTGACTATTGTTCTTTTAACTATAATGACTGCGCCTCCAAAATTTGATTTAATTAAAAATTTTTGTCTTCGATTGTGTCTTACTGCGCCAAATTCCTCCCTAATTCCAGCAGTTCTTGCCGAATCTAATACGACACATCTGTCTGTTTGCAGATTTTACTTAGGCTATTGTTTGCTTGCTAAAGAGTTTTCGGTCCACGTCCTCTGCTCTTATTCACATCTACCTTTTGATCTCTAAAATCAAGCGTTTTACTTTTAGGAAAATCCTTATCTTATTTCTTTTATCTCTTCGTCTTAGTTTATTTTGTCCGTACATGATCTCTTTTTTTGAATAATCTCCCCTACTTTTCTTTTCACTTCGCTGATTTCTGTGATCCTCCTAAATTTTTTATTCTGTCTTCACCTTCAAAATTCCCTTCGCAAGCCGTATTAAGCAGGTACTCTACAGTATTATCAATTTCCTTTTCATGCAACTGTTTTTACTAAGGGTTTGAAAGAACTTGGTGGTGTCAGATCCTTTTAGACATTCACTTTTCGGAATCTCTTCATCTTTTTTCCTTCTTTTCTATATTCACAGCCAAATTAGCAGCTTTCATCATTTTTGTTATCTCTAATCGTCTTTCTTTTAATTATTTGTTTCTATCTAACTCTATGAGCGCCCTTTAGACCATATGTTCTCCTCGATCATTCATTTTGTTTTATTATTCTTCGCACACGTTGACTCGTACATGCCGTTTCCTTTCTTCATTCGATTCCCATGATTTTCTCGGAGTCTTTAGCCGCATCAACGAAGTGGTTGAATTTTTCACTCGAGTTTCTGTTTTTTCTTGCTTCTTTTTTCAAGTAAAATTCCACCCTCTAATCTCCTTCCACTGTGTAAATGTTTTCATTTCAGATTTTGATCTAATAATTGTTCATTTCATCTGCCTGTACAACGTGGTCTTTCTGATAATACGTTTTTTTCTTTCGTTTTCCTCATGTCGCCATTCCCTTGTTATCTCTATTGTCTTCCTTCCATTTCCGCTATTTGTTAGCTTCCTCTCTCATAGACCGTTCTATTCAAATGACGACGTTGTTTACAGCGTGGATTATTGTATGTTCTTTAAATGTTTACCCGCTTCGCGGAACGTTCTGCTCTGTATTTCAGTTTGCTGAGGCATCCCGTCTCTTATAACGCTTCTTGTATCTTTTCCTTTTATTCCGGACACATTATTCTTGCTATCTGTTCTTATTTATTGACGATAGCTGATCAGATTAAAATGTAACCGACTCTTTCAGATTTTAACTGTTTCTATGAAAAATTTAAAAAAGTAAACTGACCTCCATTTGCGGTACATATACGATTAAATACGATGCAGAAACCACACGAAGTTTTGAAACGGTAACTGAAAAATTAATTCTGCTATTACTCAAACTGAAATTTCGATATTTGTTTTGATTTTCGATTTTTAAACAAAATTATGTTAAATATTTCAATGTAAATCAAGAGATTCCCCTGTGAATCCGTGTTAGATACGAATAAACTTATAAGATCAATTATTTAGGTTATCGGAGCACTCTAAAAGAAGGATAAAAAATGAAAAAAAATAAAATGAAAAATCATTTCTTGCAATGTCTAATGTTAAATATTTATTTGTATTTTAACACCCCCCCCCCCACCCCACCCAAAAAAAAACCAAAAATGAAAACTGAATTTAAAAAATAATATTTTATATGTACAAAAAACAAACAAACTATCAATTTAAGTCTAAAAAGAAAAAAAAAATACTGTGTTTACGTATGTACTGAATAAATAAAAGTAAAAATAAGTAAAAGTAGGAAATAAAAAATATATAGGATAACAAATGTAAGGTTGTAATTTCTGTTGAAAAAAATCTTTAAATATTAAAAAGTAAAGGTTTTCAAATTAATCATAAACTTTTCCAAATTCGCGAGTGAAAACAAATCTTGATCAACAGAAAAACACTAACAGAAATAAAGCCGAAGTTAAGCTGATTACGGAACAGGCCAATCGTTTTTATATAGTGAACAAATATATAGCAAACGAATTTAATAGTATAAACAATATGTATGAGCATAGTCCATCAGCAACTAAAAATTAATAACACAGTACACAAAGTATGTAATCAGAATAAACTCTAAAAATCTACGAATAAACCAAATAGGAAAATAAGACAGAATTTTTACAGAAAAAGCGACGAGTCTATCTGTGTTGCACAAAACAGTAATAGAATTAAACATATCACGACATTGAATTTAAATAATGAGTAGGTTGAAGGATGATAAACTCAATAGTCAATGGAAATCTGAGGCATTGCACGGAAAACATATAAAAGAGTTGTCAGAAAAATACATAGACGGACATACCTCAAATACTGAAAGGAGAACTGTTTTCAGAAACGGAAGGTTTCCTAATGGCCATACAGGATCAGGCGTTAAGAACGAACAACCATAAAAAAATATATGTAATTAACGATGTAAAGGCTGTGGATAAATGCAGAGTACGTGATGAGGAAAATGAAATCTATTGGCAGATTTGAAAAAAAAGACGCAATATTTTACATAAAATGACGTAGCTGGAATTATACACCAGGAGCTAGGCGTTAAATATGATTTAAGTGAAAATCGACTACCATATTACATATATAAGCCAGAAAAAGTCCTTGAAAATAAAGAAAGTAAGCCGTACTCGAGTAAAACGATATTAACAAAAATAAGACAATAGAATATAACAGGATAGATATATTAAAACAATACGAAGAATTAACACGAGAAGCATGGTGGTCGCCAGCAGGGGGGAAATTTTTTAATCAACTGGCATTGATGAGTATTCGTAGGCGCGTAATCATGGACAATTTGGAAAACTTATATTTTAATTAAGATTTTATTCTTGTTTAATAAAATATTAAGCCTTTACAACTTATAAATTTTATTTTTCCTATAACTCATATCCTCTTTCTATCATATTGCCCCTCTCCCCCCGGGCGGCTGGCAACCCATCTTGCCCCTACCTCGTTCATCAGCTGGCGACGCCCTTGACAAGAAGTAAAGCAAATGTGGAAACTAAGAGGAATATAAATAGTTCCACCGATAGCAGGAAATACCGGTATATTAAAAATATAATTGATCTCCAGTTAGTACCTAATTGAGAATATACCGCGACACACGTGTGAATATTCGCAAGTGAAATGAAAATCGACGGTACTTACTGAAGTATAGTAGCATTATCAATAAGAGTGCCAGGTAAAAAATCGCAATTAAAAAAAATAATCAAATCAAATCAAACTTTATTATTATCATTATTTTACAATATTTCCACAAATGTGCAGTTTTGCGCGAGTAGTGGATTCATACGGTGATATAATTACATTTTTCGAATTACAAATAATAATAATAATAAAAGAATCACTCTTTTAAAAAGGATTAATTGTAACTTCAAAAAAGAAGAAAATACGAATGAAGAAGTAAGCAAATACGTCAAAACACGAAAATCATGAAATATGCAAAGTGTATGCCAAAGATACAATGCATTTTTGAACCGTCAATGTATCCTAAAACGTAAAGAGCTATTGAAAAAATTGATTTATAACAGTAAATAAGAAAACTGATTTTACCTATAAATTCGGCCTTTACTTACAATATTCAAATAAAACGTATTTTGAAATTTTTTTTATCATTTTTTGCAACTTTTATGAAAAATCAGTAGAATAATATATGACAGGAAAATTAACTTTTATTCGTCTAAACGGTATTAACATTTTCATACGTTTTTCTGATAATGAGAGTAATTTGACCGCGCAAACCTAACTTATTAGCTTACGTTTAATCCTAAAATTTTCCATTAATTCAAAATCAGTTTAGCTGCCATCTTATAATTTTCGTACTAACTTTCATAAAATGCAACACAAAATAAACAATTTTTTTTTTTGCCAGCATCCTATGAAATCGTACATATAAAACATTTTTATTTCATTCTTAACTGTACGTAAAATTAATTAACCAAACGTATGTCACATTACACACCTATATATTAATGAAATTGTTTATTTTTCCGTTTAATATTTTTGTTTTAATAATAAAATAGTTTTTTTAACTAAAATCAGTATTAAATTAAAAGATTTATTTCACGTAATTAATTTGCAAGTCCTTTCCTTTAACCTATCATCCTTTATACTTTTTTCGTCTGCACATTTATTTCCCTTCGGACTGCTAATTGCACGAGTTTTAGTACCGATCTTTTTTGACTCCCTTGCTATCTCTCCATAGTAGTTCTGGCCGTCTCCACCTTCCCCGAATAACTTTCTTAGTGTCCTCAGTTTCCTTTTGTCCTACGTTCTTCCTTCTTGATGGGTAATCGTCCGTAGCTGACAAGCCCAATAAAAAAGTAAAAAAAAATTGCAACGCCATTGTTCTGTAGTTAAAGATTTACCTAAACTTAAGAATTCATTTCAATTAATTATATAGCGACATTTAAATTATCAAAAATACTGAAATATTTTAAAAATAAAATTATAAATCGCGTAAGCTGACATATTTCCGTTCGTGAAAGAAATCGCTAACTAGTTTCGAATCAATCCTTGATCAGGCACATTCGTGTGGAAAAAGTACTGATCAATTGGAAATTGTTACCCGGGAAGAAAGCTAATAAGATACGTCCACATTTCAATCAAAATTATCCTTCCGTCAGAAAAAATGTTTGAGCACTATTGTTTTTAGTTTTACTTATCGTTTATTTTATTTTATTTTTTTTTTTTCGGAGATTGATCGACATTAGGAAAGGGTAGAGAAGTAGAATCTCAGACCTTTATCCGATCATATCGGAGAGAGCAAACAGAAAAGACCTAAGAGCCGGTATAACAGAAGGAGAAGGAAAGGGGAAGATGAAAAGGGCACTATAGGAAGTAGAAAAATCAATCAGTATAAAAAAAAAAGAGAAGGAAGATTAGTAGCGCTGTGATGATTAGCGTCACACGTAAAATTAGAAGTGGAAGAATGAAGAGAACAGAATGGAGAAGATACAAATGAGAGGAACAGCAATGAGACAGGCGGACTGTTTTAAAGTGTAGACGACAAATTGCGAAGAGAATTGAATGTCATGAAAAAAAAAAAAGTTAATCGCGAATAAGAGATACGATTGAATAGACAAATCGAAGTCAATGAAAAAGAATAATGGTTGTACTGTAATTGAGAATAAGCGGCTGTGAAGGGAATGTAATATTGTGGAATTCGAAACTCTAGTATATCTACCGGTAGAGAAAGATAAGATTCGCCGGGGTCTTTGATTCCAGATAAGAGGTCAGTGTAGAAAGAGGAAGAACGAGAAAGGTTATGTGTATCATTGAAAACGTATGAGAATGAAGTAGTGAAAGGGGAATGTATTGTCATTGTTCGGGAAATAAAAAATAATCTGAAATTTCCACGCACGATGTATTCATAAATATTTATTTATAGAAGGTCCGAAAAGACAAACGGAACAAAGTATTTTTACATCAAAAACTATTTCATTGGTTAATTGGACATAAACAGAATTACGCGTTGAAGCAGCAAAGGTAGCGCTAATTAAAATTAATGTTTAGCTATAGAGATTGGTTTACACGCTTGCGCGATAAAATAGAAGTAACACGAAATAAGAAGGAGTGGTTTTCATGAATTAGAATCAAATTAAGTCCAATAAAAAAAGATCAACTGAGAGAGTTACTAGAGATATAACCGAGATTCGACTTTGTGTCTGATGAGGAATTGAACAGAGTTGATGGAAGTAGTGGATCTCAGGGAATTAACACAGGCAGTGCAATTATTAAAAGGAAAACGAAAGTAAAATGGGAAAATGATAAAATGAAAATTCTGCCGAATTTAAAAAGAATATTTCAAGATCCCGAATTGAGCGATTGACGGCTGATTTTAAGACTGGCGAATAAATTTATAAATTTCCACTTTTATGTTACGCCTTTTTTTTAACGTTACAATTTAAATCTACAGTTTCATACTCTTCTTTTCGGTCACGTTTGTTACAACTTAATTGTACATATGAAAAATTACTTTCGATTCTTACGTAGAAAATGAGTACCTACATAAAACTATCGCCTACAAGTTCCAAGCTGAATATAGACGCAGGTGAAACTTCTCAATTATGAAATTATAACAAACCTTTTAAAAGAAATTCGCAAGATTTAGTTTGATTTTGATTCATTCCAATGCGGTATGAATAATTTAATTTCGGTCAAAATTTGTCCAATTCTTATGGAGATGTTTTTTTTTTTTTTTTTTTTAAATAATTTTCAAGTCCCACAAGGCAAATTGCCCGTCTGTGGGTTTCCAACATAATTTGATTGTTTATTCATAAATATACATCTTAAAGCTAATATATTATATCCATCTTTTTTCTTTTTTTTTAAATGGTATCCGCCTTTAAACTACGTCTAATTTTTAGACTAATACATTTATACCCACCACGCATCCTTAAACAACATTTACACGCAAGCCAAAATAAATACAGCTAAAAGAAGGAGCCACCATTCATTAGAACCTTACAACTTTCCCCATTAGTTCCCCGTCTTATCACCTTTCCTCCGTCTACTCATTTCTCATTCTTTGCACCAAGCTAGCAACCAAGATTCAAAGGTATGAGCACACAAAAGTGTGAGACAACCGAGAGTACCAAATATGTAAAAGATAACCTTAATTCTGTAAATTGTAATTTAAAGGGAAAAAACCTCCTGCATGCGCTATTGTGGTGAGAATTATGTGTCAAATCATTTTTTAGGCTGGGAAACGTGAGAAATCAGAAAAAAATAAATATAAAAAACTGAAATATTAAAAAAAAAACTTTGAAAAAAAATTTAAATAATCAAATGTTACCCGCTTGTTAACATTCAATAAATTTACAACCGCAAACGGCTAATAAAACTTCGGAATTTCAACAGTTACAACGCAGTTCTTGTTCTGAAGTTGTTTTAAGTTGTTAAACAGAAACTACAACGACCGCAAGGTCGAAATAGATTAGCCGCATAATTCTTCTTCAGTGAAATCAAAAATCTCTTTTCACGTTACATCAACGAAGTTGAAGTTGCTTAACAGTATTATAAAAACGATCGTGTCGAGTTTAATAAGCTGCAAATGATATTCGTATTTAAACCTGTCACCTAGAACACAAAAACAGTGTTTTGAACCACATCCCTGAGGAGGAATGTGCTCGAAATAATATCGATATTTTATTAACATCAGGAACTTACTTCGAATATCTATTATACATATATCAGCCTCTTTGGATATGACTGTCATTTCACACATCATTCTGATGGTACCGCTCACGTGGGTCTGAAATAATCATTAAAAATAATATAGATTCGAAAATATTAACACAATTATTTACAAGCAACTAGCGCGTCGTTCTAGATAGAGAATAAAACGTAACTATTCATCGCCCTCCGAGGTATAATAATATAGATGGAATTAAAAAACCTTTTAAAACTCTCAATAATGCATATATAGTCGCAGATGATTTTGAGCGCATAAAATATTTCTTAAATATCAAGAAATTTCCAATTTATGAAAATAGATGCGTAAACTCGAATATATCGGTTTACTGATCTATTAAAAATCCAGGACCCCTTAGGTTTTTTTATAACCAATTACGATTGTTGATGCGAACGCGGATAGTGCACTCACTCAATCATTTTTCAGTGTTGTGCTTACAAGTGCAGATTACAAAAACTTATGGAAATTACGTACACCGAAATTATGTGATAAATGTATACGAATTGAAATCAATTTCGAGAACAACCAGAATACAAGATAAATCCGAAAATTCTATTCAAAAAGTGCGATGGAATACTTTTTTTCTACTATCCTGAGGAAATAGAAAAAGGGATCGCGCTGAAAAGGAAATTAAAGAAGTCAAAACCTTTATAGTCGAAAATGCACTAAACCGACTAAACATGTTACGTAATTACTAACAAGCCTGAAGAACAAATCTTTCAGTGAAATTTTATGTAACTTATCGCTCTTGCGAGGACAGAGGAAGTATGAATTTATATTGAAAACGATATAATAGGGATTTATTATTATTATTAATCATTGAACACCTAAAAGGGTTCGTTTCCTCCATTCCGTTCTGTTTTTTTAGGATATCCTTTTTAGGTCCGAGTATGTTCGGCATCCCATATCTTTAATAATCTGTTTTATGTAATTATTCCTTGGTCTTCTTCGTCTTCTCTTATTCTCGGTTTTTCCTTCTATAATCAGTTTTAGTTTTTCGTCATGTCTTAATAGATATCCCCCAACATTTTTGATCTGCGCCTTTTTATTATGTTTATTAATTCCCATTTTTCACTAATCATGTTCATGACCTCTTAATTGTTCTTCTTATCTGTCCATTTTATCTTTAACATCTTTCTCCACAGCCACATCTCTGCCGCCATCAACCTCTTTTTATCGGCTTCATTTATTATCCGAGATTCGCACCTATACAGTAGTGTGCTCCATACATAAACCCTCTATTAGCCTCTTCCTTAGTTCTGTATCCACATTTTTATTGGCGAGTAATGCGTATTTTTGCAAAAATGCGTATTTGACTAGACTTATTCTGCGTCTAATTTCTTTTTCAGTTTTCCCATTTTCTGATACCATATTGCCCAAGTATCTTCTTTGGCTCGTTCAATTATTTTATTATTTAATAATATATTTTTCTTTTGTGGCATTGGTGTCCTTTTTCGCATATTACTATTTTAGTTTTTGTTTCGTTTATTTTCATGTTGTATTCTTCTAGATGTACCTGCGTTTCTGTCAGTGCTTCTTGAAATTCTTCTTCAAACTTAGCAATAATGACAATGTCATCTGCGAATATTATCATTCGTAAGTTTTCACCTTGTATTTGTACTCCGATTTGCTTATTCAGGAGGCTGTTTTTTTATTAAGTTAATTGCTTTTTATATATATATATATATATTGAATAACGCTGGTGACATAACACAGCCTTGCCTTACCCCTTTAGCTATTCTTATTTCTTCTCTGCTTTTTCCTACCATAAATTCTGCTGTTTGGTTTCTGTCAATTGTTTTGATTGCTGGTATTTCTGCTTCCGGTATATCAATTTCTCGCAGAATTTCGAACATCTTGTTCCACTTCACTCGGTCGAAGGCCTCTTCTAAATCCAAAAAGGCCAGCAATAGTCTGTCTTCCGATTCTAGCTGTTTTTCTATTATAAGCCGTAGTGCTAGTATTGTTTCTCTTGTCCCTTTTTGTTTTCGAAGTCCATATTGATCTGAATCAAGATTTTTGTTGATTTTCTCTTGTATTCTTTTTAGTGTACAATACGTGTCAGTATTTTTGAGGCATGCGACAGTAAATTTATTGTCCTGTAGTTTTCACATTCATCTACTCCTTTTTTCTTTGGAATCACCATCAATCTGCCTTTTTTGAAATCTGTCGGTGCTTTCCGGCTCTTTATTATGTGGTTAAACAACTCTTTCAGTTTTTCCTTTAGTATTATTAATTCAATTGGAATTTCATCTATGTTTGTATTATGTAAAATTAATTTATGAATGCTCTTCTAAATCGGCTTGACATTCTTAAATGCCGCACTTCTGCTTTTTCAGGGTTAATTAATAATTTGTTTTAATGTGCCGATTTGCATACATTATTGAGAAATGTTTGTAACAATTTTTCAGCAGCACTTTCTATGTTAGAGTGTTCAATAACTAGCGCGATATTATTATTATTATTAGCCTTAGTGATGTAACGTTACACAATATACATTGAAGAGTAAATAAACTATTGTATAATTTAATTTAGCCCTGAAAACGGGCAAATGTCTCCCTCAACCGAGCCCACTCTAGTCTGTCATAAGCCACCTTTTAACATTTTAGCGAAACTATCCCCCACCTGTTCTCCGGTCTTCCTCTTTTTCTCTTCGCGTATATTGTTCAATCTGTTATTTTTTTAGTCCATCTTGTGCAATCCATTCTTGCAATATGTCCTGCCCAATCCCATATTTTCCTTCTTATTGCCAATGCGAAATTGTCTTTAACTTTTAATTTGTTTTTGATTTTTTTTTGAGTTTATTTTGTCTCTTAATTCAACTCCAATCATAGATCTTTCCAATGCGTTTTGACATATTATAATCTGCATAAACATATACTTTAGAGTTATATCGCTAAAGCAAATTCGTATATATCAAAAAAAGTATTGGTGCAAATACTGTCCCTTGTCCAACTCCGTAATTCATTATTTCTTTTCTAATATGTTCATTTGCGATCATTACTAAAAATTCTATTCCCCTTATGCAACTCCAAAACCATTTTAAGTACCTCCCTTTTACACCCATTTTGCTCATGTCCTCAATTAGTATTTTTTAGTCCACTAAGTCGAAAACATTAGAGAGGTTTTAAAAAACTAACAGAAATTGTTTACCCACTGCTATACCTTTATTAATATCTGATATTAATGTTCTACTTAGTAGTAATATCGTCGATTTTCCCTCTTTAAAACTAAATTGATTATTATTTATCAGCTTATTTCCGTTCAGATAATTTTTCAAATATTTTCCCCCATACTGCTCAAATCACGATAGCATGACGGCCGAGAAATGGTGCTTAGGTAAAGGTAATGAATTGAAGCGGGAGGTGATAAAATTTGCCGAAACACATGATTTCGAAATATGCAACACCCGGTTAGAACCCCGGAAGATTATATGATCAGTTCTGGGAATCAATTTAGAAATCAAATGGATTTTATAATGGTGAATACATGTAAAAATGCCGCGATAAATTGTCATACTTATCTAGAGGTTCATTGCAACTCTGTTCGTAAGTTATTGGCCGGTAGATGTCGTATTTAGCTGAAAACCCGTAAAACGTCAATCTGCAAGTTCCCAAAAACTGCAAAGTGAAATCAGGATTAGATAATGAAGGCGGAAGACGCCGAAAGAATCAGCGCACACAACAAGAACATACAGGGGGGGGGGGGAGCACTGAAGAAGAATGGTAGAAGCGTAAAGGAGTGATCACCGCAACGAAGAAAGCTGCGACAAAAAAAAAGAAAAAAAGGAAAAGCGAACAATGAATAACTCAAGAAATAATCGATCTAACGGAGGAAAGGAGGAAAGTTAAAAATAAGCGGGACAAGAATTTAAGGGAACAAGCAAATTGGAAATCGAGAAATGCATAGAAGCCGAAACAGAAGTCCTAAAAGTGCAGAGAAATCGAAGAATTACGGAAGAGACATACACGAGAGAGATGCATTTGTAAATCCTCTACAACTGCACATGGCAATTTACAATCAGTAGTTAAAGTATGGTAATGGTTTAGAAAATGACGAATTAGCACTAATGAAAAGAAGTGTGTCTATTCGCTGTAAAAGGAAACTTCAGCTTTGTGAATAAAATTAAAAATAAGGGAGGGGGGTGCAAGATCTCGCATACCACCTAGATAAATTCACACTAGGAAATGATATTATTATTAAAAATTACATGAACCGAATACTTGAAAAATTTTTTGGCTTCTTAACGGAAAATCAAAAATTTCCAAGTAAAACAAGTTTTTGTTGTCTAATCAGATAAACCGTTGTGCGTGGAGTATGCTAGATGTGAATTGTACACGAAAAAAAAAGGAAATAAAACAGAAAAAAAATCGTTATTACGCAGATGCAGTACTTGACAAGAATAATTCGCTTCCGGCTCGCACCATTATTCAGCACCCTTTCATATATACGCCATATATGTATATGAAATTATCACTGATAATAAAAATATGAGAAAATAAACGCACCGATTTACTAGGGGGGTTGTTGTTGCCCAGCGTGTGTTCACTACCAAGAAGACCGAATTCCATGGATCGTCGGCCTCAATACATTAAGATGTGTAATCATAACCGATTCAATTTTTTTTTTGTTTACCCAACACCAACGCTAACGTACCAGAGGACAAAGAAACAAAGTTATCCCACACAACCTGAGACTAGGCAACACCTTTTTTTTTTTTTTTTTTTGTGGGCGCGCCAGCGGCATTGGCACAACAACAGGAAAAACTAAACTAAAAAACTAAATATTTAGGCGGCCCGAAATGGATGCAACAAATGACAGCAGTGCAGGCACCACAGAAGATGAAGGAAAGGAGAGGATAAAGGATTATAGGGAGTAGGGCTAATGTCAAGAACTGGCCGCATAAAAAGGGGAACGTTCATTACGAAGAGCAGAACACTGGAAGAAAATGTGATCAGCATCACATGTACAAGGAGGATCACAATCGTGAAGAGAACAATAAGGAGATGGCGACAGAGCAAATCGAAAGCGGGGGGAGGAGAGGAGAGAATGATTGATCTGGAGACGAATTAGGGAGACAATAGAAGAGCGACGACTGAAAGGAATAGAATGAAACCAAGACAGGGAACGAGGAATCGGCTGAATAAAACGGTAATACGAATGACGATTAGAAAATAGGGAGGGATAAATATCCTGCCAAAGTCTGGCGTGATTGGAGGTGGATAAGGAAAGGATATCTGAAGAAGGGAAATGGTTGAGGAATGAACCAAGGCAACCAGCAGAACGAGCCAAAGAATCGGCTGCGTCATTGCCATCAATTCCGGAATGACTGGGGACCCATAAAAAATCAATAAGAATAGAGGGAGATGACTGCAGAGTGGAGGTAAGAGAACGAATTGAGAGAATAATACTATCAGAGGAATGTGAAGGAG
Source organism: Icerya purchasi (assembly GCA_039619475.1). Classification (NCBI taxonomy): domain Eukaryota; kingdom Metazoa; phylum Arthropoda; class Insecta; order Hemiptera; family Monophlebidae; genus Icerya; species Icerya purchasi. Next base: position 354,823,548 of record CM077115.1, read on the forward strand.
GAGAAGATATGGCTTGAACGATGTCTTTAGAGTCCGATATTAGGAGGAATTAGGAAAGATCGCTTAAAAAGGAAATAAAACAGATAGTCTGAAAGATGGCGATCGACTCGGCAGAAAAAATAGAGCAGAAGGAAGAAAGCGGGAAGGACTCAGAACGCCGAAGCGACGGAGCAGTAAACGCACCACCCACGCCGTCCTCGCTCCTGGAACCATCAGTAAAGATCAATACATGAGCAGGAAAAGAGGTATTCAACAAATGAAGAAATTCATTGTTGACTGCACCGTGAGAAGAGGAATTGGCTCGAAGTGGGAGAAAGGAAAATTTGATAGGCTGCCACAGGCTATTGAAGTCATGAGAGAAGTACAGGAGAGTGTTGTGGGAAAGGGATAAAAGGAGAAAAATTAGAAAGACGGGTAGCAATGAGCGACAGGGTTGTGATTTTATGAGGAGAAAAACGCCAGCGGTTTTTGATATACAAATAGGAAATAAGTTTGGACTAGGAGATGGGAAGCTGTTTAATTATGAAGCGATACCCAAGCTGAGAACGGCGATTAAACAGTGTGGTTGGGTAACCGACTCTGATAGAACTGAGGGAATGGGGGAGAAAGAATTAAAGATATGGAGAAGGAAAAGCAGCGCGGCAGGAGAGAGATTTTTAAGAATAAGGAACGAGAAACCGTCCCGGCCAGGAGCAAACGGGGTGGATTTATTAAGAATGGATGCAATCTCGTCTTAACGGAAAGGAGAAGACAGGAAGTGAGATTCAGATTCAACAGGAAGAGAAGGAAGAACAGTTTCTTCAAATGAGGGGTCGCAATAGAATCCAAGAAGGACTCCAGCTGGGGTTTGGAAGGGTGGGAGTAGCGAGGGCGCTCAGAAAAGGGTGATCTAAATGCCTTAGACATTTTCCAGATCTGCAAGAAGGGCGTATCTTTGGAGAAGGAGGAACAAAAAGACTTCCAAGAATTCTTTTTGGCGGACTTAAATGGCAACACCTTAATAACTCATTCTTTCATCGTGAAAATCTGTCCGTTTGCAGCACCGTTGTTTCGTTTCCCTTACAGTTTCTCACAATCCCGCTATCAATTTTCTATCATAATATTCCCTCTCCTTTTTACCATCACGTTTGATAAAAATGATTTTAAACGCATCTCTTGTCTCCTAATATAATTTACCTCATGCTTTTGGCTATGCAGTTAGTGTATACGGTACGGCAAAAAAAAAAAAAAAGTACTGAAATTTGATCAATCGCAATCCCGACGGTTCAGTAAAATTAGTTCATCGCCGCAAAAAAAAAAAAAAAAAAGATTCACAGCGTGAATATATTTATTACATCGTTCCTTTTTTCATGATCGGAAATAATACTATTTCGCTTTCCCTCAGTCATTTCCGGACCATCCGCTCCAGAACTGGGTATAGTGTTTTTCGAGGCTCATGACATGCCTGTTGCAACACTACTAACACTCGTATTATTATTATTTGTCGTGTGTTAACGTGAATTTTTTTTTTTCCGGTACCCACATTCAAACCGTGTTAATGGCTTTGTTCTTCGTTCCCGTTTTTGTTGTAAAAATTTCGCGTAATAAATCACATTTAATTACCCCAGAACTCGAACTGTAATTAACATATTCGGCCGTAAATAAAACTGACGTCTAAGAACATTTGTTTACCAAACGAAATGTGCCAAGTGAAACGAAGTGTTGAAATAATATGAAAATAATCACATTTAAAAGTGCACCGATAATAAATGTGCTGTGTGCACCGTGTTTCTTCGATCGCGCACTTGTGACATCCTGGAAAAACATTGCTACAGTTTCAGCTGTAAAACTAGAAGTAGAGGGAACGAAGGAGTTTTGTCATCCTGCAGTTAACTAAATAAAAAATTAACCTGTAAACTCTGATAAAACAGAATTAATATCAGTTCTTTTTGACCTCACGCCGACAATTTCATTATTTGTAGAATTAATCAGGTGTACTGATGGAGGATTTTTAAAAATTCCTAACAAAGTCTTCTTCGCGCAATATTACTGTAAGACATCGATCTGCAGGATCGCGCTTGAGACTGATATTTTGCAAATATTTGACGTAACAGGGGACAAGTGCATTCCAAGTGGGTACACACCGCGCGGGCGTCTCACAAGATGAAGATACTGATTCGGGAGGAGGCGGCGATGATGTTTTTCGCTCCACTTACGAGATCTTTTACCAGCTCCTTCCTCTTCTAATTACTTCCGGCTGTTGATGAGGCAGCTCTCCTGAAAAGTCGTTTTATTGCTGCTGCTATTCTACGGAAATTTAACATCGATGCATATTATTGAGGATTTAAGTTCGGCTTTTTTTTTGTTGAAAAAACACGATATGCCGATGTTAAAAAATATTCGCTAGTCCGACGACAGTGCAAAAGAACCGTACTTAGAAAATCAGGTTTTTGCTGGAAATTACAAACACGTTTGCGTTTTTACCTGGTAGCAGCGGTATCAACGCGCGCGGTGAAGGTCGGAGAGGAACCAGCAGAAATTAGTTAATCAAAAATACAATCAGTGTAGCAGGACGGTTTTCGGCTAAAATTTAAGACTTGTAATTATTCGGAGATGCCTGCAGAGATGCCTGACGAAAAGCTGTTGTCCACAGTACAACTGTGGTATAGAGATTTTTTTTTTGGTTTTTCCACCTTACCAAGATCAATCCGTAATCCGAAAAATTTTACTCTTTGTCAAGTTGAACTGCGATATTTTTCAATATTAAAAGACCGTATCATTAAATTGATTATTTTCAATATAAATTTTTCTTCCTTAGGTAAACTATTTCTCTTTGCAATGTTTTGCGAATTTTTTTTTTTTTTTTTTTCTGTGAGGCGCCAGCGGCATTGATAAGCTGGAAAAGCTAAGCTAACAAAATAAATAACTATGTGGTCCAAAATGGACGCGACAAAGGACAGCAGTGCAGGCACCACAGAAGATGAAGGAAAGGAGAGAATAGGGAGACCTCATATCAAGAGCTGGCCGTATAAAAGAGAGCGTTCATTAAGAAGAGCAGGACACTCGCAGGAAATTTTTTTCCCCTACTATATTATACACTGTTTTTCGTTTGTTTCAAAGCACATGCATGCGTGTTTTTTTGTTTTATAAACTTTAATTGTAAAAAAAGCACCATTAGCAGGATACATTACACCATTTTTGTATCATTATTTTTTTCTTTTAAATAATTATTATTTTAATTAATCTGGGAAAGGAAAAGTGCTTTTTCGCTAAATTCAAAAGGTATAGATGTTTATAAAATCAAAATTTTACATGCAAACGTGTTACTCTTCTATATATGTACAGATAATATAAATATAAATGTGAATATATTCAGTCATTCTCTCCCTTCCTTCTCCTTCGGTTATTCTAGTTCTTGATTCCTTCCTGTCAGCTACCTCTGATCGTGTAAGGATCTGAGTCTGTCGTACCCCTCTGTTCAACTGTTCTTGGGCCGACGAACCGATTGAAAAAAAAAAATGTAAATATAAATAAATATATATGTATATATAAAATACCGCCCTTCGGGACTGGAGAGAGAGCTAGCTCCTTGATCGCCAATCCTTTTTCTTTTAAAATTCTATTAGAAAAACGTCATTCCTACTTGTCTTTTATTTAAAAAAAATCTTATCAACTGTACAAGGCAACATTCAAAGTAACGAGACATAATCACGAAACAAGAAATGTAGCGTACCCCTCGAGCTAAGAATGACATAGTCATTGATACATATATCGAACGTTATGCATAATTACAAAACCCGCGGAACGTGCACAAACTTATCCATATTTACAATGAAGTTCGCACATAATTTTCCGATTATTTAAGACTATACGCTCTAATAATGAGATACACCTTCCTGTTGTATACACGAAGTTGGCTGCCGAAGCTGACAATAATATAATAATAAACGGTACACGACTGTACACACACACTGTATGAATAAATATGTATATTGCCCATATACAATGATTGTACATATATATATATATAAAATTTATAACTTAATTCTTAGGCCGGCTCTCATTAGAAAAAATGTCTCAATTTTATGTAACGTTTGTTATATTTTGGTTTTTATCCATTTCCAAAAAGAAAGAGGTTATAAGTTCGAGTTAAAGCATTCTCACTTACAGAAGTAGAGCAAGAAATTCGGCGTTTACCAGCCAACAAAGCTGCAGGCTGTGATGATATAACCAATGATATACTAAAACACCTAAACAGAAGTGTTCTTATTCAAATCCTTCACCTGTATAACGCTGTAATTCGCACTTCTTACTTCCCTGAAGCTTGGAAGAGGTCAGTGGTAATTATGGTTCTGAAACCTAACAAACCAGCTAATAAAGTTTCGTCGTATAGACCCATAAGTCTCCTGTGCTCAATGGCAAAAATTTTAGAATCACTTATTTTGCGGAGAATGCAGATAACGATACAAGAATCAAAATTAATTCCTACTCATCAATTCGGATTCAGGAAGCGTCACTCCACTATCCACCAGTGTCATCGGGTGGTTGATGCGATTTCTTCTTGCTTTCAAACTGGTCGTTACTGTGCAGCTGTTTTCCTTGACGTGAGTCAGGCCTTCGATAAGGTCTGGCATCAAGGACTACTATTCAAGATTAAAAAATCGTTTCCAGCGAAAATTTTCACTCTCTTAGCTTCATACCTTGAAGCTAGGACTTTCCGAATACGTCACAAATCCGAATACTCTGATTGGTACCCGATATTAGCCTCTGTACCACAGGGCAGTGTGCTTGGTCCAGTATTGTACTCCATCTTCACTGCGGATATTCCAACAACAGCGTATTCATCAGTCTTCACATATGCGGACGACATGCTTCTTATGGCTGCGGATAGGAGACCGGAAATTGCTGCCCAGTTAATACAACAGCACCTTAAGGTATTAGGAAGATAGTGCACAAAGTGGAAAATAAAAATTAATTCAACAAAATCAGCCAGTATAACTTTCTCTCTACGCAAAGGAGTGTGTCCACCAGTTCTATATGAACTTGAACCAATTCCACAGTTAAATTCAATTAAATACTTGGGCATAATCTTAGACAGAAAGCTCACTTGGCTACCGCATATATTGCATTTACGTAAAAACCTCGATGCATGTACAAGAGCCTTATACTACTTAATTGGAAGAAAATCTAACTTATCTTTGGAAAACAAAGTCCTAATATATAATACAATTCTGGCCTCAAAGTGGAAATACGGAATCGAACTGTGGGGTACTTCCGCAAAAACTAACTGTAAACGTATTCAACAATTCCAGTCGAAAACATTGAGGTCAATGTGTAATGCTCCATATTACGTAAGCAATGAACAAATACATCATGACTTGAACGTGAAAACAGTAGCAGAAATTTATCAACAAAATTATCAAAACTTTTATCAGGCGTTACAGATGCATGAAAACCCGTTAATTCGAAGAATGTTCACAACAACGCTACCGGACAGACCGCGCAGAAGGCTAGGAAGGAGGTTGTGCCGTGATATCCTCAGTATATCAGTAACCTGAACAACTTAGCACACAGCTGACTGCTCAAAGGAGCTACTGCTGAATAACTTATAAATTCCTGTTAATAGGCTCCCGCACATGTGCTAATTGTTAATACATTACAGGTGCACATTGGAAAAAAAAAAAAAAAAAAAAAAAAAAGTTCGTCGCGTATGTTTATTTATTTTTTTTTTTTTGTTCGCGTATAACTCATATTTATATAGACCGATTTTACTGATTCTTTGTCCGCAATTCCCGTCTACGTTCGGTGGTGGTTTTCGTTTTTGGGAACATAATGAATACACTTCTTATTATTGTCCAAGTTGATGAATTAGAAGTCCCACCATAAAGAGAAGAAGGAGAAGCATGTAAAGATTATATCGCTAATTTAATAATACCATGGAAACGCAAAAAAAGTATTATTTAAATGTGTTGTAGTATATTCATTTATTTCGGCAGTTTAATAAACTTTATTATTTTTTTTTTTTTTATTATATAAAATTGGGACATTTTTCCGTTATAAAATCGAATGGGGGCCGGCCTAAGAATTACGTTGTAAATTTTGATCATTTTATAGAAAGTACACATATAGAAGAAAAAGAGACAGAAATGTAAACAAAAGATGTCTAGGGGCATCGAAGGGAAACCGTATGGAAAATGAGGTTGTGGCCGTGTACTTCTAAGATGGTCAGGTGAGATTCGAGAATTTACCGCGAAAAGCTTCAGTGAATGTTATATTCGCTTTTAAATAGATTCTTCAATGCGATTTTAATTCACTTCTAAACAGTATATTTCAATTTTTTCTCCCTATAAGATGCGCGTAGCACATTATAATTTCACAGTTTCTCAATTAAAATTAATTAATAATTTATTTATTTACGTTTCAGTTTATTTTACATTGTCCCTGTTTATTGTTCACATAAATTATTTTATCGAAATTTAACTATCAGTTTCGCATAAATTAAACTGGAGTGGCCAAATTGCTGCACCTGTCACGGGGAAAGATTCGCTATGCACTACGGAAATGGAACGAAAGGTGGATTAGAACTGATACAGCAAATAAATTGCACATTGTTAAACGAAGCACCATTTATCCTCTGAGAACGACGGCACAGGAAAATCGCATGTATGAAAAAGTACTTGCTCGGCTCAGAATCGGCCATACCCCGCTAACGCATGCGTATATCTTCGGAGATGGTGAACCTCCAGTTTGCGAACTCTGTGAGGAAGCCAGGACTGTTCATCACCTATTACTAAAATGTAAGAAGTATGAAAATTGTAGAGTGCAGAGCGATATACCTACGGAACATTTGGAGGATGTTCTCCGAGACGATATACCTACAACTCGTAAACTACACACGTACCTTATTTATACGGATTTAATGCATTATCTTTAATTAATTTAAATTAAGTGGCCATAGCCGAAAGACAATAAGTCCGGCTGTTAAATAAATAAAAAAAAACAAAAAAACAAAAAAAAAACAAACTTTTTATTTTTACCATTCCAAAGAAAAATTGGCTTTTTAATTTTTGTTTGTATGATAGTGCGCGCGAGTGTATGTCAAGACATTTTTCTACTTCAGAGAAGTAGTCCGGGAAAAAATTTCACTATTTATATTTATACCTGTTTTTTTGCTGTTGTTTTTCATTATTAAGTTCCTAATCGTTTTTCTATTTAACCCTTTCCATGATTTCTGTAGTTGCTAGGTCAAAGCCGCTGGCGCGCCCAAAAGATAATATATAAAATAATATTATTATTTTACACTTAAAAAAAAACAAAAAAAATACTTTTACACATGAGATAACATTTGCTTTGGTAGTCTCTCTTTGTAATATTATTTTTTTTTTTTGGGCTTGGCCGACTAAGGGCAGCTACCCAGGACAATTGGACTAGATTAGAGATTAAACTTTAATCCGGTCAGAAATCGATGACAGAAAAGAGACAAGAATAGGAACCACATTGGATGACGGCAAAGCTAAGATATAGGAAGCACTATATGGAGTAGGAAAATTCAGCTTTAATAATTAAACGTACACGATATTACGTTCGGAGGAAAGACTGCAACATTCAAACAGCACGTGGTCAGAATCACAAACGAAGCAACAGTTACCACAGTGCAAAGGACAATAAGGGGATGGGAAAAGAGCAAAACGTATATCCATGGGGATGGAAGCAAAGTATGCTTGAACCACAGACGACAGGTAGCAATAATGAAAAAACGTTTAAAAGTAGGAAAATGATAGAACCAAGAACAAGAAGGGGGTCTAGGCTGAATAGTAAAATGAGTTAGGATTGGAAAAGGAGCGAGGATACACATCCGATCAAAGTCTGACATGCATTCTTTTGGAGAGAGGAGGTATGTTGTGACCAGGAATCTTTTTAACAAAATGTGGGAGTGTAACGCTGAGCGTGCTAAAGAATCCACTGTCTCGTTACCATCAATACCCACATGACACTTGGGACCCAAAGAAGGTCGATGGAAATGGAATGGGAAAAGGAAAGACTATCGATGAGAGAACGTACACGGAAAACAATAAAGTCGAGGGAATATGAGGGAAAGGTAGAGGATATAGCTTGAAGAGCACTTTGAGTCCGAAATGATCAGGTATCTATCAGAGGAACGAGTTGAAGAAATAAATATAACGGCTCGAAGAATGGCATAAAGTTCTGCGGAGAAGATGGAGCAAAAAGCCGGGAGCCTGAAGGATTGAGCGGAATTATTGGCTGGAAAGAAAAAGGAAGCAGCTACTCTTCCTGAACTCTTGGAACCATCTGTAATATTATAAATAATGGAAACTAGAATGACCGAATCAAAGGTGACCGGAAAAATTATAAGAAATCTAAAATAGCTGATAAGTTGTGTTCAAAAAAAATAAATAAGTACTTATTTTAGCGAGGCAATGCAACTGCTCCGTGACTTATTGAAATTAAATGTCGTCAACTAACTGATTGTAACTTTATAATTGAATCTTGCTGGGTTCCTGGCCGTTACAGTGTCGAGGGAAGTAGGCAGATCGCTCTGTGACTAGGGTTTCCACTTCTCCCGGAATTCCGGGAGTCTCCTGGAATTGAATCCTGACGATTAAAATCTCCCGGCTCCTGGAAGGAATTTAAAATATACCAAATTCTCCCGCAATTTCAAGCTGCTCGAAAATACCGATATGCGCTGCCGAAACGGCTGAAAGCGGGGAAAATCATACGTTTACGCTTGAAATACGCCGAAAAATAACTAATAGAAGAAAGAACAAGTATTTTTGTAGTTCCGTATAAGATTTTTTAAAAAAATTGAATGAAACGGACAAGGCTAATGTTTTACAAAGAGGCCGACTGTTTCTTTGAAAGATGTTTTTTAGATTACCTGAGTATAAATGAAAAATTCAGAGTACGGTAAATTAAGCACATATTTTCGATGAAAAACCCCCGACTACATCATTAGACGGTTTGAGAGATTTAGCCATTAATTTAAAGATCACTTTCGATGAAAATAAACTTTACGAAGATTTCTACATTTTGAGGGAGGTTCAAGACAGCATTGTTATAAATCAAATGAAAGAGTGGATTTGAGATTTTTCCTAAACAGTCGAAGATGGAGCTGGGAAGACATGTTGAGTAGAGAACAGTTTCATTGGTTTTGTCCGTATCCGCATCAAACGCAGCCTGCTGCGAGTGTGTGTTATATGGACAAAGGAAAGAAACCGTTTAAATAGGCAGAAATCCAGACGTTCTTCAATTTTAAAATGGACGACTGCGAAGAATTTTTCAAATTTTCCCATTTCCAGACCAGATATTTTGAAATCTGTACGTTCCTATGTAAAATATAAGCTCGGAATAAAATGGTTATGAAAATCGACATTTTTTTTTTGATCTGCGACTGTAGATGCTATACCGCAGTCCCTTTTTATATAGATGTAACATCTAAATGTAAAACTGGCGCGCTAAAACGATTGCTCACTTTAAAATCGACATATGGCGACACCATGACGCAGACTCACCGAAGCTGTGGTTTTGTAATATTTCGCAGAAATAACTCCTACAGAGCTATATTCAAACCAGCAGTCCTACTATACTGATGGTACGAAATCGTTTCCTGGTTTCGAATCATCCTCTACTGCTTGTTCCTTTTATTCTGATGACCCCCGTTCTTGATGCCGAATTTTACGGTATACTCTAGCCCTTGAATCTATAGTTCAATCTCTTCCGCCCAGCAGTCGCATTTTGTTTGTATTTGATTCAGCTTTGGATAACCTTTCGCAACAAACCCCATTTAATTGTAAGTAAAGCAAGTTCCACGCCGAAGTTAAGGCTATAACTGCTTTAATCTCTAATCCTAAAGCTGATATTATTCTCCTATCAGATTAGTTTCCTGTGGTTACCGGGCCACACTGAACTCATGGGTAAATCGTTAAATGGCATTGGTGCTTAATCAGCTCTGGTGTGCCCAATGCCCTGTTCTCCCCTCCCCCTTCGCTGGTATAAAAAAGTTTACAAAAATGTTTGTGCAATCCCGACGGAAGCATGACTGACTCTCTCTAGAAACCGGCTTTTCAGCGAGATAAAACACGGTACTGACCCCTGGTTCCCTCCTTCTGACTTTCCTAGAACCCATTTTGTTCCTATGACCGCATCGGACATACTTCTCTGACACGCAATCATCTTTTACTTAATTACGAGCCTATTGTTGAATAATGCCCCTGGAACTGTTCCCTCCATAAAACACCTTCTCCTGGAGTGCCCTTTTTTTGCTCTTCCGTGTTCTAATTTTCGCATAGTGTCTTTGCAGTCATCTCCCTGCAAACTTGTCCTTGAATATCTCAGACACTATCTAAATCCTCTATACAACAACCGGTTTGTTCTGCGTCGTTTAGGAATCCTACCGTGATAGTGTCGTAATAGCCTCGATGATCGCTGTACACAGCATTTAAAAAAAAAAATAAATAAAAAAAAACTATAGCTGAATGACAAGTTTGTTATCGTTAACTTGGAGATTCTGAGTTGGTTAAAAACGATCTAAATTTAATTTCACGGACGTAAGTATCTCCAAAACGCCCGGGGGAACTCAGTCTCCCGGCAGGTATATTATCGGTTCCTATGAAGTTAGTTATCCTTTCACGATGCGAAAGTCGCGGTAAATTTATCTTTCTACAAATACGCGCGGAATTATTAAGAGAATTAATCTCTTACGTCTAGTTTTTGTTTTGGGTAATAACGAGTTATTTTCCCTTGCGTCTAAATAGGATATCACGTACAGTTTTCTTTTATTCTCCTTTTCATTTTTCTCTATTGTTTCGTGTCCTTTTTTTTTTTCTTCTTTTATAGTGACATGAAATCGCTATTGTTTTATAAAAAGAAAAAACAGCTATTTAAGTGTATACTAATTAGCCAACTTGGCTTTCGTTCCTTAGCCATAAAAAAAAAAAAAAAAAAAAAAAAAAAAAAAATATCTTAATTACTGTACTTTAATCTTAACTGCTGTATCTGTGTATATAGTTCAGTGGCGAATCCTGATTTTTTCCCCGGCATGAAAAGTTGAAACGGAATTAACTCAACGCACAATCGCGCTCACTACAGTATAAAACCGAGTTAAGAAGCCGCCTTTTTTTTTAGACGGTTTCAAAAAATAAAAAACTAAATTTATGTAAAATTGGTATTTGCAATTATTTCAATTTACGTGAATAACCTAAGAAGGAATAATGCAAAATGAATGTAAAACGTAAATTAATTAATTAATTAATAAAAAATGATTATAAATTAAAAATAATTCACGCAAACGACAAATAGGAATAAACTCAAAAGTAAATAAATAAGTGAAAAGGATTATCGATTAAGAACCGTGAACTTACATACAACGCCTCCGTCTTATGACGAGAAAAAATTTAAATATGTATATCATTTAGAAGAGAATTAAAATCGTATTAAAGAATCGATTTAAAAGCGAATAGGTCCGGTCACATTAATAAATACCGATCTAATAATTAATCATTAGTCTGCACTAGCGCTTCCGTATCGCTTTTTATTTTGACAGATTTTCGTTAGATTTCGCCGAACCTATGTATTAATTAGACGTGCGAATTTCACTATAATAATAGCGGTAATTCGCAGTTTCATAATGAACATTGTCTACCGTTTACAGTGTGTGTGTGTGTAGTTCGCTCAAAGTGTGACGAAGTAATTTTGTTCTCTAACCCGTTTCGATCTGTGTTTGCTTATGCATGCTGTTATCTATGTTTCTCCATACGTTCCGAACGACTCGCTAATATCGGAAAAGTACTCGCAGTGCACCGCGAACAAAACAAGAAAAACTAAAAGATCATCAAACATCGGAATAGTACTTGGCAACTGACGTCTTAAGCATTTTTCTTCGTATCAACTTCTCAACTGGAAAGCTAAAAACTGTCTCTTTAGCCGAGTTAATCTCTGCCGCTATAGAGAAGTACTGGCAACTTTATTTTTTAATTTGGTATTTCGCCGCATGATTAAAAGTATCGCGGAGCATTCGCCGCTGATTTAACGCGTATTTCATTAAATTTCGCTTAATTATAAACATCGTCTCACGTAGATGCGGCAGAATTATACTTTGTGTATCATTCTTATATTTGTTTGTTTTTTTTAATTTTTCTGTACTTTTACATTTCTTACGTTATAACAACTATTTTTTTTTTTTTTTTTTTTTTTTTTGGCCCGAACATTTAACTGAATCATGCGTCAGAAGATTTATAATTGGGAATTTACAATCGTAATTTTAAATTATTTTACGTAAAATTCACGTAGAAAAAAGGCATAAACCTATTGAAATTTCAATAACTACTGCAGTGTATATTACGAACCGCTTGCACGTGTCTGTTTTCGGCTGGATTAAAAAACCATCCTTTATTAGTGATTGTCCGCGTGCAAATTCCTCAGAACGCAGGGGTTTCAATTCGGCATTTTGTTGAGGTTCCTTATATGTATATTTTCGAGAAAATGTATTATTCGCGCGCATTCAAAATCCGTTTATAAAAGAAAAACGTAGTTAATAATCGCAATTGTGTATATTAGCTCATGGGAATTCACTTACGTAGCAGCGTCAACGTGCGGGGGGGTAGCATTCAATTATGTTAAAAAATGAGAAAGAAAAAGACGATATTTCAAAGTTGTCCATTCGCTTCAGTATGTGTCAGATGCGACGATGCTCGTTGGAAAAATTTGAAAGAAATCTTGTCAATTTTTTCTGTTTTTTTTTTTTTTTTTTTTTCAAATTACTTCAACGTAACGTGACAGAGATCAGGAAAAAAATTGTGTGTTTGCTTACCATTCTAATGAGTTGAAGTGCGTGCAGTTGTGTGTATGGGCACGAGCAATTGTTTCACCTTGCTTGTCAAACGGAGAATAGAACGAACACCGTTACCACCACCGCCCCCCCTTTCGACGCCGTTTCTTCAAGTAGCGTACAGCCATTTCGCTCTTGTACTCGGGGGCATTGCTCAGACGCGTGTATGTTTTTTTTTCCTTCTCTCTTTTTTTTTTCAGTTTCAGTTTCGGTTTCGGTTTTATTTTTTCGCTGCGTTTTTAAATGTGTACACACACATCATTCGAATCACGCCATATCTATAAATGTAGACATTTACCTATCCGCGCCGAGATTACGTCCGCGCTGAGTGGTGTATTTATTTATACGAGTACACGGAATAAGAGCTCTGTGCCTCGGCTCTGGCAGTTCTCCTTAACAAATGCCAAATAGCACCGATGCCAACTTCTCTGACAGTTGTTATTTTATATTAATTATATGGCCGGTTCGTGTTTTATTGTATTTTCTGTGATATTTCTATTTTTTGTTCGTAAAAAAAGGAACAAAACAGAAGAAAAAAATGAAACAAACTACAAAAAACCGCTACATATAATGTGCTATTTAATTATACAAATGCAGTTGAAGAGTTAAAAATGATATCCTCCGTTTAATTGCACGGCTACATTGCAAAGAGCATATAATTAGGTGAAATTTAAATTACAGTTACGATCGCGCTGTAATAAGCGGTTTAGGGCCGAAAAGTTCACTTTTGTCTTTGCCCGCGTCTTCTATTTAACTAGCTATTTAAGTGAGTCATTAAACTTGCCTCATCGTTTCTAGTCAAGGCCCTGTATGCGTGTCTTCTCGGAAGCGATTAAGGATTTTTAGTTGCTTTTAGGGAGCTGAAGAGAAATGTTCTCCTAATATCTTCATACTGTGGGCAAAATTATGAGAATCCGTTCGTTATGAAAAAAGGTAAAAACGATTTACATTAATATATTAATTTTTTTTGAAAAAAATAAACGTAATAACAAAAGACTTTAAACACATAAAAAGTGGATAAAAATCATAATTTAACGTTTTAACGGATTAGAAAAAAAATCATTTCTAATAAAAACCGTTTCGCGGGCAAGTTGCAACGATAGCTAATAATATTATTTTTACCTTGACACGAACCAACCTGTGGTCAAACGATTTCGGCACTGTTTCAGTTTAATTAAATTCGGATTTTATAAGTGTTACGTAGGTTTTTTTTTTTTTTTAATTAATTTTTCCTGCAATTCCATATGGAACTTTTGTAACTTAAGATAAAGTAGCAAAGTATAACAAATTATTTACCTAAGCTCGTGATTAACTAAGCCGCAATAGTAAATATCACAATTTTAAATAAATAAATAAATAATTAAATAAATAAATAAATAATTAAATAAATAAATAAATAAATAAATAATTAAATAAATAAATAAATAATTAAATAAATAAATAATTAAATAAATAAATAAATAAATAAATAAATAATTAAATAAATAAATAAATAAATAAATAAATAATTAAATAAATAAATAAAAAATTGAATAAATAAAGAGTTCGGATTTTACAACGCTCTAAATTGTGGCAAAGTTTGAAGCAAAACGATCATAATGGAAGATTAAGTGAATTTTTAAAAAATGCCTAAATTTTTTCCCTTAAGCTGTCGATATATAAATTCCCTTCTAGTTGGTATTTCTTTAAATATTCATGAACCTGTACAGATGTATTCGTTATATATACTTCTGCTGTGTATTCATTTGCTATAATTATCAGTACGATTGTTTTATTTTCTTTACGTTTACGCTGTTCTTATTATATTGGTTATAGATTTTTTTATCAGTATTATCATTATTATTATTATTAAAGTTTGATGTATTACACATTATTTCAAAATTATTTTTAAATTAAATGTAAACAGACTCTTTTTATAAAATATGTAAATATTGACGCTGAGACGCGTTAAGCCGATAGCTTCATGATCACAGCAAATGTAATCCAAGGGCGTCGCCGGCCGATGAGCCAAGATGGAAAGAGGATATTACAGGAAAAATAAAATTTATAATTTGTAGTAAAGGCTTAATATTTTATTAAACAAGAATAAAATCTTAATTAAAACATAATTTTCGTGGGTTTCTGGCAAATTGTTCTACTCTACTTTATTTATTATAAAAGTCAAATTGTCCACGATTACGCGCCTATGAATACTCATCATATTCAGCTGATTAAAAAGTTCCAAACTTCCAGGGGGGCAACGGCCTTCCCCTACCCCCTTGGCGATGCCCATAATGTAATCTGAAACTATCGGATTCGAAACGCGTCAGCGTCGATGTTTAAATATTTTATAAAAAATGTCTGTTTATGTTTAATTTACATTTTTTTTTCCCATTTCGTTATCCGAGTTGGATGTCGTTATTTGATGCAAGATACAACACGTCGCCATTTATACCGACCGTGTGCTAAATCTACGGTATGTTGTAAATTTAATCTGCATATTTTCTTGATCTGGTCGTTGTAGCGGTTCTTTGGTCTGCCTTTCTTCCTTTTCCCCTCGACCTTTCCCATCAAAATCGTTTTCTCCAGCCCATTCGCTCTTACCATATGACCGAAAAAGCCTAGCATACGTTTCCTGATGGATGTTAATAGCCGTCGGTTGGTTTCGATCTTAAGCTCTTTTAACACGTACTCGTTCGTCCTATGGCCCGTCCATGTGATTCTTAAGATTTTTCGGTACCCTTTCATTTCGAAAGCTGCGATCTTCGTTCCCATGGTTTCATTGATCGTCCATGTTTCCGATCCATAAGTCACTATAGAGAACACCAAAGTTTGCAGGAGTCGTAATTTTGTTAATTTAGAGATCTTATGATCTTTCTGTATACGATTAAGCTTTCCCATCTCGGTGCTCGCCAGTGCTATCCGTCTCTTTATTTCTTCGTCTGATCCTCCGGTTCTTGAAATGCAGGCACCCAAATAGATTAATTTATCTTGGGTTTGTATATCTTGTAGCATTTTTAACGGTTGTTGGATTTTGTTATCCTTATCAGTAACTAACATCGAACACTTTTGTTTGTTGAGTACTAAACCGGTCTCTTTTCCAACCGTTTCTATTCTTAATAACAATTCGTACATTTTCCTTTCCGTGCTGGCCAGTACTACCGTATCATTTGCAAATCTTATGTTGTGATTTTCTCACCTGCGAATGATATTCCCCCATGCCAGCCGTCCATTGTCTGTCTTATAATCCATTCTCCACAAATATTGAAGAGAATCGGTGATATACAACAGCTTTGGCGTACTCCCTTTTTTGCTGCAAACTCACTGGATTTATCGGTCTCCAGTTTTATATGTCCTTTGTTATTTACGTACAGTTGTTGTACGAGGTAAATTAGATGTTTTGGTGTACCCATTTCTAATAAAATCTGCCACACTTTTGGCCATTTAATGTTATCAAAAGCTTTATTATAGTCTAAAAAACAAAGCAGCCCCGGAATGTTATATTCATTAAGTTTCTCTATTATTTGTCTTACGTTTAATATCTGTTCTCGGGTGCCTTTACCCAGCATACAACTAGCTTGTTCTTTAGAAATTTGTGGAAGTAGACAATAATTGAGGCGATCTTGTATTATATATAATAATATTTTGCTAGCATGGTTAATCAGAGCGATTGTTCGATAATTTCCGCATTCTTCTCTCGATCCTTTTTTATGCAACGGCACATATCATTATCATTATCATTATCATTATCATTATCATTATCATTATCATTATCATTATCATTATCAATATCATCATCATTATTATTATTATTATTATTATTATTATTGAAATACCTACTGCCGTCTCAACATTTCGCACTATAGTATATCATTGTTGTTAGTTTTATACATTTTTCCAGTTGCAATCTAACGCAATGGTTGACTTACCGGAGGGCAGGACCTAATCTTCTTCGCGATCTAGTAACAAAAATTAACAAACAAATCCAACAAAAACCGTTTTGATTCTCTGTCTCATTCTAATATTATTACTATTAATCATGTTCCAACTTGGAACGATTTGAAAGTCACGATAGAAATTACCTGTAATTTATTTGAAACATACTCACAGTGATTCGTATCTAAATCCGACAAACTAGAAATGTTTTCAACTTCGAAAATTTGTATTTTAGTTGGAAATTTAAAAAGTAAAAATATGATTTTTTTTGTTTTTCCTATAAGGCACATAGGTGGAGGTCATTTATTTAAATATAGTAGTAAAATATAATAAATTAATATAAATAAAGTTATATGATTTAATGAATTGAAAGGTACTCTGTGTCCGTGCAATATATAAAAATATATAACATTTGTAACGTAATTTAATGGTTTTAAAATATAATATTTATAAGTTATCATATTACTGAGACAAGCGATTACAGGAAGAAATAACACATAATAAAAAATATAATCCAATGATTCAGGCTCATTTTGTTGCGAGACACTCTGGGTAGCTCTGCTCGATTAGCATCGGAGGAAGAAAAACCCTATTATTATCTGGTCGATTTAATTTCACAACAGTCGATCTAATTTTACAACCGTCGATCTAAATTTGAATCTGAAATTAAGTGTTTTGAAGCATCCGGTAGTAATTCGCCTTAAAAAATTTAAGGGTGGTGCTAATAGGAACAAGAAGGACAATGAAATTTTCACGCGGCAGTTTGCAAAAAAACGAACAAGATTGAAGAAGATATTTCGCCTATAGAAAGCACTTCGCCGTTAAAACTGCAAAATTAGCTTTTTAATTAATTCAACGTTCATTTTTTTTCAGATATTTTGCAATAGCGAAATTTATAATGAAAATTTTTAAAATTTTGTAATTGACGCGAATTTAGTTAGTTACAAATAATTGTAATATGCGCGTTTTTTATTTCATAAAGAAATTATTTATAAAAAAAAAAAAAAAAAAAGAAATACAAAAAACGGCGAATCGTTTTAAATTTTTGTGCTGTAAAAATTTTGTCACATCAAGTAGAAATTAATCTTACTTTTCGTCAGTTTTCCGCTTTGACTTTTTCTTTTTCAAATTCTCTGGGGCGGGGGCTAGCGAACAATACTGACTTTCTTTTTCCAGCATCCGTATTGATGTCCGACGATTGTGTTTCCGAAATTAGGTATTCGAAAATGAGCATAGTTCACATACTAGTCTACAATAGCGGAAATCGATCATCCATCACCGTTATTGCACTTGTTTCACGGCGCATCTGAAAAATACACGAATATACTCATTAATTCGTCTTTGTTGACATCGCTTATGCATTCATAATGGTTTTTTATTCGATGACACTTGTTTCTGCTACAGACCGGTAAAAATTCTCTTTCTTAAAATCTTCAAGAGATGCGTTATTAAATTCATGCGCTATACTCCGAAATCATAATAGACAGCTCCCCGTATTTACACAGATCCCAGTTTTCGAAAATTATTTAAAAACACTCCGAATAATCAGAATATAATAAAATTAAGGCAAATTTTAAATTCGAAAGCAAAAAATTCAAATTTTATCGAAACTCATCGAAACTTTTAATTTTATTTGTTCTTTTAAAAAAAAAAAAGAAGCTGTTACCGTTATTAACAACGGAAATCATTGAAGTACTCTAATAATCATAATAGGGATTTAATATTTTTCATAGAAGAATATACCAGATATTTTCCAAAAATACGTACCAAAAATAATTCTTTCAAAGTTTCCTTTTTTTCTTTTCATTATATTAATTACTAATAGCGGTGCGCGTGGAATATCAAGTATATCAACCGAATAAATGAAATAAAATAAAATAAATAAATGAAAAATAGAGTAAATCACCGGGAGAAATCACTTTCGTTTCTGATGTAATCGATAGAAATTGGAAACTATCGATAATTCAATGTTTCTGTATATAAGTGAAATAAGTGAAAGCGTGTATCTCTCTAGTGCTACATAATTAACGTTTAACACGCGATTATTATATTTACATATATTAAAAAAAAAAAAAAACTGTACATTTCAGTATGAGGACACTATTTTAGCCGCAAATTGTCAAAAAAATTCGTCGCCCGAATTATTATATATGTAACGGTAAAACGTGTTAAACAGTTTTACAACGAGATAATGGATATGTGATCGGTTCAATGTTGGAGAAATTCCAAAAAGTGTAAATAAGCATGACACGGGCTGCTTCTGACTTTTTGCCAGCCAAAGAAATTTTACCCAGTTACAAATATTTGCAGATCTACTAAATTCCCGATAATGATCCAAATTATGAGTAAAGAAAAAAAAAACAAAAAACGTTACAAAATTTTGCGATCCGCATATTATTCACTTTCGATCAGTTCTGAATTGTATTTTCCGGCAGAATTTTATAATACGCAACTTATTTATCGTACTTGAAAGTGTAAATAACGGTCCTTTCCAAATACATTACCGAAGTGACTGACAATGAGTGAACATAAAATGGTGTGTCACATATGTTACAGGTGTTAAGGCCGCCTTATACTTCCCCGATAAATGGAGAATATCAAAAGTGCGAAAGCAATTATCAAAAATCGAATAAAAAAGTTCACTTAACAAAAATAGTCGTCCGTCTCCAATGTTTAATGTCGATTATTGGAGAGCATTATTAACGAGCAGTTATCACTTCTTTTTTTTTTTTTTTCACCACTCCGGTCTTAGAACCACAATTGGCGCTGCTGTTTGGTTAACTAAATCTTAACTTTTTCTATGTTAAGCAAATACTTCCTCATATCTCTTCTCATTAGAAAAAGACATGATTTTTAACTACTATTATTTTACGTTACACACAATAGACAATATTTATCGCAGTAAAAAAAAAAAAAAAAAAAAAAACAACTTTTACAAATTAAGTCCATTTTATGGCATTGTTGAACACAAATTAGGTTTAAGCCAGTGAAATTAATTCGGTGGATGCTGTTGTAATTTTCTCGGGGTTATCCGGGTAATGCGTCTCTACATCAGTATCTCTTGAGTTTTCTCCGCGGATTCGCAGGGAGAGATGAAGAGAACATGCTGGACGCTTCTATGTTTTCACGGAGTTCAAGTTTACTAAAGAACGTACCATATCGAAGTTTGTAATAGTCTTGCACGAATGGGATATTCAAATCGTGATGGAGTGTTCTATTGGACACGAAATAAGGAGCGTTGGCAACTTGTCTGAGTATTTTAGACTGAAGCTGTTGAATTCTGTTGACATTGCTCTTGGACGTTGCGCCATATACTTCGATTCCATACCGCCATATTGGCGCCAGTACGGATAGATAGATTAGTCTTTTGCAAGACATGCTCGCGGCAGACTTCCTTCCCATAAAGCTATTTAAGATTTGAAGTCTTGAACGAATTTTTTGCCTTATGTACGCGACGTCGTGGGTCCTCCATGTTAGACGTCGGTCCATTGTTAATCCTACGTATTTAACGCTGTTGCTTTGCGGAAGAACATTTTTATTTATTTCTACTTGGGGACAGGACTGTTGGTTTAGCGTAAAAGTCACCTGTAAACTTTTGGAATGGTTTATTTTAATCTTCCATTTCTCTGCCCATACTTCAATCTTGTTCAGGTGCTCCTGCAACAGTAGTGAAGCACGCGAAGGATCACTATTTGCCGCTAAGACGCAGGTGTCATCAGCGAAAGTCGCTGTTACCGTGGTTTTTAGTACTGGAAAATCCGTCGAGTATCACTTCTAGCAGAAAATAGTTAAGAATAATTTTTCTCCTAACCAGCTTAACTCTGACTGTTTTATCCGATGCTTTCTAATCCACTTGAAGCTTCGTGGGAAATCTTCGTGATCACTTGGCACAGTCTTTAGAAAAATTCTTAATGTTTCACCAGTTTTACATTAGAAATTAGAATTGACAAAGTGATCTCTTCCGCTCAGTCGCTGAGGAAGCACTAACGCCTACTTCCGAATTATTTTTCATAAGTAAATCGATGGCACTTCACTACTGTAGAGTTTTGCGATCATCGCGTGTCGTAATTCCAAAGAAAACTATGGAATTAGTTATCGGCTTGGGAGAAATATCGGCAGCAGTTCACGATAAAGAGGTGTTGTAAAAAAGTATAACTCGGAACTATGTGATTTTATTGCAATTGCTTTCTATAAGGGCCAACATTTTTAAAAATTCAGTTTTTATTTATTTTTATTATTTTTTTTAACTTGAAAGAGAAATTGTATAAAATTCGATAACTTCAGTAGTCTTCTATTATTAATTACCCGATAAAAAATATACATAATTATTATTATTTATAAAATAATAAAAAGGGCCATATCCTTTTTTGGCGGTGGAGTATCGGAAATGATAAAGGTTCACACAATGTTGTACCGTGATATTTAATCGATCAGAACAGAATAGCGAAAGTCGGTGTTCCTTTCTCGTGAGATCCAAAAACCGATATTCAATTTTACATTCCCATTATCATGGCTGAAACTTCTATTTCAGTGACCTAGCTGCACAGTTATTTTGTCTAATGGTGTACTCGTAAGTGGCTGATTAGTCCCAATTTGGCAAATAGCTAATTTGAGACCGGTATCTCCTTCCCCCTCCTTTTTTTTTTTTTTTTTTTTTATCTCGCAACGTTTTTTAGCACTTTTTTCTGCTACATCGTGAGTCATCATTTTTCACTTTCCTTGTCTTATGCAGCATCTTCCTAGTTCTGGGTGATATTTGTATTATAAATTGTGTACTATCAATGTAGTTTTTATAGCGCTTTTTTCGGTCCTCCTCGAGTTCGGTGCCCTTTCTTCAATTCGCCACAGAAAACGCAATTGGGCGAGCAGTGTGATTTTGCATTCTCACAGCACGACCTATCTCCTAAGTGTGGAATGTTATTATGCGTTTCTGTTCGTGCTACACCAAAAAGAGGTTTGAGAACTTCTTCATCGGTAATAAGGCTCCCCTTCATGTTTAAGATATATCAACAATTAAATTCTGCTGAATTGTTCGAGTTTTCAAGTATGGTGCTTATAGGGTACCCAAATTTTGTATCTGCATAGCAAGGACGAAATAATCACGACACGGAAGACTGTGGACATTTAATGGATACGGTTAAGTCTCTGTTAAGGGATACTTTAGTTTCGCGTTAGCTAACGGTACAGTTTTTAATTCGGTGGCGATTCTCGCCGAGGTAAGATGCGAAATACTAAACGTCTTTGCCATTCTCTGTGATTTTGTCGCAAATTCGTATGTTACTCTAGATATTTTTACTTGATGGTATTTTGAATTTACTTAAACGCTTAAGCCCAAAATCTTTATATATGTTCTATCACCGACGTTTAATATAGCCTGTAATTCCTTTTGAAGTGAATCATCTGTTTTTGTGCATCTCATTGTTTTGGTTTTTGCTATCAGATGAGGTAAGTTGAATAATTCATCACCTCTGTACGATATTGTCGATTTTTCTCAAATGTAGTTTCTACTAATCGATAATGATGTGCGAGGTTATCCAAGCCAAATTATTGCTTCGCGCCTGCGTAGACAATTCCGTGTTTCATTATCTGAGTTTTCAATTTTCAGGGCATGAAAAACGTGATATTTTTGAGGAAAAAAAAACTTTTCCTAGACACGTGATGTATTGATGGAAAGATCGCTCTATTTGTCGAGAACAAAACTGCATTTCATTTCTTTAATGAAACTTCCGAAGCAGGCGGAAAGTTCAAAAAAGCGCGAAGAATGAAGTGTCTCTTCTTCTTTGCGGGTGCGAAAAATTAGATTTCTTTGTTTTGAATTTAGTCTTATGTAAATGTAAGTTGTAGTTATTTTTAAGTTAACGTACGGAACTATTAGTGTATGAAGCATTATGATTGAACTTGTTTATTTTTCGATTTGTCATTTTGTTGTCTGGCAGGTCATCTATTATCGTTTAATCGGCCCATACACCATCTTCATTTGCCCTTTAAAATTCCTTGGGTAGCCTCTTTAGCTTTAAATCTTCTTCTTATTTCTGTTATCTTTAGTTTATCCTATAGATGTATCATCAACATTTTCTTTTAAATCTTTTCTGAGTTTTACTAATAAATTTCTAATGTGACTATGGCTTTGACACAAGAAAAGGGGAAAAAGTAGCATAATAAATATGGCAGAGCTAAACATGTACCAAATTTGAAATTTTAAGTTGGTCAAACATTTATCTATATTCATTTTTGTTGTAAAATTTTTATAAAAAATTACAGTTTTAACTTAAATAAAATTCAATAACTAAACAATAGGTAGATATTTTTTAAACCCCAACTTATTAAGATCGCATTCTCTGAGTAATAGTAATGATGATCTTCAGTAGTGGTGTTACACTGATTCTGATGTAGCGGACAGAGTAAAGCCACGGGAGTGAGAGAACAATAGGTGTTGTTACAATGTAAGCCCCATTCACATCCCTACACCTATCTTCCAAACAGTGTCACACCCATGTCACACCAATCAACACACATATATGCATACACACACACACACACACACACACACAAATTACATACCCACTTGCACACCAAAGGGAGGAAATAACACAATTTTCTTTCCACTAGTAAGCAGAGCCTGATACCCTATCAGTGTTGCTGAATAATTTCCACAGTTCACAATTTTCACTGCTGCATCACATTGTAATCTTTCGCATCCAGACCCATACCAAAAATGTAAATCTACCACTTTTTTGTTATAGACATACTAGTTTGACTAGTGCAAACTATTTTTAAAGGGGGGTGAACTACCTATGCTATCAAAATACACGGACCCAAGTTTTAAATTATATCCGTCATCCCAGCAGACTGAACGAAAGTTTTGAGCCTGATCACAGCAGTAAGAGTATTTGAGAAGATGTCTGCCAGTAACGTAATCTGGCCGCGCTGTAGCCCATCAAGATGTGTGCATTTAAGCGAGATATACAAGAGAGATTTTGATGGCTATTCATTGGTAGATTGGCTTTGAGGCTTGAAGTTGTGAGAAAGAGACACATGTCTCAATCTCAGGTGGTTGATTGTCGAGGACACTTTGTACTCCGTTCCATCTGGAGGCCACCATGGCTCTGTTATGTTCTGGAGAAAGGTGGATTGAAACAGTCAGTCATGAAACCACTGTACGGAACTGAGTCTGAAAAAAAAAAGAAAAACTTCTTAGGGACAACAGGCCTTAAGCAAGCAGTGAAATTGGGCACATTACAGAAAACTGAGTACGATTAAAGAAAAAAATCTCCTTAGGGACAATAGGCCATAAGCAAGCAGTGAAATTGGGCACATTACAAACAACCAAGTAACCAGGTCCAACTGTTCATTCGCTGGAACTCCTGCATGGAATACTTTACTAGCACCCTCTCTGGTTCAACGAGTACATGATGGAGAGAATTTTTAGAACCACTGGTACATCGGGACAATCAAACTGCAAGACATGGATGGACCACAAGGAGTCAGTTACCAGTAAGATTCCGAGTGGTTAAGGTTTCAGTTTTAGGTACGCTTGTAGATAGAGCATTACGGTTTACATCTCAGCTTCTACAATCGATACAGCGCGGTTCAAAGCCGTATTCCGTCTGCGTCTGTTTCAAAAGCGCATGCAGCCAGGACAGCCTTGGACACTTATTAGCCTCGAACCTATTGATGTGTGTGCTTTTGAAAACGCGGGGTATTTATTATTAATGTTTAGCGCTCTCTGTCCACGCAGTGTTGGTGAATTGTCGTCTATGAATAGCTTCTATCTGAAAAGGAGCCTAGGGTGGAGTTAGGTTTGAATAGTCCACGTGGATCTGGAGTTAGGCTTTATGTTGTTTTGCAGTAAAATGACTTTGATTTCTGATGGATTATCTTTAGGAAATTCAGGCTCTGTGATTGCGTCATTATGATTCTACACGGCCCATAAAGGCATTTTACGGTAGGTGAAGAATTTTTTGTTGCAAGATAATGGTGGAACACCAGCTGACGAACATAGACTTTTTGCTGGAAATGTACAATGGGCACCAGTATCATGCGAAGAGCGACACTGTGGATTGGTCAAGTATTATTACTATTTTCATCTAGATTATTTGAAATCTTTGCGAAGAGTAATTTGTAATTTCTTTGACAAACCCAAATTACTCTAAAACATAGATTATACTAAACACTTGTAATTGCATCATCATTTTGTAATTAATTATCAAACAATTACATCCAATCACGGTTTAGTATAGATCAGATGTAATCGTTTAATTGCTATTTATTGTAAAATACCAAGGGTTACAATAAGTTAAAAACAAACAAGAATACACACAGAAAAAAAAAAACAAATAATAATAACAAAAGGAAAAAAAACATTGAAAATTTTTTGACTGTGGAGTTTTAGTGAAATAAATTTTACAAACGTTTTATACACGATTGCCTTTTGAAAGTAGAACGTATTATATAAGTTCAACTTGTAAAGTTCTTGACTGTCACATTTCAGAGTGTATTCGATTTAGCCAGATGAATTCAAAAAAAAAAAAACAAAAAAAGAAACAGAATAACATAAAAAACAAACCATGGTGACGGCGTAGGTTTTCAGCAAAACAAATCTAGTATGTCATTCCGGAGTATGTGAAGTGTGTTGCGATAACTACACGGACTGAAGAGAGCGTAAAAATAATAATAGAAAGAAATACGACAAATACAATTTCGTAAATGCAACACAACAGCGAATAAAGTTCTTTTTTAGCGTGATAAATTTTGAGAGAATGAAGGATATTTACGATTCTTATTATCTTTCATGCACACCCTTTGGTCCGAAATTACAATTTTGTACACTACTAACCTGGATTATACATATTTTGATCAGTCAAACCATTGTAACAACATAAACTCGCCCAGCCGTTAATATACCTGCTGTACGCATGCGCACGTGCGTTACCCCGCCGCTAACATCAATCGCAGTCACCGCCGCCAACACTGCTGCCCCGTTTGCCCGTTTTCACACACTCGGCGATTATCCGAACGATCATAATGTAAAAAAAACAAAACAATTTAAATTATTCTTTTACTGTCGAGCAATATTGTTGTTGTTTTAATTACCTTTTTTTATTTAATGTGGTATTTTTTATTTCGGCGCTAAATTTACTAATACGCACACTGTACGCTGCCCCGGGGTAACCTATCAGGTATTTTGAAAATTCTTCCGAGCATACTGCCCGGCTACCGAAATCAATTATTCCCCATCCCTGCTGACGATAAAGGTTCAAAATTAATCCAATATGCAACTCCTCGCTCCACCCCTTTTACCTAGTGTGTGTAATATTTTTCCAATTCCGCTAATCCCGCAGAATCGTGCAAACGTACACACACTGTCCATTTCCGCACATGTCGTACCTTGTCAGGTAATAAGTGGTTGATTTTCGAAATTAATTGAAGTACACTGAATCCTATCTCGAGTATACTGTTGAAAAAATTTTACCGGGCATATTTAAAAATTATACCATGACATACCGTCTCGGTACCAGAAATATTAAATTCTTACTATCATACGTAATGGGTTTTTTTTTCTCCCATGTCGTCTCTATTGGGGCAAGACGCTACTAAAATATACCGTCAGTTTCCACACATATCGATGCCCCCTGCCTCCTTTTCCCTTTCACATCGTGCGACACCCAACATTTTTACTCAAATTTAATTTAAGTTTTCTACCAAAATATTAATTTATCAGTCTTTTTTCGTTTCGATGTTCCTCGGTATTCGCATAATTTCAGCTCTTAAATTTCGCGACAACCACATTATCAGCGCTGGAGAAGTTGCCAATCAATTCACGCTTTACGCGATCAGTCGCGGAAGATAATAAAAATGAAAAAGGTACACAAATCACGCATCGATACGCGTGGGTGATCGCTCGTTCCCCCCTAGACCCTGTCCCGCGCAGCCGGCTCATTAATCGGACACGTTCTACAATTATAATCAACGCCGCTGGCATTTAGCGTGCGCAGTAGATGAAAAAACACTCCTTGTGCTCTTTTTAGACGGAAAAAATTGCTAAAAAAATTCCGAACTGTTAATTTATTCAACTGAGACATTATGATTAATAGATGGGAGGTGACCTTGCGAAATTAAATTTTAATAAACCCGGCGCGCGAGCGGCTGTCAGTCAAGACGAGAAAAAAGTGGCGGTGGAAATGGAAATTTAATAATAACATTATATTCCGAACTTAAATAAACACTCGTGGCCCGGCCTGGCGACAGTGATAATGATAGCGGTGTTAATAACGATATCGGATAGAGCGATAAAAAGTGATAACGCGTAGGCATATAACGATAATTATCGCGATACGCCATAACGTCTATTCGAGAATTCTCGAGGCATTTCGTAATGGAAATTTGAAGATTAATAATTTTCTACCTCTGACGAGCGAACACCTATATCTACAGAGTATCGTGCAGCAGCGACTTTTTCGCGACCTACTAGACTAGTAGATTAGTCTTAACCGTGCCATGTAAATTATAACCATCCTAGCGGTAACTTAACAGCTGCCACATGTTGTTGTTCCCATTCTTTGCAAAAGAATTCCCACTTTCAGAAACGGATCACTTATGAATCCGCTGATAAGCAAGTGACCTAGACAGTTTCCGAGAGTCAAAGAAGAATTTCTCGCATCGGTTAAACAAAAACCCGAGTTTTGGCCAAAATACGCGTATATGTATAAAAAACAAAAAAAAAAAAACAACAAAAAAAAACAACAAAAAAACAAAAAAAACAACAACAAAAAAACAAAAAAAAACCTTTTCGAAACGAAATCCGTTCTTACCGATTCGGATATATTTGCACTCGATTCACACTTGCAGAGGATAGAGGCTATACCTTTTTCCGGAGCAGCCGTCTTCTCGGCGTTAATTTTTAATTTAGCAAGTCAAACTCTCGACGCCTATGATGTGCGAGAGGAAGATGCTGAGCTGGTGGTATCTAAAGTTTCTATAATGATGAATAAAATAATTTCACGCATGATGGCTCTCTGTATGGTAAATAAAATGTCACGGAAAACTTTTAAACGGCAGCATTTGTCTGTCCCCCTACTTTTTATCGACTTCTCGAATAAAGCCGGTTTTATTATAGGTTTTCTTTTGTTTTTTTTCGTTTTTATGTTTGTTCGTGCATTAGAGCCATTAGGGCTGTTTGAATAACCAATTTTTGCTCATTCGAAAGTACATAGAGTACCACGGATCTGAATAATACCATCGGAGTGAGAAAAGTATCGAGTAGTTATTGAAATAAGCGTGAGAAAGTGCGCGATCTCTTTAAAGGAGTTTTTTTTTTCGTTAGTATCATAACAAACGACATTGACGCTTAAAACATTATCGATTTATCGTAGAAATGTAAATTTAAAATAAAAAAAAGGAATTTTTAATGAGACAAAATATGAAAAAAATGTTATCAACCTTAACCGTGCGGATGATAAAAACAGATGATTCGAATAAGGAATTTAAAACCGTCATAGCGCAAACTAAGAAGCTAATTACTGATGGGTATAGTACACGGATCTGAATTTCCCGTAACTTTTGATTTTGCAGAGCGATTATTAATATCCCTTTTGTTTATTAGTGGCGATCCGGCAAGATTCGCAAAATTGGATTCACGTATTTCGTATTAGAAATTTTTTGCAGTAGAAAAAAATTTTACGGATTTCATTTTTAGCATTATAGAGACTCTTAATATTATTTGCAAAAGATTTTTGGCGAATGTTAAAAGTTTTTTTTTTGTTCTATAAGTTATATTAACGACCGAGACGATGAAAAAAGTAATTTTCTTCTTTTTAACCGATTCAATATAAATTGCTCGAAATTAGTTTAAAAAAAAAAAACAACAGAAGAATATATGCTTAGTGGCGGATCGACAGGGGCTAAAGAACTATAAAGCCTCTATGAAAAAATTTATTATAAGAGAAAAACTTAATTTATGCTATAAAAGATTTGTATGAATTTTACCTATTGGTTTTAACAATTAATATTTAATACTATTTTCTAATAAAACAATTAATGTTCCTTTTTTATTCTATTTGAAACACAACTGTCGTCGGTCTTTCGCGCCATTTTTATTTATTTTTAATTTTTATTTTGTAATTTTAATTAAAAATAGTATTCAATGAGAAATATATATGTATTCCTGTATAAAGTAAAAAAAAAAAAGAAAGTAAAGTGAGTTCCATACCCTTGACAGGGCTTTGAGATTGTAAAGTTAAGGTTCACAATGTACTAAGCCCAACGGCACTAATGAGATTGGGGGGGGGGCAGTTTCTTTCTCTCGGCCGCCTTTACTTTCCTAGATTTCTCTGGTACCCAATTATTTCAGGCTGGGTAAGCTTGGGAACGACTTGGATCCGGGACGAGACAAGTCTCGAACTCAATTCGGATCAGATTACTAATAAAAATACTATATCCTTCTTACTATTTCTAAACTACCTATATTTAAGGTATAATTTTATAATCTTTTTTATTTTTCATCTAAAACTAAAACAAAAAGTAAATTAAAAATTGTAATAGTAATTATGTATTTTTTTAAAACCTTTTTTATGAATTTCTATAAAGGTCGCTATTTGATTTTCTTTGTGAAACAAGGGGTATTTCTCAAAAATCTACTGCCTACCTTAGAAGATTTTATGTAATTACATAATTTCCTCCAACCCAAATGTCCATCTTATATCTAGATCCGCCCCTGATATGCCGCCTTAAAAAAAAAAAAAAAACTTAAGACGTCGATTGCATATTTTTACCTTTTGCATTAATAAATCGTACTTGGTGAACGTTCTGTACAATAAAACGGTATTTTTCTGCGATCTGAAAAACACATCCAACGTAAATTTCACTAAACCAGAACGAACTTAGAAAATTCAACATTTCTCAAATGTCGGAAGCGCAATAACTCTCTACTTTTTTTTGTCCGCAATCGTAGAAACTGCTGATATTTCTAAACCGCCTAATCAACTATGTCAAAAATTAGTGCCTTATAAAGCACATTTGCCCTGTGAAACCCATAATTTATTTAAAACCAAAAAAATAAATAAATAAAAAATCGCACCCAAAATATGCGTAATTTCAAACAGTTTTCCCGCGAAATGGGTTTTCGTTCACTTCGTGTTTCTCATATTTCTTTTCTTTTTTTGTAAATATATATGTATACTCTTATATTTTTTTTTCTTTTTTTACTCAAAACCACTCGATGGGACACGGGTCCGACACTTGTCTCGTTCCAGATCCAAATCGCTCCCGGGTTTTGTACCTAATCTGAAATTGAATATTGGTTATACCAGAGAATTATCCGGGGGAAGGTAAAGGCGACTCCCACGAGAAAGGAACTGGCCCCGATATTCTCATCAGATCGATTAGGTCTTTAAGTACCATTATGGGGAGAAAGCTTAACTAATCCATGATAGCTTATCGAGGGTATGGGACTTACTTTACTTTTAATGCCGTTCAATAGTTCAGATAACAAAAGGTGAGTAATTTTACCGGACATTTCTGTTTCTGCTTAGTTTTTCGTAAACTGCGTAATATAGACGAAATGAGACGAGCGAGCGCCATTAGACTCCGTTTAGAATTCTACGCATTCTGTGTAATTTCATTATGTGCCGAGAACGCACCGACACATTATATGCGGAGGATATTTTTTATTAATTTAAAATTTCCTTTGTATAATTTATTCGCTTCTGCACCGGTTAAATTTGCCTACTTTAATCATAATGGCCTAGTCTCGTTTAGACGTGATCTGGTTTAATTGGTAGAGTTTCTCCTAGCATGCAAGTGTGCTTTCCGCGGCAGCATGCCCACCGGAACAATTAAATATATTTCAATTCAGCAACCTACTTCTGAACTGCATGCGAGCAATTCAACCTATTTGCTTATTCTAGACTGTTGCGTAATGCAACGCTTCGGTTCTACCTTCCACATGGAGATTACGTGCATCGTCTTAATTTTTTTTCTATTCACAAAGGAGCCCCATCGCGTACGCACAGAACCTATTTCACAGTCTTCCTGTACTAATTGCTGTACTTCTTCCATTATTCGTCACACTGTCACCCATTGGTCACTTCGATACCATGAAAGACCTATATTTGCGTAACATCTTCAAAAATACCGTAACTCGACTAGAACGTACTTTTGTATCATTCGCTCAAATTCACGAAGCGGCTGTTTTAATGCTTTTTTTATTCTTCAAGGAGCCGTCGTCCTCGGAGAAGGTTAACGTTGTACCAAATACTTCAGGCAAGTCCAGAAACGAAATGTGCCGCGATAAATTGGTCTGTCCTACTGAAGTCGATTAGCTCACTTCTTGCGCGCAAATCCTTCTCATCCGATGTCTTAGACATCTCCGCGTCCTATTAGAAATTTACCGTCTTTTTCTTTTTTTTAATTTAATTTTCGCGTTTCTTTATATTGGGCAATTTATTTGTTTCAGCGGCCATTTTTACAATTGTACGCATTTAATTGCAGCGCTTGTTTTATTAACGCCGGGGGAGGGGGATGTATTTTAAGTTTAAAAATAGAATAGAAAAAAATAACGAAAACCTGAAAAAGTTAAATAAGCGTCTTATTTATAGGCGGGTAGACGTGAAAATACACTCTCTCTCTCTTAGTGTAATGTCTCCTATGTTTTAAATAAACTTCTATTTAAATGTAAAAAGTAGACACTTTTAAGGAACTAATTCCGAAATAAGCTTTCCGAATTTATTCTTTTCGATTATGAAAATTTTGACACATTCACGCTGTTTGTTAATTCAATTAACAGATATTGTAAGAAAGAAAAAAACTGGAAATAGTCATAAATACACTAAATTTAGCAAGATTTTCATCCCGAAGAACGTGTGTGAATTCTGAAAAACTTTTTTTTTTGGCAGAGGCTTTCTACATTAAAGTCGCTACTGTATTCGAGATGAAAATATTAATAAACACAGAACGTCGTTTGCACGTATGAGTATTAAAACTAAATTATGTGGTTTGACGACAAGCTTTTTTTTTTTTTTTTTTTTTGAGCACGTCGACAGAAAGACGAATATAATGGTTGATTAGACACGATAGGATGAATGTAGAAAGAACTGAAACAATGAACAACGAAGAAGGACTCGGAAATGATAAGAGTCTTCCTTGCTAAACGTCTTTCTCTCTCATCTTCTTCTCTCATTTTTTCCTACCTTTCAATTTCTCGGAATTGGCGCTTTGTGCCTAGGAAAATTCCTATCCTGTCCCTTATTTCTCTCCGTCTTAGTTCATTTTGGCCGTATACAATTTCCTTTAATAGACTGCCTTATTTCTCCTTTAACTTCAGCGATCTCTGCCACCCTCCCAGAGTATTTATTTCGCCTACACTTGCAAAATCTCTCCCTCCAGCTATAATTAAACAGGAATTCCACACAGTATTGTCAATTCTCTCTTCCCTTCTCATGTTACCATTTTCACTGATGGTTCTAAGGGGCCTGATGGGGTTGGTGCTTCTTTTATTCTTCCAGACTATAACTTCTCTGAATCCTTCTGTCTTCCTTCTTTCTGTTCCATATTTACAGCCGAGCTAATGGCTATTTTACGTTCCATTATTTTTATCTCCTCCAATCGTCTTTCTTCCCAGTTTCTGATCATATCCGACTCCATGAGTGCTCTTCAAGCCATCTCTTCTCCTCTTCCTAATCATTCCTGTGATTTTTCTATTCTCCGCATACGTTCTCTCATTCGGACCCTCTCCTCTCTCCATGGGATCCATATTGACTTGCTGTGGGTTTCTGATCATTCTGGCATCTCAGGTAATGAGATGGCTGATTCTTTGGCTCGGGCTGCTGCTTCTTCTACATTCTTCTTCAAAAAAATCCCATCCTCTAATCTCTTGCCTTTGTGTAAATATTTCCATCTCAGATTTTGGTCGAATATGTACCCTTCCTCCTTTTCTAATTGCCGCTCTTTTTATCTGTCCGTTCAGCCTAATCTTCCTTCAAATCCTTGGTTCCTTCTGTTTCCTTCACTTGCTCGCTCTGTCGTTGTCTCCATTGTGCGTTTGCGCTTAAACCATTCCTTGCTACCTTCCTCATGCTTTCGCCTCTCGTTGACCTCTTCCCCATGTTGTCCTCTCCATTCAAATGATGCGGTTGTTTGTGACACCGATCACGTGTTCTTTGAGTGCTCTGCTCTTTCGGTGGAGCGCTCAGCTCTATATTCTCACTTGCTCTGGGGCTTCCTGCTCCTTTTTGTGCTCGTTATATCCTGTCTTTTCCTTCTACACTTATTATCCCCTCCATTGTTTCCTTCTTATTAGCGATAGCTGATCGCCTCACTGTATAACTTTCGTTTTCCCTTAATTGTTTCTGGGTGATGGTCCTCGGTTGACGAGCCCAATAGATAAAAAAAAAAATGATAAGAGTCACAATTAGGCAGTCTGAGAGATAGTAAATTAGAATAAAGGATGGCGAATTCTGCCAAGAGGGTCGATAATTCAAAAAAGATGCGATTAGGATCAGCCTTACAAGTAGGATGAATTAGAGGATGGAACTTTTTTAAAAAAGGAACGAGAGGAAGTGGTAACTCAAGCCAAGGAATCCGCCATCTCATTCCTCTAATTTGAATGCCCTATGTACTAAGTTCCATTTCAAACTTTGGTCTCAGATATTTACCCCTCCTGCTTTCGTAACGATCGATCCTTTTATCTGCCCGTACAACCTAGTCTTCCTTCTAATCTTTGGTTCTTTCACTTCCCCGTTCTGTTGTCACTTCTATGATTCGCTTGCGTTTTGGCCATTCTGCTCTCGCTTCCTCTCGTTTTCGCTATTCCTTTGACTCCTCCTCAAATTGTCCTCTCCACCATAACGAAGCGGTGGTTTGTGACGCCAATCACATCTTTTTTGAATGTCCATTCGTTTCTGTTGAACGTTGTATTCTATATTCTTGTTTACTGAAACTCAAACTCCCTACTTATTATTGTGCATCTTATATTTTGTCCTTCTCTTCGCCATCCATAATTTCATCCATTGGTTCCTTTATACTGTCTATATCTGACCGTATCAAAATCTAAATGACGGCTCTTTTCTTTCTTGTTGGTTCTAGGTGTAGGTCCTTAGCCGGCATGCCCAAGGGGGAAAAAAAAGTAGGATGAAAAGAACACCGTTTAGGGCGGGAGCCGAAAGAAAACGAAAGCATAAGGAAGGTAGAGAAGACTGTGGTTAAGGCGCAGACGAATAATAGACGCTACAGCGAAACGGCAAAGTGAAGGGAAATCGTAAAACCAAAGGGATGGACAGGTAATGGGACTGTTTATTAGAGAAAGAGAGAAAACATAAATATCTGGCCAGAGTCTAGAATGGAAAATTTTACATAGAGAGGGAGCAAGTTAAATAAGAGGATGCAGCAACCCGAGCCAAGGAATCTGCCATTCCCGGTAATTTATCACTGTTTCATTCGAGTTAATCTCTGAACCTGTAAATTAAAAAATCATTTCCAAATAAACGTACTTGTTTGCATAAAATTTAAGCTGCAACTCCGAAATATCATTTATTTAAAATTTTCACAAATTAATTTAATTCCACCGTTTCTACCTGTGCCGTGTGCCATGTACGGAAACAACGGCTAACAGGTGAAACGAGAGTGCGTTATAAACAAAAAGAATAAGTTAGAACAAAAAAAAAAAAAAAGGTTTGTATGACCGATCTGATAAGCGTATTGATTCCAAAGGACCACGTCAAATAATAGATGAATTAGAATTTGATAAGAAGTATATTTCGTAATTTGTGTACAATCAAAAAAATAGCTTTGTAATATGTGTAGGCAATTGAAAGAAACGTCAATTTGTAACGGTGCTGCCGCGATGTATGTGAAGAAAGCCGAGAACCGTAACACTAACTGGTGACCAAATAACTTGAAAAGTTAAGAAAACCTGAGGAAATCTGCAGCATCAACGGTGCTGTCCAGCAGGAACCGGCGACCAAGCGAACGATTAGAAATATCAATTCGTAACGACTACTCCGAAGAAACAGTGATCAGGTTACCGAGAAGAGCGCTGGTAGTCCCACGAATGTTGGTGTTCTTGGCGGAACGTAGCTCTGAAGAGAGCTCTGATGCTGACCGTAGTCTAACAGGATTTGGATAACCGTCGATCGGTGCGCTCTGAAGACGTGGATCTTGCGTGCAAAGTTCAGGCCGCCTCGAGGGATGAAAATCCGGGTGTACAAAAATCAGCTTCTAGGTGGTCGCTTTCCGGCGTGATTGGTTGTGAGCAGCGGGTGAAGTAGCCGATAAAAACCGGTTTTTGACACTTGGCGATCTGTGTTTGGAGTTAAAATAAATTTTTCGACTTTACAAAAAAAATCGAAATATTCAAATTCGATATCGGTATGTTTAAAAACTTGCGCCGAGGTTATTAAACAGAACACATGAGCGCGCGAGCATGTTTGGGAAGAATAAATCTCTCTATTTGTATAATTTAATTATACAAAGGCTACGGTAAAAAAAAATCTTTTGTTAAATTGCTGCGTAGGAGAATTTTCCATCCGAGACTATTATTCGTATATTAGCGGGATATAATAGGATTTCTCGATTTTTATCGTCCCCAATTCGGAATCTGCGCCCACCAGCTCTTATTCATCCACTAAGGAGCATCAACACCCCCGTATTGTAATAATTTTTCATTTTGAAAACTTTTGTCGAAAACAACATTTTTTCGGAGCCTCAAAACGGATCACCCCGTACACGGCTATTCTATTCCGGACAATGAGACCAGTCTGACTCTTACATAAAAAGAAAATTAGACACCTCTTTTCCGGTTCGATAACAGTAAACATTATGCAGGAGACCGGAGCAACGCGAACCATTTACAATTCAAGAAGTGAGCAGAAAAATTGATAAAAAATAACAGACGGTAAAAGAAACAAAATAGAGAAAGAAAATAAAAACTTAAAGTTAAAAAACTTTTGAAATAGAAATGATAAATTTCAAACAAACAGATAAACTTCGTTTTTTTTCCATTTTTTTTCCCTTTTTTTTTAAATTTTCTTTTGAACCTTTCCGAAAATTACTTTTATCGCTTTACCTTAATATTTTTCCTCGGCTTTTACACCTTCTTCCGTTACGTCCATTCTGTTTCTTCGACGAACTTTGAAAAAGTCTTTAACTCGGCCTTTCAAAGTGAAACACTGAATGAGCTTTTTCGAAAATTTGGCAGCTTTAGGGCCTCTGAAAAAAAAAAAAAAAAAAAAAAAAAAAAATAAAAACAAAAAAAAACCCAGAACCTTTTACGTTTTTTGATAGTTTTACATTTTCTAGCGTTACTCTTTATTTTCCATGTTGAGACTACTGCGGCTGCACACAGTTTTTATCGTTCGCTTAAATTCTCCAGCGCGCACGTATAAAAATTTCAACAATGCGCCCTGAAACTTTTTAAAATCGACAAAATCGACAACGTCAAAATTTCCTCTAATTTTTTGCCGATAGTTTAGCAGGGCGTTGTAGCTACAAGAAAAGCAAAACGAATAATCTCGAAATACAATAAATAAAAATAAGAATAAGAATAAAAATAAAAATAAAAAAGGAAATAAAACGAAAACACGCTATAAAAAAGATGAAAAACGTGAAAATGACATAATTTTAACTAGTTGACGACCTTGACCGGAAGCGTCTAATTTAGCACATAAAATCGCACGATTTTTGTTTCCTTTGTACGCTGTACACGCAACAAATTCGAACGAGGTTATTAACATGTGTCGCCACTAAATACTATTTCGAATCGCGCGCGAAAGATGGCGCTAAGCTTATAGTTCCGTAAAAACTGATAAATCCGTTGAGAATTATTTTTTCTCTCCGTTCAGTAATTGTTTATTAACAACATTAGATTCTTCTGACCGTGTGTGTTTTCTTGTTCTAATTTAATAACATACAAAAAAATAAACAAAACGAATAACACACGAACAAAAATTTTATTAAACATCAATATTCACCAACCGTGTTTCGGTGCCACAATCAATCGCGGTGTATAATTATAAAGAAAATTTATAATTCTGCAGGAACAAACAGAAACAAATAAATAAATAAATCGGTAATTGTGCAAAGATAATCGATATATTGTTATGTTTTTTTGACCAATTTTCCTTTTACCTTTTAAAAATTACGTTTTTTTTTCTTTTCTTTGTTTGCGATTGTTTTTGTACATAAATTTTTCAAATGAGCAATCAGCAAGACTCGTTTTACAAACATACAATGAGGGTGTAATTTCGTTTCAACGATGCTTTTCAAAATGTTTGCAATTCGGTGTTATTTATAAAAAAAGAAATTTGGACACATAAGGTTTTTTCATCGTGGCTTGTTTAAGCGTGTCGACGGACATGATATTTTCTTCTCTATTTTTTTTTATCTACTTTTACTGTCGGGGGAGAGAGAGGGGGCTCTTCGCCTAGTTTCGTCGGAATTGACGGAATGAAAAAACTAAGAGGAGGAATGATGGATAAAGACGGAAAGAACGAAACAAAGTAAGGGGTAGAGAGTCTAAGAGGGAACATTTAGTCGCATGCTCCATTCGAACAGAAAGAAATTTGAAAAGGACGCGGTTATTTTCGCATTACTTTTTGTTTGCACGATATAACGTTTTCATGCTATGTTTGAAATATGATGTAAAGTTTCAAATGCAGAAACAATTTGCAAAAATTTAATCTGCGCGTATAATCAAAATTAGTGTTTCACCGACATAAAACGGGGGGGATAGCGAAATCGATAAATATTTTCCTTACAGAATCATTAAACAGAGGTGACGGTTAAAATTTTTTGTATTTTTTTTTCTTTTCAGTTAGCGCCTCTTAGCCAGTTTGAAGATGTTTAACATTTGCGACGAAAACCGTTCGAGGAGCTGAAAAATGATAAAATGCCTTCTCGTTTAATGCGAGTAAATTTTATTATTTTATTTACACATTGACGTACCGAATGAATTTTTTCGAGTAACAATACATATTCCAACAAGTCTAATGCTTAATTTTTTAAACGAAACGGCATATTTAGAATTAATTATGCAAACGTAATTAAAAAGCAATAATTTATAATTTATAGTTGTTATTTCGATTTTTTTTTTTCTGTAAGAAATGTACTCTGGATCGTAAGGCTTAATAGTAGTAGTATAGTAATAATAATAAGAATGCGAATAGAATCATTCTAGTCTGCAACTTGTTCACTCAGACTAATTTCGAATCAAAGTACCTATTTTGTAATTTTGTACGATGATTGGTTTTTAAGAAATAGAATATTTTGATTTTAAACTCGCCGAGCAAATGAGTTAAGCGTGAATGAGAACACATTTAAGTATGATGAAATCAATATTTCTTTTTTCTTTTTTTTTTTTTTTTCCGATTTATTGTATTACAAACTGGTCATTTAGGCCATTTAGCAATATTTTTAACTAGGGAAATATTGAGCACGAAGGGAGAAGTACCTAATGTGGTACCCATACCCGATGATAGTTTTTACCTTAAACAAGGTCATGAGGTTTCTTACGCTTCAGCCGCCTCCTATCACCTACCGTATGTAGTAGTCCTGCAGCAAGTTTGTTCGGATGACTTTCAAGTCTTTCTGCGTGTCTTCCGGCATGGGTTTTAACAACATCTTTGACATACTCTATCCCGAAATCCTGATTACCATGGCGCCCTAGCCTAAGGATTATATTCTGCATGGTCTGTATTATCTTCAGATTTACAGGTTTAGCACAACAACCCCAAAGCTGCACTCCGTAGGTCCAAATAGTCTTCAAGATACTTGCGTGTATATCGAACGTTCATTATCAATACTTAAAACGCTATTTCTTCCTAAGAGCCAATACATTTTTTTAACACGAATATCTATTTCTCTTTTCTTCGTCTGAATGTGCTAAGCGACTATCTAGGTGTAATCCCAAGTACTTAACTCTTGTTCTCGCAGGCAACTCCAGTCCATTTATCCTGACAGTTGCGGTTATGACTTTTCTATTCGTGAATGGAACGTTTACCGATTTACTTTCGCTGATCTGAACTTTTCACTTTTTGTAAACCAGCTCTCCGTCTCGATAAGGGTCGTCTGAAGATTTTCGCTTGCTTTCTTCGGATCAGAATGTGACGTAAGCAATGCTGTGTCGTCAGCAAATGTAGCTCTCTACCTGTGCATTTTCCGTTACAGGAAAGTTTGCTGTACATATCAAATACAGCATAGGTCCCAGACATTGGCGCACTCAAGGGGGGTGCCACGGGGCCATTGTTCCCCCCAAAAAATCTTCGAAATCTTAATTTCGTTTTGTAATGTTTTGGTTTACTTTTCTTTTTTTTTTAAAAAAACATACATATTTACTTTTTGCTTATATTACACATATAATGTTACGTTTCTATTATTATTATTACTTTTTTTAAAATAAAATCCGTCAGTTTTGTTATTTTTTAAAAAATAATATTCGTTAATTTTGTATTTTTTTTTTTTTAATTTTAATTTACAGACCACGGAAATAGATAGGTACTTAGTCGAGGTACCGAGTTACCACTCCCTAATTCACCTTCTAAATTCTAGCCCTGACCAAAAAAAAAAACCCCGAGTGCTCCTCTGGTCCCAGAACTGGTCCCTGGGGCATGGAATCAATATGTACACATAATATGTATTTTTAATCGACTTTTTTTTTCCTTTTTTTTTTCTCTGCAGTATTTAACAGAAATGATATTTTTGTTCTCCTAAATGGATCTACATTTTTTTTTCTTTTCAATACTAACTACCGCAGAGTTGACAACTTCCTTTTTGTTTATTAGGAAATTAACATAATGTGCACTTTTAAGTCATTTTCATTTGCAGCTTCGAAATTTTTAAACAGAAATAAAAACCAACAAAGGGCGACAGATTTGAAACGGTAAATTTTAGTCTTTCGGCAAACGGATTTTATGACGTCGTTATCGTAACGGAAAATGATTGTCAATCGAATTTATGCTGTAGCAAGAATACCACATTAACCGTAACCGGTTCAGTATAGATGAAAAAAAGGGAAAAAAGATAAAATATTATTACTAACAGAAGGAGCTGTCACACACCGAAGAACGGCAAACTAAATTATTATAAAAGTAATATGCTAGAAATTTGTTATTATTATTAGAGCCAGATTTAAGGGGGGCCCGTGGCCCCGGGCCTGTCACCAAAAGGGGACCTTCACCGAAAAGGAGCTACCCGCTAATCAGTCAAAAATTGAATGTTACAAGTATGAAAATTACGCGCGCTCAGATGGTGAAACGATATATCATTCTGATTTTCATGGTGATGTTGAGTTCCGAATTCGACATACTTCGTGAATTAAATTTTGATGATCTGATTGAAAGTTTCACTATTAAAAAATCTCTACGCGTGTCTCACGTTTAGAATTAATTATTAAGAATCGATTTTATTAATTTACTGAATAAATAAAATAAAAAATCTATACTTCGATTATTAGAGGGGGGGGGGGCAGTGACTATAATTTTACAGAGAAATATTTTAAGAAAATTATTATTTTTTTTCTCAAACGATATTTCAATAAATACAAATGGAACCACTAATTTTGGTTTTTAGCGCAATTTCTTTCAGGTGAAATAATAAGTTAAACATCGCATGTCACACGTCGTAATTACTTTTATTGCTCGTAATTTAGTTATGACCCGTGTCGCGGTACAAGTAATTATTTAATAAACTGTGTAACGTTTATTGTTATTTACGAAAATAAATCCTTTCTTTCTTTCTTTAAATTAAAAAGCTGACAACTTCGCTAGAAACGAAAAAAAAAATGCGATGTTGTCTGATCGTACCTTCGGGAATATTTCAAAAACGAAACGGTACCTCAATACTTAACCGAATGTAGTCTGCGATTTTACGTTTACAGGGTTAGTAATCGAACGCAATTTGACTACAGACATAAATATAACGCCATCGGTCAACCATGATGAAAATTATTTATACATTACGCTCAACCGAATCTAACAGATTTTGAATATACATATATGTATATCGTATATATAATAATTATCAGAGTTTCTAAAACGAAATATATTTTGAATTTGACATTAAAAATTTTTAGAAATTTGCAAAACTTACGAAGGTTAAATATACTAAGTATTGTTTTGCAAAAAATCAAACAATAATATATAATTTCATTAACGTAATTGTATTTATGTATCAATTTTTTTTTTTTTTTTTTTTTTTTTTTTTTTGGTTACAGATATCGCAGTCTACGATGCAGTATTCTATTTCCGTAAGATTAATAAAAAGTTGAAGAGCGGAAAAATGAAATACCTACAGCAATCGAGAAAATACTCAGTCCGAAAATTTTTTTAAAGAAATCGATACGATTGAAGACGGACTAAAATTTAGATAGGAGGATCATGATTTTAAATCGGTAAAGTTAGTGCGATGTAAAACATTTTAAAAGCTGCGATTGTAAATGAATTTTCACATATAAAGTATTTTATTTAAATTATTTTATTGAAATAAAAAAAAAAAAAAAAAAATCGGAGCTTTAACAGAAAATTTTCTGTTGCAAATTTTTTGCTTTGTATTTAAATAATGCGCCGAAATGTTTATTTTAAGCTTTATATTAGAAAAATATTATATCGGATTCGTGTGTAATATTTTCAGAACATTTTCTCTTTCTTTATATTAATTTTATCGGCGTAATAAAGAAATCATTAATTGCCAACTGACAGCGTTGCAAACGCACAGTCGAAATTATTTTTCCGTTCGATTACCGATGTCGTAAATTTATACTCAAAATCGGGTACATTCGATTAAGCTCCCTCGATGGAAACGTTCTAGATTTTAGGGCACTTCGTATTGATCACTGACATTAGATAATTAGCTTCCAACGAAATACGCGACATGAAATGTTAGATGTAACGTCGTACTAGGCGACAATCGGATATTTCAAAAAAAAAAAAAATAAAGTATTTCTACTGTTTGGATTTGTTGCGAAATAATTTTTAATCAAAATACACCCATTTTTACTTGTAATTTAAAGGAGATCATAATGATTTATTTATTTAAAAAATACTAATTGGCGGGTTTTTTTTTGCATTAGAAGCTTTTCGAAATTCCTGCTTGTCGCGTAACCCAGCAACATTAGCGTGACTCGGCGTTATTAATTAACTAATTAACCAACAACTCTGTCCGCAGTTATTACCTTATGGTGACAGAATAAAGCGGTTCAACGAGATTCATTGATGACGGATTAAACCAAAAAAAAAAACAAAACGTCGTCAAATTCCGTCAACGTAAACGAGAAATTTTAATCCATACTAAATCTTCGGTTGCCATCAAAAGGCGTCTGTAATACTGTTCACCTTCGGGCTGGCAATTTCACCATAATTTAGCATTCCTCCTCTATCTATACTAGATAACTCGAGAATATTATTTACCGCAACTAATCGTAAGTCGCTATCGAAATAGAACTATTTTTCATAACCGGAAGAGACGGTCACGAGAACAACCCAAGCCACACATTAGGCCTGTTATCAATTATTGTGTGCATTTCATTTCAATTGGAGTCACACAAATAATCGACGGCAAAATGTTACGGACTAAAGTTTCATGCCTCTGCCGTAGATACATTAAATGGCAAAGTGAATTATAGTAAAACAAAAAGAAAAAAAGAAAAAAAAAATACAGCGACGGCGTAAGTCACAAATGTTTTTATAAAATTTACAATTGCCCATAGAGTAATAGTGTGTATATTTAGGGAAAGGTGTTTAATTTGTCTTAAGGAAAAAAGAAAACCTAAATCAATATGAAAACATTTTCTATAAATTAATTTAGAATTAATGCTTTTTGGGGCAGCGGCCGTCCGATCCTATCCTTCGTCGCTACGTTTTTTTTTGAATGGTCCGATGCGCTGGCCGCACACAACATTTTCGCTCGCATTGTTCGCGCAGGTCTCACATCTCTTTCCACGTTGTCCAATAATCACAGACAGCCAACCAGTCATCCATTCACCTCTCTATATTTCTACTGGCGCTCTACGATTCGTTCGATGCGGAACATTCTAAAAATGGGGCGGAAAAAATTGTAATGAACCTTGTTAATGTTTCAATACTAACCCGCAAAATAACTTTCTTATAACAGGCTGGCTAAAACGTTAACATTTCATTTTTGGTAGCACAGAGAAGAATAATTTTAAATGCACCGAAGAACTGTCGGTC
Source organism: Icerya purchasi (assembly GCA_039619475.1). NCBI lineage: Eukaryota > Metazoa > Arthropoda > Insecta > Hemiptera > Monophlebidae > Icerya > Icerya purchasi. The sequence continues at coordinate 354,866,457 of CM077115.1, forward strand.
GCAAGAGAATATTCTGAAATTAGCTTCAAGCAAATCAATCGCTCAAGAAAATTAAGTACTGATAACGAAGAGAGGCCGAATTAGCTACCCCTTTTTTATTTATTTATTTATTTATTTATTTATTTGTTTATTTATTTATTTGTTTATTTATTTATTTATTTATTTATTTATTTATTTATTCATTTATTTATTTATTTATTTATTCATTTATTTATTTATTTATTTATTTATTTATTTATTCATTTATTTATTTATTTATTTTTTTATATTTTAATTTAATTGGTGACACATCTTTCAAGGGTTCTGCGTGAAAGGTGAAAGTAGGAAAGATTATAATTGAAAAAGAAACACATTTTTTACCGGTTAAAAATGAGAAATTTATATTTCCCCCTCGGGTCTATCATTTTCAAAGCGGTTCTCTGAAACGAAATGCCTTACACGAGCTCCATAGTCGCGATTTATTTATTTATTTATTTTATTTTTTTTTTTTATCGTAAAGTATCGCAATCATTTCTATTCAACGCGTTGTAGTATGTAAAAAATGATGCATGCACGCGCACCATGATTTGCATAGTGAAACTGTCAACGAAGTTATCGTGCTCGGCTTCAAAATAGCAGCGTCATCTGTATCGAATCCGAGGAAATGGTGGAGTTGGTCAAAGCAGTGTGGACAACTTCATTGCGTCAAAAACCACGTGATTTACTTGCATAATAATTTTAACCACAAATAATCGCGTGAATTGGAATAAGTTTTGGATTGTCGGAGATGGCTCCACATATTACTCTGTATGCAATGGATTACACGTTTGTTGCACCGTAGCGAATCCTAATGTTGAAAATATCGGTACCTAGCCTAAGTGTAAATAAAAAGAGAAAAAAAAATCCGTTTACTCGGGCAAATCGAGCGACGGCCGAGATTAAATCAACTTTGTCGACGACTCCGAACAAGTGTTTTTCATAACTGACACGGAAAATCTCTGACACGCATTCATCTCATCCGACTCGAATTTTTCACTTGATTTTTTTTATCCTGTTTTTTTTTTTTTGTGGTTGTTCCTTTTTTTTCCTGCACAACACGTTTTAAAACAGACATATATCATACTACTAGGCTACTGTTCGCGGTTTAAGATTAAAAATAGTGACCGGTTTTAACATTATTGGCCAAGCATAAAATTGTTCGTCAGGTATGTTTTTATTTTTCAACTCGTACTTATCTAGACCGATTTTGCCGATTCTTTGCGTATTAGCAAGTAATTCAACTTAGCTACACCATGTGAGTTATGGTGAAAATTGGTGAACGTAAACTGAATATTCGTCAAAAAACGTGAGAAAACACGGTGGTCCCTTTGGATCATTTATTTTTCTTATTATTTTTTATTAGTGTAACAGAGGCAATTGACTTAAAATGCTATCAAACGTTTCAAACTCTACATCTGTCGTAAATTCACCACTATTGCACACAGTTCTTCGTCCCGTATTCGATTCCGAAATTTACGTTGGATTTCGGTAGAGGTTTTTATTTTTAGGAACAAAATGAATACACTTCTTATTACTGTGCAGGTTGATGGAATAAGAAGTCCCACGATAATAGAGACAAACATGTAAAGACACACTATATTGCTAATTTAATATTACCATGGAAATGCAAAAAAAAAAAATTTATGTATATGTGTTATAATATGTTAATTTGTTTCGTTAGTTTAATAAACTTTTTTTTTTTTTTTTTTTTTTTTTATTATATAAAATTGGGACATTTGTTCGTTATAAAATCGAATGGGGGCCGGCTTAAGAATCTGATCATTTTATAGAGAGTATAGATGAGAAAGAGACAGAAATATAGGCAAAAGTGATCAAGGGACACAGCCCCTTTCGAGGCCAAATTGGACGAGTTTTTACATATCTATATATATTAGTATGGAATCCTCCAGTATTTCTAGTCACACCCTGAAGTACCAAAGAAAATTGAAGAAAAAAGGGAATTTTATAGCAACAGAAATTAATTAGGCCAGAGAGACTTAGCTAATCAGTAGGAATTTGAGAAGCCCTATTTATACGGAGAAAAATGTTCAATGTCGTTGTTCTTTTTTTGTGATTCCTGTAGAAATGTTCAAATTGGTTCGATCTCGCATGTATTGCGCTAAGTTACCGCTTTCCATTGTACTTGGAAATTCTCCCAATTTAATGTGACCTTTAATAGTCGATGCACACCAGCTTTCATTCATGTTTTTCCAAAATCGGTTCTAATGAACGACCGATAGAAAAATAAACTGCATTTAAAGCTTCAAATTATTATCGGTTTTTCCAAATTCACGTCTACCTATTTGACGCGTTGCGAATTTATCTCGAACCTATACATTTTTTAGAAGTTATACGTGAAATTTCAAGTTTAGTTCCAGAGTTTAACTCAGGTCTCTTATTGCTTATTTTAACTATACACCTATGCTGGTAGTCGAAGCGTTTTTTAAGGTTTATGCAAATTTCGTTCGGTCAAACGTGTTTCGTGAAAATTATTACAATTCCTGTAACGAAACACAAAGTATAAATGTTTCATCGAAAACAACATCAATATTACACATACGTGCATATAAAATCGTCCACGGCGCATCCATCATTGCCCTTTCAGTATCCTAACTAGTTGGCGAAATCGCATTATAAAATTAGGGGAGAATATGCGGGCGATTTCAGAAAAACCAAATAACAAGTATGCGTAAGCTCGTGTACAGGGAAGAAAAATTTACGCATACATCATTACTTAACGTCAGTCTGTCCAGCATGCACATTTATGTGTAAGCAACTTCGGGGAAAAAAGCGAAAGCGAATGCGACGATTCCTGTATTCCAGAATTCACGGTAGAAGTTCGTAAACTAAATTCCCTCTGTAACGGTGATGGTTTTCAACTCGGTAAAATGGAATCCAAGTTTTTATTCCTTCGTCATTTATTGTCGAATGCTGCATTATATCAATTTGCATTCGTTCCGTTTCATCGGTGCCATTCTGGTTGCTTCGACACGCCGTTTCTTGATATCCATGGACTGTCTGGTTTTCTTTCTCCTTCCGTCGTGTTGAAAAATTATAAAATCTGATTCTATTCCGCAGGGTAAGAGGGCGTGTTTACTTGCAGTTATAGCGAGAGCTGCTGCAGCATTCATTTCCTGTACTGCCATGAGATCAATTATCGAAGATTTCGTGTCTGGCCCGGTAAAGCCTAAGCGGTCTTACACAATCTAGTTTTATTACGTATCTACAGCGGCTGTCCCGGATTTTCGTTAATTTTGTCGAAGACGTTTTTGCTGGCCCGACGATTTTTCTTTTAACTTCTCGAGACCACAGCCCGTCCGATATCTCTCTAAGTCTGGATCGCTTTTGCAATATATCCGATATAACGTCTTACTGGTAGTCTGTCTTCTCTATGTCGACAATAATTACGCTGAATTCTCGGTTATTTCTAATGCGCCACTGCAGCATAGATATCAACGGGAGATTTGAAATTTGGTCCTTCCTGTCACACAGCGTTGCTTTTACAAAAAGATCATCATAAGAGCCATTCACTGGAAAAAAGTCTCTAACGAGTTTCTACATGTAAAACGATTCCGGAAGTGGTTCAAGCTGAAGTCACGATTTAGGGCAAATACAAGGTCTTACCCACTCGTGCTTAGTCGTGTTATAAAGAAAGTTAGAAACTCGTTGTAATGCTAATGCCCTCGGCTGGCAGTGCCAAGAAATAGAAAAAAAAGACAGAAATATCCGCAAAGTCCTGTTGAGACCTTTCGATGTAAATTCGGAAAATTTCGAAAGCAATTTTAAAGAGACTATAGCTCGAAGTATAGAATAGCGCGCTGAAGAATATTAATCGGAACACAGCATCCTGCGGTTGTATAAGAAGCAACTGCTCTAGTATGATTTTCATATTTATCGCTTGTTTACAAAAATCCTATAACAGGACGTATATAATGCCGGTTTCCAGAAAACCCCGCTTTTGGGACGAGGTTTTTTTCAATACGAACAAACATACTTTTGTTCCTTACAGTTCCGTCTGAACCGGTTTCCAGCTTGTTGTTACGCTATTTCTAACCTGCCCCCGTCTTTTCCGAAAAAAAAGAAACAACATAAGCATCGATATAACAACGGATTTTTGATTCCGCGTAATTTTAAAACTCGCGAATGGAGCTAGGAAAAGTAATTAACGATGTTTCCCGGCCTTGCACAAGCAGAGAAAGCCGGTGAGAGACTGTTTTCTCTTTTCGACGAAATCAGTAATTTTTTTTCAGCGCAACGCGTAAAAATTCGCAATAAAATTTTGAAGACGAAGCTGAAGGGGCCACTTTCTTTACCTGCCGGCACAGAAAGACTAGGTCGATTACTTAACGCGCCGAGGCAAATTATTTTAAATTCACATACTCTACCTTATTCATAAATTGGTCGATTGCTATCGTATTAATTATAGCGCAAAACGAATTATCATCAGTTTTCCTTCCCAACGCAACATGTCTCGATGAGTGAAGTTTTTTTTTCTCTTTTAGTCTGACTTGAAACAAAATTATCGCACTTATCACAATGATCCCCGAAATGAATATGTAGGCATTAAGCGTGCTAAGGTCGGCTCGAATCCGCTATTTATTTCTATAATAATCTAAATAAATGATTAGGCCGAAAAAACTGAAAAATTCCACTGAAAACTGTTACGCAAAATCGTCCAACCCGACTGGTCATCATTTATATAACAAGCTGTTGTGTACAGAAATATGTAAAAATAAAGAGGTCTGCCGATTTTTCCTTTTTTTTGACTGAAATTAATTTTGGTAAAAATGATTAATTTGCGCAGAATTAACTATTCTTTCTGGGCTTTGAAATTTTTAAAATAAAGCAACTCACTCGGGGCGATCAGCGGAGTTTTTTTGTTACGTAGTGCATTTTTCAGCGCTCTATCTATTTTGCGCACCTTCGCCGCTTCGCTAGTGGCCTTCCGAAATTTTTAGGATTTCGTACACATATAATGAACGGAATAATCGTGATAAAAGATGGTTCAGAAACGACAAAAATATTTATTTAAAATATGCAATAACCCATGAACTTCTTAAAATAAAGGACAATCTACCTACGACAATCTGTAATTTCAAGCTAACTGAGATTACCTTAAAAATCACCCTTAAAAAATTCATAACTCATCATCAGATTGAAATTCAATGAAATTCAACACGTATGAAACAAAACGCAGAAGTTTTTTCGTAAAGCCAAAAAAAAATACGGTTAAAAAATTATACCACATCTTCTAAGGGCCCAAAAACAACAAAAAAATTGTGTTCACGTAAACAATAGTGTAGAGAAAAACAAAACGTACCATAAAACTTATACACAAAGGACAGCTTTATAGGAAAACTATAGCTGAGCTCACAACTTTATATTCAGCCGCGAAAGCTCGAAATGTGTGAAAAAAGTATTTTTATTCTCCGGGCATATCGTTAAAAAGATCGCTAGTTGTCGAGAAGGAAAACTGCATTTCATTTCCTTAACGGTACTTTTGAAGTTGACCAAAAAAGCGCTAAAAATGACGTGTTGCAGCACGAGTATTATAGTTAAAAATTTTGAACAAAGTTAAAATACGCGCATTCTCCCGTATACTTCTCTAGTTCGGAACATCCAGCTTCCCAACGTTTAGTTCCTTCGGGCGCTGAAAGCTCGAAATTTTTTATGCTTTTTTTTTGTTTCTTTTGGGCATATCGGTGGAAAGATTACTCTATTTTTCAGGAACGAAATTTGAAGGATGTGTCCCGGTCAATAGTTAAAAATTTTAAACAAAGTTAGAAATATGCGCATCCCCATATATTTCGCTAGTTTGAGCATCCGGATTTTCAACTTTAAATTTGAACCTTCGAGGCGCTAAAAGCTCGAAAGTTAAAAAAAAATTGTTTTTTTACGAAAATGTGATATGTTAGTGTAAAGATCGCTAAATCCTATTTCATTTCTTTAACGAAACATTCAAAGTTGCCGAAGGGTTCAAAAAAGCATAAAGAATGACGTGTCTCTCGCTCTTTGCAACGCGAAAAATCCGATTTATTTGTTTTGAGTTTAGCATTATTTAAATGTAAATTATAGTTAGGTTTAAATAAACATACGAAATCCTTAACGTATGAAAAACATCATGCTTGACTGAACTTGTTTTGTCCTGAACGATTTTCTAGAACGTCGCTGGGGACTGACGGTCGATTAACCGAAATCTGCAGCAGACGCAAAATTTCGCCCCCCTTACAAAATTATCAGTGATGTAGTCGGTTTAATATTGGTTTCGTCTACTTTTATCTAATTCCGGGCAATACCGACGCTTATGAAAATTTACAGACCGAATTGCCACTTGCTCGATTTTAATGTCTTCGAATAAACATATGCACGCTCTTTAATGCATGCACTTTATTCTGGCCTTCCTCGTCAGTTGCCTGTTTTCCGCTTTATTTATAATATGCTTTCTTTTTATTCATTTTTCTCTTCCTCTCTCTTCTCCCATTTTCTTTCTCTTGTTATTTAACAAAAGCAATTTTTAATCTTTTCTATATTATATCACGTTGTACACCATATATACATTACACAAACACACACACACACACACACACACACATACACATATATATATATATATATATATATATATATATATATATATATATATATATATAATGTATATTTCTGAGAAAACTAGGTGTTTTTATTCATTCATCGCATTTTTTTGTTTCATTTTATTTTTTTTTAATTCGACCGTTTGAAAACACAATAACGACAGGGAGGCGCTGAGTAATTGGTACTGTAAAATAAGTCGAGGTTATTTCCTAACGATTTATTGTTAGCCTGCCTTTTGCTCGCTTTTTTCGTTACTGTCCTTGATGGTAAACAGGTGACTTAGCCCCGTATTCTAGGTCATAAATGAAAAGAGAAAAAAGAACAAAAAAAAAATACCTAACAACAACAACAATAATAATAGTAATAATAATAATAATAATAATAATAATAATAATAGTAATCCCCGGTGTTTATCTCTATGTTGTTGTTAATTTATTCGCCGTATCTTCACATCGAGCAATATCCTCTTCGCTGGAAAGATACCAATCTGGTTTTTCAGAGTAACGATAATATAGAACACGTTTCAGCGGGTACTCCATCTACACTTGATTCGGATACCTGTTCGGCCGACTGCTGGCAACGATAAAATAGATATAATAGCAGCTTAATTCCGTGTAGTTAAATTGCAATTACCGACAACGACTAGGAAAATAATAACACAGTGTGCGTAATAGCCGCGTCTCTAGCACAGATAACGGATAGTTAGCGTCAAGATGCAGCAAGTCGCTCTATTGCCCACGATATTTCATCCTTCAAAGCAGATCATAATCACGCAGGCCATCTCCACAGCTACTCGATATATCGCGTCCGTACGTGTACATTTCGAGGCAAGTGTGAAACGCAAATCAAGACCACTTGTAAACAATACGATTTTTCCTCGACTTTTTTTCCCGGCGTTATTTCGCCGATATTATTAACATTGACCGAACCCGGCCTTTTCTCCTTACTGCGATAGTGGGCGGTTTCCGTATCCACTTTAACTGTTTTTTATTTTTCACCATTTTCGCTCGCACCTTCCCTCTCCTTCTCTCGCGCGTGCACACTCTCTTTCCGATTTTTCAAATTATAGCATCGCTGTTGTTTATGCCGCTTATTTCTGTTATTTATTATTAGTTATTTTTTATATGGTCGAGCGCGAACCAAGTTTTCCATGAATTATATATTCGACGAACTATATCGGTAACAATGGAGTCCCCCTTTTCGATCAATTTAATTCATAAACTCCCTCTTGTCTGAAAAAATTTCCCTCAGCCACGACCCAACGTTGTTGAAATTTTCGCGTGTTCGTTCATCGTAAAACCCGATAATTTCCTCCCGAAGTTCACTCCCAACTTCCTTTAACTTTTTGGTGGGTGGCATATGTAACCCTCACCCGTTTCCCTGTTACGCACGCAAAAAAGAAAGAACAAAAAAGAAAGAACAAAAAAAAAGGACAAAAAAAACCTTCCTTCCCGATAATTAAAATTTAAATAGGCGTTCTCACTTTGAGCAAGATTCATTATTCTCTTTTCTTTTCTTCTTTTTTCCTGAGGTCAAATATTTTTTCACGTTTATAATAATAGTTCGAATTAGGGACATTTTTGACAACAACGTCATTTGAAAAATTTTCTATTGAACTTTTGAGGGATTTCGTCCACAATGTTATTTTTACGAATAGATACTCGGCGGCGACATTCTATTGCTAAATGATAAGGTTTTATCGATTAATAATAAAACCGCGGTTTAAAATATACACGCCTTACATTTAAAATCGCTGCCTGTCGTATAATTCAAATTTGTATTTTTGTGCAAATTTTCCGACGAAAACTCCATTGATTAAATTTTCATAAAATTAAAAGGTGGTTTTGTTGAAAACATCGCGTGAAGGTTTCTGTCGACAGTTTTTGTTGTTACCAGTTGACAATGTCGCCGGCAGATGATTATCACAGATTTTACAAATGCTAAATTTAGATTTATCCCGGATACGGAAGTTCTCTGTAATATGAAGAAACTGTATTTGAAAGATTAGCTGCGGATTATTTAAATCGAGTGTGTAGTTAACTGGACACAAAGTAAACACAATTTTAGCAACTGAATTTGGTTTCGCTAGTTCAAATAACGAGTTATTATATAATCGGTTTTTGAAGTTGTTGACGATGAAGAGGAAGGTAATATAATTGGTGATAAAAACGGAAAAATTTTTTGCCGGTACTTTCGTGATTCCTGAACTGATTATGTACCTTTGTAAAAACGAACGGCATAATAAGCGTGTGCAATGTTAAAAATTATAATTATTACTTCGTGCAGCAATATTAATATTTCTCGTTCATAAAATCTATATTTGTAAAATACGTGTTCTGTTTCGTAGCTTTATTGACGAAATTTGCACAAATTATACGTTTTTTAAAATAACATTTAACCGTTACGTATTCCGATGCACTTCGAATTCAACAACTTCATGATCGCGGTGACAAATGATTGAACATCATCGTAGGATAATGGAAAATGAACAGTCGAGTATTATAACCGGGGTAGGTATTATTATAGACGGGTGCTCTCCAGCGTACGGTCGATTTACACTTCGAGTCGCGTCGACAGTGGCACAAAAATAAGCCGATTCGAATCGATTCTGGGTTCAAAACATATTCGACTCTGACCTGTGGTGTTAGAGAGAAGTTAAAAACTGAATTAGAGAAAGAAAGAGACAGAGCAGTTTAATATAAACAAGTCGACTTTGAATTTCGATAATAGACAGCAGCGCTTCGTCTTTAGAAGAATCGACCGGTTCTTTGTCAAGAGTGTCGTAAGAAAAACTGTCAACATAAAACTCTTTCCGGCCCACGTTGTCTCTGTTTCTGTCACTTATCCAACTGGTGTGCTCTTATAGCTACAATTTTTTATTTCCGCATTCCCTTCACCGGTACCACTGTGTCATATATCATGGGGGTGGGTGGGTGGGGGGTCCTATTTATGTTACGCTAAATTCTTTCGGAACAAAAGTCGATGTTACGCAGTTGTGTCGTTTACTGCAAGAAAAATATAACACGTCGGGTAGAATTCCAGTGTCATCAATAACGGTGTACAACACATTTTCTCCCTATTCCCCGGGATTATCAGTTAATTATACTGCGACCCTAAAAGTGACTTTGTAACGGAAAACGAAATACTAACAATCAATTATGGAGTTGCGACAGAGTCGACACTCGACCCTGTACCCATACGCAATCGGCTCTAGAACCAACTCATGCTCTTTAAGTTACGGTCGCCCATCTCTACGGAAAAAGGAAGCATGTTCTTCCTATCTAAATGTAGTGTATTCGTACATGCAGCTTTTCAAATAATCAATGCAATAAACAGATTGCAAACACTATAATAAACATCTTACAATTGAACATTAAATTATACACTAAAATATTCCACCTTTATAGTATAATTAGAGTTACTAATAAAGTTAGCATTAAATTATATGGACATCTGTAGGAAACCGAAATTATTTAAAACAGAAAACCCAGGCCACCGAACATCAATTATTCAGGTTTCTTACGGATTCCAAACATCCATCGCTAAACTTATCTTTATCGATGTATTTTCTTTTCCGTTTTCGAATACTGAAGATGTTTCGTGAAAAACACGTTTCTAAAATATCCATATTTAATCTGAAGGTGTTTATTATTGCGCGTTTATAACTTTTCCTTCCTCACCTGCTATCTGTTCCTTTTTAGTTTTTTTTTTTAATGGTTTCGTCGACATGGACATTGGCCCAAGAACAGTGGAATAGAGAGAAAAGAGAGACTCAGATCCTTACACGATCAGAGATAGCTGACAGAAAAGAATCGAGAGCAAGAATAACCGAAGGAGAAGGAAGGGAGAGAATGAATGAAGCACAGTATGGAGCGGGAATACCGTTTTGTAAGAGGAAGGAATAAAAAGAAGCTTGTTCAGTTGAAAGCGACGAACAACTGAACATTATATGTTCGGGATCAGAAATACATTGATCGCCGGGAGGGTGCAATGGACAATAGGGAGAAGGCACGAGAGAATAACGGAACAATGAGGAAGGGAGCAAACTATGCCCAAAACGCAAGCGGCAAATCGTAGAGAGATTAGAACGGCGCATAGAAGGAAAGTTAATAAACCATGGAAAACATGGAAGGGAAGGTGGAATAGACAAGAAAAGGGAGTTTGGGTTGGAGAATGAGGAAACGTAGGAGTCAGACCACAGTTTGGAATGAGCAGCTGCAGACAGAAGGGTAATATTAGAAGCTGAGAAGGCAGGAAGAAACCTACCAGAAGAGGAAGATAATCGAGCGAATGAGTCAACCAACTCATTTTCCTCGATTCCGGAATGACCAGGAATCCAAAGGAAATCCGTTTGGATAAAGTGGGAAAGGAAAAGATCGTGAATTAAGGAACGAATAAGGAGAATGATACAGTCGGTTGAGTGAGAAGGGAGAGGAGATGTGATAGACTGCAGCACGCTTTGAGCGTCCGACAGGATAAGGAGATTGCTAGAAGCCGGAGAAGTTTTGATAAAAAGGAGGGCACGCAGAATAGCCGAAGACTCAGCATAAAAGATTGAACAAAAGGAGGGAAGTTTAAAGGACTCGAAGTAATTGAAAGAAGGACAGAAGAAGGCTGCACGAACACCATTGGGTCCCTTGGAGCCATCAGTGAAGATCAAAAAATGGTTGGGGAAAAAAGAGTGAAGATTCTGTTGGAATTCTGATCTAACAACGTGATGAAGAAGAGGTTTGGGAGGAACAGGTGAATAAAACCAGTTAATAGGATGAAGCAGAGAGGAAAAATTGAAGGAGAAATAGGGGAGTTTATCGTAAGAGTAGATATACGGAGAAAACTGTATAAGACGGCCAGCGATAAGAGATAGAATAGGAGTCTTGTTAGTAGAAAAGCGCCAGGAACGCAATATGTAGAAATAAGAAGGAATGAGAGAGCAAGAGGAAATAGGCAACCGTTTGATGAGGAAACGATAACCCAAGAGGGAGCGTCTAAGGAAAAGGGGAGAAATGTGACACTCTGCGTGCAGAGCTGGGATAGGAGTAGACTTCCGGGCTCCAAGGCAGAGGCGGAGACATATATTTTGGACCCGGTCGAGCTTAGACAGAAGGGATCTAGAAGAATTAGCATAAATATAGGAACAGTAATCAAGAGCAGAGCGGATAAAAGATTTGTAAAACATGAGTAGGATCACAGGATCACCTCCCCAGACAGTGTACAAAAGGGATTTAATGAGGTTGAGCCTTTTGAAGGAAGATACGAATAGACGGTTGATATGGACATGGAAGGAAAGTCGGCTATCCAGAAAAACACCTAAATAACGGAAGGAGGAAGTAAGAGGAATTGGGCCATTAGTTAGGACGAGGACGACTGAGGAAGGAATAAACGGGCGCAGTGTAAAGACGACAGTAGAAGACTTAGAAGAAAAGATGAAAAGATGGATGTTGGATAAAGCATTTTCCAATGCAATTAAGGAGATTTGAAGATGGGAGTTGGCCTGCGAGATGTTGCGATGAGAGGAATAAATGAGGATATCATCAGCAAAGAAAAGAGAACAGGAATTCAAAGATAGGGACGCAATTTTGATAAAATAAATATTAAATAAAGTGGGGCTAAGGCAGGAACCCTGCGGTAGTTCACGATAGACTAGTCTAGTGGCATCCTGAATATGAACAGAAGGAGTGACCGTTCGGCAGAGGAAAAGATTAATAATCAGGGTAGAAAAATGAGCCGGAATGTTTAAGGAAAGCATTAAATTTAAAAGAGTTGGAAGATGGACATTGTCGAAGGCTGCCGAAATATCAAGAAAGGAAGCAATAAGAAATTTTTTGTCGATGAATGACTTGTAAACATCTGCTAGGAAAGCGCTAATACAATCAGGAGGGCCGCGACCAGGGCGAAAACCAAACATATTGCTACTTTTTAGTTAAAATTTCTGATCGGATCAAAATATAACCGACTTCTTTCCTTACCTTTTGTTTCTGGGTAAAGGTCCTTGGTTGACGAGCCCAAAAATAAAAAAAAAAAAAACTTCGTTATGCTTCCGGTCTATTTGTGAATCTACTTTGCAGACCGTATGATCTAATTTATTATAATCAATGTTGCCTAATATTATCCTTAATTGCTTAAATTGTTCTTATCTTTTTTATTCATTCTCGAATAGCGCATAATCTTGTACGTGTTTTCAAATGGCCTTCCCTCTTTCTCTTTAATTTCCAGGGCACATCGGTTGTAGAGCCCCTTTCCCTAAAAACGAGAAAAAGACGGCTTAATTCACCTGCTTCTTCTCACTTTTTTTTTTTTTTTTTTTTTTTTTTTAAATTAAAAATCAACATAATTATAAAATCTAATACATCATATTCTTCTTATATATTAATTACTTAATTCAAGTTAACTTCTATTTTTACTATTCTACGTCTAATTTAAATTCAAAACATTTATACCCATCGCACATCGTACCACAATATTTTCACATAAGCCATAAGTAATGCAGCTAGAACATTTAGGTTTTTTTTTTTATTACATCATTTATAATTATTTACTTTTTCAATCAATTATCCGTCTTCTTATCGCTGTTCCTTTTACGACTAACCATTTCTCATTCTTTGCACCACGCAATCAACCATATATTTTTATTCTGTTTTTCCATATATTAAAATTGCATTCGTCTCTCAATTCTTTAGGTCTTATAAAACATAAATTGTCATAGTTCCTAGCCCATATTTCGCCTTGTACCCGGTAATCTTATTTTTTCTGTTTTACACCTTAAAAGTTTACTGTGATAAAAAAACATTTTTGGCGACATTTCTTTATTATTGTCCCACCACCAAGTAGAATTCGTTACAAGATTCGCACTTCTCCAATTCGATAACAAAATTTTTAAACATCTTTTCTGCAGTCTACTAATTTTCCTCAATTTCGTTTTTTTTTTTTTTGCCTCCCCCAAATTTCGAGTCCGCATCTCATCCTAGTCATTATTAATGAGTGTCAAAATACAGTCTCGTAGTTTTACAATTCATAACCTGTTTTAATTTGTATAACGCCGGCATACTAATTTTCCTAGTAATGTTATATCTATGTGAACTCCCCAAGTTAACGCCTTATCGCGAATGTTACTCGCTGGTATTTGAAATTATCAGCCGTTTCTAACGGTTTACAACGGCATAGTTCCGCTTCATGAAGGCAATCTACATTGTGCAACACTATTTTAGGCACGAACTTCCGAAATCTACTCGGTGGTGTTCTTACATACATCACTTTTTTGATATTTTAGCATTTATTATTCAATGCTTACAGATTAATGTATGTATGCGACATATGTATATATATATATATATATATACTTCTCTTCAGAAAATAATGGAGCGGACAACGTTAGTTTTGATGCAGTGCAGAGAAAGAGAAGAAATTAAAAATTTGGCTGTAACACCGACGAAAGGTAACTCAGTAAGCTCACACAACGCGAATTCCGAAATTCGCTGAATGTGTAACGTTAGACGATCGATTAAAATTTTCTACGTTGCTTACGATCGACAGGAACTGTTAACATTTCCGAGCTCGAAGTATTATTCGTAATTCCTGCGTATAAAAAGCTGGCCTATCAGCGGTAGCTTTGCCATAATTTAAAAGTCAACAAATAACGGCGGAAAAGTTAAACAGATGCCACGATAATTTTTGCAAGCGTTGTATACAGCGCACGCGCGTATATACTTTTCATACACTTACGGTTAAACTGAAATAATACTTAATCGTTGAATGACTGCCGCATTCATAGCGACTACGAGAATTTCTCATTAAAGTACGAATTAATTTAATAAAATACATTAATTATGTAAAGAAATGTGGATACTTGTTGCCGGTTGCAGGATGGGAGGGCATTGTAGGCGTCATTAAGGCATATACTAATTGGAAAACACGTTTTAAATATCGTTCAAAGACGATAATCAATATGCGACTGGTGCTACACACATGCAACATGCTTGTGTATTTCGCTAAGAATAATTAAGCGACTCTTGCGTTTTCTTTGCACTGTCGAATTTTTTAGAAACTGCCAAATCGAATTATTTTCCCGATTCTTTCTCACTCCGTCAAAAATATTCTCTCCAACTGAGTTAAACGGTCGCGCCCGATACTTCATAATTTTTCTAAAAGTCGTAGCTCAGTTTAATATCACCTTGCATAGCCTAGTCGGAAGTAATTAGTAAAGGTAGTCCTATATAGCAACAGACATGGAAATATGGTTTTTCGCCTACTTTTCCCGGCCGATTTTCTCCCGGAAAAGTGCCTCCCCATTGATTTCTCAAATTGACAGCAACTGATGAGATCAATGCTCTAGCGATGTTTGCTGGCTAATTTTCAATTCGGAACAGATTAACGGCGTGAAACACAGACTAGTTACATCTTTTAGACATTCCATTTCTTCCGCTAATGATAAACCCTACATTCAGGATTTCCGCGCATGCCAACGTTAGCAGCTTTCTTCTCTGCTGATTATCGTCGGGCTCCTCCTATAGGATTTTTTTTTTTTCTAATTAAACTCGTTTAATAGTCTTAAGAAGAAAAAAATGTAAATACATGTTTATTATTAAATATTTATTATTAAATATTTATTATTAAATACATTACTAATTCCACTGTTCTCTTCCGTTTGGAACAAAAACAAAAAAAATCAACAAAGCTCGATAGGTATCTGCTGCAGGTCGAGTTATTAAATGAATACTGATAACTTTTTAATTGACACATCGATGAAATTTTAAATCCGCTTCGTCGAATTTTAATGAAATGTTTCAAAATATTCTCGTTCTCGCGGATGTCTCATTAATTTTTGCACTTAAACGTGAATGTTCGTGCTTTTCAGAAAGAATACGCAAGATAATCTTTTATTATTAATTTAGGTCTGCAGGGTGAATAAGTATAAACATTTTATTTGTACATTTTTTTTCGAAAATATTTTGCACAGTGACTGGCGATGATTTGTAAATTTTTAAGTTGATGAATATTACAATACATGAAAAAGGAAAAAGTATGTATGTAATTCTGTTCTCCGGATCTCGCCGAGAAATCAGTGTACTCAAGATAGATAGAGTTCTTCTACGATGGTTTCAGAAGAATTATTTAAGTACGTGCCATTTTTACCTTTTCTTATTTCGAGTTATTATGAAAAAAAAAAAAAAAAAAGGAATAAAGACAATTTTCAGTTTCAACTTTAATTTTTATTCTACAATAGACGTAGTTCGGTAAAATTATTATCATATCAAAATATTTCCTTTAACCACATCATCGCTGCGTGCGGTGATTATGCTAATGTATTTCTGTCATTTTCCGCGTGTGTTTCTATCTTCCGCGGCAGAGTTAATCTAGTTGATAATTTAATAAAATCCAACCACGCTTTTTGGGTGACGACCACGTTTTCTATTATGTCCTGAACAATTACCTTTCCCCCTTTATCGGTCCGGATAATATAAAGTTAATGTTCTTACGTGGTATGCAGAGCAGACTTTGTTCAGGTCTTATCTCATGTCTGCAATAAACGTGCACCAGTACGCCGTGCCATATAACAAACTGGAAACATTCTCTTCGCAACGCCCGCATTTCGAAAACTTACATTTTCCGCCAATCCGTCTGTGTCGTTGTTTAGGTTTTTGCTGCGTGTAATACGACGGTAAATACCGGCGTGTTTTTGAAATATTTTAGTTATTCCCAATATATTCGTGTCGCGTCAGATTTTCTTTAGTTTAGAAATGTCAAATATAGAGTATTTTTCTGGATAACAGAAAAATGTTACAAGCAATAAACAGCGACACTAGAAAACATGTAATTTATTAAAAAATAAAACATTAACGTGTGTTTCGGAGACACCGCCCCACATAATCGCGGTGAATATTTCACCGTGATTATATGGAGCAGTGTCTCCGAAACACACGTTGATGTTTTATTTTTTAATAAATTACATGTTTTCTAGTGTCGCTGTTTATATTGCTCATATAATTATGTTAATTTGAAAACATGTTTCTAAAAAATTACTTTAAAAAAATTCTTCTTTTTCTTCCTGGTGTCATAAGCAGACTTGTGCGCGTGGACGATCACTAATTGGCTAAAAATTTCTCAGTTGCCCGCTGCTTCAATTAGATTTTTTATTGTTGTTTTTCCGGTAGTCCACTGTTTTATATTCTTGGAACACGATGTTCTTTAGAAAAATTTGTTACATATTTCATGAGGATGTGTATTTCTTGCAAAAGGATCTTAATAATAATATACGTTGGAATATTGCGAATAATTTACTAGTAAATAAGTCGAAATATTATTATGTTACTTTCGCACGCAAATATTTTCCCGCCAGCAGATCGTATATAATATTGACGGTTTTGTTTTGTAGAAGGAAACGATGGTTAAAGATCTAGGAATTACTTTAGACGCTAAGCTCATTCTAATGTCGCATATTATTCAAGTGGTCAGTCGAGCTAGGAAAATGCTCGGATGTGTGACACTGCAGTAATTTCGCGCATCGAAACTTATGTTTATATTTCTCTTTAGTCCGCTCACATCTAGAGAGTTTCCATCAATAATTTGGGTTACCGGGGATCTATTGAAACGATAGATATGGTTCAGAACGTGCAAAAGAAATTTTTAAAGTATCTGCAGTAAAAATTTATTAAACCGTACGACAGTAAATATATATTTTTGTGAATTAATTATATTTGTTAAACTTGTATTTTAATTTAATTAATAATTTAATATAAATAAAGTTATATGTTTTAATGAATTGAAAGGTACTCTGTGTCCGTGCAATATATAAAAATATATAACATTTGTAACGTATTTTAATGGTTTTAAAATATAATATTTATAAATCATCATATTATTGAGGCAAGCGATTACAGGAAGAAATAACACATAGTAAATTTATACATTACAGCCAAGCGTTGACTGATTTATGGAGTCTTGAGGGACGCAGAAAGGTAGCACGACTTTCATTCCTATATAAACTAATCCGTAGAAAATTAGGCCACTTTTAGAGAAAATAAACTTAAAGGTTTCCGCCTTTAACGGTTCGTCGAAGCGAGGTATTAGCGATAGATTTGGCCAAAACGAAGCAATTTTCATGCTCCCTCCTTTTCGTTCACTGTTAGTGTGTTATATAATAACTTAGAGATAAGGAACACGGTGACATTGACATTTTTAATAGTAATAATTTTAAGAAATTTTTAAAAATAACTCAGGAGTGGGGTTGCTCGGAGTATAAGGAATACATTACATTACTGTAAGTTTATTTTATTATTTTTCTTCTTGTATTTATCGATAACAGATTAAATGGAAATTATGCGTTTGCTTATCTATGCATGTGTAATTCAATTTTGAAGAGTGCTTATTTTTCTATATATGCTTCTATTTGTAAATTATATTGATATATACGCGTAATGTGTGTGTGTGTGAAGGAGATAGAGAGTATATGTGTGTACGTGTGCATGGATAAATATGTATATAGTGTATATGTGCTAATTTCTCTATTTATTTCGTATTTTTAAGTATATATCTATATGCATATGTATATCTATATTGTGCTGTATAGTAATTGGCCTTTTGGGCTGTTATACTGGCGATTTGTAAATAAATAAATAACGGTTCGGTTAACTTCGGCAGTATAATTAGCCATGGAAAAACCACCTGAACCGCAGATGCTGGTTTTCTACAATTCTTAATTCTTCGCAGAATTAAACGTCTTATAAACGGGACGCAAGTCGTCGGGATAGCCTAGTTGTTAGAGCGCTTGACTTCCGTTACGGAGGTCACGGGTTCGATCCCGGGTGACGACAGAACTTATTACAAAGAATTAATATTAAAATAATCGCTAATAATCACGTGGAAGGCAATGGCAAACCACCACGTTCAACATCATACGCGCGCTAGGTCAGTACACAGCAGGCCCACACCGGACGGACTGCACTTGTATATCGATAAATCAAAGGATTACTATCAGTTCCGAATGTAGTCTCGCGTGTGTACACCTGCGTGGCATATAATAATTACCTGGTACGTAACCTATATCTGTACAGCTAATGTACGAATAGATTGCGCCAACGAGTTGTGTAGCGTGTACCTGAAGAAGAAACGGGACGCAAAAACGTAACAAATTCCGTTACAGCCCCAACATGAAAATTATTTTAACATTAATGTACCCTATAATGGTTGTTAAATTTAGATCCTTATTCGTAATATAATAACTTTGTTGAATTTAATAATTTAATAACGTAATTTGTAACAATTTTTTTTTTTCAATCTAGTTCGAAATGGTTTTTAAATCTAGCGGTGGTTGGCTATGCATGAACCTCCAATAGAAAAAATATACATTTTCACTTATTTAAAGAATAAAAAATATTCATTATTTTGCGCTAAAAATTTTATCTCTGTTTTTTTTTTAAATAGTTTAATTATGAAAACATATTATTCGGAATTAATATTAAGTGCGAGCACGACCTAATTATATATACATATATATAATACCAAGTGGTTAAGGTGCTTGGCTACCAAGCCAGAGGTCACAAGTTCGAGAGTTGTTTCGTTCCCGATCGAAGTCGCTTCCAGGTATATACCAAATCTAAAATAATTAGGTACCAGAGAAATCTGGGAAGGTAAAGGCGGATCCCAAGTGGAAAGGAACTGGCCATAATATTCTCATTAGTGTCATTGGGCTTAGTACCATTATGGAAAGCTTCACAATCCATGATACCTTATCAAAGATATATGGGACTTACTTTACTTTACTTTTATATATATATATATATATATATATATATATTATATTTTTTCCAATGGCCGCAGACTCTTCCGGAAAAGGGTTATACAAACACTAAATGCTCAAAGTATCCACACGTCTTTCTTATCGTTATTCTATAATCATTAATTATGATTAGTCCGCTTAGGTTTTAATTCATGCGGACTGTTCGCGATTATTTGCAACTATATATTCTTTCTAAAAATATTTTTCGTTATTTATTACTGTTCAATAAGTGTGTAAATATAGGTTGATAAAATTTTCTACGGTTTTCGTCATCAGAGTGCGGAATTTTGGCCTTTTTATTAATCTTCTTACCAGGCCGAATTACTCGTATGTTTTATAAAATTTAAACGAAATGCGTCATCGGTACTTATTCGCTTTTTAGCGTTTAAGTTCAATTGACCTTTTCTCACAAGCCGCAACTGAAATTTACAAAAGATTAGTTTCGTTTTAAATACTTCAAATACAGCAACCATTTAGATACCGTTTAGTTCAGCGCGCTGAAAACGTTACCAGTTTGACCGTAGAAGAAAGGTCAACGCACGTGGTAGAATTCCATTCGTCACAAACAGACCAGATCTTCAATATGGGTCGCAGATATCGATTTCTGCTCCGAAAATTTAGAAAGGAAAAGGATTTCACTCGCGAAGAAACCTAATTCGGTGGCGATCTCATTTTGAAAATGAAAAAAAGTTGTTTCATCGATGGAATTCAACTCGCTTGCTACCTGGAGCCATAACCTGCGAACTCCAAAACCACAGACATGATAAATATCCGTACCGTTATGCAGTATATCTTGAACCGAGAGGAGAGAAAAGCTCATAGTGGAAGACTACCATCGGGCACGCTTAAGATCCGCCATCGTACGCTTCGGTATAAAAGTGAAAGCCGTTTCTTTATATAGTATAACATGATGAGGATTCATATTTAATCTAACAGCACTGATTACCTTAATCCGGAAATGTATCAAGAAAAAAGCAAAGAGCAATGCTTCTCTCTTCTTCTTCTTTTATCGTTCGTTTCGGTACACGCAGATGCGTTATGCCGCTGCAGGTTTTTCTTCATTTTATCGCTTATTCAGCCGATTATCAATTTGGCCGATATCTTAACCATCCCACACGGTTCTGGGACTCCCCCGTATCCCAGGCGCTCCTCAGTCTCAGCAGTATGTCGGCTGCGGTTTGGTCACACACTGCTCCCATTTTTCATTCCAGCTTCGTACTGTCCACCGCGCATCCCACTGATTTTTTTCTTCCCGCATGAAGGCTTCACTACTCCTTGCAATGCTTCGTACATGTTAACCCTTCCTGCTGCACCAGTTATCGCAATCCTTTCTTCTCTTTTCTTACATATCTAGTCGAATTAAGAAACTTCAACTAGTCTGAACAGTTGCCCTTAAACACATATATATATATATATATATATGTGTGTTATTTTTTCTGCGGCTTGCACAAGAAACACAGAGTACAACACCCTTTTGAGTACTATTTATTTTTCGACGACTGCCACATACCTAGCTGGACCGTTGATTAGGCATATTCCGCTATCGCGCATTGACACTTCAAGAATTTCACTCGCGCTGAGTTAATTTTAACGAGCCTAAAAAAACAACAACAACATTAATCGTCTAAGAGTGCCCTCCCCCCATAAATGACAATGAGAAGCAGTCTTTCTTGTTTACTTCGCAGCTATTTCAAATTATTTTGTCCCGTCACCTAACTCTAGGTAGGGATGGTTTTAAGTTTCTTTCGCAGGTAATAATCCTGCTTGGCCCTTTTTCGATTGGTGGAGGTAGATTACATTTTGGGGAAAATGTGCCTGGAGCGAGATATCGACGCTTCCAGAATTATCGGTATCTTCTTTTTTATATACCGGAATGTGCGTGGAGTCAGTCCGATGTTGTTTTTTTTGGGGGGGGGGTGGCATACTGAGGAATTTAATTTGTATTTTCTAAGTGGAACGAGCTCTAGGCGTTATCAGTAGCGAATTATTCGCAGTCAAGTTGCATTCGTGTTCGATGTTTATTCGCGGTCGGGAAAATAAATTCCCATAATATCGAAAAGCTGTCTTTCCAGTTTCGATTTGTCTAAGCGCAGCGCGACAATTAACGTTGTTTTCACGCGTTTCCTCATCGTTAAGCTGTTTTAATTTTTTCTCCGCATTAAATACAAAGAAAAACAGAGGCGAACTCGGTTGATTTCGCCTTTCCGTGACCGAGTGAGAAACTTGGCGATGATACGTGTTAACTCACGTTTTTTATTCACGTGTGCTCGGTTAATTGGGTCATTTCGTGAGTTAATTAACAGCAGATGTTTGCGCACATCGAATGTGCGAGCCATCTTATAAAAAATTCCGATTTTTTTCCAAAATGCGAGAAATTTCTTTTATTACGCGTCGCATTCGATCTCGCGTTAATTAGTGTACATTCTCCAGCTTTTGGATTGGACGTATTTTGTTGTTGGAAGGAATCTTTTTGATTTAATATTTGAACTTGCACCATGGCGCCTTCTCGTAAGAAGATCATTGGATGTCGCGATAATTTAAACCGGAATAATTGCTAATTTCATTGTGTCGCCATTTAAAGTTGGAAGATGCATTCTTATTCGTTGCTCCTTCTCCCGCGATAATCGAACACACTTAGACACCGAAAAGCCCCCCAAAAAAAAACCTAATTATAAAACCACCGACGGAATAAATTAGTTCCTAAAAACCCCTTAAATATCAGCGGGTCCGTAATATTTCAGTTTCTTTCGTTGTATTCGTGTGTTGCACCAGATATTTCTTTTCCATTTAGAAATGCAAAATACAAAAAAAAAATGTTACGTCGTAATTCAGCGTAAATTTCGATATTAAACTCGATCGACTTCGCCATGGCGACATTAAAGCTCCTCTATCATAATGTTCTATAATAATTCTTATAGAGGAGTAAATTTCAACTGCCGACGTGTCAATCTTAAAAAAAAGAAAAAACAAAAAAAACAACATATTAATCGAGCGTAATTTTTCATGAGAATTTCGTATGAGTTAAAGGTAATGTTTATTTTACGTGTGCATAATGCCAAAAAACAAATTTGTCCAATTTCAAATTGGTAATATACTACATATATTTTATGCAGCATTCTCTCTCGTATAAATGTGTGTATGTGTATGTCTTTTAATAATTTTCGTGTCGTTACTCGTGTTTTTATCGGAATTTTTCAAAACCTAGCGACAATCTTCCTTAAGGGGGGAATGCGTCCACATCTCAAATGCGTTTATCTGATGCTTTCCGCGTTCAACTTCCAAGTCTCTGAGGAGGCATATTTTATTATCGGCATTACATAGCACTGATTAATTTTCATTTTCATTCCCATCTTTATTCTCCGATCTTTCAATATCGCCTGCAGATTAGTAAATGCCTGTTTAGCCATCGCAATTCGCGATCGAATTTCATTAGTATCTCTTCCGTCATTAGTGAACAGGGCTCTCAAGTGTCTGAATTCTTCAACTGTCTCCGCTATTTCACCTTCTATTTTTATCTCAAGCTGTGAATCGCTGTTCGGGATTCGCGTAACTTCGCTACTTGTTTTTCATATCTAATTTTTTTCCGTCTCGATTTAATTTATTCAGCATACTTTGCATCTCTCCGGTTGTGTGTGCGAGTAGGACCTTATCGTCTGCTTAATTTTTGCTCCCTATCGGGTATCCATTAGTCTTGACACCGACTTTCCCTATCCCCGCTTTTTTCGTAATTTCCTCTGCCTAAATGTTGAATAGTCTCGGTGAGAGCGGGCATCCCTGCCTCACCCCTCTTGTTATCGGGCATCTTCTGACCGAGGATTCGTCTTTCACTCTTACACTCGCAGTCTGCTCCCGATATATGTTTTTAATTATCTGCAGGTCTTTATTATCGATGTTGTACTTTTTCAATATATCAGCTCTCGATGCTTCACTCTATCGAACGCTTTTTCGAAGTCGACAAAACAAGTAATCACTTCTCGGCCTATTTTGAGCGGTGCTATTGCGTCTCTGTTGCCATTTTTGGCAACAAAATATTGCGTTTCACTAAGCTACATGTACAACTTCCGTTCGATTCTCGTGTTAATTATTGAGACACTTATATCTTCAGAGTATGACTCATTAATGCGATTATTCAGTAATCGCTGCATGTTTGTGACGATACCTTCTTGGGGATCGGTATAAATGTCAGGGTTTTGAAGTCATCAGGTATCTTTTCCTTTCATCGTATATATATATATATCTGCTGATATTTGGTCCTCGCCTGTGGCTTTATTATTTCTTGCTTTTTTAATCGTCTTTTCCAATTCCCACATTTCTATTTTCCTCGCCTCTTCTTTTGTTCTGTCATCAGTTTGCTATGGTCGCCTTTCGTCCTCGTAAAGTTCCGTTGCATATTCTAGCCATGCTTCTTCTAGTTCCTCTTTATTTCCGAAATAATTCCCCTTTTTGTTTCTATTTTTTCCTTTTCGCGTTCCTTTTTTCTTCTTCTGTTGTTTCATCATATTCTTTACTTGGACGTGCATTTTTCTTACATTGTTCCTTTCCCGCATCTTCTCGATAACCTCGCACTTTTCTTCTAGTCATTTTGTTTTGGCTTCCGTGCATTTCTTAATTATTTGTTTATTTAATCGTTTATACTCTTTTTCATTTTTGTTTCTAATGCTTCTTCTTTCATCTATCATATATCTATTATTTCCTGAGATATCCGTGGTTTGTTATTTCTTTTCTCTCTCCTTTTGCTATTGTTTTCTTCGTAGCATTTATTACTGCGCTTTTCCATGTTTTCCAGTCTTCCTCAATAGTCCGTACTTACTTATCATCTCTGTTTTATGCAATAATTTCGGTTCTTTCCGTAATACTATTTTTCCCTGCTTCCTGGTCGAGCTCTGCTTGCAAAGTTTGCTATCACTTTTTGGTCTTTTAGACTTTGAAAGTTCCCCACATTTCGTTTTTCTTCTCTTTTTGACATTTCTTCAGCATTAATCGGAATTTTGCTACCAGTAGCACACGGTCTGAATTACAATCGGCTCCTGGCTAGACAATTCTTCACCGTATATTTTTATATCTTCCATTGATCATGATGAAACCTATTTGGTTTCCGCTTCTACCTCCAGGGCTTATCCAGATGTATAGGCCTTTTTGGATGCTGTTTAAACCACGCGTTACACACAATTTTTAATATTATGTGCTTCTGCAAATTCTAACAGGCGTTCTCCGCGTTCATTCCCATTGCCTAGGCAGTACCTTCCAGTTGCTGTGCTTCCGTGATTCGCTTTGGCGTTAAAATCCCTTAAAATATGAAAACAATATCACCATATTTTGCTCGTTTTGACGTGTTTCCTAGCTCCTCATAGAACTCTTCAATTTATTTTGTGCTACTATCAGCCGTTGGCGCCTATGTCTGAATCACTATTACCGGTGTTGGTTTTGTTTTGATTTTTACCATTATTATCCTCTCTGAGACCGGAATTATTTCATTTATTGCGGCCGCAATCTGTTTATTCATCAGTATCGCGACTCCACTATCGTGTGTGTTTTTGTCGCTATTCACGAACAATTTATTATTTTTCCGCGTCTACGCACACGTTAAAAAATTCAAAAGATACACACGTCACACTTGCGAAGCTCGAAACAATTTTTTCTCGAAGTTGTTTTTCTTGTTCACTCGTCGAAGCTCCAAGTACCGCTCCGAATTTAATGAATTAAACGCTGTGCAATAAATCCGCTTAATTACAACAACTACGTTTCCGTTGTAGAGACGCAGAAAAAGTTAGTTCGACATTGTGTAAACTTTATATTAAACGACATAGGTAAGAATCTCGATTTTTTTGTCGATTACATTCCTCGGCAATCGATAAATTAATAACGTAAAAAAGTATATTTTTTGGCGAGATTCTTACGTACTATCCAGTGCAACTTTTCAATCGTTCTGTCAAGCGCTCAATATAGTTCACATATTATTTCTATTACGTCATCATTACAAATTACTATTCATAATTCAAAACCGATCATCGATAACCGTTGATGTGTCTTACCGATTTGCGGTAATTTAAATATTTTGTAAATTTCCGTTTATAAATACTTCGGAGGAGCAGGAATAGGCTATTGAATGCTACTCATGCCGCTATGTGCAGCCGGGTTTTCCGCTTTAAGTGTTCAAATTAAACGGAATGTTTATCATAGACTTTTCACCAACTTCGACTACAGCTTCATTGCGCTAAAAATCATAGAAATATTACATATTTCACGCTAAGTCAATGAACTCGTGTGACATTTCACAAACTGCTAACACTGTCATACAATATGCTGACTTTTAAACAATTCGCGAAACGCGTATAATGGCTTTTGCTTACTCCACGAATTACGTAACATTATGTACACTACTTATATTTGCTATGTAAAAAAGTGCTTTCAATCAAGAAAGGCCATAGTAGGTTAAAATAGTGAAAAATGACTCCAAACCAATCGTTATAAAAACTATACGGTCGAGTCAGACGCATCGGAAACTACTATCATCATGAAAGTTTCAGCCCGCTACCCTTTAAGCACTGCACTCCCTAGGAACAAAAATGTAAAATCAGATTTTTATCTTGAGAACCAGTTGGCCAATAATCTTCAAGTTGGCCTCAAATTGAAGGCGTATTTCGAGCCCTACAATCGAACAAAATTTTCAGACTTGATTTATCGACAAAACCGATAACCGAAAAATCTATATGAAAATTTTAAAGCGCTATAAAATTAGATCTAAAACAAACACCTCGTTGGAAAAAATTATATATCATGTGTTCTACGTCAAACTACCCTCGTGAATTTTTTCAGATTTTTTAAAGGGATGGATGCACCTTAAAGAAAAATAAAAACTGTTTTTTCTGCATTTTCGGCCGTATTTAAGCTTCTAAGAACTGATAAAAAAATTTATTTGGCATCAATTTCATAAAAAACGGCATATTTTGGACACAAAATATATCGAACAAAACATTTAATTTCAGCCCATTTTTCATTATCTTAACCTGTATAAAAATATTTCATCGACTGGCTGTGAAATGTCGATACTTTTTTATTCAAGGTTATCAAAGAAACAGTTCATGTAACTGTTATAATTCCGTTTAATTACTTGCACGTTAGTTATACTAACTGCCAGTGCCATTAATACATTTTTATCTTGTGTTGTGGAAATAATAAAAAATATTTTATATTTGTATTTTTTTAGTTATATGAATTATACACACAATATGTATCGAATGAGTAAAAATCATTGCACTACTTTAAATTCGGCGTATTTTACACATTTGACATCGATGTTATACAATTCGTAAAATAGACGATTTTTTGTCCACCTTATAATCAAAATATGCGCGTGAGAAATATCTTTCTAAAGTTCTAATGGAATAGAATTTTTGGAGGAGTCTTTTACACCAACAGAGACGATTGTGATCGCTTTTATGCAAAAACTATTTTGATGATTTACATATATCGTTAATATATCTATTAAAGAATCGATACAAAGTTACAACCTAAAATGAACTGATCATTTTTACGTTGAATGCTAGGTTTAATTATTTTTTTATAGATATGTCGCAAAATATTTATTAATTATTCCACTTCGATAACACAATGTAGAAGTTTAATATTGCTAATATATGTATATATATAGATGTACACCTATATACATACAGGGTGACTGGTAACTCGATGCGTTCCTTGAAAGGGGTTATTCTAGAGATCATTTGCAGCAAATTAAGTCCTATTGTAGACCTATAACATTAAAATTGACAGTATTCTGAAAAGGATGTAACGTAAGTCGGTTATAAAAATTTCTTAAAAATAATAATTAAGCAGTTTGATAAAAAAATACAGACTATATTAATTTTTCTTTTTGTCGCTCGACAATTAAAGCCGTTGGCGATGCCAAATATTACTTGTTTAATTTGTTATCTCGTATATTAAAATGCGTTTTTATATCGAAGCATGTTCGAAAAATCTTTTTTAATTTTCTTTTTTTTTATTAGATAGCTTCGTAACTTTTCCCGATGTCCGACAGAATTTCTGGTATTGTTTTTTGCAGTTGCTGCGCTGCGATTGGAATTTGTTGCGCCTCGTCAAGTACTAATTAGCTATGAGGAGATCTGCGAAAACTTTATGTTTGCGCTGGGTCACCGTTGAAAATATATCTGTCATTATCTTATTTAAAGTCTTGTTCCGGCCTGTTGTTAAAAGGTTTTCCAATCCCTTATCATTTATGTTTTTCATTTCGTACTACCAGTTTGTGTCTGCCCTAGCTCCTAGAATATTGCCTATAATTCGAGTTCTATTACGCATTGTGTAATTTAGTTAAGACTTTGCGTTGTATTGCTAATGATTTAGGAATTTTAGCATTGTTTGGTCATATAGCGAACTGAAAGAATTCTTTGATTGCCACGAATTAGCAAGACATTCTCTTATTTCCCTATACATATCAACAATTCATTCTAAATTTCACTATTACTCTTTTATCTGTGGTTGTGCTTCTAAGTGGCTTCTTTCAGAATTAGATATTATCCAAAATTCCTGTCTTCATCATAGTGTCGGGGTGCTTTTTCGAATCTTCTCCAGTAGCGCGGCATCCTTGCCGAGTCAAATATGTCCCGCTTCTTTCCCCATTCACAAATCCTATTTCGGTTATATCATTTCTTTTCTAAACATTTACATTTACCTCTGTGCCGTGTCGTCCTATATCGGCACAGTCTAATTTCTACACAGAAAGATATTTAATGAACGATGTTTTAATCGATTTTAAAGCCTCCTGCTTCCACTTTCAGTTTTATTATATTCGATTCTATTATAAAACTGCTAGATAAAAATTCTGTTTTTTTTTTTTTTTTTTTTTTTTTTTATATGATATTCCCTGATCTTCAGTATGCCGTATTTAACTGCTGTGGCTATCACGACATACCGAAACGGGATTTGCGGTTATATAGTTTTAGCTATCCTGTTTATGTTAAGAAAATTAATGACGGAATCTATTGCTGTTTGGGTGTTTGATAGCATATCGGGAAGTGTTTTATATGTTAAGAGTTTCTTAGTTGATAGGAATGCTGTGCATTCTATTAATAAGTGTTGAACGGTTGGCATGAAATTTCCCATACAGAAAGGGCACTGTGTTGGTGGAGATGTCCCATTTAGAAGGTGGTCGTGCGAGATTGCGGTGTGGCCTGTCCGCAGTCGGCTGATTATACTGAATTCTCTGCGGGAACAATTTGTTGGAGGCCACCATGGCTCGATCGTTGTCTTTACCTGGGCCAGAAAAGTCTGACAGGCGGTCCATTGTCCCTTCCATTCTTGTTTGCTTATCGCTAGAAAGAATTGTGCCATGGATGAAGGGGGAGGCGAGTATCTGTTCTGCGGAGCTCGTAGTGCTGATTGTGCCATTGCGTTCGCTTGTTCATTCCCTCGTATTCCTGCGTGACCAGGGACCCACATAAACGTCACCTGGCCCTCGGACTTCTGTATGTCGATGATCATACGAAGAATTTTCTGTTAAAAAATGTACGCTTAGTTCTATATATTAACCGGAGATTTTTTTTTCTAGAAAACTTCAAAACCCTCAGTCTTTACATTGATCTTCGTTGAATATGTATCCTCTGCTGTGCCTTTCTATCGTTCCCTTTTTCATCCGTCTTACCTCTTTCGCTTCTAATACTTCTTTAGCTCCACAATGCCGGCTGCGTTTAATCTACTACAATCGAACTGTCGTAGACTCAGAGCCAATAAAAATTCATCGAAGGGTTTCTTCATACTATCAATGTTGCTCTCATCTCTGAAACGTGGATTCGGTCAGGCATAAAGATTTTAATATCAGAGGCTTCAAGATAATCAGAAGTGACCCCGCGATGATGGTTATGCTGGTTCGAGATCTTCGTTAGAAATGGCATTCCACTCCGCTCTTACGAGCTTTTTCTCAACCTTCCCTCTAGTCCTAATCTATCTAAAACATCGTTCACATCTCCATCCATTCTCCTTCTATGCATCCTATTAACATTGTTTCGATTTATATTCTTTCTATTTACAACTTCTTCACTTCCCTCTTTCTACATTTCTCAATTCTGCTTAACCTTTATTATCGGTGAGGATTTGAATGCTCATTCTCCTCTGCGGGGCTACATATCTTACAGTAACAATGGTTCCATCCTTGAGAATATTATCCTTTCTGATACTTTCATCCTCCGTAATGATCTTCCCCCAACCTATTTTAGAAATTCTTCTATTTTCAGCTCTCTTGGTTTAATTCTTTCTTCTTTTTCCATCGGTCTTACCTCTTTACCCGGAGAACCCTTCCGGGTTCTTTCGGTCGTGACCATGTTCCTGTAACAATAACTCCTGATAGTCTTCCATCTTCGAATTAATTCAGGAGCCTTTCAATTCTCCTCGATGGAATCTCATCAAAACAAATTAGGCTCTATTCTGCTCCTCTGCTGATTCGTCACTAACTGATTCTCAGCCTAATTGTGATCCGATATCTCTAAATAATTTATTTTCTCATTCTATCAAATCTTCTGCTCTTTCTCAATCTTCTCCTCATCACCGTTCTCTCATCCACTCATCATAGTACGGCCTCATTTCTTTGGTGGAATGAGGAATGTAACGCCGCATTTGACCATTGTCGCTCCACCTTCAGAACATACTGCTGTAATCCTAAGACGTAAAATTTCTGGCTCATTAACAAGTCAACGCTAGGGATAGGTTTATATTCAAAGCCATGAAGAAAGCCTCTTGGAAGAAATTTTGTTCTTCCTTTTCTGGAACTACTCCTCCTAATATCCTTCATTGATTCTGTCGCATCCGCTTACGTTCGTTCTTTTGTTGTAATCCAGTATATTTCCGCATTCACTTCCTCGCTTTGGCTTTCAATTTTAATGAATTATAGTCTGCTCTATCTAAATTTTCCAGCCCTACTCCGGACCTTGACGGCATATCTTGCTCTTAAAAATCTATCCGAACTATTCATTAACTTCCTTCTCAATATTTTAATTTTTTTATCTTTCCTGTGTATAATGCCTCTCCCTTGGAATTCTTTCATCATCGTCCCCATTCCTAAAAAAAGAGTTCTTTTTTACGCCCCATTTCCTTCGCATCCTGCATCAGAAAACTGTTTGGAGGTATGTTGAACAAGCATCTTGTCTGGTGACTGGAACATTATAATGTGTTTCCTAACAATATGTTCGGCTTTCGGCCTGGTACTGGCCCTTTTGATTGTATTAGTCTTTTTGTTTCTCATCTATATAAGTGTCTTTTATCCGAAAACATTAATTCTGACATCCTTCATCGATGTCTCCTGTGCTTTTGATAATGTTCATCTTTCAACTTTAAGCGATAAAATGATGGCAATTAACATTCCAGACAATTTCACTTCCCTTGTTATTAAACTCACGTCGAATCGTTCTATTCACCTATCTTTTCCATTATTTAACACTACAAAAAAAGTTTTCTGCGGTCTTCCTCAAAGTTCCTCCCTCAGTGCTACTCCTTTTTAACATTTACACTGCCAGTATTGCTTCCTTTGAATTCCCGCTCTTTATTCTTTACTGATGACATTCCGCTTTTTTCCTCTTCCCACGATATTGTAGCCAATGAAGCTTTCAATTTATCTCTCAATTTGTTAGACAATTCTCTTGCTAAAATTAACCTTTCGATTTCTCGTTCCAAGTCTTCTTACGTTGTATTTACCCTTCGACCTTATAATCCTGCTTCTGTTAATTTATTCTTAAACAGTACAGCTCTCGATCGTGTTAATTGCTTCCGTTGTCTTGGTATCTCTCCCGAATAGTTGTCTGACTTTCTCCGAACATATCAAATATCTTTCCTCCTTCTCTATTAAAAGATTAAACTTTCTGAAGGCTCCTACTAATTGAGGTGGCGACCCTTACATTCTTATTTCTCTGTATAAGTCCAAGTTTGACTACTGTTCGTTCATTTATGCTTGCGCCTCCAAGTCCCGACTCTCTAAACTAGATGTGATCCAAAACTGTCTTGGTGCTCTTAAATCCTCCTCTATTCCAGCACTGCTTGCTGAATCGAATACACCACTCCTGTCTATCCGAAAATCTTATTTAGGCTATCGCTTTCTTGCTAAACGTCTTTCACTCTCATCCTCTACTCTCATTTTCTTCTACTTTTCAATTTTCAGGAGTTTGCGTTTTGTGCCTAGGAAAATTCCTATCCTATCTCTTGTTTCTATCTGTCTTGGTTCATTTTGGCTGTACACAATTTCCTTTAACAGTCTCCCCTATTTCTCTTGTAACTTCAGCGATCTCTGCCATCCTCCCGGAGTATTTATTTTGCCTGCACTTTCGAAATCTCTCACTCCAGCAGTAATTAAACAGGAATTCTACAGCACTATTCCCTCTTTCCTTCTCATGTAACCATTTCCATTGATAGTTCTAAATGCGGGTGCTTCTTTTATTTTTCGAGATTATAACTTTTCTGAATCTTTTTGCCTTTCTTCTTTCTGTTCCATATTTACGGCGGTGTTAATGGATATTTTACGTTCCCTTTATTTTTATCTCCTCTAATCGTTTTGTCCTCCCAATTTCTCATCCGACTCCATAAGTGTTCTTTACCTCTTCCTGATCATTCCTGTGATTTTATTATTTTTCTTATATGTTCTCTCATTCGGTCTCTTTCTTCTCTCCATAGGATCCATATTGACTTGCTGTGCGCTCCTGGTCATTCTGGCATCTCTGGTAGTGAGATGGCTGATTCTTTAGCTCGGTTTGCTGCTTTTTCTTTCTTCTTTTTCAATAATCCGATCTTCTAATCTCTTGCCGCTGTGTAAAAATTTTCATCTCAGGTTTTGGTCGGATTTCCCCTTTTTATAGTTACTCCTTTTATCTGTCTGTTCAACCTCGCCAATTCATGGTTCCTTTAATTTCCTTCACATCCTCGTTTTTTGTTGTCTCCATTATGTGTTTGCGTTTTAATCATTCCTTGCTGCCTTCCTCCTCCTTTCGTTTCTTATTGGCCTCTTCTCCATGTTGTCCTCTCCATTCAAAAGATGCGGTTGTTTATGTCGCTGATCTTGTGTTCATAAGTGTTTATCTCCTTCGATGGAATACTCTCATTTACTCAGGCTTGGGCTCCCTGCTCCTTTTTGTTCCCGTTATATCCTGTTTTTTTCTTTCTAAACTTATTATCTCTTCCATTGTGTTATCTTCCTATTAGCGATATCTGATCGTCTTATCATATAACTTTCCTTCTTCATTTCTAATTGTTTCTAGTCGAAGGTCCTTGGTTGACGAGCAAAATTTTCTTCTTTTTTTTTTATTAAAAAAAAAAAAAATAAATAAATAAATATCGAGTCTCACGAAATATGTCAAAACATTATTAATTAACCTTTTTTTTTAAATACCATTTTGTATAGAACCTGGACTGTTTAGAAATCAGACACCGGCCTCCTCCAGGTTCTTACCATCCTATTTTGCAGAACTGGCGCTTTACTCCTATAAGAAAATTCTTATTCTTCCACATACATTTCTTTGCGTTTAGATTCTTTTTCACCTATATATTATTTTCTCTTATGATCATCCATACTTTTGACTTTGCCGAGCTTTTCAATCAAGTTTCTAAAGTTCTCTTCCTCCTCCGATTTCCACTGCAGTAGTCATGCAGAATTAAAATTATAGTCCTCGTTTCTCTTTAACGGGACCATTTTTATAGTTCAAGGGAGCCGAATAATTTGAAGTCTTCTTTATTCTCCCCCCGACATCGATTTCTCCAAATCTTTCCGTCGTTTGTTCTTTTTGTATTATCCTTAAAAGTGAAATAGCTGACCTGCGCTTATCTCTTCTATAGGTTTCGTTTTCAGCTATTTCATTGCCTTCTTCGACTCCGTGCATACCCTCCAGTCAATTTCCTCTTATATACGCAACCACCCCCGCGATTTTATCATCCTTTGCATAGCTTATCTACTACCTTTTATCGTACCTACCCACGTCGATTTTATTCGGATTTTTAGCTGTATGCGTGTATATAGAAGGTAGTGAAATGGCGGGATCCTCCTATCTCTCAACTCCACTAAAATTTTTGTTTTTAACTTGTTTGCCCTCTACGAAAAATTCCATACTAGACTTTAGTCAGATATTTACGTTTCTTCTTTTTTCGTTGAATTTTCATCTATCCGATTTTCCTGTTCTCCCCTAGTTTAATAATTTTTGCTCCAAACGCTGTTCCTCTCTATTTTTCGTTTACGCATTAATATTGTTACCTTTTTCACCTTTTTTACCTTTTTCGTTTTAACATCCTCCAAAAACTCTGCTCCATGTTCATCAAGAAGCTCTCTACAATGCCAACCAATAATTTGAATGTTTTTCCCTTCTCAAAAATAATATTTCGTGTTTTCTTATATCTTAGCCTTTTCAATTCTTATCGCACCTCTTACGACTTTTTCCCTTCTTGTCATTATCTTAGTTCTTAATTCTTTCATTCTTTTAATTTACCGAACGGATCAGTGCTTAACTGACTCATCACATTTTTAAAAGCTTCCGGGCAAAGGTTCTGTGCCGACGTGTTAAAAAAAAAAATTAATAACGTACAGGATTTATTATATTTTAGATCATTTTTGGGCTCTTCTGTGTTACAGTAGTAGAGAATATTTGTGCATATGAGCCAGCTAAAGGACTTTTGTAAATTTCACCAGAGTAGATAATTAATAAATTTGTTTTCGGCTTTTGAAGGAAAAAGTATTAACGCGAGCAGAAAAACGGATTTTAAACGAGCAGTGATCTATTCTGTTCCCGCATTATTCCTTAAGTTGGCAAAGCGTGATTAATTTCGAAGACGCCGCTTTCTACTGGCAAAAAAACAGCACGGGCAACAATGTAACGAATTTAAAACAGAGATTAAACAATTCCGCGTGGAAAATTTCCTGCTCGGACGAGGGGAATATAGAAAGAACAAAACGGCTGCTCTCTCTATTCATTATCTTCTGAAGAGCGAACGGGTGTAACACTAAAGCAATTCATATTCGCTGAAAACTACGAACAGCTTGACATTTTCAAGTCATTACGAAGGAAACATTTTCCCGCAACGGACTAGCGAGCAACGATTTTTAAAATAAGCGAAAAATAAATGAAATAAAAAATGCAGGAAAAAATGTTAATAGACGAAATAAATTCGAGGCAACGCGCCGACGATCAGAAAGTTAAAGCGTGTGTCAGGTCTCATTAAAAAATTTGAATAACGTGCTCCGCTGATTACGTTTGAAGGAACTCGCAATGGCAACAACAGTCAGATTACAATAGACATCAATTTAACGCATTACATTTACTTAATGACATTGGAAACATCGAAACGCTCAACTTTATATACATACATACATACATATATATGTATATGTATGTATGTATACATATATATATTATACATATATATACATACATATATATACATACATATATATATAAAGTAGCTATAGTTGTTTGCTTTTTTTTCAATGGTACTCACCGAAATAGATTTATTTCTTCTGCAATCTATTAAACAAATTCCCCTCTTTCATTTCATTTAAACTTTGCTGTAGATATATAAGGGCAAGAGCATTTGAAAGCTCGTCTCATTTAAATATATTATAAAATAGTACTGTCATTATGAAAAAAAGAAAAGGAACAAATTCGAAAGAGATTGGCCATCAATTATCATTACATAACGCTGAAGCGTCGATGTTAGTGGCTTTCAGCTTCCCTACGACAAATGCGGTTCTTTATAATTTATGTCAAAATGTGGTCTGAAGATCAGCATATTTTTCGCGTGTTCTTATCGCATTCTTCAGTGAAAAGTGGATGGAAACCGCTAACGCCGATCAGAGTAGTGCATAGAAAGATTAATGATCAGGTGCTTTTGGGCGCGAATAAAGAAATGCCTTTGTGTGCCAAGCTGACGTTGTAAATTTTACTTCGTATCAGCGTGTGCATTATTAAATAATTTATTCGCCCGGTAAATGGAGGTGTTTTATGTAGATACGGCGTTGACGCGGAAATTCTGCCTTCCAGTTAAAACATATATCTGCGAGCACCGTTTCGATATACTGTACCTGTCGAACATCGAATGAGCGGCTGTATGCTTATTGCCGAAAAATGTCGCCCCATCTGTTTCACTAATGCGAAGAGGTTGCGATATTTGTAGCCGAGTTCAAGCGGAGCATTTAGCGCGCAGTTGAAATCCGTGCAAGCCCCAGATGTAACACTTGAACACTAGTGTCCATGATTGCGTAGTCGCGGAATCTGTTCAATTTCAGGAAGATGCGGATCGTGGATGTTGAATACTGCCGCAGAAGAGTCTTCGACGGCGCTAAATGTCGGAAGAGCCATGTAAACTTTTACGGGAAAATGAGGTTCGTAAAGATTCGTAAACCCCGTGCCGAGATGACATCATGTTGCAAGTAAGAAAGTATTTCTCGTTCCAGATATTGCCGTGCTAATAATCGTGCAGCCGTCAGTGTGTGCGAAAATTCTGAAACAGCATCGCCGAAAACTTCGCCAAAGGCACACTGCGATTATCCGTCAACTACGTTATCTCGTTATTATCATTATTCCGCTTTCGAATAAATTGTGTCGACAAGGTGAATTCGTACGTGCCGTTCGATGCGGTTTCCCCCCTTGCTACTATTTTTGCATAATTATTGATTACGATCGGACAGACCTAACCGTTTTCGTTTTTTTGAACTGCAGTGAATAATATCACGAACCCTAAGGCTGATTATTTTCTCTTTTTTCATTTTTTCTTATTTGAAATGGCTGAAAAGGTACAAGAACGTAATCTTAGCCTTAAAGACAAAATAAAAAGTAGGTGTTGAAAGAACAAGAAATTTTTTTTTTTTTTTTAAATACAGTTGAATTGACTAGACTGAGTTTGATTGTTGTGTTTTATACAATGGCGGAACGTGAACAAGAAAGAACAAATTTTTGGCACTCGGTAAAAAATTGAAAATAATAATCAGTATTACATACTATAAATTACTGTTATAATTGCAGATAATGACGTTGAGGCCATGGGCCTAAAGAGTTACATACGATACGCATATAGTACGCATTAATTCTAAGTAGTTCTCCTCCGAAGCAAGTCATTGAGGTGTAGACGTATTGTAAAAAAAAAAAAAAAAAAAAAAAAAAAAGAAAGAAAAAAAGGAAAATATTTTGTCGATATTACACAGGATTCATGTAGTTAATTCGAAATAAAACGCGTTTCAGCGGAAAGTTAAGTTACACAGTTGTTAAAACTAACTTTTCAGGAGGCCAACAAATCCGATTGTGACAAAAGGGCAATTTATATTTTGACCTCAGGGAACTCCAGAAATTACGATGACACAATGTAAAAAATAGAACAGATTAAACAAGATTCGAAAATTAGCGGTAAGTATAGATTAAAGTTTGGAAAAAAGACATTAGGAGCTAAATGAAAGACGCATTTTGGAGAAGTAGACAGCGTCAGAATTAACAAACCGAATAGAAAAATAAGAAAACGATAATAGAAAAATAATAGTGAACATCCCGCTCAGTAAATCGATGATCAAAAACAATAATGCCAATAATAATAATGCGAGAGTCTAGTACATACAATTTTAGTAGGGGTACGGCAGCACCATGTACGTTATTAGAAGTAAACGAAAGGTGCCAAGCTGTAGCCAAATATTACAATAAATGGACCAAACAACAATATTCAGAATATTTAAATGCAAAAAATAAAAACATATCTCCGGCTATCATTGTGTTATTTCATCTACTTTTCGGAATCGATGATTCCTTCGAAAGCGAGCAGTGCGTGAATTAGGATCGCAGAAAGAGTCTAAGTGAATCGCGAATTAAAAACCAGTCAGGCATCGACCACGGCAGAAAGTCACGTGTAAAACGCTAATCGACGACTAAATTAAGACACCACCGCAGGCGAACAGGTAACAGTTTACAGGTTATTGATAAATATATTCATCCGCGAAAATGCGGAATTTTCGCAATCGTTTCAAGTTCGTGTCACTCAGTGCCATGTGCTGCAGCGAACAGAAATGAACGCATGCGCCTGCATAAATTTGCCGCCACCTTTCATTAAGTCAACTTTCATGCCAAATGACAGCTACATGTCTTTAGGGCAGTGTCTTTGCCAAATCAGTTCGATTTTAGAAATTCGCACGATCGGAAGTTGCTCTACCGGATTTGTCCTTGGCAAACTAAAACCGCTGCAGCGACCGTACACATCCGTCTGATAGAAAAGTATTATTGTTAATGAACTAATCAAAAGATGGCGCCACAAACCCTGCAAGTTATATCGATATATTAATGCATTATTATATACATGCATACATATATATTAATGGCTACGCCATTTTTACACGAGTGGTCATCAGGAAAAGTGTCCTGTCACGAAATTTGTCCCCAAAAAATTGCACAATTTTATGTAACGAAAATATAGTAACGAAAAAATGTTGTCGAACGGCGTAGCCCAATGAAAAAGTTTACTCTTCTATAAGAATTATAGGAGAACTAGACCCCCGGGTGAAGGGGGCTTGCCTTCTTCCGAGTCCCGAAGGGCCGAGTTTATATATATATATATATATATATATATACATACATACATATATATATACACACATTTATAAATACATATATATACGCACATGTACACAACAAACACATGTACACACACGCACGCACACATACACACAATATATATTGCTGCCCAGGTCGTTGTGAGACCCACCATATCAAGCGGACTATTTGAATCCTGGGCTTATTTAAAGTGCTAGAATAACAAAATTATGTTTTTTGCAATGTAATTATTCATGTGAATCATAGGAACTATAGAGGGGTAAGCTAAATTTAAAAATCAAATATATACAAATTTGCAGTTTTATGATGTATTCTGCGAGACCGGGGAAGCAGACTATTACATGCGGGACCCCTTAAGATTTTATACAGACGCTACGAAGAGCGGCACATTGTTGCTGCAGGATACTACTCAGCAGATGATATTACCGCAGTTTTTCTATTAACGCTACGAGACCCAAAATAGTTTAATTATAGCATTTTACAGAATTCGCGATTTTTTACATCCAGGTCTCTTTGCAGTTGCTTGCTACGAAAAGCCTAGCAGATTTAGTTTTGAGTTTAGTACATTCATTCGTACATATTTTAAAAGTACATATATGTTTTCATTAATGGAGAATCTAAATATTTTGATATCATTTATCAAGAACCGCATAAAATTTTTGAAAAGAAATGAACTCTAACGTAATACATAAAATTAAATTTTTAATAATTTCCTTTTTTCCTTTTTTTCAACGATTTCATCCTAGAACGATTTTTATCATAATTTTTTTAAATACTGATTTTTTTTTTTTTTGTGCTTCATCTATTTAATCTATTTTAAATTTTTTTATTTCGTTGTCTTTGTCGTTATGTGGTCAAATAAAAAGAATGATTGAAAAAATTTGCTACAATGCTAGTGAGGCATTGGTTAAAGTATTTTTACTTGTCAGCAATAGTAAATTAAATTTTTATATTAAAAAAGCGGAAAAACGTCCGAAAAAATTCATCGATTTTGAAGATTTTTAAAACAAAATTATTCATTTCGCATTAGTTGTTAAACTTTACACTGATGAATTTGTAAATTAGCAGTTCATTGAATAAATTTTAACCACATATTTATTGCGATAATTTCTAGTTAAATTTAATATCGGATTCTAATTAGCGTCATTTTTATAAAAATACATAAATGCGACTTTATTCAACATTTTGTTTAGCTTTATTTTCTGTGTGGAGTTGAAACATTTATCAAAATATACACATGTATATTAAATCAATTTTTTAGATATATTTTTGTGTATACAGAAATTTTCAAATGTAATTAAAATTCTTAAATTTTGTTAAACCATTATATTTGATTAATCGAGAAAAAATAAATAAATTTCCAAATCTATTTTAATTAGCAATAATCGCACTTCAGATGGACTTCGTTGATTATCACACTGTCACTGGGCACTTGACTTCGTGAATTTCTCTCGACCGTCGATCCGTAGCTACTAAACTATCATGCCATCAATTCTCTCGTCAGTCTTCTTCATTATTCTCCAATCCGTTTTATCTTGACTACTTTTAGCCTTTGCATATTGTATCCGGGCAATTCCTATTATGTTTGTAACAGAGATCACATACTTTTTGAATATTCCAATCTAAACGTGATTTATTTAGTGCTCTCAACTCTTAAGACTTGATCTTCCCTTCATGTTCTTTTTTTACCTATCATCTTAGTTGTTCCTATTTTAGAAGTTTTTATTAGTTCCACATTGAAAGAAAAAAAATTGTTTTCAACTTGTTTCATCTATTTCGCACATACTGTTGAATTTTAAATAAGTATGAAATTAGGAGTAGAATCAAAAGTTCTATTTTTCCTTTTCTTTTAAATTTTGTCAACAGAGATCATTATCTCTGTTGACAAAATTTAAAAGAAATGGAAAAATAGAACTTTTGATTCTACTCCTAATTTCATACTTATTTAAAATTCATCGTTCGTTCTGTTTAAAAAATGACACAATATCGCTAACCATTTTGAGTAACTAATTTTTTATACAATTTTTAGGTTAAGCCAAGATATTCATCAAAAGTCTAAAGTAGTCGAAGTCTTCTTGGAAAAAGGGGAACAATGTAGAGGAAAAAGTTTGATGAAATTGAAGTAACTGATGATTTAGTGAAAAATCAAAAACAAAACAACAAACCCGCGTCAGAAAACATATGCAGACAAGTGAACAGATAAGAAAAATATTAAAATTGGTTAGTTTGAAGTTTTCCTAATCCCTGTTGTGTACTATTGATGGAATTTGTGGTTATAAAGAATGAAGGTAGGTGTAAGGTTTATTGGTGCGTATACTTCTTATTACACTATGAAGGCACATCTAGCATGGAAACCATAATCGGGGATGAGCTGTGAATAAAAAAGTCTAATTCCATCGTTTCCTCGAAAGTCCTAGACCAATCGTTACTAACGTTTGCATGAACCCAATTATGTATATACATACATAGATATGTGTATATATATATATAATTTTTGCTGGCACACTGTAAGATAATATGTATGCGCATCTATGTTGACTACTGTTCGATGAAATTTTTTTTAAATATATTTCACAACATATAACGGGTATACGCTTAATTCAATTTAGTATTTTGATGACTGAGTAAATTGTATTTTTTTTCTTATTATTATGTTTTTGAAATTAAATGATAAAAGCGATTTAGTGAATCGAAAAGCGAGTTTATTCTATTTCGATAATATAACAGTTTTTTTTTTTTTTTAACAGTTGCTATTATAGGCCGGCTTAAGCTTTTTCATAGCGCAACAAAGAGTTGCGGCAACTGTAAATGAAATAACGGTTTTTACAAATGCTGCTACGTAGCCAGATGCTGGTTTTTTCAGAAAATCAGCAGACCTAAGATGAAAAAAACTTATCCGGAACTTTGAGCAATATCCTTTGCTCTTTAACATTTCCAAGTAACCTTTTTCTAGTGAAAATTTCATTTTGTTCAAGAAAATTTTTGGTTAGACCAGAAGAGAGGTCACTTTAACATCCTACTGTGCTTCCTATATCCTGTTCATTCCGTCTCATTCTGTTGTTCCTGCCATTGGTTCCTTTATTTCTGCCATTTCCGATCGAATTAGGTTTTAATTAGTAAACTCTTCTTCCTATTGTTTCTGAGGGGTGAGATGCCTGGTTGACAAGCCTCAAACAAAAAAAGAAAAAAAAAACCATCTTCAATAGTCGATTCTTTTGATTATTCGATTCAGAACGCGCGCTAGTCAGCAGGAAAGTGTATCCTATCCGAACAATTAACAAACTAGATGGCCTATTTGTTGATGCAACATGGAGCCGACTGAAACATTTGGTAATTTTTCAATCGCTATTTAGCTAGTTAAGTTTGAAATAAAAGTTGGCTTTCAATAATCCTAGCGGAACTTATTTCAATTATTTTCTACGGGTAATTTTCGTGCAACCCTCTTTTGGCTGATTTATAACTTCATCTGGGAAATATTTTACGATAGAAATAAGTGAGCCGGAAGGGAATATTTAAATTTAGATACATGGAGGCTTCGAAAACATCAAGTTTCACTGCCGCTTCTGGGCAAGTACTTACAGAAAAAGGGCGAAAAACAGATGCGTGTAATTATTTACGAACGAATAGACCACAATTAATGTCGCCCGCCACCGGTGACTATTTTGTGATTCTATACACTGCAACGACGCAGTACCTTAGAAACGTCTTTTCAACACATCGTTGCGAATAATAAAACTAATTTATCCATCATTATCATTGGCGCAGCGCGCACCATTCAGCGGCGGGCCCACTTAGTTTGCATTCAAGCGGTGATGCAGTTTATTGTTTACCATGCCAATTGCAACCAACCGGTATATTGTAGTGACTGCATTTGTAATTGCGCTATTTGCCCGGTCCACCGAATACTGCGCTACTCTAGTCTGCTGAATATTTTTATTTGCCACGTTGCTATGAAATATTTTGAATATTTTTAAAACGCTCGACAAATTCACGTTAATTAAGATCGTTAACGTTAACAATATAGAAATGCCCCTCGTCAAACCGCAAAAGTACTTAAAAATAATAATACTGCGAAGGTGAAATATTTAACTACTATGTTACCGTATGGGTAGACTGAAAAACAAAACATGCTATTAAAATGTTTCTGCATTATATTCGATAATATTTTTTTTAGTATTTCCCTTGTAACAATTTTTTTTTTTTTTTTTTTTTTTTTTGAAAAATACATTTTTAACATTTTATTACAGTGTTGTTCACTGGTCGAGTTAAAAGCTTGTCGACGAATTATCGTATTTCAATATATTTTCCGGATAACCTAACTTAAATTATATGTCTTTTTGACACCAGAGTAATAAGAAAAATCATGTAGCTAATGTATTAAGTGAAGGAAATTGTGCTTTGCAGAAGTTATTAATGAAATATACGAATTACAATTTCTATGCAACCGAAATTTATAAAGTTACATAAGAAGATTTCAGGGAATGCCCTCATGGTAAAGTCCTCCGAAGGAATATGTAATAAATATATATATACATAACTCGGGTCTTCTATACTTTGTATAAAATGATCAAAATTTACAACGTAATTCTCACTGACATCAACACAAAAAAAATAAAATAACCACAAAAATCCTATCCTGACATTTAACTTTCATTATATAAAATTAAGACATTTTTTCGTTGCATTTTTCGTTACATATTTCATTAGATAAAATTGTGACATTTTTTAAATAACAATAACAAAAATCCTATAAAATATAACAAACGTTACATAAAACTTTGGACATTTTTTCTGATGGGGGGTAGCCTAAAAATTACGTTGTAATTAACATACACCCTGTCAAGAAAGTATCGGGAATTGTCAATTTAAATCTCCCGGGTAATAGCTAGGCAGATAATTTTTTTTTTCCAGGTTGGTACAACTGTTTTGTATTATGATGCCTATTTTTAGCGCGATCTGTCAACCAGTGTGTTTACAGCAGCTGTTAAAATCAGTCGACCTTGAAGTGTTTTGTCGAAGTTTTACAATGAGTGAAAATATTGAACAACGTACTTGTGTTAAATTCTGTGTTTCGAACGAAATTTCTTGTGCCGATACACTGAAAATGTTACAGAAGGCTTTTGGTGAATCTGCTTTATCAAAAACGCGGGTTTACGAGTGGTACAGAGCGTTCAAGGATGGTCGGGAGACGGTCGAAGACATGCCTCGCTCTGGACGGCCTTCAACGAGTGTGACCGATGATAACGTCGATAAAATCAAGGAAATCGTTGCTGAAAATTGTCATGTGAGCTTGAGAGAGATGGCTCATGGATTGGGCATGTCACACGAGAGCGTACGTACGATTGTGCACGAAAAATTGGGTATGCAACGCGTTGCGACTCGGCTTGTTCCGAAAGACCTGAATTTCTTTCAAAAAAAGTACCGAGAACAGGTAGCTGCAGACATGCTGGATCGAGCCAATTTGGATCCTACCTTCTTGGAAAAGATAATTACTGGTGACGAGACATGGGTGTACGAGTACGACACGCTTACGAACCAGCAATCGTCCGAATGGCGGCCAATTGGCGCGCCAAAGCCGAAAAAACCTCGCCAAAGCCGATCGAAAGTGAAGATCATGTTGATTGTTTTCTTCGATATTCGAGGCGTGGTACACTATGAATATGTGCCAGCCGGACAGACAGTCACCAAAGAGTTTTACTTAAGTGTTTTGAGACGTTTGAGAGAGGCTATCCGTCGTAAACGTAACGATTTGTGGGTCGACAATTCTTGGATTCTCCATCACGATAATGCGCCGTCTCACAAAGCCATAATTGTGAATGAGTTTTTGGCCAAACACTCGGTAAATATCATCGAACAACCGCCGTATTCACCAGATTTAGCACCCTGCGACTTCTTCCTATTCTCAAAACTCAAATTTCCGCTACGGGGAATGCGCTTCGAATCGATTGATGACATCAAGACGAATGCGACGCGAGAGCTAAAGGCCATCCCGGAAACCGCGTATCAGAAGTGCTTTGCCGAGTGGAAAAAGCGTTGGCATATGT
The DNA here is from genome assembly GCA_039619475.1 of Icerya purchasi. Classification (NCBI taxonomy): domain Eukaryota; kingdom Metazoa; phylum Arthropoda; class Insecta; order Hemiptera; family Monophlebidae; genus Icerya; species Icerya purchasi. The sequence goes on from CM077115.1 coordinate 354,910,445, forward strand.
GCATTGCTTCGAATGGATGTTATTTTGAAGGTGACAAAATAAATTTGGATGAAAATTAAAAATTGTTCGTTTTATTTAACAATTCCCGATACTTTCTTGACAGGGTGTACATGTTTATATATGCATATATATAATATGTGAATTATTAATTTCTCATCTAATGTAGAAAGAATTCTGAGTGATCTTAATGAAGATCTTAAGATAAGTGTAACGTACTTAATATAATTATTTAAACCTAATTAGAATTACTAATGTAAAAGCTTATTTTGTTTTTTTCGTTCAAAGAGCATAAAAAAATTGTTGAGAAAATAAAGTGCTTTATAAATTTTAGTCCCAAAATGGATTAAAAATTTAAATATTATTATTTATTTCGTTAATTAATAAATGTTGTTTCCCTCTTTTTTTATCGACGATATATTTATCATTACGCAAATAAAATAAGCGTATAGCTGCAAAAAGGTAACTTGTTCGGAAATATCCTGATAAAATGGTTCGAAAACCGCAAAAATATCAAGAAAAATCCACGAACGGATTGACTTATAAACTTCAAATTTGGATCATTTAAATTACAATTAAAATTCCCCTTAAGAGAATAACGTCGAACTAAGCGATTACCCTGGGTGGCAGAAAACTCGAAAAACCATCAAGAATATATAATATGGAATTTAAAATGACCTCAAAAATCACCCTTAACAAATTCATAACCTATTCTCAGATAACCCTTTAAAAATAGAATTCAAAATACAAAATAAAACGCAGAAGCTTTTTCATAAACACTTAAAACTACGGTTAAAAATTTATACAGATCACCCCAAAACAGCAAAAAAAAAAGGGTTGTTCACGTAACCAATAGCTCGAGTAAAACAGTTGAGAAAACCAAAACGTACTTTAAATACATTACGCATAAATGACCGCTTTATAGGAAAACTATAGCCGAGCTTACAACTTTATATTTTGACCGTTAAGGGGGGGGGGGGGGGTAGAAAGCTCGAAAGTTTCGAAAAAAATATATTTTTTTCCCGGTCATGTGATATATCGATAGGAAGATCGCTGTTTGTCGGGAACAAAACCGTATTTAATTGCCCTAACGAAACTTTCAATGTTGGTAAAAAGGTCAAAAAAAATGGCGTGCCGGGGAGGCAATTGCGACAACAGTATTATAGCTAACAATTTTGAACAAGATTGAAAAAATGCGCATTCTCGTATATTTCACCAGCTTATAGCATCCGGGGATTCTACTTCAAATTTGGACCCTCCAAAAGCTCAAAACTTTTGAAAAAAATATTTTTTTTTCCGGCGTGTATTATGTTGGTGAAAAGATCTCTTTTTGTCGAGAGCAAAATTTTATTTCATTTCCTTAACGAAACTTTCGAAGTTGACGAAAAGTTCAAAAAAGCGGGATAAACGACGTGTAGTCCTTGCTTGTGACGGGTAGCTAAAGAGTTTGAACAAGATTGGATCTCTGGTTCGAAACATACGGGCTCCCCCAACTTTAAAATTAGAGACCCTCGAAGCGCCGAAAGTTCAAAAGTTTCAAAAAAATAATTTTTGTTTTTTGTGTCATGTGATATATGATGACGGAAAGATCGCTATTTGTCCAGAACAAACCCGTATTTAATTTCCTTATGGTAACTTTCAATGTTGGTAAAAAAGTTCAAAAAAGCGCGCGAAAAATGACGTGTCTCCCCCCTAAAAATTTTTAACAAGTTTAAAAATACGCGCATCTCCCGTACATTTCTCTGGTTTGAAGCATCTGTCTGTCCAACTTTAAAATCAGCCCCTGTTCGGGCTACCGAAAGCTTGAAATTTAAAAAAAAATAATTTTTCCCCCCTGATATGGGATATAATGTTGGGAAGAAAGCTGTTTGTCAGGAACGAAACCGCGTTTCATTTACTTAACGAAACGTTCGATGTCGGCGATTAGTTGAAAAAAGTCGTGTTCTGTTTTCTTTTTGTAGCCCCGAAAAATTACAGATTTCTTTGATTTGAATTTAGTATTATGTAAACGTAAATTGTAGTTTTACATATGGAATCCTCAACGCATGAAACATCCCTCATGGTTCACTGAACTTGTTTTTTGAATCACTCGTAATTTCACTTTCAAATAATTTATGGTAGAAACAACGTATTTAACTTTTCGCCTAGAAAATTACAATTTTTATTCGCGACCAGAGTTTTTATTGAGTAAAGACTGCGCCAAGGTGCAAGAGCTTATATAATAATAAAACCGTGTTTAAAGATGTTCTCGCTAAAGTAAAAATATATCGACACGTATGATCGGTGTGCATCCGTTGCTATTATACAGTTATTAGAAACCATCGAAGGCGGTTTATACGCACTTGTCAATCTAAAATTATTGAAATAATGTATAAAGTCGAATTAACTGCCCTTTCGCGGTTATAAAAACAAAAACCAGCGAAGAAAAACAGTCGCAAATCACCGTGCGACCCATTTAAGGGAAAGTGAGGAGACGAGCACGAAGTAAATAAAATTCCCCACTTTCGTCCGTTCCCATAAAATCCTCTTACCAATGCGTTAAGACACAGAAATAATCCGAATAGATGCTTCATCATCGATCGTTTCTGTTGGAAGAGCAGTTCAAACGTGTGCTGGTTTCCCTAATGTGTGTAATCTGAAAAAAGGGTTTTTACCATGAGGATCTCATGCAATAGCACTTTGTCTAATCAGAGTCAAAACAGACGGGCCCCGATTTTTCGTTCCGCTGCGTAATTTAGCCAAAGCCTGCTAAATGTAGAGGTCACAGTGAGGACTTTTATTCGGCAGCGAAAAGGGTGATAAACGGAAGCGGATAAATTTAGTTAACTTTTCCGGCATCGGTAACCTGACATATCGAGCTTGAAAAGTAATCGTTTTTCACTGTTTAAAAAAAAAAGAAAACCGTAAAGTAAGTCCCATACCCTTGACAGGGCGTCGGGGATTGTGAAGTTAAGGTATTATTCGGCAGGGCTCTGAGCAACGGTGAAAGATTAGCCAAAGTACCGAGAAAGAGAGTAAATTGAACAAGCAGGAAAATGAAAAGACGCGCCCGGATTAAAAAGGATACGTGTTAAGCAAGAATGCTCCGAATGCCTCTGAACGTCTCGGAACGTTTCTGAAGGCACCGAAATAAGCGAAGAGCGCGCGAAATCTCTTCCGTCTACTGAAAAATGGGGAAATTAGGAAAATGCGCGCTGTGCTTTCTGCTGTTCGGCGCATTCGGAATATTAAAAATTTTCTAGAAAAAGTTCCGCCCCTAAATGAATAGGTGTGAACCACCTGAAGTATTTATATAATGAATCGGGCAAATCTTAAATTCAATTACATTATGTCCGGTGTTGCGCACCTATCTCGTAATCGTACAATAAAATATTGATTATTTGCTTCTTAAAATTTATTAAAGTTTCAACTAATTCTGTTCCTTTTCAATGTGTAAATCGTTATTTCGCCATGGAAATACCTATTTTAATCCTGTAAAAAATAACTTAGTCTATCACGTGCCAGCATTTCTGGAATAATTTAATAATTACTCAAATTAGTTTGTGTACTAATTACAACTGCGTCGAATACGTTTAACAATTATTGATCGGTATTTCTTACTAGTATTATATTATGTTTTTCTCGTTTCATTATTCTGATTTTAGTTTTCTTTTTAATAGTATTATGGTTATATTTTTTTCCTTTTATGTTTTTTCGTTGCTGTTCCTTTTATATTCAGTTTTCTTTTAGTATTATAATCGTTAGATATCGCACTTGCTATTGTGCTATTGGGATTTGGGGGCGAATGATTCGTTTTATATATGTACATATATATTTCGTAAACATTATTGCAAACATGAACCGATATTATCATCTAAAATCGTTGATATTTTTCTGAACTATTATCGGATATCGTGTTGATTCATGTAAATAATCCCCAGCCTGCCTGTTATGCGTTCGTACTACTGCTAAAGGATGGTTTATTTTGTATCACCTACATGTATCCGTTCACGCATTTGTAATTTATATCCATTATTATAATTAGGTTAGCCTAGTGGTTAAGGTGCTTGGCTACTAAATCATAAGTGTCATAGGTTATCGAGACTTTTCATTTGCGAATCCAAGTCACTCCCAAGTATGTATATACCTAATTTGAAATTGAATATTTGTCACCCACACGCCAGGGAAATCTGGGAAAGTAAAGGCGGATTCCATGAGAAAGGAACTGGCTCCAGTATTCTCATCAGATTCATTAGGCTCAGTGCAACATTATGAAAAGCTTAATTACACAATCCCCGAGCCCTGCTAAGGGTATTATGGAATCACCTATTTTATTTTATTCTTGTGAGTATTAATAATCATACGGTTAATTTGTTTATATATGGGGTTTTGAAAAGCCAAAAGTGTAACTGTAACAATTGATTAAGGCAAATAGTTAATATTTAATTGTCTATGTAATATTATGTTATATTAATATAAACACAATTGTTTATATTAATCGCATAATTATACTATCGATGATATTTTTAGAATAAGTGAATAAATCTCGGTTCAACTCTGTGAATGTTTGGACACCGTTTTCGATGTTGACCTGAGAAGAACATATTTGTGAATGGTTTTGGGTGTCTGTTGAAATTATAAATCCTTTCTTCATTTCGTTATCCGAGTTCGATGTCATTACTTGAGGGCAAGATACAACACGTCGCCGTTTATACCGATCGTGTGCTAAAAAATCTGTAATATGTTGTAAATTTGATCTGCATATTTTTTCGATCTGGTCGATGTATTATTGGTCTGCCTTTCTTCCTTTCCGACCTTTCCCATCAAAATCGTTTCCTCCAGCCCATTTTCTCTTAATCTGTAATATGTGTAAATTTCATTTTTATTCCTTTTAATGAATGAAGATTTGCTAGAATATTGTACGCAATGGCCATGAAGTAGATTCCACCTACGTTTTAAATTACGATTACTGTCATGATTTTGGTAATGATTAATTTCTATTATCGAACACTCTACAATGGACTTTGCATATATTAGAAATAATACTTAAATAAAAATTGAATTGAATTTTGCGCGATGCAGCCTTCGGACATGAGCTGCCGGGTCCGAACCGGCGGTCACAGCTGAAGGGAAAAATTTGCGTACAGCCGTCGGCCTAAACGGTATTTAGTGTGCCGTTTCGACTTGCGGCGTTACAGGCAGGTCGTACACGGATCGTCAAAGTTGACAGTTTCGTATGCCTGACCGTAAAGTGCGCGGATTAATCGAATAGAGTGCTCAAGGTTCCTTCTGCAACGGTTCTTTCAAGCCCCGCGGCTGACTCAATAACCTTGGAGGCCCTGAAACCATGATTAGAGTTTCCCGGCCGAACTTGAGAAAAGGTGGAATTCGGCTAGATTGTAATTAGCGATCATCGTTTATTTCAATTTTCCCTCTTCGTCGGAATATTATTAGTTTTCCTTTGAGGCATAACGTCAAACAATTCGAGCTCTAATACGCGGTCGCAGATTCTGCGATCGTCACAGCTCGGCAACGTGCCGCCGCAGCCTTGAAAGTAGTAGCGGATGATGATCGGAAGAAAGAGTGAGGCAAAAGGAACGAATGACGAAGGAGAAAAGTGAATAATAAAGGAGAAGGAGCAAAAAGTTGCGATAGTAGCGTGCGCAGAAATCGACGGGGCTGCGAATTAAATGGAAGAAATCGGACGATAAGAATTTTTTTTCATCCTATCTACGGGGAGGGGGTTTTTGTTTAAAGAAATGCGCCCGCGTCAATTCTTTCAACGCCGGATGACTTATTAACTACATCGAAAGTCTTGTGATTAACTTCTGCGGTAATTCAAGGCGCGCTTAATTTAAATGAAAATTCCCCGAAAAGAAATAATGCAAAACGAACGAAAAGAGAAATGGAAGAAAAAGAGAGAAGGAAGAAATGGAAGGCTGTAGAGCTAGCCGGCCGGCAACCTACAAAGGTTTCTGATAAGCTGAAGAACGGTGGCCTAAAGCAATTATCTTGCGCTCGACTATGTGTGCTATTACATTATGGGCCGTATCATTATTTATTAAGACCGAATTATTAATAGGCGCGCGCATGCGCACAAACGGGCCAGTTGTACACTTGTGCGCGCAGCGATAACAATTAGCTTAATTGATGCTGAAAAAACAACGGGCACGTTTTAAATATAAGCGGATACATACGTTACATATGTCAAGTTCAAGGTGACCCTTCTAGCTGCTCGCTGGCAGCGCTTTTCACTTCTGGCTGACCCCGTCTGTGTCCGCGTGTGCGAATGCGGACCCCGCGTCACTTCCGAGACTGGCCGGCGAAAGTTCCACATCTCATCAATCATGTAAAGCTGCGCTCTTCCCAGTTCGGCCGTAATGATGCAACAGAGCCCGCTGCATCAAGCTCCGCGCGCACTTCTTTCCCTACCGCGCTCCATTTTTCTCTTCCTATTTTCCTATGGTTTTCTTCTCCTCTTCCTCCTATTACTACTACTACTACTACTACTACTAGTACTACGGGCAGAAGAAAATCGTGGCGACACGGAGCCGGTTCTGCTCGGTAACGACATACCACCGCAGAGGACAGGCGGACACTTTGGTCAGCCGAACGAACTGATCGCACCTGCTCATAATTAAGGAAATTTCGATGATGAGTCTGGCGCGAAAACCGACGCTGCCCTCTAACGGTGTGCGCGGATTAGGTTGTGGGTGGTGCACGCGCTACCAGAGGTTTCCCTGATAATTAGTCGGATAGGCGCGTAGAAAGGTAGCCGCGATAATCACTTCATTTCTTGTCTTTAGCTTTGTAAATGCGGACGCGCACGGGCACTTAAATCTGTACGCGGGGTAACATTCATTACCGCCGTCCGGCAGCGTTTGTCGTCGTGTGAAATCTTTCTATATTGTCCTGGCCAATCAACAGGGAGCCACTTCATCGCTTCGTCAGTTTTCTGTACTCTGTCGAGTCTTTCTTCATTTAGTTATTAATATTTATCGGTTTTAAGTATTGATTAAATTCGGCGACAAATTTCGAACATTTTTAAAGCATGCCGAATAATTTTTATTCTGAAGGAGCCTCTTGATCAGGGGACCCGTGTCATTTTCGGTTCTTCAAAAAATGGAGACCCTCGCGCTGTTTACTCTAATTCTCAAAAAAATTATTGTTCACGTTAAACTATGTACAGCATGCGAAAGTGATTAGTTTTATCGATTTCGCGGCTTATGCACATCTATTTCGTTCCATTTGATTTTTATCGGATAAAATAAAAACAAAAGTACATTTACAACAGTGAAGAAATTTCGCAATTTCGAACCTTCATCATCGGCTAATAAACAATAAATGCGCGGCACTGATACAATTGACGAAAAGTAATGGTCGCCCAACAACTAGATTCATTTTCATTTTTATTCGATTTCCAATTTCCAATTTAGTTTCAATCGAATGTTTTTACTATTAGTGTCCAATATTTATTATTTTTTCCTTTTTTTCGTTTTTTTCTCCCGTAATATATATGTATGTTTTTAATTTTCCAAACCATTTCATTATTCCGAATTTAATCATTTTTGTTACGCTATTATATAAATATGTACACGTTTATTTCGTAAGAACTGATCAAGAAGTTAACACACCTTATTGAGAACTTTTAGCCTAACTCGGCTACATAGTGTAGTAATTGGAACGGTTATTCAGATATTTTTCTAGTCTGTTAATAAACGCTATTTGAAATGGCATTTCAGCGTATTGATTATGCGCCGGTAAACCTCTACAGCTGGATTTTTATTCATTTACTACTTTCGATGTGAGAACTTCTTTAGGAGCGTTTAGCGGTTTTTGGTAGAAGAACAACTGATGGGTTTGTGTCACGCGCGTCACGGACACGCTAATGTTAGTATCGACTAGTGTGCGAGAAATGAAAACCGCTAACGCGTTTCTTCTACCCGCCACTTTGTTAGTGACGGCGTAACACATCTCCTCTGCCCCTCGCTACTCCGACAACCGTCTAATCAGTAATAAACTACAAAAAGAGACACAAAGAAATGCTGCTGTTATAGGGAAGGGGACTGTCGACAGTTAAAACAATGAAATAACAGGGCTTTTTTTCTTTTTCGAATGTCCAGATTAATTGTAGTATCAAAAATTAAAATTTCATAATTTGTAACTTCGAATTATTAACATTGGTTTCCACATTGAACAACAATTATATACATGTTTATATATAAATGTTTATATATGCATGTTTATATGTACATGTTTATATATTCATGTTTATATATACATTTTTATATATACATGTTTATATATACATTTTTATATATACATTTTTATACAGTTTGTTTATTAGTCAAAACATGTGATGGGCCGCGCAAGCGTAATAAAAATCATGATGCGTGTATCAGTGTGTACAAACGGAGGAAGTGAAACTTCTTTGGCTTATATGTGTTAAATTCTATAATAAAGTTTTATTTTAAATTAATTTCATATATAACTAACACATTTATTATTATCATTATTATTTTAAACTGTGCTTAAAAAAATTATTAGGATGGAAAAGGTTATAAACCAAATTTTCATTTTCAATAAATAATAAATCTACACACATTTATAAAAAAGTATCATTATCATTGGTCTATTTCAGTTATGCTTATTACATACCTTACGTTTAGCGCGTAATCAAAATTTTCCCCTACCGTGCCGTAAAAAGTTTCACTTCAAAAACTCACTAATAGACTAAATGTATAATGTATCGTATCGTGAATATCTTTCTGTAGAGTGGCGTGTACACGTACTTATTACATGTATATATATATATATATATATATATATATATATATATATATATATATGTATATGAGAATGCTCATAAATTATATACTATACGAAGTCCCGTAGTATAAATACTTAGCTATACATATTTATTCATTTTAGTATATTACTAGACCCAGATAGACACTTATACATACATTTACACATACACACAAATACATATCTTACGTTTAACGCGTAACGTGTAACCAAAATTTTTTTCTACTGCACCAAAATTTTTCTTTCCTGCGCGATAAGAAGTTTCACTTCAAAAAAGCATAAATGCAACATAATTAATAATTATTATACACTTATTAATACATAGTATTTGTATTCACATAAATTTAAATTTAAATGAATTTAATTTTCAACATTATTTTATTTGTCATCATTATCATCGTTAATTTAAACTGCTGAATAATAACAAATAACAATATCGACAAAAAAAACAAAACATAGACGATAATGTCAATACAAGGTTTATTATTTTATGGAATTAGTGTAATACAGTAGTTATCGAATTTTTAAAATATACTTCATTATTAAATAATGTTTACGATAAAATATCCTGGCATCGTGAACTTTTATTATTCCCTACATTAGTAGTGGTCCTGATATAATGAAATTTTTTTGTCTCTTTTTGTAGTTTATTACCTTATCAAATGGACAGTAAAAATATTTTTTGTTTTCTTTCTCTAGACAGAACGTCTGAAATTTATGCCTCTGGATCAGACTTAAGATACCTCTTAAAATCTTCAGCGTCTGATTATTTAACGCATCTCTTACTAAACTTACGAAATTAAAAACACAACATTTTTATTTTCGGATTTATTAAATTTTACACTTGCCACTACTGGCCATGCTGGACTAAGAATAAAGTAGTAATGCAAAAAACTCCCCATTAAAAAAGAACATCTATCACTTTTGGGGGGAAAATATGATAATAATGAATTTTTCAAAGATCTTCCGTAACCACCTGTTCCGCGATAATCCCTGCTCCGTGTCCAAATGAATATATCGCAATGTTCCCGATTACATATACGTTAGCACGTATCGTATGTGTGTGCAAAGTTGTGGACATAGATGTTAGTAACGAAAAAAGTTTGTAATCGACAATGAGACGAATCATGTTGCAGACACGAAGAATGAGCGTGCGTGAAAATAATCAGATTATCGCGAAAATTTAACATTTCCCTCATTAGCGGTTTGTTGAAAGCGCCATCCTTCACGTTTTTATAACCCGGCAGCCGGATTATGTAACGCAGATCCGGCGAAAAACCAGTTTGATAATGTCACATCGAAGTGAACATTAAAAAAGCTGATAAAATATTCTGCTGCTCGGTGACTCATGGACACTGTTGTTATCGGTGTCATCATGATCGCGAAAAGCCAAGCAAAACCGCGTCTTATTCAATTTTATCGCTATGTAAAAACAATTTTAATCTCTCGCCCTCGCAACTGTTTTAGATGGAAATTTAGAGCGAATGAGGAATGAAGTCGTCTGAACGACTTTCGACGTTTTTTCCAATGAACTTAAACATCGTAAAATATTATTCGCTATTAAAATAATAATAATAGAACAAAGTTGGTCTCCTATCTCGCAATATTCAATCGGTTGTCCGTTCGGAGGAATAAAGCATTTGGTCGTCCTTTTTAATTTTACCCTCGATAAAACAGTTTACTGATACTCGCAGTAGCTATTAATATCGAGAATACTACGACTATTTGGAAGAGCTTTTAATATTAAGTGAACAGCCGTAAAGTCTGCATTCCATTCTGGAGAAGATATTTTTTGAAAAAACGTTGTCGTGATGTAGCGGGAGGGAAGTCAGAAAGACCGTGATGATATTGCGACCTGACATTTTGAGAGCAGGGAGCCAGTCTGACCGCGTACACCCTAGTTTCTCGCGACCGACTCGGTGGTCCGCTTCAAACGATATTGCTAGATAAAATTTTACGAGGTACCATGAAAAATCTTTGCATTTGCTAGAAACTACCTTAATTACAACGTATCGCTTACTGGAACAATGCACACACAATGCTGATAGGAAAACGGAGGTGGAAGTACTTGCCGAAGGTGCTCTTGCCAATAAATACCGTTAAGCTTTGTACTGCGTTAACAACAGCAGACCATCAGCAACTCGCTCACGACAATGTGCCCCAGTCGGATTGATACATATCAATCTAGAGCGAGCAGGCGAGTATCCGGCGCCTTCAAACCGGGTTCTTTCGGCTAAGGGAGTAAACCCTGACAGAAAATCCAGCGGAAGGCAAGAGGGAAACCACCGCTGTAACGTCCCTAGTATATCATTTAAATGACGAGTGAAATTCAAATCATGGCCCCGAGTCCCGGGCGCCCCTTCAATGGGGTAGGGGTGCGAAGAATTCCCCGGTTAGATCTCGCAAAGATGAAATTCAGAATAGGGACATGGAAGAACTGTTCCACACAGCAAAGGATAGGGGTGCCTACAAAGAATTAACCAAGCTTGCCATCAGATGAGCCTAAGATCGAGAACGGTCATGGCACCGAAAGAAGAAGAAGAAGAAGCTTACTGGAACTGGAGGTACAGGTGACAACCCGGAAAAATCTTTTCAATTTTCGCTAGCGACAGAAAAAATTGAACAAAAGTCGACCCCCGATGTGTTGGAAACAGAGAGCATGAACATAGTCAATTAATACATCGATGTATAGCTTTCGTCAAGAAAAACGACTGCTTAACGTGCAAAGCTAAAAAAAAGAAAAACGATTTTTCTCCTCGTAAATCGACGTGATGTACGAATTCGATAATGATATTAGATATTTTCTTTTATTCGGTCGCCGAAATGTCGAAGCTGGAAACTGTTTCGATAAACGTGCAATTAGCCTGACCAACTCATCATCGCTGTACCTCGTTTATATGACGTGAGTTATTTATAAAAAAATCACTACTGGAATTTCCTTAAGTCGGCAAACGGAATTGAGCGGAAATTAGGCGCCACACAATTTCTTACATTCAACGAAAATATCCAAACCTCCGAGTAGTTAGTTCAAGTTAATCTCTCATCCGTGTCATAATGGCTTTTCTTCTGCCCCAAGGAGCTGATTTCATTGATGCAATGATGTATTCAACCTTTATGAAAAAGAAGTTAGCTGCCGGTTTATTTAGACAGATAAGGCCAGTCATATTACGAGACAGTCTTGGTAGACCAAAAACAAACGAAGATGATATTAGGAAAGAATGGGAATTATACACATTGGTCAGCTCTTTTCAATGATACACGAGTTAATGCAACATAAGTTGACATTACCAATTGCTTAGAAATCCTACCGGGTGAAATGAACACATGAATTCAGAATGAGAGACCTCGCGAGTCACACGCTGAAAATGCCGTTACGAATTGTGCATGCAAGAACTGCAAGAAAATTCGAAGAAAAACTTTGAGTCCGGCGCAATTTGGTTTCAGACCAGGACCCACTCGGAAAGGAATCTTCTGCGTGAATGCATTTATTCAAAGAGATGTGTCCCAGAGTTTCAACAACAGCCTTTACGGATTTCGAAAAAGCCTTTGATAAAGTCCAGCATCAAAAGCTGTCCCGGGATAATGGAAAACATTGTGAATTGGATCCAGCAGATCGTCGAATAATCAAAAACCTATGTCGTAAGCAGAGCGCTATTATTTCTTTAAATTAAAATGCTACTTCGAACGCAATCAATATAAACCGCGGAGTGAGCTAAGGATGTGTGTATCCTTCAACCAATACTGTTTGGAACAAATCTTCAAGGAAGCGATGGAAGAGAGCACAATAGATAACAGGAAAAGGTAGAAAATACTTCAATAATATTCGCCACGCGGATGACGTGGTTTTAATAGAGCTGGTAATGCTGACGAATTGAAATCGATCAGAGAATAAATGAGGTTAGCCGTAAATATGGAACATCGTTAAACAGCGAAGATAATGGTCATTGGAAATACTACCAGCCGCGGGGAATGCGCATTAACGGGGAATGCCCCTGGAGAAAGTCGAATCGTTTAAATTCCCAGATGCGCAGCAGAACACTGCGACAGGATCTGAAATGGAAATCGAAAGTAGGATATTGAACAGACGAGAAATGGATTCAACAAAATATGTGAGCTTGACAGCCCAAGATCTTAGTTTGGAATTAAGGATTCGAATTCTAAAGTATCCGTATATGCGGTCCACCATATTGTGCGGCTATGAAGAAAAACACTCTGAATCGATTGCAAACTTTTGAATTGTGGCGCTAATGAAGAATTTCGGAAGTAACCTGGACAGCTAAGGAGATAAACCAGGTGATACTTAGGGTTACGAAGAAACACCGCGAATTGATTAATTTAATAAAATTCAAAAAAAAAACAAAAAAACTGAAATATTTCGCACACTTGATGATCCGTGGGACAAGATGTACAAACCACTATGACGGGAAGAATTGAAGGTAAAAGAAAAACTGGACGAAGGAACCCGGTTGTTCGATAACAAGACGTGGACAGGATTAAATGCAAAGTGGTTGGTACACTCCGCCTACGATAGAGAGCGGTATTAGAATTTCGTCAAGACTTCGCTAGATAGCCCCACCTATGGCCGAGATCGGTCAGGACAGCAAGAAAAAGAAGAACCCGATCCCAGTAGTAATGATGTTAAATAAGAATTTCTGTAACGTTATTAATAATTTTAAGTGATCCTTGAAAAAAAAAAAAAAAAATTACAATAATAATAACAAGTTTTGTCATTATATATTAAAACTTCCGGTTTATAAATTAATTATAATTTAAAATTTAAATTCAAAGAAATGAAAATTTTAAAAACATCTAAACAATGTTAGCAGTTCAGCGCGTGATAAAGTGAAAATATAATATGCAATTTGAAATATTTACAAAGTCAATTTTTGTACAAAATTTTTAATATTTCACCGTTCAGAATGAATTGCATTTTCAACTCATCACATCCGCATATATATATATATATATATATATATATATATATGTATGGATACATAGTGTGCATCAGCAGATGTGATGTGCTGAAAATCCATTCTAAACGATAAAATATTAAAAATTTTATTCAAATTGACTTTGTAAATTTCAAATTGCATAAAATTACATACACACACACATACATATATATAGTATATAAATATGAAAAAGCGTATGTATATTTCTATGTAGGTGCGTGTGTGTATACGTGTAATCGAGGACTGCATAATAACAGTTTGCTGGGGCAATTTTTTTTCCTGTCTTAAAATGAAAAAATTTAATCGTAAATTCCGCTCAAATTGAAATGTTAATTACGTAGCATTCCGAGTTTCTGCTTGCAGATAGTGTGCTACATGACGAGCAGATACGTGCATGCAGCCACGATGACGTTGGCCGTTGTAAAGAGATAGCCGTATAATAAATTGGCGTTGAACTGACTTCTAATTTATTACCATAATCTGCGTTGGCAACTGTTTGAAACTTCTTGCCTCGCTCTGTTCGCTTGGCGTATTTTAATTTGGCAGCAATTCGGAGCAGCGCGACCGATTGGACTAAATTTTCTATAGTTCTTTTTTATACTTTTTTCCGCATTATTTTATTTAGCATTTTCCTTTTCCCTTTTTTACATGCACTCCGTTTTATTTTTGTCTTTGTTTATTCGATCCAGCTCCTTTTTTCTTTCTTTCCGTTTTAATATAATTTTTATCAACAATAAAATAACATTTTCGCTTTAAAAATTATTTCCCTCAGTCTTTCTCTCCGCGTTCGAGTGATAATAAATGTTATTAGCGCGCGTTATAAAGTTGGAATTTAACGACACGGAAAACGTTCAATTCCTTCCACCGCACCCCGATGGCCCGTCCACGAGATAAACACATATATCAAACAGACAATGTATGCAGGGAGCCGTATGCCTGCCCAGAGAAATGCCCTCGTTCGCCATAAGAAGCGTGTGTGTGCTTGTGTACTTTTTAATAAATAAACCCCGTTCGTATATACATATATATATATATATATATATATATATGTATTCTATTCACGTATATTTCCTCACGCGTCAGTCTTGTTTTCAATTACGCATTTTCAAACGAACCGTACACAACAGTCAGATGTTTACGTTAAAAGCTTCGATCGTAAAAATCGCCGTCTTCAGTAGCTCGTTCTATGGTGGCGGCCGCTGCCTTATTGAAACAATTAAGTAACATCTTCTTACATGAATTTCTTCCTTATTTTTATTAACGGTCGTTTAATATGTTTTGTTCCTTTATAGAATTTCGTATAATGTACGGGGGGAATTTCCTGATGGTTTTCGGAAACGACCAAAATGTCTAATAAAAATCGATAAATCATTAACGCTTCGACTGTTTAACTTCAAAAATGAATCGTACAAAATTACAATTAAAATTCTCTTTAAGACAATAACTTCAAGTTAACCGATTACCCCCCGGGGCAGCCAAAAATTCCGTCAAGAATATATAATGTGGAATTTACAAAAAAACCCTCAAAAATCATCCTTAAAAAATTCATAACTTATTACCCCGGAAATAACCTTTTAAAAGTGGAATTCAAAATACAAAACAAAACGCAGAGAGAAGCCCTTTCATAAAATTAAAATAATAGGCTGAAAAATGATTTAATCTCCCTTTTGGGCCAAAAGCAGCCCAAAAATGAAGCGATATTCATGTAAACAGTAGCCCGAGTAAAAAATTTGTGGAAACTCAAACATATAATATGCATGAATGATGATCGCTTTATAAGAAAACGGTATACAAAACGTTGAAAACTCGAAAGTTTCGAAAAAAATTTTTTTTTTTTTTTTCCGGATATACCAATGGAATTTTCCGGTTAGACTCTGTATTTCATTTCCTTAATGAAACTTTCAAAGTTGGTTAAAAGTTTAAAAAAGCGTGAAAAACAACGTGTGTCTTGACGACGCGAGGTGATCATAGTTAAAATTTTTTAACAAGATTAAAAATCTATATTCGCATGCCCGTATATTTTTCTAGTTCAGAGCATTCGGATTTTCAAAATTAGGCCCTCGGGACAGCGCCGAAAGTTCGTGTATGCAAAGATTGCGCTATTTGTCGGGAACGAAGCCGTATTTTACTTTAACGAAACTATCGAAATTGACGAGAAGTTCAAAAATTACGTATCCCATATAGTGTTTGCGGCGCGAAAAATCGGATTTCTTTGTTTCGAATATAGTATTATGTAAATATAAATATTATGGTTGCCTTTAAGTTAACATACGGAATCTGTGGCACATGAAACATGCTTTACTGTGTGTCCTTGTTTTCATTTTTAACATCCCGGTGGTACTGTGTGTTTGACCACAACAGCTAGTATACGCAGATGTGCGGATTCATTCTCCAGATAGTTAACAACTATTCTGCTTGTGTAACCAACACAATCGCAGTCGAGGAATTTTCAAGGATGCTAACAACGGTTTGATTTGAGTCTCTTGCGTCCTTTTTCCTTTGTTCTTGGGCCAGTGTCCTTGTAGACGAAGCCCAAAAAAAAAAAAAAAAAACAAAAAAAAATGTTCGACCTCCGCCTTTACATTCTCCTGTATGCTACTCTTTTAGCCCTGCCGCCGGGACAAATGTTGGGTGCGTCAATGGGGTGAACAAAATCACGCGATAAGGCTGAATCTGTGCGGGAAATATTACCTTTTTCGGCCAACATAGATTAATGGGGGGTTTAATTAGCCTGAAAAATGTTTGACGATTGGATTAAAGGGCTTTCTACGAAGACCCGAGGTTATTCAAAATTATATTTGACAGAAAGGGCGGAGGAGGGGGATTATTAGACAGCAGGGACAGCTTTCGATCAGGCAGACGCTTCGACGCATTCATTTTCGGGAACCGCCCAGCATAACCGGGCACCCACAAAAATTTGAACGGTGCATTAACAAGTTTATAGAATATCTATTGCGTTTGGGTCGCTAAACTCCGGTAAAGAATTAGAGATTTAAAGCCGGATCGGAGCTTTCCGAGGGCCTCCGGGCTTTAGAAAAGAAAAATATTACAGATAGAAGAATACTGTATAAATTTCAGGGCCCAATGCAGATCAGCCGTCACTGAACTATACATCAAAGAAACTAGCAGTTGGCTGATAAGCTAGACCCCGGAGTGCGGTTTTGACGGCGCCTGCGAAGAAAATTAAACACAATCGGGGTAATTTTAAATTGTCGCCGCTATTAAATTTCACCGATGAAAAATCATCAGTAGTCCAAAGAACTCGGGGATTTTTCAAAATTTAAACAGATTCTAAGAGTTGTTTCAATCGACACAGATTGACTTTTTGATGGAAAAAACAAGCAGGCCAGCGACACATTCAGTTATATCAGCGATGTAGAAAACAAACACATAGTTGCACTAAAGCGTCTTCTGGTATGCCGTTCTCGGTTTCAATAGTTATCGATGTTGACTGAGCAATTATTCGGATAACTGGCTATGTCGCGAATAATACTGATGTCAGTTTAAATAAGAGTCCGTAATATTCTATCGAACGCCTTTCTGTATCGAAAAAAAACAACAAAACAGAATACACATGTTGCCGTCGGTGATCGGCTGTTAACATTATAGCCTGTGATGGCTTATCAGGTGATTAGTTGTGGTACGCATTTTGACGAGGACAGGAGATAGTTCTGTTCGCGGGAAAAAAACAGGCATCAGATAACTGCTTTTTTTTTTAGCGTTTTCGCAATGGCACACTTAGAAGGGATACGGGTGTGTATACAATTTAAAAGAGAATCTTTATTTTGTTTCAGGACAGGAAGAATCATTTCTGATTTCCATGGCTCTGGAACGGTACCGGAAGACTAGAACTGATTGTAGACATGTGAAAGGAGGATTTTCATGAAGAGGAGGTGGAATATTCTAACAGAAAAGAACGAATGTTTCGTTTAAATTGATCATTTAGTTCGGACATGGCGAATTGACAACTATAGGGAAGTGAAACGTTGAGAGATGTTAGTTATGGGGTGCTGTGGAATATTTTTTTTTTTTTGAGAAAAAGACAGGGAAGAATGATGAGGATGATTCCGCAAAAAACTGATTTTTACAAAGTTCAAGCTCTACAGAGTCAAATATTACGGAAATGGAAGTGGAAGTGCGACGAATACTAGTATTAGTGACACTTCATTTCGGTCAAACATTATGGTTGGACTTTGATCGAATCTATAAATTGCTATCAGGATTCCGGTTTTTTCGCGGTTGGACTCCCGCGGGCGCGCGACATCCTTTAAATTCGATTAAGTCGAAATATAGGCCGGTTGATTTAAGTTACCTGAGAGCACGTGTTTACGTTATTTCAGGGCACCGCCATGGGACTCGTCGAGGTCTGAAGGATAAAACGGATCTGGGCACTGACGCTAAAGCGGCGCATTAGCGACCGCGCATCGGTAAAGGTGCTGATGTTCTCAGATAAAAAGATTTAGATCGGAAATGTTTTACTAAAAACGTGTTCTGGTCCGCTTCGTACCATAGACAGAGCGGGTAATGTCGATTAGCGTAATATTTCTAGGTCTCTTTATATTTCGTACACCATTCAAAGCCTAACTATACCGAAACTGTATGCGAACGGGAACTGCTTGATATTGCTGGCCGTAACAATCGGAAAGCAATCTTAGAAGTCGGCTACGCGCGCTGATAAACGCCGTCGACTAAAAATCAGAAAGAAATTTACCATCAGTACAGGACAAAATCCGGGATCGGCTAAAGAAAAACTATCTGGAATGTAAAAGAGGCCAGACTATCGAAAAAAAAAAAAAGCACCGATGGAAAAATGAAGGGATGTGCAACAACATTTAAACAAGAAGTAGAAATACTACGAAAAGACTCGTTCCCAATTCACCTACTTGCATGAACGTCGCACTATGGTGGGGAATCGAACTCGCACATCAAGGGGTGCCCTGTAAACTAAATTTCGTATTCCCGCGTGCAAGGCAATGGTGAACGGGTATACACCATCAGGTGTTTATGGTTGTATATACATATACTTGGACTACACTTATTATTAACATACGTAATCGTTTAACAGATACCGCTAACTATGCAACAAGAATGCACGAATAATATAGAGATATTCGCGATATTATGCAGCATTAAACAGGCTGAAATACCCGAGAAGCCTAATAATACCGTGATCATGAAGCTGTTTAATTTTAAATATACTACTATTCTATAAAAGTGTTTATGTCTAATGATTCTTTTAATAAGCAATTTTTCATCAGATTTTAATAGTATACTCGTATCTCGCTTCTCGACTTTCTTTTCACTTTGTTGTCCCTTGCATCCGTGTGAGCTTATCATCTGCTTAACCACATCTTGTTTGAGGGTTCGCCTGATTTTCTTGAATGCTCTTTTTTCTACCGCGATTTCACACTTCTCATTCCTTATAGTGCTCCTTTCAGACTTCCCCTTCCTTCATTGAATCGAGTACCTATCCTTGCTACCTTCATTAGAAATCCTATATTTGTCGATGAGCTCATAAAAAAAAAAAAAACAAAAAAAAAACGGTAGATATGTTGAAACAAGCAGAGGGATCCGGAGGATTATGGGCAGACTATCAGACACTTTTATTAAAAAAAAAAAAAAAATCAGATTTCTCCAACGAGCAGTCCCTGCTATTCAAGTCGGAACCTAAGTTAAAAAATCTAGTCTAAATGACTATAATCAACTTTCTGGATGGGGAGAAAAAAAAAACGGAGGTATTTACGGCAGTTTCAATTTTTAAAACGCCCTCTAGCCGCCGCCGGGATGGGGGGGGGGGGAACTGCGCGCGATCTAAAATTATTAAATTATTGCCTGCAACGATATTTGCGCTCTGCTACTAATCGATTAATATAGACGGTAAATTTTCAAATTATTGTCCGATATTCGCGAGAGGAACTAAATTAACGTTAGCTGAACGTGATTTCGAACGCTACAAGTTTTGAAATGGCCGCAACGCGTACCTACCGCGAAACTATGGCGGTTTATTTTTAATTAATCTCACCGATGATTGGACACGCACGGATAAGCAACGCTCGAGCCTAAAAACCGATCTCAACAAAGAGCAGCCGGCTGGATAATTTGAAGCTGAAAATCGCTAATCGAAATTTATTATGCCGAAAGTGGGTGGATGTGTAAATAAGTTTGCGCGTGTGTGCGTGCTCGGGCATAAATAAAAATGAAAAAATTGTTTTTGCATTCGAGTTGGCACGTTGAAAAGCGGTATCAGGCGTATTGTCCGGGAGCGATAAAGTTTTTCGATTATTTTTGGAAATTGACCAAGCCGCAGCGTACATTAACGTCACCAACATTTACGTCAGCGAACGATCCATCGCAAGCGTGCGGATGCACGTCAACGGTGAGTCGGGCTGTCGACAGTTTGTTGTGTTTCATCAAAGAACTTCAGGGGGCATAGCTGGCCGCAACAACTTGTCTCGCTCGCACGCCGAAACAACACCGAAAATTAAAATATATCCGCGCTCTCGAGAAACGTATTTGTGCCTCTCTCGCGGGCACTTTTAGAACCCCGGAAGAAGAAGAGATTTTTCAGATGTTTTTCGAGAAAAAAAAAATAGAAAAAGGAAAAAGAGAAAAAGTTATTAACCGCCTCTAAACACAACACTAATGTGTTCCGAGCCGTGTTGTGAATAATAAAAATTACGCCAATAACGTCCTTCCCGGCTAACGTAAACACAATTTTAACGCTCCTCTCTAATACAATTATCAATTTCTTCCAATTGGAGACTGTGCGCTCGTTGCTCCGTCTACGTTCGCATCCGACATATTGCACATTAACCGGATCCCGCAAGCGGGGGCACAATAATATACAATTTTGCTGGCAGAACGATAAGGTCAGTCCCGAAAATGCTATAAATTGTCTTATTTACATACCTAAAACATGTTGCTGCTGCTTTCGGAATCTGTTTTTTTAACGATTTATCGTCTATTTCCGGCAAAATCGAAATAATAATCGTTATCCTCCCCTAATATCTCCATCAACGATAGTTCTCTTTTCTATGCCAGTGTGTATGTGTGTGTGTGTGTGCAGTGAAAGGTCGTTAGTTGTTATCGTGCATATTCGTTCCTCACGAATGGTGCAACCGCTGTATCGCACGATACAGTCGGTCTATTCGTAATTCCTGTTCTGTCATTCTTACGGCCGGATTAAAAAAAAAAACAAAAAAACCTGTAACTAAATCTTCTACACTCCTACGTCACGCTTCTATATAACATATGCTTCACTCTACAAAGAATGGCACAGTTAATTTAAACCTATCCACTTATAAGAATTATAAAAAGGAGGAGTATCCGCAGCTTCAGGAAGACTCTCCATGACGAATTTCGAGGGAATAGACATTAACATTTACATTAATGATTATGTCGTTTAAAGTGTAATAATTAACGAAATTGGCTCTTTTTGCATGCTTTATAATAAACAGACCAGTAACAAACCATAAATATATTATATAAAAATAAGAAATACAAATTTTTCGCAGATCAACATATTCATAGTATACCAAACATGTTGATTTTTCTGGTTTTAAATGATATGATTCTGGTTTGCTATCAGTATCTAGACATGGATATGTTTTATGGTTGAATTCAATCTGAAAATTTTAAATGTCACGAAATTTTATAATGACTTTCACTTAGAACCAGTTCGTAGTTAAGGAAATGTATTATCTATATTTTCATTATGGTAAACATTTTATTCAGTTTGGCATTAATAATTTATGTTTTTGTTACCAAAGTGAAATGCATCTTTACGCACCATCCGAAAAACATATCCATATCACAATGTACTTCTATGCAATATGTGGTATTGGCTAATTGTTTTTATTTATACATTCTTGTACTGAGAGTAAAGAGAAATCCGGTTACGAATTTTTGGTCATGTTTTTGCGTTACCGGGAGAAATTAAGTGTTTTTTTTGTCAAGAATGACGTAGTGAATTGAAAATCGCCTTTAATATAAATATTATGGAAGAAGTAGAATCTTTGGCACCAGATGTTTCCTCTTGGTGAGAAGACCTGGATGTATGTACATACATACATACATATATTATATATAATTATTTATTTAGTTATTAACTGTATTTTTTTATCCATATTTACTATTATGTATTATTGACAGCGTTGGGTTTACAGAAATTCTCCAGTTTTGTCCTTTTAACGTTGATATTCTTGGTCTCTGCCATTTGGTTTTTTGACACAGATAGGTCTTATACAGCCGGAGGTTAGTCGGAAATTTGAGCGACACTAATTTTATACAAAAAATCAAAATCCTTTGCAAAGCCTTCACAAAACATAGAGAACGCTTAGATGGATGTTTGTCAACAGGAGAAATAAACAAAAGCTTCGCGCTTTTTTACTCTCTAACAGAAAGAAAATTATAGCAAAGAATACAAGACAAGACTGCAACTAGTCAAATACAATATTTCTTTGGTACAACTTCTTTATGATCAGTCCGACGGGTTTCTCTGTTGGCCAAGTTGTAGTACGGTTTTCCGTAATAGATAGACGAAAGAAATAATTTTTCCGCAAACTTGTCAAAAGGCAACGGATTGAGACTCTTGATTTTTCCCGGAAGCCATCGAGGAATGTAGCTCTATACATCATTGCATTTTGTTGTAAACAGCTTTCTCACTGTGAACCGTCTTTAGGCATCATAACATTTGAAACAGTTTTTACTATGTAACCGGTTTTGGCCCGAAAAATTATGTAGCACAGGACGTTTAACTTTTCATCGATAGTTATGCATATTATAAAACGGAATACCGATCAAATACTTTAACAAATCTTAAATAACACCTTTAACAAATCTTAAATAACACCTTTGCGATGTAACCTTCATTAAAAGCAGATTTATGAGGGTAGATTTTTGAACACACCATTTACGTAGAGACTGATACACTTATCATTCGCTTGACCAACTTCTTATTGACAGTGAGGTAACTGAATTCCGAATTTGCGAAAATGGCAGTATAAGAGACACCAAGTGCTCAGTGATTGGATATCAATAGTCGGGCAGACCTATCAATGGATAAACGAACCCCTATATATATATATATATATATATATACGAAGAATATTAGAGCTACATTACAAATTTTACAAATATTATAACGGTCCTTCTTAAGATATTCATAAACCTTTGCCGGAAATTCTTGACATTCTGCGCAGTTCTTAGTTGTATCGCTTCTCCACCAGATGTGATCGCACACATCGCAATTAGAATGCAAGTTATAAACATTCTGAAAGGTCGCTTCAACCGACTTTTTTTTTTAAATTTATCTCTCGCATTCGTTCTCCATTGCCCATTTCTTGAACGGCCGCTTTCTGCAAAATTCTTCTTTCGATTTCTAACATCTCAGGTGCACTCAGTCGATGTTTCAACTATCAATCTCAATTTCTTCCTCTTTTTAGGTTTGCACATTTGCAGCCCCCTATTTTCTTTCCATATTTAAACAACTTTCCGGGCAATTAATATGTAGAGTCGTCTGCAAGTTAGATTACACACCTTAAACATGTTGCATCACACTCTAATCTCCCGGGTAATATTACAATACTCGTCAGCAAATAAAGCTCTACCATCTCGAAGAAATATGATATTTTCGTTGGAAATTTTCGTAGCGGATTTTCAGCTCTATGAATACTGTAAAAGTCCAACGCTATAAATCATATTTAATCGTATGGCTCATGCAGTGGAATAAAGTGGTGCTTAAAATGTGTAAGTTACGTAGCAAACAAAATTTAATCGAATTTTTTTACAGGTAAATTTTAAAATTTATTAAAATTTTGGTAACTTTTGTGAAAGTTTGGAAACAACGACACTCAGTTTTGAAAAGCAAAAAAAAGTAATCAATTAAAATTCGATCGAAGACTGATAAAATAAAAAATCCAACGGGGAAAATTATGGACGAAGAAGGGAATGACAGAAGAAGTGCAATAGGTAGTTTAAAATAGCCTTAGAGAATATAAAATTCGGAACGTTCAGTTGAAAGACATCCAGTTGAAATCACAGGTCGCTCGAATGAAGAGAACAATGCCGAAAGAAATTTTTCGGGGGATAACAGAAAGAGAGAAGTTGATAGAATGTTTAAGTCGAAAACGAATAACGGAAATAATAGCAGAAAGTCGAAAGAAAATCATAGAGAACCATATAAGTAGGAAGATTAGTTTCGAGAGACCGGTAGAAAGATGGTTTATTGTATAAGAACAAAACATAGAAGCGAAGAAAAGAAAATGAATTCGAATTTTTCGCAAATAGAAAGCAAATTGGAAATAGCAATTTTAAGGAAGAAGGCACGGGAGGAAGCGGTAACTCGAGCTAGATGATCAGCCGTTTCGTTGTTAAGTGTATGCATGACTAGGGCGATCTATAAAAAATCAATATCAACTAAATACAGAGAGAGAGAGAGAGAGAAGTACGGATGAGAGAGTGTATAAGAGAAATGGTAGAGCCAATCGGTGGGGGGGGCCTCGAAGAGCAGAGAATTAATTAAATACTTGAAACGACAGCTGAAAGTATAAATAATGGGTGGTAGGGTAAAGTTTGGTCGTAAACATTGAGCAAAAGAAAACCGGAGAAAGATGCAAAGTGCGCGGAATGAAGGAGACTCGAACTTTCCACCAGAACCGCTTGGGTCATTACACGTATGGGAGAAAGAAATAGGGAATTAATCGCGTCTTCGGGAAGGGTATTTGGTAGAGACGAGGATAGGAAAAGAGAGCTTTAGAAGTAGTTGAAAGTTAAGTAAACTTCTTTTTTTTCTCATTTGGCGAGATTTTTGTAATTTCGCGCGCTATATCCGCATTTGCATTCATCGAAGTCCAGCTGAGATATACTAGCGTAATGTGTTTTAGCAAATTTCTCTCCGTTCCATATCTCCATATTTAAATGGATGTATTCTTTAACGTCTCGGCAATGCGAAAACCCGGTGCATATTCTCCAATTCATACCATTACTACATATTGTAAAATGTCGCGCGATCATGATATATACCCGGCGGTTGTTGTCGGTATCGCCAGAGGTGTACTACGGATTTTTCAGTTACGTTTTTTACAACCCTCTTAATTCGCGAAACATATTTTCCAGTCATTTCGAAATGCTATCTCCCGTATGCGGCACATTCTGATGATAGACTATACGAGTCGGTTGTCTTGTCCCGATTCAAAGTGACCACGTACTTGAGCCTTTTTATTAAAATGGTCCTACGTTTCCAAAGAGGTCTTTTCGTTCGCCTAATGCAATACTAGAGCAGCCGAATGTACATATCTAACGAACCAAAGCGAGTGTCCGCAATTTTATACCTATCCGTCTGCTGGTGGTGGTGGCCTTTCTATCGCAGCCTCCCGTCTTTACCGTTAACGAACGGAGCGTGTACGGAAGGCCGCGTTCTCGCGCGACTATTCGTCATGCCGAAGATGTTATTATATCGCCAACGGTCATTAGGAGAGGACGCGATGGAATAAGATAAATTCTCCGTAGAAGAGCAGAAAATGCCGATAATGATAGCGCTTCGTTTCACAGGAAAACAACGAATCAGCCTAGAGCGATAACCCTAGCACACGCAGTCAAAGACATAAACAGCACCGCTAGCACACGCACACGCACACACTAGTTCCCTTTCGGGTAACGGTGATCTGTAAGAACCGTTCTTTATCATCGCCTGATCGCGCGTAGCCTTCTTTCAGTCTTTCGTTTCTTCTCTCTGTCATTTTATTGTTCTCCGAAGAGAATCGGCGACACAGATGGATAGAGAAGACGAAACCGGGTAGACTGTCTTTTTTTCTTCTTTATTTTTCCCCTGCCATCGCTGGTTCTACTTCCGTGTCAACTAAAACTGCGCCCTGACCGCGATCGCCGAATTACCAGACTACAAACCGTAAGCACAGCTCGCTAAATTTTGACGATACTCTCTTCGGATCAATGCAATCTCGTCGAAGAAACAGAAAAAATCGCCCCGTAATTTAAATAACAATAACCGTCTGTGTCAGAATGTATAAGCCGTACAAACGATATCCGCTAGGTTCAGCTTTCGACAGGTTCCGCCCACACGTAATTATTTCTTACTGAAATATATTCGATTAATCATTAAAAAACACCTAAATCTGCGCAGTCAGTAATATATGTTCTTTGCATTTATTTAAAAATACTCCTACAAATAACACACGTTTCTTTCTCTCAAAACCTCGGCTTGACGTTCTTCCGGACCGCCTTGTGTTTTACAAATATTACGCTGACTTTAGCTCTCCTATTCTCGCGGTCGTTACTAGTGATTCTTCAATTTTGCACTCAAGCACTAGCTTTCCTTAAAATCTTCAATCATCCGCGACGCACTGCAATTTCCTCCAGTTCGTATAGCGAAAACCTTGTGTCAATAAATTCTACAGTGTTCCGCATTGCTACATTAATGAAATAACGGGAGAAATCTGATCAAACTGTAATAAATTCGAAAAAGCTGAAAACACCGACCAGCAGGTTCGGATTTGTTTAGTTGGTGTACTTTTATCTTTTTTTTTTTTTATAAAATTGTATTACCCTCGTGATTTCCCATTATTATTTTATCGATACGTTAAATTTATATTAAAATCATTTCAAGCTTATTGACTGAGAGTTCTAAAAGGATCTGCTTAAAGTGGTTTCCCAAATCGCTTTAATAACTGTGAAATGCGCGTGTTATCAGTCTGAGTCGGAAGAATTCCTCCGGATTCGGAATTGTAATTTTTACTGAAATTGCTAAATTAAATGGAATAGAATGATCGATTAATTTTGGATTCCGTTGTTCACGAGCTTGCGACGAGTATTTTAAACCGATGATGAAATAATAGCGACATAAAATTTGACGAAATACTTATGGCTAGAAATCGAAACTAACTCGCTTATCCGGCGTTTCAAATATATACGCGTAGTACGTAAGTGAAATTCGATCGGCAATGAACGTGTACGGCCAAGGAATTTTGTGCTGCGAAAAATTCGAAAAATTTTCCTAGGAAGTTTCCCCCAATAAATAGCTTAAAGGAGAAAATACGGTAGTAAAGTGTCAGACTTCTCTTCTTTTGACTACTATTTCTGGAAGCGATGTTGAAACACAATGAAATAAGAAAAAAAAACAAAATATCCCGTTTAAATAAGGTGTTGTTTAAAACCTATTCTTGCTGGAGCACTTGAAAAAAAACCAAAAAAAAAAAAAAAACATCTTTTGACCTCTTCGTCGTTATTTTATTTTTATGTATATGTATGTGTTTTTTTTCTTCTTTTTCTTTTTGCTTCGCGCAAGGTAATGCACAAATGTCGCGGAGAGTTTTTGAAGGGAAAAAATTTGGCATTTCTGGAAACGATAGAACATTTAGCGGAGGCGAAAAATAACGCAATTTCTTTTACTTGTTGTGTGCAGACAAATCGCTTCTTATTTCCTTCCGCGAGAACCTTGGGTCTTTTGTTCCGAGAAAAATTTAAACTCGTCCGATCGAGCGAGCATTTCGTAAAGATTACACGCGTGAAAAATATATCGTCGCGATGTCTCAAATTTTTTTCTCCGCTATTTTAAAAAGTGTAAATGTAAATGTTAGTTTGTGTGTGGTTACACGGTATTGAGAAAGAAATCGTCTCGTTAAATGGAGCAAAAGCATTTTCTCTAAGCATTTCGAAAACGTATTTTTTTGAGGTTTTTTTTTTAGTTTTGATTATACGAAAAGTAGAAGTGTACAAAAAACCTGAGACAACTCGCCTTTGGATGTTTTTCTTTATAAAAGTTTTTTTTGTTTGTTTTTTTATTTTTATTTTACCGACATTACATAATTTAAGTTATAGTTTTACAATCGGTGAACTAAAAAAATGTGTTTTTTTAATATATATATATTATATATTTAGCATACTATCCAAAACGTTGTTTTTAGCTGCCAAGGCTAGTATAGCACATAGATGTGCGGTAAGTGTTTAGACATAATTAATTAACCTGGTTGTTTTAATAAACTGAAGAACGGATGTCGCCGCTGTCGATGATTTAGCAAGGATATTAGTGACATTATATCCTTGAAATTCGGTGATCTGAAAAGGTTAGGCACATACAAAGTTGTGCGGCTCATTAGCGGCGTTGATTCCTATAGGCAGAATAGAATGTACGGGACAGAGCTCCTCATAACATAATGTCGTGGGACAGGGCTCCTGTTTGCAGTCGGCTCAGAGCGCAGAACTCTGCCAAAATTAATTTGAAATAACACAAAAAGCTATATCTGAAAATTAAACATCAGTGCTATGTACTGACGTTTGAATTTGTTTTTTTATTTGAATACTGGACATTTTGTTAAAATCGTATTTTTTTTATAATTATAGCGAAATAGTTTTCATCAAAAAGATTTTTACATATCATTTAACAAGTCGTAGGTGTGTAAATTTCAGTAAAATTTAAAAGTCTAATCACACAATAGCCAAACAATATAAGAGAAATATGTTAATAACATGTTAAAATAACACATAGCGTATAAAAAATAAACGTTTAATTGATTTCGAAAGTGATCGATTTTCAATATTGTGTAAATTATAAAGTTCGATATTACACACAAAAAAAAAAAAAAAAAAAAAAAAAAAATTCTTTGCACCTGTCGAAAAAATGTGGTAATCAAAAGGATCTGGAGAAAGGAGGTTGACTGAAAAAAAAGGGTAGACACGTTGCTATCAAAATGATTTTAGAATAGTCTAAAATGAGACGCTAACCGCGGCACAGCTGATTAATTAATCGCGTATTGAAAATATGGAAAAATTTCACTTGCGCACTAGAATGTTCATAATTGGCGAGACCCCCCCAGAAAGAAAGAAAAAAAGACAATGTGTCTTGCTCATTTGCTACTAAAAAAGCAGTCAGAAAATCTAATTAAAGTAACATTTCCGACTGATAGAAAAACATTTTAAAATATTGCATTTAAATTTATTTTTAAAAATTTTGCCAGCATTAATGAAAAATATGTTTTTTTTTTTGTACAACTAAACAGATGCTAATTAAACGGGGGCGTAATGTAAAAACGTTTTTACCACGAAATATCTTTTTTTATAGAAGATAAGCGCTTAAGGTACGCGCGCAGCATTGCCGAATCAGGAATGAATCCTGTTTGGCCCGATAGAAAATCATCTCACGGGGCGATTTTCATATATGGCTAATGCGAGTTATAACACAGACTAGCGCTTTCCCGATTAATTTTGGTGGTAACGTTGAGGGTTTTTTTTTAGTTCACACAAAACACTTTGAAATTATTTCAAATTTCAAATTGTCTGGCTAGTATAAGTTAAAATTTTGAAGCAAATTCTCAGATCTTCTTTTTATGTGAAATCATTTAGTTAAGTGAAATCATGCGGTGGTCTTTTGCATCCAACACTATACCGATAGCAACCCCCAGTCCCAAAAGGCCCTACTCATAACTGACTCTCTAAACTCCCTTCAACTCATCTCGGGGATTAAATCCAACAACCCTTTGGTAAGGAAGGTCCATTACCTATTATACAGGTTATCACATTTAAACTCCGAAATGTCCTTCCTATGGGTGCCGGCTCATGTTGGGATTCCAGGCAATGAGCGTGTCAATCGAGCAGCTCAGGCGACATTGTTCTCTCCAATGCCACACAACCCCCCTCTTCCCCCTACATTGGCTCATTTATTTATGCAGCAAACTGGAGAAGAATGGCAACAGGAATAGAGATCTTCAAGTACGTTTCTCTGAAGCATAAAAACAACCACGGAGCCTTGGTGGCCCACAGACGGAGTTTCCGGCAGGGATTTTTCTGTCCTGAATCGTCTCCGAATAGGAAATACAACCCTCTCGCACGGCTACATATTCACGAGCCAGGTACCCCCAAATGTCTGCCTCTTTTGTAGTCAACCGAGCGCCCCATGCACCTATCACCTACTTCTCGAATGTCCCTCTTTTGCAGTACCACGATCCATGGACTTCACCACTTCCTCTAGTTCTACGATACTGTCAAACGCTCCGCCCGCGGTCGCAGCTGTATTAGCTTACATGCGGAGCAGCGATCTGTACTATCGCGTTTAATCCCCTTAAGTAGGCTCCATGTGCTGTAATAGCCCCAGTAGTTAAACAAGGCACATGGAAACCCTCATAACAATCTTATAAAAAAAAAAAAAAAATTTAATTATCTGCGATCACTTAATTATCTGAAATCACTTAATTATCTGAAATTATTCAATTATCTGAAATTATTCAATTATCTGAAATTATTCAATTATCTGAAATTATTCAATTATCTGAAATTATTCAATTATCTGAAATTATTCAATTATCTGAAATTATTCAATTATCTGAAATTATTCAATTATCTGAAATCATTCAATTATATGAAATCATTTAATTATTTGATATTATTTAATTATCTGAAATCATTTAATATTTAATCGAATAACATGATGATGAAAACATTCTTGAACGGCTTGTATAGTTTAGTTTACAAATAATTTAAAACAAGCGGAAAAAACAAAAAGATTGTATCCCATCGAAAAAAAAAAAAATCGATCCAACTGAGAGATACATTTAATAACGCTGTATGTTTATTTTTTGAGTCTTCTTCTGTCTCCAGCTAAGTAACTTTGTCTTTTCGATTAATGATGCTGCGGTGCAATTTTTATCTTCTCTCTACCTTCTTATAGTTTAAAATGACCGTTCTGATGCGTTCGAATTTTCCGAAAACGGAAACCCCTCCCCGTTACTCAGGGAATGATGCACAAAATAAATTAGTCCGCAGAAAACAATCGTTTTACTCCTCGTCAGCTTAATTTTAAGAACCGAAGTTCATCCGATGCGATAGGAATCATCTGGCAAGAACAATTCCCAAAACATAGCGTAGGAGAAGATAAAGAAAATCGCGTGATAAGTGACCATCTTCTAGCGCCGACGATAATAATAATGAGATCGACACCTGTCGTCGCAGTTTCTTAATTACCGCGATAACTGACGTTCTCTTTGTTTAACAAATTCTTTCTGTTGCCATAGAAATGCAAAAGACGTTCGTTCTCCAGGCCTAGTCAAGCGCGACACTATTGCCTGTCAAAGGAGAGTGATGAAGCGAGGAAGCGAGGGGCGGTAAATTTTGACAAGCGACTAAACGAGGCGCAAATGGACGTGTATAGCGAACGCTCCGATATAGGGCCCTCTATCGAAGGAACACAAACGCGAAGAAAAACAACGCGACGATAAGCTGACACACGTTCCAGATCAAGCCGAACTAGAAACAGGCAGCCTCACTTTCTGTTTTAAAATCTGGACTAGTTTCGAAAATATCCTTCAATTTTCTTCGTTCGAAACTTTCCACAGACATTCGCGTCATCCTTTGCGGTTAGACTGGAACCTGACATTTTCAGTCCTGGTTGAACCTTTTATTTTTCCTCATTGAGCTAACATCGATGTAGTTAAAAGACGATCTAACTGATCTCGTTCTTCACTCAGATTTTTTTTTTTACACACGTGTACTTTTTCCCGGCCTTCCGGTAAACTATAACTATTCCATTTGACACGCGCTTTTAGGCATTTTCCAGGGGGTTACCTCGAAGAAATGAGGTATTCGCTTTCTGATTCACACTCTTTTCTTACTCCGTGCTCTCCGTATTGATATGCTCTGGGTCCCTAGCCGTATGGGCTTAATGGCAGATTCTTTGGCTCAGATTGCTGTATCCTCCCGCTTTTATTTCACTTAAAATTCCCGTTTCTAATTTACTCCCATTGTGTAAGAAGTTTCATGTTAGATTTTGGTTAGATTTTTACGTTTCTTCCTTTTCTAATTAATCTTCCTCTTAAATTTTAACATCCAACCTAATCTTCCAGCCTTGGTTTTACAATTATCCTTTGCTCCGCCGCTCCGTTATTGTCTGTATTATTCATTTACGTCTCAATCAAACTCTTCTTCGTTCCTCACGTTTTCGTTTTCGTCTCGCCCTATCCCCCTAGTTGCCCTCTTCATCCTGATGACGACGCAGCCGTCTGTGATCCTGACCCCATATCTTCTTTGAATGTCCATCCCTCGTGAACGAACGTCCTTCTTTATATTCCGATCATCACTCAAACTCTCTAATCCTTATTGCGCTTACCGTTGTTCTCATCCTCGGTTCTTTTATTTTTTGCAATAGCTGACCGAATCTACTTCTAACTGATTATTTTCCCTCGTGTCCTTTCTGAGCGAAGATCCGTTGCTGACATGTCCAAAGGTAGGGTTAAAAAATAAGTGTACTAGAATGGGGGGGGGGCGAGATTTAAATCGATCACAAAAAAAAAAGGAGAGGAAAAAATCGATATTTTGACAAATATATACATTATTCGGTATGGAGGATATACTATATTCGCAATATTGAATATTGCGAATAAAAAACGGTTGTTTACGCTAAAAAATTAAAAAGGAATCGGGCTCAACCGGTCAGCATTGATTGCACGGAGGGTCGTGCGGCAGTATTGAGTATGACCGTCAGTGGAGCGACATGGGCTACACATCAGAAGAGCATGCTGCCGGAGGAGATCGCTGCATGTTAAGTTGGAGGGCCATCGAAGCGACTCTCAGTATTTAGTTTAATAGATGCTATACACGTCTAGTGAGATAATCACAGCTACTGTCACTTTTTCGTAGAATACACTTGAAGAAACTTTGAGTACGCGGAATAGACACTGATATTTATTTTCACGGGGTCGAACAGAAATGCTAGACTCTGATTTCTGTCGGCCACTCACTTCCCGGAACTCTAGCATGTACCGGGACCTGTACGACTATTACGTTAGCAATCTAGCTGAGAAGCTGCCTTACCGTGTGTTTTATTTTGCAGCTAGACGAAATCAGTAACAGCCAACGAAGAATCCGTCTAATTCTGCTGACGGGAGGCTTCGTTAGGTACTAAAATTTTGATTCTATACATTAGGATTGCATAGAAGCCAACGGACGTAATTTCGCCCCGGCAGAAAAATTAAAAGAATAGACGATTCTACACGGCAATGCCCGGAAACATATTCTGAGCTTTCGTACGTTACTTCGACTACGCGACCGCCTTTACAGAAACTATAATTAACTTCTTTTCACCATTATAAAATTCGTGATTTGGTCGATAATTCTTCGCTTAAATCCGTCATAATGATACGCGATCGGACTAAAATCATTACCGAAATTAACAACTCGACGAAAATCGAATCGGGGGAGAATCCGTAAATTTTTTATTTCTGCGATGTATTCAGTGGTGTGCCTATAAAAGCTGTTTCGTCTTGTAAATTTGTACCTTCTTTACCGACATATTTATTAGAGCGATACTCGGTTCTATTACTTCTGCAGGTCTGGTTCGGTTGCTATTTTATTTATTTCTCTTTTTTTTTTTATCATTCTATCTTCCTTATCACCAATTCCGCAAACTGTCTATCTACCTACCGGCCGCTTCTTTGGGCTTCAAATGAATTTAAATTTTAGTTATTGAGGTGCAATATAATTTTTTTTAATCGTAATTTTAAGATTTTGCGGAAAAGCTTCTACGTTTTATTTTGTATTTTGAATTCTATTTCTAAATGGTTATCTGGTGAAACGTTATGAATTTTTTAAGGGTGCGTTTTAAATTCCGTATTATAATATATTCTTAACGGATATGAAAAGAATATTGCTAAATGACGAAAAAAGGTTATTTTTCTTAGCGCGACATGCACAAATCGAAAATTTGTTGAATACGGTTAAAGATACTAGAATCGAAATTCTTCCGACTATTTCTGGTGCGTTCTTTCTTTCTACCGTCCGCACTTTAAGAGTCATTTCATTACAATCTTCTACTAAGAATATTAATCTACATCGTTACAATTAATTTCGATACGCCGAAGGTTTAGCAGATAATCTAAGACTGGCAACAGCAATTGCCGATCGAAAAACAATAAATTCGATTACTTTTATCGATATCAGCGTTGAAATTTCAACTCGTTCAAGTCCATCCGTCCGACCGACGCCACCAACCAACGCCTCCGAGCGCAGATGATTGATTCGGTGTAAAATGAAATTTGTCTAAGCGCGTGCCTTCAACGTTAATCGACTTAATCCGGAATAAGTCTGACGCTTCGTATTGACAGATTCGACGGGATTCCGTGTTTAACTAACGTTAGAGCGATAGGGAAGACGCACTCTCGGCGAAAGCGTAAGTTTACCGATGCTTGAGAAGCTGCAGTATACTGTCGTAGTTGACGGGGTACGGCGAAGAAACGAAAACGGCTAGTTTAACAAACGAAATGGCAGCCCTATACACTTACAAAGTTTTATGCAAATGACGACGCACATTTATCAGTGCAGGTTGTGATGAATGTTGCTCACGCATAGCCTTCGGGTTAATGTCGAATAGCCATGCGTCGACTAGCACTTATACATTCTTTTAAAAGTTTTAAACATAACGCAGGGATAAAAGTTGAAAGGAAATCCGTCCGTTTGCGGTTATTAAATACATGTCTCGAATTCGTAAGCGAACATGAAATGAGATTAAATGGAGCTTTGAATGTACTTTCGGCAAAGTGTAGGTGGTGCGAACTTTTTCAAATGAAACGAAATTTAAACGTATGCCGAAGAGAAGCGCCCCTACTATTGACCATTTCTATTTGATTATTTACCTTCGACTAAACGTCTTGTAAGTGTAAAGCCGACAAGGCTACAGGATTTTCGTATTACTTCCGCCCTTAAGAATGACAAAGTAATTTGATATAGACGGAGAAGAATGCGTAATTCAAAAGTGTGAAATAACGCGTGACTAAATATAATCGTACACGCGAAATGGAATGGAACAGAACCGACTGAAAACCGTTTTTATTTAAAATTCAAATACACGCGTTCACGACATTGTCCGAAATTCGCTCAAGTTCAGCGGCATTTGTTCGAATTTTAATAAATATCGTGTCCCTGATTAGTGTGACTCCGTAGGGGACGGCTTCCGTTAGTCTCACACTAATTTTATCACTATTTCATTAAAGTGCAGCGCTGAACTTTTAAATACTACATACATACTTGTTTGTTTTTTTTTGTCGCTTTTCGAGTTTTAATGTGCAGAGATGTTTTCACTATTTACTACAGTATGCGGTTCCTTTAAAACACGTTGAAAATTTTACCTTTTTAAAGCTTCTCGGCTATGACCCGTAGTATAATATAAACAGAGTTACCTGTTCTTCTTTCGTCTGCATTCGGTTTCGATTGCAGTTCTTAAAGGAAAAAAAAGTTTAACGATTTTGAAGTTGTGCGTGTGTGTGTGTGTGTGTGTGTGTATGGCGGCGTAATCATCGTTACATCCGAATCGCTAACAGTACGATGTGTCAGCGCACCGTTTATTAAGAAATTCCAAAAATGAGCTTACACGTGTAAAAAGGTTCTTCTTCGGATCGCATCGTTAAAAAAAAAAAAAAAACTTTACCGAATAATTTATACAAATATAAAATTATTCGCCCCTTTTTTTTCTTCCGGTCCATCCTACGTCCTGCGGCGGCCGATAGTAAACTATTTTCGTTACGCAGTTTGTTTTACACTTTATTGAAAAAGGGTAAAAAATCAAAAAAAAAAAAAAAAAAAAAAAGAAAAAAACAGTCACATTTAGTCGTTTTTTTTCTATTAATTTCTTTCGTTTTTATTCAAGCACTGATGTAACGTAGCCTTTGTTCCACAATTAGTACCGTCATTATATAACGGTTTCTACGGCTGTAGGTGTAAATGTCGAACCTCTCAAAATTAAAATTAATAATAAAACAAATAGCCAACGCGATAGATCGATGTAAATTATCGATTTGTCCACAATGCTTATATTCCGAACGAATTTTTCAGAATTAAAAGCGCTTAAATTGATTTTTAATTTTATTTTTAAACAATTCGAATGTTCGCAATCAGTAATAAGAATATGTTTCTGCGTCAACAACTTTATTACACGGTACTTACACATACCGGTGGTTCCCTCAGTTTTAAATATGTAAAAGCCTCTCTAACAAACAAATGGGTAACTTCGTGATAAAATAAAGGACAAAGAATCTTTTACCATCCTATTTGTTAATTATAGAATATAGTAAGTTATAACAAATACAAATATATGTACATACAACGAAACAAATTTAAGTATAAAATGATTGCTTACTTAGAAAAACCTTTTTCACGGTGTAACCCATCATCAGCTAAAAACACAATATATGTGATCAGAAACAAATTTTTGACCTCAGTGTGATTTAGAATTTGTTTCTGATCACATATACTGTGTTTTTAGCTGATGATAACCTACTGTATAAAATAAATAACGTCTCTAAATACTAATTTAAAAATCGTATTTGATTAAAAATGAAATATCTCGAAATATGTTATTTGAAACGAATATTAGCGTCTGTGTAAAAACAAGAAATTAAAATGAAAAATTCGTTGTTCCTACTTTAATTTTCTGAAATAATACGTAATACCGTCTTCTATTAATTTCTAAAGGATTTCGCTGCAATACTTTTTTTTCCTCTCCTTTAAAAAAAAAAAAAAAACGGTAGTATTCGTAAGGGGAGGGGGAACCTCACTGATCCTTGAAATTACCAAAACGTATTTTACGTTCTGTTCGGTAACTGGTTTTGATTATCTTCGGTGAGAGGCAGTTTTTTTTTTTTTTTTATTTTTTCCTACCCTGGGCGTGCCAGCGGCCTTGACCCAACAACATGAAAAATTAAGAGTTATAACTAAATATAGCCGGGCGGTCAGAAATGGAAAAGACAAAGGACAGCAACAAACGGAATAACTGAAGGCAATGGGAAGGAAAGAATATAGGTAGCGTTAAAGGGAGTAGCAAGACCCAAAACCAGAAGTTTGGCGTAAAGAAAGGAGCGTTCGCTAGAGAGTGCAGAACATTCAGTTTGAAAATAGTTTAGGGCCAAAAATAATTCCCTCATTTCTGTTTCGAACAATGCGTTTCGATGCCTTTTCTAGTTACTTTCCCGTGTTTACGTATGTGCATTTTCTATCGAAATTCGTTTTTAAAATCGGCGAAAACTTATTTTCCACAGTTGGGCCCTCGGTAAGATTTTGTTACAATATCGAAATTTCGTATACTAAATTATACTGCTGGTGAATAGACTCCGTTTTACATTTTATATATCGCACGTAAATGTGTAAGGAAATTCTACGAATATTGCGACATTGTTACATTGCAATGTTTTTTACATTACATTATAGAACTTTGTACCTGGGCATTTGCACGTAAAGCGCGCACGTATGTAGTATAAATAACTCGGCCCTTCGAACGAAAGCCCCTTAAAACACCCCCATATCAGTTCATCTGTAATGCATATAGATTATTTATTTCCATTGCTTCATGTCATTGTTACCTTTCTTCCCTTTTTCTCTTTTTCTTTTGTTAATCAGTAATAGTTAATAATTATTTTTTGCGAAAATTCCCAAATGCGCATTATGACGGTGATCATACAAGCATATTCAGTGTACTTAATGTAACGTGAAAAAGTTGATGATAACATTTAAAATGATTATATGAAATTGCATTGGTGATGTAGCACTTCGTCGCCAGTTGCTATATAGTAGAATAAGTGTAATAGAGTTACTGATGATTATATATATATATATATATATATATATATATATATATATGTATATATGAACGAAGATAACATATAATACAAAATAAATAAAATAAGGTAAAATAATTAAAAGAAGAACGATACAGATTAGTACACAAACCAATTTAAAGATTACACTCATTCACATTCATCGGTGTCATAAACGAAAAACGTTTTTTTAATTTTAATATGAAAGAATTTAAGCGAATTATTGCGAATTATTAAAATCTCATCTTAGTTCGGTATTAAAGGTAATTTTAAATTGTTTTTGCTTAAATCAACTGATGCAGAGCAGTTGAATATGATTAATGTCGTCAAGGAGAACATCCTTTTTACAATATTTACAGTTTGAACTATTTTCTAACTTAAACCTACGTGTTCTAGAGATATTCTCCAATGGCACTGTGAGAATTTGAGCATTGAAAAATGTTATAAATCGATTTTTAATCTTTAACTTTTCTTTAATATCTCGGAAGAAATGATAGGTTTTCCGCGACCGGTGCAGTCCGAGTCCCAGCGAGATTGCCAAATTATTTTTGCGTTTATATGTTTCCGAATTCCCGTATAATAGGATCGTAGTTTTCAATAAATCTTAATGATTTCATTAGGTCTTTTACAATTCTGTATTCTGAAACTACTGCATTACCTATCAGAAAGAGATCTAAAGATATTATGTTAGAAATGACACAAGCAGCAGAGGGAGGAGCGGTTCTGTACAAGGAGGCAGTGTTTAACAAATAATTCCTTCGAAGTTTATTGACTTTATTAAGAATTCTCTTATTAATACACACACACACACACACATAAGTGCGATAACTATATATTGCTTGGATTAGGCCTTTCTACAAAATATTCCTTGTGACGTATCCCATAGGTATTTGGTAATATTCTTTTAAGTTCTGTTTTTATTTTAATACATTCGCTATTTATTTCTTCCAAGTGAGAAGTTCGGCTCCCGGTCTGTTACAATTCCGAGATACTTTAATTTGTTAACTATCTGCACAGGTTGACCTGAGATAAGTTTTAGTCTACTGATTTTTTCCCCGATAGACTGCGCTTACCAAATTTAATGGATTTACATTTTTCAATAGAAAAGGTGTACATTTCTTCCAACTCAGACTCGAATTTTTAACAGATGTATTCAACTTTATTTAGGTTAGTGAATTTTTCTAATCGAAATAAAATGAATAAATCATCCGCATATGAGATTAAAGCTGTTTCTATAGTTTAAGAGCTTGCAAAATTGTTCTAAGCTGTTACGTAGTTTTCAGTACAAGATATTCCAGAGAGTTGGCCTTAATACTGAACCTTGAAAGACACTCCAGAGGCTATTTTCCTCGAACATTTTGAATCACCAATTTGAGTATATCTATCTTCGAAGTAACTGATTATAATATTAATAAGAGAAGGATTTATTTGCTTTTCTTTTTAGTATTTCGATTCTGGTTGACGGTTGTAATGTATGAGATAGAAGTATTTATCTAAAAAGATTTAATAAATCCGACAAATAACACAAAAAGAAAATATACCATGGTAGATTTTGTATTTTCACATATAAACTACGTCACTAAGATGACCCGAAGCAAAATTGCACTACATATTACAAAAAATCGCTAGTCAGTAAAATTAAAATCCGAATGCAACACGGAAGCCGATAAAGCTTTGTCAGTAAATGCGCAAGAAGCGAGCGAAATTACGTATATTTATTACAACCAGAAAGAATAATATATTCATTCTGGTCGCTTAATTGTAATAGAACAGATATTAGGACAACATGTATTTTTTGTTTCTTTTTCGACCGCTAGTAGTGGAATTCATTGTCGATTTTTCTTCGATTCTATGTGAAAAAGAAATATTTGCGTCATCGAATTCTTATCGGAAATTCCGAATTTTATTCGTAATTCCGTGTTTAAGTTAAAAACCGCGATTATACGTCTTATAGAGTTCCATTGAAGAAAACCGTGTCGCAATTATTCGCCCGCTAACGTTTCGAACGGAGTACACACATAATCGGAACATACGAAATTTCATTTCGACCGTGAATAGAGTAATATTATTTGGAACCTGTGATGTGGTTTTCTTCGCTGGAAGCGGTTTAATGCATGACACAGTAAAAATCACAAAAATTAACAGTTGCATTAAATTATTTATGGTTAATCAAATGGAGAATTTAGATCGGAACATAAAAATGTTTACCTTTCAATGATAGATAAAACGTTTGACTATTCCGGTAATAATTGCGATAGGATTTTTAGCAAACGTGGATGAGAACATAAGCCGCAAGAAGTCAGTTATTGCGTGATTGAAGATTTCAGAAATAATAATAACAATCCGATAACAGCTGGTGTTTTTCTTACAATCGAAAATCGCGACACTGTTGGAAAATGGAAATTAAAGTTTTTACATGCGCAGTTTACAATCGGTAATGTAATCAGTGTATGAGAATTGGCTTTTCTTTTACCGACACCGAATATCTTCAGCGTTGATTCCAAAACCGTGGCGGCTTACCGGAAGTCTGATATTTCCAGAGAGATCTCGACCGGTCAGCGAATAAATTAAGAGCTATCAAACCATTCGCAAAAGTTCACACTACTGCGCTTCTAACGGTAAGTATAAAATGATTTTATCTAGATTACGGATAGAGGTATACTAGCACTTTAACTAACGCATAACTTCTAAACAGAAGCTCTCCTCCACCGTACACTCGCTGCATCCGTTACGCACATTCTAGTCGATTGTATCGTGATCTTCGTTGAAAATTCTATCTGCCGACCTCTTTCGACAACATTCTAGGTGACGACATCCTAATCATCTTTCCGAATTTTTTTTCGAACCGCCAAACTTTACGAGGTTTTGTAACCCTCTATTTCGCCGTGCCTCTGGCCGTTCTCGTAGTAAGGGATTATTAAAAGAGATAGAGAGGGGGAAAAAAGAATTGGAATGAAAAAGAAAGAGCAATGTAATAGAAGAGAAATTGTAAATTTCAGGGGGACCGAGTTTTAATAGGTCGAAATTGAATGCGGGAACTCTTCAGAAAATAGAGAAGGCCGCTGAGGGAAAATAAAATTAGAAACGGTGTGCGACGGTGAAAAGGAAATTACAAATGGAAAATAAAAATAAAAAGATAAGGAGGAGAATAAGTAAAACAGCGCCAACATACAGAAAACCGAACGAGGCAGTTGAGGGAAATTATAAGCTATATAGTCGAGGATTACAAGAGTTTTAGGTCGAAATGAGGGGTGAAAGGAAATTGTAGCGAAGTCCCTACCAGACTTAATCGCGAATGATGTAAATTATAAAATAATTCTCCACTTTAAATCTACACAATTTTAATACGGAAAATCGCTAATATTTAATATTTCCGGTGAGCATCAATAACTGGTTTACTTAAAAAAAAAAGAGAAAATATGAAGGAAAACTATGCTGGTAATTGAAGATTTCAAAAGCACTGAAAAACTGCTTAGTTATAAAAGGATGTGATAATTATTCGAAGCCTAAAAAAATTACTTGAAATGCGATAATAATTAGGATTCCGTACACATGTAATGTACATAATGAGAAAATTGACATAATGTTAGTCTCGGAGATACATTTTACTGATAAGA
This sequence comes from Icerya purchasi, assembly GCA_039619475.1. Taxonomy (NCBI): domain Eukaryota; kingdom Metazoa; phylum Arthropoda; class Insecta; order Hemiptera; family Monophlebidae; genus Icerya; species Icerya purchasi. Next base: position 354,951,380 of record CM077115.1, read on the forward strand.
GCTATGTTAAGATTCCAAATTATACCGCTTATTACACAATGCATCCAGACAGCAGAGCACACGGTGGCGCAGCGGTAATAATTAAAAGTAATATAAAGCATTATGAATTAAACAAATATCAGTCGGAACATCTACAGGCGTCATCAGTAATGGTGTCTGATAACAACGGATGCGTGTCGGTATCCGCGGTTTACTGCCCACCGAAACATAAAATCAAGAGCGCAGATTTTGTCAAATTTTTTAAAACATTAGGAAGTAGATGCATAATAGGTGGAGACTATAATTCCAAAAACACATATTGGGGTTCGCGGCTAACTCTTCCCAGGGGACGGGAACTAATGAATGCAATGAAGTGTTGCAAATGTGACGCCATATCAACTGGAAAACCAACATACTGGCCTCGCGATAGAAGGAAAACCCCGGACCTTCTAGACTTCTTTATTGTCAGAGGAATCTCTTCAAATTACATGGCCATAGATGACGATTTATCGCTAACCTCGGATCACACTCCCATAATTTTGACAATCAGTGCTAGTATAATAATGAAGAAAAAGGCAATGACGCTTACAAATTATAATACAAATTGGACACAGTTTGCAGATGAACTAGAAGAAAACCTGTCGTTAAGGATTCCACTAAAATCACCTTCAGATATAGAAAATGCTATCGAATATATTGTCACCAATATATGCTCAGCAGCACGGGCATCAACAATGGAAGTTAAACCGCATCAACATGTGCAAAATTATCCTAAGTACATAAGGGAAGCTGTTCAAAACAAACGGAAATTGAGGAAAATCTGGCAGAGAAACAGAGATCCACAAATGAAAAATCAACTTAATCGTGCTATTAAAAGAATAAGATTTACATTACAGGACTTAAAAAACAAGTCATTTAATAGCTACGTCAAGCACCTGTCGCCCTCACAAGCAAATGGATATAGCTTGTGGAGGGCTACAAAGAAAATGAAACAGCCGAAGCAAGGCGAATCTCCAATACTTAAAAAAAGTGGAGAGTGGGCTAGGAAAGATGAAGAAAAAGCTGAGGAATTTGCAGACTACCTAGAAAAGGTATTTCAGCCGCAAGCTACAAACATTGGTAATAATCAAACCTACTGCTCATGGGAAAGAGTGAACTCGCCATCCATAAAATATGTGTCACCAGGAGAAGTCAAAGCAGTAATAAAGACTTTAAACCCAAAGAAGGCCCCCGGCTATGATCTGATCACACCTAAAATAGTAAAGCAATTACCTCGCAAAGCAGTAGTATTGCTAACCTACATATATAATGCAATGTTGAGATTGTCATATTTCCCGACACAATGGAAACTTGCGCAAATTATTCTAATACTCAAAGAAGGTAAACCACCGGAAAAAACAGGATCCTACAGACCGATATCGTTGCTGCCTGTTTTGTCAAAAATATTTGAGAAGTTGTTGCACAAAAGACTAGTGGAAATAGTTGGAAACACGATTCCGCTGCATCAATTCGGGTTCAGGCAGAAACACGGCACTATTGAACAGGTACACCGTATCGTCTGTAAAATTGAAGACTGCTTGGAAAAAAAGGAAGTCTGCACTGCTGTCTTCCTTGATGTTGAAAAAGCCTTCGATACTGTGTGGCATTCAGGACTGATGGACAAATTGGCGAAAATACTACCTACTCCGTATTGCGTGCTGCTGAAATCGTATCTGCAGCATCGAACATTTCGGGTCAAAAGTGGTGAATCCTTGTCGGCAGTACGTGAAATAGGCGCCGGTGTACCGCAAGGTAGCGTACTGGGGCCATTACTATATGTCATATACACATCTGATGTACCAGAGGTTGAAAATGTCGACATCGCCACGTTTGCAGATGACACTGCGCTGGTCTGCTCCGCTAATGACTTACAGGAGTGCATTACGAATGTGCAACATGCGGTCACAGAAGTGGCATCGTGGTTTGACAAGTGGCGCCTTAAAATAAATACGATTAAGTCAACGCACGTAACATTCACAAACCGTCATATAACTTCGGTGCCAAAAATCTGTATCGGTAATAACGAAATACCACAAAAAAATACTGCATGCTATCTTGGTATACACATGGATAACAAACTAACTTGGAGGCACCACATAATGATGAAACGTAAGCACTTGGACATCAGGCTCCGCAATATGAACTGGCTAGTAGGAAGACAATCCGAATTGACGATGGAGAACAAGATATTACTCTATGAGATGCTATTAAAGCCAATTTGGCGGTACGGAGCACCGTTATGGGGATGTTCGAAACACACTAATATACAAATCTTGCAACGATTCCAAAACAAAGTACTGCGTATGATGACAAACGCTCCCTGGTTCATTTCAAATAAAACGCTACATACCGATTTCGACGTGAAGTATGTTTCCGAAGTAGTATCAGAGGAGGCGACGAAGTACCTTCGTCGACTGGAGAATCACGATAATCCGCTAGCGATCGCACTGATGGACAACTCCGAGGAAGTTAGGCGTCTACAGAGAAGGAAAGTTTTTGATTTAACCGTGTAAACGTGCATTTAACTGCGTAAGCACCAGAAATTGCCCATCAACGGGTGGTTGCATTTCTGTCACGCTGGCCTCTTCTTAGTCATGTTCTTTCCTGTCCCTCTCCCTCCCAACCTTCTCCACTCTGCACCTTCCATCCTATCCCTCCCCCTCCTAGCCTTCTCCACTCCGCACCTTTCATATAAAGATCTGCTAGATAGCCTGTAAGGGCTAGTTGTAGAAGGGAAAAGAAAAAAAAAAAAAAAAAAAAAAAAAAATGTAATGTACGGAACGCTTATAAGATGGTTCAGAAATATTCAATTAAAATATGCAATAACTCACAAACAGGGGGGGGCTCAACTTATTAATTTCGAAATCTGGAATATAAATTGAAATTAAAATTCTCTTTAAAACCATATATATATATATATATATATATATATATATATATATATATATATAACTTGTAAGATAATCGATTACTCTGGGCGACCAAAAAAAAAAGAAAATTTCCAAGAATACAAAATATGGTATTTAAAACGACCTCAAAATCACCCTTTTAAAAAATTCATAACCAGATAAACCTTTAAAGTTGAAATTCAAAATATAGAACAAACTGCAAAAGTCCTTTCATAAAATCAGAAAATTACGGTTAAAAAATTATTCAACCCCCTTCCCTTTTTTGACCAAAAACAGCAAAAAAAAAGGAGATGTTTTCACGTAAGCAATAGCCCGAGTGAGAACGTTGGAGAAATCACAACGTATTTCAAACACATGCATATAAAGGACCGCTTCAAGTCAAGTTTACGAGTTTTTATTCAGACCCTTGGGGGCGCCGAAAACTCGAAAATTTTGAAAAAAATATTTTTTTTTCTCCAGGCATGTGATAAATCGTTGGGAAAGATCGGCTATTGGTCAGCTAAAGGAAACCGTACTTCATTTTCTTAACAAAACTTTCAAAGTTTTCAAAAAAGCGCGAAAAATGTCGTGTTTCTTTTCGCTAAAAAGTTCAAAAAGATAACGTGTGACTCCCTCTTGACGACGCTTTTAAAAATTTTGAAGAAAGTTAAAAATATGTACATCGTCGTATATTTTTTGTTATGGTTTGGAACATCCGGATTTCCAACTTCAAAATTAAACCTCGGCGGTGAGGGAAAACTCGAATTTTTTGAAAGAAAAATTTTTTCCCGAGCATCCGTGATATATCGATTTCCCGAGATCACTCTATTTGTCGGCTAAAGAAACTTCATTTTCTTAACGACATTTTCGAGATGGCGATAATTTCAAAAAATCGCAAAAAATCACGTGCCTTTTTAAACCAAATTTTGTTTTTCATGTAAACGTAAATATTATATAGTTATCGTTAATTTAACATACGAAATAACCCTGAGCGCATGAAACATCATGCTTGACCGAACACTTGTTTCTAAATTGCGTTTATTGCACTTATGTAGAATTTTAATAATTTAGTATTTATCCGTCGTAATATTTAAGTTAGTGAAACTGTTAGCCATCATATACGTGTTCTAATGTTCGTACATTGAAAAACATCGTTCAATTTCAACCGAGCTAATCGTATTTAAATGCGAAACTACTTCGGTTGGTTTTACCTTCTGTGTGTAAGTACGTGCTTACTTTTGTGGTCTCCGACGCACATTACGAAAATGGAACAGATACAAGTATGATCGTCTCTAGGAGACCGCATTATTAACGGATTTTAAAAAAGCGAACAAAAATGAAAAATTAGAAAAGGCGCGAAACATCAATTTTACACCACCCTATTCTTTCCACTTTTTGGAAAGAATTTTTTAGTTTCGTTTAGAAATTTTGATGCTAATTTTCGATGAACGTCCTGAAAGTTAGAAAGTGATCTAAATATAAGCGTAAAAAATGACATAATAACGAAAATTACGAAGAATGACAAAAAGGTAATCTACGTTAACCCCCTTCGCCGTGTATTTCCTTCTCAGGCTATTCAGTGTTTGGTATTAGCATCGCGTCATCAGCTTGCAAAAGATGACGATATGTGGTGTGTCATTAACTTCTGGACCGTAATAATGGTGGAAAAATTGTAAAATACCTGCAACAATACCTAGTAGAGAACACAATAATAATAACAATTTCAATGACGCGGTATATGCGCCTTATTTCACGAAGGAACAGTGTGAACCGGTTTTCGCCGTTTTCTTAATTAAAAATATATGTAATCGGGGTAGTGTTTGGCTAGTTCGTGATCGTCGCCTATGGTTTATCTGGAAATATTGTTGTTGTTCGGTATTTACGAAGATTTTCGGCAATCAATTTTTATCACACGTGCGCTAGTGATATGTGTGTATTTGGACAAGTTGATTTTATAAAGTCTCATTTTTCAAACTTGTATTACGTTGTTAGAACTGATCGTTAACCTAAGAGAAAGGTTGAAGCATGAAGCGAAAAAAAAAAATACTATTACCGAGGTGACCTTGGCCTGTCAGCTCGAATCTGGTAATTTTATTGTGATTTATTTGCTATCATTTTTCTAACGAATGTCGATTAAGTCCTCAAATCAAGATCGAAAATGACACATATATGTATGTACCTGTCGAAAAAACAATGGTATTTAAAAATGCAAAAAAGCAAGTTAGAGTATTAAGTGATTTTCTGCAAAATTTGTTAAAAAAAAAAACAAAAAAAAACTCGAAAGTTAAATTACGAAACACGTTTCCTGTTGAAATACAGAATTACAAGAAATGCTCTACTGAAAACTGAAAAAAAATGCGAACAAATAGACGACGGCAAATCTGCGCTCTTGCCGAATTAATGTATCGAAATATCATCATTTTTGTTTCACACACTACCCAGGGGCCCCGGTGCGAGAGTGGCCCACTACCGGATAAAATGAAAAATCTATTTACAGGAATTTATAATTTTTCTTCTAAATGATTTGTATTCGGCGAATAATAGCCGTTAACAATCGATGTTTTTTTTTCTATGCAAAATTTTCTTAAGATACGTACATTTGTCGTGAAAATTATCACGTAATCTAATCTCTACATATATTATAGAGTTTCATATTGTTACATACATGTTTGGTCTCCGTAACGGAAAATCGGCCATACCAATACTTTTCACAATTTCTAGTATTACCTCTCCTCTTCGATACGTACTAAATAGTGTTTGAAGTATGCAACGAGTTATAGCGAATAACTAAAATTCGATCTTCATAGACACCTTGTACCTCGGGGGTACCTTTAATAATTCTCGTATAAGAGCCTATTTTAATTGGCCACGTCATTCTAAAATCAAATGTCTCATAAGCGTGACGCAAAATGGTTACCTATATTTTTTTATTACTTTTAGCAGGATGGCGTAATTATTAATAATATATAATGCTATAGAATTCACGATTACGGGTTAAATTTAGAGCAAAACATAAAAAAAACGACTAAATATATTAATTGAAAACAAATAATAGAAATTAAAATAAAAATCAATTTATCGAGAATTAGTAAAAAGTAAATCGTAATCGTTGCTCAATAATCCCATTCTTGTTAAATTTCCGATTACATTACATCGCGGATATATTAATTATTTCTTCACTAGCCATGTTATTGATTTCATTTATACATTAAATTAAATTTAATAATAATAGTTAGCGATATGCTTTCTTTTTTTTTTTTCTCTCTCACCCGGCATTTTCAAACGACCACCAGCAATAATAACTACATAGCTGAGATATTAAGAAGACTCTTCCGATTTGTCCATGTACCGATTTAAGAACTCCTCTATGTTCTTCTGGAATCAGAGTTTACTGGTCCACTAGTAATTCTCTTCTTTTAATTATTACCTTTCCCGGCTCCCTTAGTCTGATCGGTATTGGAATGTAATTTATTGGACGACGCAATTAATTTACAACCTAACGATTTTATGGTTTTATTTACACATTTTAATAATTCATTTTTAATTTGAAATCTCTTTAATGAATTTTTATCCATTTTTTTACATTATTGCCGATATTTTTTTAAAAAATGGGTAAAATTATTATTACATAATCTATTGCACCGAAAAATAAAACACTACCGTAAAAACAGGTTCCACATTATAATTAATTTTTAATAGCATTGTATTGTATCTATTAACGTGCCGTGTACTACAACATTGGCCACAGGCACGGATGAATGGGGGTTTTTAGATGTTACCTGGGATATTATTGGATAGTCTCAGAAATCTGAAGAGCAGCTGGATTTTCTGTTCATTGTCTTTAAGAATTTCAGAGAGGAACTCTGGGCAGGCGTAGTTGGCATCGGAATAGGTTGAATTTCGGACAGTCCACCATATATAGGTTCATGAATATGGACATTGGCCCAAGAATAAACGAAAAGAAGATCAAGAAATTCAGATCTTTACACGATCAGAGATAGCCGACAAAAAAGAATCGAGGTTTGTGACAAGCATAGCAATGTTTCATGGCTGACCTGAACATTGGGCGAACGACTGGGAATTCCTTCGTCCACGTGTTTTAACGGCGGTCTTTTAATCTTTTACGCAAAAGATTTCCTCCCATAATGGGGCACGTAACATCTCATATTTATGACCGCTCATGACGTGGCCTAGATATCGTAGTTTTCTTTCTTCGATTAAATTTAATAATTCCGGCACTTCTTCATTCTATTGAGGACTTCCTGGTTAGCAGTTTTTAAAATCCACCGAATTTTCAGCATAGGCCAGAAACGGATATAATTCGAAGGCCTATATACGTTTTTTTTTCTTTTAAGGTAACATCCAACGTCCACCTCTCACTACCATTAGGTAGGACTGAGAAACCACTGTAGAATTCTGATACGTAGTCGACGAGATTTAAGTATTCTCTTTTTTATGAGTCTACTGCTCTCAATTTCTCCATTCGAAACTGAATTTCTTTCTTAGAGGCGATAGCTACTATCGTAAAAAAGAGGTACCCAGATATTTAATTGATTTGACCTGTTTTAGTTCTGGGTCCTATCTACTTTTATGATGCTGAGAAAGTATAAAAGATCTACGTGTAGGGTGACATCTTTTATCCCTGAGAAACAATTTTTCGTTGAAATAGAGACTGCTCGTCTTACTATAATTTAACAAAGTCGAATATGTAGCGGGTTTTTTAGCAGTAAAAACGGCGCAAATTCGAACAAAATGGGGGATCGGAGAGCTTCAATTGAAACCGAACTTTTTCGATATTTCGCCAAAACTGGGACTTCGGTCGGACTCATGACGAGCTCCTAGGGGGATCGAGTTTTATATAAGCGCGTAATACGTGTGCGCTTTTATTATATACTTTTTTTTTACCTACCCTGGGCGCGCCATCGGCCTTGACCCAACAACATGAAAAATTAAGAGATAGAACTAAATAGCCAGGCGGTCAGAAATGGCAAAAAAACAAAGGACAGCAGTAACGGAATAACTGAAGGCAATGGAGAAGCTAAAAAGAAAGGAGCGTTCGTTAGCGAGTGCAGAACATTCGAAGTAATTTGAACCACAAATATAAGAAGGCTCAGAAGCGTGAAGAGAGCAGAAAGAGGAAGGGGACAAAGTGAATCAAAAGCGAGAAGAAGGGAGTAGAGAATGATTGATTCTGAGTCTAATTAAGGAAACAACCGTGGAACGACGACAGACAGGAATAGAATGAAATCAAAGCAGGAAACGAGGAACCGGTTGAATGATAAGAGTCAGCTGAGTCTATTGCCCTCAATATTGGAATGACTAATGAGAATGAGGAGAAGGGATGGCTTGAAGAACGTCTTTGGAATCGAAAACTTGTAGAGGATATAAAATGAATGGCACGAAGAATTGAAAGAAGATATTCTGAAAGACTCAGAGTTCAAGAACGTAGGAGACGTATATGCACCACCCACGCCCCCATTATTCTCGGAGCCATCCGAGAAGATTAAAACATGGGATGGAAAAAAAGAGTCCAGCAGCTGAAGGAATTCGAAATCGACTACATTGTGAGAGGAAGAATTAGCTCAGATTCGGAGGGAGGAGAAATTGATGGGGTGCCATATGCTATTAAAATCGAAAGAAACGTATGGAAGACTAGAAATGTCGGGAGAAAAATTGGAAACACTGCTTTTATTATGTATAACAACTATCACAAATACAAATTATAAGTAAAGTAAGTCCCATATATCCCTTTGATATGGTTTCATGGATCGTGAAGTTAAGCTTTCTATAATGGTACTTAAAGATCTAATGAATACGATGAGAATACCGGAGCTAGTTCCTTTCTACTTTTGGATTATCCGCCTTTACTTTCCGGTGCAGTAATCTATTAGAATGGTAAAATTTACATGATGATAAGCAGAGCATTAGATAAGTGTAATTATAAATCTCGTTTTTCTCGAGTTACGTTTAGTAACAATAATACTAAAATCGTATAGGAAAAAAATGATTTTTCTTAAAATTCAAAAATTCGTAAACTGGGTAATTATTTTACTTCCAACAACTTAAAAAAAAAAAAATAGAAGAAAAAAGAGATCATTATCAGTTTTTCTGACTGCCTACCAGCCGCATAAAAAAGGCGATTTTTTTTATTCGACAACGTTAAATGCTATATACTGAAAATGTGCTAGACTTAATATATATCCCCGACGTAGAAGGAAAATCAACGAACTGATCGTATCTTTGTTTTCAAGTTCCGTTGAATTTGGTGCAACGGATTGAATTTTATTAGTAAAAAAATCAGGTTATAAAACACGAAGGTAACAATGAAATCGAAAAAAAAAAAAAAAAAAAAAAAATAGAGATGAAATTATCATAAAATAATTACATTCGCCGGAAACGGTAATAATTAATCCGGTTAAAAATGAATAGATTTTTTCAAATTACTCTTTAACTCGCAAGACAGCCTACTAATTACTTCATATTCTCGCATCCATTGTGACATTTCATGTCAGAATCGCGCCTCTTCTAAAATTTTAGCGGTAACTGCGTGTCCAGTTAGAGGAACTATTTGGCCGTAAACTGTCGCGATAATAACGAATTTTGTGCGACATTTCTAGCACTGTTAACAAAAATCGCCGCGTCGAAACTAAACATAGTCATAAACAACCGGTAAAGTTTTTAAAAAGCCGCCTATTTATATTCCTCCTCTTCAAGCTAATATCGACTGCAACGCTATTCGATTGAATTCGAAATTTTAACAGTTTCGAAACTTTTTCACAGAGTTTCATATTGAGATGAAGATTTTAGCGGATTCAGTAAAGTCAGCAATTTTCGAATAATCTCATGATTTTTCATATAAACAAACTCTCGGAAAACTGAAAATAAAAATATTAGAAAAAATTACAATATTCACGATAAAAACTTCAAAAAGAAAATTGGAAAAATTGACAAAAATTTCAATTTCATCTGGCTGAAGGAAACGAAAAAATAAGAACGATAATTCTAATACGAGGTACGAAAACCGCGGTGTTTTTTAAATTCTAATAATACGATTTTATTTTCATCAATAATGTCGCGATAAAAATTTTCACAAAATTATTCCAATAGACTAATTTTGTTTGTATGGACACGTATATTAGACAAACTGCTTAACCTTAATCTACTTTGTTCGATAGTGTTTCTCGCCTGGTTTTTTTTTTTTTTTTTTAAGCAGAGAAAGTGCCTTCCACTAGCGTATTTGTGGATCGGATTGAGTAATCCCCGTAAGTTTCTCAGGGAGCACGGAAATCATCCATCACTATATTTTTTAGTTTCATCGCTGTCAGTATAACTTCTAGTATCTGCAGCCTTTTCCGTGAAAAACGATCGGATAACGTTCTGTCAGCAATTCGGCAGAATATGAAGTAAATTTTGAAGAACCGGCTAATTCGATGGTGCAAAATTTCGAAATAAATCCATCGATACTTTTTCATCGTATCTTGGTACGTTTTCATCATCTTTTAGAAAATGAATTTTCAACGTCAGTTTTATACTGTTACTGTTTTCGAACAAAGTCTTAAAAGAATCATTTGATCGAAATTCACCTAGATCGAAGCATCCAAAATACTTTGAAAATGTTGAGAAAATATCTGTGAAAGCTATTTTAAAACGACGATAAAGTACTTTCCAATTTTAATCGAAAATATATTCAGGAATCACGAGAAAGGATGTCCGGAACAAATGTTGACTGTATTTTACGATCGTTAAATTTAAGCCTCAGGCTCAATTTAAAAAAGACAAAAAAAAAAAAAAAATTGTCAGAAAAATAACTAAAAGGCGTCAACAAGAAGAAAATCAAATTTTCACTTTTACGGTGAAAAAACCGTAAGTTCTTTTTTCAAAGACTGATTTCGGGAACATAATGGTAAAAGAAAAATAACAGTTATTTACCCCACTTGAAATTTGTATGACACACACACACACACACACACACACACACACACACACACACACACACACACACACACACACACACACACACACAAGAACGAACCTATATAATTTTATTTTTAATTATTTGGTTCACGGTATTATAAAATGTAACAAAACACCATGTGAAATAATATAAAAAATAAAACAAATAAACAGTTAACCGACTATTAAATTATTAATGTGAAATGGTGTGCAAATTCATTTCACCGGAACATAAAGTACGATAAGCACATGTTGCTTTTCTTCTTTTACTTTCGCACACTTACGGAATCCTCGACTGCATGTATACGAGTGTATGTACCACTACACGCACACCGAGTATTTTAAGAGCGTTTGTACGCATGTTCAACCTAATTAATATAATAGCTCTCTTCAAAAAGCTTAATGCATTCGAATATCACAGGCCTAACTTATTTGAGTTTGTTTTTTGGAGAGAAAGTAACTAGATTTTTTTTTCGCAGAGAAGTAAACTGAATTTTGTCTATTTAAATTGATTGCTAAAAAAAAAAAAAAAAATCGGAGATTTAAAGAAATTTTAGATTTCGCAAACTTCCCGCATAAAATTGCCACTGTGCCTGCTCAATTTGTACATGTTCAAATTTAACGAAGTTGGTTAGAATTCACACTGAAAATGTATGGACAAAATATTATTAGCGCTGTCTGCGGCAAAGTCCACCATTGACGAGCATAAATATAAAACAAAAATGAAAAAAAAAGTGAAAAAACCGTTAATTTTAACTGTTTTTTCGAACTGTCTACGAAAATTTCTTTCAGGTTTGCGAAAGCAAAAGTTAAATTTTTACTAAAAGACCATTATTTACAAGCGAGGTCAAGTTTTGGTACTTTTTTTCGCGCGCTTTTTTAAACTCATCGTAAATTTCGAAAGTCTTATTAAAAAGTTAAATAGAATTTTCCTTACTCGCGAACAGAGCGAGTCTTTTTACAACGGGGCCCGGGAAAAAATTTTTGACTTTCCGCTGAACTCGCAGTACGAGAGATCCAATTTTGAACGATCGACCGTATTATTTGCGTTACTTATTATAGTCGCGTATTTATTTTGGCCTCTTCACTGTCAGTAAGAGGATGTCTTTTATCGTTTTTATCAGTAAAGTATAATGAAATTTACTTTCCGAAAATATTTACTTTTTTTTATCGTATTTAACGTTAAGGGATTCTTTGCAGGAGCCGTTTAAATTTCATACACTATATAGTACATATATCACTGACAATCTATTCCCGCGCTTTTATCGGCTGCTGTGAAGTAAATAGCAAAAAATACCTTAATGATCGTTTTAATCGTAATTTATTCCGCGATCCGAAATCATTAAATTTTATCTGAATTTTTTCGCGTTTCCGAACCGCATTAAAACTGCGTACATTATTACATATGCACAAAATTCTTTAAAGAACGATTAGAAAAATTCCCAAATATTTCAAAATTAATCGTTAATCACTAAGAAGAAAAGAAATTGCAGTTTTACAATTTTTTTTACATTACAAAAGTCGATTGCAATGATTTCGTTCATACTCTCGCATGCACACAAAAACCATCCCAAGTATCTGTTTTAGCAAAGACTACTTCATAATAAGTTAGACTGACCAATTCCAGAAACGATTTTGCGCAGATTGGAAATGAAAATTTTCAAAGAATTCGATTAATTTATAATAGTAATAAAAAAATGGAAAGATGAAATTGAGGAAAATCTAGATGTATGTATGTATGTATGTATGTATATATGTATGTATGTATATATATATATATATTTTTTTTTTTTATTATTACTTTAATAAGGAAATATAACAAACTAGAGTAGCCTGCGAATTAGCTTATGGCTACCAGTAGCGATTATTTGTATATATGTTTAATTTTAAATAATTCAGAAATGAATACAGGAAATTGTTCTAGTAGAATAATTTCATTTAGTTGAAGTGCACAGTCAATCATATACAATTGTCGCAGGTGGTTATACTTGCTACACGTGTATATTATATGCTGAACATTTTCTACTTCATTACTTTTACAATTACAACATTTACTGTCTGAAATAATATTTAATTTATTTAAAAAGTATCCAATGGAACCATGACCAGTGAGTATTTGAGTCATATAATAATTTACTGTAATGTTTTTATTTTTAAAGCGTTTTATTACGTTAGGAAAGAACTTATTTATTAATTTACCATTTGATAGAGTATCGTATCTTGTTTTAAATTCATTAAAAATTTGTAAATCAACTTGCTTGAGAAGTTCTTTACTTATAATACCATTATTTTCTTTTTTAACATTAAAAATTAGAGATCTCTTTTTTATGTAAAGATCGATAGGTAAGACCCGTGCTATGGTCTGAATTGCAATATTTGAAGCAGTTACATATGAAGAAGTTAAATCAATTAGAAATTTCCGACAGTTGGAGTTTACGTTATGTATTTGTTGTTTAGTTAACCGGTTATAGTAGACACCAGCACAATATGAGTATAATGACTGCACTAAACCTTTATAGAGTATTATCTCAGATTTATAATTTAGTCCCCACAGCTTGCCGCCAAGGGATTTAAAAATGTAATAATATTTATTAACCTTATTATTTATGTACTGTATATGCTTATTGTACTTTAATCTATCGTCTAAAATGAATCCTAAATATTTAATATGATCAGTAGAACTGAACGTATGATTATTAATTTTTATATTATTGTAACAAATTTGGTCAAGGTTTTTGTCTCGACCAGATATCACCATGATTTGAGATTTGGTGATCTCGAATTTGAGGTTTAAAGCATTTACTATTGTTTTAAGTTTACAAATAACTTCATTACAATTAGCAATGTGGGACGACAGAGTCGAGTTACTAGATAAATGTACGTTGTAGACCAAAAGTAAATCATCAGCATAGCTGTATAAACGTAGGCCTGCGTATATATTACTTAATTTAGAATGGATATTAGAATATAAAATATTCCACAAGACCGGTCCAAGAACTGAACCTTGTGGAACGCCAAAATTATTTTTAACATCAACAATGTCGTTTTGATAGGCCCACTTTACTCTCCTGTTAGTTAAATAATCGTATATTAGGGTTATTACGTTAAAACTAAAACCATTTACAATTAATGTATCAATTATCACTTGACGATCACAATTATTAAATGCTCCCTCTATATCAAATGAAATAATAATAGACGGATTATTCCGTTGTTTGTTTTGTAATAAATTATCAGTTACATCTGCAATAGCAAGTTCTGTAGAAAAGAATTTTCTAAAACCGTATTGGTATGCATTAAGCACGGATGTGCTGCTAATTTCATTGTTTAAAAATTTAAGAATAATTTTTTCATAAACTTTACTTAAGGAATTTAATAACCATATTGGCCTATAGCCATTTACTTTACTCAAATCCCTGTTTGGTTTGTTTAACATAATTAAAGTAGCACATTTCCAAGCGGACGGAAACATATTAAATTGTAATAGTTTATTGTAAAGTGTTAATAATAAATTTGGAAAGTAAAAAAATATAATTTTAATAACCTTGTTAGTTATACCATCCGAGGACGGTGCTTTTCTATTAGTAAGATTTTGTATAATTTGTTTTAGTTCAAAATATGTTACTTCAAACTGCTGTTGTTTATTTATATCTGTGATTTTATCTAATGAAATAGAACCAGTTTCTTTAAAATTAAAAAATGTATTGATTAGTAAACTCATTTTGTCTTTATTGCTAGTAATAGAGGAACAAGTGTCATTATTACCATTAATTTTTAAATCTGGAAATTTAAATGGTTCAGAATTCGTTAAAATTTTATAAGGTTTACCCCAGGCCCTGGATGAACTACAAAATGTTCTCCAGGCCTGTTGCTTGAAATATTTAATTTTGTTCCTATACAATTTTAAAGTTACTTTATATATGAGTTTATTTATAAAATTTTTGTGTTTAATATTATTGAGCCTTCTGACAAGTAATTTAAAATATTCTAAATCTCTGTTCCACCAGGATTTGTTCGTCTTAGGCTTTTTAACCTTGGACTTATTTACGTTATTTGTTAAATTATCATTAAATTGTTCAATAATATTATTTACTTGAAGTTCGGTACTTGCAAGTTTTAAGCTCGTTTCGAAATTTAACATTAAGTCGGCATTAAGATTACTAATAAATATATCTGTATCCAAGGTAAGGATATTATCATTATTAATAATATTTCTATCTAAAATTTCAATACTGATATTTTTATGATCACTTAAGTGAAAATCTTGAAGCATAACACTAGACAACTTATACTTAAAGTTAATGTTTACTAGAACATAATCTATCAAGCTTTGTCCATTGTGGTTTTGAAACGTATGTATATTATAATCATTTTTAATTGTTAAGTTCCCTGAGTACACAAAATTTTCAAATTGTGCATTTCTGGGCGTGTGTGGGAAGTTTTTGCTTTCCATAAATTTTAATCTTGAATTAAAATCTCCCAGTATTATTACGTTATGTCTCCAGTTTTGTTTTATATGTTTAAGCAGTAGTGTAAATTGATAAATTAAGTCAGAATTAGGTGGAAAGTATATTCCAAAAATAACAATATCGTTTACGTTAACTTTAATAATGTAATCTGAAATTTTGGTACTACTAACGTTCTTAATATTACTACAGATAGCAACATACTTAGTATGCAATAAGAAGTTGTACTGTTTTTCATTACCATATAAATAAGGATCGCAAATGACACATAAGTAATTAGTGTTATGTTGATTATTTAAATTTAATACTGATTGCGCTTCCTTGCAGTGATTTACATTTTGCAAAATTAATTTAATATTAGCCATAATTTATATTATGTTTTACTTTATTTACGATTTTCATATACAATGGACAAGCATAAGAAAAAGTGTTGTGTGTAATATTGTTAATAATATTTTTCTTAGCTTCTAGAGAAATGTTACCTTTTTCTTTCACATGCTGTAAACAGGCATGCGAAAAACAATTATTACATTTTGCTTTAAGTTGATTTTCATCCAGAGTATATTTGCTACGAGTTGAATCAGTTTTACATTCATTTTTCATGTGGCCGAACCGGAAGCAATTAAAACATCGGATGATCGGAATATAATCATATACTTTGCATTTTGACCAGTTCACAACCATTTAACCAGCCTCTATTAATATATGGTAGGCATCAGGATCCAGGCGTACAAATGCACGTAGTTTACCATCATTAATTTTCTTTAACGTAACAGTTTTTGGATTTTTACCCGTTTTGTTGTTAATCGCCATCTAATTCTGTAGTTGAGGAATGAAGACCAACTACCGAAATCATTGGGTCCTTTTTTAATGCAGTTTTGGTTTTTATATTTGTTATATTGTTTGAAACTTCTTGTTTTAAGGTTTCAAATTGGTTTACATCTTTAACACCAATTATAACTTTACGTTTATGTTGTTTTATAAATCCAACATCAACTCCGATTTTACTTGTGTTGATTTTGTTTAAATCATCGTTCCAATTACTATCATCTGAATTACTTGTATCTTCGATGATTAAAGTTTCGTATTTATTTTTAGTTATTAAATTACTATTTGTAAGCAACTTAGTTTTTAATTTGGAAGAATACGATGGTTTTTTATCTGAAATAACCCCGGAAACTATATTTGTTATGTTCTTTTCCGTATTTTTCTTTAACTCATTAAAGTTACTATTTAATTTATTTACATGCGTCTTTAACAAGTCTAAAGTTGTTACCAGGTTACCAATTTTTTGAAAAATTCCTTCTTTTAGTTTCACTTTCATATTGTGCGATTCATTAAGCAGTTGCTTAATATCATCTATGTATTTAATACTAGTGTCAAAATAAGTATTTTCGACACTAGTCATATTCGCTACTAGAGATATGTATACATATACACGATGTATAAGTTAGATAAAAACAAAAGTAAACCGCTTCAATAGATTTAAATTATCAAACGAACTCACCAAGTTAAAATCCTTATCAGCTAAACTGAACGCGAATCAATTAAACCGCACATCACGGTGTATGTATATATACATATACATATACGTAAATAGAAGTTGGAAAATTTATCTGCCCATGTAAGCGCGCTAATTAAACGAACTACCGCACCGATTTTGTTCTGGTTTCCATCAGTAAATAAACTGATTCCGGTGAAAAATTTTAGTGAAAAATTAATAAATTTCTGATAAGATTTAACTGAGCTTATGGAGATTTTTGTTAGTGTAAAGTGGGAAAAACAGAAAGACGAAAAATACACTTGGCAAAATTAAAAAAAAAAAATCGAATAAAATATTTACACATGCTGTAAATACAATAAAATAAAATCTCCATGGTAAATATAAATTAAACGTAAACATTTAAATAAAAAGTCTGCAGCGGTAAACATTTTAAATAAAATGATTATATCATTGTTAATGTAAATTAAGTGGTAAAATTTAAATAAGATAACTGCTTTGGGGATTATAAGCTTTAGATGCTGTTTTATTAATTTCTGGCGTAGTAGGAATAGACTGCGTTTCGTCTCTTCGCATTTTCGGTTTCTCAAATCATTAAATCTCTATGGCAAGATTTAAACACGTAAGCCGCATTCGTAGCCTAGCTGCTGTTCTCGAAACTGGAATTTAAAAAATGAAAAAAGTTTATTACTTTTAATATAGAAACAGAGAATCCGGAAACAGAATTTTTAATAGATGCTACCGTGGAAACGTTATTAACATTTAAATTTCAAATCCGCGCGCAACTACCGCTCCGTCGTTGTGGTAATAAATTAATTTTGATAAAATGCTCGATGAAGAGGTCAGAAGATGCAGAACGAAACGTACATGTGGACAAAGATGTCTCTTAAATATGTAATCACGGGAGAGATTAGATCAAGTCACAACCGATTTATAACAGAATTATGTGCGTAATATACAGAGACAGAAACTTGCTGATCTCATAAATTTTTAAAATAATGACCGTGTGTGTACTTAAGCTAAGCGAGACTTTTTATTAGATATCGACAGGCACCGGGGAGACCCTTCAACTGAACGTGAAGATAGTTTTTTGTTGGACGATGATAATATGTTTCCTAGGGAGGGAAATTATCTTTACATAAATATACTAATTAAAATCAAAAAAAAAAAAAAAAAGAGTAAATAAATAATAAACATTATTCACATTTAAAGCTCAAGGAAGCAGTGGAAAAGTAGACAAACAACTTATATAGTAATTGAACGGGTACAAGGAAGATCGTCAAGAAGGAGTGAAAAACGAGAATTATTGTAGTAAGGAAAGCAATATGATTTTCAGAAATGAAGCTCAGTTGACTTTAATAAGTATTTCAGCAAAAAGGGTGAAAGCAGCTTCATAACATGGACGTGTTATTAAATTGCTGCATAATCACAAATATCAATAATGCGAAAACGTTATATTGTTTAATTATTTTTAAATATTTATTAGTATTTCGTAACCACACACGGAGTGTTTGTAATATTCTATAAAAAGAAAAAAGTGTATTTTATCAGAATATTTTAGCAATTAACGTTTCGGAAAAATTAATAAAGAATCCCGCAACAGGAATTTCAATGGTTACTACCGGAATTATTATTTTCATTAGTGTAGTTTGCTGTTGTCGAATCTACTTAAGGTTTGTTTTAATTGCGTTAGTAATATTCCCAAAGGAAAAGAAAACTGAATGGTGGAGATGCAGCGTTCACATCATATAACACAAGGAAAAATTGAACAGGTACTGACTGGTGAAGCCCCGGGAAACAGCTAGTCGCTAATTAAATGGACCGTTTATAAAATAAGTGAAAGACACGATGAAAATGGTGAATAAGGACCAAAAGGAAAACGATTACTATGACGAAAAATCTCCAGAAGTGACACTCAAATGGCCATAATAATAATTTTGGCCAAGGGCATACAAATTTAAAAAATCGGAATAAAATAAAACAAAGATTTTAAAAAATGTTTACTATAATACACACACACATATATATATATATATATATAAACTCGGCCATTTTGGTCTCACAAGGGGCTGTTCCCCTTGACCCCTCTTGCTTTCATTTATATCTCTTTCTCTTCTATACTTTGTATAAAATGATCAAAATTTACAACGTAATTCTCACTGGCATCAACACAAAAAAATAACATAACCACAAAAATCATATCCTAACATTTAAAAATTAAGATATTATTTCATTACATTTTTCGTTACATAAAATTGTGACATTTTTTCGAATGGGGGGTAGCCTAAGAATTACGTTGTAATTAATATATATATATGTATATACTTTAAAAAAACAAAAGTTGATCTTATTAATTTCTAGATACAAATTTAAGCGGGTATTAATATATCAGCTAGTTATTAATCAAATTAATAAATACCCGTTACAATGAAGAGAAAAAGAATCTTCATTATTTTGCGAAGAATAACATGGTCAACTGAAAGTGACTCTTCTATAAGAATTATGAAAGACTACACATCCGGGTGCCCAGGGTGTGCCTCTAGCCGATTTGGTCGATTTGAAGGATCGAGTTCTAATTTACATGCAAATGCAAAACCGTGAGCCCTTTTAAAGTACAAGCCATCTCGACTCGTAGACACTATTTCTATTACAATGCTTATAAAAGAGTTATTTTAACCGACTGCACCATCTTATCTTTTTTTTTTCCCCTAGAAGTAAGTCACATACCCTTGACCGGGCGTTGGGGATTGTGAAGTTAAGGTTCACAGTGCACTAAGCCTAATGGATCTAAGGAGAATACTGGGGCCAGTTCATTTCTCTCGGCCGCCTTTACTTTCCCAGATTTCTCTGGTACCAACGATTCGGATCTGCAACAACGAAACAGGTCTCGAACTCGTGTCCTTTTGCCGTAGAGATATAAAATTAGTCTTTTTAAAATGTCGCCGGAAAAAGTAATATATTTCGTAACGGTTTTTTCGCATTGTCCAGAAAAAACGAATCAAGTTGTCATTAATAAAAGTAACTGTATTTATACATATATATATATATATATATTAATTACAACGTAATCCTTAGGCTAACCCCAATTACAAAAAAATGTGCCAATTTTATATAACCTTTGTTATATTTTATAGGATTTTTGTGATTGTTATTTAAAAAATGTCACAATTTTATGTAACAAAATATGCAACGAAAAAATGTCTTAATTTTATATAATGAAAGTTAAATGTTAGGATAGGATTTTTGTGATTGTTTTACTTTTTCTGTGTTGATGCCAGTAAGAATTACGTTGTAAATTTTGATCAAGCAGGAGGGGTCAAGGAGCACAGCCCTTATGAGGCCAAAATGGCCGAGTTATAAATATATATATATATGTGTATATATGTGTATATATATATATGTGTGTATATATATATATGTGTATATATATATATATATGCGCGTATATGTGCGTGTTGTTTTTAACTGGGCCTCTTAATACAAAATCAGTTTTAATCTATGTGTAAATCTTAAACCGGAAACTAATTGTATTTTCGTTACACCTTTCAGCTTAAACATTTACACTGAAGTAGCAGCTATCACGAAGAAATCATTATTGCGTAACTTGTCGTAGTGAGTGTTACAAACTGATCCTGCACTTTTCCAGAAATAGTAAAAATAAATTATGAACACGTAAAATCACGTTTCACTATTCACCACATCAACTAGTATTATTTAATTTTGCGATATATAAGTGCTTACATGTATATACACACACATACTTATATATATATATATATATTACACACACACACCGGCACTCATATATATATATATATATATATATATATATATGTGTGTGTGTGTGTATATATATATGTACCCGCAAAAGCTAGAAGAGAGTGAGCGAAATGAAAAAATACTATTCCACGTTAAGCAATTTCGTCTTGTCACGTGACTTGTGCGCTGCAATTATTTTGAAAGCTTTTAACAGAAGTCGCTTTGTTCTTTCGAACGTAGGCAGGCAGCCGAAGAGAATTCGTTTGATGTTTTTCTGCTTTGTAAACAGCTTTATACGGAGGAGCGTAGCTATTACATCTGCGATCACATCGGCCATGTCGGCCGCTACGCCGCTGATGGATTAATTCCAGTGAACGCTATTTGCCGGCCCAGTGTCGCCATCCGTAAAACAAAAAAACCAAACCCGAAAGCGGAAAACATTTAAACGTGAACATGCCCCATCCTGCGTGCTCGCGAGAAGCAGCCCCCCCCCATGAAATTTTCACTAGGCTCTCTCTCGTGCGCATTAAATGGAAATGGACTAATTTGTATTCGAGTCGTGCTGATAGGCTATCCTATAAACGATGTCTCATAAAATGCTTATTGACCGAGACCATATCTCTCCGCGATCTATTTCAATTCCGCGCGCACACTTGCACGCGTCCAACTGCGCTGTTTTCCAATGGCCCCACTCAGTTTCGCAAGTAGCGAATTAACAACTACTTTTGATAACTTCTGCGTAGTCCGTCCGTACCGGCTACTAGCTCTTGTTTTTCCGCGGCCGCATCGGTGCCATCTCGGAACTGAGTAATTTCGGAGAGCTATCTCGCAAATTCCGAATATAAATTTCACCGTTGTCGTCTTATTACTGCGATCGAATTTTCCGTAGACGAGAGAAATACAAGAGTCGCTGGGTCGCGCACCGAACATGACGCGGTGCCTGGTTCGTTCGTCAGATTGAAATAATTCGAGAGGGCGAGGATAAGTCGCTGTCGTTCTTACGCATCGAAAGCGACATTTCAAATGTTATTCGCCGTTAGTATTATCGTTTTGTCGTTTTTTGGTCTTTTTGCGTTTTTACTTTGCGGCAGACATTACATCGAGAACTCAGGCGACATTTTACGCGATCATGTAGCACGTTGAAAAACGGCGACCGTTTTAACCGAAGAAAAATAGAGTGGATGGATTCATTAGAGAAAAAAAGAGATACGCAGCGATGAAAAGAGCGTCACGTGTAAAGTACGATGTAGGCCGGAAAGGATAAAACAATATTATGCAGATTTCGCCCCGTTGACGTCTCAGTGTTTGCAGGGGTGTTTTGAGAAGTTTGAAAAACCAAGTAGGAGATTGAATAGAGATGCACAGAAGTCAGGAATTGAGAATAAAGAGAAATATAATAATAGTTGCATGGTAATTTAGTCGGCTGGGGAGAAAAAAATTATATTATGAAACTCCGCTAAAAAATTTACCGCTAGAAGAAAATTCGATGGATCAGCTGTGAGAGAGAACCTTCGATTCCACAATATTCTGGTACATGAGGTTGATATGGACTGACAAAGGAAATAATGGTTATGAATCAGAGAGTGCACGGGAATCGAGATAGTCCGTGAAGCACCGTAGGAATCTAGTATGATAAGGATAGCTCTGGAGAGATTAAAGAAGAGCGAATGGTACGCAAAATATACTCGGAGTAGAAAAGTACGTGTTACAGAACTATTTGGAGTAATCAGTGGAAGGCGCTCAACCAACCCTGTCGCACGTTTTGAGCGTTAAAGATCGTAAAAGGATTGGGAAAAGAGAGGTTAAGGTTTTTTAAGATATTTAAGGTATTTAAGGATTCCGATCTAACAACAAGCTTGCAGAGTGTAGGTTTTGATGGGACGACAGCTATAAAAAGGGAATTAGTCGCGTGCAAAGAGTTCAGTGCGTCGATTCATGCGCCGCGAAGCATGTGCTGCGAGGAAATACATGTACGATGATATATGCCTCGTTTTTCGATTTCGTATTTTACGTGATTACTTATTTTGGTCACATCTGTACACTCTGTGCTAACTTGTAGAGCGAATCTGAGGAAAGTTTTTTTTGATATTTTTCAGAGTTACGCATAAATCAGTTGTATATACCTAAATCTTTTCTTTTTTATTATGTAAATTTGTATATATATATATATATATATATATATATATATATATATATATATATATAGATTATACACGTATGGCCGTGTTTAAACGAAAACAATTAGAAAACTATGTTTAAACGGTTTTTTTAACTTTTTCTGCGTGGAAATCGATTCTATGTGAACTTTACAATAGCCTAGTTCACGAGAAGAAAAAATTTCTCTGTGCAACTGATTGCGATACTTGCGAAAAATCATTGCACGTAGCTTATTGCCCGATTATATTACGAATTCTCTATTATGCTTTCCATAATGTACAAAGTGTGTACCCAAAGAGAATATTAGTTATTTTCTCTTAGCCTCCTAGGTGCTCCAGATCGTCTTTGTGACAAACTGATTGAGAATCGACGTGAGTTTTTTTTTCGAAGAAAGCAAGTTTCGAAAACACACATAAAAAACAAAAAGAAGTGAATCAAACAAATATTATTATTGTACTTTTAAACATTTCCACGCGCTATCATGTATTAAAAAAGACTGCTAAAACATTGGCAAGAATAACTTCGAACCGGACAGAGAGATTTCATTTCCTCCAGAAAACGCATATTTGGCAGAAACATTGTTCAAATGTGCAGTATGCCGACTAACTGACCGATCGGTTGGGTTTTAGAAAATATTCTACAACCACCAGCACTAGAAAGAGGAGTACGGTTAGTCGAAGCGAAAATCAATTTAAAAAGTAAGTAAACTGAATTTCAGAACCCACTCACCGGGGGAATTGTGAACTTTTCAACACACGGTGCATATAAAAAACGACGGAAGTAGCCAGTTAATGTGTTGTTACCCGTTGCCGCATATTGAAACTTGTAAAAATTTCACCTTCGCCGGGTTGAGGTACATAATCGACGCATCAAAAAAATAAAGAAAAAAGAAAGAAAAGAAAACTGGAAACATTGGAGGAGAATGTCTTCAGCACGGAACAAGAGAAAAACAAACTAAAGTATCACGATAGCACCGATACGAGCAGAATTTGGCAATATAGCGAGTCAAGAATTAACACGGATTTAGATGGAAGACCAACGATATAAGTGAGGTAAACGATGAAAACAAAGTACTCGATACGGCGGTCAGGAGAGGGAGGTGCAGAGGTGTGGAGCGAATGAAAAATAAAACGCGAAACTAGCGAAAGACGAAAGAAGAGCATGTCGAAAGAATTTGCGAGGATAGGTAACTTTTGTGGAAGAATCGATCGCGTATGAGGAATATTCGAAATTATCTGATGATTTCGTTAAGCTGCCGCGCAACATTATTAATTCATTAAAATTTTACTGGCGAGCAAAAGGACTTTCGAAGCTGAGCATACTTGGAGGATGCGCGACGAAATGAGAGATGCCGTCGAAGCCAAGTTAGTCTACGTCGGCACTGAATAAAAAAACATTCATCCTATTCGAATTAATCTCAAATGATCTTCCGGACGTAGTTTAGGACTGATACTCTTTCCCGCTCGCCCATATCTATCCTAGAAGCGTTTATCAACGGGGAGGCGCATCGAAAACCAATGATCATCCATCAGAGCCACCATCTGGTACGGCGTTGTACTCCACCGAAGTGGTTTTTAATTTCCATCATTAGTTAGTTTTTTTTTCGTGCGATTTTATACGCTTCGTCACTTCGGTGCAGACCCGTTTTTTTCCTTCAAATGTAGTTGATCAATTTTTGTATCGATTTGAGCTTTTCCATTGATTTAACGAAATTAATCCAAGGCTTTGCGATAATTTATTGGTCCTCGCGCATTCGCGACGCGCATCGTTGAACCAGTACATGGCTACTGTGATTCCATCCGGAAAACCAAACAACATTGCTAATTCTCATCTTTGCAAACGTTTTACGTGCGACCATTCGGTTCACTAACCGGATCATTAGATCAATCGGCCGGCTGCATTTTTATTTTTAGTAGCGTTTCTTTTTGGCTCAATCTGACCGTTGCACGTAATGTTTGTACCACTTTTTGCGATTGAAAGCATCCGGTCGATGGTAGATATTTCTAATGAAAAAAAAAAACAAAACAACAACAACAGAGCCTTGTGGCATTGATATCGCGACAACTCCAATTTAGTTATCAACGCGATACTCTAAGCAAGAGTAGTGCACTCCCTTTGCTATTAATGATTCGGATATCGTCCGTATTAACTAGAAACATCTCCGTATTATTGGTTGCTTACAATTAGAAGTCTGTTTACCCGCTCCAAAATCTATCGATTTTAAAGCATAATTGGCTCTCTATTCCGATTGAAAGAGGCGACTTTTCTGATTCCAGCTTGTCTTTGATTTTATCTATCGCATTAGTTGAAAGACTCGGAGTTACCGAATCCAGTTAACAAGTAAATTTTTCGTCTTTGAGTTGTCGGTTCGTTTTCGTCACCTACACGATGATCTTTCCAGTATTCGGGATGCGATAGTCATCTAGCTGAATCTGTACTACTCCAGCAGCAGCAGCAGCAGCAGTAGAGCACTCTTTCGTGGGAATCGCCGGCAACAGAGTCTAGTGACAGGAAGGTAACGGTGTTGTTTCGGTTGCGGAGTTAATACCTCCTGTCGCCGTTTAATGCGTAAGATGCGTCCGCAATTGTATCTGTTGACGTTTCGTATTTTAAGGGTGTAGTATACATTGTGAACCGTTAACTTCACAATCCCCGACGCCCTGTCATGGGACTTACTTTTTACTTTTACTTTACTCACTGTGCCCAAAGTGGTCAGGTTTGAGATGTGCCGGCTTGTGGTACAATTTCCAACCTCTTTTCATTCAACAGCATCTCAACTGCTCTATTACGGTTTTAACCTATATTTCCATCAGTGAAAGCTTTCGCCAGCCGTTGCGCACATTTTGGACCGATAGCTCAATATGAAATCGATAAAGTGTTAGAAGCGATTTTGTAGTAAATTGTAAGCAGCTACTCTCGAGTCGTCTACAAACGTTTCGAATAAAGTATGAGCAAGCTTTTGCACAGCGGAAGAAGAAAATGTTTCTTCTTCAAGTCAAAGGTACGTTTCTATCTAGAAATTTTCTCCTAGGACGCACAAAGTTAGTTTTCCGAAGTTCAGTGCAAAACAATTTTATTGTCTGACAGGTTTTCCCTAGTCATAGTTGCGTATTAATTATAGGAAGAAAATCGAAAAATGTATTCTAGTAAATCATTTATTATTCATAAATTTTCACTTTTGAACGGAAAAAAAAAAAAAAAAAGAGGTCTGCTTCAAAAACGAGCGCATAATTTTTTCATTTATAGACATAACTAAACTTTATTACATTTCGAGTTGTTTAAAAAACAAGGCAATAGTCGTTAATTTAGCGATCGGGCAGCTGAAACATTCGCGTTTAAACACATTCCGGATATTTGAAATCAGCGCGGCGCCCACGGTTGAAGATGACTATGGATTACAGTTAGAAATAATTAGGTATCTCCCAAACCGCCGGAAGTAAATTTAAAAATGATCGATGATTCTGAAAAATCCCTGTAAAACTCGGTAATTTTTTTTAATCAACATCGTATATTTCTAAGAATTTACAGACCACTGTGAATTTTTTAAGATGATATTTTGAATATAATGTATTTTCAGGTCTCATAGAACTTTAAATGCCTAAACGACTCATTTCGTTGTGAGATCTCAATGTACGTTGTATGTATTGGCTGATGCACTGTAATTTAAAACTGCGTACAACAAACTAAATAATTCATCAGTCGGTAGTATTTGTTGTCTACGGCTATGCAAAAAAAAAGAAAAAAAGAAGAACGGTTTTCAGCGATGCCAAAGTACAACACATTCTTTACACCGAAAATGTACACATTTGGACTCAGATCTCAGACGGATGAAGATCGCACGTGATTTTTCGACGCAACGCGAAATGCGAGACTACAAAACGTCTTGCAAAATTTCTCGAAGTGTTCTATACCACCTGAAAGGACGTCCTCCGAAATGCAATTAAAGACACCTGGTCGTTGTGTATAGCTTTAAAATCGCTACCTACATGTTTATCTATTTTAAGAATTTAGTACTTAAACGTTTACGATTGGCGTATAAAAAGAAAGATAAGATGAAGAAAAAAAGGAAAGGAACTTTTATATGTCACTTTTGAACGCGTCGAATGAGATAACGCTCGTTTCGTTATTATCGAATAATGTAGCTTACGTTACACGGCAACTCTGTAAGCATTTATCACATTTTAATAAATATATAACAAATTTATTCCGAGACAAAATTCTTCGAAAACATTCTAAATTGGTGCAGTTATTTTCATAGTTGCCTGTTCTTTTATGTATTATACATACATACATACACAAGTGTAAAATCTGCTAATCTGTTAGTTCATCTATGACTAGTTTTGGCGGGATGAAATTTTTGCGACGTTAATAATCCGTATATTTCTATAAATACACGAAAATTAATTCAAAAATTTATCCGCTTATTCGCTGCACGCGAAATATCTAAAAATGTAACAAAATTTTTTATCTCTTACTTCGTCTTCGATCACTTTTCCCGCCGGAGTGTGAAGTTTTTACGATGTTATAAAATTTGCGCTTATCTGTAAATTTCTATAAATACACGACATTAATTAAAAAATTTATCTAGTTTTACTGGTTTTTTTCAGTGTACGCGTATTGTGCAAAAATCCGCAACACTGAAGTCTTCCGATTTTATTTTACTTTTTTTTTTCTATCTGTTTAATTTACCTCCTCCGGTTTTCAGTTGGTCTTGGATGGAAGGGGGTTTTAATTAATTCCGAGTATAATGATTTTCTAATTAATATTCATAGCCTTTTTCAACACCGTGACTTTAAGTGCGAAAGGTAATCCGACCATTTAGATTGCGTGACTGCTAAATACCCTAACTGAGAGTAAATGTGATCGCATTTTTCGGTATGTGTCGAAATATAATTAATACGATACGACACGCACCTTTCAAAATGCAATCGAGAGCAGCGGTAAAATTTGCGCATTTTCTTTTTCTATATTCTCATTCAAATAATGTCCGACCGACATGAAAACTGAGCTAAAACCAAGCGGGTGTAAACCGGTGAGAAGGTTTGGTGTGTACAACCGCATAAAGGAACTAGAGAGCAGTTCCATAGCAATTTTACAGCAAAAGTCTAGAAGTTCTGGAATAGGTCTTAATAAAATTTGAGAGAAATCAATGAATTTAAGCCGTCAATTTCAGTCACCTGATTATAAACACCGCTGTAGAAATATATACGTTTTTATGGGTATAATAAGAAATGTTGGGAAATATTAGTAAATCAGCAGCGGGGATAATTCTCCGGAAATACCGATTTAAAAACTTTTCATTCTGCCATGTTACTATGCAGACGGTCTTAAAGGCAAGAAGTAGACCAGTATGTATCATGCACAAACTCTGGAACTTTTTGACAAACGTGATGTTGTTACTCTTTATATAATGGCAATAAAGTGATTATTTCATTTTAGTGTCGTCTCGACTAATTTCAATAAATTCTATCGACTAACTTGTAAAATTTTTTCAAGGAAATTATTGTGATAAAGGATTTTTACTCTCAAAACAGTACGTTTAATATGCACTTTTTTGTATACATTTGAAAGAGAAAATTATTGCTTATGCCATTTTATATTTAACCGCTAATATACATAAAAGACAATAAAATTATTAATTAGCATTTTAGCTAATGACGCGAAAAAATTTAGTTTTTACGAAAAATAAAAGTAATTATTTAAAACTTATTAGCGAAATTATCTGTAAAGTTAAAATTCCTCAAGGTTGAAAAATGTTAAAAATTGTACTACGTGTTCTGCTATCATATGTCCCCCGTATTATTAAAATTTTTCGTACATTTAAAAATTAAAATAACAATTTGTTGTTCCGAATCAGTCCAATTTCATGTAACGTTTGTTATATTTTATAGGATTTTTGTTATTGTTATTTAAAAAATGTCACAATTTTATGTAATGAAATATGTAACGAAAACTGTAACGAAAAAATGTCTTAATTTTATATAATGAAAGTTAAATGTTAGAACTGGAATTTTGTGGTTATGTTATTTTTTTTTGTGTTGATGCCAGTAAAAATTACATTGTAAATTTTGATCACTTCATACAAAGTATAGAAGAAAAAGAATCAGAAATGAAAGAAAGAGGGGTCAAGGGGCCCGAGTTATGTATATATATATATTTATATATTATATATTCCTTCGGACATGAGGGCATTCCCTGAAATCTTAATCACTTATGTAACTTTATAAATTACGGTTGCATAGAAATTGTAATTCGTATATTTCATTAATAACTTCTGCAAAGCACAATTTCCGTCACTTAATACATTAGTTACATGATTTTTCTTATTACTCTGGTGTAAAAATGACATATAATTTAAAATGTCACAAAAAAATGTCCTAATTTTATGTAACGTTTGTTATATTTTATAGGATTTCTGTGATTATGTTATTATATTCATATGGACCGATTTCGAATTACGTTGCAAATTTTAATCATTTTATACAAAGTATAGAAGAGAAATAGATAGAAATGTTAGCAAGGGGGGTCAAGGGGCGCAGCCCCTTGCGGAGCCAAAATGACCGAGTTATATATATATATACATATATATATATATATATATATATATATATACATATACATATATATATATATATATATATATATATATACATATATATATATATATATATATATATATATATATATACATATATATATATATATATATATATATATATATATATATAAAATAAATTTTTTTTCATATATTTTTACATATCGACAATATTATTCAAGCGTACATCTCTATTCAGGGCAGTTGTCTAACAGACTGCACTCTTTGAATAACAAAAAAAGATAGTTTTTCTGAAGTTTGCAAAATATCAATTAGATTAGAATGTATAATAAATTCGTTCCTAAAAGTTTGCATGAAGCCCATTACGCGACCCCTTATATGCCCAACGATTCTTTCATATCGATTTTTAGGATCGGAATATTTGTATTATTTATTTTTACATATACACACATGGATTTGTATGATCAAAATACGTACAATCAATCAAGTAATACGCCAGAGGGAAATGTAGGAGATATTTTCAAATTTCATTTTGACTTTCTTACGAATTAATTTAAATTTCACACTTGCCACAATATCAACTGAAACTTTCCGTACCACTCCAGAGCTCCGAGTCTTTTGTACGGAGCCTCTAAGCTCTGTCAATTCGAAGACAAAATATCTTTCAAGCGCTTTCGTCAAAATTTTGCCCACCTTCCATTCTTCCTTCGAACATCCGGCTCCTTTACAATTCTTGTCATAAAATTATCTTGCTCTACTTCAATCTAAACTTACCAGCCAATTAAAGACATACCATTTCCCAAATAAATCTTAACCCTACCTGGATCATTTTTAAACCAAGCGTATTTCATTTCTTTCTTTCCGAACTCTCGAAATCCTCTCCACAAATCCTGCTATTTTAGGTCAAAATTTTCTTCTGCTAATCAGTGACTATCCTAATTTTGGCCATATCTACACACCCATCTAAGAAGAATTCAAGAACGTTTCCCGGTTTTGTTCAATTATCCATGAAGAGGGTATAGGATTTTGTATTTATTTCCACTCTTTCTCCGTTTCATCCTCTGAACTTTTTGCATGAAAAGTAGCTATAATAACTATATTGTGCAGAATCCCAGCTAAACGACATCCTAATTTTTTATTCGAACTCGTTATCAGCTCTTCATCTTCCCTGAATAATTACCACGGCAGAAAACGACATCCCACTACCTAAGAAATTATCCGATAACTAGTCAACTCCGACAAAAATGTGGTTTTTTGTTGGACTCCTTTTCATTGTGGTATTTCTGGGACCGAAATAGCCGACACCTATCTGCTAAACAATCCTTAAATGTTTCTCCTACTCCCAAGCTCCCTATTCCTCTTGCGGATCTAAAAGCTCGCCAAAATTTTTTATCTCCAATTCAGTACCAACAATTCTGGCATCGTGTTTTCCCTATATCAATAAGCTGAAAGAAATTTATCCTTCTTCCAATCCTACAGATTTATCCCGGAAGGATGAAGTTGTTCTTAAACGCATATCGATAGGTCGCTCCTTACTCATTCGTAGTTTTACATTCAGCAAAAGTCCACCTTCAGTTATTCCTGCGACACTCAATTCACAGTCAAACACATATTGGGCGAATGTTCCAAATTCAGTGCTCAGAGATTCTGACATATAAAATTTCTGCAAATAATTCTTCTACCGAAATTGGCAGAGTTTCTTTAGTTCCTAAAATCTAAGCTAAGCCATTCAAGCTGCACTTCTAGCCGCTGCGCTGTAATTGGCGCTAATTAGACGAAAAAAAAAAATGAATAAAATCGAATGATATAATGAACTATCGAAGAATTTCTAAAGTGTAAAAAAAAAATCAGTTTAACCGGACTATATCTTTTTCTGCGAGTATGGAAACTACGTCGTTTATTTTCAGCAGATTATAAATCAAGATGACAATTGAAAAATGCAGCGGCATCTCTATGTAGATGTTATCAGCTTCGGATTAAATGAAAACTGAAAGTATTAATGTAATTTTATACCAGTTTCGCTGGAATAATAATTATTTAAAATAATATATACGCTAAATGGTGTAAACAAACCGATAAATATAAATATATTTATTTTTCACAGGAGGTAAATGTACTTCTATTTATCGGTTTGTTTACTATTCGGCATAGACAATATTTCAAGTAATTAAATGAAAATTCTTAAACAACGTGATCAGTGTAGAATTGTAATAACGAAGAACCGGGAACATAAAATGATTCAGAGAATACCGAATTTATCGAGACTATATACCAGGGTTACATGATGCCAGTGGTAAATACCGCTTACTACAAACAGTGAAGGGTTTAATTATGATTTTTACGCCTTCTGATTAAGGCTATATTTTGTCGTATTATCGGCGATTTGTAGCTACAGACGTATAAAAGGGTCACTAAAAATTGTAAATGGCTTGTCGTAAACTCTGTTCGCACAAGCAATTATGAAACGGCCACAGACGAAATCCGAAATATTTCTATACGTGCTTAAAATGTTTTTACTTAATACGAATTATGTATTCTCCCGATTCTGTAGACACGGATTATTTTTGTTTTTATTTTCTTTTTTAATTTCTGCAATATTCCAAGATATTTGATATACGTAAGTTCATTGTTGTCCAGCGGAGGGAGAAGAAGCTCTCACCGCTTGATTTAGGTCGCGATTGCTTTCTTGAGTGTGCTATGCAATTTTGCAATTTTCAATGTAAATTTAATATTTGGTGAATTTAAAAAAATGCTCACGTCTGATGTTGGGTATAACAATTAATAACCGCACCGGAAATAAATTAACCGATATAAAATATTTCAGAAAAGTGAATTTAATGCTTGTCAACATAAAGAAAAACTTAAAAAATGACGCGTATGATATATTTTTTTAAGAATTTGTGATAATTATGCCAGCAATATATATACATATATATATATCTACACACATATATATATATACATACATATATATATACACACACACATATATATATATATGTATATAATAAACAAAATTAATTATTTTAACCTGTATTTATTCAATTAATTTTAGTAACGATTCTTTTTAGACACCATTTAAGATTTTCCACTTACAAAATTAGCAACAAAATATTTTACTTTTTCTAGAGAATCCATTAACGGAGAGAGAAACAACCATGCTTCCGCTGAAGTAATTTCAGGAAAAAATAACATTCATGAGGACCAATTTAAAGCCTGAAAAAGAAACTAGAAATTGACCAATCAGAGCGGTATTTAGTAAAAGTATTTAAAAATAAGTAAGCGTATTCTGCCTAATAAAAATTAACACTTTTGGCGAGTGAAGCGATAAGTACTTTAAGAGTGTGGAATTTGTGGTAAATAATCTTTGGAAATTCTTATCAAAGGCTTTTTGTGAAAGTTATATTTAATTAAAGGTTCATTAAAGCGATTGAAAATTTAGAAATTGTTCAACTTGTTTATGTTGTTTTCAATTCTGAAATAAATCTGTTACTCCTCGATTACGCAGATTCAGTTCCGTTTTAATAAAAACATGTTAAATTTGAATTTTTTGTAAAAATTAAGTATTTTAAATTTTCGAGTCCGAAAACTAAATTTTTAATACTCTAGCATATTATAAAAACGTTTTAAAAGAAATGTTTCGGGGTTCGTTCATCAGATTGATAAACTGTATTGTATTTTACGCTATTTGTGCGAGCGAGAGGGCTGCAGGCAATGGCCCGTATCTCATTAAAGTATCATGGTCT
Source organism: Icerya purchasi (assembly GCA_039619475.1). NCBI lineage: Eukaryota > Metazoa > Arthropoda > Insecta > Hemiptera > Monophlebidae > Icerya > Icerya purchasi. The sequence goes on from CM077115.1 coordinate 354,984,424, forward strand.
ACCAATGAACCCCAAAAACCAGTTATTAATGAAATCAGCTACTAAGATATTTGTGTGATTAATAATATAGTCTACCGCCCCTACCGATATCCGTGTATATCAGTGAGCCATGAGTGCCCGAATAGAGGAGGGCCAGCAGTATGGCCTGTAAGAATTACAACAAAAAAATAGAACACATCATGAATAATAAGATTGATTCCATTTAGTAATAAAATCTATACAGCGCAAAATATAAAATAATTTGTGTCGAAAAAAATATTAACGTAACTTTTAATGCTCCCACAAATTTTAAGCTGAAAATTCTTCAGAAATTAATCTCGGACTAATTAAGGAAAATGATATTGCCAACTGTGGTTTCCTAAAGCTAAAGTGGCTTTTTCAATTTTGACTTGCCCTAAAGAAAAATATTTTGTGTTCGTTTATTTTACATTTTAGTTGAAAAAAAAATTAATATATTTCACATATTTATTTTAAGCTGTTTTTTTTTCATCGTGAATTCGTATTCTTTAAACTGTAATTTATAAGTGTGAATTTTTTTTAATCCGGTTTTTGCTTCTTTTATACTCACGGTAATATTTATTATTTTCTTTTCCCTCATCATTGTTTATTCCATTAACAAAAATCTTTCATTTCCCCTATTTTTTTGGAAATACACGAATAATTTATATTTACATAATTCTGAAGGTTCCCCCACTACCTGTTTAAACTATATTTATTTATTTATTTATTTATTTATTTATTTATTTATTTATTTATTTATTTATTTATTTATTATTACAAAAAAAAAAAGAAAACCGGCCATATGCAACCGAAGACTACAATTAGGTGTAGGAGTTTAAGATTTTTCAAAAAGAAAAAGATGTTGTCAAGGTGAGTAAAGTCTTCAGAAAGAATTTCAGGAATTGAGTGCGGAAGATTAAAAGAGGATCTCTGAGGTTGAAGTGAAGAACACGATAATAAGATGTGTGATATGTTGAGAAGGATCAAGACATTCGATTAAGTGAGAATGAGTGATGGCCGTGTGGGAGATTCTAACTCGGATAAGAATGATGTTCTTCTTTTTGGATCGGAATGGACTGGAAACAGTGACTAAAGGATTAGATTTAATCGTTAAGAGTTGATTAGATGATTGAGATGACGAAAATTGTTGCCAGGAATGGGAAATCGGGTACTTCATATAGGATCTGATATCGAAAGAAGTAAACAGAGAGATAATTTCAGGAAGGTAGGAAACGTCTCTGTTTAAACTTTGCTTTCAATTTTTTAAATACTTTATTTACTTGTCATTTATGCTAATGAAGCTTGCGCGCTGACCAGCAAACTGTTTCATTGTTTTACTGTGTTTCTATTTCAACGGACGTGCATGAAAGAGAAATAAAAACAATATTTTGGAAAGTACGCACAGAATTCAATTCCACCAAAATTACGCAGCAATTCCGCGGGAATTCCATTAGAATTCCACTAGAATTCCATTAGAATTCCATTAGAATTCCACTAGAATTCCATTAGAATTCCACTAGAATTCCATTAGAATTCCACTAGAATTCCATTAGAATTCCATTAGAATTCCACTAGAATTCCATTAGAATTCCACTAGAATTCCACTAGAACTCCACTAGAATTCCACTAGAACTCCATTAAAACTCCATTAGAACTAAAACAGTTCCAAGTAATTCCACAGAAATTCTGGCAACAAGTGTAGGGAAATTTCAGAAAGTAGCGTAGAAAATTTACGCCTACGGTTTGCTCTTCTTGACCAAAACCGAAACTGAAAAAAAATGTCTTTTCCTTAACTAAAACTTTTGTGTTTTATAATAACTGCGGTGCAGAGATTTTTAAAATTCGATTTTTACAAGCTCTTACTTAAAATTAAATCTCCTATATATTTTCGTTTTTTAAGTGTATTTATAAAATTTCTTGAAGAATAATTAAGAAAATAAGATGTTTACAATTAAAAAGTCCAATAATTCAGCAACCATCCTGCACTACTATTTACTTGTTTTATTTAATTTGCTGGACTCCATGTGCAATACAAGTAGCTGTAACATTGCAAAACTTATAACCTAAAACTGAATAAACAATAGAATCTATTAGGATCCCCGCTGAAGAAAGTAGAGAATGTAAAATGTACCGAGGCTGTTGGTCTAACGGAATAAGTTTAGAAAATAAAGGTCGTACAGGGAACAATTGAAAAGAAGAAAGGTGATCTGCATCCAGAGTGTTATATCGGTATCACCCGAGTGCGAACAGGTGCTAATAAGCCAATTCTGTACAAATGCGCGCGAGTAGAACTCGGTGGTTTAAACAAAGCCGAGTGTCAACGTTGTGATCATCATGTGCCGACATATTGGAACGTCAAACATTTTTGGAAAATACCAAGCTTCCTTCAGTGGGACTGGAGTAATACTATTATAGAAATCGCTGGCTTTATGCTGGCAGAGGGCATTCCAATTCGATTGCAACCCTCACCGTTGAACGGAGATCCGTATAACAAGGGCACAAGTTTCCAATTTGTGCTGCAGATTTAGCGGTTTCACCACAGGCAATGTTGTCAAGAATTCCAGTGTGCACACAGGAACTCATCAAAAGTTGAGTGTGAGGTTGGATGTGTACCCTTTCTAAAATTGCAAATATAAAATAGGCACACTAGCATGGAAGTTCAATATGTCATTAAGGCACCCGAAGGAATCAGATAAAATTAGGATATTATCGTTACAGTTGAAATCATCACGAAGGAAACGTAGAGCCTTTGCAATTGAAAAGGCCTCAGCAGTGAAAATCAATTTTATCTCTCCGACTTAATCGAGCATCCGTGTAAAACTGGCCAGCAGACTGCTCAACACCAGCAATAGAGGTATTTTGATTACCTGTTTTCCGTAAGTTTTGCGCTTATATTGGAGTTTCACGTAGTACATCCGTTTTTTTTTTGTTTTTTTTTTGGGAGTGCGTCAGTTACGGACCTTAATCCAGCGTGAGTGCAATTTTTCTGAAGGTGTCAATGTGCGGCAGCGGGGTATCAGGTCCTAATCAAGCGAAACGCAATTAACTAATAAACTACGTCACACGGTAGCTGGCTCTGATATTTTCTTAAATGAGATAACTTCGAAGTTTAAGCGATGGCGTAATAGACCGGTGTGCTAATCGCTCGTTTATATTTATCCCGAGATTTTATTTAAACAGATTTATTTTATAATTAATGAACACTGGAATGCGGACGAGTTTTCTAACAACGAAACGGGCAATGCGAAAAGAACAAAAGACATGTTGATTGCAGTTTCGGTTAAATCTGAAACTGGAGCCGAAATTGACATTTTGAAACAAAAAAAAAAGGCTATGGGTGGGGGAATAGCGCTTTCGAATAGAGCCGCACACAGTCGAAACTTAAAGAGGAGATTGGTCGTGACGAAAAGATTAGGAAGCGAGGATTTTCCCGTTTGAAAGGGAATTGTTCAATTAAAAGTAGTCGGTGAAAATGGAGACGGGTTCAGGCTGCGTCTTTTTCCTCGCGTTAGTCTTGAACGCACTATCAACAGCGCGCGACAGACACGGAACGACAGCGAGATAAAAGAAGTTTTTGGAAGCGAAACGTCATTTGTGCATGGCGATTATTGTTGCCAATATCGGACGCGATTTTCTGCGGAATTTTGGAGACGCAGCGAAACGTACTGAAAACAGCCAATTGGAGTTGCGAGCTGAAAAGCTGGATAAAATGCAATCGGTGTGGATGAAGCGAGCGGGCGAAGAGCCGCTGGCAAAGTTATTTCGATGTCAAATTACCGGCAAACTTTTTTCGGAGTGTTAACTACGGGGCGCGCGGGGTTACCTTTTCTTGTTCCGTTGCTTATCTTATTTGTTTACTTCTCGGCTCGGATGCTGCGTGCGGCGTAAATCTGGAAGCTGCTCCAGCTCTAAAAATCTAGACGTTAAGGGTCACCTTCTTAAAAACGGTAATTTCGCTCCGGGCTTCCAGCTGGTTTTACATCGTACCGGGTTTTTTTCTTTTTCTTTCTGCCTCGTCTCGCCGCTTTCTTTCTCTTTTTCCCCTCTCCTCTATCGTGTCCCATTTTGTATCAGTGTTGACTGTATCCTTCGAAACACTAAATCCGTAACCGCGGTATACGTGCGTCTCCGTGTGTGTATGTGTGTGTGTGTGTGTGTGTGCGCGCGCGCGTGTTATTGTACGTTTTCTCTACAACAAGTTTCTAGGTTGCGTCGAAACTGGTAGAGCGGGTTCGGGGCGAAGCGATGGAACACGAAAAGAGAACAGGCACGATGGGTGCGTGAAGGAGAAGCTGAAAGAATAGAAATAAAATCTGACCTAACCCGTTAGCACCGGCCTCGGAAGGAAAACATTACTTCTCCGTGTTTCGCAGTGGCGGGGCTCCCTGCCGATAGTCTACCGGCGACGCGCGGTTCATCCTCGATCGGAAGAGTTGACGCTGCTGGAGCCAGAGCTGGAGTCGCCGGCAATCAAAAATAAGTAACAATAAACCGCCGCCGCGCGCCGCCGGTCCTAGACGAATAGTCCGGAACGGTACAGAAACACAGCAACAACAATAACGACGACGACGACGACGACGACAACAACGACAACAGCTTTTTGTACGTAGGTGGAGATGCATGGAAGGAGAAAATAGAACCGCGAACGGAATAGGCAGAGAACAGAGACAGCTAGAGCGTAAAATGATTGTAAAAACCGGTACGCGGATACTGTCGAAATCGGTTTTTCTCCATTGTGCCTGTCCGCTTCCAGCAGCAGCAAACGCTGGCCCAGAAGAAGAGCAAGAAGAGCGAACTAAAACGAACAACAGCAGATTCACAGAGAGTAACTCTTTCTTTCGCTAGTCAGTGCTGCTGGAGAAGTATCGGCGCGATTCCGCAGCCGAACAGGCCGGAAGACACTGGTTAAACTGGACAAGGCAAATGACAAGGTGAGTTGAAAGTCGAATCCTTCATTAACGCGAGTCCTGCTCGGACCGAATGATGCGCTGCATTCGGCACTGGAAAAATACGTGTGTACCGGCACTAGTCCGTTCGCTGATGTCGAGCGGTTTTCATACATGCATCATTCGCATCTCCAGAGCGCCAATATACTCTCCACCGGTGACAGCCAACCGTCGTCGCCAGACATATCATCATCCCCGCAGAGTTGACGTTTATTGGACGGCGAGAAAATTGCGCGCAAGATCACGGCTGGCTGCTCGAAGACGTTTAATCTCGTACTTCACGCAACTTTCTAAGCGCTCATTAAATCTATTCGCCGTTTTATCCGCTATTCCCTTTGGCCGGTCTTCGCCTATCATTTGAAAGCTCTTTTCCCCCGATAATAATGAAAACAAACATATACCGTTTTCTAATTTTCACACTTGTTCTTATCACGAGTGATTGATTATAGAGAAAAATTTTAGTGTCGCCGCGGCCTTACTTAGTTTTTGTTTCTTTTCTTTTTCGTCAGCAACATTCACCTTATCGCTAATAATCAAAAAAAAAAAAAACCAAAACCGAAGAGTCCTCTCGCCCCGTTATTGACTTAAAAGTGACCAAAGATTTAGTTTCTTTAGGCGCGTCAACTATGAACAATTGAATTTTCTGTAAATTTCAATGTGAAACAGCGGGGGATACCCGAAAGGAACGCAATTGGCTAATCATTTTGGCCAGCTAATTCATCGGTATTTTCTTTTTTTACCTGCTTTTGGAAATAAATAAGGCAGCGCTGTTGTTTCGGATCTCAAACAAATAGGAACTCTGTGAAATTGTTTTCGACGAAAAATAAAATAAAAACGAGTTATCGATTGTCATCGTCTTCCTCGAGGAACGAGTAATTCTAATGTAGACTGTTCTAGCCTCGGGAAGCTCCGCCGCACACCACATACGGGCAGTGCGCAAGCCGGCAAGGATTTCTCTAACGTGATCATGTCGGAAACAGAAATAAAAGAGCTTTTTGTTAAAATTCCCGATTTGCTGTTTAACGTGCAACTATTTTAGTCGAAATATAATCTCATACGATGTTAAATAAAAAAAAAAAAAACGAGCGATGCTAATATTTTTTAGATTAATATGTAGTCGAATAATAATATAATGTCGATCGTTGAGCAGATTCGAATAAAAAGAATTTTAATTTTTTTCCCGTACATTACTTGAAACTATTCGGCCAATGGCTGCACGCAATGTGTGTGAAATGTTCAGATCATATTGACGGTTGTTAAATGTTTTACTAAGTAAAAAGTAAAGTGAGTTCCATACCCTTGACAGGGCGTCGGGATTGTGAAGTTAAGGTTCACAATGTACTAAGCCCAACGGCACTAATGAGAGTCCGGGGGCCAGTTCCTTTCTCTCGGCCGCCTTTACTTTCCGAGATTTCTCTGGTACCCAATTATTTCAGGCTGGGTAAGCTTGGGAGCGATTTGGATCCGGGACGAGACAAGTCTCGAACCCGTGACCTCCGACTTGGTAGCCAAGCACCTTAACCACTAGGCTACCACGCTGCCTAAATGTTTTACTACAAGCTTTCAATTATAACTACGCTATTTTTTTTTTTTTTTTTCATAATACCTCGCCGCAGGCCCGTTCCCAGAATTTTGGAAAGGGTGGGGGTGGGGGTTGAAAATTTTCTTCGCATATTTATTTTATAAATAAAAATGCATTTTTCACTAATATTCATGCTATGAATAATTTCCATCATTTTGATTTATATATTAATAATTTAAATAAACGAATTACTGTATAAACATTAATAAAAATTACACATGTTATTGATTATACTCGTAACAAAAAAAAAATTGCATAAAATATTAATGAAGTACCTAAGCTATTTCAATTCTCATGGGGGGCGGGGTTAACCCCCAAAACCCACCCCGTGGACACGGCCTTGCCTCACCGGTCAAACACCATTGGCATTGCTGACCCTGACTCAAATCAAAAGTCACAATAAAAACAAAATATTAAATACTGCTTTCTTCTATCGGATTGGAGACAACTAACAAAATACACTTAGCTTATATATTATCCGAAGGAAAACAGTACATGCGAATAATAAAAGAGAGGGTTAAAAAACAATCTCCTCAAAAATTAAACACAGTAGTGAAATAAAATAAAAAAAAAAAAAAAAAAGGTGTCATACATCAATACACTGCATTTACTCGAATCAATATTTACGATAGATAATTTATAAAAGTGATATTTTTTTTATTAATGAACAATTTAACCCATTCTGCTAATTTTCCGCAAAAAATTCCGGATTTTTTTTGTTTATCATGAATTTTTGCGCAACTAAAGATTACAAAATATTTCGAATTCTATTTTAAGTATGAAAAAAATTTTAAACATAACAATAGATGATTCCGTATCGGTTAATTTTTTTTTTTTTTTATAAAAATTAAGGCAACACGAAAGGAAGTATTTTAGGATTAGCCGTGAAATTTTAATTTACAAATTACGTTCATTAAAAACACGATCTGAATTATCAACATTCTCAGTTCGTATTTTAATGGCTCGCTTATTTTTTCAATTAATTTAAGCATTTAAAGCTTTATATTTAAAACTTATCTTACTGCTGAAATTCTCAGACTTACTTTTTAAGAACAATCATTTCCAGCTAAATAACTTGTTGCAAATGGAACGAACAATTTTGTAGCTTTTTCATTCGAGGCTGCTCGATGATATTCATCCAGAATTTATAAACAAATCCTATTAACTTTATTTTCAAACTTTTCGATTAATTCTTCTCTTTTTCTTCCGATGTATTTAAACTATGCGAACAGTGCAGCTGTTAAAATAAATTACGATGATTCGCATATGTTCTCCGAAAAAAAAAAAAAAAAAAGCAATGTCTTTTTTATTTTGAAAATATCGAGTAATCTTTTTTCTTTTTTATTATTAATTAAATCAGGTTCTGCATAACGAGTTACGTTTGACATTTTTTTTTGTCCTGAATTACCAGCCTCAGCATTCGTGAAATATTGTAATAACTATTTTTCAGTTTGCGCTAAGAGTTAAAGTTTTTCCAACACCTTCCTCGGCTGTCGTATAATCCAGTAAAAAAATTTGCCTTTAACATTCTTCCGATAATTAAATCGTTCGTTAATGAAAAGATCTTTCTAAAAAGTACTCGCTTTATGTTGAAGAAAACTATTCATTATCGAGCAAGGCAGGACTTATTAATTAAATAATCGTGTGCAGCGAAATATTAAATTGATTTGTAAATTAAAAACGTACTACGAGATTAGCGTTACTTCCCCAAGTATTCCCCGTATCGTATGTAATGCAGTGAATTTCTAAATTTAATCACACATCGGTTTAAATTTATTTAATTAGCAAAAACGGATATTATTAATCTCTAGTTAAAAAATATTAAACCTTCGATGGATTAAAAATGGGAACAAGGGGGTGGGGATTTTCTCGACACTTTCGTGTCCGATTGAAAATTTAACGCGACCCAACATGAGGCCGCGCGACCCGGAGGTTGAGAAAAACCGATGTTCTCAACGTCATCCTGTAATAAGTCCCACGCACTATTTCCATTTCAAACTGGTATGTATAATTTTTTCCCCTCTTTCTTTTACCTCATACAAAATCCCAAATCTGTTTTCTCGCAACGCCCGCAATGCGATTAACTTCGGGACCATACAGCTTACATCTTCAAAAAAAAAAAAAAAGTAAATAATCGTAATAATTTCCATGATAGATGCCCGTTGCATCTCCGCCAACGACGGAACTCGGATCAAAATCATGCGCTTAATTATTCCACACAGACGAACTACGAATAACGTTGTCTCCTAGAAGAACTATCATAAATTTCTTTTTGCATGCTAGGGGCAGTCGTGTTCGTTTCGAATGAATATCCCGCCGCCGCTCATTCTAAAAATTTCACTTGAGCTGGGTTAATTTCACAACTAACGCCCCCCCCACCCTTCACGAAAAATAACAAAGAAAAAAAGTGAAAAATCCCCTTTCTGGCTCTTTCGCAATTCGCTGCGATGAATAATTTTTAAGGTCGCTGATACTATTCTATTTTCCGCTGCGATAAGCGATTAAAATCGGAGTCTACACATAGACAGCGAGTGTAATAATAGGTAAGGAAATCGATTTACCGCGAGTAAACTTAAAAATGCTTTAATCAACGCTAAAAGAAGCAGCTGCTCGGAGAAAAACAATTTCAATAATTAAATGCGAACATCGTATAAAATTAACATGATAATTCGTTTTTCTCTTCCGCCAAACTAATGTATTACCAGCGAATAAATTAACGCTTTCTTAGCCGTATTTACATATTTTACCTAGATTTCGCTGAAGCAATGCTGCAACCCTTCTTACCGTTTTTTCCTTAATTTTAATTAACTTTTTTTCCTTCACTACCGAGATGGCGAAATTTTTAATTTTCTGCTACAGCGAATTTAATCAATATAATTCGTATGTGTTAGAATGTTTTATTAATAATTTATTAGATAATTTATTAGTATTTTGGCTGCCGGTTATTATTATTATCTCGTATCCGGGGTCAACTATCCTTAAATTATAGTTCTGGCCGATGGTGAATTTAAGGCCTAAGGGAAAGATAAAATTAGTGATATTTTTTTTTTTTGTTTGTGATCAATTTTTTGTAACTTTATACGTGACGATGTAAATATATGGTAACAGTGCAATAATATTTAATTATTTGATAGCTCACAAATTTTGCGCATCGTTCTAGAGCGCGGTAATATGTCGCGTTAGTTCTCCTGTTAAGCACCTGTACAACAACGACTGTCATTAGAAGTTCTTTTCTTGTTTTTTTTTTTTTTTTACCGTCTTCTTTCACGCAACATTACTTTTTGGTCTTCTCTTTACTTTCTGGTTTGCCGAAAAATGACGTTAATGCAACAGACTTAGAAGATTATAAAAAGAAGTAGACAAATATCAGAACCTAATTCGGTACTAGGAAAATAGCAGTAGCAAGAGCAAGGAGGACAGGAAACGAGGAAAGCGAAAGTATGAAAGAAACACTGTTTCGAGGTGGCAATTCTTCAACAGTTTGGAGTATAAACGCTCAGCTAAAACAGAAAAATATGATTGAGTCACATATCAAATGGCTCTTATGAGAGTGAAGCGGACAATCGGGAGAGATATAACGAGAGAGAATCTATTAAAAGTGCGTCCAGTACGTAGACGACAAATGACGAAAATCAGTGAGCGACGAAGAAATGGAAAATTATCAAAGCAAGGACGATTGAAGAATGAAGGTATGGATAGGTACAACGAAGCGGGATTAAAAGGGAGGGTAACTATCAGACTGGATTTCCCGCAGTAATTGGTGTGTACAGCGGCAAGCTCTACGCGGTGACGTAATTCGGAGACCATCGTGGCTTAGCATTGTTTAGCTGTACATTGTGCGTACGCTTGGTATTGAATTAAATTTAGCGTGCAAAAAATAAGAGCTTGAAATAAATGAAATTTCAAAAAAATATCACAATTATAGTGTCACTGTTTCGGTTAGTTGATGAAAAAAAAAAAAAAGAACGAACAACGTAATTTCTTTTCGCATAACGAAACGTAATTATGAAATAATTTCAAACAGTACGAAACACTGGCACGTGACGGTGAAAATGAGTTTTCAGTAGTACACAAATGCGACAATAATAAGTAACGGTAACAGCAGCTAATAGTATTCATAGCGCTTCGGTGGTCTCCAGTGACGTCACAGCAAAAAAACATGTAACCTCCATCACGTGTGTTCCAGTCATCGTGAATTTTCGGATTTCCTTATCGTAATTCGAACAAACTTTACCTCTCTCTCTCTCTCTGCGTGAGCAGTTTTAATTTTCACTGTTTTCCTTAGCTCACCTTTTTGTTTTATATTAATTTTAAGTAACGCGCAAACCTTTTCGTTATTCGTTTATTTACTTGTTTATTTTCCTTTTCTTTTTTCAACCAGGCAACTATTGCCAATTAAAGAATTAAAGTAAAATTGAAAAACGAAAACGAATAAAGTAAAATCGTTATTTTATTTTCCTTTTCCACCGGAAAACAATTAAAAGCAAAAAGTTAAACCGTAAACTATTATAAGCCTATATGAGTTCGAGTATGGTTTCACATTCATTCGCATCGTGCGATAGACAAGTTGTTGTCGCTGGACTTCTCCAAGAAAAGTAGCGATCGTCACATGATGCCGGTCCAACTGACGGAAGGAACGAATAACCACGTGAGTTCCTTACGCCCGCGTGATACAGGATGGTAGTTTTCTGTTTAGCAGGCTCAACGCTAAATCGGAACTCACAATCGCCGATAGGGCAATAGAACGGAAGGAACTTACTGAAAATGTTCCTACCGGTTAATACAGGAAAATCGTATACCGCATTATAATAACAGATTATCGGCAAGCCGCTGGGGGCGCTGTGCCCCATCGCCGAATTGATGGAGCGAGTAGGCAGGTGTCCGGCATCTTCGAACCGAGTGCAAATAAAAATTCTAATAGAAAATCCGGTGGAACGTACAACCGGGCATCAGCACACTGTAAACTTCTCGACACTCCGACCGTATCATGTGAAGAGTGAAATATTAATGCTCTATACACACGCGAGAGATTTATAGTCAGTGAGCAATCGGTCGCGGCATTGCAAGCCGACTCCGTTGTTCCCGACCATCCCTTATCAGTACAAAATTGTGCAGCACGGAATGCGCGTGCTTCGTGATAATTTTAAAAAGAATCTTATAAAATATATCGAATATTTCGGAATGTGTGTATGATATTTCTGACTGGAATGAGTGCCGATATCCCGGTCCCGAAAGCGTGAAGACGATTTATCTACATGGATCAAGTCTGGATTTCTGTTGAATAACGCGGAAAAAATTAAATAAAAAGTATCCGATGACAGCGATTAAATTTTCCAAACTATACTGCTGAACAGATAGAGCGGAGTATTAGCAGGTTGAGGACATCCTTACCATGCGAATGACCGAGAAAATTTAAAGATATCGCGAGATTGGAATGCCGCGTAAAAGAAAAATTAAAAGAAGAAGATTACAGCAATATTTGGACTTGAAATGAGAAACAGTAGATCGCAGCAGCCTAATGCAATTTTTTTAACCGTCTTATTTATTATTACAAATGCATCGTCCAGAGAAAACGATACACACGGTCAGCGTAAAGAAATACAGAGTTAGAAACGAGTACCGATGTTAAATCGTGCAAAACTTATACCGATGCTGAGACGTATGCAGTCAAACCGCTTTATAATGACCAGCAGCCTACTGAAGTTAAGAAGGACCAGAGAATTAATAAACTCACTCAGAGGTGGCGGAGAATATCGGTAAAATCGGAAACGTCGGAATGAAATATTTAAAGAGAGGACGAATAAAACCATCAATACTAACGATGGAAACACTTCAAAAATAAGAAGAAATATACATAACCCGGCTAAAAAATATATTAGAACGGGGGAAAAAATATGGCGTGTAAACTTTGGAGGAAATTTCAGTTTTAACGACAAAAAGGAAACAATCTAAAATTATAGAAGAACAAGCATAAACAGAGAGAAAAAGCTAAAAGAGAGCGAAAGAAAGACAAATTGAACTAGCGCGTAAAGAAATATAGATGCAGATATCAAAAAAAAAAAAATCCTAAAACCATATTAAAAAGCAGCTTACGTTTAAAAACCAAAACCGAAAAAAAGTAACGGAGGAAAATTTCAAATAAGATGAGATATTAGTACAGTGGGTATATTGAATAACAATAAATCTTTAAATTATTCGACATTAAAGGCAGAAGAACAATTCGATGATAATGATAATTATAAGCCTCTCAAAAGGAGGGACAAGAACAGCCGAGGAGCAATGGCTGAGAATTTTAAAGCGAAAAAAAACGATATTCACGCTACTACAAGAAATACACACAGCTGGACCATAAATATGGGTTTATCCGCCCTAGACATCACGAACCCTGTAAGGAACACCGAAGTTATCACATACGCCGAAGATCCGTTCCAGATAAACTTATAGAAAGGGAAATAGAAGAAAATTTATCCCGCGACCGATTTGGAAAACGAAATAATACCATATCGCTACACATAGTTATTGCGAAAGTATCTGACGCGTAGCAGACGAGTGTCTATACAAAGTTTTCATAGATTGAAAATGTGTTTCGTTGAAAAATCACTTGAGAAAATAGACTGCGTGGATCGTAGATTACAGTTACAGGTGAGCAACGGTATCGCAACCGGTACGAAAACAAAAGAAGTTACCGAATAAGTCTAATTGCATACGATTTAAGATGCAAAATAAGAAAGAGAATAGGCGAAATTGCACTATTCGCGAAACCTGAACCTCCGGCATCCAGGCTTTTAAATTGTGGCGCTGTAGACAAATGCTAAAAATTTCACGGACTGAGAAAATTACAAAGAGGTGCTTAAAAGAACAGATGAAAATCTGAAACCAGTACTGGCTACAGAGAGAGAGACGAAGAAACAGGCACCTATCCCCTTCTCGACGGAATACAAGCCTGATTGAAGGCAAGCAAAAAGAGCAGATATACATTTATGGTGAAAATAAAAAACAAAACCGAAGCTTAATGCGAAAAAGAAAGCCTAAGAAATTCTGAAAAATCCAACAATCCTAGAGTTGAGAAGATGCGAAGAAAGAGCGCTATAGTACATTTGAGTTACGTATAAAATTCTCATAAGCACTGTACGTATCATTTAAGAGGTGACGGAAGAAGAAATCGACGAAAATATCTATACCGGATTTTATCAAAGTCTTGGTAGCAAAAAAATCTACCTAGATATGGTTACACAATAGTAAGACCGAACATAACGAATGGGGGAGCATTGATTGTAGGAAATTACTTGAAATTATCGAAATGATAATAATCTCCGTAGAAATATAAACTATTAACTTCGAAAATATACAGAAAACCTATTAGTTTATAGAAAATTATTATATAAATTAAAAATTACGAAATAAGCACGCTCTTATTTAATTTTCTCCATTTATGTTTCACAATTCGCTGTTATTTATAATTCAGTTATCGACTTCTCGACACACTTTTTAATCGTTTAACAATTGTGTAACGAGATAAAATAAAGAGAAATTTAAAAAATTTACATTGATGATGAAGAAACTATCGAAAATTTGCAACAAACCATTATTCTAAACAATATCTTCCAACTTTGAAGCACAGAACGCGTCTCGAAGGTCGTATGTGTGGGAGAACACAGGTCTGTGTTAGACGCACATGGGATTTAAAACCCCCCTTCTTAAACGATATTCTAAGTGGTGTTTATATTATGTCGAACAGGCGTGCCGCGAGCAACCTTCAGCGTTGACTAACGGTGGCCTGATATCATAAATTAGTGCGTTAATTGCTTCGACAATAGCATTAAGATGAAAAAAAAAATTAGCCAAAAAATATGGTATTCGATTCAACGAAAGTTATTAAAAAATATGTTTCGTTAAACTAGAATGAAAATCCGATGGCGTAATTGAATAAAAAAAAAAAAAAAAAAGGAATGAAACATTTGCCTTCTAATCCGGCTTTTAGTAATAATTTTATAGTGAAATTTTCTTACAGTTTTAGCTCAGCTGGATGAAATCCCAGCGAAATCAATTAAAAACAAATACCTCTGTTTGTTAATGTCCGACATGGCGACCTCCTCTCGGAAGTTGAGATGACACGTTTCAACAACGGGATTTGTAATTTGCCAGTACCGAGAAGCCTAGTAATTAACGTGCTAGGCCAACGATAACGCGAGAGAACCTAGCTTACTCGCGGTTGAGATTATTCTGCGCAAGTTTATCTAGCTCAAAATCGGATTCGACACACTGTCGGACATTCTCAACTTATAATATTTTACAAACAAGCTTCAATAATTTGAAAAGGTGACCGCGTTGTGGGTTTTTTTTTTTTAACCGCGCATATATTCTAGTTGAAATAATATGCTTCCGAAAAAAAAAAAAAAAAAAAAAAAAAAAAAAACTAAAAAGATAAACGAAATATTTTCAAAAATATTATAAAAATTGGGCGAATTGCGAGGCTTAATGAGCTGATATGTTAAAAGTAACTGGCAAATGAAAATAATCAATCAAGTGTCGACGACGGTAATTTGATATAGTACACGGAGCCATTAATTGCACGTCTCTGCGCCACCGGTCAGACGGCGTGCAAATGTTGGCCACGATTTATCGATCGATCATCCGCCTCATCTCTCTTTAATTTTACCTCGCTTATTTATTTATTTTTTTTGTTTCTCGCTTGGGCAGGCAATTTTCAAAATTCCCGCCCTTGAAGACTATGATTACGAAAATTCATTAATTTCGAATGATGCTGTATCCCAAAAAAAAACAAAAAAACAACTCGCTAAATCTTGATGAGGCTGGCCGCAAATTTCGCTGGTTTTCGGCTAATCGTCGCTCTTAATGGAATCGCGCGCGACCGTCAACATGATAAGCTCGGATAAATTTTACGGACGCGACCGCCGATTCATTAACCGATTTGCATTAAGCGCGCTAAAATTTTTCTCGTCCGCTGTTCTAACCGTGTACGGTCGCAGTTGCGTCTGCGGAACAAATGACGGAAATACGAGAGAAACACGAAGTATAAGCGATGATGACCGTCGTGTAGCGGGGGGAAAGGGGGGCAAATAAATTAAGGATAACGGGCCTCCCCACGTTATAGGCTAATAAACGTGCACATGAACGGTTGAATGCCCATTTTAATTATACCGAGAAGACCGTATAATGCTTGAAAGGAAGAAAAAAAAACTGTAAAAAACACCGCACAAGGTCGAAGCGTACGAAGGTCGCATTTGATCCACAACATTGTCAGGAAAACGGATTATTAGACCCGATGAAAAAATAGCGGAAAAAGCTTCAGATTCCGCTTCCGCGAGCGGCCGTTGTTACGAACAAGATTCTTCCACGTGCCCACAGGGAGTACTGGAGAAACGAAAGTGTTGGTTTGATTTTCCGACTTGTTCGATATCGCTTTACACTAACGGACCACCACCACCACCACCTGGCTAAACTTCACTCAGGTTGATGTAGAATTTTAGTTAATTTTTAAACGACAACACTCGCTCATTCGTTGAAAATCAGAGAATACTCATTTCAAACACAACAAAACGTCCGTTTACTTTCGATTCGCGTTTTCTGTTTCCGTTCGATTTCAGTTTTTGACAAAGTTTTACTTAACTCTGCTCTGCGAAAAACCGAAAGTTTACCGGTTGTCTAATTTCGAAGTAAACAGAATTTTCGCGATCAGCGAAAAATAAAACCCCCGACGAGAGCTGGTCAAACAGAAGAAGGAAACAAAAAAGGCAAAAATTCAAACTCACTCGATACAGAGCTATGTGTATTTTAAACGCTATTTGAAATTCTGTCGCTGCGAACTGAACCTCCCCACGTTTACAGATCGTGTTCCGATACATTAAATCAAGAACGTGTTTTTCGAGAATCGTTCAAATATCGGATAATGCGATTGAGCGAATTGAGAGGCAATTTAGTATTCACGTAAAATTATCCGTTTTCCAACTGAAACATATAAATCGCTTCGAGAATAAAATTATCACGCGAAAAAACGGATTTCCCGCATATCCGATGCTTACAAGAGCCATTGAAGTATAGAGAACATTTTCCGGTTTCAACTGTGTTCTACAAGACTTCTTTATGCGCATACAACACACTACGGCTAGTATAGAAGAGTAGGTTGTTAAATTGAACGTTTCCCGCGTCAAAAATCGGAAAACTGCCAATCACACGAGCAGAGTTGCGCTTCCGATGTTTTTTAAATCACCTACTCGAAACGAAATCTTCTACTCCGCTGTTGATCGGGAAAATCACTTTTCGTTCCTGTTCAAACGGTTCCTGTTAATTCTCTCGGGTCTTTAAAATGTCCTCGCGAATACTTTAGCATCGGTGATTCGACGACGGAACGCTGTTTTGTTTTTTTCCCGATAATGCGTATTATATTATTCGTTTCCTTTGCATGTTTATTTTTTTTTTTTTTGTTTTCAATTCTTGCAATTTTTGCATCGTCAGTGATATCAATTTGATGAGGAGTTGTGAGCGGAAGAAAAATCGCGTTATTCGAAACATTTCCGTTGTACTTTTCTAGATTGTTCCTAGTTTACTTTGTCTTAAATATGGACGGAACGAAAAAATGAATGTTAGGTATTTTCGTAAATCAGTGAAATAATCTCGAATAGGTCGTATAAATTAATGTTAATATAAATTAATAGAGAGATTGTTGTGAAAGTTTTTCTCATACTTTAAAATAAATCGTTCTTCTTAGGTATGGAATTTTTTCTTTTAAAGAACTATTTTTGGGGCGACCTATAAAAGGAACAGCAAAGTAGACGGAATAAAAGTAATCGTCTACCGGAACTGTGACCGACTTTGAAATAACCGATAAATTCTGAGTACTTTCTTAATTTGGCAATTAGTAGCTTAAGAATGTACAGAATAAAGTATTGCACGAGCAGATAAAAATCAGGAAAAGCAACGGTTGCTGCTGGAAATTCATCCAAGAGGAAGCGGAAAATGTAAAACGAGGAAGAACTCGGAATCTACTGGGGGGAAAAAAAACGTGTATTTAAAAATAGCGAGTATGAGTATATCTTTTTCCTGAGCTCTACTCTAAAATCTGTCGGGCTTCAGTAGCCGGAAGACAGAATTTAGTCCGGGGGTGTGAGAACTAGTGCTCATGTTTCGCAAACTACACCTTATATCATACATCTCATCCTGACGGTAGTGGTTGGCGGGGTTCTGGCATAATTTTATTCGTAATAGTATCAAACACTTTCAGGAAGTTTCGAGCCAACAGCACAATATGCAGATCACTGTTATAATTGTCTTCACTAATCTGAACTGAATCTGGCCGCTGCTTACTTTCTGCCCAGTGTAAACCTTAAGCTGGTCACTACTATAGATTGTGTCCAACCGTTCCAGCACATTTGGGTAATCAATTTGTTATGGGTGGCGATTTTAATTCGAAACACCGTGTATAGGGGTTCAAGACCTTACGCACGGAAGAAGCTTATTGAACGCTATTAATGCAACGGAATGTTCTTACATATAAGAAGGAAGCCCCACCGATTGGCCAACTAATCCAGATTCCTGATCTTCTTGACTTATATATATATATATATATGTGTGTGTGTGTAAAAGCATTGCATCCAGCTCTATATAGAAGTAAAGAATCGTAACGGCCTGTCTTCAGATCACATCCCAGTATCGTTTATATTAAACAGTACTGTGTGTTGTAAGCAGAAAAAAGAAAAAAAAAGTACCCCTTAGTAAATAAAATGACAAATTGAGATCGTTTTCAGAGCAATCTGGATAATATTAGACTGAAGACCGGTACTGAATTAGAAGTAAAATCTGATCAGTACGTGTAACTGCATCTGCTGCTACTGCCCCGCTTAAAAAATCGAACATGTCAAAACATTCCTCGGCATAAGACAGTTAATTAAGGACATAAGCGCTGCAAGGCGAGTATGGCATATTTTATCATAATCCAAATGACAAAAAAGTATTTAATCACATTAGTATAATACACTCAATCGTACTATTAAAGGAATCAAGCAGAGAGTTATCGAAAACTATCTGGATAATCTGGAGGCATAAAGATTATATAGACCTTATTGACACATTGCCTTTCCTACCTTAAAGGATGAACACCGGCTTCGGAAGGAAGATGCAAAAGTTGAATTGCCAAGCATTTATCCAATCGAACTTCGAACCAAGAATAATATCGCTGCCCGAACAGAGCAAATCAAATCGTTATCGCCCTATGAGACGGGATTCACCTGCAATCGCACACGAACTTTCTCCGCAAAGGTATTATACTGCTTACGTACCTGTTCAATGCGTGCATATGTGTACACCTCTTACTTTCAAAACCGCCGGAATTCTCATACTAAGGAAGATAAATAAACCGGAAGAGGAGGTATCTTCTTATGTATCTATATGTTACTTTCTATCTCTGAACTGTTTGAAAAATTGCTCCTAACGAGACTTCAGCCATTTTTACTGATGTTATAATATCAAACGAGCAATTTGGCTTCTCCAGAATGAACATTCAACTACTCGGCAGCTGCATCGCGCTCGGCTCGCAATCAATAACGCTTTAGAAGATAAAAAATATTGCTCGGTAGTATTCCTGGACGTGGCCCAAGCATTCGATAGAGTGGCTATCTAAATTAAGTACTTACCAAGTAACTCTACTTTTTATTGTTACAGTCGTTCCGTTCCAACAGGAAATTCCGTGTCGTAAATGATGATATCAGATCAAAAGTTTACGAGATTCGAGCAGGATTGCTTCAAGGAAGTGTCCTCGGTCCTCTGTTGTACCTGCTTTTTACAACAGACATTTCAAATAGCATAATCTTAGCAAAGTAGGGGTAGCACATAAAATGAAGCAAATGCAAAGTGTTGGATTAAATTAAACGAAGCAAAATCAGTTCACGTGACCTTTGCTTTAGATTCAATAGGCATTCGTCTGCGCGTTTATATCAATAATATCCGGATACCAATGTCCAGCCTAAATTTCTTGGCATCCATTTGGACAGTTGTGTCTCACTTGAGAGCCGCATATTAAGGCAGAAAAAGAGCAAATAAGGCCAAAAGGTTAGGCAACTTTACATCGGGTCATCATTTGAAGCTGAGCTTATATCATAAGTGCCTAATCTACAAAGTTATCAATCTAGACTTACGGTATTGAATTACGGCGATGCGCTAAAACGAGTAACAGTAATATATCATAAAGATGGCTCAAAATAAAGTTACACAATTGATAGGAAAAGCTGCATGGTTTCAAAGGAATATCGACTTGCACAGAGATTTAGATCTGAAGTATGTAGATGAGGTCGTTTCAGAGATCGTAAGCGCGTACTACGAATGTCTTCGGAATCATAAGAATCCAAAGTAATTCAACAATTGCTGACGGAAGAACCCAAATCATGTGGCCTCCAACGTTGTGAACTTGCAGATCTCGTGTAAACTATACATACATTGCTGCATCCCTAAAAATTAGTCGCACGCTCCCTTCGCAGTTGTTACATGTATTACTTACTTAAGATGTATTTTAATATTGTAAACACTCTTCAGCTGACTGAGAGACTTTTCATCGTAGCGAAAAATGGCGGTTATTTTAATATCGTCGTACTTTTAAGCTTAATTGACACTCTTTTTTTTTTTTTTTTTTTTTTTTTTTAATCGTTCTAACTGAAAATAGAAATGCACAGAGGTCTGGTGAAGAACTTTTAGGGCTGTTCGAAAAGCGGACCGCAGGTTTATTCGGAAAAGGACCAGAACTTTCATCACAATGGTCCTATCTGCTGTCAGTGGTATAAATGGCCGTGATGATGAAAAAGAATTGTATCAAAAATTAATTTATTTTGGGAAATTAGATAACGTCGGGCACTTTTTTTTTTTCCAATATACCACGCCGGTTGAGAATGATCGACCATTGGCATTGCTGACCCTGACTGAAATCAAGAGTCGCAATAAAAATAAAACGAACTAGTTATTAAATATTGCCTCTTTGTCTCTTTTCCCAAAAAATTACTTGCATCGGAGGCAACTAACAAAATACGCCTAGTTTATATTTTATGCGAGGATAAACAACGTCTCCGCGGAATGCCGATTTATTTAATAAGCGTACATCCCCCGAAAAAGGTTTAATTTCGTTGCCGAGCGTGAAAGTGATGTACTAGCAATCGGGCGCACATTGATACTCGACGCGTATTTCAATATTCCTGAAAAATATCATAGGCCCCATCCTGTTATTCCTCCGCCATTTTCCGGAAGTAATAATTTGGTTTTCGTTTCATTTCTGTACGATCATCGGTTCTTTTTTTCTGACCTGTTTACATTCAGACGGAGGATCATTGTTAACAGAATAATACCGTTCTATCTGATACGTGATGAACTGAACGTTAATCTGAAGTATCCTGATTTCGTGACGTCAGCATTGTTTTACGAACGGACTTCTTTCGCTTGACAAACTTTACCATTACACGCACGCACGTATTATTATACAGATAAATTTATCTGACCAGCTCGCAGCCTTTTAAGCCCGTTTTAAATATCGACAGTTCCCCCCAATGCTTCCCGGAATCGAAAGACGTTTCGCGTCCATATGGACGCCGCCGATCTTATACCTGCAAACTCAAAGGCACCGGAGATAACTGCAACGGTACTTCGGAGACACATATTGCGACTCAGTTTAAGGTGGCTTTTAAAAGCACCGGGGGGCATCGTCAGTTTCGGAAGATTGAACTGCAGCGTGACGGAAAATAATTGAACGGCCACTGTTCGCGAGCTCGGACCGCTCCGGAACGTGAACTAGACGACGGGCGCAGTACGCGGAGCGTTCGCTGCGTTCCGGTAAGGCGTGCTTTTTTTCGGACGTGAGCGCTTTCTGCGAAAGGCAACGGACGGAGCAGTCCGGTGCCAGAGACGTCAGATAGACTTTTGTCAGATGGCGACTTGACAATTAACCGGTCGCCGCCAGTTTTATCGGATCGGTGCAGTTGGCGCCGAGTTTTCTAACGCGAATATGGTACACGGCTCGGTCGTCGTTCGGTCAGATAAAAAGCGGGCCTGCAGAGAGACCTTTATTTCGCCGTCCGTGCGGCCGACCAGCATCATTCGCTTCCGATCGGCCAACTCTGCTTATTATCTCGCGCGTATCTCTGCTTCCTTTCCCGTCCCGGACACGTCGACTTGAGCGCCTATCTCGTCCTGTCTTCATCTTCTTCTCTACATGTCAATTATGTCGCTCGCATTAGCCGCACTCATCACGTACCGTTGCTCGTTATTGCCAACAGCAGCGCCGTAATAAGCAGTTGCCCTCTCCGTCGTTATTAATGGAAACTGCTGATACTCGGTGACAGGCCGCTGGCTACACAGTTTTGCCTAGCCTTAGTAGCAGCGCGACTTCTCGGAGTCGCTTTCATAATAAATTCCGGCACCGAATTACGAAATTAAAACTTTCCACATTGCCTTCGCCCCCCCCCATCCTTCCCTGTCACCGCGTAATGACATTTTTTCGCCACAATTCCACTTTCCGCAAAGGTCGGGTTGCGCCCCACAGTTCTTTTCGACTTTTTCCCCGATGAAAATTGCCATGCTCCGTATTAGTCGGGGACTCAACTCCGAATGCGATTTTTTGAGTTCTGCCGTGCTGCTGCTTAACAATCGCATCCGTTTTCTCGAAGCAAAAACGAGCAGTACACACACCGGCTTGCAATTACGATCGCGAGAAAACGTACACGCCAATAGCCCCAGCGTCAATTAATTGCCTTCGATATAATTACAACGACATTCCCCGGTAAATGCGATTATTCAATGCGATCGATTAGAGTCGTTAATTATTAATAATTATCACGCATAATTACTAAGTATTGTAATTATTCCGATTAATTATTCTCCGTCGAAATTAATGGGGACGAACGGGGTTATACCAGTATACCAGTGTATCTTCCCCGATAGTGCGTACGCGTATAATAAAAAATAAAAAGTGTTAATTTTTTTTTCATAAACTTATATTGTTTACCATTCAACGACACATTTCCCGCGCTAATGTTGAAAGATTGAAACTATTAGCACCTGCGAATATTTAAACATTACAACTACTGTTATGTATGTAATCGCTAATACTCTTGACGGGGAAAGTGATTGACAAACTCCCCTTTTACTGTAATTCGTAACTGTGCGCGATGTGCATAAATCGTTGTTTCTGTTATCTCCAGAATTTAGGGGTTTTTCTGATTTGGCCCGTTAAAAGTCCGGATTGTGACCTTGCCGAGCTTGCTTGTCTTTTTGAGCTTGCTTGAACTTAATGAGTTCATCATCCAGTTTGTCGAGTTTGTCAAGCTCGCCGCTTAATAACGAAGCAATTTTTTGTTTTATAAGGATAGCATGGGGATCATCTTCGCTAGTAGTCGATTACGAGATTACATATGAAGTACTATCGATATGTACGTATTACTGATTAATAATCAAAAAAGAATCAATTTCTCCGTCTGCTCTCACACTGTCCTTCGTCTGTCTTCATTTATCTATCTATATAGTGATTCGGAAATTTCATTTCGTGATTTTGCATTTGCGCCCGCAATTTTTTTAAATAGTCACGTAGAAATCATCGAAATATTTAAAATTGGACGTTTATCGCTGTATTAATGAATTTTTTTTTTTAACGTTCTCTTTTGAAATATTGTTCTCGCAGTTCACGAATCAACCACAACAATAACAATATAATGCATAGACTTAAATAGAGGGTCTCTCTGATCGCGCGAATAGTAATAATGCTAACGAGTAATTAAAATGTATGTTAACAAAAAACCAGCCACGTAACGGAAGTGGCGAAATCTCACCCGACTGGCAAATTTTTAATTTATTTGCTTAGTGACCGGAGTGGGGAAATGGTAAAAAGACAAAGATACAGTTATGCAACATTTGCACATCGCATAAATACGGGCTCTATGTGTAAACTTCACACATATATATATATATAAATATCACATATATATAAATATATATATATATATATATATATAAATATATATAAATATATATATATATATATATATACATATACCTTTAGCAGTGGATTATTATTTTCCAACATTTAAGTTATTCCGTTTCATTTTTTTCTTTTTTTAACTTCCCTTCATTAACTGCTGCACTAATTTTTTCTTTTTTTTCCTTGTTCTCTACAGTTCGTTTTAAAATTCCTGTTCTACGCTCATTAATCACCTTATCTATCTTCTTTACTCATTCTTTTTTCCTATTGCCCGAAATGCAAATGTATTACTGATCTGTTAACTTTAAAATTTCTCTGATCTTTTACGTGTCTTTATTTAAGAAACTCGCTTTCTTTTTTTCCATTGTTTAAAGCGGGTCTAGCTGGTCAAAATGATTTCGTGGAGCATTTCGTATATATGTATATATATATATATATATATATATATATATATATATATATATATATATATATATATATTGTTGCTTTTCACAATGCGAAAATGTACATTTGCAGAAAAGAGAAAAAGGAATCATACAAACATATATTTATTCCTTTATTATTATTATTATTATTATTATTATTATTATTATTATTATTATTATTATTATTATTATTATTACTGTACATTGATTAACAGCAATCGCCTAAAAATCATGGTAATCAGTAAAATTAATACTATGAGTATGAGGGATAATCAGTGAAATTCATTTCTCTTTCTATTCGCAAAAAAAAAAAAAAAATTAATATTACCGCGTACGATTAACAGACGGAAGCATACAAATTTTTGTGACAATGCCAATGCGTAAACGAGAAAACCGCTTGTAATAATGGTCAACGATGGTTTTACGTTCAAGTTACCATAATCGACGATTCTTTGCTCTGTCTGATTAGTGGAGTAACCTTTTTTTTTTCTGTTTGTCTATAATGTTTCGATACGAACGAATTCTAAGGATCATTAATAAATTTTGGTTCGGAATTGTGGTATCCGTTCTTCGCGGAGGGTGAAGAAAATTTCGCCAAATGCTTCCTAAGAATTTACGGTTTCATTATGTCCGCATTGTTTCACTCTTTAATGTTGGTTGCATTTCCGATTTTTTTTTTTGTACAACGCTTTACGCTCAAAATTCATTCGAAAGTACTCACCGTTAACGTTTGAAAAAATGCAGCAGTAGGAATACTTTAAAACATTAAGCACATTGTATAGCGTTATCCTCCTCTTTATTTCCGTTATGTAGAACATTTCTTTAACATTCAAAGATGCAATGTCGCTGAGGATGTACGTTTACATTTGATAGCTCCGTGTAAAACTGACCGCTTAATATTATGCCGATTTAGCGTTGTTCCCTTCAAGAAGTGGCTGTCGATATTATGTTTTTTCCCGTAAATCATCCACATTCGGAAGGATGCTTACCGACTTCAAGAAACGAAGGAGATTACTCATGTGGACCGATTTTAATGGTGTTCATTCGAACGTGTACCAGTCAGCGCCTACGTGAGTATACGATCGGTGCTAGCATTGAGCATAAACTGAATAGTCATTCAACTAAACGTTAAACAAAAGGTGGTCTCTTTAACTCATTTTTTTTTTTTTTTTTTTTATTTATTAATATGATAGAAGACGCGATTGACTTAAAATATTATCAACATTGAAGAAATTCATTATCAATGTTAATTACAACGGATAAATATCGAATAATAAAGAAAACGAATTTTATACCGTCATAGCGTCGATTAAAAAGATCGTCACTTTAAAAATGTTTTGATTTTTAGCAAGACGAAAAATTTAAGCATTACGCTAAAAATTGCGAAGTATAACGTAAAATTCCGACACTTGAAGATTTACTGTAAAAATTTAATAGAAGTGCACTTTAAAAAGTAAAAAATAATTATGCAGCGAAAAATAATGTACACGCATATATTTTTTACAGTGATACATGTACTTCTTATATAAAACATTAATATTTACATTAGAGTCGATACGGAAATCATCAGGGCCGGATCTAAGGGGCGGCTACAAGTCCGAGCACCAGCATCCAGGCAGGGGGCGTTAACAAAAAAAAAATTTAATTTTCCACGTGCGAAATTTAAGTTTTTTTGCGCAAAATATTCAACATTGTGATAATGCAAAATTTTAAATTTTTGCGTTTTTTTATCTCAAAAGTAATTCAATTTATTTTTATATATATATATAAAAAAAAATATACGAGTTCATTAATAAAATTATATACTTTTTCTTTCTGTAAAACTTTGCCTTTTTTTCCCAATAAACTGAAAATGCTACATAAAATGAACATTTATAGAAATTGCCCACGATAAACTTAATTTATTACGTTAAAAAAAATTATTGAATCCTCTAACGTACGTATTGAATAATAAATAAACATTCGACAAACTGATTAATAACACAATTCTCTATTCAAATATCGACAGCCATGCAATCGTTGTAAATTTATCTATGTAAAAACGTTTCACGATCTGTGAAATATCGTTAATTTTAACAATATTTATTTTTTATTTTTATTGAAAGTTAATACGTTTTATTTTGAACTGTAGAAAAATTATTCAAAATAAAAGCTAGTTTTAATCGATTGCTGATTTTAATAATATTTTTGTATTTCGTAAAATTTAATAAATCATACTGTGTTCCATTCACTTGTTTCTGATCACATGAACACAATTATGAAATTTTAAACGTGCGTGTTTAATTTATATAAAGAAAAGAACATGATCAAAGACATCGCATGAGTGTACCAAAATTAGCTTGTAAACTAGCCTGAAAACTAGGCTGAAAACCGCTTTAGCAGCAATACCGATGGAACGTCGCCGGCACCGCCGTCATAGATAATGCATTATAAATAAAGTTTTTATTTTTATTAAAAAAAAAAAAAAAAAAAAAACGATTATTTTTTTGCTACCTACAATATTTAATTTGTATATATAAATATTTTTTTGTAGAAAAAGATTTAACATATATATATGTATATATACATATGTATGTATATATAAAATTCCTCATTGACGTTTAATTTATGTAGACATTTAATTTATTAGGGTAAGAAAGTTGATTTTTTGAAAAGGGCATAATATTAATTTTATTAGTCATTCGTGCATACGCAGTAGGTTATTTCTTTTTTCTCTTTGCTTGCTTGTTCCCACCTATATGGCAATGAATTTTTTCACCATTTTTCTCTTTCCAAGGGGGCCCCACAGTATTAGTCCCGGGCCCCGTAAATCCTTAATCCGCCCCTGGAAATCACATTAATAATTAAAAATCGCATTAAATATACATTAAGTTTCCGATACTGCGACTAAGCGACAGAGAGTAATTATACTCATTAAATTGTTTTTCTAGATATTATAATTTTAATTTGGTGTCTGCTTTAATATTTACGTTGTATAAGAATTATCGTCACTTTAAGGTATATCGCACTCTGAAATATTATTTTTTACCGAATTTTTATTTTTTAGTGAATTTTTATTAAATTCTTAACAGTGAATATTGAAGTAGCGGCATTTATTTATTTTTTTATAAAAAAAAAAACAACAAAAAAACAACAACATTTTACTATACTCATACAATAACACACCGGAGTTATCTCTGTTTTCAAAGTGAACTAAAAACTTAGTATTCCGATATGAACCGTTATTAAGTTTCATTATTAATCGGATATTTATCAGGTTAAATGAACAGCGAAAAACAGATAAATAGTTCTTAAAAATGTATTATCTCTGATAATATATAATGCGCGGAAAATTAATAAAAACACAAAAAAAAAAAAACGTGAAAACCGAACAGTGCGCTTTTATTAACAAAGAAGTTTTTTTTTCTTTTGTTATGATGCTATCTTAGTACTATTGTAACTAAATGAGTATCTCATATAACAATAAGAAAAAACTTAATATTAACTTAACTTATTGTATTATATAGATGTGCGGAGTATGTAGCTCAGTGGTAAAACGTTTTAACCGTCCTAACAATAAGTCCTAACTATAACAGGTCTATCGGATATTAATTAACATTAATACCCGATAGACTTCTTATAGTTAGGACTTACAGATGAACAGCCTCTGAATTAATGTGCGATTTCACAGTCGTTCCACGTGCGCTTTTGCAAATTGTTTTACAAAATTATTGATCACCGGCACACGCAGATCACGATCTGCACCATCATTTCGTGAGTATCAATTAACATCAACAATTGCACGCAGAATGGTGCTTTGGCGGCGTTGTTAAATAATCCTGTTACAGTTGACTGTACATCTCCACAAGGCAATATTAATTCACCAACTTCGTGACAATGACGGTAATTCGTAGAAACTAATCGATGTTTTTTTAATGTTTATATTTTTATATGATTGGTGTTTTTTATATCATTTTATAGTACATTTTATTATGCATATTCGGCATATTGTAAACTCATAACTTTTTGATATTTATATATATATATATATACATATATATATATATATATATATACATATATATATATATATATATATATATAATATATCTTCTTTCTTCTTTCTCCCCTCAACCGAATGGTTGGTGGGTATCAATATGGCCGTGCTAGATCCGTTTTCGGGAGTGGGAACGTGCTTTTATGGTGGTATAACTTTCAGCGTTTTTTATTTGGTTCATATATCTAAATTTTGGTCTGCCTTTACTCCTTCTTCCGTTCATCTTTCCTTCGATTATTGTTGTCATCCATTCTGAATGTCTGATCAGATGTCCAATCATTTCATCTCTTCTCCTGTTGATTGTATTCCGGATTTCTCGTTGTTCATTTATCCTGTGCAACACTTCGTTGTTAGTTGTTATATATATATTATATTATATTATATATATATATATAGTGCCAACAATATTACATTTAACTTTATATTCATATGTCTACATTGGCTTGATGATTTGCCTGCGTAGACACAGCTTACGGGGCATCCAGTGAAAAATGCCTTCCGTTGCAACCAATATAACTGTCGTGTCGTCAGCTTGATTTGAGCAGATTTCATTTTCACATGGACTTTCCAAGACATTCTGGATGGTATCTGGCCGAGTCTGCCTATGGGATAAGTAGACTGCCGGCTATATGCACTCAATGCTCATGACTGACTGGTCTCAAAGTTATTATGAACCGATTTTGCTTGACTAAGCTTAATCTTCCAATTTTGCATCCAGAGGGTAGTAACCCGATTGACTAATTGTACACTTTGGCTTCATTCTGGTTATTATTTACACAAAAAAAATTGCTGTGTGTCATCTGCAAAAGTGACTGTGCTAGTTTCGTCACCAGTCGAAAAATCGCTTGTATCTAAACGGGTACAAAGTAGGTCTCGGGACACTATGTTGCGGAACCCCAGCTTGTATCCGATAAATTAATGATCTAACTTGTCCATGAGACACTCGGAATTGTCGATCAGCTAAATACGACTGCAACAATCGACGAAAGTTTCCAGGCAGAAGATTACTAAAGAGGAGAATGAATTTCCAAATATCGACACATGAAAATTATTTTCAAACAATAAACAATGTAAATTGGAAATCGAAATAATCGTCAAACCATCAGAATTAAAATCAGCAAGTATTGGACTGCGAAAAGATTTTCATTAATAAGTGCTCTAGAATATCGGTTATTAACAGATGTGTGCGTATCTCTTTTGCTTTCAAATGGTACATTTTTATGTAGTAATAAAAAAAAAAAAAAAGAACTCGACCCCATAAGACAATTCTGAAACACCCGTCAAATGTTGGAAAAAATCTGTGACGCAAAAATACGTTGGCTGGAAGCGACAACTGTCAAACTTTTGTCGATCCGCCGGCAGCTTGAAAAATTCGCAGCCATATAAACGGATAAATATATATAGGCAACTGCTATCGTGCCGGATATGGCGAAATTGAGCTCTGGTGCCAGTAGATTCGAACGATACTAGCCAAGTCTGCGTCGAAACCTTACGCAACACGATTGGGAGGTTATTCCGTTCGTCGATGAAACGCAAAAGGTGCGGTGAAATTTTATTTTTAATAAACTACGATTTAACCGTAATAATCTAAAAAAACATCAGCAAAATGCAAAGATGCGCTCTTCCGCCGGGGAAATTCAATCAACGGATAACACTGTCCGAATTAAACCTTTTCATCAATAACCGCGTGAGTTTCTCAATCATGGATAAACACTCCATGTTTCTGAATGTATCCCGTATATAGAGTGTAAAAAAAGTTGGGGAAAAAAGACAACATACAAAATTAATTAATAATTACGCGAACTAACCATCATTCGGTAATATTGAAATGATCTACTTCCCCCAGTTCGGAATGTGCGCGTTCATGGAAATATCCGTTTCCGTACGATGATGATGACATTTTCGATGGAACATGTTAGATTCTAATCGGCATCCTTAAATGAAAAATCTGCCATCACAATTTCACTTTTTTTTTTTTTTGATTTTGGTAAAGTTCAGTTTATTTTCGAGAACTTATTTAAAACGTCATAACGGTCGTGAGATTCGTTGTAAAAATGCAGATATCCGACAATCTTAATAACACATCCTGTTAAGAAAAATAGGGTAAAACTAAAAATTTCAAAATTACGATTCGAACCTTTACGTAATATATTGTTGTTCAATTAATTACGAGAACAGTCAATATGCTACGAGTAAATTTCTAATACAAAAAATTAAAAAAAAACAACATAAAAAACAATTTCGAAACTGGTTGCTGTTTTGCACATTTTTCATATTTTCTTGTATTTTAAATTTACTCGTAATAATATATCGAGTGTTCTCCTATATATCTATGTAATTGAATGTACTAAACCTGCGTAAAGACACTACACCATTGTTTGCTGAAACACTCCTATCAACAACCTCTTGTATTGGTGTTTATCACGAAAAAGTTGCAGACTGACGATTAGAGTGTGCGCAGGATTTTTTTGCTCCTTTTCATTTTTTCCCCGAGCAGTGCGGCGTGCAAGCTTAAAATGTTAAAAATTCGAAAGGAGTATTTCGCGACACCCTTCAAGGTCCGTGTGTGTCTTTAACCAGGGTGAAATTTTTGCGTGCACCTCGAGGAATCAGTGTGAAAGGTGAACAACATACTTTAGAAGCGTTAAAAGCCCAGCTTCGCCAATGCCCCTGTTTAGACCGGCTGGTGATGGAAGTTTCTCGGACTTTCAGACTCTTGTTTACTCTCCGAATAATGATTTACGTCTCGTTTGATTCGAACGCAGGGCGTGTAATATGTCTGCGTGTATTTTTTATCGATAGCCGCGCGTGTGTGTGTGTGTGTGTGTTGCGTGTTTGCTCACACTCGGTCCTGCCGTATGCGTATGTGCGCTCATGCCACAGGCAGGTTTTGCCGCCGACGATAGACGAACGTAACGATATTACACGCATTAACTTCACCTCCGCACGACCATAGTTTTCGTTTAAACATTTGCACGTTGTCGTATATATTCGATTATGTCTGGTGCTTTTGACTCGATGCTTTGGTCAATTTCGACAGCAGATCTGTAAATCGAGTAGGTGTCTGTTTTGCAGTTGTCGACTGGTCTTCTTCATAGGGGACTCGGCAAAGACGAAACTGTATTTGCACGGTCTGCCACGTGGTTTCTTAAAAAAAGGAAATACCGTCGCATGTTCAAAAGTTTTTATCGCACATTGAATCTACTTTTATACATTTTGTGTTGTTAAGCTGACACTCCCACAAAACATCAAAGAAGCCACAGTACCGGAAGTGATTGATGTTTTTCCACGTAAAGGTAAGCGTTAAGATTTCAGTTTAATGGGCGGAATTGTTTACTCATTCCCCCTGGCATCGACGGAGGGTGGCCATTTCGTTTCCAAAATAAGTTTCCCCGACTTATCCTGGTTTTCCTTCAGCTTCTTTCGCCACTTGAAAACCAATATATATATATATATATATATATATATATACATATATATATATATATATATATATATATATATATATGTATATATATACGAAATATACGAGTACATTTTCCAAATTATTTGCAATATTATACCTTTCCTTTTTTTTTTTCTATCGCACCCCGATAGAGTTTAATCGCGACGACGAAATCTCGAATCGCTTAAAATACTTTACTTCCGGTTAAAAACTGGAAGAACAAAAATTATCCTAATCTCCTGTTGTTTTTTTGTTGTTTTTTTTCCGATCATTAATAATACCTAGTGAGGCGGTTTATTGGAGTAGATGTGCACACCTATTCTAAGTTTGGCAATCATTATTAGTACTATAGAGTAGTATGTTGCAAGTATTTCTGTAACTTTTTCACATTTTTCGACACATTTTTGTGATTTGTCTCAGCATTCTGGAATTAACCGATATCGATAATATCTCCGATAGCGAATATTTAACTGTCCAACAGAGTTCAGAAGTACATGCCATCAGTGTAGCAATGCAACGACGTACGGAATATTGCAAAATTACAAAGCGACCACCATTCTGTTTTGTTCATTTCGATTATGTAGAGAATCGTTTTTGTGCTTTTTTTTCCTCAAAAATTCTTAAAAAGAATTCCGTCAAAAATGAGGTTGTGTTAAATCGAGCAGAAGAATTTCTCGAGAAACATTGAAATATTACGAACCTGTCACTTCATCGTGCATTATCAGCAAATGAATGTTATCGAAAGGTAGGAATATTATCGAAAGATAGGAATATTATCGAAAGGTAGAATATCAAAATTTCTCCGTTTCCGAATTAAAACGTGAAATACTTAAGCAAAGTCAGTCTCAGTTTTGTTATCTCGCGCAAATGTCGTGCTAATCGAGATGTATAGGAGAGACTGTTTTTCCGTTGCAAAATCTGTTCGACAACATGTTTCCCAGCGTGCCAATTAGAAGTAAGCTGCTAAATTGAACGTCCCCAAAATTCGACAAACCGCCTATCACACGAGCGGTTGCGTTTCTGATGTTTTAAATCACCTACCCGAAACGAAATAGTCTACTCTGCTGCTGATCCGGAAAATGCCTTTTCGTTCCTCTTCAAAACGTTTATGTTAATTCTATCGTTGCTTTAATGGACTTAAAATGTCCCCGCGAGTATAGTTTGACGACAGAACCCTGTTTCGTTTTTCTTTTTTCTCGAATAATAATTCGTTTCTTCTGCGTTTTTTTTGTTTTTTTTTTTTTATTATTTTTTGCAGTGCAAAACCTTTTCGTGCTTTTGCGTCGTCAGTGATGGAGTTGATGAAGAATTTCGATCGGAAAAATTTCGAAATCGCTATTTAAAACGCTTCCGATGTCCTTCTTAAGAAACGCAAATTATTCCCGGTTTACACCGTTTTAAATATGGATGGAACGATAAAATTTCTTTTCTTCCGTTGCCTTTACTTTCCCAGATTACTCAATTATTTCAAACTAGGTATAGATTTGAGAATGACCTATATATCTGGATCGAAACACTAATGTTAAGGCTTATTTCGTACATTATTTCCGTTAATTCACGAATAAATTTATACAAAAAGTGTGTACAAAATGTTCGGAAATCAGTGAAATAATCTCGAATAAGTCGTGCAAATTAAGGTTAATATAAATTAATCGAGATTGCTCGCGAAATGGTTAACGTTGAAAAAAAAAAACTTATTTAAAAATGTATCGGGAAAATAAGCGACTCTGTGTGTTGGGGTTACCGAAAGCGATCGTGTCTAGAACGACCGCTATTCTTCGATCAGACCACTTATAAAATAGATCACATCCCCTTTCTACTGTCGAAAAGATGAGTGCGTGTCGATACTTTACAATCTACACATTACTAATTATGCAACATTAAACTTAAGTGTATTTAACTGCAAAGATTGTTTTTTTTTTGTTTTTTTTATTAAATAAATTCTAGAAATTAAATACATTTCTGACGATGATAAGCTTTCCGAAACGCTATAAAAATCGAAAAAATTTGGAACACGCTGCCTACCGTAAATTGTTTTGGTAATTACATCGACCGCGAAAGATTCAAATGTTTCAGTGTAGAATTTCGGATTAGCCCACGTCAACGTAAATGGGGAATAATAACGGATTGCGTAAAACAGCGAGTTAATATTATCTAGAAGTTGTTAGGTTAATCGCGTTGTTGAACAGCAGCGTCGCTCCACATCGAACATAATAACCAAAATCGAGGCTCGCTTTGAAAACTCATAATCGTTCCGAATACGGTCGCTCCGGACGCGATACTACTTTGTTAGTTATCGCATTTTTTGTTTATTGTTATATTTTTCGTCTGAAGAAAATTGGCGCTACTGCCGACCTTTAAAGCGTGTTTATAAAAAGAAGAAAAAAAAAAAGTTATCCGAAAGAATCAACGAAAACGCGGTAATAATGCAATGGGAATCGGAAATCTTAAAAAATTGCAGCGTTATTTAAGAAAGAACGTGTGGACAGATTTTAATATTATTCAAGTCGCACGTATGATTATGCCATTCTCGAACAAGTCCAATGAATAACGGGTCTGCCTGAAACGTAAATGAACGAATATCGTATTCGAGTCAATTATTGACCGACTCACTTACTGATATTATCATTACGACGGAAAAAGGAAATCGCGCTTACTGTGAATCTTGCGATTTTTATTTATTTATTTATTTTTATTTATTTTTATTTATTTTTATTTATTTATTTATTTATTTTTTTGAGCCTTTTAAAACCGCGACTGATCGGTATTCGGTAAGAACATAAACATTAGAATGTATAAGTTGATTCAAAGAATCGTTGGATTTAATAGAGAAACGGGTAAGCGTTATTTCGGCGCAGAGTAAAAGAACGATTAAAAATATCAACGTTATATAGACACTGAACTAACGGAATCCAAGAGGAATATGGAAGTATGGTTACGGAATTTGCAGGAAGTAATAAGATTCTACTATTAGGGGAAGTGATTGAGTAATCATTCATTTTTGTCGACTTCATGGGTCGCAGAAGTAGCTATAAAAAATATTCAATAACGTCTTTTCCTTCTTTTTAATTTCATACCATTTACGTATATGACTATTTCTAAATACCAACCGAATAGAGAACGGAAAAAAATACAAGCTTTTCGAAACGAGATCGCTCATTCTACGGGGTGATTAAAAAGCATCGAATAAATTATCGAATTATCGAGAATGTATCGACCGGAAATCCAAAAATGCCAATATAGTACGGTTTCAATTTCTTTCGCGCAATGGATAATGATCCTCTCGCCGATTAATTAAGCCGGTCTCGGCGAACTGTAAGAGATTGCTCTAGTAGCCGATCGTTTCGTTTTGAAATTAGCGAGCGATGTGAACTGTTTAAATCAATCGTTCGGCAGTTTCGAATTCCAAAAAAAAAAAAAACAAGTTGAAGTTGTCGAAGTGATTTAAGAGGGGAAAAAAATCGAAAATTTTCTCACCGGACAAAGAACTCTTCGGAATATGATTAAAACGTTTCGCGAAATGAGACGTTTCGAACTTTGCCGAATTAATCGGTTCTAAAGCATTCGATAAATCAAAAAGTATTACGAAGAGAGCGAAAGTGTCGTCACGTGTCCATGTGTGTGTGTGTGTGTCTGTAAGAGAGAGAGAGAGAGAGAGAGAGAGAGGAACGTATCGCTTCAATTGAAATTTTCGGACGATAGAACTACTGCCATTCGCTCGAGTACGCATATCGGCCGTCCGGCTGTTTCTTACGCGTGTTGCTGCGTCAGACGCTCCTAAAAATGCGTGTAACGATGCCAGTGGATGCGTGTACGTCGTTTCCATAGGCAAGTCCTATGCGAAATAGGCATACACACAGGGCGCACAGTTTAAACACATTAATCATATAGGTTTCCTGCTGAGATTTATTAATGATCGCATTTGAAACAGGTTTATCGCTTATCTAGGAGATTTATCGCGTTTCGAATGTTCGACTCTGTGCCGTCCGAGGAGACTTGTGCGACTTGCATGCGGCGAAACGAATAGACACGAATTTCGAGCTAATGATATAACACAGATGACGATAACCCATTCAGTATGCACACGAGGAGACCAGATTACCTTCCCGTCATCGCCGTCGTTCTTCAGTCGCCCATTTCACAAATTCTAATTTTAAATACACAACGGCGAACAAGTTTACATAATGAGAACTAGAAAAAACGCCTGCACCGTTGAACGCCAGCTCGACCGAGATTATTATTAATTGATTTCGTATTTTAATTGCTTCCGTGTGCGCGAACGCATCCTGATGACTGCGAACAACGAAAAAATCACAATAGTGACAAAACCGACGAGGCGAGCAAGAACGCTCAGCCTAGTGACGTATCAAAAACATCCGATATCGTTTACGATACATATTAATATACGCAGCTATGATGGTCGAGTTCTGTCCGCATCTATTCCGAACTTGCAAATCAGTCAATGTATTAACGAGTTTTTCAACTTGCTATTTACCATGACAGATATGTATAAACACACCACCCTAAAAATACAACGCTCATTCAAACGAACCACCTCTCTTCTACAATTGTTCGTTTTTAAAAGGATTTTCTCAAAGATAAGGCTGACCATTCGCGATTTCTAGAAAATATTTGATTCGTGAATTTCATCAAAATCGTTAGAATACACACATATATGTATATGTATGTGTGTGTATAACTCGGCCTTTCGTGTTTCGCAAGAGGCTCCGTTCCTTGACCCGCCTGGACAAACCCAAAGCTCTATCACTTCTATACTTCGTATCGAACAAGGAAAGTTGACAGCGTCAAGCAATCAATTTTGTTGGTCTTTGCCTTTTTATATACACGGTGTGTCATGTTTAGGGACAATTTTCGTGACAGGGCGGCGGGCTAAGAATATCCTTCTTATTTCCTAGCAATCCATTTTGTCGTTGCTTTGTCTTCTTATATATGTATATATACAGCGTGTAACCTTTTTGCGGATAAAAAAAAGTGATGGTGGTCGGGCTAAGAATAACGTTGTCATTAATATATATTTTATTTTCACTTTCACTATTCGCGCTATGCAGGTCCGGATTAAGCGTGTGATAGGCCCGGCCCTTTTCGGAAGTGACGAAATTATCAGTTTTATAGAATAACTAGATTTTCTTTAATTTAATTTAATCATATTATTTTGAATTCCCGAATTAACGTGTAATTATTAATGTAAACAAAACTAAATATCATATAGACAACGGGTAGAATTATCGATGCCAAAAAAAAATAAATATATATACATATATCATTTTAAACAATGAATTTTTCAGAAAATTCTAACCAAAGATTTGCATAAAAGGATAGTTTGTGTGCGCGTGTTGCGAGTGTACACACGCACACACATTCATACAGACAAGTACTAAAAACGTAAATTCCGACTCGTGTTATACCTTAAAACAAATTTCTGTTACGTTTTTACGAAACTCGAAATTTTACTATTACGAAGTTTCCTCCTCTAGGAGGAAATAAAAACGGATACAAAATTATTAACAAATAAATGTATCAAAAAAATGCACTTGCTCCTGTAAAATTAATTCTATTTATTTCAAAAAAAAAAAATTGATCTATATGACAAATGATAGATAAATTTTTTATTACATGTCGGAAGTGGGTGTCTCTTATAAGGCGGGGCCCGGGGCTGCAGCCCTCCTCCTAGATCTCCCATAAGTTCAGACCTGGCGCTACGTAGCGCATTTGTGGGTTTTGTAACAATAATAATAATTTGATTTGACATATATATACATATATATATATATGTAACGTGTATATTAATGACTATGCCATTCTTATGGTTGAGGTGAATAAAAAAATCCGGTAACGTTTTTAGTTAGAAATCTGTTACGTTTTTTGAGGTTACAAAAGTTGTAATAAAAATTTCTACGCAAGGAAAAATAACACAATCAATTAAAACCAACTATTCCATTAAAATTATGGAAAACCGCATTATCTAGAGGTCCATCTGTCCCCACGGCGAAGTGGGTCGAGTTTTCATTAGATGTGTAACAATGGTTAGTTTACAAATCAGTCATTGGATTAATGAATTCCATAAACGGTTAAAAATATGGAAAATACACATACACGCATGAGATGGAAGAGCTATTTTAATGCGAAGTATTCTCACGTTATATCAGATATAACTAAAACCACAAATTCAAAATTCTTAACGCAGAGAAATATTATTACAAATTACCATCCGTATAATACGACGACCTGTATATTATTTTAATTATGCCGTAATACGTTAAATAAATAATATATTTCAGCGCGATATAAAGCACTTGTATTACCTATTTTCAAATAAATATGGTAATTATTATTTTTCGGCATGATACATATTATTGCGCATGCTTAATACAACTACAATGAAACCAATACGATAATTAAAACGAACGTCGCTAGTTTGTTTTTTTTGAGAATTGCTTAATAGAGTTTTATCGAAGGAATGAACTTTACCAATCAGTAACTTGCCCGTAAAAATCGTAATTAATCGTTTAAGCATAATTAAACCGATTATAAAAAATGATTTGGTCGCATCATTGTCTGATTGTCATTTTGCTTGAAAGTAAAACGGCATGGTGAAAAATATCTTTTTATCATTTCAGAAAGAATTCCTCCCTTTTTTTTTCTTCTTATACGAAAACAAAAAAAGAAACAGACGGTTTGACATAGAACGAGAGCTATGCGACTGTGAGATGATGTACAAAAAAAAACAAAAAAAAAAAAAAAGGAGGTAAATAACCAAAAGGAAACGCTTGCACCAGTGTAAAAGAACCTGTTCCTGTGCTATAGTCGCATTTAACAAAAAATTGCTCGTGATTATTAGAAAAACCATTCCTACCAGTAAGAAAAATTATTTACACTTCTTTCGTATATTGTTCATCATACAAACGAGTGATATTATCGATCTGTTCTCGTGAATTTATGACTTGCGTACGATAGCAAAATGCTGGATGACTCGCCAATACCGTCGCGAGTTCATATAAAACCTCCCAAAGAATGAATATATCTAATATTTGTAAATTGAAATATTTTTTATAAATTATATTTTAAATAATATTATATTATTCGATGAGATTTAAACGGCTGAGAATTAAAAACGAAACTATCATTCATTAAAAAATTATTTACATTTTAATTTGCTACTGATTTTTATTTTGCATGTGAAACGTATGTTATCTCAAAAAGTATTTTTGCCGAATTAGATGCAATGGCGTTTCTCTGTCAACGCTTTGATTCTTTTTCCGATACTTTTCTAAGACTGAAAAATGTCGAAATTCCGCCAGCACTACTCTACACAAATAAAAACAATTCAGGGAGTCACTTTTTTTCGAAATTTCAAAAAATAAAAAATTAACAAAAAAAATCGATATTTAAATTTACACTTAACTAATCTACTAAAAATAATTTACGTGAACGAGAAAAGGAAATAATGCAAAATGAATTCAAAGATAAATAAATAAATAAAACGGATTATTTATAACTTTAAAATTATACAGCGTCTTTGCCTTTGTAATAACCAAAAATTGCAATATATCAGAAGAAAATTATGGCGAAATTTCTGCGTAACTGTTGCCAAATATGTGTTATTATTAAAACTTTGTTTTAATTACAATTAATCAATGTACGGCTCGCTGTTGATCAATTACACAGACAGGGCTCCGAAAGAATGCAAAAGAAAGTGTTCACGAGGTAGCCGAAAAGAAATATTATACATGAAATTTTCTTCTTTTATTCGTCTCCTCCATCACGTGGCATTACCAATTATGTATATTATACGCGTATTCCCTCAGTTTTTTGCTTTTTTGGGTTATCTCGTTCGGTAGCGAGCGTTTATTTTCGTGATCTTTCATTACATTGTAAACAGCCGCTTTAAATGAAATCGAACTGCTAGCGTATGCGTGACAATTCTTGTTAATAAATAATAATAATAATAATAATGATAATAGTGATGATGATAATGATAATAAATAAAGATGTAATAAAGAGAGAATGACTGAAATCCATGAAAATACCCGAATGTTTAAGAATTAGAGTGGGGGAAGGATTAAAATAGCAACTTCAGTTCATCTTTACCATCGTTCATAGTGTATGCAAAAGTGAACAAGCTAAAATTTCGACTAAAAATGAATTGGTGTACGAAAAAAAAGGAGCACGAAAAAGAGGCGGAATGACGAGAACGGAGAATTTTGAGAATAAGTTTTGTCCAATCGAAAGATTTATATAGATATCCAATTTAAATATGTACATTTAAAAAGTAATCAATTCGTGCCGAACATAAATAATAAAATTATCATATAGAAAATACACAAAACATATTAAGATTATTAAAAAACATCGACTAGTTTCGTCGAAGTCTTTTAATGTTTTTTAATAATTATTTATTAGAACGGTATTTATTATTCATTTACTCAACAACTAGCACGAATGAAAATTTTTCATTTCGAAATGACGACGGATCGTTATTACAGTTTATTATTTACGATATGCGTAAGATTTAGCGGCACGACAAATTCGTTACGGCGACTAGTGAATGTTTCACGTATTATTTTTATCGATTTTAAGCGCAGCACAAACACGGGGGGGGGGGGGGGGGGGGAGTTCCCGCCATAGGCTTAACGAAAAGTCAAATAAGGTGTAAAATTTCGGAACTTTGCTAAGGACATTATCGGGTTCGCTGTTGCAGCGACCAGATGAGAAATTTTTAAAAGTGAGAAAAGAAGAAAAAAAA
The DNA here is from genome assembly GCA_039619475.1 of Icerya purchasi. Taxonomy (NCBI): domain Eukaryota; kingdom Metazoa; phylum Arthropoda; class Insecta; order Hemiptera; family Monophlebidae; genus Icerya; species Icerya purchasi. The sequence continues at coordinate 355,024,588 of CM077115.1, forward strand.
GGTCAATCCATCGAGGACGGTCTTATTTTACTATTTTCGAGCCTACGCTCGCTTGGCCGCATTTAAATACAATGAGTAGCGATAATTTTACTGCCGCTACTCGCCGGTCCAGTCCGTAGTTCGAATCCACGTCCTCGCCGCATCATCCGGAGATCCGCCGGTCTTCCGTGATTCCAACTTAGAGCGTTACTTTCCACCAAAGTTACCGCGTACGATCATTATTATAACCGATAGCGGCCAGGTCGGTTCACTACCACACACGGCCGACTCTGCCAAGACTCGGCCCTTATCTCTCATCTGCAGATACACACTACTACCAGAACGATGTCGCTATTATGTTCCTCGAGTATCACGCTGGGCAACTAGTACCTGTTAACCTTCAGTTGTACTCGTCTCTTTTTTTAGTTTTTTTTCGATTTTACATAAGATGATTATTTTTTCACTTCGAATCTATCCGAACAACGCGTTATCTATCTTCATCCAACCTGTTGCCAGCGCGTTCGGAGCTCTCTCGACGCTCTTATCGACTCTTGTATCTTTATTTTTTGTTTGCCCCCCCCCCCCACCGTACCAGATTTGTCAGTGTTGTTATTTCACTGCTATCGTCTAGATCGTTCTGGCAAAGTCGTCATATTTAACTCTTAAATCTTCGTTGCGCATCCACATAGGTCTTTTTCTATTTTCCTCGCAACCACACCCACTGGCAGTAATTTTTTAGCCTCCGTAATACGCGCGCGTCCAACTTCTCCGTCCGATGTTGCCGCGTTTGCGTGCAAATGTCCGATATTCCCCTGTAGCGCGCTGAAAGACCGCTGACAAGAACTTCTTCTAGCGATTCTTTTATTTCGTTGTCCGATAACATTTATTTTATTCATCAAACGTAGAAACTTTATTATCGACGTATTTAAGTTTTCTTAAGTGCGCTCAAAAATCCGTCTGATTCGAAGATTATCCAGCCTGAGACTTGAAATAAATAGTATTATATGCAAATCGTTCGACGCGCAGGAAATACATAGATGAAATCAATACGATCGGCACCGATATGAAAATGAATAAAGTTGTGTCCGATCTGCTTTTTTAATCCGCGCTTCCGATAAGAGATCTCCCCGTCGCCTGCAGTGATGGGGAACCACTAAAGAGAAGAGGCTAGACGAGTTCCTGATTGTGCGGTGAATGTAAAAATAGTCGTCTATGTAAGTTCCGATTTGCTTAATTTCCATTTCATTCGGAGGAAGAAAAAAAACAAAAAAGCTTTAACACCTCGAGGTAGTGTATCTCTGCACTAAAAATCGATCTTATCAATGTTTTCTTGAATTTAAAAAAAAAAAAAAAAAAAAAGATAGACCCAACGAAAACCGATGTAGCGACCAAAGATCGATCATTATTAATTATATCCATGATCGCATCTGTATAGAGGAGATACGAAAAACGTCTTTTTTTTAACACTTGTACGTTTATAGGTAAAAAGTTGTTGCATTAACCACCGATCGGTCCGTAGGTCTTTTTAACTAAGAGGCTGAATTTCAAACGTCTAGCGCAGTTAGTGAAAATAGAATTAACAATTCGCTAATACCTTATGGGTGTCAAATTAGTGTGTACATCGTACGAAGCTGTGACGATATTCTGAAAAATTTATCAACAAGAATTTTCACACATACACTAGCAGTTCGATTTCATTTAAAATGGCTGTTTACAATGTAATGAAAGTTCACGAAAATAAACACTCGGTACCGAACGAGATAACCCAAAAAACATAAAAAGGGGAGTGTGGGGGGATACGCTGAAGTCAAATTCGGATTAAGTGAACTTATTATTATTATTATTATTACTATTATTATTATGAGAAATAATATAAAACGTATACTTTTTTTTAAAAAGTTCAATTAAACTCCCCAGCGATCATGAAGCTTTGTCTTAGAAACGCGTCGAGGTATTTGATAAATTAAATAATTGTTTCAAATTGGTGTTTAAAATGAATTACTGTACAGTTCGCTCGAAGTTGGAACATTTTTAAAAAATCTTCAGATATATATATATTCGATATGTGGTATACGTCATTAGCGTTAAATTTTATATGCAGTGTCGTGTGCAGGACTGTGGAGCGTAATTTTCGTTTTCATCGAAAAAATAGGCTAGCGTAATTATTATTATCTACAAATTTAATGGGTTTTGTAGAAAAATTTTTTATACACCCCCGTTATTTTAGTTAGTAGAAAATTTCAAAAATAATCTTTCAGTAATTTAGAATACCTGTTTGTTTCCCGAAAATGTGTCACGTGCCTTTCTTTTAAAAATAAAATTTAAGCTTTTCCTCTGCTTAAAGTTATTCGAAAAACAACTTTCTTATTTCATACCTTCGTGATATTTAATGGCGGTATCTTTTAATTTGTCTCTGCCGTTACCAACTTCGTCTGTAGCACGAATTTTAGATTTTAAAAAGAAGTGGCTATCGGACCTTTACCAACTCCGGCAAGATTTTAATTTTTTCATCGCGCTTCCTCATACCGTAAGTGTATTGAACTGCGTGAATAAAAACAAAAAAAAATAAACATTGAAGTTTTTTTTTTTTTTTTTTTTTTTTTTCAACTCGTTAGAAAGTAAAAAGTAATTATGCTTGGCAAAAGGATATTTCAGTAATATATCGTACGAGGTAATGATATTCCGATTCAAAGTTAATAATTAAAAAAATATTTCTAATGTTTTCAATACTTTATTAATACAACTGCGTCGTTTTCATCGAATAGTAAAACTCGTTCTTCAAGCAAAGAGTCGAAACACGCTCACGTTAAATTTTTTTGATTTTTTTTTCCTTTTTAACATTTGTTTCTGTCCATGGACTCGCAAAGTAAACGTAAAATGCGAGCTTCGAAGACGGCAGCGATGGAGAAATTTAATAAATCGAAACAGTTTCATAGATTACGTTCATTACCGTTGGAAGGAAGAGAAAGGGAACTCTAGTCGACGACGGTTCTGAAAGCTGCTTTTGATCCCTTACCAATTCTTATTAATCGCTTAACTGTCCTCGCATGTGTACCTCTTCTAACCGGTTAAATTACCGGTTTAAAAATATAAGAAAAAAAAAAGGGTAAATAGCATAATAAAAATTTACTTCGTTAGTATTTGCCGGTACCAATTCAGGCTCTAAGTTTGGAATTATTTCCGGAAGTGATGACAATTTATTCGCGTTGAACATTTGACAAATGTCTTAAATGCCGGGGGTAATTTCGTTTCAGATAATCTTCTTTTCACCCTTCCCCCCACTCGCCGGGTTAAAAACAAGGTAATTTTTGAATATATTAGTGACTACGACATTTTTAGCATGAAAAAAAAAAAAAACAGCGTAGAAAAGTTTCCAGAAAGGCCTTTATTTATATTACTGTAATAAAAATTACGGAAAATATTGTTTCGGATTTTAAACGAGGACGAATAAAAGTGTCGGTGGAAAGAATAATCCTTCGTCGCATATCGACCAACGGTTTTTTCATCTTATTCATTTGAAATTTGCCAGTTTGAAGGATCTGCAAAAATTTACTTTCACAAAATTTTTACCGCGTTAATAAATAAAAGCCTTTTTTGTAAATTTTTTTCTGTAAAAATACGTCTACTTGATTGGACTAACCCGTGCGCACGATAATCAACGACTGATAGCAGACCGGAATTTCGATTCAGAAAATAGGTAAAATTCTCACCGTACAGGATACCACCGACTTTTTATTTAGAGTCGTTCGTTTATTTTCCGGTCTTACATGTAACACCACACCGAATGATTTCGAAGCAGGCTTTTTATGCTTCATACGAATTATTATATATTCCTACGAAGCATAAAAAAAATATTGCCTACAGGTAGAGCTGTATCGGAAATTACTATCTACATCAACTTAATTTTAGAAATATTTTTTAAAAATACAGTTCCGATTGAGTTGATAAACATATAGCTATTTCCGATTTGAAAAATTATCAGAATCAGTTACGAACAAGCAAATATTTAATATAGAGCCGCAGTTGGTTGCGGAAATATTGCCTTCGAATTACCGCAAGCTGGGAAGTTTGAAAATCATTACGCCGGCTAAATGTTCGAATAAATAAATTAGCAATTATAGAATAACCGTCTTATCTAACTGAAAAACCTAACGTACAGCGAAGCTAATCAAATATTCAACTCAGCTGCTGCCGGAAGATACTGTGATTACGGTCGTGTATAAATGTAATACGATAAAATGTTAATGTGGAGCACAGGTGCAAACTCTCTTTACAGATACGCTCAATGAACATAATGGACGACCGAAAAAAATCTAACGTAATTAGAAATGCAATTTTTAACATTATCGTCGACACTTTTTGTAAAATATGTCACAAATTGCAGCGAGGTTTATCACAATAATAAATTTAAAAATATTCGAATTGAAATATATAATCCTCTATTTAACAATTAATACTAACTTTATATATATACATACATATTATATATACATATGTATTTATAATATATATATATATAAACTCGACCATTTTGGCCTCGCAAGGGGCTGTGCCCCATGACCCCTCTTGCTTACATTTCTGCCCGTTTCTCTTTTATATTTTGTATAAAATGATCAATATTTACAAAGTAATTCTTACCGGCATCGACACAAAAAAAAAAAAAAATAACATAGTCACAAAAATCCTATCCTAACATTTAACTTTCATTACATAAAATTAGGACATTTTTTCGTTACAAAATCTAATTTAAAATATATCAAACGTTTTACATAAAATTGGGACATTTTTTGGGACATTTTTCATTTCGTAAAATTGGGACATTTTTTCTAATAGGGGGTAGCCTAAGAATTACATTGTAATTAATATATATTACTCTGTTCTTGAGATCTCGATAAAGGGCAAGCCTCGCAAACCTTAGGGACTTTTAGAAATCCTTGCAGAAGAGTTATTTTAAGAGACTAGTCTCATTTTTATAGTTAATGTATTTATTATATCAACCATTTTCTTTAAACAATGATAAGGTAATACATATATAGTCTTCTTAAAATGCAACAGAGAAACGTTTTTCATAATGGTTTTTATGGCGTTTTTGTTGTATCACCTGCGACGATGTGACGCGATACAATTGCGCATTCATTACACATTAACGACCCATTTTCAAGCGTCGAGGGGGGGGGGGGTGTAAGAAAATCCTGTTGCGTTTTTACGTTGTGTTTTTAAAACATTTATTTTTGTTTTCTGTTTTTTGTCGCTTCGGAACATTTTTTGTTTACCGTTGGGAGAAAAATCATTCGTACACCGGGAGTAATAAAAAAAACTCGTCGATTTCTTTTCTTGTTGCTAGTTGAAATCGGTATTTCCGTACGCATCAAATAAGAATATCTAAGGGTCCTACCAAATTTTTATGTGTACACATGAGCAAGTGTTATATGATAGTATTAAGCTTAACAGCTGTAACTTTATCCCTGCCACATCTATTAAATATTTAGGTTTTATAAAAGATAACAAATTAACTTTAAACATATAGAGCATATAAATAATATAATTAATAAAAATTTATTATATTTTAAATCTCTCTGGGGTCCCGTATTAAGGTACAAAACGAAATTAATTTCGTATAAAAGATTAATATACAGTTCTTATATTCGTACTGCTCCAGTGTATGCTATCCTAATTTAAGCGGGCAATTAATTGATAATATTAATTCTAACTGTAGAAAATTTCTCATAGACGTGTAACATCTTCTTACACAACTCTACCATATAATATTTCTTTACCAGTTTTACCACGTGTATTGCGAATAGATTTTATTATATATTAAAAAAAGATCTTTTATATTTAAATGTAAAGTAACTCAATATTGCAAAATAAATAACAACAACCTTAAAGTAATTGAAGATCTTGTTTTTACTGAATTTAAATCTAGATATGATCAAGAAGCGTAAATTAATTAAACGGTTTTTTTCCCCTAATATTACAACACATTTTAAAGATAAAAATTTCAATATGAACTAGTGTATTATACGTGCCAAGTACTTACTGGACATGGTTCTATAGGTTATTATATACATAAATTAAAGATAATTAAAAACAACATATTCTGTAATTGTGATAATAATGAAACCGTTTATCGCATAATGAAATAAGATTACTATCGTTCATTGCAATTTAATGGGATAGTTCTATCGGAACAATTTCCAACATTTGTATACAAATTATTTAAGGTTAAATATGTATATAAATAAGCACTACCAGTATCCCCATAAGCTATCCAGCTGGTTACTTCAATTTTTATAATTCTATGATGTATTCTTATAAGGAAAAAAAAATGTACATATATATATATATATATATAAATGTTTCGGCATACTACTGTTATTTATCGTCAATAATCGATTTTCATATTTTTCTACGTTAAGTTTTTAATATTATTATTAATAAACATGACGAAGGACATTTCGAAAAACGTTGATTTTTTGTGCTTATTTTATTTACGTTTCAGGATCTCAGTGCTGTGATAAAAACTAATCGTTCGAACTGAATAATTTCCGTAATATACAAAAATACATTTCGTATCACAAGAGTCGTTCATCGGGGGTCTAGCGTGTTATAATTTGACGTGCATGTGGGGCGCGCTAGATTGCGATAAAATCCACTTCGATAACTAAGAGCGAGTATGCAAAATCTGTCCGAACAGACTGCTGATCTGGTAAAATGAGACAGAACATTTTGCTTACCGCATGACGAAGTCGGTTTTGATGCGAAAGTAAACGTCAAAGTCGTTTTAAATATTTTATTATTATTCGAATTTAAGCCTACCGCAGAACCTTTGCATGGAGCCAAAGTCTAAAGGGTGAAGTTGTCTAAGTTGTCTCCGCACTGTTGTTGAAACACGTTCACGACTTTCAGTTAAAAAGACCCAACAACGTCTCATCCTGAAATTCGAGTTTAAAGTTACCATGAAAAATGGTAAATCCGTGGGTAAAAAAGGAACTAGTTCGATATTGTAAAATTCTTCGATCGCTATAGTAGCGTTCATCAAAAATCCGTGAGACTTTAATCGCTTTACATTATATTCGATATGTGAGAAAATCAAAAGAGCACTTGTGCTAATTTTAGCGAGCCTCCTACGTTCATACATATCTTTAAATAAGTGTACAAAACACAAACGATTTGCGTGAAGTTTTTAATTTAGATACGTACTGTTCAGTTTGAAACGCAAGAAACGAACCGGTCACCGAGAAACAGGTTACATATAACATCAGCGGGCGGTAGTGTGTTTTGTCTCATTTTACGATTTTGCTCCGGAACTTATGTAAAAATGGCTGAGATTGTTTGGTAACAATTATAAATCGAGGTCCTTCATTTTATTTCATTTTCTCTAATTATAAACATAGGTTATGCGCAATGAGTGATTATATATGTATATATATATATATATATATATATATATATATATATATATAGATAGATATATATAAATATATATAAATATATATATATATATAAATATATATATATATATATATATATATATATATAAATATATATATATATAAATATATATAAATATATATATATATATAAATATATATATATATATATATATAAATATATATATATATATATATATAAATATAAATATATAACAAATAAGAACAGTAAAAAAAAATTGCGTTGAAAAAGAGATGAACGAATAACGAATTATACAAAGCGAATTGTTCTTAAAAATGAGCTAATTCATTCTGTAAGCAAGACGTTTTTTGTCTTATTTCGTAAGAGTAGCCATTTGGGCGAGTCCCGATTTTAAATACTCGCTCGTCGACAAAGTGGATTCTATCGCAGTATGGCGCGCCTGAAATGCGTGTAAAACCTTTTCGGGGGAAACTCGTGAGCCTTCTGAGGAAGAACTTGAAATGCGAGATGTATGTTTATATTAGGGAAATTATTCAATTCAAAACAGATACGTATATATTTTTTATTTTTTTTTTTTGGAATCGCCCGTCGAGAGCATTACCGAAAATTAGGTTGTGTTAGTGAGAATATTACTGGAAATAGAAACGATGGAGGACGTTATAATAGGAATGATTGCCGAGGATGGAAACCACACAAAATACTCAGTAGGATTACATAAAGCCAAGCTGCTTTTAAAAAAATGTATGTAGCAATAGAGAACAACATTAAAGGTTGTTTCTAACAAAAAAGAAATTAATCTCAAGAAAAATTTGTTTTGACTATAAAAGTTAAATATGTAGTTATATAAAGAAATTTGTTTAAAACAAAAAAAATAAAAAAGCGAATGCAGAGTTGTCATCGAAAATTTAAAAAGAAAGTAATTTAACGAATTTCGAAATGTTTTTTTATAATATCTCCTCCAGCTTATAAATAGGACGTTTAATAACTGGAGGCGTTTAATTTTTGGTTACTAGCGCCGTTTTTAAAGAAATTTATTTTTTATCTCGTATTCTGTCGCCTATGGGAACTTCGTTAATTCGAAATCAGCTTAGATGTATTTTTTGTTTTTTTTTTAGGATTTACGCAGAAAAAGAACTTTTAATACGCACTGATGAAGCCGAAACGGGTGTGTTGTTTGACTTTCCGAAATAGCTTACAGTTCATCACGATAGAACAAATGAGAAGCATCGAATAGAAAAATTTTTTAATCGATGAGACTGCGTTTCGCCACATTGAATATCTTCAATGAAGTAAAATTCGAGTAACTGCGTCCGATCGTGCGAGAAGAACTTTTTAAAGAAAAAACTTACACTCGAATTAATGCAAAGATTTATTACGATAAAACTAATTACAGCGTACGAAAATCGGCGACGAATGTCTTTTGAATTTATAATCTAAAACAAAAATGTATAATTTAGTTATAATTAAAAAAATAGGAGCCAGAATTATTAATTGTTAAACTATCAAAACACATTAAAAATGTTTATCCTGCTGTACACTAAAAAAGGCGAGTGCACTCCATTAAATTGTAGTTTCCTAGAAAAAAAAAAAAGTATACTGATACGTACAATTATTTTTTTCTGAAAAGAATTCTTTCCGATGTACTCGCTACCGCGTCACTAAGGCGCGACCCGAAAGAAACAAATGGGCATTTTCAAATACTATTCAAGTGTTCTCAATTTAAACGAACAGGGACATTTTTTCAAATACGGTTCGAGTGTTTTCGATTTAAACGAAAACAGGGGTCTTTCAAGTACCATTCGAGTGTTGTCAATTTTTAGTTACGTCTATCTGATTAGTGTTGAAGTAACTTTCAAACTTTTAAATGAAACAAAGAAAAGAGATAAAAAGTTGCCCGGAAATATTTTTTACCGGTAGAGAGATAATACAAATATAGGATGGATATTTATGAACGTAAAGTACTGAAAAGATTAGTTAAAAAACTTACGACGAATTTTGCATTAATAAGTTGCAAGGGAAATGCCGAACAATTCTAATGACTTGCCGACGTTTCTTATCAAGTATTCCCGATAGAATGAATAGAGTAACCAACGTATCCCGAATTTTTTTCTCTTCACGTATAAATTTAAGACTCGGAAAACGCGTAAATACGTAAAATCTGGAGCACGATATCTGATGGTAACGATGGATCACTTACCATTTAAATTTAAAGGTGCCAAAAATGACGTTACCAGTTAAGATGTCTCGATAGAAATCTTTATTTTAATGCCGTTAGAAAATCAGCGATCGAAGAAATGAAATAGCGCGAAAATAATTTACATTTGTACAACTAAAAGTGTAATTACACATATGTGTACAGGTAAAATAGAGTTTAATATATTGCCGAAAAAACAAATTAATTAGGTGGGTTAAAGTGCCTGTTATTACAAATAAAGAAGTGCACGTTAATAAATGAAGCGTTTCGAAGTAAACAAATATTTGAATAAATAATTTTCGGAAACAACTGTGTTTTAAAAGATACTTCTCTGATGATGGCCAGTGTAAGCTGGTCGAAACGTTAAGCGAATGAATATCTTTTAAAGTATCCGAAAATTATTTATTATGAGTAATCACTGTGAAAGCTTTAAATATTTAACCGAAATATTTGAATAGTCACCTTCTTGTTTGATACGTTTGTCGTCGTCGATTATAGGCCGGTTTTTTTCCAATAATTAAAAAAAAACCCTAACATCGGCTATTCTAATCTTTTTTTAGTAGTTGTTTTTCATCACTCAGAGCTGTTTCACATTTCATTATTCGTGCTAAAACCAATTTTGTAAATTCGCTTTGATCGTGTTGTGAATCCATTCGCACCTTCGTGCTCTATAGTAAGCAACAATCTATGTTCACATCCTTTTTTTTTACTCCCCTCATAAACTAAGACGCTTTACCGCGAAACCAGTTCCGCTAGATGTTGTTCCCCTAAAACGGGCTTTTCTGTTTTTCCACTTCATTATTATTACGATGTAGGCAATTCGGCTTTAATAAGTTAAATCCAACCGCGGCAGACCACCGATAAAGATTTAACTTGCTCCGAATTATAGTACATTTAGGAACATATTTCATCGGGTTTTTTTTTTTTTGACTTAGCCATCGTTATTATTTCCGCTTTTTAGAATATTACTCCGTCTGTACCGGCAAATATCTGAAAGTTACCTGCCAGATGGCATTCAAGTTTGAAGGACAATTTAAGTTTTGCGTATACCTGAGACCTTTTCGCAGTGCTTGGAATTCGATTTTAAGATTTTTTTCTTTTTGAGGGTTTGGCCAGTCAAGGGCAGCTAGCCAGGGAAACTGGACTATATTAGAGAGATTAAATTTTAATCCAGTCAGAGATCGATAAAAGAAAAGAGGCAAGAATCGGAACCACCTTTGAAGACAAGATATAGGACGCATTATAGGGAGTAGGAAAATTCAGCTTTAATAGCTGAGCGTATAACACGTTCGGAGGAATATTCAAACAGCACGTGGTTAGGATCATAAACGGCAGAGGTGCAAAGAACAATAAGGGGACAGGGAAAGAGCAAAACGATACCGTGAGAAAGGGAGCAAAGTATGACTGAACCGCAGACGGCAGATTAGTGAAAAAACGTTTAAGGGTAGGAAAATAATAGAACCGAGAATAGGAAGGGGGTCTAGACTGACTAGAAAAGTAAAATGAGTTAGAATTAGAAAAAGAGCGAGGATATACATTCGACCAAAGTCTGACATGCATTATTTTCGGAGAGGATAAGTATGTTGTGACCAGGAATCTTTTTAACAAAATGCGGGGAGTCTGAGCGTGGCTAAGGAATATCTCGTTACCATCGATATCTACATGGCACTTGTGCGACCCAAAGACGGTCGATGGAAATGGAATGGGAAAGGGAAAGACTATCGATGAGAGAACGTATACGGAAAACAATAAAGTCGAGGGAATATGAGGAAAAGGTAGAGGATATAGCTTGAAGGGCACTTTTGGAGTCCGAAATGATTAGCTATCTATCGGAGTATCGAGGAAATAAATATAATTCGAAGAATGGCATAAAGTTCCGCCAGGGAGGATAGAGCAAAAAGCCGGCAGAGCCTGAAGGATTGAGCAGAATTGCTGGCTGGGGAGAAAAAGGAAGTAGCTACTCCCCCTGAACTCTTGGAAGATATTAGAAGTTTACACGTTTTATTTACAGCTCACCTATTATTCCCGCTTTCGATAAATTAAATATTACTACGCCCTTGCACTCTTCAGCCAATTTTTACAAACACACGAAGTTACTTTAGTTTATATATATTTTGATTAGGGCCGTGCACAGAATTTTGAAGCGGGTTCGGGGAGGTTGCAAATTTTCTTCGCATATTTATTTTATAAATAACAATACACTTTTTTCATTCATACTATTAATAATTTCCATCATTTTGATTTATATATGCTAATAATTTACATAAATGAACTATCCCGTATATGAACATTAATTATTGATTATACTCGTAATAAAAAATTTTGCATAAAATATTAATCTAAAAATATGGATTATATTTTTTCTTATTTTATCTTTGTTTTTTTAATGAAAGAACACCCTAAAAAATCATAAACATTTATTTTAAATTTTTTGATTTTTTTCAGATTTTTGTGTATTTATAATAACTATTTCAGTTCTCACGGGATTAAACCGGGAACTGCCTCGATTGTGATTAGTTTGTTCAAAGTACTTTTCAATCAGTACTCGACCACTTTATTCAACCTGTCGTGCTGGTTTTTTTTTTGTAGTTTAAAGTGTTTCCTAATCTTAATCAGGCTGATGGATTTCAATCGCGGCTTTTTTTTAAAACATTTGTAATAGTTGCGTGCATTTTCTACCGTTCGATGAAATACTTAAGTTTTATCGTCTCTTAATCGTACTGCTTGCGGGTCTTTTATCACACTGGCTTTTTTGTTCCGAATGAAGCGAAATTTGCGTGTTAAACGCTTACTTTTAAACCAAAAAGATCTTAAACTTTTTCCAGCTGTTTAAGTAAGCCGCGTTTAAAGGCTGCTAAAAAAAAGTTAAACGATAAGTATCGGGCTAGTTTCGGAGGCAGCCTACAAAATACTCTTCCGGGGATGATAGGGATGTTAGAGCGGCAGGATAAAAAAAAAAAAAAAAATAAAGAAATCCATCGAACTTGAAGGGGCGCACCGAGAATATTGTGTAGAGTAATGACTGCTGAAGGCGAAGAAGAAGTCTTCATTCCGAATAATGTGCATTCGATGCTGAGCAGCCGGAAGGTTCCACATCCGTCAGTTAATTTACAGTTTTGGAGATTGTGCGTTTAAAATGCGCGCTCTTCAGTTGTGTGTTTGTCTGTGTGCCTTATATCAGTTGGCCCGGACTTTTCGTATATTTCAACTGCACTCTCCGCTGATTACACCGAGGACTGGCATTAGAACGACGTCGTGTTTCGTCTTCAGCACATCGGCTCCGGTAATAATTTATCGCGGTAAAAAGAGAGAGAAAACCCACTTCTAAATCGTGCCTTAATAACGCGGATCGCTCGGATTTTTACCTTTTTAAGTTGAGGAAATATTATTAAAAGGCAACTGCGGTTGCTGTTGTTATCGGCCTTAATTTATTCCTCCTTGGCTTTGCAGCACACCCAGACTGCCTGATTTATGTTCTTCGTCTAGAATTCTAAACGAGAAACCATATTAACACCGTTTCGGACTGGCTTTTATTTATCGTCTCATCGCCGTTATTATTATTGTTTTTTAATCACTGGTACATAAAAATAGCAGGCGCGGATACTCTATACGTTCTTTCGAGTATTTAAGATTCTCAAAAAAGTCCGCTTAAATCGAAGTGTAATGCCCGTTTATTTATTTACTTCACATTTTCTTCGGCATATCCGTGTTATTTTTAATCTGCTACTAACGTATCAACTTGGTGTCGGGTTAATTATATTGTTCCGCCTGAAAACTGTAGCTCTATTTGCATGTTTTGCTATTCCGGGTTTCGATAAATTTGTGGACCGGTTAAAAGAAGAATGCGTTCGACCGGGTCCGAAGACCTAAATTGGATCTATCACGGCACATCTGTGGGTAAAACAGTTTCAGACTAATGTAGAAACACTGTTCTATCTGAAATTATTATTACGAACTATCGACCACCGAATCAGAAGATTAGAAATACGAGAAAACAAAAATCCACCGGCGGAAATAAGCAAAGTGAAATAATTATAGAATTATTAAGCTTTCTCTAATGCACATCGGCACACTGTCGAACGTTGAATTCGAAGTAAACAGTATAATTACAGCGCGTGCAATATACGTCCTCTACTTTATTTAAAAGCTGCGTCGGTCTTTGGCTGTGTTATTAAGTCTATCATGCAGGCATGAGCCGAATGAAGTGTCAAGTGTATTAATAAAAGTCGGAAAACAATCCAACATCATTTACACAAACGGTCTCGAATAGACTAGCATGGCTACTTTTAAATACAAACTGGAAATGCCGAGTAATAAGAATATTCGATTTATACAGCGAGAAGTTTTGCAAATCGGTAAAATTTTACTCATTCATTGGAATGGCAATATACACAAGTTATACACAGTTGTACGTGTGACTCCTTAACCGCTGATGCGGTTGTACATAAACGAGATTTCGAAAAATTGTTTAATAACTTTCACGAATGTATCACGAACGGAGTTACCTCAGACGCCTCATCGGTTTCCGTAAATCCTAAGACACGTGTCGGAACTATTAGCAACGTACGATTAAGGAAACAGCTTCAGTTAACGAAATAATGCGTTTCCCGTTCGTTCCATTTCCGGAGAAAAATTCAGAAATGTATGGTATACTCGCGATGAACCGTTAAAGCGAGCAATGTCTATTTTGTAAATTCCGTCCCCCGACCGTACTGCAAGATCAGATCAGGTTTTGTGGTATGATAACTATAGTAGTTTGCATTTAACCGCCTCGTTTATCTGTCTTCTCGAATATAGAAAAACACGTCGAAACGCTCCGAAAAATGTGAATCGGACGCTTTTTGGCTACTGAAAACACCGGAGTCAATCAGTTTGGGCGGAATTTTGGTTTTTCTAGTCGATTATCTAAATAGATATGTCACAAGTGGCGAATCGCACACAGAAACAGCGCTTCGTCAATAAAAACACGGGGTTCATTTTTAAACGGAGAGGCTTTAGAACGAACCGTTATCGAAGAGCAGCCATTCCAGCAGCTATTTGCACGACTTCTTTGTTCCTAAAATATTTTCTCAGCAATAACTCGAAAGTGCAACCGTTAAGAACCGCATCCAACTTCTGAATCATTACAAAAACTGATCATCAGATCCATACAAACACTTCTGTAAATCGTTTTTCAGCGGTGCCATCTTCCCTAGCAAAAAAAGGTATTCTGTGGAGTGACAATAACTATCATCTGCGAGATTATTCCATCGTGTCCAAATTACACTGTCAATTCAGATACGGGACGACCAGTTTCGTGTTAAAAACTTACCTCCTTTCGCTAAAACCTTACACTTTTATCTACTTGTGATCAAATCGGATCTTTCCATCCCTAAGTCATAGATATATATTTGTAGCTACTATTGGCATCCTGAAACGAATCAAAAATCCTATTTTTCCCAAAATAATCCGCAGTGCAAACCGGAGAGCGTAAGACGTAGTATCCTACAGTTAACTCACCGCTCAGCCTACAACAATAGTAAATATTAACAGCATAGCGTAGCAGCGGTAGATTTTCCTTCCTTTTTTTTTTTTTAATATAAATAAATGGTGTATTTGAAAAAAAATGTGTTTATAAAGGCGCAACCACTATTGTGTGCTTAATTTAGGAGTGAGTACATGTGCGTGTTTAGCTGAAATAACGTATTAATAAACGTAGAACCGTGTGTGTGTGTGTGTGTGTGAGTGTGTGGTAGTTTCCTGCAAAATTTAAAACTAAGGAGGTAAAAAGAGGAAAAACATAGTCTCTCTACTCAACAAGCGTGTCTGTTGATAGATGAGTTAGTTTCTAAGTTTAACTTAAAAAATAACTTAAAGCAATGATTTAATGCTTTTTGACAATTTACTGCATAAGATAGAAAAACACCACATGCTACATTTGCGGTTTCACGATTGAATTTGAGTTTAGGGATTTAATAGTGTAGTATTAGTTGTCGTTTATGAACTTCCTGCGATCGCAGACTCCACATACTATATATGTAGAACAGGAGATTTGTAGAATTTTCTCTACCGGTGATTAAAGATTGGGAGCTATTAATGTGTTATATTTGCATCTAAAATAAATCTGGAACAGTGAAAAATATGGTTCAATGTTATCTTCAACACCAGCAGAGTTGTATGCGTTTTTCCAGTGTGGAATCCAACGTCCAGCTTTCGCAACCATACTGCAAGATCGTAAACACGTAGCAGTTGAGAAATCTCATCCTTAGATCAATGTTCAATTCGCGTCTTGTGAGAATATTTCTCATAGTTATAAACGCTGCTCGAGCCATCTCGATTCGAGAACGAATCTCTTTCTTTGAGGTGCAGCTGTCATCCAGAGTGGTGCCTAGTTATTTGATTGTCGTGACTTGCTCTATTTCTGCACCATTAATTTCCAGGGTGCATTTGGTTGGCTTTTTTGAAAAAACCGTAACTTTTGTTTTCGAGATGTTCATCAGAAGTCCAAACGCTTTACTACGCTCTACCAGCTTGTCTATCATCTGCTGCAGTTTTGCTTGGCTACTGGCTATTATAAGACTGTCGTCTGCATAACGTATATTATTAATTATTATTCCATTTAGCTTAATTCCCCCATCGTTTACACCAAGTGCCTCTTCGAAAATCGCCTCTGCATATATATTAAAAAGAAGGGGGGACAAAATGCTTGCCGAACGCCTCTGTTAATGGTAACATCACCAGATAGGGAGCCGTCGATTCTCACCGTCGCTGTCTGATTCCAGTATAAATTGCTGATGATGCGGAGGTCTCTTTTGTCTGTACCCAGTTTACTGAGTATCTGCATTAATTTATCGTGTTGAATACAGTCGAATGCCTTTTTATAATCAATAAAGCAGTCGTATTCATGTCTCGGCAGCGATGTATTAGTGTCCGAACCACAAACAGGGCCTCGCGGGTGCCCATGCCATTTCTGAAACCAAACTGTGTATTTCCCATTATTTCTTCGCAGCGTTTATATATTCTGGAGTGTACCCCCCACGGAGAAATATTTTTAAGGCATGTGACATTATGCTGATCATACGATAATCATCACAAGAAGTTGCATTCAGCTTCTTTGGTATGGTGACAAAAGTTGACTTTAGCCAGTCGGAAGGAATTACTTCCGAACAGTAAATGTTATTGAAAATTCGAGTCAACTTTTGGAGACTATTTCCGGTCCATCTTCACTGTAATCACAGAAAACAATTGGTGGTGTGGGACTCCTGTCATCATTGAATAGTTGATGGATGTATGTTTCCCATCTTGCCAGTTTGTCACTTAGACCAGTAACCACCACTCTCCCGAAAAATTCGACCAACATTCGACTTTTTGTATCAACCAGCTACTTCCTTTACCTTCTTGTGCAGATTAAAAGAGTCGTGGTTACGCTGTAATTCTTCGATTTCTTCACTGTTCCAGTATTCTTCCTTAGTTTTCCTGCATCTATTACGAATTAAGGTGTTTAGTCGTTTATATTCAATTGTATTGGATTGAGCAAGACGTCTTTCTTCCATTAAGTCAATGATTTCTCCTATCATCCACTTCTGCTTTTTAACGGCACAAGTGACACCTATCTTCTTCTCTTGAATTTCACTTAATTATACGCTTAAACTCGTCCCAGGTAATCTCCTAATTCCGCTCTATTTCTTCCTTCAGCTTATCTTCCATTTCTCTTGCTACGGTTGCTTTGAAGGTAGCTGTTTCAATTTGGCGACATCAATTCTTCTTGATGGTGGTTTTTTTATCCTTACAAAATGATGCATCTTTATTCTCATGACCACAGGATTGTGGTCAGAGTTTACATCGGCTCCCGGATATGTTTTTACACATTTAACAAGCTTTTGCAGATTTCGGTCTATCATAATGAAATCTATCTGATTGCGAACTATGTTTCCTGCATTATCAGCCGGCGACTTCCATGTATACAATCGGCGTGGATGGTGTTTATTCTATCAGTTATTGCTAGACGATTCTCCGGACAAAACTGAACCAGGCGGTCTCCTCTTTCGTTTCTTGTTCCGAGTCCATATCTACCAATAAGCTCTCCCTCTGCACCTTCACCAATTTCCGCGTCGACATCGCCCATGAGTATTGTAATTTCACCTTTTTTGGTTATTTTAAGAGCTTCTTCATGTAGAACTTGTCGACCTCGCTGTCGGGCTTGTCGCCTGTTGGTGCATATGCCTGTATTATATTTAGCTTACGATACGTTGTTTGTAGTACTGGCTATTCGATCATTTAACGGCACAAAGTCGACAACCGATTTATCAGTTTCGTCCGACAATATAAAACCAACTCCATTTCTGTTGCTGTTATCCGAGCTTCCAGAGTAGTAAAAGTGAATTCCATCCGTCTTCAATGTAGCGGTACCAGGCCATTTTACCTCGCTTAACTTTAGTATGTCTATACCAAGACGTTTCATTTCTATTGCTGTGTTGGTTAGTTTTCCGGCCTGTAGCAGACTGCGCACGTTCCATGTAGCAATCTGAAAAACTTTTCGAAACATCTGTATTTTCTTTTTCACAATGGGCGACGGGGGTATTTTTAGCACCCTCTACCCATTTAAGGGGTGCCCCGAACTAAGGGCTGTTTGTTCATTTTCGCTGGTCATTGTGAATTGATGGGACGAGTACGGCGGTGGTTTCCCCCCTTGCCTTCCGTCGGATTTTCTGTTAGGGTTTACTCCCTTAGCCGATTTTTCTAGTTTTAAGGCGCTGGATACTCGCCTACTCACCCCAAGACATAATGTTCATGGAACACTAGTCTTGCCTGGGACACTTTGGTTATGGGTGAGCTGCTGGTGGTCTGCAAGATGTAACTGCAGAAATATGCTTATTGGTATTTTTTTTTTTTTGGTGCGTTGTTATCGGCAAACAAACGCTCCACCAATTCCCCACCAGCTGAATGAATTTCCACTTTAGCTCCTGCATTCAGTATCAGTCTACCAAATGAGGATTACCACCCGGTACGACGTGGACGCGCGGAAATTCTTGGCTATTGTCATTCGTGTCGTTGCCGGTGGACTGGCACCAATTGACAACGAGTGACTACTACCTAGAGAGTTACCTCTAGCGACTTACAGCCAGTGCCCCACGGGGCAGTGTATTCTAGAATAAAGAAAATATTTCAGAGTGTGGTTCCGAGGACAGAACCCTAGGGAACGCCACACTCTAACATCCTGCTGGCGACGAAATTATTAATGTCCAGGACGCCATATCTATTTTCGAAGTAATTGGTTTGCTTGAAAATTCCTGAGAATTTCAATAATTGCAGACCACCTGCAGCTGTCAAAAGCTCCCTTGATGTCAAAGGAGATGACAACCATAGAGTGGCCAGCTTTCCTTTGAGACTTAATGTTAGAGACCACCCTCGGTAGAGAGCGCAGCGGTAGATTTATTACCTAAGCTAACATCAGCCGGTACAATTGGAAACATGGCAACTTTTTTCGCGCCATTTTCTAAAGAATATTCTCCGTGTTGAGATTGACTGTATTCGCTTTTTGCCTTGAATGCAAACTTTTTCAATTTTCCATATTAATGAAATAGCTGAACTGCTCGTATGTTAACGACTTCAATATTTCCTTATCCTTTTCTCTTTCAGCGGGTGCTCAAAAAAGCCTATAAAAAACTTACAAAACATAAAAGTCATCCAAAAAACCCCACAAAAAGCCTATAAAAACTGTTAAAAGGCCTACAGAAGGTCTAGAAAAAACTATTGATAAACTGCAGTTTTGCTGCAACAATGACGGTCTTGTCTTCTAGTCTGCGTCGATTAAAGGCCGTCAAGCCCTCGTTTGAGAACTCTCCCGCCCCATTTTCCTTGGCTTAATTTTTGATCAATAATTGGCCCGGCGTCGCAATAACTAATCTCAAAATTAACTGCTATAAATAAATCTTTCTAAAAGCATTTCTATCAAAAATGTAGATTACAATTTCTCTCTCGGAAACCACTCTTTCCATCTGCGAATCTTCTATCCTTTCTAGAATCCGTTGCAGGATCCAAGCTTACGCATCAGGCAGCCGTTCGTTAACTCTCTCGATGCTCTACCGAATTCCTCACGCGATGTTGGATGAATAAAAATTTTCCGCGCCGTTTATTTCGCGGGTCTCTTGCATCGTCCTATTAAAATATTTCAGAGATTTTTACCTCTCGGCGGGAAACCTTTCTACATTTTTCACTCGTGCGACCGGTGAATTTCCGGAATTATCCATAAATTCTGACAATTTACCGTGATTGTTCTCCGATAAAAATTACAATAAGCCTCGAAGATCCAGATATCACGCAGCTAAGCGCCAGTTCAAATTTTTTCAACAACTTCATTTTCTATATATGCAGTAAAAGCTCAAATCTGCTAGTTCGCTACTGTCTGCTCCGTTAAGCCTCGTAATGCAAGTAATAACAACACAGCTGTACGATTACGAAGAAATCTACTGGAAATTCGATAATTTCTTTCGCTGGAGCCTACGTGCCGAACTAAGTGTAATTCGCTGACTAAACAAAACCCACTAGTTAAACTTTCTAGAGAAGGTGGTTACGTTTTTCCACGCATTCAAAAGTTCGCGAAAAAAGCAGAACAAGCCGATATTTCAACCGAATTTCTCTATACCGAATAGTATCTTCTCGCCACACTACACTTAACTCGTCCTAATGAAAAGCATTGGTTATCCTGCCAGACCCTTTCGACCCACTACTGGAATCGTGCCCTAATCAGAGGAAAACAACTCTCGTAGCGTGTTCGGCCACCTTAGCTGTGTGCTGAACACACAGAGACTTATCCTATAATTTCACATTTCAAGAAGACAAAATCTCTCTGCTTCAAAAATATCATACTTTCCACTTGTCACGTAATGCCTAGTACTGTCCATTGCTGTTTTTGAAATATATAGCAGTGACACAGTCCCCCATTAGTATCACAGCAACTGCATCAATTTACTAAAATTTCGGAACTAATTAACTCAGTAACCATTTTAATCACGTATCCGAATAGCCGCTGTAGTTGAAACCGGCACGTCGGTTGGTAAGTGTAAAGTGAGTTCTATGTAGGTAGATGTCGGGAATTTACAACCCAAGTCCGAGTTCTTTGCTCTCAGTGGCCGTTGCTTTTCCGGATTTCTTGGCGGTACAGTGCGAGCGATGATATTTAGATTTTCAGTGTGCCGTAGTGAGGGGTTCGAACCCACTCGAACAACACATAACTATCTAATACCGGCCGGTGAATGGCAGCCAGTGACCGCAACGATTGTGAACATGCTTTTTGCGCTAGGCGGAAAACTGTCAATGAGATCTTGTATTGCAGCGTCGAAACTCACGCGTCCCCCAAGTTCTACCAAGGTATTCGTCACGCTGGCGCGATGGCCATGCAGAGGTGTCCTAGGCGATTGGGGCTATACTCCTGACGACCTGAAATCATGAAAAAGCTAATGAATCGACCTCGCGTTACGATAATTAGCTGTGCGTAATACGGCAAACTTTATACCTGTAATTTTAAGTTATGGAATACGTTCCCCGTTCATTTATTTTTAATGTAAACACGTAGCGTGTGCCGAAATTTGTTTTGATTGCGATGTTTTTAACTGCGGGCTATATAATCGGTGTGCCTAGTGGTAATATTCTTAAAAATTCAACGGACGAGTTATGAGATCAAGTTAAAAGTGGCGCAGAATTAAAAATTTAGACATCGCTTCGCCAATTTATTTCCTAAATTTTTTTTTCTTTTCATTCACTGCTGTATAATCGTTGGGCCGTTACAAAGTGCTCGGCCAATTGTCGGAATTGAAGATTTTTTTAGTCCGCTAGAATCGGAACTTGCATGTCACGCAGTCGAAGCGGTAGGCACAGGTTGGACGCTGTGCCTGCATGTTTACCGAGAATTTCTAAAACGATTGGTTCGCGCCTGCCTAGAAAAATTATTCGCTCTTCCGTTTCCGGTGTTAGCTGAACTTCAAAACAAAATCGGCCTGTTATTCATGAAAAATTCATGCGATATTCGTAGTTGGATTGATGGTTTTTCCGGCTGCGAGTGTCGGATAGCGCGTGTTCTGTTCGAAATCGGTCAATCATTCATCAAAAATTTATGCGACTCGCATTCATTTATGTGATAATAGTACAAGTCCGAAGCTATTCTTGATGCTTCGGATAAAACGATGTTGCTATATAATTTTCGAATTCTCAACTCGGAACCGACACCGATCAAACTTATCACTCCACCTTTTTATTATTAATTAATTCGGCACAGCGAGTCCATTCCGTGCTCGCTTCGATATCGGGCCAATACGTATTTACGATAGCGGTTTTCAAATTTTTTCGCAGCTTTTCTTCTATACCACTGCTTGTGATTTATCAAGCCACAGCTATATTTCCCTTTCACGTGCCTACCAGTAAGCCGTAGCTGATAATATTTTATCAGAAAAAAAAATAAATAAAAAAAACTTTTATCGTAAAATATGTAAGACGGGAAGAAATATCCGAAATTTTTTTTACGGTTACATTACACCGTAAATGCTACTGTTCAGGTCTATCTTATGAGCTAATTTTCGGTATAAAATGCGCAGACTAATAAACATTTCTTTCACATTCGCCGTTCTTATGCCTTATAATTAGAGTTAATCATATATCGACGAATAATTTTACTCGAAACACGAGTAACAAACATCTTGCAAACATAAAAATATTTTAGACATCTAAAAAAGATAGAATAAACGATAAACTAATACAATGTTCCCCGCTTTACGCAGATACCAATGTATATTTTGGATGAGGTGATCACTACAGAATCTATATAGAATCTGCTCTCATATCTCTTCGACGGATCTTATTTGTAGTTATCGTAAACAGTGTAACGTGTTTGCTACTTTAAATGTATTCCTAAGTAAATAGTTAGAAATGATAGTTTTTCGGAACTCGATGGTTTCTTGTTCATACCGGGTGGTGCTACAACCGGATAGTTTTCTTCTATCCGTGTAAGTGTATATTTAAGCAGCGTATTACGTCGGATATGGGTTCATTTGGATCTAAATTTTCACCTTAAACTGGAAGTATTATAGATGTTTTTTAGTGTTTTCAAAAGGAACTCTCGTCGATAATCCCCCGTTCACCCGAAACAAAGGTTTATCCAGTAATTACTGCCACCATTTTTTCGTAGTACCTTTTTTAACACGATTTGTGAATTTTATGGCGCTTGATATGCGCACTACAGGCTAAATTATCATCGAGGAGACGTGCAACAACATTGTTCACGTCAATCGTAAATTACACTTGTTCAATGAATCCCTTCGAACAGAAATTGAAGTAGACGATTCTGCGCGCACCAGAAGAATTCGTGCGGAAACGTGACGTTGGCTTACGATATCCATAGACGATAGATATTCATCAGATTTTTGTATAATCGATGTAATCGCTTTCCGAGGAGAGTTTTGTCGCATGTTCTACATAGGATAAATTAACGTTTCGTGCTCTCTAAAGGGGTGTCGAGATCGCGAACCTTATTGAAACCTCAACCAGGGTCACGTACAAAACATGCTCCACACCGAAACTGATTTCGAAAGGTGGAAATTATTCCGCAAAAAAAAATGATTAAACTCCTCTCGTTTAGCTTCGATCAGTTTACATCGCGATCACGGCATTATTTACAAGCCTAACATAACGACTACGGATTGAATGCTGGTTTTTATGTCTTTTTGTTCCTGGAGCATACACGTAAAACGGTACGCAAATCAACGTACCGATTGTTCCATGGAACGCGCTATACTACTTAAACGTAATCTAGATTTAAGAGAAAAAAAAAATGTTGACCTCAGTTCAAAAATACGGCTATATTAGCCGAATCTGAAGGAGACATAAATTGAAATTATTACTTTTTTTTTCATTGATAATCTAATCGGTTTATTTTTTTACAAATTTTGTATCAGTTGCGTAAATGCGTGTGGGTTAATGTTTTTGTACATTGCGGGATTTATTACTACTGATTTAGTTACATTTTAATCGTTCCTTCTCCAAAACTGATTTGATTATCTTTGACTCTCTCTCTCTGTGAGAGTACCCCCCAAGCTGGTTTTCCTCCCTTTTACACTCACTCCTGCAGTTTTGCCACTCTTCGTAAATGCGGCAGGTAACAGCGAAGAATTTAATTCGATCCTAATGGCAGTTCTGTTCGAAATTAGAGCAGCTTATTAAAACACTCCGACTGTCCCGGCGAGAGCTTCTTCTAGTAATGATATCTGAAATCTCGTTCAAGGTCGCTCTCCAGTATGGCGGATTCTCTGGATTACAGTTGCTTCTTCCTCTTGTCGCTATTTCGATAAAATTCCCGTTTCTAATATGGTTAAATTTGCATTACTAAATTACGTACGTCCTTCTGTAACAATTATTCCCCTTTTATCTGTCCATCCAGTCAAATCTTCTTATCCACCTTTGATTTTATGACTCTTTCCTATTCTAGGAAATTCCATTATTCGTTTGCGCCTTAATCGTATTACCTTCATCGTGTTTTCGTTTTCATTTAACTCCTTCTCTTAACTGTCACCTTCATCCGAATCATGAAGCTGTCTGTAATCCCAACCATATCTTCTTTCAGTGTCCATACTCTCGACCCCGAATAAAAGGCCATTCTTGATTCTAGTCTGTTATATCTTAGACTACCTGCATTGCGCTTTTTACATTCTGTCATCCAGCCCAATAGTGCTTGATTCCTTCATTCTGGCTATTTCTAACTGAATCGATATTTAACTGATCCTCTTCTTTCTTATTGCTGTTTTGGATAAAAGTACTTTGCTGATGTGTATTTTCAAAAAAAATAATAATAATAATTCACCGAAAATATTGCTTGATACTACCAGTTTGTTGGATGTACATATATATACATATATATATATATATATATTTTTTTTTTTATTATACATGTTGTAGATGCAAACTATCGACATTTACAATATGTATATATATATCATTAGACTGGTCTGGATTTACGGAATTTATCTGTACGACTGCACATTTCTTACATCGAGATATCAATGCAAGGTTCTTCCATATGTATAAAATATCCTACAGTTTTTTTCGCGAGTAATCACAGTCAGCACCTCAAAATATAGGTGGTGTTTAGAATCGCTTGTTTGCTCGCTTGTATCTAAAAAACTATGACCCCCTAGATTACTCAAAAACAAATAGGCTCGGGAATTATTTGAATGCCAAGAGATTAAAACAATTTTACTGGTCCAGGATTACTGCGCAGGTATGCAAGATGTCCGATTTTATTTCTTCTTAATTTTTTCCTGTTTAGCAGAGAAAATCTGTCGGCGGATCTAGTTTCTTTTTGCTTTTCGTCTTCTTTTATTACAAAATAATAAAAATAAATAAAAAAAGAACCCGTTTTTGGAATCGTAGTTTTGACCAGCGGGCGCTATGTAATTTTTCATTAAATATCGGAAATTGCCGCATTCTTATGAAATATTGAGCTATTTCGACTGATTGTTTTCTGAAGTTGCGTGTTATAACTGACAATCGAAATTTTGAATTTTTTTTCCCTTCTGAAGGTTGGTTCCTTCTAAACTGCACTTCTATCTTGTTCTTTTTACGCTTTCACGATATTTACTTTTTTCCGTTCGGTTTGTCCATTTTCTATTTTTAGTGGCGTTTAGATTTTTCGGAAGATATTTTACGTTTATTACGACACGGGTAAACTTCCGGCGCCCGCTAGTTCAAAATGAATAAAAAAATATATTTAACTACCGAATGCTGGCAGAGAATATTGATAGAAAAAGATAATGAAAAATCCTAAGATACTCTGAACTGCCCACGTCGTCACCCTTTGCTGCTGACGTGAAAATTACCTAATTAAAACTTACATTTATTCGGGCGAGAAGTCTCGAAAGTACTTTAATTCGACATGTTTCACTTTGTCGTAGGAAACTGAAAACAACGAAAAAAAAAACAAAAAAAAACACAAAAACCCATCAAATACTGCACTACAGGGCAATTTTAGAAACGAGTGATAACCCTATTCCTGCGATAGTTCTAACTGCTTCTAATAATACTGAAGAAAAAACAAAAGTGCAAACTCGGGACGGAGTTTAAATATTAGCTGTTGTTTCGAGAAAAACATAGCAGTTAAATTTAGCGATAAAGAAAAAAAAACAGTTGTAAAAAAAGGTGTATGTTCGGTAAGTATTTTAAATAGTCACAAAGTAAACATGGATTAGTACTGACGTTAAAAGTAATTCGTCATAGCTGGTGACAATTCTATCTTTGTAATACAATTCGGTTGGTTGTACTTTAGATAATGGAAGCGACCATTGTCGTGTTGTACTAGCGTTTATCAATTTTTCAATTTTTACTATTTATTTATTTATTTTACAATTTGCCAGTGCAATAGCTTACGGAAATTTTTGCACAGCATAATATGATGAAAAAGAAAATAAAAGAAATCGTACGAATAATAATACATAGCTAAAAGGAATATATGTATATACTCACATGCACGTACGCAAAGAATTGATATAAAGTATTAGTTAACACACACATGTAGCTTATATATATATATATATAATATGTATGTGTGTGTGTATATGAAAAATACAAATCAAAATATATTCACACACTCTCACATGCTCACGCACGAATACATACACACACACAACACAAACAAGCACACAGATGAAATCCAATCACATGCATATAGATATTCTCAACGAAAGTAGATAGGACAACTCAGCCTTACGTTGTCAAACTCTTGATGATTTTTAAAAGCTCTTCCGAATGACTATCAAATATGTTTCTTGTTCATGATGTTCCTTCTCTAGTTTGTTGTATAGGATAAGTAAGCAGCGTAGAGAGGAGCATGCATACTGCTGGGTCCTTGCAAAAACTGTACAGCCAATACATGAGTAGGTCGGACACACCTGAAATGGGTATTTTAATCAATGTATTCACTAGGAGATTGGTGCAATTTATTTATTACCACGCAACAAATTATGCAAAAAGCGAAGCGCTATACTCCTCCCCGCCAGACTGTTTATGTTTAATTGTCTAAGTGATTTTCCGTATTCGAAACGCCCAACACTGAATTTACCAAATCTGAACGGTGAGTATTTTTTAAACTTTATCCGCACTCTTTCAATTCCATCTACTAAATCAGCAGATGTAAGATTCCAAATGAACAAGCCAAATTCTAAATGCGTACGAACCAGTATTAAATATGTTTTAATGTATCTGAAATTCACATTGTTTCGTAACATATTAACACCCAGCATTTGCCTTATCAATTGTGTACATTACATGATATTTAAATGTAAATTTTTCATCTAAAAAAACGCCAAGATCGATTAAACATGTCTGTCCTTTTTTAAACGAGAACCCTCTATATGGTATAAGACAGAAGTAGGGTGAATTTTGCGAGTAAACGAGATAAATTTGCATTTAGACGTATTCACCGGTAAGTTATTAGCAACACTCCAGGATACAAAATTATCTAAATCCCTATTGTAACGATATATAATATCTTCAACATTTCTTATTTCTCTGAATAATTTTGCATCACCAGCATATAACAGAATTTTGGAATACTAGATAACGTTCGGTAAATCATTGATGTACAATAAAAAGAGGAATGGGCCTAAGATAGAAGGCACTCCGGAGGGGCAAAGCAAAGAGTCTTAACCGAATTGGACATACTGCTCCCGATTGCGCAAATAACTCTCCATAAGTGTTTCAATAACCCAGTAGTAGAGAACACGAAATTATTTAATTTACGCAACAGACCAGATCCTATCGCTAGCTTTTTGGAAATCAGTGTACACTACGTCCACTTGCGAGGACCTATCTAGTAGAGCAGAAACATAATTCGTAAACATCATAACCGATCTACCTTCAACAAACTCATGCTGATCGGTTGAAATAATTTTCGAAGTGTATTTATAAAGAATAAGTTCGAAAATTTTAGCGGCTTACGGGAGAAGAGATATGGGCCTACAAAAATTTGTAATAACTTTGGAAAGGTTATTTTTCGGAATGAGCGTGATCTTAGACACCTTCGAAACCTGCGGGAAGATGTTAATTATACGGTTAAAGATATGTGAAAGAGGTTTGGCGAATAAATCTTGACACAAGTCTTAAAAATACATGACGGTATGTTGTCGGGGCCTAAAGTTTTCGGCTTAAGCTTCCGCAACACCTTGCTTACTCATCTAGTTCGGTAATATTCCCCACAGAAATGTGGTTGGTACTAATTAGGAAGGTTGAAATTGGACTCCTATGGAGCAGAATAAGCAAAAGCAGAAGCAATATGCTGAGAAATACGTAGAATTTGCCCCCTCCGTATACAAAAGATTCTCTATATGTGTACTCGTGCACTTCCCCCTGACCGCTCATTACAATGTAGCCGAAACTGTTTTGGGTCTGCTCGCATCTTTTTAGTACCGTCATAATTTACTCTGGCGAGTGTTATTTTCGATTTTAGTTTTTTACGTAAATCGTTGAAGATAATTTTGAAAGGTTGACGTTGTGTTTTTTGTTAAACTTTAACCGGTACTTATCCGTTTCTTTTATTAAGTTTATTATCTCTTCAGTGAACCAACGCGCAACGGACGAATATTTACTTTTGCTTATTTTTATCCACGGTAGGTACGGTTTTATTTAAAACAGCCTGAATTGTCTTATCAGAGTAGCTACATAATTGCTGTTAATGGCTTTATACAACACGGTTGCCAATCAATCGCTCTTGTGATTACAGATAAACCATTAGCTATTATGCGCTTCGGTAATATTTTAGATAGTATATTTACCAAATAGAAAAGACGTTTGCTCGCTATTTCGTAACTACATACATTATTTCAAATAATTATGTCTAGCAAACAGACAGAAATAAAATTTTGGTATTTCAGTGTCATTGCCCCGAATATTTTACACATGCGGGGCTCATTTTATAAAAACATTTTGCAAGTATTTCATGAACAAAAAATTAAACAAAATAAAATAGAGGACATGACCGGCGAAAAAAAAGAAAAAAATTGTGTTAATTACTATTTAATTATATTCAACATTAATTGAAATTAGTACAGAAATTTATAGTTGCTTACTCAGAAATGTTCTTGCCGCTTTTTTTCTCTTTCTTTAATATTAATCGCGTGCTTTCACAGTGCGGTGATATTTGCATAGTAGATGAATCCTGCATGATAGGAAAACATATAGACATCGTTCAAAATAATCATTACTATAGTTTAATTCTGGCAGTAGTAGTTTCTCTGTCACGAGTTTCATGGTGTGGACATAATCAGGACCGTAGCCAGGAATTCATTTCGGGGGAGGGGGGTGCATGTGGACCACGGCTTCAGGCAGGAATTCGTTTCGGGAGAGAAGGGGGACATTCCGAACAATGCGCAATACGTAACATTAAATAACGTGATATTACATTTTTTTGTATGTTTTATTTAATTATTTCTATAACTATAATAATAAGATACAAAGTATTTTTTAACAAAGTTCATAATCGGTCATGGCGATTTTCAGACATACTTTAAAAGGTATTCAAAGTAACAAACGATGATAACTGCAAAGTATGTGAAATTAAAATAGATACGCCGGACCGAACTTTTTTAGAATGTTTAGCATTTAAACAAGTACGAAGTAACTATTCGAGACAAACAATGCATTTGAAAACCGCTTCAAAGACGGAAACCGTAATACTCGAAATACTATTAACAACTATACTAATACGTAATAATGAAGCAAAAAAGTCTCCTCCGTACTTTGCGTAAACAGAATTAATCAATAAGAAAATGAGTTACAACAGGAACGTTCAGAAGAGTACAGAAAAACAACCGATTGCTAAAACGCTCTGCTCTGTATGTTCTGTTATTTACAATTAAAAGGAAAGGAAAAAATAAAATCCAAAACATTTCGGGGTTTGGACCCCCTAAACACCCTAATTATCTAAGGCCATGGACATAATAATAAATAATAATAGTAGTAGTCAAAAAACTCAAGAATTAACTAAATTCTAATTCTAATTATTATTATTATTATTTTTTTGAAAATAATAATAAATGTTAATAGATAGCTGCCTCATAAATACACGATTTTTTTAATATAATTTTAGCGTACCTCGCAGGCCTTTTTTTGCGTTTTTTTAAAGAACAACAGCTATGCGTGAAAAATCGCATTGCAGTCATTTTGATTAATCTAAAGAAAAAGAAAAAGAAAAAGAAAAAAAAGGAGAAAACACTTATTTAAAACAGCCTCTTACGACATATTGTTTAGATTAAAATGTGCGAGTGCCAGTGCGTACAAAATGTTCTTCGGAATCTCTCGTAATTATAAGAAAAACAATAAAAATTAAGCTCGGCTGCTGGAAACGAAGAAAGAAAAAGGCGCTAGCTTTTGAATCTCAGAAATTAAATTCTTAGCACTAATATTTTGTCCAGATTTATCAGCGAGCGTTGCCTTTTTATTGGAAAATGAGTGCCCCAGTAGCGGAGAAATGAAAGAACGGAAAGTATTATCAAACGGGCTGGAGCCGGCGACGGAAAGTGTCCAGACAAAACGGTGTACTATGAATAATTCAGCTGAAAAAAGTAATTGGTGTCGGAGACGTGTAAATGAAGTATAAAAATTTCGCGGGCCAATTACTTTACAAGAAAATAATGAAATATCGATCGAGAGTTGAAAAGATCGCGCGAATGAAATGGACATCACATTTGGAGGCTGTAACACGTCCATAGCAGGATTTTCACGTAGACAAATGATGTACACGAGTCATTCGCTGTTTGCAGTGGACAGGACTACTTCTTTTCACTTCCATCGGACTCGGTACTTTTTTGTAATTTTTCAATGAATCCAGATCATTATGATCTCGATTTTATTCTTATCCTTCTCTACCGTTGAACGATGTAAACAATCAACCATATGTAATAGTGTAAAATGCAGAATACTGCGGTACGTGTATGAGTATACCTTTTTAAGTGAAAATAAATACTCCGCTCCCCTAGAAAATATTTCGCTGAAATGCATATTTAATGGTTATTCGGATTGACTGGTTTGTTTTTTAATTTTTTGGCTCAACAACTGGGCAATTTCTGACACAAGATGTGTGTATCATCCCTTTGTAAACGCACTATTATTAGTGTTTATCTTTTCTCATATTTATATAACTCTCATACATATTATTCTCATAAATCCGCTAACTTAATGGCACTAAACATCGTCGTTCGTTACACCGTATGGAAAACTAGAGTATAATGTAAAAGCAAAAAAAAACAAAAAATTATCACACCCTAAACCCTACGAGTTTTAATTAATTTAGAAAGAAAAATATTCTATTTTATAAAAGTTTTTTTTGAAGGCTTTTTTTTTTTTTATTATTTATAATTCGTTACAGGCAGGAAAGAATAGCGTGCGAAAACAACGAAATAAATGTACGAAACACAAGAATAATTGAAAAACAATTAATAATCTTCAGAGATGAAACGCAATAACTTGCATTTGGCGCCAAATGTTTTTTTATTAACCGCGACGTGTACATTCTGAAAAAACTAAAATGTCGATAGGAGAATAATATTTCATTTGATTTATAATTAGTGTTGACATGACTGAATGCTGAGCAATACGGAAAAGAAAAAAAAAAAAAAACGGATCAAAACTATCGACTTTGATAATCTGATGTTTTTTTCATTCGGCAGAGCGCAGTAAAATCAGCAGTTTCGCCAGAAATAAACTGAAAAATATACCAGCTTTCAGAATGGCTTAGAAGCGGAGGAAAACCATTTGGCTTTTTCTTCCTACTTCGATATAATTTTTTTTATTGGCAACGTCTTTAGAAGAAAAGATAGAGAAAACTTGTCCAAAATTCCAAGGGATGCTTTAATTTTTTTCTTTCCTAAATGCACATTAAAATACGAATTTAATGAAGAAAGCGAGACGAGAAAATTTGTATTTTTTTTCCATTTTTTCCCCCCATTTTTTTATCTATACTTTTCAATTTTCTTTCTTTCTTTTCTTTTTCTTTTTGTTTACTTTAATCGTACCTCCGGTGTAATCGAATTCGGTGAAAGACCTACGAATAGACAAATAATATCGTACAAATAGGCCGCCCTAGTAGAATTATTGCTGGAATTCGAAAAGACCGAGCTTAAAAGAATTTTGACGCGCATAAGAAACAAGCAAAATGCCTAAAGAGTAATTTCAAATTATCGTAACAATTACGGTTTATTAATTTTTCTTTTTTTTTGAAATTTATTTTCTTTCAAAAAAATTAAAATTTGTACCGCTCGCTGTTTCTTTTTTACCTTTCTTTTTCTACGTAGAACATAAACCGTAAAATTTAGTTTGCTTTTACTCTCAAGTAAGTTTGAATGTTTCGAAGAATATTTTAACATTTAAAAAGTGTATATATTTATTTCGCACGGCTTTTCAATTATTTTCGAAACAGGCCCGAAGAGAGAGAGAGAGAGAGAGAGAGAGAGACAGATACATTTAAAAATCTAAAAGGTTAGACCTTTAATAATGAATATGAAAAAAGTATATGCAACGCGGAAGAGAGTTCATTCTTTTCGTCGAAGTCTTTCAGCCGAATTTATAGAATCTCGACTTTAGACGAAATATCGCCTTTGGCTAGAGAACATTCTCCAACAACTAGCAGCACGCCTACGAGTAAAAAACTTCCGCAAATACTGCCGCGTGTGTTTTACATCATGCAAACGATTCCGAACGAGACGTACTCGGCTTTTTAATTTTATTTGTTTACTTTCGCGAAATTGCCTTTTTGGGCGGCGGAAAAAAGATCGTTTTTCGAAGGAGCGTGTTCCTTTTTTTGTCGTTGTTGTTTATTGTATTTTATTTCGTTTATTTATTTTGTATTTTGCTTTTCGGGGGCGTTGAAAATGTTTTCTGAGGCACGCTATTCGGTAATTCGCTTTTTACCTTTATTTTTTCGAATGTCGGAGCACGGGAGAATGCGCGCAAATAACAATAATGACGATAATGATGACGCTAAGAAGGAGCAGGTTAATAATGTGGCGTGTAATAGCGAGGGATTTAATTTGATTTTAATGGTAGTTCTGTTCGAAATTAGTGCCATCCTAAACTACTCCGACTGGCCCAGCAAGGGCTTCTTCTAGTAATGATCTGGAATCTCGTTCAAGGTCGCCGCTCTCCAGTCATTCACTATCGATTTCCCTCCAGATGGACACACGTAATGTACACACGAAATCTCGGCGCTCCGACTTAATTTCGCAGGCGCGCCGCCGTTAGTTCCACCGCATAGCCGCTGACCGCGTCCGCGCAATTGACGTTCGATCGACGATATAGAATATATATATATATATCGAGAGTGGTGTGTAAGAGTTGTTGCGGAATCGTTCGGTGCGAATCGAACGGAAGAGGTTAGCTGTTGACGGAGCGGCCAGTCCGGAGTACGTGACTAGCGCGCGATTGGTTTTTATTTTCGTTCTACTAATCGCTAATTACTGATCATCATTACGTGACACGTTGTTGTCCTTAACGAAGAGATATGGTTAAATACGAAACTGCCGATTGTCGTTATCAGCATAATGTCGCTAACCTTTCCCATCGAACCAGTGGCACCACCGGCCGTCAGTGTTTACTCCTGTTCCAGCACAAGTTTTTATTACGGCCGTGTACATATATTCTGCAAGCTTGCTTCGCTGATTTAACTCTTGAAGAAAAGTGCCTGTCTGTCCCATTTTTGACTCTTTTAGTCAAATTCAAACCGGCTGCCGATCGGATCAAATCGATTTCTAGTGTCACTCTTTTTAATAACGCCGTACGTAACTATAAAATGGGATGCCTTCGGATGAAACTCTATCGCGCTCATGAGAATATGCGGTTTTCAAAAAATGGGGACCACAACTAACGGGGGGATAGTTGCGAATCACGATTCTATAAAATGTTGATCCGTGACGATACTTGTTAGCTTTTTTGTTCTGCTCGGACAGAAGCGTTCTAAGAGGTTCACGTAGAGAAACTTTAAATGCCGATTATCTTTAGTTCTTATTTTAAATTTGCTAACGTTATAACACGTTTGAATGATTTAAATTCTTTACCAGCGCGTAGCACTTAAGAAGGAAAAAGTATTTATCGGGTAATTTATTAACCAGGACGAAGTTAAGTTAAGCATGATGTTTCGTGCGCTAAGGCTCATCCTCCTATGTTTAAGAACAACCGTAATATTTATATTTATTATACGTAATACTTATGATTTGTTCACCTAACATTCTTGTGAATAAATGTTTATGCGTTTAAAAATGTTCGTGGCTTATTGCACTTTATCGAAATCTATTTAATAACCACTATGCTTCGTAATGATTTCACAATCTCCGAATTTTGAATAATTTCATTCTTCTGCTTCATTTTAAAGGCTTAACCTTGTCGGTGCGAATTTTAATTTGCATTCCTCTCTCTCCATTGCCATCCCCCCAATTTCATTACGTTATTATAATAATAATAATAAAAAAAAAAAAAAGAAAAAGTATTATACCCGATGATATACTGTAATTTTAAAGAACAAAATTATATAACCGAATCAACCAATGCGATCGCTGCACATAAAACCGTGACAAAAGGAACGTGTCGCCAAATAAACTTGCCTATATGATTATAAGTAACAGCGGAATAATATGGCACTAGAGTCATAGACTGCTGCCGGCTCATTACAAAATCGTTATCATAAAGCGGAGGATTTTCACGATACAATTAATCACGACCGACGGGGATAATAACCGCCGGCACGGTCTATTCTGGGAGCAATAAGAAAATTTGAAGATAATATTGGATAACGGATAACTTTCTCCGTCGAATTTATCTCGAGCAGCAGAAATAACGTAGCAACCGATACAGTTAAGAGTATGCAGAATTCTGCGTATATAAACGTGTTATGTGTATTCCAGCAATGAAATATTCTTACTGTTGGAAGAGTGCCACCACGGCATCATTTCCTTCTTCTTAATCTCCTTTTCGGATTACTCGGAAGTGAACCAAATTGATAATTAGGAATTATTAGCAATTATTATTGTCACGTCTAAACGGGCCCGCGTTAATTTCATAAGTTTTCCAATCTCGGTGAACAAACAAAATTATTCAGCTACATATGCTATCATTTTTGTATATAGTAGAAGGTTGTTTTTTAAATTATATTCATTCTATTGATTATTCCGTTTCCTATATCCATTATTTCAAAACTATTAATCATTGATCTCTTATAATACATTATATCATATTCTTTACTGAATATTCTGCTGTAATTTTACCTTCTTAATTACCGGAATATATTATTAACTTTTTCCCGTTCTACACATAAGTATGAATTACAGTCCTCTCTCGTGTTATTTGCAATGCTCGCGTTCCCCCTAATAATGCATTGCAACACATACGGTAAAACTTCCGTACCAAAGTATTTTTTAATTAACTATCTTTACACTTCGATCTCACATTATTGTTAGTTCTACTCCCTTCATAAACTTGAATTTCTCTTCTCATTCGTCCAATTTGCGAATATATGTCTTTCATTAGATGAGCTCTAGATCGAGCATTTGAAATCTAACGAACGATAAGGGACTTCTTTTTTGATTGTTGTGTAACTTTAACGCATTTTCTAGCTGATACGTGTATTATATAGATGCGTGCATGGCGTTTAATTAAGCATTACCGATTGTAGAAAACTATTTTATTGTTGCTTGATCTTTCGCTATTCATGCGTAACAATTACCGATGCAAAAAGAATTACGGTAAGTTCCTTTACAAGTTTTTCCGAACTAGTGTGAAAACACGTCTATGCACACTAGTATGTTGAAGATCATGGGAAGATTTTATTTATCGTCTTCAGAATGTGCATGTCTATTTTCATGTGTGCATGTCTATTTTCATGTGCACACGTCCCCGTGCATGGCATCAGTGTAAAATTTGACGGATAAAATAAAAATATTACATGAGCGCATGTTTGTGCATGTAAGAGTTTGCTGCGAAATAAAAAATACCTCTCATGAATAAACTTATTCGCATTTATTACCCCCCCCCATCCCATCCCATTCTCATATTTATTCATGCCTGCAGATATGTCGTATCAATGAATGAAAAAAAAAAATAAAATGGCAGAGTGCATGCTTAATTCATCTGTTTGCTTATGTTGGGAGAATGAGATTTGTAACTACAAAACATGATTTTATGTTAATTAAATATTTTTGTATGCGCTCGCAAGACAGTATATGATAATAAAGCGAATGAAGCATAATAAATTTTTATTTAATATCGAAAATTGGATTGGATTGTCATGTACAACACGGAGGAGGAGGGGGGGCGCAATTAGGAACTCAGTCATAAAAATTTTGGTAAGATTTTTGAGAACTGATGTTCCGACACCAAAAACTTGGTTAGTTTTCAAATGCTAAAAAACACACTTTTTAAGTTTCAGAACCACGCAACCTTTTGCATGCAATGTGGATGATGCAAAAAAAAAAAAAAAAAAAAGAAAAGTTATTACGAATGGTAAAATATTACGATGCATTTGTTCTTTTTGCCGTTTGAAGTAATATGCCCAAAACCAATTTTATAACATAGTGTCGAATTTTTATTTAGTGACGTACATCAAAAGGAGAAGTGGATCAAGGGTTTCGATGCGTGTAAAAACGAAATAAGTGCCCCTTAGTAGAAATTTATATACCATTGGTAAAAATGGATTAATGGATGAGTTCATCATTTTTGAAACCTAGATAGTGTAGTTAAACTAATTTTGAATATTTATCTTCTGAAATTTAGAAACATACGCTGTGAACGGAGAAGTGCCTCCCAACATTAATAATTCTGCTAGCCGGATAGTGTACTCAGACTAATTCTGAAAATTTGTAGAAGGGCGCTGTAATGGTGCGCGCTTTTAAAGATGTATCCAATTGCACAGAAAAAGTAAAATAAATATAAATAATAATTAAAACAATAATATCGGTCGATGATAAGAAATAACTTAAAAAAAGTTTATTTCACATTAGAATCATGCGAGAACTGCCTTGAGGGAAAAAATTAAAAAAAAAAAATATAACAGCGGTCGAAGATGAGAGCTATGGAAGGGTTAGTTTTCGATATCAGTTTATTAGGAACACTTTTAAAGTTAGTTTTGATGAAATACAAAGAGAATGGATAAAATGAAAATTAAAAAAACAAAAAAAAAAAACAAAAACAAAAAAAAAACAAAAACAAAAAAAACGTGTTAACTAGTGCGCGGTCGTATGTTTTATCTTTGTGCGTTGTTGTCTTATCTTATCGCATGCGTTATTGAATGAAACGTTTTTTGTTGTTCTTTTTTATAAGTAACAATTTTGTATCGTTGTACTATTAATTAATCACGCATAAACTTGGAAATACAAGCAATCAGTCCTTCCTACCCTCAAATCTTACCTTACCAACCTTCACCATCAAAACCCCCTTCCAACTCAACTCTGTCGTACTCTCAAGTCGCAAAATCCACTAACAACGTTCAACTACCCTACGGAAGAACAAGGTATCGTGTTCAGCTGCGCACTAAACTGTAAACTCCGTGGATTACTTTATTAAAGATCTCGTTGGAGGTCCGCTTAGTATCATTGCAGCTGCTACAGTGTAAGTCGTAACAGAGTCATGATTTATTTGAAAGATTGCTCGTTAGTAGAGACCTTCATGATCGATCATGTCGGTTTCAAAATCGAAGACAACTTCACTAAATACAGAAGGCAAAAGACTCCAGCCAAATGAATAATCTTTTCTAATGTCCCGTCAACGTTGCCAAACGAAATTTTACAAGATCACGTCGTACTGGAAACCACATCCGATATCGCCATACTAAGAGTTAATCCATATGATCAGCTGTTTGGTCATATCATTCGAAAACAGGTCTATACTGCCACCAATATCGAAGAAGCTAACTTACCTGGATCATTTGTTCTAGACCACGCAAATGTTTCCACAGAATCTTCATTACATTCGACGACTTCACTTGTTTCAATTGTGTAAATCGAACGGCCATCAAGACGAAGGTTGTACTATCGAAGCTGATAGTTCTGAAAATGACACATTCAACGAGAAATTAGCGCAGTGCAATTTCTCAAACAGAAGAATCCGGAAAAATTGCAGTTGAACACCTCCCACCCTTTCCTCACAAAAGATCCCCATCATCTACTTCGTCTTCATCAGGTAATCGCCAATGGGAAATTGGTGATACCCAAGCCATGCCTACAGAAGCGATAGAGCGAACATTTGAAAAACCAAAAAACTTAAAAATTCCAATGACCTTCCAGATGAGTCTGACGGCCTCTCATCTGATACAGGAACCGAAACAGATGAGTCTTTGAGCGCTCTCAAAGAGGTTCTAAAACTTTTCAAGGCATCAATTAACGAAAAATTCAAAGCTAACGAGTATCCGCTCTCCGCCACTAACTTTGCTTTATTTGCGGACATGTCTAAAGGAAAATCTGCTCTGGAAATTCAATCAATTCTTGCCGACTAATTCAAAATTCCTAGCCGACTCGATGATATATGGGCCGAACTTCACCTCTTCATAAAGGATAGATCCACAAAAGTGCACCTAACACCAATATTCAGAAAAAGGTGAAATGATTGCAGAACTCCAGCATACGACTGCGGCCCGACCATCTCTTTAGGAATCACACCTTTTTTCTTTGTTCGCTCTATCGCTTCTGTAGGCGTGGCTTAGGTATCACCAATTTCCCATTGGCGATTACCTGATGAAGACGAAGTAGATGATGGCAACCATAGATGGACCTTAAACATATCTCAGCTGGAAATACAATGATGTTTATAGACATCTAGAAAATCTTTAAATTAATCCGGTCTATTTATGATCCAACTGTGTAATATGTCTGTGGAAAATACATCTTAAGAATAACCAAACCTTATATCTTCCGAATGTCGTCGCGATAGCCTAGTTGCTAGAGCGCTTGACTTCGGGTAACGGAGGTCACGGGTTCGATCCCGAGTGACGACAGAACTTATTACAAGAATTAAATTTAAATACTCGCTAATAATCACGTGAAAAGCAATGGAAAAACATGCATATCATCATATGCGCGCTAGGTCAGTACACAGCAGACATACATAAATAGGACTGCATTCGTATATCGATAAATCAATCGTTTACTAATCAGTTCCGAATGAAGTCTTGCGCGTGTACACATTCGTACTGCATATAACAATTGCTATGAACACTATACCTGTGTCTGTACAGCTAAAAGTATAAGGAATTAAGTATGGCTCTATAAAGAAGAAAGATATCTTCCGAACTACAACATCGTATCTTCAAACTGCTCTTCGAATTGAGCACCTGGAGGAGCCGTTGAAAACTAGCTCAGCTGTCCCGCCATAATTCGTACCGAGCACAAATTCTCCAGTCGTCCAACCTTTCCGAAATCCTGTCTGATCGCCACGACAAAATTCCTACGTTTTCTCAAAACCACTAATCTATTCCACTCCATCTAATTATCTTATCCGTACCTCTGGCCTAGACGGCAGTGTACATGGCACGTTAATCAAAGAAGAAGAAGAAGGAAGTGAAAAACAAAGGTATTATTATTAATATCATTATTACTGCATTACAAAATATTATATTACATTGATCTTTACATATATATATATATACATATATATATATATATATATGCGTATGATAATGTAAAAAGAAAATTTTGAATTAATAAAAATGTACGAAAAGAAGAATGTTTTTTTTTTTTTTACTAACATACTATACACATTTAGCCAGCTCTATACCTCACTTTGAAGTTCTAGCGTCATTATCATTACCAGCCGTAACGATTCCTTAACGAAAACTGTTGTTATACTACCTCATTAAGGTCGCTTTACCCATTCGTCGCAATATAAATTCTACAAACATATAATAGCTATCCATTAGACCTTTTAAAAGATCATTCTCATTTGAAGGAGATTTCACAGGTATTTGAACAGTTGCAGTGCAATTTTGCATTTTTCTATTATTGACAACTGCATTTTAAAAACTACCCGCTCAAAACGTTTTACCTTATGCAGGGAGTGTACACCGTTATAATCATCTGGTTCTTGCAATTTTTCTATGATTTCTGGAAAAAATATGGGTTGGTGTTAAGAATGATAACAATGATCACGTGTTGTATTCGTGATAAATGGACGACACGCGCCTGCCGCAGATGTCCGTGTATGCGTTAACAGAAAATGTTAGCTTTGGACATGGTTTAAAAAATTGACGACGGAGTATATACGTATCACCTATGGTGCTAGGGTGTTAGGGTTCCCCCTGAGCAGGTGTTCGGATTATTGGGGATAGTATCAGCATAAATGGCATGTTTCTTTCGTACGACCGATGTTCAGATTGTTAGGCAGGCTCTGCTTAAACAACTCCGCAGTATGGTAAATTTTTGGCTCCTTTCAATAGAATTATCAAAAAACTGAAGGTTGCTAGGGGCTTTAGAGTAGAGTGAATTTTGGACTACCGGAAGAAAATTTTTGGGTTAAATTTTAAGCTGCCGCACTGAACTCTGTACACACTACTTTTAGGGTGGTGGTGACGTCCGTTTGTGTTACAGAATAAACATAAATAAACTACTATATAATATATTTATATATATATATATATATATATTATATATATGTGTGTATATATATATATATATATATATATATATATATATATATATATATATATATTATACATGATATATATGAGTGTAGTAGTAAATGTTTTAATCGATAACGAAATTCCGTCAAAAATCAAATAAACTAAAATATTCAGCGCTTTAATTAAAAACCAAGTTTGCACTGAAAATATATTGTTCACAAGCTAACTCGAAATTTATGTTTTTGTTTTTCACTGAAATATTCGTCACGATGCAGCCGAAAGTTAATCGAAAAGATGCACAAATCGTCGGTAGACAAAACGACTTCCATTAAATTCTAACATCTATTGCGTGCAAAGAATTACAATTTCTCTCTTGGCCGCTAGGTAAACTGACACTTAGCTCGTAATAAACGACCGGCATCCAGCGTAATTTTCATTCTGATCGTTATCTCAATTAGAACAATCTTCGTACAAAATATTACTCAATTTTTCAGCAATCGTATTACCGTTTGTTTTCGCTTCCGTGTGCAATGGTAGGCTTAATATTCTGAAAGCGTTTTCGCACGCTCTAGTGAAACTTGACGCTTTCAGCTTGATTATTAAGCGTGCGCTGTAAGAATTCTCTTCCGTCTCTACTAAACTGTATTATCAGCGGCTTTTTAATATTACCCATACGTACGTCTTGCAACCTTTTGTTTCTTCCATTTTTTCCCTATGGCTCGGTGATGGTATTATTGTAATCTAGTAAGGTATATTAATATCGAGCAAACGCATTTAGCCTAGTTTTCCCTTTCTATATTCAAATAAAAGTTTCGCCTTCATTTACACGTATAATGAGACGAACATATTCGATTTTTTAAATTTTTCCCTGCAAGTTGTTTGCATTTTCCCGACTGAAGCTGGAGCAGTTTGCGTTACAAACGTTCACATCTAAGCTTCACAGGTATTCGAAATTAATTACCGATATTTATAAAGCCACGATTGTTATCTCTATTATCCGAAATTAGTCGGTAATATTTAATTAATTTTGAATTGTCAATTATTTCGTGTATAAGTGTGTGTGATTATTTTAATATTATTAGCATGCACGGGTATTCTATGTTGGTTTATGGCTTTCGGAACACGTTCAACAATACAATTACATTTCGACCGTCACCTGACGTGTATATTATTTTAAACAGTCCGATTTCACGAAATATCTATGTGAAATAATAACTTTTAGCTAGACTCGATTTACAATGCTAACATTTGCAACGCGACACAATCACAACAATTTTTTTTCCTTCTTTCCATATCCGCGCCAGTAGATGTACACGCCGGTGTCTTATTAACAATTAACATTTATCCGGTTTTTCTGTAACTGTGCAAGTTTGAATTTCAGTGTATTAATACATTCTAAAGTGTATGATGCACCCGATACTTGCATTACATAGTTATATTAATTGCATCCGAAAGCACAACTATGAATATTGTACCATATATTCTACTACATCACTTCCTTTGTATTGTGTAATCAATTTTTAAAAATAAAGTTTTCTTTATCTGAAGAAGCTCGGATATTACACAACATTATGCATCGAGCGAAAGATTATATATTTACAAAAT
The DNA here is from genome assembly GCA_039619475.1 of Icerya purchasi. Taxonomy (NCBI): domain Eukaryota; kingdom Metazoa; phylum Arthropoda; class Insecta; order Hemiptera; family Monophlebidae; genus Icerya; species Icerya purchasi. Next base: position 355,066,389 of record CM077115.1, read on the forward strand.
AGAGTTATAAAAGCGATTAACAATGAAAATTTGAGAAATTATCTTCTATATGCGGTATGTAATGGTTTTCAAATCATGGTTCCAACATCGTAGGGGTTTGAATATTGAAAAAAAAATTGTCAATTTATAAATGCATAGTTAAAACATTACAGTTATTATTTAAATATACCCGTATGGTTAGGAACTCTTTTTTTAAGAGGCATTTTGTAATAATAATGATGAACAGAAATAATGGTAATAAATGAAATAAAGAATGAAAGGGAAATAAATTTTTGAAGAAATCTTACGGCAATACAACAAATTATTCAACTAATAATAATCTCTCGAACGTAGAAAAAATTTTGTCTATTAATTTATGCACTTAAACTTCACAATCCCAACGCCCTGTCGTCAAGAGAATGGAACTCACTTTACTTTACTTATTTTATATGGGACATCAAAAAATACAATATGAACTCAGACATACAGGATTTTTGAAGTAATTAAGGTGCTTTAAAAAAAATTTAATGGTAAACGATCTTTAGATAATTTTTACAATTACGTTCAGTTAAAAGTTGTGTCTATTTAACCATTATCATTACATATTCAGATATGCAAATATGTAAGAACAGAATGGTGCAAATGTAAGTTGATGTACAATTATGATAAGAAAGACGCGATTTTTTATAAACAAGTGTGAATAAAAACTCGCAAAGCATTGACTATTCTAATAAAATGTTATGTGAGTTCCGACACGGCTAATCTCCGCGGAAATTATAAATTTTTTAAAATCATTTTCTTCCGGGAAAATATTAATTAAATTTATGTTCACTTCAATTGAAATTTTATCGCTTTTCCCTCCACTTCACATATCTTTTGTAACCTTCGCTATTTTCACATAATTATAATAAAATAGTTTTATTTTTATTTATTCTGCACGTATTTATATCATTAAATATGATTTCGAGTTAAAGTTAGTAGTAACTGCATAGGAAATATTTCATATCGTTTAAAAATAAAACAACTACGAATACTGTCTCTATATATATAATTTATTATAAAATTAAGAAAATTTTGCTAATATAAAATATGTAATATTAACTATTTTAAAATAAAGAGTTCGCTTCAATGCTGGTTTGGACCCTTAATTCACATACGTTGATGAAGAATCTTCAAGCATTAGACTCATTTACCCCTAGATCAGCATTTCACTTCTAAGGTCAAATCTAAAATATTATAATATAGTATTGTATATGAAAACAGTGCAATCGTGTCACGTTGCAAATTTAGCATTGCGAATCGAGTCTAGCTAACTTTTACAGAGGTGAACGTATAGAAAGTTTTTTTTTTTTTTCAATCTACTGAATGCCAGAAAAAACTTCATCGATTTCCTTATAAATTTATTAAAATTTCAATATGTACACGATTCCAGATTTCTAAATAATTATCACTTTCACCATAAGGTAATCATCGACGTTTACTTTTAAGCCACAGGGCATTTCGTATGGTATACTTTGCTCGCCGTGCCCCATATGATGTATTTACTATCGAACGCTCTAATCTGTTGGGGGGGGGGGGTAATACGTAAAATATCGTCTTTTTTTCTAATCCTAATAAACAATTCTTAAAAAATAATCCGGAAGCGGTATTTTATATCTTGAAATGAACACAAACTCCTCGCAGTTAAATAGATAACTCGAAATTAAATATGACTAAAGTTGTTGTTCGTCGTAGTTAGAATTTCGGACGAACGGTTAATCACGATAGAAATCACGTCGACTAGATGATGCACGATCGCGTAAACGCACCTATGGCAGCAACGATAAAGGCAATCCGCGAACAATGAAGGTGAAATCATAGAAGACCCAGTAGTTCTCGAAAGATGAGAGTTTATAACTCGCGCCAGAGCTACGGGGTAGCTTATTTACAACAGAAGAATGTATAAAGCGCTGATTCAATTCGAAGATCCAGTAAGAGCCACAAATTTGCACAATGATCGGCTGGAAGAAAATTATCTTCGCCGCGATTACCATCATACTTCAGCCGGATGATAATATGGATCAAAATTCACAACACGAACGGATAAGACCATAATTATTATTAAACCTTATTTCTACGCTGTTATTCCGCGAAATAGGTTGCTCTTTCTAATATGATGGGAATGTACGCTTGGATAATTTATAAAGCCAACGTAATAAAATATCACTGTTTTAAAAGCTTCAAACACGTGCTGCTCGTGTAAAGAAATATCTCTGTATTACGTACTTTCGTGAGAATAATCAAAAAATATATAGCGGAAAGATTTGTACCAATTTCTGATGCTTGCTTAGGTTTGCTCAATTTGATCCCGGACGGATGAATGGAACGATGCACTTACTGTGGAAAATGACTTTTCCGCTAGTCGCGGGATATGTGTGACACATTTACGGAATAAATAATATTGGCAGTACATCGGGAAATGTAATACCTTTTTTTATTTTTGAAGGTGATATTTAAAATCGAATTTTTATTTTATAGTACCTAAAATAATAATTGTTTAATTTTGACAAGTTTTTTTTCATTCCGCTTTTTTCCCCCATAAAATACACTTTTTCGACGGCAGGCTTTTTTTCTTTTTTAAATACGTGTGCGTAATTTTTTTTACAGATAGTTGAACGTGGCAATTACATACCGCGCGCGTCTGTTGTTACGCTCACACGATGATATCATTAAACCGGATCAATTTAGAGAGGTTGTTGACTGTTCTGGACATTTACACGTTGGAGTAGCGGCGTAGGAACTTATTGAAAGGCTTTAAATATACATATAAAAAAAAGACAAAAAAAAAAAAAAACAGAGAAAAAAATTAATTCCGCATTTAATAGATATTTTTATTTTATCCTTTCGCTTATTTACGAGGTGTACATTAATTAATTAATTAATTAATCAGCAAAAGATGGGATTAAAAGAAAAGGTCGTTTTTTCAAGTTCCCAGCGGGAGGAGGTGGCCCGCCAAACATCAGACGACACTACTCCGGTAATTAAAAAATAAAAAAATCCCGTGTTTTAGGCCCGCTCTAAATTCGGTTTCACTTTAGTGTCATTATTCTCTTTATCACTTATTGCCTTTCTCGATCGAATGACGCTACTGTCCGCACCACTAATCCTTCGACGTCCTTTCTTGCTGTTAATCTGCATTCTTGTTAAAACAACCCCCCTGCCCCCTTTTGCTACCTTGTTCTTCTGCAGCCATCGGTTTCGATTGTTTCATATTAACCGCGTGCGAAACGTTGGATTGAAATTTAATTGACTAGGTCCCCCTTTTTCCGGAGCCATTGACGAGTATAAGAAAAGAAAAAGACGTTTCTAAACTAGGGTTTGGATGAAAAAGATATGCTGTTATCTGCGCCGCAAGTAAAACTAGCGACTCAAAGTGGCAAAGCAGCTAGAAAATTACGTTTATACACTGAAAATCGGGAAAAATAAAAATAAATAAAACACGCACTTGACGTACACATTATTATTTTTCACTCTCGAAATACGCGCGTGGAAATATTTACAAAATTATTGCGGGGAAATGTATCGCGTTGCCTAAATTTTTATTTAATTAATCAATCCCCTACATCGTTAGATACGCCTTTTTCATAGAAGACTTGGGAATTCATTTTTATTTTGTAGCTGGAGCATCGTACTGGTTAGGGGTACGGAATTTAGCAGCCTTTGGGACGATGGTCCGAAACAATAAATCTCCCTCGCTCGAGGAAATATTCGATTTGGTTGATGTACCGGTTAAAAGGATAAGCGGGGTTGTCCCAGCAACACATAGATTTCACAAAGGCTTTTAATCGTAGCACGACCATACGTCAAAATGGTTAGCAAATGTCGGTTGTTGGTCTTACCTTTTAAATACAGATTGTTCAGCGATCGCAACAGGAGTGATTAGAACTATGGACAACAAATGACTGCGTCGGCATGGGCAACCGGTAGAATTTTACAAGTGGAAGATAAACCCCCTTGGCCCCGCTCCGAAGAAGGACGAAAAATGGCGTGTAGCTACGTACCCGCATTTCACGTACAAAATCGTGTCGTCATTCACGCATGAAAATTTACTTACCTTCATCATCAGCTTTACACAGCTTAACTCGGATGCAGTCACACACACATACATACGCACATACACGTCAGTTGTGTCGTCAAAAACGCCGGAAAATCTTCAGTGTCAAACAGAAACTCCCCCCGTCCCAGCGCGTTCAATTACTATTCCTTGCCTTCCATGAATCGGGCGATTATTACATCATTTTTTAACGATTTTCACGGGAATCATTATGGCTTTCGGGACGTACTCTTGTCTATATTCTCCTATTCCGCATCACCACGTGAAATCGCCTTTCTAGTTTACAGATAAAATGCTCTCTTCTACGGCTTGTTGCCAGCGAGATTTGTTTTGCATTATTCAAATCGGTAGCTTTTTTTGAGAATTGGCACACTTTCCGGTCAAATTTTAACCTTGTCACAGGCGTATTTTAGTCCCCGCATCAATTTTTATACTAATTATAATGCTGGTCTCTCGATTTTTCGTGGGTTTTTTTTTTTTTTTTTTTTTGAATTATAAAAAAACTGAAAGATAATTTGTAATTTTTGAGAAAATCAAAGAGAGCCGTGTCTGGTAGACCAAACAAGGGTGTTTTCAATTGGTGAGAAATTTTACTTGACTTTTTTGTTTGACAACAAAAAGACGCGCGAAACGGTGCTTGAAGTTTTTTAGAAATAATGTGTAGCTTTGTCGACGCAAAAATGATTTCAACCGGTGAAAAAAATGGAAGTATTCTTTCGCCGAGAAACCGGCCACCGTAGCGTTTAGTCAGTGCTGTTTGGTTCGGGTAGAGTATCCCGATGTTGCACATTGAAACTTTCAAAAATTTCGCTTGCGCTGGGTTCCATAGTTTACACGCCAAAAAACAAAAAAAAAAAAAAAAAGAAATACACTATCATCGTCCGACTGCATAACCCTGCCTGGAATATTAAAGTATTATTGAAAAAACAAACTCATAAAAAGAAAAAAGCGGATAAACAGGCCGCGGTAACGATGAAACCTTTTTTAATCATTTATTTTTAACGAAACACACTCTATTCTCGCTCCGTTTCGGTATTACTGTTTCAATTGTATTTCTTCTTTGGACAATATTTTTCTTAGTAATCTCATCACTAGCTAATTTTTATGTTTTCCGCTATTATCGGCACTGCATCATCGACACAAATCTTCAGGTGTACAAATTCCGTTAGGTAATTACAGCGTACATTTCCGTTACTTGTACATTAAAAATCGTCGTTCCGATAAGTGTCGCGTACATAGTATTTCCGATGAGTACTTTTAAAAATAAGCGACGCGATTATTACGGAGGGTGTTTTTTATCAGGGTGTTTCTCGGTGCCCAGGCAGAAAATGAAAATTCATAATTATATATAGAATATGTTATAGACCGACAACGGGAAATAAAAAACCGTTAATACTCAAACTCCGTCTTTCGTGACCGACAAACATCATTCTCATCGGGCTAGAGTGCCGACGTTATTCTCAAATTTTACTCACAGATGAATACATTTTTGGGGGGATCAAATTCCAGAACTGTTCGAAATAAATCGCGCAGGTAAAAGATTTTTAAAATCTGACCCCGGAGTTGTAACGGGTAAATTAAAAGTACCTTAATAAATAATTTTCGGAAACAACTGTGTTTTAAAAGATATTTATTATTATGAGTAATCACTGTGAAAGCTTAAAATATTTGTTAAAAGTACTTTTTTTAAAAACAACGACGTTGTTCTACCAAAAAAGTACATTCCCCCAGTTAACTCGACTTTTGAATAACCAAATCTCACTTTGTTTACGTTTGAAGAAGACGAAAAAAATGTTTACACCATTTCTAACTATCAGTATAGAAGGCAGCAAGTACAAAAAAAAAACCCACAAAATCCGAATAATCAATTTATTTTATGCTTTGTTTCGGCTGTCTGTCCAGTGTCGCGCATGTTTCATTTTTCGTTCAAACTCTTGTTTTTTCACCCGGTCCAATTTCCACGTAATCCGCGCAAGTTGCTTCAGACGACAATACTACACCCAAGTCTTTGGACCTACACAACGACATCACGGTTTTTCTCCGCCCTTTCTCATGGTACCTCTCTTTCTCATGGCACCTCTCTCTTCACATGCTAAAACACCATCATACAGTTAAAAGGAGTTAAAAGGAAATATCCGATTTTCCCAGCGGCGCCGTAATTTTTCAACAAAATATCGGTCCAGGAAATGTCTATTCGAACGGACAACTCTATATAAAATCTACTTAAAAAGGACTAAGCCGCGGTGAAGACACACACCTATTAGGAGCGATACGGGCTGTTAATCTTTTCATTCGGTTTGGTAACGCGGTCACCGTGGTAAGTAATCGTAACGATGTGTGCCGCATTTAACGCCAAATTTCATCCTATTTAATGTCGCCGAGCGTCGTTTGATATTGCTACCTGAGCTTGCGTTTGCGCGCCGTTTTCAATGGAAGCCGCTTACAGCTAGCGACTTTCAGCGAGATGGAGCATTTGATATCATTTTAGAATAGTCGAACGAGTTTTAACGTGTGCACTTAAAACGATGCGAGAAAACGATAAAAAATCGTTCGAAATATTAATTAACGCATACCGGTTCTGAAATGGAAATTTCCTTCCCGCTCCTAATTAAAATATTCATTACCGTACATTTTAAAATTGTAGCACGCTGGATATTTATCCGCGCACTCTTATTAGCTAAACGTTTTTGAAGTTTTAATTTAAGTACCAATATAACCAAAAAAAAAAATAAGATTGAATCGTTCATGTTTAATTTTTTTAATTAATATATTTCCGCAATCTTGTACGATTAATGATTTTCATACATATATACGCATATATACGCATATATATATATATATATATATATATATATATATATATATATATAATGATGTATAATTAATTACACGTGTCTTTATAATAAACGTATATATGTATTTCGACTACATTATAATACTACATCCGCAATCTCCTAAAGTTAAAATGTTAATTGACGAGTATAGGGGACAAAAAAAAAAAAAAAAAAAAAAAAAAGATTAAATCGAGCAAACCTGGTAAACTATTTTTATTAATACGCGCGACGGCATTGATAATTCCGCTTCTAGTTTGTATTCTTCGATGAAATATATACGTCAAAGCTGCGAAGAATTCGCAAAATGAATAAATATGTCAACACCGACGCTAAGATGTATTTTATTTTATCTCGCGTAAACATCAGCTGTTTGCGTTTATATTACGCTTATGCACTTATGCGCGTGTCTGGGAAGGCGTGGCGACCGATTAGTCTAGGAGGCGCGCAAGAAATCTCGTGCACTCATTTGAATATTAATTATGTCTTAGGTACGTCACTCACCTATTGAAAAAACTTTTTATAAATATTCGGATAGTATATAAACTTACGATATGGAAAACAACAAAACAAAAAAATGAATGTGCCTCGGGGCACAGGACAGAAGAGTGAAATTTCACAAAGGCATTTTCCCTAACTTCGATTTAATAATATTAGTACTAAATTCACCAAGAGTACGAACCAAATGTCCATCTGTGTGGTTCTTTTGTAAACACATATATCTATAAAGTTTCACTTAAAGGAAAACAAAAATAAATAAATTACGCATTTGTTTTATTAATATTTTTCATCGACTGTTGGATTCTATAAAAGATACACAATGGGCTCGTGGTAACTGAAATATGAAGTATTAGTTTTTGATGTAATTTTATCCATTGGACATATGTATCGAGAAAACACTCTGCATCAATGGTAGTTCCGTACTTTGATTCATTTGGATTATTATTAATATTTAATTGAAGTTCGGTTTGAAGAAATTCTATCAAGGACTAAAAAGAATCGTCTGATGCAAAATTGACATTGAAGTCGCCAGCTAATATCATTACAAGTGTATGTAAAAATTTTCTTTTAGTAATCTCGAAGTAATCTTCCATGTATAAATTTAATTATATCACGGACCCTTTTTGATTTAGAGAAATATAAATGGCGCGGTATTTCCATCTTCCGTCTTACATTGAACACAGTCTGCTGTTCGAACGTTCCGACGTTTAAACGACGCACGATGCAATCGAAACTTCTGGCTCGTCGATATTAGCGTCATTATTCATCCACGTTTCTGTTAGGATTAAAATGCGGTTTGCTTCAGTTTTCCTTTGAGATCATTAGCATTCTCTATGTGCTCGATGCCTTTTTCCGATTCTTCATACCTATTTTTTATGTTTGATTATTTTTTGATATTTTAAGTTCTAGCGAATTTATTTTCCTTCTATTTTTTTTTTTCTTCTTCTTATACATATGCATATCTCTCAAGGTGGTATAAAATGCAATGACATGCAATTACTGGCTGCGTGTCTATTACGAGTTTTTAGATGTATTCAAGAACTATTATTAGTTCTTGATGTCGCTCGTTTTTCGTGTCAACTGTCCATATATTTACTTATAGAATATAGAGATAAGGTGCGTCTAAAGAAGTTTCAGTTTAAGGTACAACTTTAATCGTAAGATATTTGTAAAAAAATCGCCTACTACTCGGCTGATGATTACTGATTTACCACACTCTCAGAATTACAGTTGTTTTTTTCCTATAATACAAAGGCTGAAAATTAATTTTCGATACTGCCGAAAAGGATCGTTTTCCAGTTTGTTTTTTTTTTCCTTTTAAATTTGCTCACGCGTGACTGTTGACACCATGTGCAATGGTCCCATATGAGTATCGATTAGTGCGGATGAGTACAGATTGAACAGTGATCGAATAGAGTGAAAAAGGAGAGAGCATGCGCGTAAAAATTAATAATAAACGCGATTAAAATCGTTATTCTCTTTATGGCGGTTAGATTGGAAAGAAAATGATTTTTTTAAGTACGGCCCGGATGTAAGTTAGCTAAAACATTTTAATCCGGTGCTCGTTCTACGGTGCTCACTAGAGAGTTACCTTTTTTTTTTTTAATTGACCTTTTTCTTAGTAGACCGTGTTTTAGTTGGCCTTTTTTAATTGGCTTTTTTTTAATCGACCTTTTATCGTTATTGTAGCATAGAAAAATTACAGGCCCCGAAAATTCTAAAAATTAAAGGACAACGTTACTTAACGCAGTAGTGTTTATTTCGAATCAAATTAAGACACCTTTATAGCAGCAGCACTGTCTTCACTACTTCCAAATCGGTAATACCTGAAAAAAAGGAAGATTAAAAATTGTCCAAAAAAATAACATAAAAATAATATAAGGAAAGTCTTTTTTATTTATTACTGCAATAAAAACAAGGAAAATAATTTCAAGTTTTCGGGTACTTTTTAAGGAAATGGCGTAAACGCATTAAAAAAAATATCACAATTTGACAGGCTCGTAAAAATTATTTCCCTTATTTTCATCGCATTAATAAATATGCTCTCTTCAACTTCTTATATTTATTTTATAATTTTTAGTTACATTCGCGGAGTAAAAACCCATTTTTATATATTACAAATCATTATATTACGAATTATTTTTATATATTACGGATCATTTTTATATATTACGGATCATTTTTATATATTACGGATCATTTTTATATATTACGGATCATTTTTATATATTACGGATCATTTTTATATATTACGGATCATTTTTATATATTACGGATTATTTTTATATATTACGGATTATTTTTATGTATTACAGATTATTTTTATATATGTTTAAAATATTATGGATAATTTTTTGCTTTCATTTACAATAAGAAAGTAAAAAAGAATGTGAAACTTTTAACGATTTCAGTTTCTTAAATAGCATGATTTGCTTGATAGTGTATAATTGGTTCGCTTTTCGGTTTTTATTCGAAATTTTTTATCAGTCTTTTCCAACCTAAATGCGACAACAAAATGATCAAAAGCAACTTTTTTTTTTTGAAAAATATGTATTTATTTTACATACAAAAATTTTCGTCAAGCTAAAACGCTTGTCGACGAATTATCCTATTTGACATTTTACCATCTTAAATTAACTTATACATATACACATGATCGTGTAATATTTACTTAATCTATCTATTTTACTTATCAATAATTACTAATCTATTTCTATTTTCTATATTCAAAGTTTTTTTTTGTTTTTTTTTTTTCCTAGCTTCTTTTGTTGCGCTTTGTCTTTTTATTTTATGTTTATTATTTTTTTTATATTTTCTTCTTCCCGGAGCCATTCCTTTATTTCCCTTTCCCCTATTTTTTCCTTCTCTATTATTTCTTCGGGTATTTTATTCAACATCACTTCTTCCCGACATGTTTTTCCGCAATAGATCTCCGCATTTATCTGGGTATGATTTTCATTAAAAAAAAAAAAATTAACCTCTTACCGTTTTCGAGATACTGACAGTTAGACACACACTAATGCGCGCAAATTACGTAGTGAAACGATTTTTTTTTTTTTTTTTTCCGACGAATCCTCGACGGATATCCGCCGTTTTATTGCGAGAGAATACGATAATACATAAAGGTTAAGTCATATATAAAGAAACCCTACGCTTCAAAATTTGCTCCGACGATTTGAAAAAAAAAAAAAAGTTTTTAAAAAAACTAAAAAATTAAAAAAAACTTAAATGTAAAACAAAAAGAAACTAAACAATTTACGAAAATTAAAGAAATTAAAAAATAATTATTTGATAAAGGATATTTCAGCGGTGTAAAATATGCGCCCCTTGAAGAGAGATATTCGAACAACATTCGTACCTTAATTAGTGCTTCCGTACACGAAATTGGGAAAAATTATAAACGTCAGATATTCTGCCTTAGCTGGGGCGTCAACAGAAAAAGTACAGTATCGTCATACTCGCTTAATATATAATTTAATAATTGTTGCAATTCGAATCCGGAAACTCTGATAAAAATTAATGCTTAGGAATAATCATAATATCCTTAAATACCGCGTTATTATGCACTGAACTTTTTCTTTACTGTAGTAGATTAAAAATTGTCGTCGGCAAATATGGTTTTTCTTTTGTAAACAACTTTATATTACATTTTTTTGAACGTGTTCTCACTAGTGTAGTTGTAAAGTAAAGCAAGTCCCATATATATATGCTTGATAAGGTATCGTGAATTGTGAAGGTTTCCATAATGGTACTTAAGGGTCTAAATGACCTGATGAGAGAATACCGGGGCCAGTTCGTTTCGACTTTTGGATTATCCGCCTTTACTTTCCCCTAGATATAATTCTCTGACATCCAATATTCAATTTCAGATTACGTATAAACTTCAGAGCGACTCGGATCCGGAATGAGACAAGTCTCGATAACCTACGACCACTCTGATTCGGTAGCCAGACACCTTAAGTTGCAAACTAACAAAATTCTTCTATATTTAAAAATATTCAGTATTAACGAAAACTGTGTTTTTTCTTTTCTCGTTTGTATTGATATTAAGCTATAACGTTTGCGCACGGTCACGACAATACTGTACAACAAAAATGAAAAGTCACCTTTTTGTATGTCGAACGATAATTACAAGGCGGACGCGCTCTGGTTTGAGCATTTCAAGACATCGAAGAAGCGTGCTGGTTTATCACGACTCTGTCAAGTTTTTAGTACTTGTAACTCAGATTTTAAATAGAGCGAAGAAAAGTGAAGGGGGACCTATTTTGACGCCCTGAGAAAACACATTCCGTTTTCGAAATTGAAAATTCTTTCGGCGCTTTTCCCGCTACATGGAAGTGTAAAATTATAATTAGAAAAAATTAAAAGCACGCTTTTTTGAAGGTGAGCGCGCGGAAGAAAAAAAGGGAAAAAGGAGAAGGAGGTTTCTTCTTGAAGTCACGGTTATCTGGCTGTTCCACTTGGAAGGTTTTATCATTGAAAGGAAACGCACTGAACGCTTACGAGCACAGGTTTATTGCGCATGGACGTCGTCGCAAATATTCACGACGAAACGAGCCAATGGAAGAAAATTATTTACGAGCAGCAATATTGGAAGAGTTACGATATTACTCGTGCACTAGTACGTAAGGGCTGCTGATCGTTTTCGGTTTCACCGATATCGGGAGGGTTTTTAAAGCGACGCTATATGCGATAACGATACATAACTACGGCACTGTGACGACAGTCGTTAACTGAAGAAAAAAAAAAGACAAATACATTTTAGCTTGTTTTTGGTTGTTTTTTTTTTATGTTCTGACTGCATATTTTACTTTCCGATTTTTTATTTAAAGCTTGAAAATTTTCCTATTCAACTTTAAATAAACTTTCTTGAAATCCAACTTTATTTATTGTATTTATTTATTTATTTATTTATTTTTTCGGCTAAGCCAAATTAAGCCGTAGACCGTATTGTAGTATACGTTTAAACAAGGTGTAACAATAAATTAGTAATTTAACGATTAAATAAACTGAAAGAAAAGATAAATCGTAAGCTGCTCCTAAACGAAAATAGCGAAAATAAAGGGAAAAAAATGAATAATAATGAAAGAAGAAAACGTCGTCTCCGTAAATGATGTTATTATTTAAAGTAAAAGTGGCAGTTGACCTCCGTTCAGCGCAACAAAGGTATGTCGGAAAAATCTTCGTATCCAATCATTTTTATTGTAAAACGCAATCGCGCTCTTTTTACCATATTTTTACTACGGCTAAACAATAAACGGGCTTTCAGCTATAGCCCACAAAGAATTAGCATGAGTGAAAGTCATCCCAGTCTACTAAGTTAAGACCGGTAATATCGGTCAAATGCTTAGACGACTTGCAAAGAGAACAAAATTACACGAGAAAAATGACTCGGCTGGATGGGGTAATTCGGTGGAAAATAATAATTTCGGGAAAACTCAGAGGAAAATTTAAAAATAAATTCCAATAAAGCGAGGATAACGAAACAAATGTTCCGATAATTTAATCGAACATTCACGATTAACGAACGTTTCAGAATGAACATTGCTGGAAATGTCGTAGCTATCCACTCGAAAATAGAAGAATCGTTTGACAATAAATCGTTCTGTTTTCTCGTTAACCGTTCAGCTATTAGACGACGCTACATCAATTTCTTTACTAAAGCCGGTGGTTCCGGGGGCGCGAATCTTTCGGTCGCAGGCGAACTCAGACCTTTTTACAAACCACCTACGGTGATTTTCAGATATTATCATCCGTCAAACGTTATCATCTATGTTAGTGAGAAACACGAGTTACCAAATAATACCATCAGAAATTCCACCCAAAAATATCGCTCTTCGATAACGATTTAGTTTTTCCGCGCATATATAATCGCAAAACACATATTTTACATGATTTTATTGAGTTATTCGCTTATTTTTCTGAAACAAACGACTTAAGCGTGGTAAACATACTTTTGCGATGTAAATTTAAGAGTTCTGTTAGTGATACGGAACGGACGAAGATGATTTTAATATTAATAATCGGTCAGAATTGGTTCTTTTCATCTTTTTTCCGTTAATGTATAGTCAACCGTATTTAAAAAATTACAAACTATCAGCGAATGATACTTGAAAATCGCTTGTCAAAAGGTTTCGCCTGCGCCCGATCGATCGCGCTCCCCAAGCCGATTGATATTGTCGAGCAAACGTTACTAGTTCTAAGATCTGAGTAAAATTATTCGTTACTGTATCTCAAGCGATCTGTTTTTACCGCGTCCACAAGCACAATTAGAAAAGAATAAATGAGCAAGCAAAGCGGCTCTGTCTAATTCCGATCATCGGTACTGACAAAGCTATATAATACTTACCTTGCAACGGTACAAGCCGGTCCGGCATCGATTAGCCCCGGTGGTCGATTTCCGCCGGCTATGTGCTATTCGTACGGAGACATTACTCGCGATTAATCGGCGATAGTTTTATCCACAGACGATCAATGCCATCATCGAGTGTAGCCGGAACACCTCATTCCCACTGCTAATGTGGAAAAGCCCGAAGGATAAATCGATTCGATTTAAAAACTTACCCGTTCGACTCTTCTCTAGCCGTCAAAATTCTTTTTAACCTGCGTGCTTATTGCCGATTTAGCCTTTTCCACACCTGAGCTAAATCTGTAAATCTCAGAGAATTTTCGTTTATTCGCGCTGTTCGTGTTTTCTTCCTAGCAACCGCCTTGCGAAACTCTATTTCAGCTGCTACGAAAATCACAGCCGAATAATAACTATCCGGCTTCGCGACGTTGCTTCTCTCGAACACACTGAAACGCCATCGATTTTTTTTTTTTTTTATGTGGTGCGATTTATCCCCTTCGATTATTCCGTTAATAGCCTTTTTTCTTCGGCAATAACGCGGCAACGCACGAATTTCCAAAGCTTGTCTGTTCGGTAACCGACCTTCGGTGGTTGGTTTTGGCGGGATCAAATCATTAAGGAGCATTTCTCGCACATATATGTTTTTTTTGTAATCTCAGCAGCGTAAAAGTTAACGCGGGAAGGGGGGAGTTCTTTAATTATTTCAGCTATAATCACGCGCTCTATTCGGACACTTGTGTTTATCACCTGATGAATTGAAATTTTCAGCGTTGTAAAGATAGTCTTTATTTCGTCGGTCGCTAAATTGCCGGCAAGTATTTTAGCTTTTCTCTAAAGGTGATTGACAGAAAGTGAGAATATAAATTTCGGTATAATACGATAAAGGTGTTTCGAAATTTTCTGAAGAGAAGGGGAAAATTTCTAGCTGAAAATGTTGCGACTAACAAGAATCACGCCGACCAAAGTACTTTGTTTGTGATCGCTAGACTCGGGGAATTCGGAACGCATAGAAAGGATCACCATAAGGAGGGTTTATGCGGAACTCCGAGAGATTCAAAAAATTTACAACAGCGCCACGTTGTAATTAAACAAAAAGATCTTTTTAACTTCCTCGACTCTTTTTTTTTTTAAAACTTTTGTTCGTCGTTTAGCACGGTTTTATCTCGGTCACTTTTGAAAGTTCTCGACTGCGATTACCTCGGTGAAGTACTGTGGAGAGCTATCGACAAGCGTTGGAAAGGAAATTATCAGTCTAAGACGTTAATGAAAAAAGGCGAAAGAAAAAGTAGCGGAAGAGTAAGAAACGATTTAAAGGAAAGGCGACTTTAAAAAGCTAGTCGCTTAAACAGCAGATGAGAAAGAATAAAGAACGGTGTATATAGGCCGGGCCCAAAGACGGAAGCACTACAAAAAAGTTAATAAGCACGTAAGCGGATCGTGAAATGTTCGAACATGAACCGAAAATTTACATGCTTGGAAAAAGAATTAACGTGCAAGCTTCCGTCATTGATCTGAGAAGAATCTAGCTTACCAACAGCACTTTCCAGGCTTGAACGATCATCCGATTGATGATCGTCCAAAGTTCTAAGATCAGATCGCGTGCATTTAAATCGAATTACACCGCTAATGGTTTATTTTCTTGTTTCTTTTTCTACATTTAGGATAATTATAAGGATGGAACAACACAACAAGTTGCTAGAATAAAGTAGTTTAATGTGAAAAGGAAAGGGAAAGGGAAAGGAAGGCTAAATTGTTTCCCCGGATTCTCACTAGTGTGCAATACCAGGACCGCGAGTATCTTCCGATGGTCCGTTCGAAAACGTTCAATTCTTATCGCCACCACCGACGCGTTGGATATAAAAATCACCCCGCTTTTTTTTTGTTTGTTTTTTTTTCGGTTTTATTTTGCGGATGTTTAAATTGGTTAATCTTATAGAATTGCAGAGGAGTGTAGATTCAAAATATTCTGCGGATGATTCTGCCTTCTCAGAATCGGTTCTCAACCGGCAGCGTATAATTTTTTATGGAATGTCCGCGAATTTCCGCTGTTCACAGTGACTTGCTTCTTACAGATTCCGAAATTTTTAATAAGTTCGAGTAATTTTTTTAATTTTTATTTAATTTTTCTTTAAATTTTACAGTAAATTATATAAGTATTTTAAGAAAGATGTTCGAGTAATAAGTTTATTTCGACCAGAACAGACATGTTTCCCCATCTGGACGCGGATTTTGTGACGACGGTATCTTTGCGTACTTAAAAGTTTTACGTTTATATTACTTTCCGTTATTATGACACTAGATTTTTTATTCAGGTATCACATTATTAATGTTCAGAGTTTGTTCTGTTTCGTTTTTGCTCTACCATCTCCGGCGTATTACGAACGCAAGTCATCCACACTGATCATCAATAGCATAAGGTAGTCGATAGAACGGCTAAAATTTTTAAGTAGAAAAACTTTCATCGGAGCATATCCGTATAATTTGCGCAAAATCTGAAACGTCTAAGTGTGTGTAGATCTTCCAAGTTTCTCGATTATTATTGACAGCATTCGAGTTTAATTTTGTAGCAGATTTATTTGTTTGCGAAATATGTTATTACCAGATTTGTACCATTATATCTACATGTTGCGAATAGGGTTGATTTTGCGCCGAAAATTCAGGCATATTTCGGTTGCGCTGAAACGCAAGTCAATAGACGAAAAGAGAATCTTAGAAATCGTCTTATCAGCGTTTTTCATTTTTTCAGAAAATTTCCACTGTTGTCGCACATCTCGAAGAACCAAATAACAACATGTCCCTTCATTGGATTTGTTGCAACCGGATGAACCGTGTCTATTTTTGATAATTAAACAGTAACGATGGCGAATTAAACGGCTGTTTTTTTTTTTTCACGGAAATTGACGTAATCGCAACTTATCTGTTTGCGGAATTTTTTTAGATTCCTTTTATCTTTTTGCGACTAGTACAAAGTTTTCGGGTCGTTTCAGCTCCCTTGCAATCGCGGCGCCGAAAATCCCGGTCCCAACCCTATCGCCCACCCACACCTGTCATCTCGCCGTTATTCATTTTTTTGTGTAATTTGCTTGTCAGCATGGTGCCCGTTCGCTGTCCCGATCCAACTGTTGGTGCTCATCTAAACGACGACCAGTGTTCTTAGAGAACCCCCCGCTATACACATAGCACACCTATCGACGCAGACACACTATCGATTACGGGGGAGACTCGACTGTAATTAATACGGTCGAATTTTGCCTAGAGTATTCGGAGTAGCTTTTACGATTTATTACATCGGGTCGATATGTAAATATTCGAAAACAACTAAAAGATCGATCGCGGATTCAATGTCGAATGGCCGTATAAACTTCGAGAGATTAACCATCTCATTAATTAGACTGCTGCGGCCGATTAGGCCGTTTGTTGCACGCAGTCAACCGTACGGACATATAACTAAAAGTGCGCATATTGTAAACATAATGTGACGACGACCCGATGCATGCCTTGATTTTGGAAGTGCTCATTCTGTCGGCGGCCACAGTTCACAGTTAGTTACTGGCGCGGTCTGGTGCACACTTCAAATCCGTTTAGCTCTAACGGTGTGTCTAGAGCTGTAGTTGCGCGTTCGCAATATAAATTATTCATAAGGCAGAGAACTAGCGACCGGTTAGCCGATTCGCTTCGCATGAAATCCGTCAAAAGTTGCTTTTTTTTTTCAATTTTTATTAAGTCTTTCCTTTTTCTTCTTCTTAATTCTCTTTTTCTCCTTATTCGCATAGTCGTCTCAACGTGCGACAACAAAACGTTCTTCTGTGTGCTGGTGTTTTCCGCAAAAGACGCGTACAATGGAACTATTTACACACTTGCACGTTTCGCCACTATGTTTATAGCTTTTCTTTTTATCAATTTTTTTCCCCCGTCCATCGAAACAATATGTAGGTGAAAAAAGAAACAGAAAGAAAAATACGAAACGCTAATTGTTAAATATTTACAGTTTCGGTCGATTTGTTCGACATCGGCCGGAAGAACCGGACGAATGTGTTCGACCGAATCGCAAAGATCTGACGCATGCAAGGAAACACAATAGCAAAACAGAGAGAACAAATCTGTTTGTTTCAGTGCGTGAACTTATCGGACATGCAAAAGAAAAAAAAAGAGGAGAATCATCGTCCGAAGTAAGAGTGTCAGCATGAGAATTTTTGATCAAGTATATTAGCAGTAGCCAGAGAGAGCTTCGAATTTAAAAAATACTATTCTAATAGCGAACGTTAATTGTAAAATGGGGAAAAAAATGTAAGGCAGCAAATAAAAGACTCTGTTTGCCAAGTGTTCTGAAATTAAGCTGATATTAAGCACCGAAATTAATTGTTTTCCGCCCCGCCTCCCCCTTCGAAAGCTTATAATTTTGGACGATACAACTAAACGCGAAATCACCGCGACCACTCATCCGGATGGAAGCAGCCGTAGTAAATAAACACTTGGCAAGGAGGCAGCGGGCCGTTTCCACCTTTCCCGAATAACTTTCTAAGTGTCCTCAGTTTCCTTTTGTCCTACGTTCTTGCTTCTTGATGGGTAATCGTCCGTAGCTGACAAGCCCAATAAAAAAGTAAAAAAAAACAAAAAAAAAAAAAAAACGTATAAAAATTCGATTCCTCATATGGAGGAAACATCTCTGCAATAATACTCAAAACTGTAGGCAGGGAGGGGCTTCGATGAATCTTTACGAAAAAATCAAAATCATCCGTTGATCCCCCACCGTCGGATATCAGCAAAAAACCGGAGGGAGTACAGCGGGAATCGCTTTTTCCAGCCTGCTTAATACGCTGCGACCGAGTTTGGACCAACTCGTTTCGAGACTGATGGAAAGATTTGAAATATTGTATTTAAATTTATTTTGAAAAAAACTTTACAACGTGCGCGTATTTATATCGTAATTGAAAACACTTTATACTTTCCCACTTTGAACACTTTTTTTTTTTTTTGCAATTTACACTTAGATAAGGGGACACTGTAAATATTTTTCGAATCCGATAAAACGGGGTTATATTACGGTCACTATGGGGAAAATAAGACGGAAAAAGTAAAAAATAACCTTTAAAAACAAGAAAAAAAGGCGAAAACATAAAAATATAATTTTGCGAAACAAATTTAGTGACAATTTTACATAGATATCCCAGTTGAGCGTGATGAACGAGAGTCGCGGTAATATGCGGAGCGAATATGAAAGTAATACATGATATTATACAAAGTTATTTAGCAGGTGTAAACTTGCGCCCGGTGTGCTAAATGATTAATAGCTTTCTGTAAAAAAAACAAAAAAAAAAAAAAAACCGTTCATCTGTGTTCACGAGTAGAAAATACATTTTCGTTAACTCTTTTTCTAAGTCATGCGATAATTGTCGATGCCCTGGAAATCAATTGGTTCGGTACCCTTGCACAGATGAAACCTCTCTATAAATGTGGATTTTCGACATTGCTGAAACGTTAGCTACTGCCTCTTTTAAAGGTAGGGTGCTTTGCCTTCTAAAACTACGTTTTTAATTAAAATAAAACACACGATGTTTGTTTTGTTTTGTTTTTTGTGTGTGTGTGTGTGTGTGTGTGGGAAGATAACTAACTCTGTTGTGGTATTTACGATTGTAGAGGACGAGCTCTAAATCGTCGTATTTTCGGGACATTTTCTGAAAACTCGGTGAGGGGGCAGGGTGAACATTCTGTTTCGTTTTCCTGAAATTCGCGCGAGGGCTTAACATGCTTTCGTAAACCGCGATAGGAAACTAAAGTGCTTCTAAATAGGGTATGGGATGTGATTTATTTGATTAACTGGCGCCGCGAGAATTCACACAAATGCCGGCTTACCTCGCTGCCAAAACAGCCGAATAAATTAAACGTAACCGAGGAAAATGCGTAGTGCAAGCTCGTGAAAAATTAAAAACTTTCGAAGAAGTAACCTCGACACACCGCTCAGTTTACGGGAGCAGCTTGCAAGGTGTTAATTGGCTCGATGAAATTATTACTAAACAGTGTCGCGTAGGAAACTGTTCCGGTAAATGTTACCTAAGTCGTTCATCGGATTCTTGAGCCTCGGGCAAGAAGGATAATTATGATCCGCTTTCGCGTATAATTTAGAAAAAGCATGCAATAAATGACCGGAAAAAAGTAACGATTTCTACCGAATAAACAATAAACAACTCCTCTCATATTAAGAAATTTACCTTTTCCCTTTGCAACTTCCTTATCGTCGGCACATTTTAATAATATTCGTACACAGTGAAAACGTTAAATCGTTAATACTTAAAACGAACTCACGATTAATCAAATCAAATCAAATTAAATCAACTTTATCAAGAAACAGAAATCATTACAGAAAATATTTAATTTAACCGTTAATGCGCAAAAAAATAATAATAATAATAATTAATAATATTTCCATCCTTAATTTCATTATACGTATTGCATAAAATTATCGAACGAAGCGCAGAGATTGTTAAAGATTTCGAATTGTCAATTTCATATACAGTTTTCTGAATAATTATAATTAACTTTCGAGATTAAACTAAAAGGCGAGAAGAGTTATTAAACGAATCATTGGACACTTTTACGAAATAATAATATATTTAAAATTACGCAGTATTATATTACTAAGGTTAATTTTAAAATGAAAATACGAAAAAAAAAATAATAATAAATCGACTATGAAAAGATCGATTATTATTAAAATATTAAAAAAAAACACGCTAAAATGACTATTAATAATACTTGAATTGTAGGAATAGGTAAAATTATGTTTATTATTAATAATCATTTTACCATTTTTTATACATATGTCTTAATCGATCGCACATTTATAATCGACCTTTTCAAAAACCAAATATATATTTTTCGTTGAATTTTCATTTCAAAAATTAAGTACTGTGATCATGAAATAAACGCGTCATTAATTTGAAATATATCATTACATTTTATAAAAGTATATATGGCTAATTATTTAACGAGTAGAAGTGGTAGCCTAGTGGTTAAGGTGCTTGGCTACCAAGTCATAGGTCACGAGTTCGAGACTTGTCTCGTTCCGGATCCAAATCGCTCCCAAGCCTCTACCCAGCCTGAAATAATTGGGTACCAGAGAAATCTGGGAAAGTAAAGGCGGCCGAGAGAAAGGAACTGGCCCCAACATTCTCTTTAGATCCATATTAGGCTTAGTTCATTGTGAACCTTAACTTCACAATCCCGACGCCCTCTCAAGGGTATGGAACTCACTTTAATTGAAGTAGTGTGTTCATCAAATAGGCAAGACTTATTAATTGTAAGTGAAAAATAGCATCATTTTCAATCGGTTAAAAGAGAGATTGATTACGTTTGAATAATGCGACGAATAGAAAAAATTTACGCAACAATAATCTGCGTAATTTCAATAGTATTTGTGATAAAAAAAAGAAAAATATTGATATTTAAAAATGCAGACAAGAATAAAACATCGCTGTTAAATATATACTTATATATATATATATATATATATATATCGGAGGAGGAATGCTGAAATAATAAAAAATATTTTACTGACCGTAACGGCTCGTAATACGTGTGTAGCCGAAGAACTGATCGGCTATGCTATTTTGTTCTCATTTGCCTTGGGATACGGTCGTATTTTTTTATTTTTTTTATTTTTTATTTGTTTCAATACAAGTTTTATAGCAAATAAATAGTCTCCAGAGTGGGGCTATTAGTTCACTCTGCTATTATTACCTGACGATATACGTGTACATAGAGAGAGAGGTGTGTCGGTCGAAAAATCATCGCGTGAACATCATTTTTAATTTTACCACTACTTCTTATTAAATGCCTTACACGGTAGTATAATACGGACTTCACAAAACTGCCAGAACCCCCGGTATATCCCGGGATTTTATGCGATTGTAGAATCGGCAGGAGAATTTTGGTTCTTCATCCGAGATGTTTTCAATTTACTTTAACCGGATGATGACGAAATTTTTAAATTTTAGAAGTTACTCTCAAAACAGAGATGCATCATCATCATCACGAATAGACCGATGGAAAGAATAGAAATGTAAATCGAGCCAATTTTTTCTCGCCGTGGGTGATAGCGAATCAATTGCCTCCCCCCCCAGCGCATTCTTTAAATTTCAGGTGTAGTACTTGAATTATTTAAACTGACGGGAGAAAGAACACTCTGTTGATTAATTACTTTTCCGGGCTACACATAATACAGGTAGTTCTGTGTGAGGGTTTCACGCTATATTCAATTTTCCAGCCTATAACCGCGCTATTCCTTAAAAGTTTTAATCTTCAGCGGTATCAGGATGCGTTTTTTTTCTTCCCCCTTAACGGAAAAAGTTGATTTTTACAATTGCCCTAGTTTCGCGTTCTGCGCGGTAATAGCTTGTGTGTTGCTTAACGATACAGCCGGGGGTTGACCGAAGCTCGATGATTCAGCGTTGATGTAACTTTCGTCGTTGCAGAAACAATACGGAGGACCTCTCTACACTGGCCGGATTTAATGACGGGTTATTCGCGGTTAAGGAAGACGAAGGAAATCGTAATCGCGTAAGAAATGCGACTATTTCTCGGAATAGTCGACCGTTCGGATTTTCGAGAAGTTTGACCGCCGATATGTTCGACAGTGCGGTATGCCAGCAACGCGGTCGAAGCGAAGTCGACCATGCGAGCAAATTTTGGGTAGACGTGTAGTGCCCGATATTGGTTGTATTATACATACGTTTCGTGATATTTGATTAAGACATTATCGCGCGGCAATATTACATCGCTTTGGAACTCGTAATCGCCCTCTGAATTACCTAATTCCATTAATTGCCTAAAATCGAAGTCGGACAAACAAATAATGTTTTTTTTCTTTTTCTTCAATTTTCTCCCCTTTTTTTTTAAATTGCGCCTTAATTATCGCGCCGATCTCCTCTTCGACTCGAATACAGCAACGCAATTTGTTCCGTGTGACAGTTAAAATAAGATATCATCAGCCGGGATTTTTAAATGCGAACGATTTTGCCGATTTTAACATCTGCCTATCTGCTATTTGTCACCTGTTCACTGTTTTCCCGGTTATTTTTAAAAGTATAATTGAAATCAGTTTAAGCATTAAGGGGGTATTTTGTTTTCGGTGGCGGAATATTCTGTAAATTAAGAATATAGAAAAAAAAAAAAAAAATGACTCCGTCGTTCAGGAGCCGAAAAAAGAACGGTAACAGTTTAAAAGTCTCAAAAAGTGGGCGTTCTTTTGAAACTATTCAAATTTTTTCTTAAATTAATGCCGCTTCATTCTGCTTCGTGTATAACATTAAAATAAAAGGAAGAACGCTAAATGTTCTTAAATGCAGTTCTTCCATCGCTTTAATCGATTCAGCAACACTGTTGGCACAGAAAGGAAGTTAATTTAACGAAATTTTATAAAAAACCGACTTCCCTTCAAAGTGTAAAATTGACAAAATTACAAAGCTCTCGGCACTTATAAAAATGAAAATAAATCATTCAAATGCACTATTTTGTCTATTCAGTTGCGATGGAATTACGTCTGTTCAAATTACAAAGGGTTAAAAAAAAAAAAAAAAGAAAACCCAAAAAAAGAAATTCCTACCAAACGAGAGTTATAATTACTTGTAATTCGCATTTTTTAGCCTCGAAATTTAAATAAAAAATATATATTTAAGAATTAACCCCATATGATCCGATATAACGTAGTGAAAAAACACCGTACTAAAAAAAATCAATCCTACGCTGAACATAACCGCTTCTAAGTGGGGCTAAGAGTGGCTACAGCGCCGGACTGCAGCCATCATGGGGTTTGAACATAAAAAAATTTAATTTTCCACGTGCAAAATGTCTTTTCCCCAAATACTCAATGCTGTAAAAATGAAAGATTTTCAATTTATCCTAAAAAGGAATTCATCGTTAATTTTTATCATATATAATTAATCAAATTATATACTTTTTCTCTGTAAGACTTTGTCTTTTTTCCCTAATAAACTAAAAATGCTACATAAAATGAATATTTATAGAAATTTTCTACAATACATCTAATTTATTGTGTTAAAAAAAATGAACGAGTTCGATTGATAACAACAATTCTCTATTTAAATATTGTGATATCTATGCAATCGCTGTAAACTTTTTTACCTAGAAACGTTTTACGACCTGATGAAATATTCTAAATTTTAACAATATTTTATAGTTTATTTTTATTGAAAGTCCTGCCATATTCGAATAGTTTCTTTTGCATCCCTCCGTTCGGCCTTCTGATGTTGTTTCTATTGTTTGTTTGGCCATTCTTTGCTGTCATTATCTAAATTTCGCTTTTTCCTTGATTTCTTCTCCCGCACTGTCCCCTCCATCGTCCGCATGATGCAGTTATTTGCGACGCCGATCATCTATTCTTCCACGGTGTTTATCTTTTTCTGTGGAGCGTTCTGCCCCTTGTATATTCCTATTTGCTGAAGCTTGGCCGACTCCTTGTTGTTGAGCTTTTCCTATATCCTGTTCTTTCCTTCCCCACTAATTATTCCTGCTATTTGTTCCTTTTTAGATAAAATTTCTGATCGGATAAAAATATAACCCCGACTTCTTTCCTTACCTTTTATTTCTGGATAAAGGTCCTTCGTCAACGAGCCCAAAAAAAAGTACTTTTAATTCTTTTTAGAGATTTTAGTATGTCGGTTAAAACGAAAATCAATACCGCAGCTCACATAGAACAACCCCGGCTGTAGAAGTATGTTTTTTTGCTTAAAACTTGATTTTCACATTTTTCAAAATTTGGCCTCTTTGATTTTAAAATTTCGGGGGTCTCGTATTTTTCCTATATTGATTGATTGGTATACGTCGTTTTTGAAAAAAGAGAGTGACCTTCCAGCTACTATGGATAAGGCTTGTGAACTTTTTTTTACCGCTTAAACGTGTATTTTTCCAAATTTTGCTCCTTAAGTATCAATATTTTTCTTCTATTCTTTAACCGGCTGTGGGATTTTTTTAAAAATTTTTTCTTAAAATTTGAATATTTTTCAAAATCTGGGCCCTTTAAATTTAAAATTTGCGAGTATTTTATCATTTTTCTTATGATCTCATGAAGAAAATACGTCGAATAAAAAAAAAAATAAATTAACTCTCTAGGTAAATGCAGAACGGGCTGTACGTTTTTTTGGGGTTTTTTTTTGCAGTTTTATAAGCCATATATATTTATATAACATAAAAAAGTAAAGTGAGTTCCATACCCTTGACAGGGCGTCGGGATTGTGAAGTTAAGGTTCACAATGAACTAAGCCTAATGGAGAGAATGTTGGGGCCAGTTCCTTTCTCTCGGCCGCCTTTACTTTCCCAGATTTCTCTGGTACCCAATTATTTCAGGCTGGGTAGAGGCTTGGGAGCGATTTGGTCACGGGAACGAGACAAGTCTCGGACCCGTGACCTCCGACTTGTTAGCCAAGCACCTTAACCACTAGGCTACCACGCTGCCTATGTATATAACATATGTATATATGAAATTCCTATATTTTAAAATTCAATTTATGTAGGTATTTAATTTCTTAGAGTAAGGAAGTTGATTTTTTAAAGAGAGCATAATTTTAATTTTATTTGTCATTCATTCGTGTACGCAGTAGGTTTTTTGTTTATCAACATATCACCTTCTGCAGACAATTACGATGGGAGCAGTAGAAGGGAAAAGGGGACGAGGAAGAAGAAGGATTTCTTGGCTCCGAAATATTAAGCGATGGACTGGAGTTACAAAAGTAGAAGAATTGTTTCAGATTGCAAGAAATCGAGACGCATTTCGTCATATGGTTGAATCGATGAAAAGTGGTTAATACCCGAATCGGGTTGCATGAAGAAGAAGAAGATTTGCACATATATAATACCGGGTTTTTTTATGATTTCGAAGGCGGTTCTTATTCAAGATGAGCCTCGAGCCCCGTAAATCCTTAATCCACTCCTGCTGCCGAGATGTATTTATCAAGATTTGCAAACTCCGCCGTTAATGAAGGAGCTAAATCGATGATTAAAAAATAAAAATTACTTGTTTCCAATAGAGATTTAACTGTTTCCGCTATTCAAGATTAGTTGGTTTTTTTGGGGGTTTTTTTTCATGAAAAAAAATCTGCGACTAGATTAATGCTAATTATTGGATACAAAAAAAAAAACAGGAACACTGGAGAAAACCAGAATATAAATTTTACAGATCCGTTACTAGCCAGCAACTTCAATGTGACTCTTATTTTTTATTTGTTTTTTTTTTTTTTCAGCGTTACGAACATATATAATAATGAAATTGCGTAGTTGACAGAATTAGCAAAAAAAAATTCACATGTCACGAATAATCGTGTAAGAGGGACACGGTTGTACAATTTTCATGGAAAGTGTCGCATAGAGAAAGTGGAACAGACATTTCGAATTACTCGTATTTATCGTACTTGTAAAATCTCTAATACAGAGATATGTAGAATTAATCAGCGAACAGATGAAATTAAATCGTGTACGATAGATGAAATGAACAATTTCACGGACTGTTCGAGTGGATTTTCAATGTTTTCCTTTTCTTAAGAGACTGTGAACACAATATGATCGAAAACCATTACGATAATTTCTGTTCAATAGTTCTGCATATTTCGAGAATTATACAATTCGTGAAATGCGCAATTACTTTTGCTTCGTTCGTGAATCGCACGACCGTCTGTGCGCGAAAAGTACGCGTTTTTACACGTGAATGAAAATAATTTTTAATTCCAACTTTTTGAGTTTGCAATTCCGGAGAAAGGCCGTTTTGATCATCTCTGCGACAGATCGTGAGCTCTTTCGTGTTCGAATCTGGGCCGTCGTTAGAATTACGTGCGCGTTAATTCGAACGGACGCGATTCCCGTAGCCGCCGGCTAGCCCCCTTTTATTGTCCGTAAGATAAAAGCAAAATCGTGGACCATGAAGCAGAATAATGAGTGTTATCAACTCCACCGGTCGCGCACGCATATTATTACCTAGAGGAACATGTTCAACAAAGAGAAGCGCGGAATTTTGAGGGGCTGACCGCCGACATTTATTGTTAGCACGGACAGTCAGTACGGATGCTCTTCCGAAAATTTGTAAGACAAAAAGAAAAAGAAAATCAATGAAGAAAAATAACTCTGTTTAGTAATAAAATCAGGACGATGACGTGGGAATTCGGAGAACCGTTTTTTTCAGGAAAAAAAAATCCGAGTGCTCAGTTTCGGTCGAACTATAACTAACTTTGCGCGACTTATAACACTATTTAAGAAATTTTTAATGTTCTTAATCTGAATTTTACGCTAGAAATTTTTCAAAATTTCATATCGAATTTAAAAAAAAATTCTTTCCCAGTCTTTTTAACTGTATAGCCAGAATGTCTTTGATATCTTGCCCGGTTAAAGAAAAAAATGCCGCAATTGTTAGTTCTTGATTCTACCTCGAGTTTGTTTACATATCCCCCCCCCCACAAGAAGGGACAAGGAAAAGAGGTGAAGCGCGATTAGAGGACAGTCGACAAAAATGAATTAAGAGATGACGACGACGGGAGAAGGAAGGAAAAAAATAAACGAAGCATTGCACGGAGTGCGAATACTGGTGGGGTAGGCAAGAAGTTTCAAGCTCTACCCAATCGAGGTCGCATATAAAGTGGTTGCTGGACCGATGCAAAGAGCTGCTACCGTAGCGTTCGAGTTTTGTTCGTGTGGAATATCCCGCTGTTGCAATTTCCGAAAAAAATTAAATCTCTCGCGTATGTCCATAGTTGTGACGTGGCCAAAACATAAAAAAATAAAAACAACGGCGAAACAGTCTTCCGTTTGGAGCTGAAAGTTTGGAATTTTTTATTACCCGCGGGTAAACAATATCAGCGCAATCTCAGCACCGGGGTAGCTTTTGCTTGATACCGGTCTTCAGCCACCTTTATCATAGGCCGCTTGTGCACGCGTGACTCCACTCCTATTAATATGTGACGTTATTTCCGTTGCATTATTTATCTGCTACCGATCGAAGAAAGGCAACAGCTGTGTGCCTTTAATACGTCAAAAATACAAATATCATTTAACGGATAATATTCTTCAATATTTTCATACCGGCCGGAAATACCGCATCTGTTATTTTACCGCTGCATAAGGAAGTTAAAGATATTAATTCCCAGCATAGTCGCGGAACGAGGGCCCCACTAACCACGGACGTCGCCAAGGCGGGCAGGAGGGCTGTTGCTCCCCCTGGAGCTTCGGAACTTTTTAATCAACTAGCCACGATGAGTATTCATAGGCGCGTAATCATAGACAATTTGGAAGACTTTTATAATGAAGTAGTAGAACAATTTGCCAGAAACACACGAAAATTATGTTTTAATTAAGATTTTATTCTAGTTTAATAATATATTAAGCTTTTACAGCTTATACATTTTATTTTTCCTATAACTCATATCCTCTTTCTAACATCTTCCCCTGGCTCATCGGCTCATTGGCTGGCGCGCCGTTGCTACTAACGTGATGTAAACGAAACAATTGCAAATAATCTAAAAACGTTATTTCATACCTCGAAATAAACACATTCGCAGCGAAGTAGATAACTTTAAATTACACGCGATTAAAGTTATTCGTCGTGGTTAGAATTCGACCGAACGATTAATCACGATAGAGAAATCCCGTTGACTAGATGATTCATGATCAGCTAAATAAAGATGAAATCTTTCAAGACCTAGTAGTTCGCGAAAGATGAGAGTTTATAACTCGCGCCAGAGCTGCCACATGGTAGCTTCTTTACAACATAAAAAGGTATAAAGCGCTGATTCAATTCGAAGATCCAATAAGACACGTAAATTTGCATAATGTTCGGCTGGAGAAAGATTTTCTTCACCGCAGTCACCATCATGAGGGTGATAATATCGATCAAAATTCACAAAACGAACGGACAACCCGTATAATTATTATAACCTTACTACGCTGTTGTGTAGAAATTCTTCTAAAAGGTTATTCCGCAAAATCAATGAGGTTGCTCTTTCAAATATGACGAGAATTTAAGCCGATAATACATCAGCGTTTTAAAAGCATTAAACGCGTTCTTGTATAGAGAAATATCTCTGTAGTATTCACGAGAATGATATAAAGAAATAAATCGTCGAAATACGTAATGTAACAATTTGTACCGATGATACACTCTGCATATATTCTATTTATCTTAGATAAAAAAGTGCAACAGGGCACTTACTATAAAATCTACTGGTCACATCTGCAATACGTTTGTAGGAAAAGTAATATTGATAATACACGCGTACGTATAATACGTTTTTATCTGCAGACGGTATTTCTTTAGAATCGGATTTTTAAAGTTACGGAAAATATTCAATTTTTACAAATTTCTTTTCACTGGCTTTTCGCTTTCATTCCTTTTTTTTCAAATACATTTCTTTGCAATAAACGACAAGTTAAAAAAAAAAAAAAATACGTGCTTTTTTTATTTAGTTCTTTAAACATAACCAAAAAACAGTCGGTGCATGGTGTGTAATTTTTTGTATTCTAACGGGTTCAAGACAAAGGCAAGGTTAATTTGAATTGTCGTTCAGTGATTTTTTTCTGTTTGTCTAAAAATCTTTAGCGTTTCGGAAATAAACTTTTAGCTCCAAATGTAAAAAGAGGATATATATATATATATATATATATATATATATATATATATATATATATACATAAATATGTATACATATATATATATACATAATATATAAATTTTCAAAGTGGAATATAGTTTACAAGAACTTTTTAAACATAAAAAACAGTGACGCGTTTGCCTTGTTAGCAACGTTAAAAGGGAAATGAAATAATTCCAAACGATGATGTTTCTGAAAAAAATAAATGGAAGTCTCTCAATTTCGCAGTAAAAGAAAAATCTAAAATGTCAGCTGATTGGCAAAGAATAAGGAAAAATTCGAATCAACTCTGTTATAACGAGCACCCTTGTCGAGTTTTCATTACGCACGTGCATGTTCAGTTTGTTCTTGGTCGACTAGAGATGATGCTTATACGAGTAGTAAAAATAGGTTATGCAAAAAAAAAAAAAAAAAAAAAAAATGAGCCCTATTTCTCAAAAACGTTTACGATGAAAAATTAGTCTACCCGAGATTCCTTCCCGCAGTGTATCCTTCACCGTCATTCAATGTACTTCTTGACAAAGAATGCGGATGATCAGTTTATTAAAAGTCCCGTTTGTTGTACAATTTCACGTCCTTGGATTTTTTCTAAATGTTTTCCATTGCACCGGTTATCGTAAAATTCATGCAGCGAACAAGTACCATTATCCGCGTGTTCGTTGACAAATTCAAGGTTGTATGCAGTTCGTACTTATCAGAGCGGTAATGAATTTTTCTACGCCGCTGTTGCGAGCGACAATGCGGGGGTCCGGCGTTGCATAGAATTTGGCTGTTTGCCCGTCTCCGCTTGGAACTTCTCATAATTAACGCCTCGCTGATGGCGCATAAGAGGCAATCATCTCTAGACATCGTCTGATTTCGCCTCGGATGTCCGATCTGATTCTTTTCGTCTGCGCTTCGTAAAAAATTAACGGAATTTTTTCCTCGTCCCAGCTGGCTCGAATGATTAACTATCCGAGCACTATGCAGTAGTCCGGTTAACGAGGCTTTTTATCGAGCTGCTAATCAGCGTGACATTTTCAATGGAATTATTTTGCAGACGTGTCGTCGTACGGTGTGAGAGGAGAGCCTCTATTAATGTAGCTCTTTTCGCAAAAAAACTTTTCGAAACGGTCAACGTTCAATTTTTACAGCGCTTATATTAAGAAGCAACTTGCGGTAATGTGATTTCAACATTTTCGACAGATGTCGAAATTTGTTTGGTGAGCATCGGCCGATGACGTTTACTGCGATTAAATTCTAAAAATTCTCTACGGAATCGTCGCGGAACAGGATTTTAATGGAGAGATATCGAGATTTCCCCGAGATCGGTACTACGTTTTAGTCGGCTACCGTTCACGATCGAAAGCTCAAAGCAGAGACGATTAAGCAAAGTGAACAGAGAAAGCAAGTAAAACGGAAACGAATAAAATGCGTTATAATCGAAGCGATTCCGCTTTGTCCGCTTTTTCTCCACCACAATTCGGAATCTTCTCATCTCATTGCTTCCCGACTCTGTACAATGATTTTGTATATGGATTCAAAAGTACTTCCTCTTTTAGGCTCTTCCCGGCTTGTTCTTTTGCTGGAAATTGCATAATCTGTCTCAGATTTATCTTAAAAGCGTCCAAATAGAACTTACGGAAAGGTTACCGTTCAACATAGATCTTCAAAAAATAATGGTTAGAGTTTTCAGTCTTCATGAACATCTTTCCTACTACATATATAGCCTTCGTTCGGAGAAGCTTATTTCTTGACTCAACTGCTCCCTCGTATATCTCACGAGTAAAAATCTATCTCCCTCTTACGTCTCCTACGCAGGTTCTTCCAACTTCGGTCCGAACTAGGCACTTTTTTAAACAACTCCTCTCCTCCCTCTAGCACCCGGATAGACGGCATTCCGTTACCGATTCTTTAAAACCTTCCTTCCCCTCTTTCTAATTACATCTCCTTATTACGTACCTGCGCAACTCCGCCAAATTTCCTTATTATTCTTCTTACTTGGGAAAAAAAAAAAAAGAAAGAATTCCCAATTCCTTTCGTGAAACTTTCTTGGTAACTTTTGGAACATCATACGATCAATACAGGTGTGGTTTGCTAGAATACAACGATATATACTTAGTGACGGTAGTTTGGCTTTCAGTCTTAATGTAGATACCGTATTATCCTTTTTAATGTGTATGTAAGTCTGTTATTCGCAAAACAAAAAAAAAAAATCACTTCTCTACGTTGATAAGCTACCTCCGCTCTTAATAACGTTCACTTTCTCCACTGCATAATATGATTTCCATTAATATTGTTCTAGAGTTCACTTCCTTAATTCTTGTTTTCCGTAATAGAACAATCCGTCTCTTTACTCTCTTCTTCGGTGCTTCTAGATCAGTTTTTCGAGTTCTTCCGCATAGATTTTGCGCACATTCCGGCAACTTAAAATAATAATTAAGCATTGTCGACCTGATCGCTTGCAATTACATCGTAGTAATTTTAAAGCAACTTTAAATTCTTCAAAGAATGAGATAAACAGGTAAAATGAAATCTAACGAAATACAACTTTCTATTTTTTTTTTTGTTTTTTTTTTTGTTAATTTTATTTTAAGATTTTCACTCAATTAATTTAAAAACATATGGGATACTTTAATTTCAAATGTAAAAAAAAATTTGCAATTTTCATAAAACTAATACTACAATTTAGGGTGAAACACACGAAAAATATAAAGCGAAAAAGCTTAATCGAAAACACTTTTTATTTAGTTCCGGCAACTTCGTTGAGAAACGGTTAATAAACAATGTTATTTTATACTATGCATCGTAAGAAAAATCAGCGTGAGATCCCCTTTTTGGGAATTATTAGTCGGTATTAATTACAGAAAAGTCGTTGACGCGAAAAAATATTCTAGTCATGCTATTTAGCGCAAAGCGGTAGATACATTGAAATAAAAAAAGAAACTATCCGGTTGCAAGTTGATTTTTTTAAATTTTATACATATATATATATATTACAGGTATAAATCCGGATGCTGCGTATACCCGGAGCTATTGCGTCACCTAAATTCAGTAGAAGCTATTATATAGTAGGCGATACAGTCCGTTGGATGCTACGAAATTCAAAATCGCCCAAACAAAGTCCGGATGGTTTGACAGAGACAATGGAGTGGGGTATGACTAGAAACATTGCAGGTATGCTGGTACCATTTAAGCAGATGCTATACAATTGGCCAGCAAGCCGCAAAGAGGGCCGGAAGACGGAGGAGTAGCTTCCTTAAAGATATAGCCGTAAAACAATGTCATGTGTCTCAACCGCAATCTCGGTAGAATTGAAAATTCCTTACGGGAGATAGGGATCGTCGGCCGCAACGGATACCGACTCCACGGACCTAAAATCCAGCGGTCGTTTGATCCAACCACAGTTTCCTCGTTTCTTCGGAAAAACGCGTTGGGAAGATTGATGGTGCCAATCGAGATGTAGTACAGCATTGAACGGCATCGGGCTAGACAGTAGCCAAGGGAACCCATACGAATGTGAGGTCTAGATTGGATAGGGAAAGTGTATCACGTCTTTTACTATTTTATAGCTGGCAACTGTCTGAGCCCTCGATGGCTTTATCAGAAATAAGAAAGCAATTTTGGGCCAATACACTTTTTGAAAAATAAATTTGGGAGCAAAGTTCGAACCAAAGTCCGATTTTTACAACTCGATGCTGCGTTATTGCTTTCATTGATTCTTTCATTATTACACTGTAAACAGTTCCGTAACTATCGGATTTTTTTTTTTCTTTCAGTCGTTTCGAAATAATAATAATAATAATAATAATAATAGTACAGCAGGAATCCACATTCCGAGAAGCAATCCGTTCTAACGTATTGCTAGTATTTTTGATAAGTTGTTTTTTGTTTGTTTTTTCATTTTTTTTGTGGGGATAAATTTCAAAAAATTCTAAAAAAAAATTAATTTTTTACGTATTTTATTCGTTTTTTTGTGGTTTATTAAAATAAATTACAATATTTAATAGCGAATTACATTAAACACGGAGAAATTATTAAAAATCCGCGAAAAAGAAAAAAAAAGCGCGACGTCCTATGTTTTTTTCGATTTTTTTTTTGCGAATTTATTATATTTTGATTCGTTTTATTATTGTTAAAATTTAATATATATATATATATTTTTTTTTTGTTTTTTCGCTCTTTCGCCATCTGGCCCAATTTAATATATCTTATGTAGAGTAAAATAATTCGATTAAATATTTAAAAAAGTGAGAAAATTCGCGGTCCACCAAATTAGGTCTTTCTTAGAAACCAATTAAAAACTATAGAACATAGCGCTGAATATTTCGTATATAAGACCGTTTGCGATTTAACATGAAACACGGCCGTTCCAATATTTCAATTTTACCGTAATAAACATCGAAACAAAAGATCAGTTAGTAAAAAGCGCCGTTGCGACAGTCACGATAGGAAATGAGCTAACTAGACTGTTCTCGGTGAAGAGATCGGTTATTTTTCCGGAAATAAGCAACCGGTGCCAATTTTAATTACAACAGACCTGTGATTGGTCGATGCCTAGCTGCTCTTTATGAAAAGCTATTTCCCGCTACTTATTTTACTTTCTACCGTTTCCGCGTCTGTTAATTTGCCGTGCAGAAACCTTGAAAATTTCATCTGGTCTGCACTCAGAGCTACGTAGTAGTAAGATCTACGTCGGCCTGAATTCCACGGCGGAAATCAACGTAACCGAAGTAAAGAATTGGCCAACTTCTGCAATACTTGTTGTATCGTCTTAACTTTAATACCTTAAATATTATGTTACTCCCCAAATTTAAGTTTCGGTTTGTTTAAGAAACACCTCTTTTTCGATTTTCCACCTGCACCTATGCTTCCACTGCTCCGGAGGATTTCGTTTGAACTGAGCTTTATCGCATTTCCGTGTACCTCTATCGTTTCTTTACGTTAATTTTTGATAACGTTTCTTTTATCAATTTTCTTCAGATACGGCACACGATGCCGGTAGAAACTCATCAGCGCTCTATTCGACAGATGCGTAATTTATACACTGAAAGTTTTCCATCATCCTCTGGAGAAACTTTAGCCGAAAGAAAATCCTCCATTCTCGCGTTCGCTCGGCAGTCGCTTGCCTGGAAATGGTTTATCCGCTTCTTTACCTTTAGTCTAAAGAAGTCGAAAGCGGAAGCCATTCGTGTAATGGCTGCCTCGCTCGCGTTTTCATTAAAAAAGGTAGCCTAATTATCGCGCCTATTCTGGAGCATTAATTGTCGGAAATGAATGCGAAATGTCTCGCGTACCCATAACTGCATCTCGGGAAATCCTTTATATTTTCGGATAGTTCATGAAAAAAGCAAAAAAAAAAAAAAAAAAGCAAGAAAGATACGATCTTAAAATTGCGCAAATTTGTCGCGATTGAAACACTAGAGAGTGATACGCCTGGCGCGAAAACACCCTCAGGAACATTTCCTGTAATCTAAAATGCCAAAATCTTGAAATATGAAATAATACAACACACAACGAATATACCACAAAAAAAATATATATACACACACATATATATATATATATCGAACATACTTTTTCGATAACTATATTTTTATAGCTTGAAAGCTTACATGAAACAAAAAATCAAAAAAATACGTCACACTGCATGTTCGAAGTTTTAATCGGATAGATAGGAAAAAACAATATACACTTCAGAGGGGAAAAATCTCTTAACAAGGCGAGTGGTAGGTTCTGGTAAAATGTTTAAACATAAATAAGGAAAGCATATTTACTTTACGGGGGACTGGCTCCGGCGTTATAGTTGGAAATGTGTAGATGGCGGTAATTATTAGGTCCTACTTAGCACCTGCTTGAGCGACTTTGTTTTTTTATATGGCGTTTTTGAAACTTTTACCCCAGCGTCTTCCGAAAAATCAAACATCATCGTATTCTTTCTTTCGAAATTTCTAATGATGGATGTATAGTTTTTAATTTTCATTTTACCGGCTCTCTAGATTCGCGCATAAAATTTATTCGGTGCTTGCTTATCTCACCTCCTTATATATTATGTTGCTTTTATAACTTTTGCGAATTCATTTCGAAACGCGCAGAATCAGAAGAAACTCTTTTGAATGCTGTCAGCAATTATTTCGTCCATTTTATTATCAAATAGCAAATATAAAATGCGGGCTTTGAAAAAAAAAATAAAGGAAAAAAAGTTTCGAAGCAGGTTTAAAACTTGGTGTGCTGTCGACGGAATGCTCTTTTCAAAAGTCCATAAAGAAAAACAAAAAAACAAACAATTAAGAAAAAAGAAATCGAAAATCTGAGGAACACCCGGCGAAG
This sequence comes from Icerya purchasi, assembly GCA_039619475.1. Taxonomy (NCBI): domain Eukaryota; kingdom Metazoa; phylum Arthropoda; class Insecta; order Hemiptera; family Monophlebidae; genus Icerya; species Icerya purchasi. Next base: position 355,102,095 of record CM077115.1, read on the forward strand.
TAATGGAAATTGTAAACTCGACTTGTTTTAATGTTTCTTCGTGAAGTCGAATAAGCACACGAGGTGTTTTTATTTCGTTGGTGGTACATAATTTAGCAATTATTTTCAGTTTTTGAAAAAAATTCGATTTTTTATTCTCCGGCTATTGTTAAATTTCTCCGAATTCAAAATGTCGAAGCGATGTGGAGCGGAAAATGTTCGCGCCTACAACAAAACACGAAATTTTCTTCCGTTTATGAAATGAAGCCGAACAAGAAGAAGGTAAACAAGTGTCATAATTTTATGTTAATAATATGTACGCGCCTATGGAAATTAACGAACCATTTACAGCACACAATGGCTGCACACCGCATCTGCTCGTTGAATCCGTCGTTATTTTCAACCGGGCGTTAACGCAAGATTTTCCCACATAGATAAGATATAGCTCGGCCAGTACGGGAAAGGGGGAAAAACATCGATGAAAGAAAAATTTTTGTCTATCCAAGTGCTTACACCCTGCCCAACTGATAGCGCAAACTCTAGAGAGAATGCGCTATTAATTTACGCCGATATAATAAACCAAGTCCTCGTTATTTTTCCATTAAAAATCGACCTCGCGATTGCTTTCGCCAATAGAGAGGTCGTGTCGATCCGTAAACAAGGTGCCCATGGAAATCATTCTCGTATTTATTCGAGAGATTCCACTGCTCGAAAAAGACGTAACATATTTTAAAAATACGAGCCTCGTAAATCTCGTCGCGAAAAAAGATTACTAGAGTTTTATAAAAAGAAGAAGAAGAAAAAAAAACAATAAATGAAATTGTTACTAAAATTTAAAAAGAGGAAAATCAATCAAGCGGAATTCAACGGATTCTTTTACCTAGGCGCGAGGTAAGTTTCATTGTAGCGAAACGAAAATAAAAGTCCGCTTTTTTTTTTTTATTTATTTATTTTATTATTTTTTTGATAAGAGGGGCCACCAAAAATTTTTGGAAATCACAATGCGCGGCAGTGGGATAGTCTCTACCCGAACAAAACGCCCCTGCCTAATACGTCACGGTAGCTGGCTTGAAAATTCGTTATTTTCTTCGTTCAGAAGGAGGCCCGGCACGCTTCTTTTTCTTTCTATTCGTGATGAAATTTTATTTCGGAACGAAAAAAAAAACAAAAAACCAAAAACAGGACGCGTGGGCTACTATAATTTTTTCACTTTGATTAAAAGTTTCGGACCGTTGGGCTGCTACAGTGATGATGATATGAAAGCGAACAAACTGTTTTCATCTAGACCGACAGATCGCAAGATAGACGTGATAGGATGGGGTATTGGCGCGGAAAATCCAAGTAAGCCGTGCTAGGCGCGATAGGTAAGTCTGAGCGAGGACGTGTGTTCGATGATTATGTGGCGGAGGATAGCGGCTCGGCGCGAACAGGCCGGCAGCTCGTAGTTTTTCCGCAAGCGTGCTTGATGCAACTGCGACAGGATCGCGGATGATGGTGTGTCGCGAGTGATTCGGAAACGGGCACGCAGAGTCGGCAAAGTAATCATCGTAATTAATTCATTACAAACGGAAGTAATTTAACGCAACCAGCATCCTGTTCGGTAGGAGTCGTTTGCGTCACGTTTGTGTCGGCGCATTTCAAAGTCGACAGATGGACGAAATGTAAACTGGCCGTGGACGAGCGGCTTCGATTTGGGTTGGGTCAGCGGTCGGATTTGGGTTGGGTTTGATGTGTTTTTCGTTTTTCCGTGCAGTGCGTGCCAGTGTGCGTGCTGCGTGCGATAAACGGAGGCCCGCGGACAGTTAATGAAAAGGTAGCGGCGAGGATGAATTGAAGAGCGAGCGAGAGGCCGCGCGCGGTAATTGAAGGCAGTTGAACCGAGCTAGACTTTTGCTCTTCTCATTTGGAAGCGGAAGCCAGTCCGGCCAGGCTCGACTGGGCCACTAGTCGACGCTTTTTAACGCTATCTGTGCTAGGCGGCCATTGTCAAGCCTGATAGCACGGAACAGCTTTTAATTAATACCCTATCAAGGTAAAAATTCCCTCTCCGAAAGCGATATTTGCATTTTGAATAGTTCCGACCTGTGTTCAATTTCTCTAAATTAGAACGTAACATGAGAATCCGTAGACCGTATTTCCTTATCCGCTTCCAGACCTGCCGCGTCCACCGAACACAATGCCCGAAACCTATGCAATAATAGCGTATAATTATTTGCCCGAAAATGTTCAGTTCGGCCGTCTAGCCCACAGTTTGCCCGCTTCTCCATTTCTTCGTTGTCCTTTTCGTTTTCTATTTACTTTTCTTCATTGTCTTCCTTTCGGTTCCTGTGTAATTTCGCACAGCCAGAATAGCGGGCCTCTAAACGCCGCATGCGGTAAGTCACTGTTTTCAAAGTGGGCGCCACCGGCCTCAAGATTTCCAAGAAGCCTCCAAGAGAAATCACTTTTTCCTTGTTATTGTTGTTCTTGTTGCTGCTATTTTTTCTTCCGTTTTCCTTCCAAACAACGAATCACGTGCTAGGACAGAACGTGTGAAAACATTCATCCGGCCCGATAAAGGCTCTCCGCAATGTACCTATCGTGAGTCGAATAAAGCCGAATCGCCTTTAGTTGGGGGCACCTTTTCCAATGTTCGTAACTTCTCCTACGGATTTCGTTGCAGATATTATCTTCGGTGGTGGCACGCGCAAAATTACGCTTTGTCCCGTTTCGGATTTTGTCCGCTTCTTGACATATGCCAAAACTGAAGACACTATTCATTTTATGATTTTTTTTTAGGCTCTATCGTTTTGCATATACTTCCCACGGTACAGTCTGGCCGTGTGTAATTTTCCCTAAATACACTCTCGTAAGCGAGAATCCGCTCGGCCTGGTGCGTGTACGTAACACGAACTGACGATCGTAATTTGCAAAAAAATCTATTCTAAATAAATATGTGGTGAATTCCGAGTTTCGGTTTTTTTGACGAGCGGAAGACTCGACTAGCGATTTCCTATTATAACAGACATTAGTAATAGAAAAAAGGACAACCCCGCAGTACGAGCGGCCTGATTTTACGTATTCAGAATTTCTCTTCTTTTATTTGCGACGAATAATGAACTGCTGCAAGACGTAGTTATGTGTTCCGGCAAATACTAGTAAACGTGGATTTTGTGGTTCTTTCAGTGTTCATATATTTTCCTTGCGAAATTTACGCAATTCTAACATGTGGTTCTATAGAATCTTTAAATCGAAACACACATTCTGTGAAATATTTTCCACGCAATTTAATATACCCGTATAAGGACCCTGCCATTGAAAGAGTTTTTTTTTTTTCTTTTTGTTTTTTGTGGAACAAAATATTATTTGATTTTTTTAATATATCCATCTCCACAAAACTCATAATAACTCGTTATCAGTATTTTGAAATGGTAGTACTGAATAGTTTTTATCCATCGAAGATCACACTGGGTTATTTGTAAAAAGAAAATCGCGTAGCCCATGTATTATCAGAAAAAAATAAAGAATATTTTAGAAGGAACAGCGAAAAGAAAGAAAAAATGAAAAGGAAAAAATAAACATGCTAGATAACCTATATATACAACTCTACAATGAGGAGAAATGCAGAGAAAAGGCCTAGTGGAAAACTTGAAATTGTTCGGAATTTTTTCCATTTTTTGAGCTCCTCAATAAGGGAGAATACCCGAACTGTCGTCGGTAGTAGAAAAACTGTAGTCAACGATTTTTAAAATGAATGCAAAAAATCAAATACAAAAATCGAAAGTAAAGTGTAAAAATTGAAAGCGAATTAACGCCGAAGGTTAAGCAAAATACACACGAACACTTTAATTGCTTCGGTAACATGTCATTTTCTTGAACATTTACCGGGGGGGGGGGGTGTTTTAAATGCACTTTCAAGCTAATCGGATTTTTTTGTTTTCTTTAACGAAATGAATTTACTTCGCAAATAAAATTTTATTTGTAAACGTGGCGCAAAATTTTTAAACCGTTATAAATGAAAAAAAATAAATATGATAAAAATATCAATAAAGAAAAAAAAATAATCAGTCAAAATTATTTTTTTTAAAAAAAGAACAAAAAGAACAAAAAGGAACAAAAAAACAAAAATTTTATGCGCGTATTTAATTTTCAACTTTTGGGTATATAGAGAGACTTGGTTTAAAAATCATTCTTAAATAGAAATTGCAAAAAAAAACAAAATGTTAGGGCGCCAAACTCCCCAATTTTATGACGCAAAAATTTTCAAACCATTATAAATGAAAAAAAAATAAATATGATAATCAATAAGAAAAAATAATCAATTAAAAAAAAAAAAAAACAAAATTCTTAAACATAAAGAATTATAAAATCGGTACAATTTTAACCGACTATCACCTGTATTTTTCCTTCTTAATTATCTTTTGCAGATTCACCGTGAAAAATTTTGTTTTGACACTATTTTCGAGTAATCACAAATTATAGAATTCCATCGAGCGTGGGTGGAACTCGGTTTTTATTGAGTCGTTACTAAGGAAACCGTTTTGCAACAAGCAAAAATCTGTCAATACGTTTATGACGTGTGCTCATCAAAGGATATATAGTTCGTACGTATTTGAAAGAATTGTGCAATTAACACATTCGGCAATAACGACCGTTCGATAAAATTTCTAAAAAAGCAGCCGTTTCTTGAAGCTGCCATTAATGAAGACATAAAAAACCGCCAGCAGCCGCTCTATGTCAGTACTTATTTTCAGCTCCGTTTCCTCTGCCTGATCTGGATCTATATTAACATAAGAAAACATGCTGGTATTTTTAGCCGAATTTCTGTCGGTATTACTTCTTCACTTAAAATGTTAGATAGACTAAAACACGGCTTGTATTATGTTAATCAGCAGAGACATGTTTCGGAACAGCTCAATAACGTGTAGCTTGACGTTACTTCCGGATGCAGTTTAGATGTGCCTGTAACAATTTTTCAGACTAGTTTTACAATACACATTATTCTGTATTTAACAGGTGCATTTATTTTTATTTTTGCTTTTGATTAGTTCAGATCGTAAGGTATACCGAACAAAATATAATCAGCTAAAAACGGAATTAACGGAGAAACGTTGAATTCGTTTTTTCAATTTTTTCGCGAGCGCTTCATCATCTGATACCTACCCCTATGTCCATTAGCGATACGGGTTTTTTTCAATTAAGTTCAAAGTTTTCAGCCAAGTCTCCCCATAGCCAATTGACTCCTGTACTTTTTCTGGGGCTGTGTTTTCACACTTATCTACGGCCAAGATGGCTGCGTCATCTGCGTACAAAGCTACTACTGTATTATCCGGCATCGCGAAGTCGGACGTATAGATTAAGTATAATATTGGACCCAGAACGCTCCCTTGCGGGACCCCGGCCCTTACTGGAAAATATTCATCGGCTATTTTCACTTGAAAATACCTTCCTTGTATACACGATTTAAATAGTAGATAGAAGGTGTGAGAAAACAGAAGTTTAATTTTATACAATAATCCTTGATGTCATTATTGAAAGCCGACTGGACATCCAGAGGAACATGGCCATACAAATATTCTTGTTTTCCAAGAGTTATTTTCAATAATCTTCGTTAGTCTGTGACCATAGTGTTGCGGTGCTTACGAAAACCAAATTGAAAATCGGGAATAATTGTATCGGTAGATAATATTGGAAACAACCGTTTTAAAATTAATTTTTCCAGTATCTTTGAGAGGACAGGAAGCAACGAGATGATAGGTGTCTATACGATGAGACAACTTCAAACAGTTTGCCAGGCTTCGGTATAACAATTATCTGCGAAAACTTCCAAGCCAATGGAAAATACTGATTACGAAGGACGGCGTTATATATTTTTGCGTTATAAATACAATACTTTTACGAGTGGTAACTCGTTTAAAAGAGCTCCGCTGTGATTAAGTCAAATCCAGGGCTCTCTTTCCGTTTCATGTTGTTTTTGATGAATTACTGTATTTCACTAGGGTGGCAACCGGTGTTATAGGTAGAGAGACTCATTTACAGCGGGTTTTCCAGGTATTCGAGGATATCTGTGGAGTCAGCAGTTTGAGGATTCGCGGTGTAAGTACATCGTATAAATAATTGGCAAAAAGCGCCGCTTTATCGAAGTTAGTGCGAGTCCAGCTACCCCGTCGGGTTTTTGTATTGGCGGAATACGCACAGTTGGCCGTTGAAAACGTCTGCTTTCCACAGTAAGTAATCGTCGTTTTTGGTCGGCGACAAACTCAACAGAAATCGTTTTCATTTTCACGCAGCACTCTCTACGCAGCTGCTTGGTTTTTCTATTCAGTTGCGTTTTAATAGCCGGATTTGTATTGCAGGTTTTTCGTAATTTCCCCTTTTCACGCATATATGTTTCGGGATATTATTAGAGACCCCTTGGAAGGTTCTATAATGATAATGGCTAACCACGCAGCATTTTGTATGGTTTCTCTAAAGTTTTGAACTGTTTTATCGATGTCGTAATTAGTTTTTAACGGCATATTTAAATTTACGTTGGTCTCTGGATATTGTTTAAATAAAGGCCAGTTGGTTTTCTTATTGATTACAGCTCAGGTGTTTTTGTTATTGACGAAATGCTCACCGTTAATATAACTGAGGAGTGGTCTGATTGTATAAGAGTCCGCTCTCATACATAAAGATGGGATACAAAAAAATCGAGTAGATCAGGATTTTTCCTGCGATTCTGAGGCCGGTAAGTAGGCTCGCTTCTCGAGCAGTAACCTAGATTCTGGATAGAAATTACTTTTTCCAGAATTTTTCCCCTGGGATTATCCAAACGAGAGCCCCATTTCCACGACTTTTCGAGAATTCAAGTCTCCACCGAATACGAATTTCTCTCCCAATGACTTAAAATAGTTAACGAATAGAGGTTTCCATCTAGTCGTTCATTTGGAGAGAAATATACGATGGAAACTGTTCCGTTAAATGAGCATAATTTTACCTTCAAGCTTGTATTCGGTTTTTCAGAAAAAATTTTCTCTTCGTAGTGTTTGATGGTTTTTTTTTTTTCAAATAATAATTGCGCTATCACCGCGAGCTTTATTATCTGGCCTAAGACAATTACATCGTAGTTTGTAATATTGAAAACTGTTTTATTTGTGAAGTTCTGAAATGAGCAGTACATCAGTGAAGTGAGATTTTAAAAAGAACTCTATTTCCAGCTTACGTTGTAAAGCGCCATTAGCGCTCCAAAGTGCAATTCTTAATAAGGTAGCTATTATTTAAAATTTAATATAATAGTGTTCTGATAATTATTAACTGTTGTAACATATTTTTAAATTCGTTTAAAAATGCAATTAATATTACATCTATATCGGTAGGCGAATTAGGAAGCGGTTATTACTTTCGTTACTGTTACAATTTCGGAAACCAAAACCGTTGTTATAAACATTATCGCTAAGTTCACTGCATTGGCGTCGTTGGTCCCTAACGTAACTTTCGCATACGATAACTGAAGTTCATGCCCACTTTGAGGGATAATAACATTACACCGTAACTAGCCGGAAGATCCGGTTTGTCGGAAAGTGTCTGCTCTGCATTATATAATTTGCGATCTGATAATTAGAAGGATGTTGCTGCTTGCATAAACTTCCGTGGTAAGTCTTTTACAATCAGCTGAATTATGATTAACCGCGCATCATTTATAGGGCCGATTAGAAAATGATCTGTCCATACATTTGACATCTGGTACATTATGTCTCTTTTTACGTGAAGTGTTTCTACTCTAATTTTTGAATGTAATAATAAATCGAGATAATACCTTTAATGTCATCGGTCGGCTCAAAATCGATGAAATGTAATGGCAGCTTTAGTTTTTTTTATTTTCAATATTAAAGACAGACCCGACTTGAAATCTTCGAGAGCCTGCTTAATGTCGCTTTTTTATGAGGGAGGGGTGTAAATCCCGAATTACGATTTTATACGCTCTTTCGTGTTATAGTTGGTAAGTGTAGAGTAGTTGATGGCTTCTCTTTTGAATGTTTTGACTATTTTTCTGTAATCGTCAGGAGTGTGTACGTTGATTTTGACAGCGTTATCTTTCGACGATTTTGCTCTGAAGTCTTGTTTCCTTAGTACGTCTGTGATTTTTTTCAACATTACCGAATAATTAATTAGATCGTGTACAAATATTATGGGTGGCGAAGAAAAGGTTCTTTTGTTACATTGTCAGCCGTCTGTGCAATCGATTTCTCTCATTCTGTGTAACTTCGTCTTCGACTTCGAAGTTTTCGAACCTATTCTGTTTTGATACGTGACTTATTTACTTTTTGTTCGTCCAATGGTCTTTTCCTAGCCTTCTTTTTGGGAATGTGCCAGTCGTTCTCTATGTGTCCATTCACCTGCGACGATGTCGATAATGCGTCTCCCGAGTATTTTGACAATATTGTATTGTTGTTGTCGGTTATGTCCTCATCTCTTATATCGATTATTAGTAATTTGGAATTAGAAAAAGAAACGAAATGCATGTTTGGAGTTAAAGTGTAATACGTTTGTATCTGATAGACAACGTTTTAATGCGGATATGGAACAATAGATGTAGATAAAGTTGTAGTGGTGTTGTTAATATTCGGGCTGTACAAGAAATTAATATAATATGTATTTTATAGGATATATTTTTGTTAAAAAATTTTAAAATAAGAACGGAAATATGAACATTCGAACTCTGTATAGTTGTGCAGTCTTACGAAAGTGCCGAACAAAAGCAAACTCCACCAGACAATTCAAGTTTCCACAAATCTAAAAATCATAATAACCAGCAAAACTAATTTTTCCTACTACCGACTGATATATATTTAGCTTGTTAACATATTATTCCTAGATAATGTATCTTTGTTAAGAAAATGCGGGTCTGTAATAAGTATTGAAGAATTAAAAACTGTATGTATATATATTTTTTTTTTGATTTTTTTTTTTTTTTTGAAGACCCATACCTTTAATAGGGTGTTGAGGATTGTACACAGATATATTCAGTGAAATTGGTGATAACGACATCGGTTGACATTTCGGTTATTATAATTAAAATTTTAGTACGCAGATAGACAAATATCGCTCATAACGACTTGACGACACGGAATTTGATTTCAAAAGGTATTTGTAGATAAATCGAATAAAAGAAAGAAAGAAAAAACACGACCAAAAATTCTACAGAATGGACGGGTGTATTCTTTGTTTTACTTATGTTCCTAATTAACAATGCTTATTGTAAACTTATCCTGCGGTACAAGTCATTACTCAAAATATTGAAGAAAGGATATACTCTACTCATTTCGTCATAATAAAGAGTTGAAAATTACCGATTTCTACGAAAATAAGAAAAAAAATAAAGCTAACGATGCATGGTCATTTTATTCTCTTTTTCATACTTCTTTTATGTTGATTTAGATTTTACGTTTTCATGGATTGTGTACTTTCATGTATAAAGAAAAAAATTTGATCGTTTACGCTTTAGGATTTATTAAGAAAACTATGATTATAAATAAATGATTATTCGTTGTTTCATCGGAGAAAAAGTTTATTCCATAAAATATATATTTTACGATTATTTTATAACGGGGAGAGTAACTCTTCCGTAACAGTACATCTTAGACGTTAAAAAATCCGGTAGTATCCGACATAAGAACAAACCGGTTATAAAGACTAAATTATTCATCCCCTTTAAAGTCGTTAAAAACGATTTCCATTAATACGTATGTATATATTTTATTTATTTATATGTATGTGTATATTAAACAGATGTCCGGATTATTAAGTAAAATTATATTTTCGTTCTATTTGTATCTGTGTATACAATGTACACTTATACTGAGAATAATTTTTAATTTATTTCTAAATCGCAGATTTTGACTTTAAAACTTATGTAATAAATTAAATACTAAATTTAATTAATTAATAACGCGCAATTCGTGCTTTAACTTTTCGAAAAATTACACAATGGTCGACGCATAATATTTTGAACTGCTACAACATGTTGCATTTCTATTTAGAATTTAATCGAAGCTCCAAATGAAATGTGATTTCAGCTGCTGATAATTATTATACTTCAATCCGAAAAAAGAAAAATCAATAATATTACACACCGCCGATTCATCGTAATAGTCTCGCCGCAGAACACTCGTATTATATCTTAACCTAATTTAACAAATAAATATTAACGAGTAATTTCCGGTTATTAATTTACCACGATGATCACTTTATTGTAAATTGGAATTGCTAGTTTTAAACAGATCGTTTTTACTGTCAAAATTATAATTTTTTAACCGACTTCAAAAAAGGAGGAGGTATTCGATTCGACTGTATTTTTTTTTTTTTTTTTTTTTAGTAGACACCAATACATTCGAAACGTTAATAAACGATTTTATTATTGTTGATGTGATGCCTACTAAAAGTTGTGATTTTGACAGCAAAAACAATGTTTAAAACTAGCAATTCCGACAAAATATCGGATTAGTAATAATATTAACCGACTGTTTCCAAAGATGTTTTATTATTAATTATTAGCGGCTACTGGAATTGAAGATTAAAGAAATACCAATTCCACATCGGAAGGCAGGATAACTCAGAATCGTACGGAGAGTTGTATTACAGTCGACCGAAAGAGGAAAATAGCAAAATGCGATGGTCCCCTGGAAAGTAAAATTCCCGGCGTTGGCGTAATAGTGAACGGAAATTAAATCTGAAAATAACATTTTATTTCTTGAACATTTTACATTTTTCAATATAAGACCGGTTTAAATTTAAACATTTTTCACATCTTACAATTAACTCTTTTCAGTAGACGGGCCCCAATAAAATTTTCCATCCAGTTCTTTGAAGATTTCAATGATGCGATTTTTAAGCAATTCGTCGTCTTTCGCCGGCTGATTTTTTTTTTTTTTTTTTTCATTCAGGAAATGAAGCATAATCACTTGAAGCAAGGTCCGAGGACTATAGAGTGACCAGAACTGACCATCCTAACTTGGATTCTTGAGTAACCTTCGCTGCGTATAGGGCCCCCTTGCGTTATTACGCAACAATTGAATTTACTCCGAAATTTTTCCCAAAATTATTGGTGTTACCTGTAACTTGTACCGTCAACAATAGTCTGTCCATGCTCCGTGAATTCCACTAAAAGAATGACGATATCTTTTCATTGTCCGCCACTTCAACATCGTCGGGGAAGGATTTTTTATGAAATTATTTATTTTAAACGCGCATTACAAAAAAACTAATAACGGTACTATGACCGAACAACCAGTCTCGTTCGAAAGATAAAATTAACAGCTGTAAAATGAAACCTCGCTCGTTACCCTACCGCCCCACCGCGTACAATGAACGGTTGCTCTGAAAAACTTACTTTCTGAGTGGCCCTCGCAAATGGTATTGATTAGATCATACAGTCTCAATCGAGTATATGATGAATGTAAAAATAGATCTTTGAAAATTACAAATTAAACAGTGGCTGTTAGATAATACAAATAGATGAAGAGTTTTAATATTTTATAATATGCGGTTTGCTGCCATAGAATCGATCAAACACACCTGTAATTAAGATTTTTAAAATAAATACACTCAACTTAGACAGGTTTTCGACAATAGCCCCCTAAAAACTAGAATAATTCTAAATGGTAATTATCAGAAAACGTTGTTTTCAATTTTTCAAACTTTAACGGTTCTTCTTCGAGCTAGTTTAAACACTGTTGGGAAACAATTCGCGAAGAGGTGTGTCTCATAAATTTTGCGTGGTATTTTGTCATTTGCAAATATGCTTTTCCCCCCCAAAAAAAAACTGAAATATTTTTCGTTGTTTTCATTTTAACGGAACATTAAACATGTAACTGAATATTTACAAGTAAGCGCGGACGACGGCAGCAGTGAGAAATTGTTATCATTTAAGATTGCAACTAAGCTACAACGAAATACATTATCGAGAAGGCCATAAAAATTTCTTAAAATTTCGAATAATTCATTCGTAGCATTTAGAGGAACTTTGTTTTTGCTCACGGACCAGTGGTGGTGCATCGTGCCTTATCATAATTACACTGGGGCTATGCGCTTTCGTGACATGTATTAGAAAAAGAATAAAGACCAGGCGATAAGAAACAACAGTGCAAAATGCGATTGCACAATGGGAACACGTCTGTTCATCGTCATGGCAAATTCGACTGAAATTTTGCTGACCGGATTAAAAGTGCTGATAAACTACATGACTTGACGTTTGCATATCGCTAAGAGTACAACAATTCTATACTAAGTGTATACATATTATTATTGTCTCCATTTTACCGGCCTTATCGTATTTTACCAGCGAAAAGTTTCTTACTGTCATGTTTTTTTTCCTTCACATTTTCACTGCATAAATATGTCACGTTTGTGTTTTTGTAGCTTCGTTCGAAGATGATCTCTTTATTTATTTATATATTTTAACCTATTTTTATTTTGTTTTGTTTTTGTTTTGCAGAAAGTTGCGGACATTGACATATGATTTACGGTCAATGAAAGATTATCAGATTCTCCGTTTGACCATTTAACTGAGTTTAACACTGCTATTCGGGCAAACGTTTGTAATTGATTTTTACGAGGTCGTAATGTGGACATTTTTTAAATTTCACACAAATTATAGATTTCGTGATTAAAATTGAAAATCACATTATCCGCTCCCGAAAGTATAGTGAAAACTTTTATCCCATTTCGATTGCGTCTGTGGAAGACGTATACGGTAGAAGACAAAAACGTGTATTGTACATTCCAAATATGCGGATGTTAAAAATAATAAAATAATAGAAAGAAAAAGAAGAGAAAAATAAATCAATAAATAGGCCAAAAAATAAGATTCGAAGACAAAAGTACCAATGAGAAACTTCAAAACTATTTGTATCGTTCGTTGTACAGTTAATTTAACCTTTCTACGCTGCTTTATGTTAGTAACATGTTCGCAACAAATGATCTTTAGCCTGGAAAGTTACTTCCGGTAGTTGGTTCAGGAGTAGCAGCCGAGCTGCTAGCAGTGCTAATCCAGTACGTTAATAACAAAAACCGTCATGTTGCAGGTATCGGCGCTAATTTAGTTGTGCTTTGGCTACGAAACTTCTTCGCCACCACGATAGGTCCTCAACTATTTCAGCTTCCAAGGTTAGCTCCCCAAGTCTTTTCCGGTGCACTGCAACGCCTTATAAAGTGAAGCCAAGCCTTTAGAACTTCACAAAGAGTCTATCGTTTGCTTAGCCGAACCTAAATTACCTATTTTACTGCCTCTAAATGATACATTCTTAAGAAATGCTTCAGATTCAGTTGACCGTCCTCGGGTCTGGCGAAATTTTTACGTATACCAAAAGAAGAAGAAAAAAGTAATACGCTCTGCCTAGCCAGTAGGATCAGACAAACTCGATTAAATTATCCGTTTCGTTGTTTTTCTTTTTGGTCTTATAGAAGAGTAATTTCTTTGTTGATTTCCTTACGCATAGTTCTTGGTACGGTCGTGTTTAATTTATGCCCTTGCGATAGCAGTCGGATATGTCTTGATTTTCCCTGTGCGGACTTGATTATATACGTTTAAATTTTAAGTCTTTGATTTTTTATTTTACCTGCATATTTTTCTCGGTGAATCGCATTTTAATATGCATTTCAACCTACATTATGAATTTTTATAGAGAATAATATGTTTAAATGACATCGGGAAATATAATATTTTGGTAAATTATCGTTAGTAATAAATATTTATACCGTAAAACAATTTTTACATACATGCATATAATATATATATATATATATATATATGTGTATGTATGTACATTAAAAATCATGTCATTCTTATTCTTATACTTTATTTACACTGCACGCGAAGCGAAAAGAACTGCGAATTTCAAAGCGATGCGACGCGATGATGTGTTTATATTGCTAGCGATTACAGACCAGTAGGTAGTTGAGTTTTTGGTGTCCCAGCAGTTATGTTGTTCCATTTAAACACCGTTAATACATTTTTATTGGAGAACAGTGCTTTAAAAATTAGAAGAAAACGTAAGTGGCTGCATGAAGAGTCAATCATGCAAGAAGTACACCGGGAGAATATCACCATTTGTACCTTCACCTACGAGAGGATGAAGAGCGGTTTTGGAGCTACTTCAGAATGAGTACAACTACTCTTGACTACATTCTATCCCTAATTTCAAATGAAATGCGGAGGCAGAACATTAATTTCGGAATGACCATTTCGGCAGAAAAAAAGCTTACGGTTACAATTAGGTGAGTAAGAAATTTTTATTTATAAAAGTTCTCTCAATGTATTCTTAAGCATGGAAATGTATAAAATTCAAAAGATTTATAAACTTTAAAATGAACGTGACATATTTTTTCAAGTAAAAAATAAATATAAACTTCAAGTAATGAGTTCACGTAAATGTGAAATTCAAATCGGATATATGGAAACGAAATACGGAAAGTTTCGGAGATACGGAAAGTGTCGCTTCTGTTAAAGAAAAATTCGATACACTTGATAGCTTTAGCTGAGTGTAGGCCATACGGAAGGGAAAACTGCGAACTCATTTGTTCTTCATTTCCGGAGAAAGAAGAGATAAATGAAGCAACATTGCGGGTTTGGTTAGTCATTTCATTTAGCAGCATTTCTTGCATTTTAATTATTTTCGGCACGGAGTCATAATGTCTTTAAAAAAGTTCATCGCTTTAAACTATGGCCAGGTCGACTGATGATACATGGAGCCACCTTCGACTCCAGAATGTTGTTGATTAGATTTTTTCAATTCACATCAGAAAGTATCACGAAGGTTCTTTCACTTCGTCTTAACTTGTTCACCTGAAATTGAAAGAGCCTTATAACTTATTTAACCTACAGTACGTTAACAGTACCTATGTATCATGACCAGTTTTAATAGGTCTTTTTAAAATGTTTTCACGAACCAAATTTTTTCCATTTCTTTGTTAGTAGTTGCCGATGCTAACTACAAATTCATAACAGTCGATGTTGGCACTCACGGCAAACAGTCAGATGGAGGAACATTCAAAGAAAATGACTTACACAAAAAAATCATGACTGTTCCGAATAAATGGTCAAAACCAAAGGAAATTCCCGGAACATCAATCCATTTGTGTTGGTAGGGGACGAAGCTTTTCCTCTCTTGGAGAATTTAATGCGCCCGTCTCCTGGCATGTTACTGGCTGCAGATCGAATGACGTTCAACAAAAGGTTATCGAGAAGTAGAACGGTTGTGGAACGTGCTTTCGGAATTTTGGTCAACAAATGGCGAGTTCTTCGGAAGGAAATAGAGACATCTGTACAACATGCAGATCAGACTGTTCACTGCATATGTATCCTACACAACATTGTCATTGATAAAGATGGGCCACCTATCGCTACTTTGTTGGAACTTGAACGAGAAGAGAACATCACATCTCTCCCCTGTTGCTTCCAAAATGACCGATCAAACAGCAGTGCTTCAAGAAACGCCATAAATGTTACAGAGGCGTTTAAAACCTATTTCATCAGTAATTGACACGTTGAGGTAACTATGTAGGTATTTCGTATATTAGATATGTGACCAATTACTAATATTTAAAAATTGTTACTATATAATAATCATTGATTAAAATAGGTACTTTGCTTTTTTTTCTCCATAAAAACACAATATATGCCGAATAAATTAAAATTAAAATTAAACGCCGAAATTTTTACCCTCAACTTCACATTCTTGGGCTACATCATTCCAGGAGCGGCGGACAATGTCCCTGTTGTGGTAGTATTTGTTCCTGTGATCCCACAGGGCCGGACGTTGATGTACGCCATTAATCAACTTTTCAATGTCCATAGTGGATAGATATTCAATAGAATCAAAACAATAGAATACAAAACAATAAAATGTAAACAACAGAACATAGAATCAAAACAATAAAACAGATGCGTGGAACTCATAAGAACCCGATTGCATCAGACGGCTTGCGCGGAACCTCTCTCAATCGCTCGTCTTCGCCCGAAGTGTAAAAATCCGACGCCCCCTCTCATTCAACATGAAAACTCTGCCGGACTTTTGTGTTTTTCGCGCGTCATCGCAAGTCGTCGCTTCACCCTTTATCGCACAGCATCGCGTGCAGTGTAAATTAAGCCTTAAGCTAGGTAGTAATGTGAATACCATGAAATTATGTAAATGAATTGATATTTTATTAAGAAAAAAGAAAGAAAACGATTTTACCCGGCTTGATTTTGTAATGGAAAACATGTGTCTTATTCAGTAGGCTATTTCAAAAAGGTATTAAGTAAATAGAAGTTATAAATGAAATTGAAGTGGTAATATCACGACCAAGTTTCAAATAACGGTTTCGTTCAAATTATAATTGAAATACCGGTTTAATATATAGAGTCGCAGTAAAGAAATGTAAAATTGTAAAATCAAAGAGTCCGGTGAATTTCGAGTTTATTGGCATGGCAAAAAACGTCGTTATTTTGTGAAGAATTACCTAGAATTATAGATGGGGGCCCAGGGGTTGCACCACTCGCAAGATTGAAAGTAATTCATGTATTAATGGGTATGGCATTTTTACGCCAGGGGTCATCAGGAAAAGCGTCCTGTCACGAAATTTGTCCTATCACGAAAACTGATAAAGTAGTTTTAATGCGATATTAGCGCTTCTATATCCCCTGGCGGTGAAACCTGGAACTGAAATATTTTTTTCTGTCGAACTACGTAGCCAATGAAAAAGTTTACTCTTCTATAAGAATTATGGAAGAACTAGACCTGGTGGCGAAGGGGGATTGCCTCATTCCGAAGCCTGAAGGGGCGAGTTTTATATATTTATACATATATATATATATATGTATAATATTATATATAATTTTTAATATATACATATATATATATATATATTGAAGGAGATACATTATCACCTTAATTGTTTATTGCTGCATTGGAAAGCACATTTAGAAAATTAGACTAAAACTCTATGGGTATAAGAATGTATGATGAATATTTAAACCGTCTAAGATTTGCAGATGACATAGTGCTATTAAGCACCAGCGCAAAAGAGCCTCAAATGATGTTTTGTTTTTTTTTTTATAAAATAAGTTGTGGGTCTCACAGGGCAAGTATGCCCGTTGTGTGAGTGCCCGACACTCTTATTGCCGTTTATTCTAAGTACACAAAATTACAACTATTCTTGCTTATCTTATACATTATAATAATAGTCAACTAAGATTATATAACTTATAACATCTTCAAATACGAAGAAAAAAAAAGAAAAGATAAAAAAAGAAGAGAAGAACAGAAAGAAAATAAAGAAAGAAAGAAAGAAAAAGAAAGAAAAAATAACAATAGAAGAATATTATAAAATGTCATGATTCGAACCGTATCTTGAGTTTTTCTCTTTACACCATTCTTTCGGCCATTTCCTTACTTGCCTTTTCCACACACCAAGTTGTTTTTCGTATAGTATATGATGAGGTATTATTTTACTGATTAGTTTAATTAGAACTAAATCATCAGTATTATAAATTCGTAGATTTAGGCCCCGGGGGTAGATGTAATATATATTATTTCGGTTTCATCGAATTTTTTGCCTGGATGGTAATTTTATATTATTGACATTAAATTCCAGTAGTCTATAATAGAAATAGTACATCTTGGGGGACATTTCATTGTTTTCCTTTCACACATCATTGATCCGGAATCGTTTTGCTTCCAGTAGGGGAGTATAAGTTTCAAACTCCTTTTCTGCATTTTGCTTATTTTATTTGTTTCCGTTTTCTTAGTCTAACATAATGTATTCGAATTCTATATAAAATTCAACGCATTGTTATTGAATTATAATATATACGTAATGTGCGATATGCTAGAACCTGTTTTATTTTATATAAAGCTGGAATTGACTGTCTTATTTTCGCATTTAAACTTTGAATTTCTCCAGTTCAAGGATTTATCGATATATATACCTAGATATTTAAAATTTTCTATATTCTCAAGAGGTGGACAACAACATAAATGAGTACTGTTATTTAAATGAAGTTCATGTACGCAATCATTATTATGGAGTGTAATTAGCAGATCGTGTGTCATATGTTTGGTACTGTTCCGAATGCGCAGTAATTTAGATTTATTTATATTACTTAATTTACTAAAATTATCTATATATCCTCTTGTAATAATCTTTCCGCCGTCTCTAAATCCTTATGCTCCATTAATAAGGCAATATCATCGGCAAACACTTATACCTTTCCATTTTTAATATGCTTATCTAACACGAATTAGTGTAAATTAAGAAGAAAATAGGGGCCAATACGGTGCCCTGACCTACTCCGCAATGAATTGTTATTTCATTACTTTTATTCCCTGCGATTTTTACTATATACTTTTCCTATTTTTTAATTAATTCTTAAACCACTTTAGTTGATTATTTATAATTCCCAAATTTTCCAAGTCCTTGATCAGTAATTCATGGTCGACTAAGTCAAACGCTTTAGATAGGTCAATAAATGTAATTAGAAATTGGTTTCCCATCGACAATCCCATATTTATCTTATTTAGTAATGTTATCATGGATCTTTTTTCTCTAAAGCCGTGTTCATTTTCATAGAGCAAGTTGTTTTTTTCTACATAATTTTTTTTTTTTTTTTTTTTTTTTTATACATTGCACCGGAAAACCATAAGCAATGCTGATCACAAGACATGCTTAAAGGGAGTAGAGTGAAAGGGAGGAAAAGGGAATAGGAAACTGGGAACACCAAGGAAAAAGAAATAATTGGAAGGACGATGATAAGTCTGGTGACCCCTATGGGACAACAGACTAAGTTTAAGGAAGATCAGACTCTAGTCATGGAGAGGTAACATCAGGAGACAGTGATATCTAGTCGGCAATCCGTATTTACTAGGTGATCGGAAGTGCATCCCGACACCATTTTCTTCGTTTGAAACGTCTGGGCGGATTTCCTGGTACATTTGGTTGATACATACGGCTGATGTTCGGATTTGTACTGCACTGCAGCTTGTCGAAAAACTTCCTGTACTGCTCCACATAAATATCTTTTACAAATGGCACTTGCAAATCTGTGTGTAGTGTTAAGTTCGACACGTATCTTGGCGCGGAAGTAATAATCCGAAGTATCTTTGACTGCTCCCTTTGAATCTTTAATAGATTTGATGTTGCAGTTGTCCCGTACAGTTCCAGCCCGTACCTCCAAATGGGCGCTATCATTGTTAAATACAGTTGACGCTTGACATTTAAGCTCAAGGTCGATTTTCTTCCTATTAATGGATATAATAACCTACATCGATTAGAGACTGTTTTCTTAGTCTGAATGATAATTTCTTAAATGTTTATCAATGTAATGTTCTAATATTTTAGTTATTACAGGTGTAATTGTTATTGGACGATAATTTCCAAATTGAATTTACGGTCCTTTTTTATATATCGGTCTGACAATGCTTCAGTCCATCAGGACTGTTAGCTTCCTTTATTATAGAGTAGTTGAACATGTTCGTCAAAATGGAAATAAATACATTTGGGTTTTGTTTGATATCTTTAACCCTAATTTCATCCCATCCAGGTGCCTTATGAATTTTTAGATTATTAATTATTAATTATATTTAGGATTTATTTGCAGATGGAATGAAAAAAGAAGATAAAATAACATTATCGGAGTCATTCAGTAACTAATTAACGGAATTAAACATACATTCAAATAAATTAGGACTGACAATAAACGTACATAAGGCAAAAGTAATGACAAATACTCCGGAAAGTGTACAAATGGAAATAGATGATACAGAAGTAGGAACAGTCAAAAAAAAAGTATGTTTATCTCGGACAAAAAATTACGACTGACAAGAAAATGATGATGCAAGCGGATGTAAATCGCAGAGTAATTTTAGCATGGGTAGCTTTCGGGAAACTAAGTTACGTATTTAAGAACGAGGAAATACCGATAAGCTTAAAACGGAAACTATATAATCAGTGGTTCACAAACACGGATGTTCACAAATGCAAATATCAGGAAAATAAGAAGCGGCGCATGAAAGATTAATATAAGGCGGTCCGATCGGAAGCGAAATACTTGGGTACGAGAGAAGACCAGACTCTGTGACGTGGCGGAGCAAATGGCCAAACTGAAGTGGACCCGGGTAGGGCACATAGCTAGAGAAAAGGATAATAGATGGACAAAACGAGTGTTGGAATGGTGGCCACTACATAAGAGAAGAGATATCGGTAGACCGCTGAATCGTTGGAATGACGATATAATTCAGGTAGCAGGAAAGAACTGGATTTAGAAAGCTCAAGACCGGAACGAATGAAAGAAATTGAGGAAAACCGACACGTCCAGCAGTGTATCAATATAAGATATATTAAAAAAAAAAAAAATATATATATATATATATATGTATTTCGCAATTGTTCTAGAATTTCAAAAACTTATCGCGGAATGGTTATACAATTATAACATTCCACATACAGTTTAAGATTGTACCATTTTCGGAATCTACGAGATGGTGCTTCATAATATTGATATTTTTCTGTATAGTGCTCCCCGTGAGTTACTGCAGATCCGAGTCTTGCTTCAATAATTTAGTCGTGTTTTTAATGTTTGCATATTTGGTAACTAAAGCTACACCACCGTCAGTAAAAGTATCAACTTTCAAATTTAATGTGAGACAACAGTGACAACGTTTTATTAGTATTCGTTCTTTCTACAATGAATGGTTATAACATTTGACACATCTACCGTTATCCTAATCATTACAATATACGGCAATTAAAACTACGCCTTCAGTAAAAGTATCAACTTTCAAATTTAATCTGAGACAACAGTGACTACCTGGGTTCTATTACCTTTTCTTTCTCCAAAGAATGGTTACAACATTTGTCACCTTTACTGTTATGCTAATTATTACGGCGCGCATTTCCCTTCGCCTTAAAGATACATTAATGTAGTATTTAAGAGAAAATTGGACTTGGCGAGAAGTGAACTTATCAGCAAGGTGCTTCGGTAATAAAACTCCGGTGAAAAGTCATAGGAAAAAAAAAAAAAGAGAGAGAAAACTATATGCCTATGTCGAATTTGATGGAGCGATTAGTAAAGTTCAGCAACCAAACAAATGAGCAATTAAAGACAATTAAGCAAAATCAGAGGAAGAATAAGGAAGAGGACACAATATACAGTTAATGAAAGCAATCGTGAAAGGGTCTGAGAAAAATTAATTCGGCTGAAAATCGGTGTTTCAGACAAGCTCTAGAGAAGACTTCAAAAACAGCCAAGACGAAAATCGACAAAATGAAGAACTAAAATCTCTTCGGCTAAAGAAAGTTTTCCATCCGGATTAGTGTCTTTTCCGCGATTTCCCTGTACACCTTCATTCACCGACAATAACCGGACTAGTAGAGCTCAGGATCGTTGGACAACCAGCTACTAGCAGCCTTCATTACGTTCTCTGTTTAGCGGTTAAATTTGTTTCTTAATATTGATAATGTTTAGAACCGAATCGGACACGACAATGTGTCGGTAGGCTGACCCCTCCTGCGCGCCGAAATCTTAATGATCGCCCGGAAGGGAAGACTTTAAAGCCAAACATTTTGAGCATTTTCCGAGTTCTGCCCGTAAGCTGCAATCCTTTCCGTTTAAACGTGTGTAACATTCATCCTCTTTATAGTATCGTTTTTCGGTGATCGTTTCAACTACCGCAAACCTATTTCTAAGCCTCCATTTTCTTTTAATAACCGGTCTTTCTCTGACCAAAAAGTTTCTCTTCCTTTATGAGATTCGCTTTTCGTGGTTATCCAATTTGAACTTGCTTCCCCATTTTTCTTTCGATTTTTTCGGACCTGCCGTAGAGTAGTAATTATACTGCCGCTCTTCCTTCGCACACTCAACCGGTCTATCTAATTCCGTTTGTGAATGAATTTTCGGTCGCCTTTTAAACTCCTTATTTATCGATGTCACTCTGGAAGTTGTCAGAGTTGCGCTTTTGCGTTTTCAATCCGTTCTCTCGTTGAAACAACCCTTTTTAAACTTTCATTTCCTTCTATTAGGGCACTTGCCTTCGACTTCAAAAGCGCCTCTATCCGTTTACGGTTTTCCGGACTGCTATTCATTATTCCGGCTTTACGGGCTGAAGCCGAACCTTCTTTGTTCCGTTTATTAACAAATTCCTCGCTACTACTCTCTTTACGTTCGGGCCAGAATTTTGATGTATCCTCTTCCTAATCCACATTTCGTTCAGTTCAGCTCGTTTCTACCTTGGCTTCATTCCCTATCCGGCGTCGCCGTTTATATTATTACGTGGCGCTTCTTGTTATGTTAGACGTATATTCATTCCGATTGTCGTAAAAA
This sequence comes from Icerya purchasi, assembly GCA_039619475.1. NCBI lineage: Eukaryota > Metazoa > Arthropoda > Insecta > Hemiptera > Monophlebidae > Icerya > Icerya purchasi. The sequence goes on from CM077115.1 coordinate 355,124,389, forward strand.
CCTGCTCACACGGTTCTATTTTCGGTTAAAACCGCATGTGCTCAAAAAGTTTTCACTTTTAAACTTACTTAACCGGGCAAATTCATTTCGCAGAACCGGAAGGGCCGCGCTGACCCTGCACCACCGTTCGATTATATATATATATATATTATCATCTGGAATTCGATCGACGCAATGAAAATTTCATGTTATTTTCGATGCCGGAGAGTAAGCGGCTAAAATCGTCGACAATTTAAAATTAGCCGCTTTCACTTTTCCAAATCCGGCATTTCGATATTTTCTTGCGTTCAACATACGCTGCGCCATCGGACGACTAATAAAATTTCTAAGCAGCACACTTAGCCCCCCTACCCTCTCTCTTCGTAAGTAGAATCCGACCAAACTTTCAACTTCGTATATCTTCGGCCAAAATTATGCTGAAAATGTATCCGAAGCCGAAAATTTAACGCATTCAGATATCAAATAACTGCAAATAGTTCGATTCCGTTTCAAAAGTTGAACAGAGTCATCTGTAAATATGTTTCTATTCGGGGATTCATAGTTATTCTATTAAAAAAAAAAAAAAAAAAAACGAAAACAAGTATTTATTCGCTGCTCCTTCAATACTTCCGAAGAATAAATGTTTTCTGATAAGGGAGAGCCAATTGACGAGAAAAGGGGACAACTTTTAACGCGTAATATAAATAATTTTAATCGCCAATGATGCTTCTTTTTTTTTTTCGTTTTTTTATCGGTTATTCTACCATGTAAACATATATATTCTTCCCATCGTTAGGAATGCAGCGAATAACACGTTTTTTGTTTTTTTTGCAAATTTAGAATGGAAATTTTCCTTTTCGAGTTTTCACTTTAAAAATCAAAGTGCTTATTTCTTCATTATTTCATCTAATGAAGAAAATGATCGAATTCAAAACTAAATACAGGAAATAACGGAAAAAATTACACGTACGGGGAATCGGGTCACCTCCGAGCTGAAACTTATCAGAATAGCTGAATTTCAACTTCGGTCAGAATCTCATTTTCACTGGGACACCGAGATAAACAGTTTCTAGGCTAACGTTTCGACGAAGACTTATAATTCGTAAAATCTTCGAGGTTAATAAATACGAATTTATTGTACGTGATTTTAAGCGAAAATAGTTGTTTCACGTTGGACGGCAATAAAACATTGTTCGACAATGAAAAATATCGACAACGTGAGTCTCTGTAAATGTCGAACGAAATTCGTCCCGGTTGACTAAAACGGGAAATACGAAATCTTTTTAATGGTAACTTACGTAATATAGACGTCATAAAATCGTTCAGGATTGCTCGCGCGATATTATTAGTGGCCGATAAAATTGATATTAAATTTACCCCTCGACCATGTTTCGTCAGCCTTTTTTTCTTTTTCTCCTTTCAATTTAACCGTATTTATAATGAGCGATGATTTTTTTTTTTTCTTTTCCTTTTTTGTCCGTTTCGTACATTACAAACCAAGTTCTGGAACAGGTTTTCATCTTCCGAAAACTGGTTTGTTTTATCGGTTTCTCAAAAATTAGAAACGTGATATTCACGTTAAAGTTGTGTAATATTAAATAATAGAATATCATCGGGCGCTTTTATAGTTAAAGTAATTTTCGATTTTTTCTGTTTACTTTTGTTTTTGTCAAACTTTTTCATTTTTTTTCTCTTTTTTTTAAATTATTATTATTATTATTATTATTATTATTATATTATCATCTCATCTGACCAACTTTAATGGTCATTCAGCGATTAATTTAATGCGATAAAAAATGTTTTGTCGAGGGGTAGAGTACTCACTCAGTAGTTAAAAATGTTTTCAGGGCTGTTAGTATTAAAAATAAACTCGTTCGATAAATCTTTATTCGAACGTTCCGATAAGATTATATTATCGAAAAATAACTAAACACTTGCCGGAGTATAAATTTGTCTTAAATATTACACGCTAATCCTAATTCCTTTTATCTCTTGATTAATCCTGTTCCTCCCCCGCGTCCTTGGTTCTATGAGTTTCCCAGTTTGCATCGGTCCATAATTACTAAATTATCTCGCCTCCGTTTCTCGCATAGTCTCCTTCCTTCTTCACTAAATCGCTTCTCTTTGGCTGATTCTCCTTTTTGTCCATTGGATCCTGAAGGTTCCCAGTATGTTTGCGATGCGAATCACGTGCTCTTCGAGTGCTCCGGTTTATCTCGCGAGCGTGAGTTACTTTATTGTCATCTTTTAAAGCTTGGTCTTCCTGCTCCTTTCAACGCCTCTTATGTTCTTTCTCTACCTACTATCTCTGTTGTTCCTGTCCTAGGGGTGTTCCTTGATTCCATTGTCGACAGAATAAAAATTATATTCCATGTGTCTATTCCTTTTTGCTGGGCTAATGCTTTTTGCTAGCAAACCCAAGGGGGGGTTAAAAAAAAAAAAATGAAGCAAAAGAAGATGACTGAAAAAAAAAAGCTAAAGTGTAAATAAAACATCGAAAATATTAAAATGCGAACACGAACGAAATAGGAAAATTCGCGAGAATAAGACATTTAAAAATATAAAAATATAAACTGAAAAGATGGAAAATCTACAAAAAGCCGTAATGACGTGAGAACTCCAACTGCAGCAGCTCTAAAAGTTTAAATTTACTTTTTAAACGATCATGTCTGAAAACGTGTCAACCGGATGATACTTTTTTCAGTCTGTTTTTGTGCCGTTCATTGAGAAACTTATTTAACGTAAATATGAAAAGGTTTTACATTTGCGCGGGAATGTCAAACGCGATTCGATGAATTTTTGCACGAGCAATTATTTCTGATTTTTCAAAAAACGACTCGCGCCAGTATGAGAAAATTTTCCCGCAATACTGATTATAGTAATTTTTTCGTAATAACGACGCAGTTATTTCATCGGGGACCGGACCGTAACAGACGATTTCCCGCCATTACTTAATATCAACGTGTCTAGAATGTTTTGGATTGCTCGTGTTTTTTTTTTGTTTTTTTTTGTTTTTTCTAATAGCGCCATTGCAGAATATTTAGAAAACAAACAATTGTAAACATACTTTACAAAATGATCATCAGAGTTGATGGCCCTACAGTCAGGTTTTGCGACCTCGAGGTTTTTGTAGACTCTCCTGCGGCGATCCGTTCGCGAAGATTCCCTCTTAACCGGTGATTCATCAACTCGAAGCTGTTGGAATGTGGAGAACCGTCTTCCACCGATTTTAAATTTACTCATCTTTCTGATGTCAATTTTTCCCCTTGCCTCGTAACTCTCCCGAACCAAGATTCTCCGCCGTCATTGAAACGACTAAAATTTTCGAACGGACTGCCGAACTAATATCGATTTTTTGACTAGACTTCCCGCAATATTTATATGCAAATTTATCAGTTCAGCCAGTTTGTCCGAGACGAGAATGGCTAAAAGTCCATGAAAGGTGATTTTCCTTAACCGGACAAACCTTCGACATATCAAACGCCCAAAAATAACTTTGGTCCGGGTGTTTTTATATATGTATTTTCACAAACTATTCTCGAAGTGTTCCCCGATTTTTCTTAGCAACAATTTGTTTATTTTTCCATATTTTTCGATTCGTTTCCGACTATAATCAAATCTTTTCATGAAATCTTAATTATTTTTTTTTTTTAACGATGGGTCGATGTAGATAGCCTAATTCCTCTGCGTGCCGAAATAAAGATTTATCATCAAAGTTTCTTAATTTTTACATACCTTTTTCTTCGCTATTACCTGTTTTCACTGCTATTCCAAAAAAGACGCAGTCTCAAACGGGTTAAAATCATTATAAATTTATGGAAGTTTCAAAAGGTATAGATAAAAAAACAGAATACATATTTCCCGACATTTACAAACTAATATTTTGTTTTGTGATGATCTGCTATACGGAATGTGTGCATTCCTAACCGCTGAAGGTTATAATGTTGTGTTAGAGAAAAACTCTCTCGTTTTACACTGAGTTCCTTAAAATTCCAGAAGAAACACCGATTTCATGATTTACTATTAAGAATTTAATGAAAAAAATCGCCGGAAAGTAAGGAGATAATACGGTACACCAAATTCTGAGACTGGAACGATAGAGCGCGTTAACCATTTCTGATACTTTTTTTTAGTGCTTGATTTATGTAAAATAACCATTTATAATTCGGTTTTTGAATTATTGCAGTTTGAATTTAATGTACCGAGACAGACTGCACAATAAGTATTGATGGTGTTTAAAAGTAATCATATCCTCTGAGGCAGGAACAGATTCAGAAGGACATTTTGAGAGCGGAAATTATAAGGAGGACATTTTGGAGGGAGAAATTATATAATTACGTAAAATCTTCTACGGTAGGCGCAGTAGATTTGAGAAATACACCTTGTTTCATAAAAAAAAATCAAAATGTTTGTAGAAATTTAAAAATGTTTTCGAAAATACATAATTACTATTACAATTTTTAATTTAAATTTTGTTTTATTTTTAGGTGAACAATAAAACGAAATTACAAAAATTCTAACTAAAATGGTAGTAAACGAAATTAAGATTTCGAAGACTTTTTTTGGGGGGGGAGCCACAGCCCCGTGGCACCCCCCTTGAGTGCGCCAATGCCTTTCTATGTAATTGCCATGACTTAAATCTCGGTGACTGGACAGAGTGCACATGATAGAAATTCATCGGATAAAAACGCCCACAGATAAATGCGCACACGGACAAAAACGACTTTTAACCTGTTAATTTTTCCACTCTACGCAGTTGCGTCATTTATGAAAGCGATTGAGAAGAACAGTTGTCCTTGATGAATTTTAAATTTAAGAAAATTATTGATGATCAGCTTCCTACGAATAAAAATAGTGCAACTTTTTGTATGATTGTCATCTTTTTTTCTTTTTTTTTCTTAAACTCGTGCGTTTATCAATAATCGTAATAACTATTGACTGTATCCGTTAGAAAGTTATTATTGTACATACGGAATAAAATTTGTATCAATAATATATTCAAGGGCGTTTTAAATTTTCCAAATGTCATGATTTCATGGAATTTAAAAATAATCATCATTTTTTAATACTATGCGTCTTATATATCAATTCGCAATGTAAGTCTTTCATTTTTTATTACTGCAATCGACTAACGTTTTTTTTTTTTTTTTTTTTTTTCAGGTCCATTGAAGGGACAGCAGGAAGAAATGCTCAATACCGGAATCATATATGGAATTTTCACGGCTTAGCCCTTGAATGATCGGAAAAAGTTGCAAATTTTTACTATTTCACTATGTTTGAAAACAACTTTTGTCTTTGCCATAAACTGACGTTGGAGAATGTTCAAGCAGGTCGCGTAGAAGAAGTAAAAAAAAAAAAGAAAAGGAAATGACAAAATTTACAGTGCGCGGTAACTAATCACGTACAACATTATACGGATATATTAATAAGGTGCAATATTTGCGGTGGTTAATAGTAATTTATAATTTTACCTGTATTATCGAAATATTTTTGTCTATTACTTGTAATTTTTTAAACATTTATTTATGAAGCATAATTATTTTAAGTTACGTTTGATTTAATATTTAATTGGACAAATACACTTAAAAAAAAAAGAAACGCAATTTTTTACGTGGCTTTAACTAAAAATGATTTCCAATGCTGATAAAGAGGATCGTTTGGAATTATAAAATTCTCGTATCATTATAATTAGTAATTCCATAAATTTTTATACTTTGGCAAAAAATTTTATAACAGAAGAAATAATAAATTTTACATTAAATTTTGTTGTCTTTTTACAGGGGAAAGAATTTTATTAAAGTGTAATATGTATACGTTATGGCAAACGAACGTTTCGGTTTCAATTGAAAAATCTTCTTTTAGTTGCATAATGTACAGTAATGCGATGGTCTCATTGAAGGACTCGGTGGTCACGGGAGTATTAGGCGCACCAAATTTGTTATATGAAAAATATGATGAATCATCTGACGAAATCTGTAACACATTTTTATGTAATGTTTGTTAGACATTTATATTTTTGCGATGAATTCGACTCACCCTGGCGGTTTCGGGGAGGGTGAACGTCGTTGTCAGTTCTAACATTTTTAATAAGTTGTCAAGTGTAATTGTTTATATATTTGAAATTTAAAAGTGCTATATTTAAAATAAAATTATTTAACTTGCTAACCAATCTGTTAAATAAAAAAAAAGCAATGTCTTCAATTTCACATTACCAGAAATGTGCCGAAAATGTTTATTTCAATGTGACCAAAAACTAAAAAAGTCGAAATAGTTTCACATTAAAAAATATAAAGCGACTTTTTGACCGTTTCGAATTAATAGTATAAAGAAAGTGATAGGATTTTATTATTAACTTTGTTAAATATGCAAAAAACATGACCTCCGTGGTGCAAAAAAAAAAAAAAAAAAAAACAAAAAAAAAGGAAACAAAAATTCTTTTTAAAAATAGAAAAGTATTTCCCCCGTGTTCCCTTTATGCAGTTAAATACTCCATGCATACAAATATATAAAAATAACGAAGTCACTTGTTTTTTTTGCGGTTTTTCGTTTGTTACCCGCAAAATATCTTTCGAACAACGTACCGGAAACAGCAGACCATGAAGAAGGACGAACCTTTAAATAATACTTGTTTATAAAGTAATTGCAGCAAAGGTAATGTAGCAAGTTTGTTTGCAGGAATATCTGTGGCGTACGAAGCGAATGAAAAAATTCCGTTCCGGTTTATGCATTCATAAACGTCGAAACGAAGTTTTACATTTTTTGTTCATCCGTTACGACCTTTGGCAAAAACCGAATCGTTTTATTTAGTTAATTCGCGTTTATTTTAGTTTCATTTCGAACAGTGATTTCAGTTCCATTTTGATTGATTTGGCCGCAGCTGGACTGATGTGTGTAATAGGCGCTAAAAGATATTCGACAGAAAATAAAAAAGTTTCCAGATAACTGAAACCGATTATTCATTTCGGATTGCGAGGGAAATTAGAAACCCGGTTAAGAGCGACAGTAGCCCCGGTAACGGTCCAAATTACACTTTACCCAAGAAGAACATCCAAAACTATCGCATTAACTACACGAACAATTATTTTAATATTTCGACTCCTCTGAATGTAGCATTTAGAAATAATTTAGGTCTTTTTAAATATCGGCGATAATCACGGTAGCAAACGATAATAAGATATATTTTAAAATATTCCGCGCCTACACATCCTGATTCGATTAATAAAGATGGCGAATGAAGTTATCGAATGAACAGCTTAAGACGGAATATTAAACTGCGCTTGTACTCTTTTGTCGGGACATTATTTTACTGATGATAGTTTAATATTCAGTTTGCATTCTCGTAACTTCTCATTATTCTCATTAACTGGTTGCGTTGAAATTTTTTTAGGAAAGGGATCGACGTTGAGTAAGCTAAAGCTCATTTCGATAATGGTAAAAAACGACTTGAATGTAACGAGATAGAAGATAGCGCAGGATGGTGGGAGCGAAGTGTTTTCTTAAAAACGAAATGAAACGGTGTCGTTATGAAAAATGTTAAAAACTTCTAACTATTGAAATTTTTCGTATTTCTTAAACGTTAAATTGTTTATTTATTCAAAATGATTGTAAAACAGAACAACGAGGTATATCAGGGGTTTTAGAGGAAAAATGACAAAATTCTACGCCCGAAATTATGGCGTAGTATATCGTGTATCATCGCTGTAAAATTTTCAACATTCTGTTTCCGGGTCAGTTCGGATTTTAGCGTGCACATGATAAAACTGCCGTTTATTTCGTCATCGCAATAACGTAAAATGTCAACAAAATGAAATATTTTTCCATCATCCGTTTTCTGATGTTCACTTATTGAAAAAAAAAAAAAAAAAAAAAAAAAAGTTATATAAAAAGAAAGCGGGGAATTTTAATTGAAAGTAAAATAAAATAAAGCGGATATCGTTGACAGAAGGCATTTGCGAAATTTGAAAGTCTAACGGATCTGAAAAGAATGAACGGGGAACATTTGCCAGACACAAGGCATATATTTCTCCTCCATAGAACCGATACGTACCTAAAAATGGAACGAATTGAAAATTAAGTTCGAGCGTATCTCTTGAGCGGCTGCTGGAAGCGGTGAAGATGAAATCACAAGTAAATTATCACCTCGTTAATAGTTTATACTAGCTGAGTGTTTGGTTTTTGCTCAGATTAATTAGACTGCGGTGAATAGCTCTATATTTTGCAATTTCTGATATTTTACCGAACGCAAGGTACTGTCTTTATTTTAATTTCATTATTTAACCCGTATTCTCTTAACCCGTCCGGTTACTCTGGTTACATACTATACTATATTCGACACTACTCTGATCAGGTACGTTTTACTTCAATAGTAAACTGCCACTTTAATGGTACGTGTCTTATTTTCCAGCTGTTCGTAAGTGCTTCTATTCGATAGCTCCCACTTACGATTTGATTCATCTTTTGATTCTGCTTTTAACTATAGCACATCTTCCACAAGCGACTATTTACAGCGCGCATTTTATTAATACGTTTCTCTAATATTGCGAAATAATTTCACTACCTTTTATTATTTTACGTTGTGAATTCTTCAGCGTGAATTGCACTTATATAACCAATTGCTGTTCTGCATATTTCATTTGTTCCTAATTATATCTCGCGCCGAACGAATAATTTATTTCAGCGTTTATATTTATTATATTATCGTTATTAAATTCAATTTGTTTTTTGCCTCGTCCTAGGTACCATTTAGTAAGAAATTTGAAAAAGTATTTTATAATCTATTGCACATTCGGGAAAGAATAAAAATACAATCAACTCCCGCTACACATAAAATAAAATAAAAAAATTCAAATGTTTTCCATCATATTGCAACGATAAAATTGTTGTTATTACTAATTCTTTGTATACAAAACTCGGCTATCTTACAACGGGCGTTGCACCTTGACTCCTCTTGCTTACATTTTCTCTTTCTCTTCTATACTTTGTATAAAATGATCAAAATTTACAACGTCCTTCTTACCGGCATGATACATTTTTTTGTTACAAAATCTAACTGGTGCATGATTAAGAATGACGTTTTCATTTAACATTTAACTTTCGTTACATAAAAATTAGGACATTTTTCATAATGGGAGCCGGCCTAAGAATTATGTTGTAATTAATATATATATATATATTAATTACAACGTAATTCTTAGGCTACCCCCCATTCGAAAAAATGTCCCAATTTTATGTAACGCTAAATGTCCCAAAAAAATGTCCCAGAGAAATGTCCCAATTTTATGTAACGTTTGTTATATTTTGTAGGATTTTTGTTATTGTTATTTAAAAAATGTCCCAATTTTATGTAACGAAATATGTAACGATAAATGTAACGAAAAAATGTCTTAATTTTATATAACGGAAGTTAAATGTTAGAATAGGATTTTTGTGGTTATGTTATGTTTTTTTGTGTGTTGATGCCAGTAAGAATTACGTTGTAAATTTTGATCATTTTATACAAAGTATAGAAGAGAAAGAGACAAAAATGAAAGCAAGAGGGGTCAAGGGGCGCAGCCCCTTGCGAGGCCAAAATGGCCGAGTTTATATATATATATATATACACATATGGTATGAATAACAGTCGTGAAGTTTTGATTACAATTAAATCGGAATTTGATTTTTTAAGTAAAAATATTCCAAGAGATTCCGTATCGCAGTAAAGTATAAGACGTGTCTGAAATAAAAAATAAAAAAAAACTGCAAACAGCTCGTAATTAAATGAGATTAATGATCTCGACAAAACTGCCAGAAACACGATTATTAGAATGTTCTAATCGATTCATGTTCCGATAATTTAAAGATAACCTAGAGAATCGCGCATATGTAACCTGTAAATGATCGCGTAGTAATAAACTCACGGAATGAACTAAACCCGCGACCGATGAATACGTTTCGTAAAAATAAGAGGACAATTATTCGGACGAGTTTGAGAGCTCTCATTATGACATTGAATAGTTTCCATGAAACTTTCTTTTTTCGTTCTTGTTGGAGAAATCCGAGTCTTCAAATTTTCTTCCAATAATAAATAATAACTCGTTCTAGACTGAATTTTGTTCTATAGAAAATCATAATTTGTACCAGTAATAATACCGCAAAATTCGAAATAAGTTCACAATCCTCTTCCAAACAAGAAGATGTTGTTAAAATGTGATTTTAACGTGTGACTTTATTAATTTTATTCGTTACATCTTGAAAATTAGTATTTACCGGCTACCGTTGTTGATTAGGTCAGTATTTCGTTCAGGTTCTGATTCAAGTTCCGATTCTACAAATTAGGACTATGTAAAATTTATCTCCCGGTTAATAGTTTTCAAGCTAAAAAAAATAATAAAAATAATAATAAATTTATTTCCCACTGCATTTATATATATTCTTTTTCTCTCGGTAAAGTTCTTAAGAGAAACTGCACCAAAAACTAAAACAGAAAAAAAAAAAGGCCTAAATCGCGATTAGGGAAACTTTTTGCATCATTTATCATCCAACGGCAGAACAACACATCGTTTTAAGAAGTTACTCAAGTTGTTACTGAAAATTGTCTGACAGTAAGAGAATGTGAAGTTCCATTCGCAGTCATTACAACATAGCAGCTACCGGCTGTGGCGTTATTAGCGAAAACAAAATAATGGATTTTTCGAAAGTAGCCTATTAAGCTTCAGTCCCGTTATGCGCTATAGAACAACTTTGGGAACGAACCTCTTTTTTTTTCACTGTACGTAACTAATTCCCGGAATCTATAACGATTTTCGAATTTCATGGGAAAATTAAACTCGAGCCGCGAAAGCTAAACGATATTTGTTTTTGGCACTGTCACGCCGCAATCGAAACTTTTCGACAGAAACATCGCAACTTTTATTTAGTGAAGTTTCTAAACCAGCAAGTAATTTCGAGTAATTTGTAAGCCAATCTGTTTTCAACTGCTTCCGGAAAATGTATCGATTTTTTGAAATTTGAGATAATAAAACATCGATTCGTTTTTCTTTGTAAAAATCTCCATTCGGCGACACATGCGCGTTGATTCTTTGACTTCCGCTTGTTCTTTTTTTGTTTTTTTTTCTCGTTTTCAGTATTTAGACACTACTTTTCCTTTCCCGTAAAATGTTTCTATTTTGTTGAATGCCGCCATTTTTTTCTTCAAACATCTCTTTGTCTTTTGTTCTCGTTACTGCAGGAATGCACGCTTATTAATCAAATTTTGGAATTTTGTTGGAACATTTTACTTTTGCTTTAGGATTTTATAACAATTAATAAAGAAAAGCAAAAAAATATATACATATACATAAAAAAAAAAAACACACTAACAAAAAATATAAAAATTAATTATTTCGTGAAAGATAATATAAAGTGCATATTGAAAAGGATATTGTGATTCTTTCTTAATTGTTAATACTTATTCAAATGGAAAATAAGTATTGCAACAATTAAAAAACCATATTAAGCGAGTATATAAGCGACCTCTGAGTATTATGTTTAATTGTAACGCTTTAATGAATATTCTATTTTTTATTTAATGAAAAGTATGAATTTTTTTTCTTTCTAAGAAATATTAATCGTGATGCCCCAGACACATTATAAACTATAAAATATCATTTATCAAATGGTTTAGTTCTTTCTAGCGATTTTTTTTCTTTCTTAATTGTTGAAGCGAATTCGAAGTCGGTAAGAATTTTTCACTCGAGGTGCCTCTAATTTCGAAATTTTGCCAGTTCGTATTTTTATGCTGCTGACAGAAATACGTAGCTGTTGCGGACATCGGAAATTCTTCCGCTACCTTTCCTTCGGCTACCATTTTAAAAATTCGCCTTCTTTCCAACCTTAAACATGTTCAAAAAAAGACCGACCTATTGAAATTGCGCCCGAACGGCGTAAAAAATTTAAATTTGCGCGTCACGCTAACACCTATATCGATATTCTTTCGAAACAAAAAGGGGGCGCTTACCGCATTACGGTAGTGTGATTAGTTAGCGAATAGAGCGAACAAGTGGGGACAGGTGCAGTCAGCGCTCTGGGAAATAATGAGAAAGCGGAAATGAAGGACTTTGTGGAGCAACTTTGCAACGTTAAATTTTTTGTTTTTCTGAAATATATTGCTTCAGCAAGTTCATAAGGAGAATTGTATGTTACGAGTGATTTACGCATTTCAAATCGAGCGTCCAAGAAGCATACGGACCGTGGAAAGGACGATCGAATCGGTGCCTTGTAACGAGGAGTACTTTGAAGGAGACAAACATGTGTAAAATTTTAAGTATTACAAAAACGATTTTATGACGAAATTTCGGTCTTTTTTTGAACAGCCGGTATAAATAATATCTTCGGTGTCAACGACGTTTAGTGCGATTTTGTTTAAGGAGAGAGACATCATTTGTTTTCGTGTTATTTGACGTGTGCTCGATGGTAAAAAAGTGATCGATATCCATGCTGTATAGAGCGCGCTTCGAATAAACAAAGAATCATCGAAATCGATCTAAATAATCGAAATACGCGTGGAAACTAACGTAAAAGAACTAACCGCACGCGACGAACGTATGTAACCTCTCTTCTTGAAATTAATAAAAATCTGCGTCTATTATTAGAATAAATCCGCATGTTCAAACTTTTTTCTTTTCCGGATTCATCTTAATTCGTCATTTAGTCTATAATACTAGCGGGCATTCTGTGGGAAACCGGTCGGTTAGTAGGAAAAGTTATGAACGGGCGCGCACTTAGTGTCATATAATGCAAAAATTCAGATTTTTAAAATTGACGGAGCGTGTCCGAACAAGTAGAAAAACAAGATAATACATATGTTTAAAAAAAGAGCAAATTCATTTGAACTTTTTCTCCGTTAATTTCTTAAAAAGAACGTGATTTTTTCAAATTTTTTTTTCAGCTGCCGGAGATACTCTATTTTAGGTACACAAATACACAATGTAAGGGGAAATCCTAACAAGATGGTTCAGAAACGACGAAAATATTTAATTAGAATATGCAATATAACTTATGAACTCGTGAAATTTGGAAAAAACAAATTACAATTAAAATTCTCTTTAAAACGATCCATAACTTCAAGCAAAACCAATTACCCTGGACGGAACGGAATATATATATATGTGTATGTAATATGGTATTTAAAACGACCTCAAAAATCACCCTTGAAAAATTCATAACTCATCACCAGCTTTTAACGGTGTAATTCAATATATAAAACAAAACGCAGAAGATTTTTCATGAAATCAAAAAATTATATAGACCATCTCTGAGACCCAAGAGAGTAAAAAAAAAGGATGTCAACGTAAGCAATAGCCCGAGTAAAAATGTTGAGGAAACCAAAACGTATCTATATTCATAAAGGATCGCTTTATTATAGGAAAACTATAACTGAGCTTCCAACTTTAAAATTCTTATTCTCGGGGCACCGAAAGTTTTGAAAAATATATTTTTTTGCCCGGGCATCCGTGATATATCGATTGAAAGATTCCCCCCCCCCATTTGTCGGCTAAACTGTAAGTCATTTTCTTAACGAAATTTTCGAGAAATTCCCTGTTTGTAGCGGAAACAAACAAATTAGTTTTTCTTGAATTTCAATATTACGGATAAACGTAAATATATTACGGTTATCGTTAACTTAACGTACGAAATAACCCTGAGCGCATGAAACATCGTGCTTGACTGAGACACACTTGTTTCTTTTTAACATACTACATTTGAATATTTCAGAACCGGAAAATTTATTACCAGTCCGACGGTCTAGGGAAGTAAAATTTCAGCAGTGCAAAGGGAATTTCCAAAAAAATTCTCCTTCTTTTTTGGAAAGGCCTTTTGATTTCTCAATCAAACCGTGTTTTTATTTACAATCTATTCGCGTCACAAATGTCCATGGGTGTATGATGTCTAGCTTAGTCCGTCTTAACGAATAAACAGACCCCTCCGCCGAGTTCGTTTTTCAACTGTGCAGCGATAAAATCCAACAGGTGATAATCGAAATAAGAATGAATTCGAAACTTCGTACTAAAAGACAGCGGTAAGCTAGATCTTCCGATCATCGGCTTTAAATGTACATAACAGCCGTGCAAAATTGAAATAGTGTTAATATCCGGCAAAGGTCAAATTAACGGGGCTCAACCCGAACCTCTCCCAACTTCTTTCAATCAATATTTTTCAATCTTCACGACACAGATCTTCCATTCTATTTCGATTAAAAACTTCTCGATACGCTGTTTTATCTCGTTCGGCATTTGCCCCCGTGATCTGACAGCGAAGTATAATTTCATCGCTGCTCCGTACGATTAAAGAAAAGTATCATTAACCACATTAAGTATTATTATTATTATTATTATTATTATTATTATTATTATTATTATTATTATTATTATTATTATTATTATTATTAGCATCGTTCTTATGTATTTCCGTATTATTATCGATTTTTTTTTTTTTCTGATATTATCGCATATACACACAATTTTCTCTTCGAAGCATCGCCACATACCGTTAGAGATGTTACTTTTACCTAAAATGCCGGGGTTCTGCGGTATCCTATAGGCTGTCGGTTTGTTAGAACTTGCTATGGACGCGCGTATATGTAGAAGAGCGAGCCGGCAGCGGCATAGAGGCTTCGAAAGAAATTGTAGGCGTTCTGTGTTATCGATGATGAACTGATAAGAGCCGCACTGAGGAAGCAACCTGACGCGCCAGTAACCGCACTCCGAATCACCATCTAGAATCTAGATCTTGCCCTTTCTCTCGAAAAAGTCCAGCGTACACTTAATCTGACTTTCTAATAGGCCTACTACTCTAGCTGTGATTTCCTCTCCTTCATTTTTAAACTCGAAATACACGTTTTCACCGTACAAGTTCTCCGGGGACACGGTAGATCCCATTTTTTTTCCCTTCCTCCTTCGCTTATCTACGACTTCCCAACCTCTCGCTCTATAGGTTTCGCGTACGCGCACCACCAACACACACGAACCTATTCAACCCTATGGGTGAATTTATTTCGCTGCGTCCGCGTACACCAGCACGAGCGCATCATCCGTATAATGTAATACTTTGTTTAGCGCGTTGCAAGGCAGTCGCCGTAAACCGCATGATCGCGAATGTGATGACCACGTGATACACGGTGTTTTTGTTTCCTTCTTCTTATTATACTCGTCGCTTATAAACAAGCGCATAAATTAGTTTTTCTCTTAAACCAGCTCCACAGCCTGCGGCCGCACCGCTTCTGCAACCGGTTCTCTTTATCTACCGCTCCCGGTCTGTAATCTGTACACACACACACAGAGACGTGCTCGTGCAGCCCGCTGATGTACCGCAAGTCGGTTGCCTACAGATTAGCCGCGTGTAACCGGTAGCTGCTACAGACACGACAACGTCTATAATAAATTAACGCCGGTCCGCATTGTAATTACCTTTTCGAAGCTAAAACAAAAACTCATTTTCCGCTCCAAACCCGGCCCCCGCTGATTAATTATCGCCGCGAATTATTAATTGAATTATAACGAGAGATTTTCGTCTCTCTATTCTCGGACCCCTTATGAGCGATAACTTCTCCGTTCTCGGCAGAAAAATACACCGGCGGGCACCAAACGCGCCCAATTTAAAATTTTCCCTTTTGTCCGCTACATTCGCAACAACCCGTTCATGTTCTCTGTTTTCTTATTATTTCGTAAAAATTAACGATATTTTTGCAAAATAATTTCTTAATTAAAGTTTCTCAAAGTCCCAAATTTAAGTAATTATTAACAAAAAAATTGCGAAAAAGTCGAAAAAGTTTAAAAACCGCGACCCCCGAATTATTTCTAAAATTACGCTCTTTTTAAAAATGGCCTTAAATCAAGTCCGTAATAATCAACGACTGTATTAATTCTCGCATCTTTCGATCACTTAACTATTTAGAGTCTCCTCGCGAGAGAAGACAAGCTTGAACCGCGGAGAGCATAGCGTGTCATCGCTAGTCTTTTGCCAAGAGACGCGCAACCGATCATCATCTCGAATACATCTGGTTATGTCCGAGCTTCTCATTCTTGCTGCTGCAGCATTATGATTCTAGGCGAGGAGACGCTTTCAATTTCACCAAAGAGTGACAATCGATGATGGTTTGCGAATGCTAGGACAGGGACTTAAAAGTCAATAATCCCGTCATTTACCGGGGTTAAAGAGCCACTGCGCCGCCAAGGCAGGTTTCATTTCGACAGCTAACACAACCCCCCCCCCCCTCCCCCTAGGATAGATGAAAAGACGTTTATGTTTTGTATGCTTGATTTACACAAGACACAGTGCCGGTCAACCTTTTTGAGATCTAGACACTTAAATAAATTATTCGTAATAGTGTCGAAGGTTTCGAACCGACAGAAGCAAGTACCCCTTGTTTTAAAGTATAGGTTTTCGTTAATGTTCATACCTATTTCGGAATCTGACAAAAAACTAAACAGCGTGTTCGACGCACGCAAAAGAACCACTAAAGCATATTACAATTATCAAATACTCATTTTAAATTGTGATCATGTAATTTTAGTTTTTACCGGTATGACGTTTATTATTTATCGCCCACTTCCTATTTTTTCATACATAATAACGTGTGTGCATTACTGCAACGTCGTTGGCCAACGAATGGAGTAAGATGATGTTGCGATCCCCTGTTTTCAAAAATTTCACCATTTTGTATTTAATGTGTCAAAAACTTTGGAGATATTTTTACGTGACGATGTGTCCTCTTCGTTGCGGATGAATCTTGATGGAATCTAACCTTCAGAGAATGTAATTTGTTAGAAGAAGGTTAGACCAGTTTTTTTTTTTGTTTTTTTTTGTCGATGATATAATTGAAAATATGTTGTTTTTTTGTTTTTGCGTCGACTTTTATCGCATTTTTTTTTTTTCCTTTACATTTTGCTATATATTATGCAAGTCAGGTGTATTTTTCGGTTCCGAATGTTTGTTTTAATTTGTGCACCAAATATACAAAAGTGATTTTAATTTCGAGCAAAACCTAAAGATTTAAAAGATATCGCGAATAATTAAACCCGGGGAATAATACTTTTATTTGGATTCGACCGCATTCGAAATTTCGATCATAGCTTAAGGAAAATTTTCCAATTCAGCGCGTTATTTTTTAAGTTCGAATGAATAAGAAACTTTGTTGTTATTTTTTTGTTTTGTTTTTCTTTTTTTTTTTCGACTTTCCTTTTGGCGGTTTCCAGAAAATCAGATACTTGCTGCGAACCATTTACATCCACAGTTACTAAATTAAAAGAAACGAAAAACAAAAAGATATTAACACTTTATTCCTCGACAAGCGGTAAATGTCGGAAAGAGATTAATAAAAATATTATAAAACCTAAAATAGCCGAGGCACTTAAAGCTGACGGGACAGTAGCGCATATCTTATGTCCAAGAACGTGTGAACACGCAGTGAAAGTGCCTATTTTATAATACGAGCGTGTATTAATTCATTAATTAATCATTAATAAACAAGATGTACGGAATCATTAGTGTTAAGTCTAGAAACCAAAACAATTCAGACCCTGAAAAATTTTTAAAATTCCTAAACTCAATAAATAATAATTTACAATATACTCTTGAAATCGGTTACAATAAATTAAATTTTCTAGACTTAACACTAATGATAAACAATAATAAACAACAATATAAAATATATAGAAAAGAAACACTCACAGATATCACAATAAATTCAAATTCTAACCATCCTCAAATACACAAATATTCCTCATTCTACTCTCATATATATCGATTAATAAACACTCCATTAAATAATAAAGAGAAAAAAACAGAATTAAATATGATAAAAAACATCGAATTAAATGATAATTATAAACCTAATATAATAGATAAACTATATTCTAAATTATATTCTAAATGTACTCGAAATAGAAAAAAAGGTAAACGAAATAATAATAACACTAAACAGATCTGGACTACTTTTACATATACTGACCCAGCAACAAACAATCAACCTACTTCGGAAATCAATTAAAATATCTTACAGAACAAATAATAGCACTTATATCACCAATTAATTAATACAAATAAATTCATAAACATAGATAAACATAACAAATCCGGCATATATCGAAATTAAATGTAGTACGTGCAATAAAATATACGATATAGGACTAACGCGTCGAACTTTCCGTATCCGATATAACGAACATTGCTGCCATTAAACACGGGCATATTAATAAATCATCTGTTGCGGAACACATTATTATTAATAAACATAGACTAAAATTAAATATAAAAGACGACCCCGAAATAATAAAATATATCAATAATTATAACATACTCAATAGCGCCGAAACGTATTACATTAATAAATTTAAAGATAACTTAATTAATAATAATCTTATAATTAATTAATAGTAACCCGCTATACAAAATTAAATATCATTCATGACATATCGATATAATTCATTAGATTATATAAGAAGACAAATGTGTAATCGTTTCAATTTTTAACTTTAATTATTAACGCCATGAATATGGAGTAAGTGACGACTCCGAAACATGTTGGCACGTTTTAATTTTTAATTTAAAAATAATTTCTGTTTAATAAAGTGTAAATAAATACTAAATTGTCATGTGTTTGCATAATTAGCATAATTATAACTAGTCTAATATCCCTTTGTACATTATTCCAGTTATCTATCCGTTTTCGGTACTTCGTTGTATACTCGGTAAATTGTGTTTCTTATTATAGCTAGTTTAAGAGTATTATCTACTTTACGCTGTGTAGTAATTGTATAAATTGTAAGTACTGCACTGTATTGCATAAATTGCATCGTAATTGTATTGTATTGTATGAATTTCATTGTAATATTATAGCAGGAGGGCTACCTCGTTAAGTTGTTTTTTTAAATTTTATTCTGTTTGCATAAATTTCATATTCTCAGAAATTTTAGTGTTAAATTGTATATCGATCACTCGCGCATATTATAGATGGTAATTTGTACTGTAATAGTAATGATTATAAATTGATTTGGAATTTTATTTGAAAATTATCGTTATTATTATTATTATTATTAGTATTATTAGTATTAGTAGTAGTACACTGTTCAATGATCAAGGTAGACCTCCTGAAGCTCCAGATACATTCCATGAAAACAGCGAAGAGGGTCCTTTAATTACAAAGAGCGAAGTCAAGTACGCAATAAGTAGGCAGAACAATGGCAAAGCAGTTGGTCCCGACAAAGTGCATTCAGAGATGTTGAAGGTTATTGCCGAAACAGACGATGAAGGCCTTGAGGCAATAACTCGGGCATTCAACAGAATTTATCGCACAGGCCAAATACCAGAAGAATGGTTGAAATCAACGTTTGTAGCAATTCCCAAAAAGGCGAACGCTGCAGGATGTGACGACTACCGCACGATTAGCCTTATGTCGCATGCGCTAAATACCTTCCTTAGTATAATACATAACAGAATTTATAAGCGATGTGAAGAGCGCATGGGAAGAACGCAATTAGGGTTCAGAAATGGCATGGGCACGCGCGAAGCTCTATTTGCAGTGAGAATACTGACACAACGTTGCATGGACATGAATGTTGATATATATGCTTGCTTCATCGACTACAAAAAGGCCTTCGATTCGGTAAAACACGAAAAGATGATGCGCATTCTAAGTAACACAGGCATCGACCAAAGAGATATTCGAATAATAAGCGAATTATATTGGGGCCAGTCAGCAGAAGTTCGCATAGAGCAGTCCACTTCCGAAAAAGCCGAAATTAGAAGAGGAGTAAGGCAAGGATGTGTTTTGTCACCTCTGCTCTTCAACATATATGCTGAGGCGATATTCGAACAAGCTCTGGAAGAAGATGAAGGAGGTATACGGGTAAATGGCACCACAATCAATAACATCAGATACGCCGACGACAGTCTGATATTGGCAGACAGTCAAGCCAAGTTACAGGAGATGATGGATAAAATTGTTCGAGTTAGCGCTGTATACGGGCTTGAAATCAACGCATCAAAGACCAAAATTATGGTTTTTGCGAAAAAACCAAGACCTTTTACATTACGTATTCAAAACGCAGTAATAGAACAAGTCTCCTCAATTAAATACCTGGGCACCACATTAGATGATCGATGCGACCCGAAGAAAGAAGTCAAATCACGAATTGCTCAAGCAAAGGCTTCGTTCCTCTCCATGAGAAACGTATTTACACGAAAAGAATTGAACATCCAGCTCAGATTAAGGCTCGTGAAATGTTATGTGCACTCAATTCTGACATACGGCTGCGAATGCTGGACGCTGGATGCCGAATTGGAAAAGAGAATAACGGCATTTGAGATGTATATATATCGACGAATAATGAAAATTCCATGGACAGATAAAGTTACTAACATAGAAGTATTAGCTAGAATACAAAGGAAACCAGAACTCCTCGATACTGTGAAAGAAAGGAAAATCAAATATCTCGGACACGTCATGAGAGGAGAAAAATACGAGTTACTACGAATCATACTGGAGAGAAAAATTACTGGAAATAGGTCAGCAGGTCGACGCCGAAACTCATGGCTCAAAGACATCCGAAAATGGCTGGGACGCACATCAGTGGAGATCTTCAGGGCAGCCGTTTCAAAGATACAGCTATGTATGTGGATCTCCAACCTCCGCAGAGGAGAAGGAGAATGAAGAAGAAGAAGTAGTAGTAGTAGTAGTAGTAATATGTTGAGCATAAGGGTTTGAACAGCAACTGATAGAACAGGCTGGATTTCGGGAAAAGTACCATACGATAGACCACATCCAGACGTTAACCCTACTGATACAGAAATGTAAAGAATAGAACTTTTTTCGACCACAGAAAGGCATTCGATTCTATTTATACACGTTCAATTATGGAAGCTCTAAAAGCTGGTGGTATAGAAAAGGCATACACATTGATATCCTGGTAAATATATATAACTCAGCAACAGCTAATGTACGACTACATAACGTAACAGCCACATTTTCAATATTAAAAGAAGTTAGACAGGGAGATACAATCTCACCACGACTATTCACAACAGCATTGGAACATGCAATTAAATCATTGAATTGGAGTGAAAGGAATAAATATAAATGGCAGATATTTACACCACCTCTGTTTTGCAGATGATATTGTGATCATAGCACACACCAAGGATGATTTAGAATGTATGATAAAGGAACTAGAGATAAACAACGTCGGTTTACAAATAAATCCGAATAAAACAAAGTACATGAAATACATATTCAAAATCAGAACAACGATCACACGCATAACGAAATACAAATACAAGCAGGAAGCATAGAAGAAACAGACCAGTTCACATATTTGGGTAAAGTTTTCACTACCGAAAAACAAGGGATGAAATTAGACCTCGAAAAGAAAATATCAAACGATTGGATCACATACTATAAAATAAAACACATACTCAATACCAAAATCAGCTCACAAAATAAAGCGAAAATATTTAACCAATGCGTGATTCCAGTGCTAACGTATGTTGCGGAAACCTGGCCCTTAACGAAGGAAGCCATAGAAAAATTAAGAAAAACTGAAAGAAACGAGCTTTACTCCGCATAAAGCTACGACATAAGACTAAATCAGAATATATCCGAAATAAGACAAAATTTGAAGACGTCGGGACAAGGGTAGCCCTGAACAAATGAGCCTGGGCTGGTCATGTTGGTAGGCAAGTAGATGGGAGGTGGACAAAGGAACTGATCTAATGGAGAGCGTATACGGGAAAACGCTCACAAGCTCAGAAGGTGGACGGATGATATTTTGGCAACAGCAGGGAAACAATGGCTTCGTGAAACGCAAGATAGGTATCGAAGGAGTAAATTAAGAGAAGCTTACATCGAATCAACGATGTAACGCAGACAAAAGAAGAAGAAGAAGAAGAAGAAGAAGGGTTTGGGTTATGAATGCGATCATGGTTAAGCATATTGGACATCCATTAATTACGTGAGCTGTTTTTCTTTTAATTTGGACCCCTCTCCTCCTTTGGTGAGATTTAGTGAGGCCCCCTCACGTGAGATTTACGCTGAAGTTCTTAAAGGACTAAATTTATTTTCATAAAGGAGAAAACTAATACAACGTTAAGGTGTACCATAACGAATTTATTTAAATTCAGTAAAATTAAAAGTAAAAAGCAGACATCACCTGCCCGAATTTTCAACTCACACCACGGACATTCATGCACTGTAGCATTTTTTTTTTTTCTTTTAAAAACTCTGAACGTTTTTTTTTCAACTTTTTTTATTCTCGAAATAAAAGTTTTTAATATCCATGAGATTTTTTCAGTGGGAAAAATGGGAGATACTCCAAAAAAAGTAAAAGAAAAATTTCGATGTATTTTTTTTTCGTTATCTGTATAATAATGTATATTTTTTAAAAGTGAACGTGAGACAATTATCCCCCTTCAGTTTCAATGAGATTTAATGAGATTTGTCTACCCCCCCCCATTTTGAGCTCACGCAATTAACGGATGTCCCCATATATCTTATATTTATCTCGCTGAAATATTTTAATCCGTTATGAACATAATCATTTGTAAACGTGGGTCAAGTTATAGGTTTAGAAATGGTTTTATTTATTCATAATTTACTTATAAAAAAAAAAAAAAAAATCGATTTTGAATATTTTAGTTTATATCTCCGCTGCTTGTGCCCAGCGCATGAGCAATTTTATAAGTAAAAGTGATTATAGGAATATTTCATTTTGTACAGTACCACAAATATACTTGATTTGATTATTATTATTATTATTAATTATTTTTCATGTTCTACACATTACAGAAGATCAATGCACCGCTGTTGATTGTTTCTCAGCCGTTACTGGCGGACTGAATTATCCGTTGTACATATAATGAAGCTTCGCAGTTTTAGCCTCTGGAGTAAAAAACTTGATGATACTAATACTGCTTTACTTTTTCAAAGTATATTTTGACGACGTTAGCACCAGCTGGGGTTAATTTATAAATAGCGCAAGCGGCTTTAAATTGTTTCGAATTTCAAGTCCAATTACGATAAAAATTAATTAACAAGAGGAGGCTCCGCCGAATCCTAATCAGCTTAGCAAGAACCTAAAAAGACTTAAAATTGATAAACAAGCAAAAGTTTACAAAACTACAAAATATATTGAATTACTCCCGTTTGGAATGCGGCCCTTCTCAGAATCGCTTTCACGGATCCTACGCGTAAATATTACAATTTTTATAAGTCCTTCTCCAATCCTCTTAAGATTTCACCTTATCGCGTCTATTTTATTTTAAATCGCTTCTTTCTCGTTTTCTTCTCTGAATGCTTTCAAATGGTGTTACACTGTAACCAGGTGATTAGCGAGTACGCCAATAAAGTTACCAAGAGCGCGGTGTAAGCCTATTCACTTTATTTACAATGAATAAGTTCAGCAAATAATAATTTTATACGGACATATCATCATCATCAAGTCCATTATCCTACGTAAGGAAGTGGTGGCATCATATTCATTTTACCGTTTCCTTCAATTTATTTCGATCCATTGCTACATGGAATGCTTGTGACAACTTGTGCCCAGTTAGTGTATTTACTTGATCAGCCCATCGTAGTGGGCATCTCCCTCTGGGACGTTTTCCTTGCACTTTGCCCAGTATAATCTTTCCATGGAATTTATGTTCCTAGCTATATATGTCCGAAGTATCTGATCATATTCCGATTTATTTCCTGCAAGAGCCTGCTTTCTATCTTCAGCTCCTCTAAAATTGATTTGTTGGTTCGGTGTGCCGTCCACGCTATCCGCAGCATTTTTCTGTACACTCCCATCTCGAAGGTATTTATCCGAATTGCATCTATATACATTAGCAAATTTTACGAAGCCTGGCGCATATAATTTCGTCCGAGCAGAATTTCTATAAGAAAAACGATGCGGCGAAAGTGCGAGGCAGAATCTTTTCGAAAAGCCCGGTGATTCTTTTCGCAGCACAGTCCAAGTTTAGTCCGTGCAATGATTTACGATATTTTTACTTGACCGAAAATGGAAAACGCTTAGACTATATACGTAACGATTTGAAACATGGCAGAATTCCGTCTTTTATTCGAGGAGGGGGGGGCTCTTTGAATTTGCATAGTTTTCGAGCGTATATTAAGCAAAAAGAAAAAATTAATCACCCGAAATCGACATATTTTAGTTAACACTGCACAAATGTTTCGGAACGGAGTTAATATAAATTTGGCGTATTCAGGGCGAGATTTAAATTAAAATGTACATAATAACGTAAACTATTACAATAATAAAGTAACGAATCGTCGTTCTTTCGGGCAGGAATTATAAGAAAAATAAACGTCACATACACCTGCACTTCTGTATATTCAGGTAAATAAATATGATATATTCTAACAAAAAAACAATGAAATAATAGATGTGGAAATATAAAGGATTACTTAATTTTGCGTATTCTAAAATTGAACCAAGAGTGCTTCTCAGTGACGGTGATGTATCATCCTACCATCACACACACACACACGAAAGAATCTGAGTACACGTAAAAATGAACACGCACTCACACAAACGTCCTTTAAAGGGAAAAAAACTATAAATTGAAAGGAAATTTCTATTGTAATCTCCCGACAAAGGATGTTACGAATTGCGCTGCTCCCACGATGCGTATTATTCACCTAAAAACTCGTTAAAAGCTCACAGTGAAAAGTTACGATAGATCGTTTGAAGTGTCGCAAAACTGCAACTAACTTAAAACTCCTGAGAGAAATAACATTACGTATAGTCTTCACTGGACAAATGTAAGGAAAAATGAATTTTATAAAAAGAAGGTGGGGGCACATTTGTCCAGCGTTGCTTAAGTGTTTTCTTAAATAAATCAAGTGACTTTGTGTCGAATGTTCTAGTGTAAGCATGATAAACACCATTTCACTTATACAAATCTCAGTTTAGATTTACAGCATAATTAGGAATGTCATTCTTTCGCATCGGTAGCAGTATGAGAAAAAACTTTACAATAAAATAGTGTATGCAAACTGCAAATTATTTTTCTTTTAGTTTCACTTTTCTACTGGTACTGTTTAAAGGAACCGCGTCATATATGGATCCAGCTTTGTTAATATTAATGTATGCATGTACGTATATATATATATATATATATATATATATATATATATATATGCGCGCGTGTGTGTGTGTGTGTGTTAGGTAAAAACAGTTGAACAATTCATGAAATGAGGAAAAAGTTGCACATTTCATATATGGTTTATGAAATGAAAAGAATTTTAAACGGTTTGTAAAATGTGAGCAATGGCTTTTGCGTACTTCACGAATTGTGTAGACTGCGCGTGAAAAAAAAATCCGAATTGAAAAATAAATAGAAATATTTTTACTTTTTTTTCGGTGAAGCGGACATCATTGCATCTATTATGCACGCGGTTAATGTAAAATTTATTTATACAGGGGACGCTTTTTACTTTTAGTTTTCGTTGATACGTCTTTAAACGCAGTGACTCATTTTATATCGAGTAAAAGATAATTAAAAAATGTGTTTCTCTTCGGATACAGTGAAAAGACGTGTAAAATCGTTATGCATTCACGAAAAGTATACAGTACAGATCACAATATAGGCAGAAAGTATTTCGTGAATTACGCACTTTCGTATATATATAGCATATATACATGTATATATACTATGTATATATGAAAATTTCGTATCGACTGGATGTAAGGTTTTTAATTAGAGCAAGTGAAATAAAAATCCGAAATCGCGCTACGTAAATCGTAAACAAACAAATAATGTTAAAAATCGAATGTTGAATATTATATGTCTCGGTTGGCACAGGAGCGTGTGACAACGTGCAAAGGATCGTACGTACACTAAAAATGACGAAAATAAATAAAAAAGTATCCAATGAGAGGAGAGCAGTTAGCTCGGATGATATGTGCCGAGGAAATAAGTGAAAAAGATAGCTGGTAGAGTCAGCGAAAGTGTCGCTAACTTTTTCTAAAATTGTTTAGTTTCCACTTGCGACGACAGAAAAACACATCCAATTAAAAAATGAACAAATCTGCTTCTGCTCTCTACTCCTTCGAAAGTACGAATCAAAATTGACTTATTTGATTATGAATTATTTTTGATTGTTTTCAGCTGTATCGCGCGATAGATGAAATCATAGTCAATTTCAGCACCGACATTTGTGTGGACTTGTATCCGAAAAAAAAAAATTTGAACCGATCCGTTCGCTCTACCATTCGTCTCGTTCAACGGTTTCGAGTCTCGTTCCTATTTCGTCGAATGTTTTTACTCTAGCTAGAGAGCTTGTTCACCTATGTGTTCCATATCGGAAACGACATTAAAGGTCACGTTGAATGTCAGAAGTGTTCGGTGTTGAGCAGTCTGAGAGCCGGTTGAAGCGGCATGTCCGTCAAATGAGCAGTTACGAGAACATTAACTAACAACCGAGATAGATCGAATGATAGCCACTCCTTTCGGTTCTGTTCTTTCTACTCACGACCGAGCAGCTCTTCCGATGTTGAAGAGTCCGCGCGCGCGATTCCAGCTCAACTACCAACGCGTAGCGGCAACAAACACCGTTGATTTATTACCTATCGTGTCTCGGCCACATTATACACGCCAGTAATTCTTATTTTAATTCCTTTCCGCTCGTTTTTTCTTTATTTTCAAGTCGCTTCCCGCGCACATGTCTTTTTCACATGCACTTATCAGCTACGCAACATCATCCGCCCTACTAATGCTGTATTATCACCGCGTTTGTCTAATTGCCGAACGTTCCTGTTCGAAGAATTTGCAAAAAGATTATCCGAGCCAGCCTCGTACCGCTACTCGGTCCCGCTTAAATTAGTACCTGCCTTCGGTTAAACCTGCTCATTAGCTTTACCTATTGTCTGTAGCACAATTAAAAAATCGTTAAAGGGCCCCATCCCTCGCTCTCTCGAACGCTATTCAAATTTCCCTCTTCTCCCAGTTGCAACTCTGTATGCTGCCGGTCCGTGCTCTTTTTTCCCCCGCTCACTCCTTTCACTGCACCTACGTAGATCGTTTTCCATCTTCAGCCGATACGTCTCTGTCTCTCCTTCTCTCCGTTTCTCCTTTTTTCATGTATCAAACTTCAGGCGATCGGTAGTTTCCTTATCTGCGCGTTCATATCCGGAAAATCAATCACGCCGCGATGACTACAATGTGTGTGTTTATCGAAAAGAGGTTCTTAGTTTACAAAGCTACGACGAGCGACATAGATACGGAAGATCTTACGGTTTTTTTTTTTTTAATTTTACGAAATCCGTAATTAATTATAATATAAAATATGTTTTTCCAATGACCCCCAGCTGATGTGCAAGTGTCGGTTCGAATTTTTTACACGTTAAGCGGCAAATTTTTACCTTTTGACCACTTTTTCTCCTTCTCCCTCTCTCTCTCTCTCTCTCTCTCTCTCTCTCTCTCTATCGAATAGACGTTACACGTCTAGGTTATTAAGCGATTTCCCCGATGTCATGTATGCCAACTTAGCTTCACGGAAGCATTGTTTAGCCTTATTCATCGACTTATCAAAAGCTTCCGATTCAGTAGGACATTCTATATACTAATAAATGAACCTAAGAGTATAGGTATCGAAGGAAAACTTCTCAATTGGTTCGCAGATTACCTAAGTAACAGAAGTAGTATAGTTAGGATAGGAAACACGTATAGCCAAGCACTTACCTTGAAATGTGGCGTTCCCCAAGGTACAGTTCGAACCCTATTACTTTTTTAAATATATATATATATATTTACGTGAGGAACATAAAAAAATCAATAAAATATAATAAAATATTTGCATACGCAGATGACATCTCGTTGGTAACTGCAGACAAAAATATCGCTAATGCGGAAAGGCAACTTGAAAACGAGATTTAAACAACCTGAATTTATGGTTACAATGGACTCCAAATAAATGCACAGAAAAAACCAAACTATTATGGATCAAATAAAGTAGCCACTATCCGCCATACAAAATTAATATAAAATGTCACACTTTAAATTGCATACATATAGAAAATATTATAACATCTGTCAGTGCAACATTATCGAAACTGTAAACAATTATAAATATTTGGCAGTAAAAGTAGATAATCGGTTGGAGGGACCATGTAAATGACCTGGGCATAAAGATTCGGAAAACAATTCCGCTGTTATATAAACTAATAAGGTATGTATCATCCAAAAAAACTAAAATTTAAATTATGCAACAATAGCTTGGAGGAAAGCAAATAAAACTAATAGGAAACATCTTAACTACCTTCAAAAAAAAAATGCTTCACTACCTTAATGAGAAATAATAATACGAAACGTAAATATGCCGATAGGAACCTGTTAATAAAATATAATATTTTGAATTCCAAATCATATCTACACTACTTGGTTATAATGAAATGATTGAACGAGGAAATTGAAAGAGAAAAAAGAAATCCACCAACTTATAATAATATCAGGGAATTACGTCATTATAAAAAAGTGTAAACCAAGTAAAACAAGCACGAGGAAAATATTAAAATAAATATACTATGTAAACTACTAAACACATTACCAGAAGATATTAAACAACTACAGCCGAATAAAAAATAGTCATCCAAAGTAGAAATAAAAAAGTGGCTTACGAATAAAAATATTAAAAGTTAATAAAACAATCATATTCTTACTGTCGAGTATATATTAAGTATTGATAATAGTATACAGTGGTGGATAAAGGCACCGAAATTTTTATAGAAATGAGAGAAAGGGCTGAAAGTATAAAATATATTTCGAATATTTCCGCGACAATTGCTATTAGAAAACACAAATAACAAATAAGCTTCTGGTTATTTAAGGGGGAAAAATCGGAGAAAAACAAAAGTAGCGCTTCGCTTCAGCGGAAATTAGTGTAAAGGCAGTCCAGGTTTTTCGCGAAATATAAAGAAAAAAGAAGGAAAAAACAAAAATTAATATTTCCTCGAACCTGCATTATTCTGAAGGACAGGCAAATCCTGTTTGTCATCGACCAGAGAAGACGTTGGATTTCTTGAAGAGAAATTGCTGCTCATTCGACATGGATCGCATTTTTCAGAAATACTGTGCAACTGACGTCCTCATTGCGGTATACAAGGTATGCAAGTATCCCCTAGAGGTTCCCGATCGGGTTGAGATCGGGACTATGGGAAGGCCACTCCAGAACGTTAATCTGAGTGTCTCGAAACCATCTCATCGTTTCCTTCGATGCATGAATGGCTGCGTTGTCTTGCTGAAATAGAAAGTTTTCAGTATCCAACTCTTCATACATTCGTAGTAATTCAACTTCGAGGATCTTTCTATATGCTGTTCGGATTTCATTCATCCAGAAATCCATGCGATGTTTGATTTCATCTTGCTGCAAAAGGTTGCCCATATCATAACACTGCTGCCACCAAAATTTCTGCTCATCTGCACTTGCGTTTCTTTCCTTAAATTGTGCCAGTAATATTGAAATCCATCCGGGCCGTCCAAGTTAAATTTGTTTTCGTTGCTAAATACCACATTGTTCCACTCGGCAGTCCACAACATGCATTTTTGTGCAAACGCGAGTCTGGTCTTTTTATGACGGTCCGTGAGAGGCGGTTTACTGCTGCGTTTTTTTGTATACCAGGTTCTTATCGGCTGCCAAAATTTGTCATACGGTGTGATCAGTAACTTCAAATCGGCGACGATGCCAGTTGAAAAATTGGTTTGGGTCTCGAACAATTTTTTCGCACGCCCGTATCGGTTGTTTTTCCCATATTTTTCTCCCAATTTCACGAAATTGTCTATCAAACAACTCGACTGTTTTAGTTTCCGGGCTATGATACGATTCGATAGGCTCAAGTCTTTGTAGGCCCGAATACTTGCTTTTTCTTTAGCGGATAACACTTTACCACGCGGCAATATAATCGTCACTCTTTTAATTGGCGTATGCGGACATGATGATTGTAAACTGCAGTTTGATGACTCGCCCACTGCAGATCTGAAATCATGTTGGAAAAACCCGAATTGAGAATCGTACAAGATGTAGTGTAGTACCTTTATACTAATTTCGATGTCCTTCCGAGCTATTTTCTCGTTTTTATGGATTATTTTCGTAATTTCTTACCAAACCTGGTTTTCATTCGTTCTTTGTGTCTTCTAACAGCGGTAGATACGTAGATATTCGAAATATATTTTATACGTTAGTCCTCTTTCTCATTTATACAAAAATGTTGCTTTATGCCGATTAACACCACTATATGGATCAGATACGTGCGAAGATATGTATATGAGGTTATGAAAGGATATAAGGAGGTATTATTATACTAGGAAAATGTTGTACTTTTTATTTTTGTTGTAGAAGAAGTTTTCAGATTTAGTTTAGATAATAATTTAATGTGATAACAATAATAAAAGATTAAAATAATCATATTACGAAAACTGGATACACGGAATATTTAGAAAACGAATCGTTAGTAGAACTGATAACTAGTAATATGTCTCTGAACTCGTTTAAGTATAAGTAATATTGTATTATATTTACTAATAAAGAAGGTAGGCATGTGTTATTTTTTAGGACCACGCCAACAAACTAGCTTGGCAGGGTCCTTAAACGTAATGCAAATTACAACCAAAGAAAAAAAAAGAAAACGTATTTTACGTACTATAAAAGCGCTAGGGAGAAAATTTCTCCTTGGGGTCCATCAGGCAGTGGCTTCATTGTTAGAAGAATTTTTGATTGCGTAACGTCGTAAGCAATCATCAGGTCTTACACTTTGGTTTGATGTTTTTATACACGAATCGTACAAGTACACTTACATTTCGGTTAATTTACCGTTTTAAATTTGGCAGTGATTATTCATTTTTAAAGATTTGAATACACTTCGCATGTTTTTAATCAACTTCTTGTATATAGTGATACTAGCGAGTCAAGCCACATTTTTTTAAACACAAATTACTTTCAAAAGCTTTTTCATAATGAACTCTCTGTTTTCTTATGTATACAGATTTAAATAAAAATATTACAAAAAAAGAAAAAAAAAACCTCATTATTTTCATATTAAAGATTTGGAGAATCCTTGCGACGCAATGGAATCCAAATATCATCCAGGAATGAAGTGTTTGTGAAACTCATTACGATCAAATACGTGATAAATATATCATTTTGGGAATCTCGAAATCTAATTGACAATTCGAAATAAACGCATGCAACATATAATGCATATCTACAGAACGCACATCTGTGTCGAAAAACAACTAATTACGGAGGTGTACCGCGCACAATAACCAGAGAAAAGAACAATGTGTGCCGATTGTGCTCCTTCGTAGATTCGCCAACTGCCGATTTAGATTTCACGAGACGATTCTCGAAGTGAATGAATGACGTAATTCGAACTTCATAAAACATCGCTATCAGATGGCTAAATGACGTTATTGTCTAAAAAAGTAATGCCTACTACGGGACACTTGTTGTTCTAAAAATTGGAAAAACTGAGAAAGATTACTAAAAAATCGATTCCATTATTATTGTTTACCTTAATTAAATTTTTAACAAAATAACCAAAATCTGCGCCCCTTGCCGTGTTCGTTTTGCTCTGTCCCGCATCGTTAACTTCTACGTTTCACCATTTTTGTAGGATAAAAAATTAGGGCAGTATTAAAATGATAATACTTATTTTAACGTAAATCCATATTCAGGTTTAAAATTAAACCTGGAGCAAATTAATATTAAATAAGTATTTACATTAATCTATATACTGCTTCGGTTATCGTCAAAACCTATGTACTAATTCTGAACTGGCGAATCAGTCAAAGTATTCATTACGAATGAAAGCTCACATCTTTCTGTTCGTTGCATTATTCGTTTTCGCGCTGAAATTTAAAAAAATCTCGGCGACTTAAAAATGATGAAAAAATCGAATACTGATAAGTCAGAAATATTATTACAAATTATCATCATTGCGGTGTATAAGTCTACAAACGAAGATCGATAACAAAAATCAAATATTAGCAAAAACCGAATGTTAGTTGTCTCGCTTTCACGTTCATTTTACAGACCTTTCTCGACGATAAGAGCCTGACCAATCTCGATTTGTCTAAACCGCTAAAATCCGCACTAACATTCGTGAATTTCATCGAAATCGCCCCAGTAGAACGTACGTAATATTATTAATGGTCATTGAAGACGAATGAAACCCGTAATATCTTCGGTTCCCGATGAAATGTATTTATTTACGCTTTACGCAAGAATTTAAATATTGTATCCAGTCTCAAATATATGTACAAGACGTAATTATAAACACACCGATGATGATGACGACTTTTATAATAATATTTTTTGGGGTTGTAAATTTTAAATTTGTTTTTATTTTTTTTAAGTCGAGAATACTTTTCAAAACTGCGAGCAATTTTCTCGACCCGTGACCAATCTCGGTTTATGTAAAACTCTGGAAATCCCGTGAATTTCGTTAAAATCATTAGATCTGTTTTTGAGAGCCTCGATATATATATATATATATTAATTACAACGTAATTCTTAGGCTACCCCCCATTCGAAAAAATGTCCCAAAAAAATGTCCCAATTTTATGTAACGCTAAATGTCCCAATTTTATATAACGGAAGGTAAATGTTAGAATACGATTTTTGTGGTTATGTTATTTTTTGTGTGTGTTGATGCCAGTAAGAATTACGTTGTAAATTTTGATCATTTTATACAAAGTATAGAAGAGAAAGAGACAGGAATGAAAGCAGGAGGGGTCAAGGGGCTGTCTTGCTTACATTTCTGTCTCTTTCTCTTCTATACTTTGTATAAAGTGATCAAAATTTACAACATAATTCTTACTGGCATTAATACAAAAAAATAACATAATCACAAAAATCCTATCCTAACATTTGACTTTCATTACTTAAAATTAAGACATTTTTTCGTTACATTTTTCGTTACACATTTCGTTACATAAAATTGTGACATTTTTTAAACAACATAATCACAAAAATTCTATATAAAATATAACAAACGTTACATAGAATTGGAACATTTTTTGGGACATTTTTTTGGAACATTTTCCGTTACATAAAATTGGGACATTTTTTCTAATGGTGGTTAGCCTAAAAATTACGTTGTAATTAATATATATGTATATATATTGGGCGAAACTTTCAATCATCATTTTTAAATCGATCTGTTGAAACTTTGATAATTTATTACATCTCGATATTTCTATAAGAAAAAAATGTCATTTAAATAAAGTAATACTGAAGTAATTAAAAGTGTTTTTCATCATACCCGGGAGCCGATTTTTCTCATTCATAACAAATATCTCCTGCTCTTCTCGTGGCCAGATTTTTCCAGTTTTTTACTCTGACGTAGGTAAACTGTAATTAATTTGCGCGTTTCGAATCAGAAAAAAAAATATACGATTACCACATTTACCTGCGAGAAGAAGAAAATTCAAAAGTTTAATTTGTTTTGAAAATGATTCACGAGCGCTATCCTTTTAGCGAACGATTTTTTCACTAATAAAATTTAAGGGAAATTATAACAAATAATTTTTAATCTCGGATGACGTAAAACATTATTAAGGGGTTTTCGTGATTAGCTTGTTCGACTTTTAAGAGGCCGGCCAAACTGATTTAATTTATTATTTCGTTACGTCTAACTGGGCGCGAGCGATAAACGCATTTTCCTTCATCTTCATTTTCCTAATGAGAAAACGTGAAACTAACGACACAGAAATAGCGCGGCATAATTTTCAAGAAATTAATAATAAAATAATGTAATATTACCGAGACATTTAGCCCGTATTTTAAACGTGGCTGTAAAGTTTCCTCATAAAAATATTTAGATTTTAGAGCTTTTAGTTGTTTTTTTTCTTTTTAATTGGCCAGATTGGCAGCTTGTTAAAATCGCTAGGACAATGATTTCCGATTGTCGATCATCGCAATTGTATCGGATGAGATGGAACGAGCTTGTTTTATTTCTAAACAGCACACATTATTTTATGGGTAATAATCGCATAATTGGACGAAAGACTTGTCCTTATCGCGCTATCCTTGTGCGAATAGCTGATTACAATTGTGAATTGAAAAAGTACATTTTTACGTGTTTTTCCATTTTTTATGTTTTGACTTATCTATAAAATTTTAAATAGTCGGTTATCTTTTGAAAAACCAGCGCTTACGATAGTGTTTAATCGTGAAAACCTAATTATTCTACGAAAAAAAAAAAAAAAGACAGAATAACAATCAGGTACCGAAACCGCTGTCGATAAGTTACAGAGGAAACATTTCACGCCTATGAATAAAGAGAATTTCATAAAAATAGGAGCAACTCTAGAGGATGTGTATCTTTTGCAGAAAAGGGGTACCGGAATTTCGAAATTTAGAAGATCCATCTAACGGATCGAAGAAGTCAAACAAAGAAAAAAATTACGGAATTATTCGATTACTCCGATGGAATGCAGACGATTTTACCAGGTGGAAACGCGGGTTTAACCATTTTCTTAATTAATTATCAAACCGAAATCAATATCGCGCTTTGATGTCGGAAACGAATTTACAGAATTGCGCTAACTTACGGACTCCGGAGGAGGATGGCGTTGGCCTACAGTAATGATAAGAAATAATATTAAGCACTATCGAAATGCGGATATAAGCAGAAATATTGACGACATAGCCGCAGCCTATTTTCCGCCAAGCAAAAGAGGTTTAAAGATAACGCGAAAGAAGTGTGTAATCAGCCAGGATTCGCGCTATTGGAGGTGATTTCAGTTCTAAACCTTGAAACTCTAGTGTAATTAATAATCGGGGAAAAACGCTCCTAGAAGTATGTAAGATCTGTGGTTATGTAAGCGCATGACAGCTAGTGAGCCTATTTACTGGCCAATTGGTCCGAGTAAAATTCCAGACATATGGGGGACACTTTTTTATGCCAAATGGTATCTTTATGAGTTTTAATAGTTATAACGAGATTAAACTTCCGACCGCACACTGCTGTTCTACTAATATTTAGTGATACAGTTATAGAGGGAAACAGAAGCGACTGACACACTCATCGATAAATTTACAAATTGGGATGCGCTTAGAAATAAGTTTGAGCAACGG
The DNA here is from genome assembly GCA_039619475.1 of Icerya purchasi. Classification (NCBI taxonomy): domain Eukaryota; kingdom Metazoa; phylum Arthropoda; class Insecta; order Hemiptera; family Monophlebidae; genus Icerya; species Icerya purchasi. Next base: position 355,159,457 of record CM077115.1, read on the forward strand.
ATAAAATAATTTAAAAAAAAACCCGTGCAAGAGCTGGAGGTGTACAGTCAACGTTTCATTGAAGCTCAAATTCCAACTCCGATTAAACGAATGTTGCTGCAGAAGAGAATTGTTGCTCGCTCGATACACAACTAGTCTATAGAGCAACCCGTATCCGGCGTAATATTAGCAGAAGCCAATACGATATTTAACCGTGTGGGAAATATAATAAATTAATATTCCGAAAGGAGTAGGAGAGTTTCTCTGATTGTACGATCGATTTGAGCCGTCTCGCGGAAAAAAAGTTACTCATTATGGAAGACAGCTGGCTATTTCAAACGACACCAGTTGTTGGATTACCATGCCTATAAAGGATGAATCTGCGGTATTTTTGCCGAGATGAAGAAAAAGCGGAATTATTCGCTCGAAATTTGTTGAAAATATTCCAAGCGAATAATAATAAGATGCAGTCGAAATTTGAACACAATAAACAATCGATTAAATGTGTCATTGCGCTTGTCGTCGCAGGTGAAATCGATAATAACGTCAATCCTAAAAAATCGTCAGGGAAGATCTGACCGGGACTACAAAATAACTGTTAAGGAAAAGTATTTAACACTTACGTCTGGCGAGCATGCACCAAACACTGCTTTAAATTAAAATCATAAAAGGAACCAGAGATAAATCAGCGGAACAAGTCTAATCATACCGATATCACTGTTGCCAGCTGTATCAAAAAAATATGTTTGAGAAATTATGTTATTCGTCAAACGTATCAAAACTTTTTACGAAACTCCGGATAGTCAGTTCAGCTTTTGCAGGAAACATTCGACAATTTATCAAATGCGTAACGTGAATTACTAGAAAAGAGCATTTGAACAAAACTGTTCAACTGTGTTTCCGGACATTGAACGAGTATTTAATCGTCTATGTGTCATCAAATACTGATCTTAAAACTAAGTTGCCGCAGTTTATCAATTAACTTGTGTTTTATTCTGAAGTCGTACTTATCCGATTGTCGGTTTCGTGTATCAGATGAAGAGTCTATATCAATATGCTTTATCCGATACAAGCAGGTGTTCCGCAAGGTCAAGGTTCGTGGGACTGTACTTATTGTACACAGCGGACATACCATCGTTACCGAAAACAATTGCAATGTTCGCCGACGATATAGCAATATTATCCGTCAATCATTCCCAGGTTGCAGCGAATAGCAACCTTTAGGTTACCTCGGAGCGTACAACTGAAAGGAGACTATTGGAAAATTCAGTTAAATATGTCACTTTTGCTTTATGTAACTTGGATCCCTGCTATGATGTAGTCCATACTAATAACCAGAGCGAATTTCAGTTGCAAATGCTGCGAAGTACTTAGGCATACGCATCATGTGTATATGGACTTAAAAGTAACACGGAGAACTCATTTCAAGCACAAAGCTGCCCAAATACGAGAGAAAAGACACGTCAAATATGCTGACGGGGCGTCACATTCTAAATTGTGAAGTTAGGGAACAAACTTTTAATTTATAAAATCATTGTCTCCAATATATGTCCACACTTAAGGGGAATACACAAATATGGAGATGAGCTAACGCAATCGAAAAAATAATTCAAACAGCTCGGAATACGTTTCTTCGGCTTCGCTGTTTTAAACGATACACTCCATGCGGATTTGCAGATCAAAGGGGTCGATCAACGAAGTAATACATGATTTTATGCTCGACAACATCGGAATCGGTTTCATTATCATCCGAATCCGGGCGGAGTCTTTGGCACTTTTATTTACAGATCTGTACTTAAGGAGGCTTAAACAACCTCGTGTCAATGCCGAATAATATAATTAACGGAGTTTATATATCTATTAGATTTAAGGGTGCAGAAATAAAGTAACTGTTCTCATCCGGGAGCTCTATGTATTTTTACAACGGGGAATTCTTAATGGGATGGCACATTTTTTAAGAGATTGTGAAAAATGCGAACAATGTAAGGGTGACGAAAACTGAACTGTTTTTCAAAAAATACACTTGAAAATTGCTGAGAAATCTCAGCGTTCCGGTTAAGAGAACAAAAAAATCTTGGTAATGTAATAAACTTGAGGATTTTTTCTTATTCAAAGAAAGCAAATAAGTAAACACATTCGACGAAATTGAAATAACTCTGATGTACCGTCGGATTCTATTTTGGACTGGTTTCGCATCAAATTAGTCAAATCGAGCAATTCGACCGAGTCGAACTAAATTACGTTTAAAACTGTAATTTGCGCGCGTCTATTTTCACATTGAATTAATCGAGTCAATTCCGCTGAATAAATCAAATTTGTTCGTAGTTGTTTATACATATTGAATTTTTCAATGGGTAAGAAATATTCTGGTTAATTTTATTCATTATTTTATGATTTATTTCCTCAAAAATAAAATGGAGAAATATTTAATTCGTGAAGTGTGTCGAACGTTGAAGTACGGACGATCGCGCAAGATTTATTGTTAAACAATCGTATTTCGTTGAATTTATTTTCCTCTAAATAATTTGGATATCAGCAGGATGTAGAATTTCAATGTGTAAGGCAATAACTATAAATTTTTTTGAATCATCTAATACACATATCGATAGATAAATGATGAAAGGATGTATTTTTTTTTATTTTACGGGCATGTCAGCGCAGGACGTTCACCTTAACAGAAGATTAGAAGAATAGATAGATAGGAAGGGAACGAATGATTCCTCAAGGGAAGGCGCACAGGTGGGAGCAGCTAGAAAAGGAGTGAGTCTGATTGAAGCAAGGTTATGATGGACGTTCCGAACTAGAAGAGCGAAAAGCTTTAGCCATCTTCCAAAGATGGGAAATTGAGGTAGAAAACGATGGGCAAAAATTTCTCCATGAATTTCTTTTGGATGTTTCGAGTATGAATCTAGGAAAGGATGTATGAAGAGGCCCGTTTAGATTTATCAAATGTATCCGTAATTTACTTTTCCATCGTTCCAAATTCTATAAAAAAGATAAAACCTTCCTTTCTCGATAAGAATTTTTTTATTAAAGTGTCTCAACTAATCCGGTGTGAAAGCTCTGTTCTCGACTAATTTAACTGAATGGGAAGAAAATAATTCTTCGAACCCCCAATGGGTCGATGAAAAAAATAAAAAATAAAATGAACACTTCTTTCGGGCAGACTCTATTTATCTAAATGTCTGAAAAGTCGTTTAGTCAACAGCTTAGAATAAAAGCCGACAGTATAGATGAAAAACTGATTTTTTTTCAAAATAAATGCTGCAAAAAGGGCACCTACGAGAAGTGTCATAATGACACACAGTTCAAGAAGAAATTATCAAATTTATCAGTTCGGCGGCACAGGTACAGTTTCTAAATATTAAAACGTTTGCGAATAGGCTCAATTATTTCTCGCAACGATTCTACTCCGACTCGATGTGTGCGCTTCAAACCATTTTTTCAAATATTCCTGCTCATTCCTGCGACTTGGTGGTCACTCTTCGTTACGTTCCCTTATCCATAATCTTCTTGAAAATCATTCCATTCATATCGATCTGCTCTGGGTCTATTATAGTAGGTAACGAATCGGCAGATTCCTTGGCTTGGTTTGCTGCATCCTCCTACCTTGCTAAAATTCCTCTTTTTCAACCTGCTCTACCTGTATGGTAAAATTTTCCATTTTAGACTCTGGTCAGATATTTTTGTGTTTCCTCCTTCTCCAACAAACAGCGTCAGATTACTTGTCTATCCGGCCGAATCTTCCTGCTCACCGTTGGTTTTACGATTTCCCTTCACTTTCTATTGTTCGTTTGCGCCTTAAGTCTTCTACCTTCATCATGCTTTCGTTTTCTTCTAACTCCATCCCCAAAACTATCCTCTTCATCCTACACTTACGAGGCTATTTGTGATCCTAATCGTATCTTTTTTTAAAACGTCCGTCTCTGTCGGCGGAACGTGTGCTCTCCTCTATTCTAATTTACTACCTTCCTACTCCTTATTGCGCCTGTTTCATTTCTTCCTTCGTTGTTCATTGTTTCAGTTCTTTCTACATTCGTCAATCTCTGATCGCATCTGTGCTTAATCAACCACTCCTTCTTTTTATTGTTTGCGAGCGAAGATCCTTTGTCGACGTGCTGAGAAACAAACAACAAAAAACGACTGTAACGCGGTGTTAGTAAAAAAATTTTTTTTATTTTTAACCAAAAGAAAAAATCGGAGGGCATCATTAAAAGTTCTGAGATGCTAAAACTTCATTTGAACCTTGGGTGACCGATGAAAAAATTAAATTTCACCAATCCCACGTTTTAAGCTGGGGAAATGACGCTATATTTTACCTGCATTAATTCTTCAAACATTTAAAAAATTACTGCAGAATTTTTAATTGCGATCGTACAGAAAAAAATCATAAAAATATTATTACGTATTTTACTTCGTTTTACGAATTAGAAAGATGTAATACAATTTTCTCAACTAATGTACAAAACCGGAGAAAATGACAGTTTTAGCCGACTTGCGAGGCAATTATGAAACACGTATTTGTAAGTGAATTTTTACACGATATTCGCATTTATAAAAGTGTTCTTAGACACTGAATCGGTATTTTTTGTAGAAATTTTATTAAAAAGTTCGTCGTTCGATTGTGATGTGTCTGTTCATTTTTCACTAGTAGTGACTTTTTTTAATCGAATCCGAATATATTTCAGAATGGAATTTTGTTCAGTGAGCCTATTTTCCTATTTTAGTGTTTGGTCTTCCGATGTTTAAATTTACACGTTACCGGCAATCAGCATCACGATCGGATTTGTAATTTTCAAACCTGTTCTTTGTAACACTCTCCTCGGGTTAATGAGGGGTCTTATTTTCAGTACCAAGCCGGTAAATTACATATTCGGACCGCGCAAGATGCATAATTCATCAGAGCTATGTTTCATCATTAAATCGTATCAAACGATTTTCGGTTTAATGGATATTACCATTATCGAATTCAGGTGTCAATGTCGGTCAACGGGGCGAAAGATACTGAAACGTGCTAGACTCTCGCTATCGGCTTTGAACCCGGTACTACGTCGGTGGACACGCGAGTGTAATGATTATTTTAAGATTTTAAGATAGGCGCAAACAAAGCGTATTTACCGGTGGCAAACTCTTCTTAACGGTGACGATCTGTTAACCAATCACGACTTGTTTATCAATCACGATCTGTTTACCAATTACGATCTCTTTATCAATCACGATCTCGTTATCGGTCGCGATCTGTTCGTCGATCACCGTCACGGAGGTCATCGTGAAATTATATGTCCTCTTATTTTTACGCTAGCCGATGAACTTCCGTGATTTCCCCTACAGTAGTGTATTCGAATAATAGATTAAAACAAATAAAATTGAGAAAGTAAAAGCTAAATTCGTTAGATTTTAATCGATAAATAAATACAACACGTACTAGCATGGAGACTAATTTTCGATTACGAGTATAAATACACGTATTTGTGGTGTCGAATTTTGAATTTTCCCCAAATTTCATCGCGCCTGCATAATCCGAAACTAGTTTCGCTGTTTTTACAATATGTTTCTTTTTTATTTATTTTTTTAAAATTGAAATTCTGCAAATAGGATTTATTTGTTTCCTTTTTTTTTCCGCACAGCAGCTAGGCTAGAAGCGCGGTCTGCAAGTTTATTGGATTTTATAAAATTGGTTTACCGATTTGAAAAGATCGAGAAGGAATACAACGGATGGCGAATCCTGGGATAGGAGTGACGGATATTGCGGAAGGAAGCTAGAGCATAGGTTGAGGATCTTTAGACATTCGGTTAGAAGGTGGGGGATGCTGATAGGAACTTCACATCTGTCACATATTGGTGGAGCAAGCTTCTGAAATCGTATACGCATGTGTGAAGATGGAATGGCCGATGCGTAGGCGGCACAGCAGCACTTGATCCTTTCGACCTTCTGGCTGAAATTTCCAATCGCGAACTGATGGTTTGACTCTACATGTAGGTGTGATGGATTTTATTGCTCCGCCCATTTTTTCTGTCATAATTTCCAAAAAGGTTTTTACTCGCTTCCTTGACATCAGCGGGTGAAATCTGAATTCGTGGAACCGGAAGCATTTTTGATGGCTCTTTTGCGGCGTGATCGGTCACGAGGTTTTGCTGGTATCTTTGCGTGACCAGGAACACACAGGAAGATTACCCTCGGTGGTGAATTATGAAGGATCATGTTTATGGCGTCAGCTATCGAATGGTTTGATTTCTGTTGGATGTTCTGTAAGGCTATCCCAGTGAGTCCGTGGCTATTGTTATTGTATGTTGGTTTTTAATTTAATCGCGTGTTCCTAAGCTAGCAGGATACCATACAATTCTGCGGACAGAGCGGAGAATAGCGGCGGAAGCGAAAATCTAAGAATAACGTTTTGTACGACTGCGCAGCCCGCAAATTCTGCTGCCCTTGTGCAATTTGAGTAATATAATCTATTTCTTTACAGAGAAAGTAGTTTTTGGACTATGAAGAAGTGAGAGTGCTTGTTTGGCAGCAAACGAATAGTCAAATAAGGCGAGTTTCGCTGTCCATAGTGGGAAGATTTTTTCACAGTTTAATAGATTCTGATGCGTACGGTAAGAGATACTTTTTACTCGAGATCCTAAGAGTCTGGTTTCTGAAGGGCTCTGGATTGATCGTGTAACATTGTTTGCTGCTGTAAGAGCCGGATTTGCAACGGAGCATAGCAGCAGGTTCACTGTAAGATAATTGTCGAAACGATGGAGGCCACTCTGAGTCTTCACAATAGAGACTAGGTATTGGGGATGTTCTGAGCGCGCCTGTAACTAAGCGAAGAGAGGCGTTATCGATGGCATCCAGTTTAGAATGTTTCTATATATTAATGAAGAATTTTAATCGTACGCATATATTTTTTGATATAACTATAAATTTTAAAAAGAAAAAAACTGTTCATTTAGTAGGTGTAACACATAGAAACAGATGAAATATTTTACGTAATTGACGAAAATCGAGCTATAAAAACTGGAATAATATTCTTTCTTTCCAAATAGAAAAAAAAAAAAACAAAAAAAACAGAAGTATTTGCCATCTTTAAATTACGTTTGCAGTACTATGGAGAATTTCCTTGCTCATAAACAAGCTAATGCAAGAGCCAGGTATATACTCAAGGCCGCGAAGAGGTCCTCCTGGAAAAATTTTTGCTCTTCTTTTTCCAGAACAACTCCTCTCCTCCATATTTGGAAACTGGCTAAAGCCTTCAAATCCTCAACCTCTGAACGCCCTTCTAACTTCAAAATGTCCCCCGATAAGATTTTATCGTTTGCCGAATCCATCGCCCCCGATTTCGTCCCTAACTATGACGAGCTTTATTATTTTCCTTCCACGCAAAATTCTTCTACTCACCTTCTTACATCCACTTTCAGTATCAATAATTAAAGTCTGTTCTTCTAAACTCTACTAGTCCTACAACGGGTTTAGACGGTATTCCATATACTGTCCTTAAAAATCTGTCTGAGCAGTCCCTCGTGTTCCTCCTTGAACTCTTTAATTCCTTCTTGTCCTGAGATATCACTTCCTTTTCCTGCAACTATTTTATCATCATTCCTATTCCTAAGAAAAATTCCTCTTTACGTCATATCTCCTTGGCATCATGTTTTAAGAAACTTTTTGAAGGTATGCTGAACAAGCGTCTTATTTGGTGGCCGGAACAAAGTAGTTTACTTCCTAAGATATATTTGGCTTTCGGCCAGGCATTGGCCCTGCCGATTGCATTAGCTCTTTTGATTCTCATATTTATAATTCTTTCATTCGCAAACAGTATACAGTTGCTTCCTTTATTGGTGTTTCTTCAGCCTTCGACAAAGTTCATTTGCCAACCCTGAGAGATTCAATGGCAGCAATTAATCTTCCAGTCAAATTCACCTCTTTGATAATTAATCTCATGATAAATCGCACTCTCCACTTTTCCTCTCCAGAGCCTCTAGTTCCAAGAAATATGTACCGTGGTCTCCCCAAGGTTCCCCTTTCAGTCCTACTCTTTTCAACATTTACACTGTTGCTCTGGCACCTCTTCCTTTAAACTCCCTTTCCTTATTCTTTGCCGATGATATTGTTCTTTTTTCCTCTTCTTGCGATATCGCAACTGCCGACGAGACGCTTAATTCTTCTCTGGCTACGCTACAACATTCTCCGTTGTCTCTTCATCTTCCTATTTCTCCTTCCAAATCTTCTTGCATGGTTTTCACTCTGCGTCCGTACAATCCCGCTTCTGTCAATATTTCCCTGGATCGAATGTCACTTCCTCGCGTTAGTTGCTTTTTCTACCTTGGAGTTTACCTAAATAGTCGACTAACCTTTTCCGAGCATATCAGTTATCTTTCTCGTTTTGCCATTCAAAGATTGAATTTATTGAAATCCTTTGTCACCAACTAAATGCGCTGGTGATCCTCTTGTACTCATTTCTTTGTACAAATCCATTATTCGCTCTAAGTTCGATTACTGTTCATTTTGCCTTCAAATCTCTTCTTTCCAAATTGGATAGAATACAGAATTCCTGTCTCCGTTTATGTCTCGGTGCTCTTAAGTCTTCTCCTATTTCAGCAATGCTTGCTGAATCTAATATATCTTCTTTTTCAGTTCGAAGATTTTATCTGGGCTATCGTTTTCTTTGTAAACGTGTACCTTGCATTTCCTCAACCCTTCCTAAATTTCCATTGCCAGATGCTGGCATTTTATTGTTTTGGCGCGAAGTAATTCGTCAAAAAAGATCGGATTTCTGAGCAAATAACTCGTGGAATTTGCACCACACGATATCGCGCTGTCGCACAATGTCATCGTAGCCGTGTTTTTTTTTTTTTTTTTAAGAACAGAACGAACACCATTCAACAGCCACTGAATTCGCCTGATTCAGTTGCCTGCGACTTCTTTCAGTGTGTTCGGTCAACTCGAAAAACCGCTCTGAAGAACGCGTTTTAGTGAGCCGTCAGAAGATAATGGAAAAGTCAAACTTGTGGCTAAAACCGAGTATGAAAAATGTTTCGAAGACTGGTGTGGCATAAATGCTCTGCAATCAGGGTAGGGGGGGGGGGAGTCCTTTGACGAGGACAAAATCAATTTTAATAAATAAACTTGTATTTTTAATTTTGCCGTGTATACGTTGCTGAAACTTTTTGATTGAAGTACATAATGCTCATCTAGATATATGTATCGAAGAATAATATTTCACCGCTATTCACATCGGCGGGGGCTTTGTATTCAATTCAGCCGATTACTACTACTAGTGGATTAAAGAAAAACGAATAGGAAAGACTCTCAAGACTATATACATAAATCGATTCGTCCTATGGACTAAACGGTGGAATATATCGGTAAATACGGAAAAATCATGCGCAGATATTAACTACGATGACACAACCGTATCCGGCAAATGAGTCAGGTTTGTTACTCGCGGTATGCGTTTAGACAGGCGACTTAATTGGCAACATCACACATTAAGATTACTTCATAATTGTCGCTATAAAATGAAGAAACTTGATCGGCTTTTTCATTCAAGAAAGAATAGAGCCCGACTTGAAAACGAACTATTAATCTACAAACAAGTCATTGTGCCTTCCTGGAGAGATTCGGCGGATCCGGCCGTAGAATACACAACGGCCAACTCTCTAAGACCGTTCAAGCATTTCACAGCAATCTCTTCGACGTCTAGGCAATGTGTGCCGTCACAGGTTTGTACGCAACGACATCATACAAACCCTACATTAATTGAGTAAATAAACTTCCATAGTAGCGGATATCGCCTGATGGGTCACATCAGTCCCCTCGCTGTCTCACTGACCAATAATAATACGGTTAAATCGCCTACAACGACCTACTTTTCGGAGAACCAATTAGAATTACCGTGCACCACATATACTTATTGTATGTGTAACTTTTTATGTTCCTAGCCGCAGCGTCACTATGATCATCTAAATAATTTATAGCATTTAATATACCGAGTCTTATTCTAAACAACCTTGTAATAGTACGAAAAAAAAAAAAAAAAAAAAACTTAATGAAATAATAAAAAACTATATATCTCTTATGAAATGTACGTAAACACAAAACACGTATTTCTCACCCGTTCTCGTGAATTACGGTAAAATTTTTATCGCAGTAGCAAGCGGCCTAATCTCTGTCACAATGAATCATTTGGTACGTTAATGTTACCAATCAAGACGGGGCCTATTTCATGTAAGTTGCATGCGTGAAATTAACTCGGGTAAAGGTGACACGAAGAAGACACATTCTTTTTTAATAAACGGCTAAAACTCGTAACGTTTTTCATATAATGTAAAAGTAAAGTGAGTTCCATACCCTTGACAGGGCGTCGGGATTGTGAAGTTAAGCTTTCCATAATGGTACTAAGCCTAATGGATCTAAATACTGGGGCCAGTTCCTTTCTACTTGGGATCCGCCTTTACTTTCCCAGATTTCTCTGGTACCCAATTATTTCAGGCTGGGTAAGTTTGGGAGCGAGTTGGATTCGGGACGAGACAAGTCTCGAAATCATTTAAAATACGGGTCGAAAAAGAAAAAAACTATAAGCAGGCAATTTATATATTAACAAAAGATAAAACTATTTAAAGTTCAGCAAATTTTCAGGATTTATTGTGAATGACGTGAGAAAATTGTCAGATACTTATAAATTACGTGCCTAGCCCCGTATGCGCTGAAATGTCATTCGGCTTAAAAGCGCTTCCGAAAATTTTGTGTGTAACATTAAATGACGACTTTTGGACGTATGAAAAGTTTGTGTTATACGAATTACCTTTCTGCATCTAAATGATATGCCGATTATAAATAAGCATGAAAATCAAATTTAAAACAGAAAACATAAAAAATGTCTTGCGTGTGTTCTAGTAAAACTCAGGTATTTTATTTTACTGGTCTTCTTTCAAGGGAATAATTTATATCATATATTTTATACATGCGAGGGGAATGTACGCGTTCCGAGTCGCAGCGTCGAGGTGTGTTATCATCGACGCGAAAACATATTCGAACTTATAATTTATGATAATCATTATTTACTGTTCGTATCGTTGTTGTGTATCGATTTATCGAACTAGAAACTAGCATGGCTCAAACGCAGCATGGAAGAGGCAAGTTTTGCCTGAGTTCAGTCAAAAAAACTGGATGTTGCAATTGCGAGATATGCACTTTCAGAAATACAATGTTGTGTTATCGTGAAGTCGGAGTGGAAACCGGTTTCTTTTGCTGCAGTTTCCTCATTTGCATAAATTATGCTCAAGAGCCGTTGAAAAGAGAGCGAGAGAGAGTGAGACCGCTACCGTATTGAACGATATATTAAAATTAAGTCGGCTGGGGCACCGCTTTTCTCACTGACGGGAATCAGCGCGACCTGCTGAATAAACATCGAGCTCGCGTCCTATTTTCACATGTCCCCGGTCCACCTTGCGCTTCGTTTAATTTTTGAAGAAACAGGTGAAATAAATTTACTTTTAAAGAAAAGAAAATAAAAAGAAATCCCCGTAAAAGTAAGAGAAATGAAGTAGATTTCCACGCCCTAATACGAATACCGCAAAATAAAATACAGCGACAGCACCGGACATCGCTAGCAACAAATCGCTCTGGAGCCGGGAAAAATTAACGACTGCTGAACGAGTTGAGCGGGATCGTTTCGAATCTGCAGCACCTTAATATTAGAGCTAGGCGAGTGAATCTGGATAAAGAAGGCAACACAATACGCTCTTACTGCGAAAGTCATTGACGGCTAAAAAATGTTTTTTTCTGCGGCTGAGTTTAAATGTCATTTTGACGCTCGATCTTAAAAATCAGTCGGAAACGTTTCAGAATGCGAACGAAGGCTGAAAAATTCCAAAAGATAGAAGCTAAAAAGGAAAATAGACCTTAACGCTTCTCGACAAATTATAGTATGCCATGCATCAAGAAGTAAAAATCATCGCCGAAGTTACAGCCAATTCGGTGATTTTACGCCGACAGAACAACGTTAAATTACTGCTCTCTAAATATATTGAAATTGAGCCCGTCTCCCAAGAGGGAGAAAGCAAAAAGCAATATAAAAGGTACAAGACTTCAAAAAAAAAACAGAAAAAGAAAAGCTAATACTGTAATGGACGACCGGAATGCCGAAATTAGTAAAACTGGTCAAAATGTAATTTTGGATTCAGAAATGAATGTAGCGCGTAGTTTTGTATCGAATTTTAAGCTGCCGGCAAGACAATCATACGCAATCGCCGTCAGATAATATTACTCTACCGATGGAGAATAAATCAACTACACAGCCAGGTGCAGAATACAATGAAGTGTTGAATGCGTAATAGAAATTAAATCTCATTCCGGGAAAAACAGGTAAATATAAATAGTTATGAGTGTGCATCGGTTGATGCATTGTGCGAAACGAAGATTTCTAACGCCGTACTAGTAGAAAGGTAAAAAAAAAAGAAAAGCGAATTATTCGTAATAGGGGAATTTCACGACTAAAAGGAAAAATTACCGAAAAGAATGGTTTACTTAACTTGTCGATTACAAAGTGAAGGAATATATTTATGTAGGGAAAGCGGAAGAAAAGCAAAGGCCAGAAATGATGATAATGGCGCAATATTGACGAATCTTAAATACAGGATAGGAAGATGAAAACAGCATGTGGAGGAACTGCAGTGCGAGAGCCGATTTCGTGAGCGTAAAAATAACGATGGAACTATCGGTGAAGTTTAAAGACACGGAAAAAACGGTTGCTCCGGATGTGGTATACAAGGCGAGTTGTTGAAATTATTGAGAGCAAACGATAGTTCTTCAACGGGTACAATTGGTTGAGGAAATTCACGATCGATTGCGACGAATCGAAAATTCGTCAGGTTGTGGGGACTGACGCGCAATCATATTAGAAAATTTTCCCAAAAAGATATGAGCCGACGACACGCGCGAAAGAAACTCTGGAGGATGGCAATTCGGAAATGGATATTTTTTTGGGTACTTGCAAAGCAACGTACATATGTTAAGTATCTCAGCGGAAAGATAGCCTCGCAGCTACAATGTCAGTCGTGATACGAATTCTAAAAGAAAATCAGCTAAAGTAGCGTACATATTAATATATGACTTACATATATCGGCATCCTTCGTATAATTCTGCCACTGAAAGGAAAGTATCGGTGGAAATTCGGATGGCAAAAGCACTATGGAATTGTACCGGAGATACTCAGAAATGCGGAGAATGAGACTGAAAAATCGGCTAAAATAATTCGGAGACGATGTACTAACTGCCTGTGTTCGGTAGCTGTTAACTGCATTTGATCTCTTCTCGCAAGATGAAATTCACGAATCGTCCCGCTGCGTAGTTTACTTTCGATCCCACCGGCATCTCATAACTTAAAGGGACAGCAACATCGGAACTAGGCTAGAGGGGGAAAACAAAAAAACAACGAACGAAACGGCCAACAACAGGTCCGATTTGAAGAACATTCGACGCTCCAAGTCCCTCCGACCATGTCTCATCCATCTTCAGCTCGTGAAATAAATGGGAAAAAATCTTCACTGAAATGAAAAGTTTAGCACAACTAGAGTGTTCAACTGCTGCTCTATCCGTAATATTTGTGATAATTCTGAATATCGTCCGCTACCGACTGATCAGGTTTTTAGGATTCCGTACACGTATAATGTACAGTAGCTGCTATTCGACCCGTGAACTTCAAAAATGGAAGATGAATCACCATTAAACCTCTCTTTATGAATAAAATAAGATTTTAGCCTAGTGGCGAGAACTCTTGATCGTTGAGATAGTGATCAAAAGTTCGATTCCCTGCGGGGCGGCCAAAAAGAAATAGACTGATTTAATTTAATGAATAGCTGGTGGCCAAATGGTATTTACAACCAGGCCAGGTTTAAAAAAAAACAAAAAAAAAAACTTTAAGATTATTACCCTAGGCGACAAAAGAACCGTCACAAGAATATGAAATTTAAAACGACCTAAAAAATCACCCTTAAAAAAAAACAAACATTCTAACATATTCCTTTCGAATAGCGACTTTGATGTGAAATATAAATATAGACTTCCGATGTGTATGTTTATCAGTTTTGCTGGTAAGAGAGACAGATGAAGATGATTCGTATTATTGATCGGTCAAGGTCTTTATCGAATGTTTATTTTTTTTCGATTTCATATGTAACATACTTAAAAAATTATGTATCGTCATTGCATAACATAAATTAACTAAATTTGGTTCTACTACACATATTCGTTATTCTTTTTCATTCGTATTTAACAAGTTTACTACTTACTTAGTGACATATTCTTTTTGAAATTCCTTTTATTATCTACGGTCTTCAGTGTACCGTATTTGTATATGGTATAAGTACATATCTACTTAAATTTTAAAAGAAGTCAAACTCTTCGCATTATAGTTTCGTCTGGTATAATAAAATTTTTCTTTTATCATAATGTAACAAAATAATCCGATTTGGAGGTTGTGAAATCATAAGAAGTTTCGTAGGTTTCAAAAAGTTTCGACAAAAAGCAATAAAGTCACAAAGATTTTTTCGAAACACGTAAAAATACACACATTCACATGAATGCCGCGTGAAAAATGTAAACGATGTATCGTAATACGTTCGTTTCGAATTTAGAATGATGCAAACGTAAATTACGTTACTTTTGCGTGATAATTCGATGAAAGCATATAAATATTGTACTGAAATTTATTACGTTAGAGAGGGTTAATCAAAGTTTTTTTTCGACTTTACACATGTTGCAGGAAAGAGCTAGTAAAAAATCCGAAATACTATTAAGAAGAAAGTTCGAAATACCGTGAAGAAATTGAATTTGAAATCCGCATCACACTAAACCTAATGGGGATAATTGTTCTCACGAGCGCTATTTCGGAGATCTTTTAAGAACTGAACTTGTTTTCTATTTTCACTTCTGGCTAAACTTAGGAATCGGAAGGAGCGGTGGGTAAAAAAAAGGTAAAAATAATAAAAATAAAAACGATAATGTAAACGATATTATGGCAAAAGTAATTCTCTACCACGAGCAGTTAATGTACATTATGTAGTTAGCCCCCGCGTTAATTAAAAGGTGCGGCGACATTAACCTTTAATCAACGTGGCTATCTAGCGAACGAACGAAGAATTATTGGGACGTATTCATCGTCGGCTTCAGCAGTCTAATTAAACGGGTAACGCGTCTTAAAGCTTCGATAATTATTGCGACGATTAGTTCAAGTAATACGAACTGTACAAGCAGATGAACTAGCGTGCCAACTGTTACTCTTTAATATCGCTTACCGACTGATTCTCATGTCCGATTCCGATTCTATTCCCATCCTCTTAGTACGACTGCGCCTCTAATTCGCCCACTACGACCGTTCTTCCTTCTCCATTGTAAGCATGCCGCCGCTAATATAATTGCCATCCGATAGCTCTTTTGTTTTCTCAACCATCGTCAATCTATTCGAAATTGTTTCAAGAAAAATAGCTCTGTCTTTAGAGGAGGCCGCCCCGGGCGGACCCCACTAGACGAGTTCATCGATTAGGTAAAACTGAACATAGAAGTGAAGAAATAGATAAAAGTAAAATGATATTCTTAGATTTTTGATTAAAATGAGAATAAAGTGTTGGTGAAAATGAAGAGACGATAATATAATAGATCGGAATAATCGTTTTTTTTCTTTTTTTTTTTTTTCTTTTTTATTTCTAGGAAACATCGATTCAATTGCCATTTCGGAACGCCGTTTAGAAAATCAAAAATGAAAAACTAAATAAATGAAATATTTTACTTCTGAATAATTTAAATAATAATTCTCTGTATTTTTAAGAAAACGAATATGGCAACGTGAACGGTCACCTCAGCTCAGTAATTATAAGATGGGAAAATGCTCATAAATCTATTATGCATTTTGCCCGTACTTCGTGTTTTCTTCTATAATTAAATAAAAGATGATTAGTTGACAAAAATATGCGTAAAACAATCGTCGGTACCTCGAAATTTAGTTTGATTCTTGCATGTTTTACCGGAAATCTAACAAGCCGCCGTATCATAAATTTCTGTCGGTATATTAAAGTTAACGAGGCTGTATATTGTCCTGTAAAAACTCTCCGTGTGGCATTTCAATAATAGAGATTAAGCCAATCATTATTTTTGCGTTCTCTTTAGCTTTGCAAGCGAAATCTGTGGATAAAAGGGACAGCCCATATGTGGCCGCATTATCGATAAGCTCATTCTCCTTCGATACCGCAATGACCGGCGACCCGACAAAGTTTATATTGTTGGTTAGCTAGCAACATTTATTTCTAATATCATAGATTAGACAGCTGTACTTAAAATCAGAATGTACCAGCGAACGTAAGGCACTGAAGCTATCACAAATTAAGAATTTTTTACGCTGATTTATATATATATATATATATATATATATATATATATATATATATATATGTAATCACATGATTTATTATAGCCTTCAGCTTAGCGATATAGGTGGTTGCTTTTGGGACGAGTTTCTGTACAATTACGAGTATACTACTCGTATTAGGCATGACAAACGCCGCTCCGATGTATTCTGAGTTCCATTCATCGTAGATTTATATAAAACCGGGGTACACTATTCTGATGTTATTAATAAAATGAGACTAAATTATTAAGTGGCGTCCATTGTTTAAATTATTAAACACATTTACACTCAGATCTGTTAGGTGTATAGGCTGAAGAACGGAAGTGAGCACCGGGCTGAACTGATGTTATACCTTCATTCTTTTGCATAGTAGTAGAAATTTCTATGAACCGATAATTTTATATATTCTCACAATTTTATCCAGTAATAATAATGGACTATGGATTACGGTATTTAAGAATGAATTTGGTGGTTAATATATTTCTTCTGAAGAATAGTTATGGTAAGTTCGTCTCCTCCTATAATAAGTAAGTAACCGGATAAGATCTAGCACCTCAGTCACATCAGTCTCACTTTTCGTAATAGCAGAAGAACCATAAAACATACAACCATAATCCATCTGCGATCTAATTAATGTCTTATATAATTTTTCTATTACTACTAGGTCAGCTCCCCGAGACGTATTACATAATGTTTTCATAGGGTTCAGTAATTTAATTAATTTGGCTCGAAGGTCTACTATGTGTTGTATCCAAGAGAAAATTGATGGCCTATCATTAAACTTAAATATTTTATACGAGGCAATAAATCGGTTGTGCGTGAATATCAGTGCCGGGATTGTGTATGCTATCTGGTCTAGTAGTGAAGATAGTTATCGATGTAGGATACATTGAATCTTATTTTTCGAAAGTAACTGACGTAAAAATTTACTGTTATTCGGTTCTCGCAGATACGAGTTGGAATAATCTCATCGAGAGTACTCGATAAAACTGCTCGTGTAAATGATAGAAACCGTGATGTGAATTTGATGACGTAAAAAGACAAACTGCATCATACAACGATGAATTGTCCCAGACTTAAAAGGAGCTTAGTCTGAATAGATTCGGCAAAGTAAAGACGAAGGGAGAAAGCCGAAAAAAAGATTTTCTTCATATTTCCATTTTAAATACTTCGTGAAAAGCTTAACTGCGTAATTTAACACTGTAAACCCATGGAATGCGCAAATCCTAAGAAAACTCATTTTATCCCCTTAACCAAACATGTACGACCTGTTTCAATTATCCCTTACTGAACCTGCCCATTGTTCCTGTTCTCAACTAAACAGAAGGTGGTCAGTTGAGAAAATTTGTACAATATTCTAAAAACAACTCCAAAAATTTCAAAAACTTGTACCTGGCAATTTCTCACTGCTCTTGAGAACAATAGTCTGCACACCGTTCGGCATCATTTTTAGCACGGTATTTTTCCAATTCCAAAATGTATTACTTACTGATTGATGAAAAAAGCTATTGTTCACGGTCGACAAAATAAAAGAAAGGTACATATATATTGTATATATATATACATATATTGTATTTATATATATATATATATATATATATATATATATATATATATATGTACATATATATAATATATATCCTTCAAATTAATATAAACACCATGTATTGCTTATGTGCTACTAGCAGCCTTCGGGAGAGGAGCTACGACTATTATTAAGGGATCGGGAACATGTTCGCCATGGTCGCCTTATTGAGTTATCATAAACGGTGAAAGCTGCCATTCGGTTTAGCGGTGTGCATACGAAGAACGTGGTATGGAGCGCGCGTTTCTACACCTTTCTTGCCGTTTGTTGACCAAAAGTAAATTGATCGGCCCGTACAGATCTAGCCAATCGCGTTTTTATTATCCGCTCATCAGTTCGGCTGTTGCTCGTTTCTCTGCAGATTTTTCCGCTAGCCCGTATCTCTATGGCCATTTAGTTTGTGGTCGCGATGACACGAAGAAATTGTGTTGTTGTGACAAACGAAATAGCGAATGTATTAGACATGCGACGGCTGGCGATAGTGGATCTGTCGCACTCATCGGACAACAATATAATTATTATTATTATTGCGTTGCTATTAGCCAGCTGGAAGACAGATCATAGACGAGCACACAAAATTGCTTCGTAACACCTGAGTAAAACATGAAAATAAATGTGTACACGATGGATGCAATATACATACGATATATGTACGACATGTAGCTTTAATCACGATAATGACTAATCGTATTCGATCGCCAACTCTATTTATAACTGTCCCAAATGCGCACATTAAGAGCGGTATCTAATCATCCGTCACGTTGAGTACCGGGGTCTCGACGATTGTGTTGTCCACGTAACGAAATCTCCGCCAAGAGTCGTGGTAATTATTATTTTCGAAAGCCTCCTCTTCGAGATATTCATCAATCAAGAAAGAAAACGGGGCTTGGCCAACACCGGTACCAGAAACCGATGTATTAGAAAATTCCAAATTAAAATATCTATCTCTATAGGTATTATAATGTTCATTTAATACACACGATTACAACTATCAGAAAGGTTATACACACTAGCACGTATACATTATCAACTGGAATAAAGAGACGTTTTTTTTTTCCTTTTCGTGTTCGCCGGACACGAATACAAGAACTGGGGGAAAGCAAACGAAAGTGCAACTAGATCTTTACACGATATCAAAGGGGAAACATACAGCAAGGATAGAGAATGAGCGCAGAGGCCTTTTAGTAAAAGCGAAGAATAGAAAAAAAGACGCGTTCTGCAGCGATGGCAAAGTAATGCAGGAAAGAGACTGCGGTTAAATCGAAGTCGATAGATTAGCACGATTTTGGAGCATTTTTAATTTGGAAAATATATAATATATATGAAACTATGAATACGGGCAAGAAGAGGTGATTGAATAGAGATAGATCAAATATAGTCGAAATCAGAAAATAAAGAAGAATATCTGGAATGAACCATTCAAGAAAAAAAGAGCAATGTAGCTGAAAATGTGTAAAAAATAATCTGCTATTAAAAAAGGAGGAACTGGGTAATGAATGCCGGAATGGCTAGAAATCCACACAAAATCGATCTCGATAGGAGCGAAGAAAGAAAAATGTCTGGATGAGGTAGCTCGCATTATATACATAATTGGAAGGAGAAGAAGGTTGCAGAACATTTATAAAATCCGAAACCGTTAGAGTTTTAAAGAGAGGAAGAAACACAACGAGGAAGGACAGCAGCAGATTCCGATTGCAAAATTGATCAAAAGGAAATTAAATTTAAAGGATTCGGAATAATTTAAGGTAGGAAAAAAAAGCGACAGGTACGATTTCATTCGACGCTTCGGAGCTGTTAGCGAAGATGGGAAAAAGAGTAGTGAAAGGGCAAAAGGCATCGGAAAATTAAATTTTGGCGATGTGTTGTGGAACATATTTAGAATGAATCGGTAAAGAAATCTAATATGACGGAGCAAACCTGAAAAAATGAAGAAAGGTTAAAATTGGAGTTTCATTAATTGCCGTTTATGAAGGATAAAGAAAAAAGAAACAAGTAAAGAGGAAGAAATAGGCAAGCGGTTCGTTCGAAATGTAATAAAATGGAGACAAAGGATTTAGCCGAGATGGTCGAAACCGGATTAGATCTCAGGGTAACAAGAAAGAGACGAAGGTAGAGGTATATTTAATTTTAAAATCAGAGACGTGAAAGAATTACACCATAAATGAAACAACAGTAGTCCAGAAGAGAACAAATAAAGGATCTGTAGAACGTAAGCATGATACGGAAGGAGTTTGTTTCCCCGATTAACATAATAAAGGAATTTTAACAGGATGAGATTTTCTAATAACAGTATAAAGTGTTTTGAAGATAGGGACTTCGTCAACGATTTACAACATTTGAGAAGTAGGAGGCGACCTCGCTGACAAAGAAAAGGGAAGTAGAGCCACGAAGAATAAATATTAAAGAGCGGTGGTTTAGTAGCAGAAGTCTTAAAGTAAATCTCGAAAGATTAACCCCTTGTAGCAGAGTAGAAAGGAGGAGAAAGAATTGCTGCGGTAGAATAGACCAATAATAGAAGATTTAGGTAGGGATCTTAAAGAGTTATGTCAAAGAGTGTGGAACGATAAATATTATCAAGGATAACAAAAATATCGATAAAAGCAGCGATTAATATTAATAAATGACGTATGAACACGTCCGATAGAAACGAACCTACACACTCTGGTGGACCTTAAACGAAAACTAAACATATCGTGAAGTAGCAAATTAGTACGCTGAAAACTCTACTATTAATAACATTTTCGAAAAACTTGCAGAGACCTTGAAACGAGTAAGATTAAGAATTTAGGATCTGATAGTGAAAGTGTCCCAGGGCTGGAACCAGCGGAGGATAGAATGGAATTGAACCTTTTTTAAAAGGATCGAGAAAATTCGAAAAAAATTTTTTTACGAACAGAAAAAGTAATTCTGTCTATATTTGGAGAAGAATTGATTGATTAAAGACGAATCCAGCGGTTAAAAAAAGTTAAAGAATTAAGGAAGTACGAAGAAGCAATAGCAGACGAGAAAGGAGAAATTTTCGAAAACTAGGAAAAATTAGCTTTGCAACAGGTAACATGTAATTAGAGTAACGTTAAGAAAGACTGCAAACGCTTTAGCCGTTTTCCTTACAAGAGAAATAATCGCAAAAAAGAGAAGAAGCTTTCCGAGAGATAAATAATGACCGCTGTACTTAGATTTTTTACAAGATGTTTTGCTACAACAGGAGGAGAATAGCGAGTTAACGGCAGAAGAGGTATAGATACAACAAGAAGGGCGCGTTAAGAAATTCGGTTTAAACCGGGAGAAATTAAAGAAAGCAAGGGGTCAATGAAAGAGGCTGGATTAATCTAAAGAGGACCCATTTAGGAGAGTAAGGAGCTTTTTTAAGAAGTATAGGAAGGAAAATCGTTAATAGTAACGAGACTACGATACGAAGGTGTCGTTTAGAGTGGCTATGCTACACTGAAATCGAAGATTAGGCAAATGACAAGTCGATTGGAGTTGAGGAAAAGAATGATTTTTAACAAATTTTTCTCTGCTGTTCCATAAAATAAATCTACCTTTAACATTGGCCTTTTCTCCCTAAATGTGGTCGTACTTAGAAGAACTGCCTTACAGTCCTCATTCCACTACAGTGAGAAACGGTTTTCAGATTTTTTATGAGGACTCGTCAGGACAGAGAGAAGGTAGATTCAACAGGAAAGTTACATTGAGAAGCTGGGTTTAAATTAGCAGGAACTAAAAAAAGGCAAGGACTCAGCGAAAGACTAGCAATTTGAACAATCTCCTTCAGAGAGAACGAATCCGTCTAGCAAAGTGAAAAGGTTTAGCAGAGGAAGCAAAATTTTTAAAAGCAACGCTGCTAGTAATATGATGACTTCGAAAGCTATCATTTAGAGCTTTCCGTGGAACACTTGAGACTATGATTAGGAGAGGTAAATCGATATGGAGGACCTAAAAAACACAGCTAGGGGAACGGTCGTTTAAGTTTCATTTTTTACGATTATCTAACGCAGAACTATAACCATATTTGCAGCCTTAGGAAGGAAAGTAAACATTCCAATATTGTCGTCTATCGATAAAGGACTGAAAAAAAAAGTTACGTAAATCATGAATGTTTTAACCAAGCGTCGCGGAGTAGCGCAATATTTATATTATATTTTCAAGAGAGTACTTTTATTCGCCTTAAACAGCCCACGCCAGTTCCACTGTATAATGTATTTTAAGATGACAAAACAATGAAGAGAATATGAAGAAAACTGCAAAAGAAAACCGAAACAAGCCAGCGAAATCATAGAGACTGTAATGTAGCCAGCGCCGCAATGTCCAACTTGGTGTCAATCCAATCAACGGGTAAGTACGTAGGGAATAAACAGGGAGTTTATGGGTGGGGCGTGTTCCTTATATATATTTCACCTACGGTAATTGTATTGCTCGGTTGTTTTCATTCATTTCACGTATAAGAGAGAGCCAATGAAACGTCCCCCTATCGTTGTTTACAGGCAGCAAGCAACGGCGACGGAAGTCACCGCGCGCAACAAATGTAACCAAATGACAAGAAAGTCACGTAGAAAATGTTAAAAGGGTATTTAATCGGGAGCAGCGACATCGATTGCTGGGAAATCAGGAGGGAACGTTGAGAGAAATAGTAAAAACTGTCTCTCATAAAATCAACGTTCAGGACCGAAGAAACAATAATAAACAGAGTTAAGAACCCGTTAAAATATCTCTAAAATATACTTAACTTTGCAAATTTGTGGGACGCTTAAACTATTAGGTAAAAACGCGTTTAAGCGACCTCGTTTCACACCGTTCGTCGCATAAACATTTCCACGCAATTAAGTAATTATGGATCGTTTATCGTTAAACTATTATTATAGGCGCATTTACGATTTCGCAAACTACCACGCCTATATTATCAGAATTCGAATATTTTGGTTTATTATCACGTTGGAAACTGTAAATTTTCTTCTCTTTGTGAGATAACTGCAGAAAATAGAAAATGCGGTGAGAACTTCGTTAAGATATATCAAGCAATAATCTCGCTTTTAGCGGACTTGTTACTCAGCTGAAAATTAATTTTAAGCAGTTTTCCATTCTATTTTGGGTTTTCTTTTTCTTCTTCTCCTATGTAGCGCAATTCCAGGTTTGTGAATTACATTAAAAAAATAAATGAAATCAAGAAAAAAAAAAAGAAAAAGAAACAAATGAAACGGTACAATTCTGCGGCGGCCAGTCAGGAATATAAAAACTAAAAAAAAAAAAAAAAATCCGATAACGTAAAAAGCTACTTGTTATTAAAACCCCAAAAAAAAAACAAAACTAGAAAAATCATTCGAAGGCCTGTGAAAATATCGGCCAGACTGTCACTATCGTACTGCCGGGGACTTTTTGCAAAGGGAACAAATGCCCCCCCCCCCGAAATCCTCTTATGCACTTTGACGACCGATGGAAGCATTCCATTATTTTGCGAAATAGGCAGTCTCTTCGAAGTGGGAGTTTTCTTTCCATTTCGATTTTTTCATTAGCATCTCCTTCGGTTCTAATAAGAAATATCTCAACCTTCTTTTCGTTCGTTTTAGCTCATGTACTGCGGCAGGTTTAGGAGAAACTATGTGGGCTTGTTTCGACTTTTTATTGCTTTTCGGAGGCTGCAGTTTGTTGTTTCAGCGTGAGATAATTCTATCAAATAGCGCTGAAAAGAATTGATATTTCTGATGTTTTATTTGATATATAAATATTCGATAAGAACTTATTCCAGTTATGTGCCACTTTTTACGGATTGCTCTTTTTTCTTTAACCAATGCTAACATGCGGCGTGGAATATCGTTTATTTTTTTTTTTCTTTTTGCACTTTTACCTCCTGTTAATTTCCTCACTGCGCTTATGCATCGGATGAAGTGCTGTGTATTAGTTGTGCATCTCGTTCGGTATACCGTTTGTTCTGTAATCGCCCCCGCGTTTGGATGCGTTACGTGCGGAGGAAAACGCAATTCCTTTGACTGCAAAAAGTTTCCGAGTAAACGACCAAAATCTTCGCGAACAGGAATTCCGACTGTAAAAGTAGCGTTGTACGATTAAAATTGGTGTGAAAGAAGGTGTGAAAACACCGTTAACGAAGGAGGACCTGGTTAAATAAAAAAAATGCGTCATTAAATACAAAAAATTAAAGTAATTTTAGAGAAACCAACTAAGTGTATAGATAATAAAGAGTTATTCTTTTTTTTTTTTTCATGAATTGAAATTATTTTTACATTATTTTTACAAATGATAAAAGAAATTTTTTTTTGGCGGTGGGGGGAATTCGCGTTTACATTAAAAGGCCGATGCTGTTCATTTTGTATGTTTTAAAGGTGTGTTTTTAATTACGATCCATATAGGGGAGGGGGAAGTACCGTAACGCTGAACGTCAACTAGTATCGGACACTGGTACTATCTCAGCAAGTCATAATTCGATTCACATAGGCGCAGAGGAGCGTAGCAATAGAGGGTCACGGGACACGGTTTACCGATAACGCCAAAGACTACGACGGAAGGAGCGGTCGATTGCTCCCTTTTTAACGGAAAGACGCTGTATCACATTTCCAAGCGAGTGTTAAAGTTTTTGTGTTGAAATGTTTGTGATAATGATTAATAAAGGCGGTCTTGTTCCATTCGTTACCTTTGAGAAAGTTTCTGTTGATTTCCAAAACAGTTTTGTTATGGAACACGTAATTTTGACGATCATCCTCTGTAGAGTACCGGACACAAATTTGTCCCTTAACACCGGACAGCGAACAAGTTGTTTTCCTGTCGTACTGTGTATTCGTACTTTATGATAATAGCTGTTGTCCGTTGTTTCAAAGGATAGAATGAGGATAAATCGAAAAAGAAGAGACAAAAAAGAAAAGAAAAAAATGGGACCAACGATAGATAAGGTTTTGTTCAGAGAAATGGCTTTGAGAGAAGCTTCGTCGCACTACAGCATCCCGAAATCTACATGATACGATATCGGCATTGAACCGCTGACGCTACAGCCGAAAAACGATCAACAACTTGGAAGAGAAAATGAGAAAGACGTGAAATTCTAACATCACTATACAGAATTGCTGTTGAAGAAGACTAAGAAAAAAAAGAAAAGAGAATGGAAGCTAAATTCAAAAAAGCAATAGAAGAGAACAAGCAGGCGCAAAGAGCAAAAGAAAAGTGAAGATAAAGCTAAGAAAAAATAACCCCATAACTCAAATTCCTGACACACAGGAAGAACTACTTGACTAGTGCGTGCTTAAAGAGCATGGCAAAAACTGACTATATAGTAATGTTCCAGTTGCAATAAATTCTCCTGAAGCATGCCCGGGGGGGGGGGGGGTATTCCTGAATATGCAGAGATGCCTATATATGCAATCGATGCAGCATACTGTATTATCGTACTGGCTGATTAGATTTGTAAAGTGTTTTACAAATAATTTCGTAAAATTTACTATTTGTTTTTTTAAGTTTATCTTGGTAGAAAAATTATTACGATACAGTTCATTAATGCTAATTAAAGAGGCGCGCAACTGCACATCTTCCGTATGATTCAATAGCTGCAAGCAATGTACGATAACGTGGATAATTATGTTTTTATCAAATTACCTTAGCCTATCTGCAGGAGGCGGATTACTATAAACACCGATGAGAGCTTGAACAATTAATTAGTAGCACAGCGATTTTTATTATCGGCCATGTCAAAGAGATTAAAAATGATAGATCGACCAGCGGTCAAATGATGTTTTATATAAAAACAACAACAAAAAAACAAAAAAAAAACAAAAGAAAATGTGTACCTCCGTAAAAATGGAAATTTTTAAATTAAAAGATTTTTTTTTTTTTTTAAATAAATGAATATACACGTATTATTATATTAATATGTATTAAGAGTAATACAAAACAACGGCAAACTTAACAACGATGAAAATACATATAAAACATAGAGAGTACCCCCCCCCCCCAATTTACCATAATCAACAGACTCGAATATAATTCTGACTCCGATCTTGTTCACAAATTTTAGAGGATCCTTGTGCGCTTAGCGGCAGGTATACTGATTGTGTTATTTCTTCGAACTCAAATACGCCTCAACGACGGGCGTTTTTAGTATTAATTTAAAAGAAACTAACAAAATCTTAGAGGACCACTTCGGCAAAACCGAAATTTTGCTTAGCAGACAGCGGATTATTAGATCTGTCACTTTACGAGTGACTTATAGCGAAGATCATATCAATCAGAGGGCAGTTGCAAAAAAAAAAAAACCAAAGAAAAATACTACAGAAAGAGAAAAAAAAACAAAAAAACCCACAACAAACAAACAAACAAAAAAAGACATAATTTCTCTAAACGATTTATCTCGCTGTGCGCGGTTCGAATTGGAAGGAACCGAAAATTATTCTCACACCGTCGTTTGCGGTTTATAAAACTGCGCCCGGTCAGTATTTCAACGGAAACAAGCCGCTTCGGAGAGAGTGTACACGGACTCATTGAATGGAACAGAGAGCGAACTATCGGGAAACGAAATCAAGAAGAAAGCCTAGTGGTTCCTTTCGGTGAATCGGATAATTGTATGATCGTAATAAAATAATTTGCCCGCAGGTTAAGCAGGCAATGACAACGCCCACGACAATAATCGCCTCGGCGAAATGCGAAGAACAATCGGAGTGTGTCATCATCGAATTCGTAAATAATGACACCGGCGGTAACAGAAAAAAAACAAAAAAACAAAAAAAAACTAGTGTAGCGGACAAAGGCTTGTTTGTTTCGGCTGAATACGGCGCAGGCCCGTCTGTATTCTCGCGCCCAAGTTCAATTAGCCGGCATTCTGAAAACGGAGAGCGGTGCGGTTTGGACGATTTTATGATTTTGGGAAGTTCTAAAAAGGACGATGATAAGTACACCCCTCACGAAGAATCATTCGGCCTTGATTCCGAATTTTCAGGCGATTGTCGACGCTCCTTTATTCGCTTTACCGTGGTCAAAACTTTCAGCCGGAACTCCAGTCTTTCACTTTCCGTGAATTCAGTCAGCATCGGAATGATGCTTTCGAAAAACAACCGGTCCGGATTCGGATCGGTAAAAGGGCCCGTTTGGCCGCAATCAGCCGGGTTTGTCGAATCCATAGGCCATACTTCCAGGTCGAGGAGTCTGCACTTCCTATTAGTAGCGTCGATTCGTGTCGGCCATGTTTCAGCCGCTGCATGCTCCGCTTCCGCAATGGTGCACTCCAGCTGTTCCTGTGCACAGCACGAACCATACTCGACCTCGGGCCGAACGAAGGCCTCCGCTAAAAATGATAACTGCTTCGAATATACGTACGTGCCGGAACCGGACTTGCTCCGTTTTTTCGTGCTCTTTCGATAGCAGTCTTTGATGTTCTTCCATTTTTTTATCAGCAGATTACCTGCGGAGAAAAAGAAAAAGAATATAAAGCCATGTTCCTGAAAATTCACGTTATCTACCGATCGGAAATGTATATTAAATTCCGTCGACTAAAATTAACGCGGAGAATTTCCGAACACAATCTTTTACTTTCATCAAATAATGTTATACATTTACATGAAGGTCCCGCGTTTCTGTACTCTTTTTTTTTTTTTCCATTTTTTCCCATACTATACCGGTTACGTACAAAAATTAATTTTTGTAAAAGTCACGCTACAATTAAAAAATAAATTAAAGTTGTGTACTATTATTATTATGTCTGCGTTAAAAGAAAATTATTTACTAATAAATTTTTTTTCTTATTCTTCTTCTTCTTCTTCTTCGTTTGGTGAATTTCGCCTTTTTTCCGGTCATTCTCCATCATTTCGAAATTTATTATTTGCAATTTTCGTGTATTTCATTGAACAACCGTAAAAATTTCAAAATGAATTGTTTTTTTCGTGAACACTTTTAGGGGTCACTTATGTTTTTATTACCTACTTGTTCCCGAATCGATCGGCATTTTCATTTTTCAACGTTTTTATGTCGCTTTTATTTTTAACAATTAGGTCACGCATATAAAAACACTCTCTCTCCGGAATGTTGAATTATTTCAATATCCAATTTTTCACGGGTACACAGATATAATAAAAAAAGCAGTATCGATAATTAATTCTCTATTATCGAATTCGTTTTATGAATAGCTGCTAAAAAATTAAGTTTTTTTTTTTTTCGTTTATTTTAAGAGTGTTTTGTGATTTTCCCCGACTAATAAAGCGATCGAAATAAAATCATCTTATCTCAGCGTATGAAATAATATTTTTCATTTCGATTTTCAGCGGAGTGTTACACGGGTAAGGAATTTTTATTTCCAACTTGTCCAATAATAGAAAAGTAAAAATCATTAATTAAGTTTTCCTCTACGACGATACATATCCGAAATTGCATCAATTAAAAACAGAAATAAAAATTTAAAAAAAAAAAAAAATATTCTTAATCTTTTTTGAAAAAATGTAATAATAGTCACAATAAATATCGTATGTAGGAACTGGCCAAGACTTTCGTTGGTGTCGTTCGGCTTTGTACATTAGGCACCTTAACTTCACAATCCATGATATACCCCTTATCAAGGATACTATATGAGACTTACTTTACTTTAGTTTACCACTCCCGGGGGAAATCTATTACAGTTAAAATTTCGAGGCAGTCGGATGAAAATTAAGTCGGACGTTCAGGTTTTGGGAAAAGAATATTCGTTTACAATATTTTATAACGGTCGCCTACACTATATGAAACCTTTAAAATGTAACGTTTCTTCTAAGTCTAAATTTTGCTCCGCTGCATCCTTCCCGATCTGTGTAAGATCTGAGCGCTTTTTTTCGGATTTTCTTCTTCGGCTTTCACGCAGATAGATAACGAATTTTCAGTCCCGATACACTTAGCTTCGAATAGTGTGTGTGTGTGTGTTCTTTGAAGACTATCGTTCTACGAAATAGTAGCGATATCGGTATCGGACGGTAATTTTGCCGCTTGATGTCGCCTTAATGTTTTTCGACTCTGACTGACGTAAATTCATTAAAGCAACGAGAATTCGTTATTTTTGAATGTATCGAAAACTTTCACTGGCATTTTATGCCTATCATTTTCGAACGAGTATGGCTCTATTGCTTTCTGCCAACAGCATTAAGGATCAACGTTTGCGAGATATTTATCAGGTTGAGGATTTTTGTTTCGGTACAGCCCCCACCCGATATTTCTTCACCTATTATTTTTTTCCATATTTAATCCGTAATAATACATATTTAATTCGTCTACAATATTAGCTTTCCGGTCTACGTTCATCTGCCATCGAAATGTTTGCACTCCTTTTCAAATATCTTAATTCGGACCACTCATTTTCGTGCGTTCAATGATACCCCCCCCCCCCCCAACCCACTCCGGTGTAGCCTAGCATCTATTACGCTATTATTTTACCGTTATCAACTTTTCATCATAGTTCGTGTAATGACCACTATAATATAAACTTCCACACAGCGCGAGAAAATTTTTACCACGTCTGATTGGCTACATTTTGTTTACGCTACCGCTGAAATCAGAAAGTGATACTCGTGTAAAATGCACCACAGTCTCCTTACTCAATTATGCACTCCATTCGTTCCCCGCACTTAATAGCACTTTTTTTTTGCATAGGTAACGATTATTATATTTTTTCAATACACTACCCGATCAAATTCGCAATCTCCAGAAATAAATGGGCGCGACTTACTTATTTACATTAATTATAATGTACAGCTGTTAATTAAAGTTTGGCCGCAAGCTCTACACGATGCAATTCGAATCCCGCTACACATTTACTTGTCTCGCATAAACGGACAATACTGTTTACGTACCAAAATCGCAGATTGCTTCGTCGAAACAGGGAATACAATTTATAATTCACCGCGCCACATATTTCAATATGAAAGTCCGGTGTCGGTGTTTTAATGTTTTTTGAAGGCCTTTAGATATTCTCGGAATCACCTTTAAAATTGTTCGATTAGGTGGATTTAACTGCTTCGCCTTGCACGATACATATTTTCCACCTCATTTACGCTCGTACACAGCCGGTCTTATCTATTTTTGTTATTTTTGATAATAATAATAATAATAATAATCTACATAGCCATAAACTTAACAAAAATACCGAGCGACGATAAAACTTCACACGCTCCACAACATACATTGCCGCGTAACACAATTACAATACGATATAGTAAAGTAGCAAGCTGAAACAGACGAAGCGACATAATGCGATCAAATGGAGTTATCAGCGAATTCTATTCATGTTCCAGCTGAAGTGTATTAGTAAGCTCGTGTTCACTGAATAGACGCTGATTCTTTTTTCTTCTTTCATGGGAGGGGGGTTCAGCAGAATCTCACCTAATTTCATTTAAATCGATGGGGGAATAATTGAATATCCCACGACAATTTTTAAAGAATATACATTATTATACAGATAACAAAAAAGAAAAAAAAAAAAAAGAATTAAATTTTTGCGCTGTCCCAACTTGTCCGCTGAAAAAATTTCGCGACTATTAAAAACGAAAATAAAAAAAAAAAAAAAAAAAGCAAAAAAATAATTAAGAAAAAATCTGGTGTAGTACATGAATACCTATGGAATAAGTAAAAAATTAGGGAAAGTGATGTTTTTTTTGTTTTTTTTTTTTTTTTGGTCTCGTCAAGCAGGAACCTCACCCAGAAACAATAGGAAGATTCGATCGGAAATGGCAGAAATAAAGGAACCAATGGCAGGAACAACAGACTAGGACGGAATGGACAGGATATTGGAAGCACAGTGATGCCTTCCCTTTAAAAGGAGTAAATAAAGGAAAGAGCGTTCCGCAGAAAGAGCAGAATACTCAAAGAAAATGTGATTAGCATCACAGACAATTGCTTCGTTAGGATGTAGAGGACAATAAAGAGATTGGAAACCAAAGAGAGACGGTAGCCGGAAGAGGGCAATAAAATGTGACACTGAAGCGTAGGCGAATAATAGGGACAATAACAGAACGTGGAAAATAAGGGAATTCTGAGAACCAAGAATTAGTAGGAAGGTTAGGTTGAATAGTGAGAGGTAGAAGGAACTATATCATTGGTAAAAGAGAAAAGGTGATGTTGTCTGTTTTTATTTTTAATTTGACTAAATTTAAATAAATTCGTTACAGTACACCTTAACATTATTTTCCCGCTTTACGAAAAAATAAATTTAGTTCTTTAACAAAACTGTAGCGTAATTTATTTATTTATTTTTTATAATAATTTGCGGGTTCCACAAGGCACTAGCCCCCGTCTGTGGGTTCCCAGCATAATTACATCATTTATTTGTACAATATAAAATCAACTTAAGTACTACTTCCTATTACAGCATAAAAAGACTTATATATTACTATACTGCAAAATCCACACTCTCATTATTTATATCATTTATATTACAATTATACCATCATCTAAAATAATATTTCCTATTACAATACCTTAATATGATAACACTTATATATATATATATATATATATTACAATAATACAATATAATTTTTATACAACTACCACTCTCTCATTAGCAGCTTAAAACTGGAGATAGTAATCTCATGTCAACGTAGCGTCAATATTATAAGTAGTTATTACTATAGTATTACGATGCTTTTTTTTTTTTTTTTTTTATTACTATTTCTATTGCTCTTTACACCATGCTATCAACCAAATTTTAACCTTGTTTGTCCATCTCTCCAGATTTTTTTCATTTCGAATTTCCTTTAGTATGTTCCCGATTAATAATTTTATTAATACCTCTTCCTCTACATTGGGTCTATTTTACTGTTAATCCCCCTAGATCGTACATAGCAGGAATTAATTGCAATTTCTAGTCCTGTAGGTTCTTGTTCTAGTTGGTAACTGCCTATCTTCAAGTTTAGCACTGAGTAAAAATCTCAAGGGGGGTTCCAGTAAATCTCACTAAATTTCACCAACGGAGGGAGGGGTCGAAATTAAAAGGAAAACAGTTCAGCTAATTAATGGATGTCGCCAAAAGTTTGATAAAAACTGTAGGAGAACGAACTGCAACACCTGAAGATGTTTCCGAAAATGAGCTTTGAAAAAGTGTTTTTCTGACAAATAATTCTCTTTAAATATTATGATTCTTAGGATGTCAATGTCCAGCGTAGATTGCTTTTTTTTTTGTTTTTTTTTTGTTTTTTTTTTGTTTTTTTTTTTTTTGATGTTAATCACTACTATATGAACACGTCGTATTTGTTATGATAGCGTTGAAATGTCGAGTTTGTGAATTTGTTCGTATTTACTTTTGTTTCGAATTCCAATTTGTTTCCCTTTATTTCTGCCGACATTGATTAACGGACATTTTAATGAGGACGTTTATACGATTTCCGATGAGTTTATGAGCTTGACGTAAGTTTCGTTTCGTTTCGTTCATTAAAATTAAACTGTTCGACCTCATTTAATGCTATTTGTTTTATTAGTTCTTCTTATCAGATATTCCATTACCTACGTTCACGTTACATTCTGATGCAACACATGTCGCGAATTTCTTCTAATCCTAAACTTTTTCCGCTTATCAACGGTGCAATCTTTTATATTATATATATATATGTGTGTGTGTGTGTGATTTTGCGTACTCCAACTAATGTATATTTTTCATATCGAAGAGAACTTAGATAAAATTTTGTGGGGATATTCTGAGTTCATATTAATCTCGAGTCTCTCTAATTGATGCTCTTTCAGAGTCCGTATTTTAAAAGCTGGCCTGTGTTACCTATTTTGAGTACTTTCATATAATATGTTCCATTCTAGTCTGAGCTTCGATTTTTGTTAATGGTTTTGATGTTTTCTTTTGTTTTGTTTTTTTTTGTTGTTTTTTTTTTTTTGTTTATTTTGGTCCGCTGTAATTTTAAGTCGTCTATTTTCGTTTTCATTTTTGTTGTCTGTTAGTAGTGCGTGAAAAATTGCATTCACTTTTTCCTTCAGATGTTTTGCAAATCGTTTTTTTTTTTCTTTTGAATTTTGATCATTTTTTAAGCGTTTATCATCCTCCTTTTTAAATTTCTATAATTTGAACTTTTATCATTTAGCAAACCTTTTAGTTTTTGAGCATTTACTTTTCAAACTTGTATCAGTTGTGATATCTTTTAAGCACTTACAAGCGCGTTCATCTTTCCCGCTATTTCTGAATTTGATCGAAAGTTTTCACTTGCAGCCATTAAGATGGCAGTTATTGGTTTGATTTTTCGTAAATCAGTTTTTATCTCATTTTTAACCTCATTGACAGCTCGCGCTCTTTGAAGTACTTATTTTACGTTCATTTTCACATGTCCGGACCGGTTTTGTTGTTTTTCTTAAGGCTCTATGTTCGTACATTACTTTCAAAATGTTTCAAGTAAAACCTTTTTTTTTATCGTCGCTTTCTATCAGAATATTACGCTAAGGAAATCGAAAATCCATTATTTCACCCTGACCGTTAATTTTCCTTTCGTGTTGTGAGCGCTGAATTTACCTGTAAACCCGCGCTCCATGATTGCTTTCTATATTGTGAACACTCTATTAATTGGAATAGATTATTATCAGTATCCGTGTCAACTACCACACTCAGGCTTAAACTCAATATGACATAATTTAGCAGTAAACCATCGACTAGTCCGTATTTATATTTTTTATCACAGGTTTTTACTTCTTAAAAGAGTATACTATTAACCGGTTTTTTCGAATTTAAACGAGAACATTTTTTAACTTGCACGAATTTTCGTAGCAAATCATAAATCTACTCTTACCATAATTTAAACAAAGCAGAAAATGCAACGATCTCGACGCTTGTCCACCAGGTTGCACATAACTGTCCTAGAAGCCCCGCAAATCCACTCGCTAACGGACACGAAATAGATTCACCGATAAACAGGTAAAACCCGGAGAATTCTACGCAGGCAATATCAAAAACAAACAAACAAACAAAAACAGTAAACGTAACAATAAACATGACGACCAAAAAATGAAACAGAATAAAACAAAAAATCGGAAATAAACGAAAAATAAACAAACAAGTGTAATAAGTAAAACAAATTCGCAAGTACCGCTTTAGTCAAATATTTCATCATTTTGATACTAAGTACAAGCAACAATTTCCAGATTTGAATTAAACTATGATAAGTAACATATACATATACATATATATATATATATATATATATTACAGGCTATATGTCATTCTTACGCTGGGGGGTAATAGGAAAAAAAGATAATCGATTTCGCCTGGTTAGATATTTTTTTGTATCAACGGAAATTTGTAATTTGGCAGATTATTTCGGAAAAGTATTAAACGAAATGAAACTAAAGTGTTAACGTGGCAACTAGGTTTCAAATAACGGTTTATGGTAAATTAAGAATTACGCCAGATTAATGTAGTTGTAATGAAAAAACCGGAAAACCTAGAGAATTCCGAACTTATTAGGATGAATGAGAAGAAAATCGATTAGTTTGCGAAGAATGACATTAAACTAACTGACTTTTCTATGGTTCGGGAGATATCGGCTTGCTGTGATCTGAAGGATCGACTTATGTATGGATGTGTACACATGTGCACAGATAGATTGGTACTTGAATAAATTTCATTCTTATTTTTTTACCAAAGTTGTCTCCCGATCATTTCACCGGCTTTGTTAAAAAAAAGTTGATCGTTACTTGTAAAGATTAATAAAAAAAAAAAAAAGAAAACAAACTTTTCGTTTACTTCGTTTAGAAAATTGTTTCAGGAAAGAATTACTGGTTAACAAGGATGCTACTATTACGGTGGAAGCTGGCAAAAATTGAGAACATTTTATCTAATATCATCATCGTAGAATTATAAATTGTCGATTTCATTGTCGTCCACGGAAAAATATTTTATCACGTATGTTGTTCTCATGACGTATATATCACGGCGAAATTAAGAATAAACTGGATAATATCCGTTCAAAAATTTGATATTGCAACATTCAAAGGTTCGCTAATTTAGTTCGAAATTTTCAGTTGTATGAGCTCAAACTAGTTGCTGAAATTGTGCACATATCTTTACTACTGCGCGATAATATCAGGTAATTCGAGGATTCGAAAAAGGGAAATTTCTTGAATTAAAAGGCTTCATGTGTCTCTCTATATTACGTATGTGATTATTGGTAATTTAGCAATTTAAAAACAAAATAAAAGTAGTCCCTAAACGAATAAATCGAGACCAAAAAGAAAAAAAAAAAAATATTCGAAAAATCTATTTTGTAAGAATAGTAAACGTATGTTTTATTTGCCCATTTTTTTTTCAGTATTTTAATAGAATAATGGATACGTATCGCATATAACAGTATCATATTCACGGATATACACTTAGACGTCCACAACCCCACTTACTTCACTTTCATTGGCGTTTAAAATAAGCCATTTGCGTGCACAATTGTGATCACTTATGTGTACATATATATATATATATATATATATATATATATATATATATATATATATATATATAGAAATGAGCGAACTCATAATTCTAATACCTATGCGCGCATAAACAAACATAAATTTTTCAAAGTTACATAGAATAATCAAAATACACAGTATAATATATGTGTAATGTACATTTATAGACGTAAACTGATCCAACCATCCGAACCGCACTAAAAAGCACACTTCTTTCATACATGCTAATGATGTAAGCATAAAATTATTTCAATTAATAGGAAAAAAACGCAACTGAACCCACAAAAAATACCTTTAAATTTACGTGCCATGAACAGAAATACTGGAAGCTGATTAAGTTGGATAGGATGTTAGATCAGCAAGGAATTAGGCAAGGAGAGAAATTACGTTTGTATCTGAGTGAACTGAACACTGCGGACAGAGTACGAATATGGTAAACAAAAATATTGAAATTGCATATGCCAACGATTGGAGCCGACGTATTTTGCAGTAGGGAGAGCCCTGCGTGAGTTGTATATAATTCAGCCAAAGCTTGGTGACGATTACATAACCTCTCCATCGGTTCAGATGTGTCTTTCACATTCGAACATGCTGCTTAATTTAGCAAAATTTATTCCCGCATGGAACGGATAGCCATCGTTGCTTTCATAGGGTGTCAAAGCCAGTGTTTTTCAGATAACGAAGTCTGAAGCTGGTATCGGAGGGTGCGAGGGAAACCACTGCGTCCTGGAATCCAGAGAAATTTTATCGTGCGATGTAAGACTGTATTTAAAGTTCAACTATTTCTTTCGAAATAAGGGTGTTGCTTATCACTGAAAACATGGTTTACGGAATGTAGTGCCGCGAGTAAGTCTGAGCAAATTATGGTTGAGTTGTTGTTCTTTCGATTCGTAAAGAATTACACTGCTA
This sequence comes from Icerya purchasi, assembly GCA_039619475.1. Lineage (NCBI taxonomy): Eukaryota > Metazoa > Arthropoda > Insecta > Hemiptera > Monophlebidae > Icerya > Icerya purchasi. The sequence goes on from CM077115.1 coordinate 355,195,716, forward strand.
AAAGTGTATTACGTCTCAGTCGAAAGAACGGAAAACGTTTCGGTAAGTGAGAATCGTGTTAGAACGGAATTTCCTTTTATCACCGAGCACCCTTCGAAGAGGTTCACGCCAGGCTGAGGAACAAAATTCAAATATTGAATATAGGGCAAATAATAAATGCTATGAATGCAACGTACCCGTAGTTTATGCTTTCTCAGCTATACCAAAGCTTTCGACAGTGTCAGATGCGATCAACTGCGGAAGAAACTTCAGAATATAGGAACGCCAAGTCATCTTATAAAAGGAGTTTTCAGTTTTACTAATGTGATAAGCGGTTGTTCGTTCGCGTTATTTATCAGGTAACAATTGTTCTCCGATAACATCGTCTTCGATTTCTTCGTTCGGCATTTATCATCGTAGCCGATAAAACCGGTCAGATTGTTCTGATTTAACTATTCTTCGTTCGTCTTTCGTCTGCTCATTTCAACATCGTGACATTTTCAGTTTGTCTTTCGTTACTTTAGACGATCGTAATTCTGTCGTTTTTTTTTTATTATTTTTAAGTTAATTGATCGATGATCTCGTCTAGTGGAGGCCGCCCGGCGGCCTTCTCTAAAGATGCAAAATCAATTAAAAACAATCTTGCCCTCAACCTGATGGAGGTTGGCGCTGCTGTAAAGCATAAACCTTCCGGCCCCTTTCACCGACCGCTTAGCATGGATGTACGGCTGTCTCAAACCGACTTGCTCAACCTCCCCATTAATAAAGTTAATAATGGTAACAATAATAATAATAATAATAATAATAACGAAACCGTCACCAAAAGTGTCGAAAATTTTAGTATCAAAAATAGTAATAACAACGGAAGTAAAAACAATATCAATAGATAACCCTGTTAAGAACGGTAGCAACGAACATAGTAACAATAAGAACATTAATAATAATGGCAGTAATGCTAATAACAATAATATTAATAATAGTAATAATAATATGTATGGCATTAACAATCCTCGATCCACAAGTTCTCAGGATAATAATAATAATGATAATAATTATAGTGGTCATGCAAATAATAGTAATAATTTAATTCACAATAGTCTGAGGTCTATCCCTCCGACCATTCAGGACCTTATTCTATAATTGTAGAATATAATTCAATTCAAAATGACATTGGAAATTATCATTCGTTGGCGGTGGACCGACTTCCTGTGGTACAGTCTCTTCTTCCTTTTCTAATATTATTACGGTAGGCAGAAATCATATATCTGTTTTCTTTCCTTCAGTTCTTTCTGCTAACTCCTTCCTTCAGAACTCATCCTTTTTTGCTTCTCACAATTTAAAAGCTTTTATTCCAGTTAATTCCCTATATTTCTTGAGTTGATCCTTCCTTCTCTGAAGAGGAAATATTGGGAAGCTCTTGAATCGTCTATTCCTACTTCCTCTCTCAGACGCATCTTAAGAACCTCCGAAGGTATAACCTACTAAATCAATTGAAATCAAATTTACCAATTTTTAAAGTTCGTTTTCAAGTTCTTCCTAGCGTCAAACCTCCTACACAATGCTCCAAATGTTTCTTATTTGGTCATATTGCGAGGCTCTGCCGCAGTTCTTATACTGTTTGTTTTCACTGATCCTCTAAGCACATTCTTTCTTTGACTGTCAAATATCAAAAATCCTTCTGTTTGTGTCGTAGTTATAGATCCTATGACCGTAGATGTCCTGAGTGGAGTAGACAGAAGGCCATCAAAAGAATCATGACGTATGAAAATCTTTCAATACTGGCATTCGGTGTAACCTTATTTTTACACATTCAATGTTAAACAGGAAAATACTGGAATAGTCAAAATGCACCTACTCCCAAAATTCCCGTGTATTAGGTCAACTTGTCGGAATTTAGAATTAATAAAATTATTATGTTTTAAATTGTTAACATTAGAGTTGCGTGAAATCGAAACCAGTCTCGGCGAAGTTATATATGTTTATAATCCTATCAGTTGCAGAGTACCGATATTATATGGAATGCCACAACTCTTTTATAGCTCCACTATTTCTTCGGATGTATTAGAACGAAAAATCATCTCATCAGCGTCTCTAATTAACAGCAACCGCAAAAACGTTGAGAACGTTCTTGTTGCCGGCTATCGAAGTTAAACAACGTCACAAGCTAAAAATGAGGGGAAGCCATCGAAAAACTTGAAGGTAAATTTTAGTATTTTAATTAGCCTATTATAAATTAAAAGATACGCATTATTAAATATATATATATATATATATATATATATATATATATATATATACATACATACATATATGTATACATAGGCAGGAATGTGTATTTTTTTTAAATGATTTTTAATCGTATTTTAAGGATAATATCGAGTATGCTCTTACACAATACGAGAAAGAAATTAATTATATTTTTTGCGAACAACGAATTACGAATCGAAATAGTCGAACAATTACAGGTGCGTTTTAAAATGCGTATTAGTAAGCGGCCAGTCGCACACTATTTCCCCCCTAACAACAAGTGTTCCTAACGCCTGATCCTCGTTCAAGATCTCGACCGCCCGACTATAAGGTTCCATTAGAAAAAGTAAAGTAGAAAAGTGTATAACCGCAGGACAAATTGAATTCTTATTCAGTGTGGAGGGTCTTCGCCCGTTAAATAACAGAATTCCCCTTCGAGGTTGTCGAAGTGTTTGGGATGTGTTTACGTTTCCATAGCGTAAATCAAATGGTCAGCGGGGCTGAATGATCCGTTGAGATCCTAGCGAACCTGCATCATTATGGAGAAAGTTATTCAAAAAAAAAAAAAAAAAAACGAAAAAGCCGGCCTCTAACTCAACTACTGTCCACGCGAACTGGTGAAATATCGCTTATTACCCGCTAAACAATAATCGGATGACGATGGTTGGAATTACGTACGATATCGGTAAAATGAGTTTTACTTACATATTTCGTTTTTCTCGTAGTCTCCTTTTTCGTCGAATCCCGCGATGAACATTCGGCAGATATTAGTCCACGCGGATCTCCTCTTATTCTTATCATTGTAAACCGTTGACGTGTGGTTCCAGATCTCCGGGTACTCCTTAATCTCGCGAATGAAGGGCCCGATGTCTATGTTATCGTACAAAGCGCTGCTGCTGCTAGCGAACATCGCGCAAACTTCACACTTACATGTGTGTGTACCTCAATCGATCGACAACCAGGTAATGAATAACCGCAACAGCGGTTCGTTGCCGCTGTACAGCGGTCGTCGGTCGCGACTTTACGGCGATTAAAACTCCCCGCTTCAGCCGCTGCGGTACCGCTGCGCGCGCCGAGTCCTAGAAATGTCTGCATTTCGTGACCGCTACTGCGGACCCGTTACCGACCGCTCTGCCCGCATGCAGCGGACCGCCATACCATGGCGTTCAGGAACAGATATTATACATTTCTCCTGTGACTTATATGAACGCATGTCGGATGGCACACGTACCATTGTTGCAATGTCACCGTGTTGCTAATAACATTTTCACAGCACCGTTAAATATTCCCACGTTACCGCGGAAAAATCCCCCCTTTTTAATCGTATAAATTCTGCAGTGCGTAATTTAGCGGAGTTTCAATATATGCCGCTGGTGTCTGACCGATGAAACCATATTAAAGCAGGCTAGCGGTTTGCTATGCATATTTCTTTCGTATTTGTCAGATCGACTCGGCTATTAATCAATCGTAGAATTAATTTCGAATTTTCTCTCGTTCGCGCCATTTGTTACCTATTTAGACAGAGTATTTTTCTCTTCTGTTTTAAAATGTACCTCGTTACTATGAAAAACGCTTTAGACACGGTCTAGTTAACGAGAAGCACGCGTTTCCTTCGGCAGCATAGCTACTCGGATTGACGACAGTACTTTTAACATGGCCGTTTTTAACGATAGTTGTCGAGGTAATTCTTCCTTACACTTCATGATTTCGCTGCAAATAAACAGTGAACATAAACAGTGAACATAAACAGTGAACAAGTGTAATATAATGATTTATGTCCCCCTACAGCAATAATAACGCTAATAGTACTATACCACTAATAATGATATATATATATAAAGGCAAGAATAGTATATTTATTAATAACATTAATAACATTAATAACATAAAAACAATTTAAATTCTTGCCGAAAAAACGGATGCGCTAGTAACATCGACACGATTTTATGCGTAACGAAAGTTTCTGAAATTCTAAGTACTCTAAGGCGGACGGAATTACTTATTTGTTTCTGTTTCTCCTTCCCTATCAATAATTCCACAGTGCCGCATTTTCATCGCGCGGTGACAATGCATATATTCCCCATCTTACCTGGTTGCTAGCAATAAAAGTAATGGATACCGATTAGATTGATGAAATGATTGCATAGATTACACATGGTGAGATAGACGAATAATCGTAGATAATGAATACATCTTTTGAATAGCGGCGTATGCTCTCTTTTCGAATTTGCGATTCATTTATGAACCGTTCGTTAGCAAGACGTGCTACTGTTGCTTGAGGTGTGGCCGTGATTCAAGCCAGTAGTAATTTAAGATGTGCCGCTTGTGGACCCGCTATCAGTGACCCTATTTATCTGGAGAGGAAACGACAAATGAAACGAGTTAATAGCTTTACCTTTTTAAGGACATCTCGTTAGAAATATCCAAAATCTATAGACCTGGCTACTATAGCAGACATAACGACTATGCAATTTGCACGGAACTCTAAAATGACTCCGGTTTGTATAGAATAGACTTGCCGGGATAAAGGTTTATTCAGTTTTTACGAAAGATTAAAATGAGATTGCAAAACTTTTTCTTTCGCCAAAATGAAAAAAGAGGAATAACCCAAACATATTTCCGAAAGATATCTTTTTAAAATCTGCAATCGATTTGCATAAATGATCGCACACGATATACAACTCTTGTCAGTTAATCGCTGCGATTTCCCAGTTCAGAAATTAATGATCAGGTACAAAAATCAAAAAAAAATCCTCTATTAAAATTAGAAAGAACTTTAAAATTCTTATAAATAAAAAGTATTACCGAATTTGCCCCTTTTTTTTTTTTTTTTTTAATATTTATAGTCATTAACATATATGCATTCATATACATATATGTATATATAAACTCGGCCATTTTGGTCTCGCAAGGGACTCTGCCCCTTGACTGCTCTTACTTACATTTGTGTCTCTTTCTCTTCTATACTTTGTATAAAATGATCAAAATTTACAACGTTATTTTAAATCGGTCTACATGAATATAATAACATAATCACAAGAGTCTTATAAAATATAACAAACGTTACATAAAATTGGGACATTTTTTCTAATGGGGGGTAGCCTAAGAATTACGTCGTAATTAATATATATATATATATATATATATATATATATATATATATATATATATATATGTATGTAGATGGAAATCTTTGAGACCTAACACTCCTTGGATCTCCAACTGGATGGCTCTTTTATAAAAAAGAGTGCATTTCTAAAAAAAAAAAAAGAAATTGATTTACTGCGTTTGCGGAAATTTTTATTACAAGTTAGTTCATATTTCATAACAGTTACCATATATTACGCATATTACACATATTACCCATATTATGCCTGATACGAAAATGAAATCGTCATTAATGTATTGTGTTAGCTTAAAGGCCTTGCTTGGAAAAATCTTTTCAGTCAAACATGCTTCACGCTAATTGTTACGTTCCCATTTATTTTGCAATAACACAACGACTTTTTAATAAACCTTTTATAAACCTTTAATGTAAAAACAGTTCTGAAACTGTTCCACCGATCCTTCTGCAGTAATGATCGCTGTGTGACAGTTCTACGCGCCAAAAAGCCAAGCGATACATTTCACGGGCAGTCTCTTACAAAAAACCGCAGCGTTCTTAATCGCTGGAGGTCCAGAGCCGTTACCAATCATTTTTACAAAGTTTTTGTACATTTCGTTAGCAGGTATGTAATAATATCATCATACAGTTATGAGGCAACGAGAAATGAAGTTCGCTACAGTAGGCATGCATTGCGAATTAAACTACAATTAGCTATGGACGCGCCGTGTAATTATTTTTCGAAGCTTTACTCACATGCGATGCTTGCTCAGAGTCACTCAGTTGTAGCGCTGCAAAACTTTGCGAAAATTATGTTGCAGTATAATTGAATAGGACAGCTGTCTCATTACTGCAGTACTCAAAAGTTCCGTTGGGACGGGCCTGAACTCTGATCTAATAGAATTGTTCGCGTTCTTTTTTTCTCCGCTCCAGATTGAAGGCGTTCAATTCCGAGCACCGTCCGGGATCAGTGCTCAGAAATAGGTTGTTAGGTTAGAGATGAATTGGCGACCGACTGGCACCATCTTTCCCTTTCTAACTGATAAGACGAACTTTCTTTAGTTTTTCAGTGTTTTATTATTATGATTATAATTATGATTATTATTATTATTATTATTACTATTATTATTACTATTATTATTACAATGACTATTATTATTATTATTATTATTATTATTATTATTTTTGTTTCTGTTTTTTCTTTCAGCAATCAGATGTAATCAATCGTGTGGCGTAGCAGCTGATCAGCCGCAGGCCATATTATTTTAGCTCTGACCGTACTGTCAAGTTGAGTCGTTGAACTGGCTTGTCTTGATCGGCCGTACGAGCTGTGCTGATAGACGTGTGTGTCCGTGCGTTTTCCTACAGAAACAATAACTATAATGGGCAAGAGTTGAATGAACGCTTTTTGCGCTAGCGAACGGTTGCCAGAGTGTATGCCGTATTCCGGGTCTGCCGTTCACACTGATAATAGTCATTTGCGAGCACGAACAGAATAACGAGAAATACATCGATTTCCAGATCTTTCTGACATCGATGATTTTACAGAATAAGACGTTAAATTTTTCACTCACCTCCTGCCTACCTTTGCTAATTATTTCTTCAGAACAATTTCGATCATCACGTGCGCACGGAAATCGTCCGATATCGACGAAATGGACAGCAATTATTAGGCTCGCGATACATATCCCAGTTACCGTTACCGTTCGTGCTGAAATAGTTTTTGGCGTCTTCTTTACCATCCGCTGGCCTGGCCGCGACCTGCGTGCAAAGCAAATCGGCCAACCGATTGAATAAATTCATTCGGCAATGCTGCAAACTATATACCATTAACGCAACTAGAGAACCTTCGCACGCTACACTCTTAAACTTTTTCTTAGCCGCGGCTAACTCTCCTACTGATGTGTCAAAGCGGAATTTCTTTTTAAAAACTATAAATATAAATCCCTCTTGCACTGGGTTCCGCAACTTATGAGTCCCCCACCCCCCCAAAAAAATCAAAAAACCTTGTTAATAGTGACACTTAGCAGTAGTCATTAAAATAATAAAAAAAAGGGGGGGGTCTCCTTAGAAACCATCTTATTTGCCTGATAAAACTGAACAAAAATTTGTCAAAAATTATCTTTAGAATGCCGGCAAAAAATGAAGAGCCAAAATTTTGAAATGAACTAGGGTGACTTACAGCATTACCAACATCAGTATAAATGTAAATTTAGAAAAACAATGAATTTCTTCAAAGTGCGATTTATAAAAAATTCATCGCCTCAGGCAAATTGGAAATTTACCTCTACACAAAAACGAACTAGCAGTTCAATACCGGAATCAAGTTTAATTACTTCGCTCACTTAATCACGAATTCCTGACAATCCTATTTATATATTGAAAAATTCAAATTGTTCAATAATCAATTTTTACTTTCTGACAACTAGTTTTTATTTTTAAATTTACCCTCATAATTTCGGTTACAATTTTTTCTAGAAGATCAAGCAGTGCTTAATCCTTGGTTTTATTGATAAAGTTTACCGTTAGACTTTATATTTGAGGAAACATTTGATAAATTATTTATTATTTGAAAATCAGGCGGATGAATAAGCATCAATCTATAAATAAAACACCTAGCCGGTAGCTCATTCATTTCCTTTCACTAGTTTGATTTAGAACCTTTTTTCTTTTTCGCCGCGAATTACGAATTACAAATGGAATTCATTTTTTTATGTCCCGAATTATTTGCCTCCTCCGCGCTAGAGTGTAATGTAAAATAAGCTCGATATAGTATCGTATATTGCCAAGATTGATTGTTTGATTCCTTTTATTAATTCTATTATGCGATATTTCGCCAGCTACAGCATTACCAATAGAGTTTTACCCCGGATAATTCTCTATAATTTTACGATCGGTACTGCAATAATTATTATTAATATAATACGTATTTGATAGAAACTTCTGGACTTTCCGTACCGATTAGGTATTCTTATATGTGTACACATTAGTTTAGCTATCGTAGTATTTATAGAAAGACCTCGATTATAATGAATTTAGATATTCTCCTTTACATTACTTCCACAGCTTCACATTTGCGCCGGCATTTTTAATAACATCATCGGCAAAAATTAATATTTTCGCTTGTTCGATGTATCTTTATAGCGTATATTAGTATGTATTAATAAAATGATAATGCTGCTAGGACTGCATGTTACCCTACGCCCAATGCTACATCTCCCTCATTGCTATTAATTTTCTAAATAATTTGCGAACCACTTATTTTCGCCATTATCCATACCTATGTTGTGAAACTAACACGTGGTTTACCATATTAAACGCTAAGAATATGGCTAAAAATCGATTCGATTTTACTTATACATATATCATTATTGAAGGTTTTTAGCAACTCTGGTGTCGATTTACCTTTTTTTCTAAAACGAAATTACAGCGGATATAATATTTTCCCTTTTTTCTAGGTAATCTCTTAAACGGGTCTGGCAATACGGGGTGTTTCACCATTTTTGCCATGTCAGAAATTATAGTAATCGGCCTATAATTCGAACAATCAGTCCAGGGTTCTGGACGAACCATAAATTTGAGTAATCCCGGAACTTTCCCTAATTTTATCGATCGGTTTATTCAATAAAACGTTTTATATTAACAGTATTCCGATCTTTCATAACCCGGTACTTTGCGGTATTTTCAATTTTTTTTTCATTAACTCTATAATATCCTTATAGTTAATTTTCGAAATATTATATGAAAGGACGCATTAATTACATAATCAACGTTTATATTTTTCATTTGTTATTAAATTATATCTATGACAACATTTTACAGGAACTGGTATATATATACCTGTTTAAGAGAACTTGATCTTGTGTTTTACCAAAATGTTTTCGCTAATTAAATCATCGATTGAATTATTACTGCATCTCTTAATAATAGGAGATTTATTGTCCTCCGTGTTTTCCTAGTACTGATAGAGAGAGACACTTATTCTCTCATTTCGTTTTCTAAATGTAATCTTTCTATATGTAACGTTTAATTTTTGGTTTTTTCTTTTTCTTTTTGTAGTAAATAGACATATATATCTTATGTGTCTTAAAATACTTTCATTCGTCCATTTTTTTTTTTTTTTCGTGAACAACTAACGCGCCTTTTATCCATACATCGAGGCTGTTAGAATTTAGTCAATTTATTAATTACGTACACCATATCGTCACATCTGGATCCCTTAAATTAATCTAATTCTTCCATTGAACGTTACATTTTACCCGAGTATTTTCATTAATTCCACAATTCTCGGTGATATTTAGTAATTTATTAGCGTCTGCAAGGGGGGGGGGAGAATGTTATCTCCTAAACGATTAGTTCAGCTTCTGAATCTACCGATTTAGTAAATTGTACAGTTCTTTAATAAAGCGTTTACTCTGATGTTTACTCTGATGTTTACTCAGCCATCTAGATAAAACAAAAGGTGAATTATCTTTCGGGTATTAAATCGATCGAACCGTTTAGTTCAAATATCTCATTATCAGATTTAAATAGCGTAAATTTTAATCTGTCTTTAACAAATAATAATACTTCACCATTTATAATTAGCAGGTTGTTTATCTAATGCGTATTTATCACACACATCCTTGTATGTAAAAGTAGAGAGTTCTATATCGTATATTTCTGTCAGAATTGCAACGTCAAACTTACGATTGTATACAATGTAGCCGAAAATGCTTTTCAGTTTTTACGAATTCTTTCAAATATTTTTTTTTTTTTTTTAATTTAGATGTACAACTCTCATTTGTTTAGATCTTCAAAACTTTTAGTACACCGGACAAAATAAAACTTATGAGGCGACATCATGAGGTTTTAGAGCACCAGTCGCACCATTCGGTTATGTAATTTTTTAGCAACATGCCGTTTTATGTGAAAATTTAATTACGATATCTCGCGAATTGATTTGACTTGCCTATGCAATGCTAGATGAACCATAGAATACCAATTAAAATGCACGTGAATAAACCTCAGAGACTTGCCGCAAACTTTCCAATTTTTCCGCCCGCGCCCCTTCACGCACACTCGCTACAAAATAATTGAGTGTGCGCGATGCCGACAATTAAACAACATAAAGCGAAGAAGCCTTGGAAAAGCGGAATTAATTAGAACAGGCTCGAAAAAAACACACACGTCGAGTAAAATAAGTGTACCATGTTAACTTCGCGATAGAGTGTGTGTTCGCGTAATGAGCTTGTCAGCTGAACTCGGGATTTTTCTCAGTTATGTTCCCCTCAATCACCATCAAAGGACATCTCGTGATTATACACCACAACCTCTATTATGTTTCTTTGTTGTTGCTTTTTTTATTTATTTATTTATTTTTTTTTTTGATTTCAATAACCCGGCTTATTTATGCGGAAGCCAAGAGCGCAAGTGACGATAATTTTCGATACTTTCAATAGCGCGATTCGAATTGCTTTCGAACGAAACTCGGTTTATTAAAGTTCTATTGTAGCTTTCCATTATGTTCAACGTAGGTGAGTTAGAAATTTTTTGAACGTTGAGATTAATTCGAAAACCGGTGTGCCGAATGATTAGTTTTATCGTTTGTTTTCATTCGTACGATGAGAGTTCCAACGTTTACGTTTCCCGAAGAAATAATAAAAAATAAATAAACGAAGCCCTAAAATTACCCTTTTTTTTCTCTCCCTTGTAACGCGTAATAAAAAAAAACACCGCGTTTTTACGTTTCGAGCTTTCAATGGTCCTTTTTTTAAAAACGATGACAAGAAAGGCTACAATAAAAAAAAACAGCCTACACTGGAATCCAAGACTGGTAAAGATATCACTAGCAACAACGAATTCATAAAATACAGATTGAATTTGAATTATTTCTAATATAAACAATTGTAAAAAAATAAAAATTTTTAGTCTTCACTATAATTCTTCGCCGTATGTATTTTCTTAAACCGTTTAAAATAATTTTGACTTTTTTTTTTTTTTTTTTTTTTGTTTTTCAGTTAAAATAGAACACTGATCAATAGACGAATAATATGGAACAATGCGTCAGGATAAAAAATAAAATTTGGCATCTTTCATTTAATGTTTCGAATTATCCATAATTTACTTTCGCTAATTAGACCATATTTAACTCGGTCGAATAAACAAAAGTATGGCTTTTTCGCAAACGGTGTAAAAGAGGTGTACGCGAAAAACAGCAATAAAAAATAGTGAGCGGATATACAGAAGGAAAAACAAATAAATGATCGCGACGTAAAATAAATTAAACGAAATTTAAATACGTACGAAATGTATCCTCCATTCGCGACAAATTATATGTGGCGCGTCGTATTAATTAAAATTGTTACACATCCGGACCGGGAGATATTAAATCTGGTCAACGACAGAAAGGTTTCGATTAATTAAGACACCGAAAAGATGTATAATATCGATGATCAAGCGGCAGATTTCATTAAACAACCCGCATCGATGAAATCACAACGAGCGAATACTTCAGAATCAAATTTGTGATACCGAAAAAACTTTATCGCCGTCAAGACTACTTGATTATTATACCGAGGGAATTGCGAAAAGAGATCGGCTAGGAGTCGTGTTGGATTTGAAGCGAGTGGTTAAACAATTAAAAAACTTAATCAGTTTCGCTGATGGTGAATTACCAATAAAGTCGCAAGTAACCTTTGATGGAATTATACAGTTGAACGTGTTTAGAACGTTTATTAAAATAACACGATATGTGTAATAGACGGTATTTAATAAATAATAAACAAATATAGAATTATATTCGCAATATAATATGTCGTTCGTTAAATCGAAATATACGAATTTAGAACAGAATAAAATACAAATAGTATAATAACGAACAAATTTTGAAAGTGTACAATCTGAGTGTCCTATTCGGAAGCATTTTTAAGAGAAAGCCCATTTTCAGCTGGAAAGAAGAATTCACAATATAAAACACAAAACCGAATAAATATGGCGAATAAATTATGATTGCTCGATTTCAAGTTCGCGTTTTAAAGCCCCTGGAACGATAAACATAGTGGATCGGCCCCAGAGGGGGATGATCATCATTTAAGAGTACGTTGGTACTAATTAGATACGTTGATCTTGCAAATTTTAGACCTTGTTTTTTTTTTTGTGTGTGTTTTGGAATAAATCCGGAAAAACGAAAAATCGGAAAATAATTTTGATTTAAATGAAATTTGAACATCGCATTATACACAGCTGCTATTAAATGGATCATTTGTATAAAAACATTTTTAAAAGTTATATAACAGTTTCATGAAGATATTAGCTTCGAAACGCTTCCAGGTTTTTAATTTTAAATATATTATTGTTTTATAGAAAGCGTATAAAAACGATTCATTTATTAAGAAATTTATTATAAATCATGTTCTGTTTTCAAATTTTTAATCGTATATATATATAAAGTTACTCGGAAAAATAACAGTTTTTAATCTTTATAACAACCATTAGGAACAGGCGCAATATTTTTTGACATTATTAATTTTTTTTTTTTTCTTTATTGTACAATTTTAAAACTAATTTATTTTTGTCTTTTGTAGTGTAGAATAGCCTTTCAAATTTATAAATTGATAGAAAAGTTACGCCACATTGAAAAAAATAAAATAACCAATTTTTCGATATAAAAATCGCTTTATTCTAATAAAGAATCTTTTAACATCCTGTTGGTTAATTATAGACGAATCAAAAATCCAACTACTAAATTAATACTTTCCAACATATCGGCCACTATCCCCAATAACTAATTAATCCTACATCTTCAATCTATACTATCTTTAAAAATAGTATCTCCAATGTCCATATTACGAGTTAACCCGTCTGATGAAAAATTTGGCCATATAATCAGTTGGCGTAGACAGCTGTATATTGAACAAATTAACTAATCTACCAGAAAATCCTTCCTTATAAAGCTCAATGAAAACGACCATCGTATCTTCTTGCAACTATTTAACCATGTATGTTCCAACTATAATCAAAACTAACCTAACAGAAGTAAAACAACTGAAATTAAGTATTCCAATTCCCGAGGTCCACAAATGGAAACAGAAGTCGATCAGCAAAATACAAAAAACAAAAGCGGCCACATCCCGCAACACCGAGTAGCCCGACTTGTAACGAAGAACCAACTTTCCCAACACAACCGCAGATTAAAAAATCTCTAATGTCTACTGTAGCGAATAGAGAAGCAATCGTAAATCAAACCGAAAAAACACAGGTGACTCTATATTCAAAAATGAACCGCCTTCCACAAACTTAACCGAGAAGTGTAAACATCTGTTTGATAATCGCAACCTTTCTCATTAGAATACAATGCATTTAATGATTTGATTAATAATATAGCTACAAAACCGGACTTCATTAATTATGCTCTAGAAGCAACAACCGGCAAGGAGGGCTCATTGTACACTTTGGCAGCTCTTAAGCCTTTACTAACGGGTAATTGCCGTATGCCGTCGTAATAACCTAAACACTTACACACAGCTCATGGTAAGGGGAAAAAAAAGTTATAGAACATGGTAAATTATAACAAATACAAATTTAAGTATAAAATGATTGCTTACTTAGAAACCTTTTTCACGGTATAATCCATCATCAGCTAAAAACACAATTCAGTATACGTGATCAGAAACCAATTCTATAAGTCACACTCTATATGCATTTGTAATTCTAAATTTAAAAAGACATAAAAAAAAAATTAGTTTCAAAATTGTACAAAAACGTTATCATAAAAAAAAAAGTAATAATTTCAGAAAACATCGTCCCTGTTCGTAATGGTTATTATAAAGATTAATATGAACTGTTATCTTTTCCGTTTTTAGTCCTTATATATACCTCTGTGATGTGTCCAAATTTCATTCGAATCGGTTAAGCCGTTTTCGAGAAAAAAATTATTTTCCGATTTATTTAAAAACCAAACTAGATAGATTGAAGGATCAGCGTATCTAATTATTTAAATAGTACCGACATACTCTTAAAAGATGATTCAGATATCCCTCTGATGTTTATCGTCTTATGGTATTTTCATAATTATAATAATTCGCAACATTTATTCGGTTTTGTGTTTTATGTAGTAAATTTTATTTTTCCAGCTTTAAAATGTTCCAAAGTAGTACACCCCATTGTCCACACTTTGAAATTGGTTCGTTATACTATTTGTATTTTATTCTGTTCTAAGTTACTATAAATAAACGTATGATAATAGAATAGCTCGGAACTAGAGCGAAATGCATTTGCAAAATTACCGCTTTACTGAGATGTTACGAAAGGAATGTGATGCTTCTGCAAACGTTAGGGAGATTCCGGTGTAGAACGGTTTATGAAACGCTAAAACATTAAATGGAATCGCTTTGATTTCGCAACGGAAATCGAGTTATTGTAGAAGACGAGGGCATTTTCGTTTAATTGACGCAAGCGTCAATTTCTGAGCCTCAGAAGTAAAACTTCGTTTCGACGAAATATACCAGCCAACTGCGTCACGGTGCAAGAGAGTCTCTATCGTTGACATTAGTTCGCCATTGTCGTCGGACGGCCTACCACTCTTCAAGCTATAGCGGTGAGGGGGATACTCTCTCGTAAATAACTGTCGAAAGTTGAAAATCCTGCCTTCCGTGTTGGTGTACATCTTGCCAACATGGCCAACTACTATTGTTGGAAACAGCATCGCGCTTACTCAGCACTTGCCTTAACGTAGAGGGGTTGGTCGCTCTCGGACGTCCGGACGTGGAAGAGAAGGACGGTCCGGGGATTGCACAATCCGAAAAATCCCCTAAACTGTTTTCATTCGCAGAAAATTAAACGGTAAATTCTTGCAAGGCAATCTTCGGGTAATCCTTTTATGTGGAAAGGCCTAGCGAGACACTTTTACCGGGACAATCACTTTTGCGAATCTTACTTGTATTCTCGCGAGAAACTTCTGCTCTTTGCCAGCTTATTACGGAAGAGATTTCCCCGAATTGTAGGCGAAAAGACTCGAACGACAGCAACAACTCCATCCGGAACTTGTTCAAGCGACCCGGATTCTTATCTCTACTATTATTGGACTCGCGACAGAGAATTTACATACCTCTCAGGCTACAAGTAGCGCGCGCTCATACGTAGCTGCCTACTGATCCCTTAATGTGACAGATTTAAGAGCTCTGCTCGTCAAATTTCCCTATAACTATTAGAGCTTCCACACGATTACGGAAGTTTAATCTGCTAGCCGTTGAATTTCGGCCCATTGTGGAAATCTTCTAATAACATTTTAACGTTGTTCCCTTGATGTTATTAAGTGAAATTGGCTTGACCGCTTTTTGCTTTTTCTGAAAGTTCTATGCCAAATGCGAGACGTGGTGGTACATTTCGTAAATTCATTTTCCAGCTTTTGCAGCACTCAATCGAGAATTTTAACCGTCGTAGATTTTATTTTTACCGGTTCCCTAGCTAAAATCGAAAAAATAAAAGAGAGCAAGTCTTTAAACAGGCGACAAATGCCATTTTCACGCTTCAACTTTATACAACGCCTAACACTGCCTATATAAGATATGTTTGAAAGTTATAATTTTTTTGCTCGGTCTCTACACACAGTTGTATTACCAACCATGGTTTTTCAAGCAAACAACTACAGCCTAATATTACGCAGACTTCATTTTTTTTTCGTGCAAATGCACAAACGGAAAAGTTGTAAAGCAGTATATTGTTGGTTTTTTCTCAGGAATGTTATTTCAAGTCGGCAGAAATTATGCACACTCAACACGCATACATACTACATATATGTATATATATATATATATATATATATATATATATGTGTATCCATTTCTATTCATTTGCTCGTAATATTTACGAAGTAATTCATGAGCAAGAGAGCAATAAAAAAAAAGAAAAAAAAATAGATAGAGAAATATATACGAATTTGAATTATTTCCGAGTGTAAATAATTCTGCAATTGTAAACTGCGGCTTACAATTCCGGTTAGACGGATCCGGCGTAATGTCAAAAATATAATACGAGAAAGAGGCGGAATAGAGGAAAGGGGGAACTAATCTTTTACGAGACGGGATAAAATTTTGAAGTTTTTAGATGTTTTTTTCCAGTTGGCTGAGAATCGTTCGGTTGTTTTCTAAGCGCCGATCGGGTGATTTTCCGAGCCGGTAATATCTTAACAGCGCGGCATTAAATCAGAATGCCAGCCGATGCCTACTGAAACTGGTATAATTATTATTATTATTTCGAATCTTCCGTGGCGCCAACATATCAAATTTTGTTCCGGGTTATTGTGCCTAGTGAAAGTTATTCTCGGCTAAAGAGAATTATTAGAGATAAAATATTTGCTTTGCTCGGCGGTATCCCTTTGTTCTTTTTTTACTTTTTTTTTACTTTTTCATTATCAAAACCCGTTAAAAAAGAAATATACACATTCGCAGTTGAAATAAATGTGGTAATCGCGACGGTAATAATAGTAATTAATTGCGATCAACAAGCAAAACTTGTAAACCGATAATTAAATGTAGTCGTTCTATTTGCAGCAAATTATTCTAGCTCTTTTTAAATATGAAGTGCGGAATAAAAAATAAATAAAAAATGGACCAATCGACCGACTGCTTCGAATGCAAACGGCACTTTCACCGGTTGAAACAAGATGCCCGTATTATTTATTTATTGTCAGTCCGCCCGTTATTTTACTTCTTATTCCACATAGCTATTTGCAAGTCTAATGCGATTTCATTCAGCTGTTTGCAGTGAACAAAGGTTTTTTTTCCTACTAAAAAAAAATAAGTTCATCGGAGCAACTGAGTTATGAAAGTGTTCGCTGGCATAACACTTTTCGATCCGGGAAATACAATTAATAATATGAAGGATTATAAAATATATATATATATATATATTGTATAATTTCCAAAATTATTATTTTTTAAATTAAACTAAATATTAATTTTCTAAATACATTTTCTAATATATATTTACTATGTTGCGACTTACTTAATTAAAATTACAACTGAGACGGGCAGTATGTACATATCAAAAAAAAAAAATTAAACATATAACTTTTTTTTTTTTTTTTTTATTATTATTCAATTAATGAGCCACATAGCTACATAGAGGGCTTCACGGCTCAATTAGGAAGGGAATGAGATTAGATGAGATGGAAAAGTTTGACTTGTTTAATGAAATTTATTGTTTTATCTATGGAGTTGGAGGAATCATTAAGAGCTAGAACACGGCTTGAAGGAACATGGAGAGAGAGTCGGAGAGGAGCTGTTTTTAAGCATGTGAAAATATGATCAACCGTTAAGCCCTCTTTGCCACAATGAGGACTGTCGGGAGGGAAAAGATTTGATAAGAGATGGGAGTGAGTAAGTCGGGTGTGTCCAGTACGTAGCCGAGTAATCACTATCTCTTCTTGACGTGACTTTCGGTTTGAGGAGTTCCACGGTATCGGCTTTTCTTTGAGGTCTCGAAGCTTATTTTACTTTCTATGTTATGCCAATACTGCTTCCACATAGAGAGTATTAGCTCTTTATGATGTTGTTTGAGGTCTTCGGCAGTAGGACGAATAAGCATAGAAATTGAACTGTTGAGTTTGGCAGATTTGGCAGCCAAATCCACCGTATCATGTCCAGGAATTCCTACATGGCCTGGGATCCAGATGAATTTTGTTGAAATAGACTGTAGATGCATAGTGTTTAGAATCACTTTAATGCGCTGAGCAATTGGGTTTGATGGAAATGGATCTTGTAGTAGTTGGAGTGACGTAAGAGAATCAGACAGGATTATCAGGTTTTGTTGAAAGTGGCGTACGAAATATTGGAGACATAATAAGATAGCTGTTAGTTCTGCAGATAGGATAGATAGACGGTTGCTTAAGCGATGTGAGAATATTTTTTTATTTACAGAGTACGCACAAGCCACTCTTTTTTGGGTTTTAGAGCCATCGGTGTAGCATTGGATGTGGTTAGGGTATTCTTGGAGGATTAGTTGTAATTTTCCCAAGATTATATTTTTATTAGCTGGTCTAAGAAGTTTTGATAAATCCAATCGGATCTCAGGGATTTGAGAGACCCACGATGAAGGTTCAGAAAATATGGTTAAGAGAGGGTGGGTGTTGTACTTTTGACAGGTCAATTTTTGCTGCCTGATCATTATATGATTTGGTGAATTGTTTGGGTTAAAGAGATAGTCATATATAGGTATACTGGGGTTTTGGGCAGCTGAGATAACAAAATTAGAGGTAGAGAGTAATCGACGGTAGTGGAGTGGGGGAATAGCTGTTTCCGCACATAGACTGTCTATTGGAGTAGTGCGGAACGCTGCTGTAGCGATTCGGAGAGCTGTTGTCTGGATTGTGTCTAAAAGTTTTAATGCTGACTTATTAGCTTGGCCATATATAGGTGCTCCATAATCGATTCTGGCTAGCACAAGAGATTTATATAGTTGTAGTAGTCTACCTCTATTGCAGCCAGTTATTGGGTTAGCTAAATATTTCATCACATTAATTGCCCGTTGTCATTTTGCTTTCAAATTTTTTATGTGTGGAAGCCAGGTTAATAACTGATCACAGTGTATACCTAAAAATTTTGTATTATCTTGAATTAATATTGGTTTTCCATATAAAAGCAGGGTATGGAACTTGGGCGCTGGCTTTCTTTTTCGAAAGATTACTAAATGTGTTTTTGTGCTAGAAAATCGGAATCCAAGATTATGTGTCCACTGAGATAGGCGGTTTAGGGTTTCTTGTAATAGTCTATGCGCTCTTTGAGGGTTTGAACTTATGATACTAATACTGTAGTCATCAGCAAATAACCGTTGTGTAAGTGGGAA
Organism: Icerya purchasi; assembly: GCA_039619475.1. NCBI lineage: Eukaryota > Metazoa > Arthropoda > Insecta > Hemiptera > Monophlebidae > Icerya > Icerya purchasi. Next base: position 355,214,869 of record CM077115.1, read on the forward strand.
GTGAACATTAGTCACAATATTGTTTATGGCAAGTAGAAAAAGTGTTACACTTAGAACTGAGCCTTGGGGGACTCCGTTTTGGACTTCATATGGCGTAGATAAAACACCATTTATCCTGACAGTAAGGGAACGGTTATTTAAAAAACTTTGGAGTAGAATAGGAAGGTGACCACGAAGGCCACATTGGTGTAATAGTTGACATAGGTAATATCTCCATATCCGATCATATGCTTTTTCAATATCAAAAAATAGTCCATATAAACAGGATTTATTGGTGAAGGCCTTTTGTATTTCACTTTCGAGGTCGCAAACCGCTTGAATTGGAGATCGATTTTTCCTGAAGCCATATTGATAGTTAGTGATAATATTATTAGATTCAAGGTACCATACTAAGCGTTTGTTGACTATTTTTTCCAGAGTTTTCCCAATAACGCTGGTTAAAGATATAGGGCAATATGATTGTGGGTTAGATGGGTTTGAGTTGGGTTTTAAAATTGGGATGACAGTAGCTGCTTTCCATTGAGGTGGATACTGGCCTGTTGTAAAAATTTCGTTAAACACTTGAGTGAGATATGATATAGCTTTAGGGTGAAGATTTTTTAGCATAGCAGGATGAATTTGATCTGGGCTTGGAGCCGTATTTTTGAATTTATGGATAATGTAATTTACTTCTTGGCTTGATATAGGTTGGTTGTAGTAATAATTACCAGAGTGATAGTGGAAATTTATGGGTATTAATTCAGCTTTCTCTTTAATAGTGATAAACGATTTATCATAATTTTTATCTGATGACACAGATGAAAAATGATTCGCTAGAGTATTAGCAATATTAAGGGGGTCTACATAGATTTGGTTGTTGTGTTGGAGTTGGGTGATAGCAAAAGTTGTTTTATTGCCTGTTAATCTTTTTATACTATTCCACATGGCTGCAGAAGATACAGACTGGTTTATACTAGATACAAAATTTATCCAACTCTGCTTTTTGGAGTAGCGGATGAGTATTCTGGCTTTTGCTCTAAGTTTTTTGTATTGTATAAAGTCTTGTTGACACATGCTATTTCGAAATTTACGCAGGGCTTTGTTGCGATTTTTTATGGCCAATTTTATTTCTTCGGACCACCAAGGTACTTTTCGAGATTTAATTGAGTTAAAAGATCTGGGTATGGAGTTCTCAGCTGCACGAATCAATAGATTAGTGAAAGCATCAACCGAATCTGCAATGATTGTAGGACACGGAAGTTGATCTATGTTGGCTGTAACATCATAAAACGAAGACCAATTTGCTTTGGGAATGTTCCATTTTGGTATAGATCCTACTTGACATGGTTTGTGGTGTTCTAAAGAGACCACTATGGGATAATGGTCACTATCACAAGGATCTGTGTATGCGGCCCATTGGAGTTTAGGTGCTAGAAAGTTTGAGCATATTGTTAGATCAATAGATGAAAAACATCCGTAACTTGAATTTATGTGGGTTGGGGAGTGTTTGTTATTTAAGAGGATTAGTTTCGAATAATTAGCCAGCACATGCTCAACTATATTGCCTTTAGTGTTAGAGAATTTACTGCCCCAAAGTGAATTGTGGGCATTGAAATCACCACACAGAATGAGCGGTTCTGGGAGGTAGGCTAGAAGTTCTGTTAGAGACCTAGTAGATATATTTTGAGTTGGTGGAATGTAAACCGAGCAAACTGTAATTGGTTTTTGGGATATCTGTGGGATAGAGATAGAGACAGCAATGTTTTGGATTTCTGTTGGTGCTTGTATGCTAGTCGCTTGGAATGAATTTGATGTAAATAACGCAGTTCCGCCCTTAGCATAGGAACTGGTAGGATTATCGTGTCTAAAAACGGTATAGTTTGGTAGGTTTACTTGGGATTGTGGTTTAAGGTGTGTCTCTTGGATTGCAATTATGTATGGTTTATGTTTATAGATTAATTGTTTGAGTTCGGCTACTCTTTGAAAGTAACCGTTTACATTCCACTGTAGACAGACTGTCATTGTATATAGCAACGAAGTTTAACTTATATATAATTACACTATATATGTTAGTACTTATATTAAGTAATATTAAAAATAGATGATCGCTTAAGTTGACAAGTTTGATTCATTTGAGTCCAATTCTTGTGTCGCGTCAGACGTCGGTGTATCATGGTGACTTAAAATTCTAGTCAATCGGTTTTTGAGGCCGCGGTGCTTCACATTAGGCCGCAGCTGAACGATGAAAGGAAAGATTTCTTCCGGATTTTGATAGTAATTGGCAATGACTCTATCGGCCATTTTTGTTTTGGTTTTTAATATCTCCATAAGGAGTTCGAACATATCGTTTTCCGTACTTCCTGCAGGGATAACTTGAGGCGATTCATGGAACATCTGTGAGATGGTGTACTTTAGTTCTCCATCGAATTCGCTATCCGTATTCTTATTTTGTTGTGACTCATGTTGGGAGTTTGTCTCGTTTCTTTGCTGATTGAGATGTTCAATGAGGGTTTTTTTGATTTTCGTAAACCATATTTTCATGCTACGGTCTTGAAGGAAAGGCCGGTTTTCTTCGATCATGTTGATCAATCCTGCGAGATCCGATGTAAACTCAGCAGCCGTAGTAGGGATTTGGCCGTTGTTTCTGCACATATCGATAAACAGTAAAAAATTTGAATAAGCTGGTATAGGGTACATATGTTTCTTTGTTTCGAAATTTTCTTTAATGGGTTGTAAGGCGTCTTTTATCGATAGTACTGTTGGTTGGTGCTGAATTTCTTTCTCGTCGTTTGATGAATCACTTTCCTCTTGTTTTTGGAGAGAAGGATTTTTGCTGGTATTTTTCAGTTTTTTCTTTACCGGTTTTTTGTTGGCTCCGACATCTTGCATTATCGGTCTGCTGGTCTCACTTGGAGTCGATGATGCGTGGGATAGTGGTCGCTTATGGTTGTTAATTGTCTTTTTGGGTGCCATCATATCCGAGGTTATGTATGATTGATCTTTAGGCGCTGACGAATAATTAGTATTGGAAGGTATTTTTGAATTGTCGTTGCTTAGATTTACAGGGGTATCCATAACATCTTCCCTGTGCAGTATATGTTGTATTGATTCATTTATTATGTTTCTGTGTTCTTTATTGTCATCTCTAGTTTCTAGCTGATCTTCTACATCAGGAAATGGAGTGTCGTCCAAATATGGGCAATCTTCGATTTTGTGTCCCATTTTATGACATTTGAAGCATGCTAACTGATCGAAAGTTAGAAAAATTCTGTATGTTCTCTCATTATGTGTAATATTAAAAGAGTTTGGGAGCTTTATATCAGACATATTATTTCGGACGTAAATTTGTCGACGCCAGCTAACAACATGTGAAAATAAACTGTCACTTGGATTGACTCTTAATATAGATATCGATGACGCTACATCCAGTAAAAGTTCATTTTTAAGGTAATCTTCTAAAACACTATTTGGTATTACGGGAGAGACGTTTGAAAGAATAATTTTTGTTGACGGTTTTGTAAGCGGTTTAGCCTTAATGAAGTTATTTCCGATTTTAATTCCTCCATATTTGGTTAGAAAGTTTTTTGCTATTTCTTCATTTGACAAAAAGACGATTACTCGGTTATTACTAACCCTAGAAGCTGCAGTAATATATTTTGGTCCTCCGATACGATCTTTAAGTGCCATTAGATAGTCTCTTATTTTCGAACCATCGTAATGATTAAATATGATTCCTTCAGATTCAGTAGGGTATTTAAAATCTTTTATCGGCGTTATTCTTTGTTTAACCATATTAGCGTATGTTGTATTGTTAGTGATATTTTGCTCAGAAAACGGTAGAGACAAATTTAACGGACTATTTTTAGTATTAGAGTTTAAATTAATATTATTGTTAGTATTATGTAATAACGGATTGATTATACCGGTAGTTGATGCAGGTATCATTGTTGTTGCTGTTTCGGCTGATAAGGATGTTGGTACTAACGTAGATGATGGTAATGATGTTGATAGATTTTTGTCGGCTGCTAGCGACATGATGCTAACAGAACCGACGATAAGCGAAGTTTACTTTAATATACTCGTACTATTATACAGTTAACGCGCAACAATGAACAGACTGATAACAATAGAAACTCGTAATGTACATATAACTTTAAAAACCAAATTTACTCATAAATTTTAATAATACGTATTTATATTATTAAATATTTCCCGTCGTTCGGGACTATATTGTTTTATTACTATTAATTTAAATTACGAGCATTTTATGTGTGTTCAGCTTATAATCAATACCAAATTGTCCGGTTTGTAAAATTCTCGCTAGCATCCACGGTCACGATTGTGAATGTTTTTTAACTAGACAACTTTTAGTTTTTATTTTTATTTTTTTTTTTTTTATTTATTTTTTTTTTTTTGGGCTTGTCAACCAGGGACCTTTACCCAGAAACAATTAGAATAGGAAGGAATCACTTATATCCTGATACGATCAGATATTGTTAGGAGAAAGGAACAAATAATAGGAACAATTTGTGGAGAGGGAAGAGATAGAACATAAGAGGCGCAGTACGGAGTAGGAAGACCAAGTCCCAGCAAACTAAAGTAGAAAGCCGAGCACTCAGCAGAAAGAGATGAACACTCAAAGAACACATGGTCCGCATCGCAAACATGCTCTTCGTTCCAGTGGAGAGGACAATACGGAGAGGAAACCAAGGAAAAACGAAAGCGGGAGGAAGGCAGCAGAGAATGGTTAAAGCGCAAGCGAATAACGGAGACAACAACAGAACGACGAAGTGAAGGAAACAAAGAGAACCACGGATTGGCAGGAAGACTAGGTTGGACAGACAGATAGAAAGAGCGATTGTTAGAGAAAGAGGAAACGTACATATCCGACCAAAACCTAAGATGAAAATGTTTGCACAGAGGAAGGATATTGGACGAAGGGACTTTTTTAAAAAAGAAATGAGAATAGGCAGCAGCCCGAGCCAATGAGTCCGCCGCTTCATTACCGCAGATGCCCGTTAATTTTTAAATTAATTCAAATAAAATTCGCATTTACTCTTTTATTCTACGTATCTCTATATTAATGGCGAATCGTGATTTTTTCCCCGGCTTCTAAAAATGCAGAAGGAATCTCTACCTTCCCCACTCACTCACACGCGTATTTTTGCAAAAGTTAATCTTCTTTTTTTTTTGTTTTTTTTTTTCAATTTCAAAAGCTAAAAAAAAAACAAACATTTACTAGAAAATTTATTTTGAATTTAAATAGTGAAAATTTGCCGGTAAGTAATAGTTTTTGTAAACAACAAGAAGGGGGGAGCCGTTCTAATTTAAAATTAATTCAAAAAATAGCAGTTAAGCGGATATATTTGTAAGAGTATAAAATGAATAAAAATAAAACTGTATAAAAAGGTAGAATTATTTAAACGAATGCAATACGAGTATAGGACAAGTAGAAGCAGCGTAGTTCTCGCGGAGCTATTAAAATTTCTGTAATTTTTTGTAAATTAAGGTATTTAAAAAGCAAGAACTAAATGGCAACATTTCGAAACTAAAAATAATACAAGTGTAACATATAAACACTTTAAATACAAAAGAATAATAATTTCTACGAAAATGATGATTTATACATATTTATAATACATAGAAAATAAACTGCACCAAAATTGTGAAAAATCATATATTAGCCAAACAGCAAGTGGTGATACCGGACACATATAAAATCATTCGATAATAATGAAATTGATGAATATGCGCTGAGCATTTAATAAAAAATAAACATAAATGCACACATTAGAAAATACGATAACAGTGTCCTGGTATAATAAATGAATATGAAAATTATTCTATAAATAAATATAAACATAATTTTACTCTTAAACGATCAAATGTCGAATAATAATAAATATAGAGATTTAACGGCTTTCCGATTTTTGTTCCCTATATATATATATATATATATATATATATATATATATATATATATATATATATTCTTAATATTTATGTCGAATATTTTGCCCGCTTGGATTCCTGGTTATATATAAACAAAGTCTCCCGCCTTTAATTTTTCATACTTTTTTTATATTTTCTGACATATTTTTATCGTCTTTGATTGTATTTATACCGTCATCCGCCTATTATTTTCTAATATATATATATATATATATATATATATATATATATGTATATGTATATGTATATGAATGTGGTGCGTTCGTAGTTTTAATTTGAAGTATACTCTGTTTTTTAAAAAGTAGTCATTTTTGTTCTAATCTATTAAAGTAAATCAATTTATACATTATTTTTGTTCGTTATTGAGGTATTTATTTACTTTATATTCTCTCTATCAGAATTTACTAATAGTTTGATACTATCAGTTTCTCTGATTTATTAACGAATTTGAAATCACTAATCGAATTATAATAGTTAATTGATTTTTCAAGCGTACCGAGTAATTGTAGTGGTGCTTATAAATGTGTCACAGAATTCTGAGAAGTTTTTCATTACATGCACAGCTCCATATTCATTCGTTCTTAATCGGTCTGATTAATTGAAAAAATCGCTAAGAAATTCGTAAGAAATTAGCAAAAAAATTGCTAACCCCTTATTTCAGTGCTAAATATGGTCAATAATATTTCGAAATATTGAAACAAGCTTTCTTCAAGAATTGAACCAGTTTCGGTTTTTTTGTTTCTTCTTTTATTCTTCCGAAATCAATCGCCGCTTCTTCTTTTTAACGCAAAGCAAATGTCGTTTATAGAATATTAAATGTAACATATGTGCAATAACCACGCAAACTCTCCAATGTAACAGTTCGCAATTTGAGTAAGAATTTTAAATATCCTCCGGAGGGCTAATCTCATTTTGTTTTTTTTTTTGTTTTTTTTTTAATTTTTCAAACCTTGGTTAGACCCCGGGCCGTGTATAATATCTAGACTATTACGGCCCGAGAGTCTCCGGTTACAGGAGTGCCCCTAATCCACTGTCCCTGACGAACTGGAAGACTGCACTTTGGTTCGCTTCTGAGTTTGAGAGAACACGGCTGAGATTATCAAATCCGTGTCTCGTTCTGGAGGATTGGAATGTAGGGCAATTTATGAGAATGTGCTCGACCGCCGGTGGCTCTTGTGCGCGCGACAGAAAGGACACGTGGTTGGAGGGTGAGCGTCATCCAACAGGTAGTCGTGGAATAGTCGCGTGTAGCCTAGGCGTAAACGGTTGAGCGCGCGATAATAAACTCGTAAGGTCCCGGGGGCACCATGGCTCTACGGATTTCTTTATATTCTTGCGGTGGGACGGGGTGGAGATGTGTTCTTGTTTCCACTGTTCCATTATTTGTCTTTTTACTGTTTCTGATATTTGAGGGGGCCCAAGTATGCTTTGCGGACCGGGAGCTGTAATGGTTGAGTGAGCTGCTGTGTTCACCCTTTCATTTCCTGGGATTCCCGCGTGACTTGGGACCCACAACACTATTAGATTATATCCCTTCGATTGTAGCTCCATGATGAATGTCAGCACGTGGTTTGTTAACTCCCTCCCCGGGGCTCCCCCTCCTAACATCTTATATTTTGAATACGCCAAACGGGTTCTTTTATAATATCTTTTTGGATTATTCTTTAGTTTAACGAGTTTTTGCCTCCCTTTCATAATCTACCAGACGAAACTCGATAACCATATTCACCAAAAAATAACGTACACTCTCTATCAATTTCGTAAAAAATCATTTAACATATACACGCACACCTTATAGCTCTATAGTAAATTTCGAAATAAAAATTTGAGTCACCACCGAAGTCAAGAATACGTAATTTCAACTTTTAAACTACAACTACTTTGCTTATTATACACCGTTATTGCTTTCATTCAAAAACACAGTAAAAAATACGAACACATTTTGACCAAATTTGTCAAAGGTTGTGTCGTGTTTGCTCTCCCACGACGACAATCCTCCTTTATCTCGTGAGAAACTAATATCCTCATATTTCTAAACTCAACTTTTTTTCATTTTTTTTTTTTTTTTTCATTGTAACAACATTACCTTGCCGTCCGTAAAAAGCCTTCTTTTTTTTTGAAAAGTCAATCGAATCACACATGATTAAGACGCATACGCACTATTCTATATCTGTTTTCTGCTTCAACTTTTTCTTTAGATCTGCTATAAAAATTCTATGGGATTCTCCTTTGCTTTCTAAACTTCGCTTTATGTATTGCTACTTAATATATTCTCTCACGTTATACTATTTAAAAAACAACGCACCTTCTCATTAATCTTCGCTATCAAATAATCATTCCTCCGACACACTCGATAAATTTATATTCTCGTCGCCAATTTGACGCTAAACAGACCATTTGAAAAATAAGTCAAACCGTGACAGTCACACATATATCGGAACATGCTAACAGCCGACGGAAACAAAGTCATGGAAACGCGAGTGAAGATATGTATATATATACGGTGCTAAATGTGCGTAATGCGATGAAAATAACGTATTAAAAGATGACTACGTCACACATATGTAACGGTAAAAGATTGAAATTTAAAGAACGCGATAAAGATACACTTCATACGACAACAAATAACTGTTAAGTATGCTAGACTTAAGCGGCAGCGTATGTGCCGGAATTTGCCATTTGTAAGCTACATTTTTAATTACATTGTAAACTGTTGCCTTGTCAGTTATTACGAGAATTGTGCTCCGACTCGCTGCATGTGAACAACATCACCGACAGTTGGCTACAGCAATTTTTTAAACACTGATAAATTGGCCTCGTAAATCCGGTAAAATACCAAACAGTTTTTGACTCCTTGCCTCTGTATTTTCTCTAATAGTTAAATGGAATTTTTCGATAAATACACGGTACAAAATCGCGCACAATTACGAGAGATATTTTTTCATATATATATATATATATACGGAATTGGAAAGCTTGCTTTAAAAGTTTACTTTTTTTCAGCAATTCTTCGTTAGAAATTGTGTAGTCCAAAGAAACAAACTATACTGAAAGCAGTATAATCGTGTAACCCCGAGGCTGTAACATTCTTTTTCTAATTGACACACTTTTAGTAGTATTCGTATTTTCATTAAATCCTGTTGTCTTTATTCTCTTTAGCCCCTTTCAGTGCTTCCTTGTTTCCCCTGTATTAAAATCAATCCCTCTTTTTTCCTCCTTTCGTTATTTTGGTACCTTTCGAGACGGTTGCCCCTCATTAATCACATCGGCTACATCTATAGACTTGTAATCTTTCAAAAGGCTTCCAGCCCGATTAAGTCTTCAAACCCCAATTGGGGTTGGTGACCCGTACATCTTGCTTATGTTTTTCTAAATTGTTTATCGTTCCGTTCTTGGTTACTATTCGTTTACCTATGGAAACTCTTCTGTTCCAAGCTCGATCGTGTTCAAAACAGCTGCCATCTCCGATTCTATCCCGGAGTCTGAAAAACTACTCTGATCTCTGTTTCACAGTGGAATCTCACATTTCTCCCCTTTTCATTCGAACATCTCGTGTACGCTAACTCGTTTTCTTATTAAACGTTTACTTACTCCTCTATTGTTTACCGTGATCGGGGTGATTTCGCAGCTTTTACTTTACTTCATACTATATGCTTTCACTCGTGATAGGCCGTGCTATTTCTCTTGCGGCTTTTCTGCATTTCGCCGAATTGCTTCTTTACAACCGTCCCATAAAAATCTACCTCGCAAAATATTATTGCAACACTGTAACTTTTACGATCTTCCCTGACGGTGACCCTAACGGACCCAGCGGAGTTGAGTCAAACTTTTTAAATTATTCAAAACCATTTTAAATGGAACTCTGCTCAATGTTTTCACTGGTTCCACCGCTGTTTCGCATGCCATCCTCTTTATCTCCTCTTTACGGGTCTCCCAGAATGTTCTTATTATATCAGATTCGCAAAATGCCATCTCATCCGCACTTTCTTTATAATTTTTCCTTCATCATTCTATTCAAACTGACCTCTTACGGATAGCCGGACAATCTGGAATAAAAAAGACTCGGGCAATCTATTAGCCCGCTCATTTTCTGTTTTCTGGTAGATTTATTAACTTTTTCCAACTTCTCTTCATTCTGCATTATGGTGCAACTCGTTATTTTTCTTTATTACCAAATCCTGACTATACCATTCGACCGGAACTTCCATCCTTGGTTTCTCAGCTTCCCTTCTCTACAGCGTTAAACGTTCTCGGCAATCTTCCGCGCTTTAAACATCGTCTAATTTTTACGTCGCTTTACTGATTTTTTATTTATACATCTTCTCTTTTCGATCCTCTGTACGCTCGCTCTTCTCATTTTATACACGACGCCGATTTTTTCACTCCTCACTTTTTCAGACGCGTCTTTCATCCTCTTTTCATTTTGTTATCTCTCTAATCGTGTGTGTGCTTGATACTAGTTTCGTTTCCACATTCTTGGGCTAACGTCCCAGCCGACGAACCCAAAAGATGAAAACATGAAAAAGATGCGCGCTAACACATTTTTCTCACATCTGAGATAAATTTTAGTGTATATACAGTGGCGGATCCACCGGGGAGAGAAATAGGGGACAAGAACTAAAATCTCGATGAAAAAACTTATTATAACAGAGAAACTTAGTTTATACTATAAAAGATTTGTATAAATATTACCCCTATGGATTTCAATAATTAATACTATTTTCTAGTAATACTATTAATGTTACGTTATTATACGGTTTTAAACGCAACCGTCGTCGTCTTTTTGTACTTTTAATTTTTATTTTGTAATTTTAATTAAAAATAGTTCAGCGAGAAATTTATGTATATTTTTAACTTGCTTACAGACAAAGAATTCGGACCGGATTAATAACAAAAATTTAAAAAAAAATTAAATATACTTTCGTTTTATTCTTTCTAGTAATTTACTATTCAAATTCTAAACTAGCATTTTAGTTACAATTTTACAATTTGTTATTTTTCACCTAAAAATAAAATAATTTTTCTTTTTTTTTTTCATTAAAAATAAGTTGTGGGTCCGCACAAGGCTTACTATCCGTCTGCGGGTGCCCAACACACTTATCATCGTTTATTCAAAAAATATGTTACAATATTTACAATTATATACATTAATTTTCAGAATTATAAACAGTGAGAAAAAAGTAATAAAAAAAAAAGTAAAAAAGATAAATCCAAAAAAGAACTACTTATCATTATACAAAGAATTTCATACTACATGCTCGACAAATACGAATGGTCGAATCTTCGTCACTACCAGTTCCCAATTTATCTATTTTTTTTTATTTTGTGTGGGCGTGTCAGTGGCATAAACCCAACAACCGGAAAAGCTAAGCTAAAAAACTAAGTAGCTAGACGGTCCAAAATGGACGCAACAAAGGATAGCAGTGCAGACACCACAGAACATGATGGAAAATAAAGGAAGCGTTATAGGGGGTAGAGAGACCTAATATCAAGAGCTAGCCGTATAAAAGGGAGCGTTCCTTAAGAAAGGCAGGACACTCGAAAAAAATGTGAAATTTATCTAATCTAATGTCACTCATTAATGTTATCAACCAACCATTGCTTAATTTTAATACTTTCCAAGTTCCTATCTCTTTGTTGCGTTATATCTTCTGGGACTCGTTCTAGCAGCTTAATTAAAACTATTTCATCCGTATTATCAATCTTACTCTGCTTATAGCTTTCGATCGAATAAAATATACCTCTCTATTATTCCTCGTTGCCCTGTGTGCTTCTTGTCATCGTGGCTTAATTGATATACTTGTGGTGTCTTATATTCAAGCAACCAGTCATAAAAGTAGCGCAACCTTGGAGATATTTCATTTCTCTCTCTCCAACAGCTAATATTACTGTTAACCTGATCTTTATTAGGTAATATTTAAGCAATTTACTGACTACTAATATTTTTGATTATAGTCCCCCCCCCCCCAATGAAAATCCCATACATGATTCTAGACAATACTATAGCGTTATAATATATTCACGCAAACTACGATATGGTATTTTTTTTTTTTTTATTTATTTTTTTAAGTGCCGTGTACAGCTGCCGGGGCTATTACGACACTATGGCAATCGGAGAGTTAAATGGTTCGAAATAGGTTAGTTGTATAAAGAAACCGAATAGTGTCTGCAATGTTCAAAGGCGAGTTGGACAAAGACGACTGCAAAGACGCTATCCGGTGCTTGGCGCGCTGGAGCGCGAAGGATGGGCACTCCAGGAGCAGGTGTTTTACTGTAGGAGAGGGGGGAAGGGAGCAAAAGGGGCATTCGAAAGGGGGCTCGCAATTAAGTAGGAGATGATCATGAGTCAGCGAAATATGACCAATGCGGAGTCTTGCCATAGCCACAAAGTAGGTTCTGGGGTGGTCAGAAGGAGGGAACCAAGGGTCAATTCCGTGTTTTATCTCTCTTAGAAAGCAAGATTGTCTAGTGAAAGAGCCAATTTATAAAGTTCCCGTAGCATTTGTCTGATTTTATTAGATAAATTTATAACATGCTTGTCCCAAGATTCTGTCGATGATTAATCCTAAATATTAAACCTCTTCTGTTGTTTCCAGTTGTGACATCCACAGTTTGAATTAGAAGTCAAGTAATTATGTAAACAATTATTGTTATGTATTTTAATAGATGGTTTATATGTTTTCTATATTTACTGGACGTTCTTATATACAAAGACTTCGATTTTTTTTTATATTAATAGTTATATGTTTATCATACGTCCACCTATACCTACTATTCACATCCTCTCGCAAGAGTTTTCCGGTCTCATGGATGTCGCGGTGCTCGATAACGAGTGCTATATCATCCGCATAAGCAAAAACTATCGAGTTTTTAACGAATTTATGAAGGGAGTTGGTATAGATCAAAAATAACAACGGAGCCAAAATAGTTCCTTGTCCCACTCCTGTTCATGCAATTTCCTCGCTGCTTAATTCTTCATCTATTTTTACTACGCTTTTCCTATTATACAAGTAACTTTCAAACCATTTATTTTGTCTACCTGTGATTCCTATTCCGTTCATATCTCGCAACAGTATTTGATGGTTTACCGCATCGAATGCTTTACTGATGTCCATAAAAATTATAATAAATTGTTTACCGTTTGCCGACCCCTTATTTATCCTATTTGTTAGGACTCTTAACCAAGAGGCTGTTGATTTTCCTTCTCTAAAACCAAATTGCTTATTATGCAGCAACTCGTTTCTCTCCAAATAATTTCTTAAATGAAACGCAAGGTATTGTTCCAAAATTTTGCTAAAACCGAGATTATAGAAATTGGTCTATAATTGTCACAAGAACTCGCCAATCCGTTTTTATGTGTAGGCCTAATAACAGCAGTTTTTAGTCCATCAGGAATCCTACCTTCTTTAATCGAACAGTTAAAATTATCTTTGTAAGTAGTGAGGTAAATATGGCTACATTACTTTTAATATCCGAAGCTCTAATACCATCCCATCCTGTGGAGCTTTGCGAATCGGTAATACTTGTTTGTTTGTAACTATTGGAATACAGAATGATGCGAGTGTCAGCTCTAAATTATCGCTATTCAATAATTGCGTATCTTTTTTTTTTTTTTGAGCATGTCAGCTAAGGACGTTACTCAATTCAACGGTATGATAGTATTAATAATTATAAAGGAAAAATATTACAAATAGAACATACGAAAGAAGCTAACAAAGGAATAACCAAGGGAGACGGAAAAGAAAGGATGCTGTGAGCGCTGTAGGGCGTAGGGTGGCCAAGACGCAAAAGACCGGAATACAGTATCGCGCGTTCTGAAGAAATGCAAGGACATTCAAGTAAAATGTGGTTCGCATCACAAACGAAGTTTGCTTCTGACGGATCAAATGGACAAAGAGGAGACTGTTGCGTATCACACACTTGAGTACAATGCTGTTTTGGTTGGGAGAAGTGATCGATGAATTTATTCGCCGCATGTCCTGCACTTGCAAAATATTTCAAGATGACCTCACCAATTGAAGATTTGTTTTTATTGTATACTATATTATTGATTATCTACCATACTTTTTTGGTATTGTTATTAGCATATTACAATTGTTTATTGTAATATTATATTTTCGCTTTCCTAATTTTAGTTTTAGTCATATTTCTGTATAGTTTATACAACTTTTTATATCTTACGTTTGTTGCATTAGTTTTACAACGCTTATAGTAAATGTCCTTAATTTTCATCAAGTTTAACATTTTCATATTTATCCAGTCATTTTTAAATGAAAAATTGTTTTCCTTTGTGATCGTCACCTGCTTTCTACATTCCTTATATAAATTATTAAACTTAGATTGTATTTCCGAGCAGATATCTTCGGCTCAGTCAAACTTTTCAAGCCTATGCCGGTCATAACTTTTATGTTTACGGTTCAGCCACATTTCATTTACTCTGTTTCTTGTTTGTCCGTTCACGTTTTGATAAGAGCACCTATTAATGCGAAATACGCAACCAACAATATAATGATCGAATATTTTGAATTGATAATTCCTGCATAAATTTCCACTCTTGGGGGTACTTGTACTCCCAAGGATCCGGAGCTCTAACTGGAATCAGGCGCGTCCACGGGTGGTGGATAATGAAATGGCCTGCAGATATGTAGGTTAGCTGCGAATAATAAATAAGCAGTCGCGGACAAAGAGCGGCAATGAAAGAGGGTATATGACGGCAAGGAATAGTTAAACTTGTCTATACTAAAACCATACACTCAAGAACATCATTGTGACATGGCGAGCCGTGCCACCATTAAATAGGCGTATACTCTGAAAGAGGGCAGTAGCCCATTCAGTATCAACTGCAGGTAGAAATCAAATAGATTGGAACAGCCGTAGATTGAAAACTGCATGGCGACAATGGAAACCATAGAGACCGACATGCACAGGACACTCCCAAGTGTTTCTGCGACTCTTGCTATCTTCATTATGTCGAGAAATAAGAAAGCCATGGCCCTCAGTCTGGGGCTGTTATTAAATCATCAGAGGGTGCTAAGAATCTCCCCGCTCGATAAGAAAAGATGCAAAGGAATTAGACTGGAAAGATACGTAATATAATTAAAGAAATGAAAATACTAGATGTTGATATATTGGGAATTAGTGAACATAGATGGTCAGATAGTGAAACTATTGAATACGATGAAGCACGTTTTATTTATTCTGGGTCAGTAAAAAGAAATGGTGTAGCAGTTATAGTTGGAGAGAAATACAAGAAATGTCAAAGTAATGCCATAGCTGTGTCCGACAGAATAATACTAGTACAGTGAAAGGTCTGATAAAAAAGTATTAACATTGTCCGGGTTTATACACCAACAGCCGATAAATCTGATGAAGAAATAGAATATTTTTATGATAGATTGCAAAAGACTATTAAGAATCTGAAGAAAACAATACTTGAATATTATAATGGGGGACTTCAATGCCGAAGTCGGAAGTAAAGAGGTAGCTGCTGTAACTGGAAAATTTGGCTTGGGGCAGAAAAATGAACGAGAATCTACACTCATCGAATTTTGTGAACAAGAAGGCTTTACAATCAAAAGGACCTTTTATAAACTCCCACCAAGAGGCCTATATACCTGGAAATCGTCACAGGATAATAGGAACAATATTATAAGAAACCAAATAGATTATATTCTAGTTAGTAGACGTTTCCAAAATAGTATAACTCAAGTGAAAACATACCCGGGAGCAGACATTAATTCCGACCATAATCCGATAGTTGCAAATGTCAGAATTAAGTTCCATACACAGAAGAAAGGAAATGAGAATCGAAAGGTTAGATGTAGAGAAGCTTAAAAACGTTGATATCAAAAACAAACTAATTGGAGAGCCAGAAGCTAAAATACCATCAGTCACAGAGATTGAAATGGAAGACATCGAAAATGTTTGGAAGAAAATAAAAGATAATACCATCAAAGCTGCTGAGGAAGTTATAGGAAAAAGTAACAAAAAGTTAAACTGTGGATGAGTGGATGAAATACTGGAACTAATGGAAACAAGAAGATCTGCAAAAGTTAAACGAGATATGGGGAAAAATTACTTAAGTATACACAAGATAATCCAAACACAGAAGTCAGAAAAGCAAAGTTAGAATGGGTACAGAAACAATGTGAAGAAGCTGATGAACTTCTGAAGTTACATGATAACTTCAACTTCCATAAGAAAATTAAACAAATAACAGGAACGACAAAAAAGACTAAGCTAATTGCTAATAGAAACCAAAAAGGTGAAGTAATTATAAACCAAGAAAAGCTGGTAGAAATGTGGAAGCAATATGTAAAGAACCTATTCAATGATCAACGACCAGTACTCCAAACAAATATAGTTAATAGCGATGACGAAAGCCTAGAAATACATATGCGACGTAGAACGAGCTATCAAATGCATGAAAAATAGGAAGTCTGCAGGATGCGATAAAATTTCAGCAGAAGTTTTAAAATGTATTGGGATACCAACAATAACAGCACTTTTCAACAAGATATATAATACAGATGCTATCCCTCAAGAATAGTTGAAGTCAATTTTTATACCAACCTCAATAAAAATCAAATGCCAAATCGTGCTCAGAATTTAGATTTCATATTTCTTATGAGTCATACGTTGGAAACATTTCTTCGAGTACTACACGAAAGAATTTATAGGAAATGTGAATTACATAGCGGAGATACTCAGTTCGGTTTTAGAAAAGGCTTTGGAACACGTGAGACTCTTTTTTGTATAAAACAACTACTGCAACAATGTTATGATCACTGCCAAGATGTCTGCATATGTTTATGAAAAAGTCATAGTAAAACACGATCCGCTTATCAAAATTCTGATAGAAACTGGACTTGATGGAAAAGACATCCGAATAATACAAAATCTGTATTGGCAACAAGAGGCTGGGGTAACAGTAAATGAAGATCTGAAGACTGAGACAAGGTTGTATACTCTCACCCCTCTTGTTTAACGTATACATAGAGAAGATTTTCCAACTAGGACTACAAAATGAAAAATTCGGAGTAAAAGTAAACGGGAAAAAAATTACTAACCTCAGATATGCGGATGATTTATTAATTATCGCAGGAAGTCTCCAAGAGTTGTATATTAGACCAACTCTCTACTACAGGTCAAAAACACGATATTCAAATTAAAGCATCAAAGATTAAATGTATGGTTGTTAATGAGGTGATCAAAATGTTGTCATCTAATTGTAAACAATAATTTAATTTAAAGAGTTACCGGTTTCAAATATCTCGGATCAATAATAAACAAAGAAATTAGACAATGACGAATAAATAAGAATAAGATGTGGAATAGCGAAGGAAACATTCCGAAAAATAAAAAATGCTATACTTGCTAATGATCTGCTACTCTAGCTAGGACTGAAAGTTATACGACTGTTACGTTATTCCAGTACCTCTGTATGGAGTTGAAACGTGGACCTTGAAAGCCAGCTGTATTCGACGTTTAGAGGCTACAGAGATGTGGCTTCCGAGAAGTCTATTAAGGATTTCATGGACCGAAAAAGTCTCAAATAATAATGTACTGAAAATAGCTGGCATAGAAAAGAAGCTCTTAAAAAATATTTAAAAAAGGAAAATGCCATATAACTCGGCCATATGCTGAGAGGAAAAAAGTATGACATTCTGCGCCTAATACTTCAAGGAAGAACCGATGGTAAAAGACCAGCTGGTAGAAAAAAGCACTCGTGGATAAAAAACATTAAGGAGTGGACTAACGTCAGCAACATCGGCTTACTCTTTAAGCCGGCAAGTGAGAGAAATTATTGGGAATAGCCTACGCACTGCAAAGTGTACGGCATCAAACGAAGAAAGAGCTTCTAATAAAAATTAAACCAAATTAAATTGTTATAATTATGTATTTTTAAAACATTTTTAAATTAAAGAGGTCGCTATTTGATTTCCTTTATGAAACAACGCATTTCTCAAATTTGCTATCTTACATAATAATTTCCCCGTCCAAATGTCTCTCTGGATCCGCTCCTGGTATATGTGTACATCTACAGGTATCAATCTGTATACATACCTTTTTATAAGAAAGGGAAAACAACTAAGTGTGAAAATTATCGCACGATATCTCTTCTGTCGCATGCCAGCAAAATAATGTTACGAATACTACATAACCGGACCTACGCGCATTTGGCGAAAGAAATACCTGAGGAACAAGCAGGCTTTATAAAACGACGAGGTACACAGGAGCAGATTCTTAACATAAAATTATTGATAGAAAAAACACGCGAGTATAAAGTACCTATAATAATATGCTTTATAGATTACCAAAAAGCCTTCGACAATATTCAGTGGCATAAACTTTGGGTAATACTAATTGAAATGGGTGCACCAAAACATATTGTGTATCTCATAAAGAAACTGTGCGAGAACAATCGCAATATTGTACTTATCGACACTGCAATATCAAGAGAGTTCCACGTTCAGAAAGGAGTCAGGCAAGGCTGAGTGTTGTCGCCTATGCTCTTTAACTTGTACACAGAATATATAATGAGACTTGTTCTAGAGCAATGGAATGACGGAATAGTGATAGGAGGACGAAGAATAATAAATCTTAGATTTGCGGATGATACAACACTAATAGCTGCGAATATAAAAGAAATGGAAAAACTTCTAAATAAGCTGGAAAAAATTAGTATACAGTATGGATTAAATATAAACAAAAATAAGACGAAAATAATGATCATCGATCGTGGAAATACTATACCATCCCATGAAAAGGCATTCGACGGTTATGAAACTGTGGAAAGTTTCGTATACTTAGGGTCACTTTTAGAGAACAAAGGAAGCTCCGAAGGTGAAACAAGACGGAGAATCGAAATTGCCAGAAGCGCCATGATAAGGATGAATAAAATTTGGAAAGACAACTCCATTAGAAAAAAGGTCAAAATTAAACTTGTCCAGACGCTTGTATTTTCCATTGTGTTATATGCAGCGGAGACGTGGACTTAAAAAAATTGGACAGAAGAAAAATCGACAGCTTCGAAATATGGTGCTGGAGACGACTCCTTAGAATTCCATGAACCGCAAAGCGCACAAATGAATCGGTGTTACAGGAAGTCGGTGTCACAGAAAGGTTACCAACGATTGTCACGATGAGAGTGCTGAAATTCTTCGCACATATAATAAGAAACCAGGAGGGAATGGAACGCACGTTGCTCATGGGAAAGATTAATGGAAAATGACCACCGGGACGCACATCTAAGAGATGGACATACAACAGGATTATCATTCGCACAATGCGTACGTCAATCAGAGGATCGTGACAAATGGCGGAAAATCACAAAGTCACTGGTGGATTAAATGTCAATCACCCTACCTGAGGTGACGATGATATAGCGGTGTGTATGGTTACACGGGGTAAAATGTGGAAAAAATAATTTTTCTTAGTTCGTCAGCATGGATTTGGGCACGGAGTAAACTGTGGAGAGAATGTTATGAGAAAGAAATCAACAATTTATGCATACGCGCATACAACAGTTATAAGAGGTGTTAAAGAGAAGATGTATAAAGTACAAACAACGGACTGGCGGAAGATTGAGAAGTTGTGTTTTTGTTGTTGTAAAGTGTGAGAGCCTACAGTCTTAGATTAGATTGATCGTAAAAAAAAGGCGATAAAGATTAAATAGTTATACATTATCGATCAATAACTGAAAATAAAAAAATTACTTTATCGTATGTTTGCAAGATTTTTTATTGTTAGTGTGACATGATTGAACAGTATTTATGCATTTGAATTGGCGGTGCGTGCGCTGAGTAGCGGAGGTAGTTTTCATGTACTGACAGTGAATTTAGATCTTGATGATGAGTATTGGTATATATTCAATGCTGACGGTCAGAGACTATTTGAGTAATTGTTTGGTTACTTCCTAGCACTGCAATCGTATTTACACTAGAATACAGTCAAATTATCATTCTGGTACACAGCATGAGTGGAAGAGGTGATGACATTAATTTCCAACACGAGCAATCAGTTTTATAGTTGTGACATCAGACGCACTAGAGTCGCTATTTTCTCCCTACTCCCATACATATACATATATATATATATACAATAGGTAGCACGGTAGCCTAGTGGTTAAGGCATTTAACTACCAAACCAGAGGTCACGGGTTCAAAACTTGTCTCGTTCTGAATCGAAGTGGCTCCCAAGTTTACCCAGCCTGAAATAATTGAGTATCAGAGAAATCTGGGAAGGTAAAGGCGGATCCCAAGTAGAAAGGAACTGGACTCCCCACTCTTATTAGTGCCGTTGGGCTTTATACATTGTGAACCTTATTTCACAATCCATGATACCTTATCAAGAGTATGGGACTTACTTTACTTTTTTGTTTATATATTATATAGATAATTTTGGATTAAGTGAATATCCTTAAACTTAGACTTGTTTCATAGTAGGTACATCTCAGTATAAAATTGTAACAAGAAGCTAACATTATTCTATTCCTACAAAAACACTTTTGACAGTTCTGACTGGCAATTTCAGTAATACTCTCTTCTTTAAAAACTATCTACAATGTAACCAAATGGCGTTTTGTGATTTATCATATTTTTACTTTCTCGACGTTTCTAGCCCAATTATTTAGACGAAATATAATACGCCTTAAAGTGAATTACCTTCTATACCGACGAAAAAATAAAAAGGAAAAAATACAATGAAAACAAAACGAACTAACTCTAAAAACAGTTTCAATGCACCGTACGTATTGCATAAAACTATTGGCAATGTACGACTATATGTTCCTATAAACATGACGTTCAAAGTTGAGATATGATCGGGTCCGCAGACTGCCGGAAAGGAAACGGGATCGGAAAAAAAGTTTTAATGTCGTTGGTGTTAGCGGCTTATCCGGTAGGCAATCTGGAAATGGCGGAGAGCAATCTAGCGATATCGTTATGAAAAGAGAGAGAGAGAGTGAGAGTATGAGGAGTCCACGAGGCTGGAGGGAGGTGAGATTCAAAGTTGTCAGCGTCGACAGAAACGTCTTTAAGTAATACGATGAGGCAAGATTAGACGAGATATTTCTTAGCGCCAGCAGCACTACATTTTCTTGGGAAAGTTTATCGTTACCGGGTGGGACGAACATTAACTCGCGCGCAACTTGCAACATGGTTAGATTGCTCTTTTCAAATTAGACGTAATAAATGAGTTTTATAACTTTGCTTTTAGCATCGACCGGTCTCGAGTTTGTTTCAAAAACTTTGATGGAACCGACACAATTTTAAAACAGTTCACGAATAGGAAAAATTGCTGTTACGTTGATTTTTTCCCTCTCTGTGTTCTTTCCTAATAGCAGCGCTAGGCTGAACGTGTCAGTTTCCCGAAAATGTATAAAAATTTGTTCTTTCAAAGTAATGCGACGTTCGCAATATTACCCAGTCTTGGAAAGTTTAAAAATTTTTCCCTAAAAACTGCCCGCTAAAAAATCCCAACTGCGCTAAAAAGCGCTTTATATAAAATCCCTTAAACGTTGAGCTGCCCAAAATAGTGTTTCGAAAATATTACTTTACGCTTTTATGAGATACCGCTGCGAAGTAAACATTACCAAGGACATTAACTGCGGCAACGGCCACTAGCTGACTGCTCTCCGTCAACCAATTACTGCCAGAAAAAATTTAACAGCCTAGCATCACCGTGGAATAAGGGTAATATGTTGCTGGTGAAAAATGATTATCAACTCGTTACTACGCATTAACAGTGAATCCGACAGCAAACGAAAATCTAGTCTAAAAAACATTAGGCTTACGAGTCAGGTACGTATTCTCGACCATTTGCTCATATATTATAACCAATTGCTGTACACACTGGCTACAGTGTAGCCGTTCAGCATCGAGGGTATTACAAATCAAATTTTTGCGTAACCTCAATAATTTAATAAGTAAATGACACCGATATAGTTCTATTATTACTATTATTATTATTATTATTAGCTTCTCTCATAAAAAGAGGTTGCTCCGATTCAGAACTTCTATCTTAGTCATCATATTGAATCTCCTGCGTCCTCTTTCCGCTTTCCAAGTATTTTCCCAGTGGAAATTAGTATGAATAACCGGTCCTTTTGTAGTCTGGCCGTTAAGTATTTCGTTTTTCCATCCATGATCTTCTGAAAAAGTGACAATCCCGTTAGCTTTAGTCTACGCAGCACTTCTTGATTTGTAATCTTGTCTATCCATTTTATCCTTTCCATTTTCCGGTAACACCACATTTCGAACGCGTTTATACGGTTTTCTACATTTTTCGTGATTGTCCACGTTTCCGAGGCGTATCTTAGTACTGACCATACGTAACTTCCCAGTATTTTCATTCTTGTGCTTTTTTTAATCGCTGAGATTTTAAGTGTACGTTTTACATTATTAAACGCACACCTTGCCTGTCCTATACGTGTTTTAATTTCTTCATTATCTCTACCATCATCTGTGATTCTCACTCCCAAATATGTGTATATTTTTTAACTTGTTCTAGCCTCTTCCTATTAATGGTTATATCCAGCGGTTTCCTGTTTTCTTTTGGGCTTTTACTAATTTTCATTATTTTGGTCTTTTCGATATAAATTTTCATTCCAAGTTTGTAGCTTTCTTTATTCAGTGTCGATACCATTCGCTGCATCTGTTGCATCGTTTCTCCGATCAGAACCATGTCGTCAGCGTATCTTATGTTGCTTATCCGTTCTCCATGCACTTTGAATCCATTTTTGACAAATACCGGATGTTTAATTATCTCTTCTGCGTAGATATTAAATAATCGAGGCGACAATGGACATCCCTGCCTTACTCCTCTTTTTATATCAGTGACATCCTTCAGACCCTTGCTTCTGTTTATCACTATGCTAGCTGTCTGCTGCCAATATAGTTGATGTATCAGTTGAATGTCTTCTCGGTCTAGACGATATTTCTGCAATATTCTTATCATCTTCCCATGTTCTATTCGGTCGAAGGCTTTGTCGTAGTCGACATAGCATATGTACAAATCACGATTAATGGCTAACGCTCTTTGGATTATCGTTTTAAAGAGTGCAATTGCATTTCTTGTTCCGCGGTTGTTTACAAATCCGTATTGTGTTTTCTTCAGATGTACAATTCCAGTTTTGTCTCGATTCTTCTATTTACAATATGGATAACAATAGTTTCAACGTATGGCTCATGAGACACTTATGATTCTGTGATTCTCACATTTTCTTGATTTCCCCTTTTTCGGTATGGGTATGAATAGCGATGTCCTGAAATCACCTGACAGTTGACCGGTTTTATAGATTTTGTTTATTATTTTCAGCAGCGTACGTTTACTTTTTTTGGACATCACTTTTAGTACATCTACTGGAATCTCGTCCGCTCCTAGGGCTTTCTTATTTTTTGCCTTCCTCAGCGCGAAATTTAACTCTCTTAGTGATATATCTGGAGCACTTTCCGTATCTTTTATTTCTATATTTTGTGCTCTATTGTCATCATTATACAACTTATGAATGTATTTCGTCCATTCTTATTCGATTTCTTCCTTGCTGCTACATATATTTCCTTTTTCGTCTTCTAATATCCTTATCTTGGTACTTCTCTTGCTATGAAACTTCATCATTTCCTTTATTTCATTATGCATTTCTCTTATTTTTTCCTGTTCTTCGAGATATTGCATGTTGACATTTTTCCTCATACCACTTGTTTTTTTCTTCCTTACATTTTTTTATTATCTTTTTATGTATTTGACGATATTCCATCTCATTTTTATTTTTCAAACTTCGTCTTTTTTCCATCATTTCTATTATTTCGTCGGTCATCCACGACTTCTTTTTACTTCTTTGCACTTTAGGTATTGCAATATTGGTTGCCTTAATCACGCCTTCTTTCCATGTTTTCCATATATCCTCTATGTTTTCGTGTTCAGTGTGTACTTCTGTTGTATATTCATCTACTTTTTCAACAAATTTTCTTACGATTTCTTTACTGGCGTTATTTATTTATTATATGTTAAAACTATAAATGACTTACAAATATCTATTTATCGATAATTTAGATTCATTTCCAGCTCACTGAAAAATTTCTCGCAACGCTCCGTGTAATATTTGTGTTCTATATTTTAATCGCGTCGTAGGGTGATGTTGTCTATAGTGGAAGCGTTAAAATATTTTATCGCTGAATTCAGTTTTTAAAAGTCCCGCGAGAAAGTTCGAAAGTTCAAATGTCTATGATTTCGACGGCTTCACCAAGTTTCTCTGTACAAGTGTGAATTCCAGTTCCTGGGGTGATGCTCATTTTCGTTTTCATTAGAAACTTCTCGTACAATTATCGATTTCATATAATTGAAAAGTATCAGGAAATTTCCAGCGTCGGTAAGCTTTTTCGGGAAAATAACGAATTTTCCGGTTAATATGTTGAAAACTGTTCGATCTGCAGTTAAAAACTTCATTTTCGAAATATTCAAATTCGCGCTTTCGGTCCCGTTAAATAAACTCCGAATAAGCCTCGTCAGCTGTAAAAAAAAAACAAAAAAAAAAAACAAAAAACAGCAACAACTATTGAAAAAGCCGTGTTTAGAATTTTTCAAAATGAAACGATATATTTAATCGATTAAGATAAAGCTCCCGTGGATAATGAAAATCCTATCATCCTACCATTTTTTTGCACAACGAGAAAGAAGAGTGGCAAAAAAAGAGAAAAAAAACCAGAAAGAAATCAGAAGTAATGATAGAAAAGAAAGACCAGATCGCATTCCAGATTATTCTCGTAGGTCGAAAAATGAAAACTGTTCAGATGTCGCGAGCTATCTGCGCGAAGAACACGAGATCCGAACGTGAAAATAAGTGTTACTCGGATTACTCGGACAGTGTACCGCGAACGAAAGCTCGATTAAAAGACGGCTTTTTTGGTTAATTTACTCGCGCGTCGGCGGGCATTTCATATTATTCTACGACAAGTTTGTATTCGGCGAAAAAAGATCATTTGCACGAATCGAAAAAATGTAGCTGTATTAATAATTTTTCAGTTCACTGGCGAAAAATTTATTACAGGCATTTTAGGGGCGCGGGATTTATCACTTTTTCTTCTACGAGATTTTGTTGTAGCAAAATTTTTGTGTCATTCGTATAAGATGTGCGCTATGAAATATCGCTACGACACTTTAATAGCTGGAGCGGGCCAGTGCGGTTCGGAGGCAGTACCGTAAATTTTTCAGAATATTCCTTAGAAAAGAAGAATAAAAATTATTTTGGACGATAGCCAGTAAGAAATAGGAAGTCGGAGTTGGAATAGAGAAACTTTGCCGCTGTTTCGAAAATAAAATTCATCATTTTAATGAGTTCCCCCCCCCCAATCCCCCGCCATCATATGCGCGTATCTCCCGCTTCGCTCAAAAATGAAGACAAAAAGATCGCAAATGCGTAGCAACATTTGTAACACGTGATTTCCACTCGGGGCTATTGTGCGTGTCCGTTCAAAAGCGGCCACACTTGCGACAAATAAAAAACGCGTATAAATTTTACCGCGCGAAAAATTTCTGTAATCGCGCTAATTTAATTTTCGGCTGGGGGGGGGGATTTCGCCCGTTATTAACAACACGTGTGCGCTCCGCGAAATTACACGTCTAAAAGAGAAATATGAAATTGTTCAAAATGTACACGCCTGTGCAAAAGCTAATGATTCGATATTTCTTTGCACTGATAACTGTTGCACATTGCTTTCGCAATTATGTGCACCAGTTTAGTACTAAGTTCGATAGGCGATGTCTATAGAATTTCGTTTTTATTCGTTTATTTTTTTTTTCTATAGAAAAAACTCGCTTAATCGGCAGATTCGAGAAAAAAATAATTCTCGCCGCCACGGCAGCTACGATTAATAAAAGTTAAAGGTCTTACAGCAAACCGAACGAATAATAAGAACAATATCAAATGCATTTAGAAAAGGAACAAAATAACGGAAAAATTAAGAAGAAAGCAGCCGGATTTTCATATACGTTCAGACTAAGAATGACATAGGCATTAATAGATACACGCATATATACATGTACATATAATATATTATAGTAGCCTTGGCTACCAAACTAGGCTTGTTTTGTTCCGGATCGAAGTCGCTCCCAGGTTTATCCAGTCGGAAATAATTAGGTACTAAAGAAACCGGACAAAGTAAAGGTGGCCAATAGAAAGGAACAAGACCCCTTTGCTCTCATCAGTGTTGTTGGGTTTATTGCGAACCTTAACGTCACATCAAGGGTATGAGATTATTTTAATTTACTTAATACATATATATATATATATAAAAACTCGGCCATTTTGGCCTCGCAAGGGGCTGTGCCCCTTGACCCCTCTTGCTTTCATTTCTGTCTCTTTCTCTTCTATACTATGTATAAAATGATCAAAATTTACAACGTAATTCTTACTGGCATCAACACAAAAGAAAATAACATAACCACAAAAATCCAATTCTAACATTTAACTTTCATTATATAAAATTAAGACATTTTTTCGTTATATTTTTCGTTACATATTTCATTACATAAAATTGTGACATTTTTTAAATAACAATAACAAAAATCCTCTAAAATATAACAAACGTTACACAAAATTGGGAGATTTTTCTAGGACATTTTTTCGAATGGGGAGTAGCCTAAGAATTACGTTGCAATTAATATATATATATGTAGATAGATGAATCAGTTGACAAAATAAAGCGAAAGTATTTAACCAATGCGTGATTCCAGTGCTAACGTATGCTGCGGAAACCTGGCCCTTAACGAAGGAAGTCATAGAAAAATTAAGTAAAACTGAAAGAAACGAGCTTTGCTTCGCATAAAGCTACGAGATAAGATTAAATCAGAATATATCCGAAATAAGATAAAATTTGAAGACGTCGGGACAAGGGTAACCCTGAACAAATGTGCCTAGGCTGATCATGTTGGTAGGCAAGTAGATGGAAGGTGGACAAATAATCCAAATACGGGAAAACGTGCACAAGGAAGACCACTCAGAAGGCGGACGGATGATATTGTAGCAACAACAGGGAAACAATGGTTTCGTGAAGCGCAATATAGGTATCGGTGGAGTAAATTAAGGGAGGCCTACATCGAATCAATGATGTAACGCAGGCAAAAGAAGAAGAAGAAGAAGATGTAGATAGATGTCATCGCGATGGCCTAGTCGCAGGAGCGCTTGGCGGAAGTTACGGATTCGATCTCGGGTAATGATAGAAGTTATTACGAAAAATTTAATTAAAATACTCGCTATTTCACGTGGAAGGGAATGGCAAACCACCGCGTACGTACAACGTCATATGAGCGCTAGGTGGTCAGTACACAGCAGACACACCGGGACGGCACACTTGTATATGCCGATATAAATCAAACGATTACCAATCAGTTCCGAATGTAGTCTTGCGTGTGTACACATTCGTACTGCATATAAACAATTGTCCCTAGTACACTACCTATATCTGTACAGCTAAAATGTACAAATAGGTTGCCCACCAACCGATAAGGTTAAGCAGAGAAAGAAGTATGTGGATAGATATATAGGTAGATAGATAATAGATTAACAGATACGATAGGTAGGTAAGAAACTTTTTTTTTTTGCTGAAAATTTTGTACGGACGAAATTTAAATTAATAAAAAATTGTCGATTTTCATCTTCACGATTGATGGTTTTCATTAATAGCTAATTGACGAGATTCAGACGTTGCATTATTTGGCATGAAATAGGAAGGCAGGCATAATGCAGCAGCTTCAATACGGTGTCTGCATGAAGTTGTTGTTGTTGTTCTTTCCCCTTTTTCCGGAATAATTTCAAAAATCGTTATTTTTCGTCTGGTCTGTATCGATTCGGCGGGGCCTATTTTACATTTATTTTTATTCCTTTTTATTTTAATTTGCTTCCTGTTTTAATTTTATCGCAAAGGCCTCTCCATTAAAATATTTCCGTATAATACGTACGAATTTCACAAATGGTACTTATTTGACAATCTTCAGAACCGCTGGTATATAGTCTAAGAAACATAAGATTTTCTTATTTATATATATATATATATATATATATATATTTATTTTTTTTTTTTTGTTTTTTTTCAGCGCAGATTTTATGACATAATTCAGAAATTTCGATCACGCAAATATTCACGTTCGAAAAAAAAAGTTTTTTTTTTTAAATAGCGACTTCAACACTGTTAAGAAAAATACACTAAAAGGGGTAAAAACAGAGTTATTCGATAAGAAGATATATATTTTACAATGATATATATATATATATATATATATATATATACAGCTTGACATTACGGCATTATACAACCTTAAATAAACGTTTAATGCGGTTTTTAATTATTATCGCAGTTTACGATTTCTGCGCCGAATCTAAGAAGTATTAAAAAGCTGTTTTATCAAAGCAGTACCCTAAGGTATATTTCGCTGTGAAATATATATTATTTGTTACGTCAAATAATTAGTTTTTTAATTTTGAGTGCATTTTTATTAAATTTCTATTATCGAACAACACAATATGTTTTACTTTTTACCGCATTTTTACTAAATTTTTATAGTAAATCTTGAAATTGCTTTTTCCTTCGTAAAAAATAAAAAAAAGGAAAATAGAGACATATTATTACACACGTTTTAGCGTAATGCTTGAAAATAAATTTTTTGTCTCGCTAAAAATCAAAACTGTTTTAAAAGTAACATGTAAGTAGCGCTATGGCGGTATAAAATTCGTTTTCTTTATTCGCATATATACATGTATATTTATCCGTCGTTAAATTAATATCGATAATATTTCAAGTCAATCGTCGAACTGTAATATTGATTAAATAAAGAAAATAATTTAAAAAAAATCCCTTCTATTAACGTTTATTTGAGTAGCACACAGGTGTCACACTGATGATCACCGATGATATATATTTACATCGTACCAGCGCTGACTGATGCACTTTTGAATGACATTAAAATCAGTCTCCGCAATAGGTAAAAATTCTACGCGAACAAATATAAAAACAAAAAAAAAAAAAAGTGTGATTGTAACGAAAGTTGGTCAGAACCGTTAGCACGAAGAAAATAAACGATACCGTGAAAAATAAATTGTAAATTTCGATTGCCCGGCTAATTTATAAAATAACCAGAGATCATATAGGCACACATTGACGGTATGAAAAAAATATCTCGCCTATTGGTGAAAAAACACACATCTTTGATCGTTCATTTTCTGACGGACGGACGATACTCAAAAAGAATATCGTTGAAATCACAGAAAACCTCATCGTTCGGGTGAAGAAGGTGACAGTGAATAATTAAGACGTAAACGAATGCGTATTAAGTTAAGAGAGAATCACAACAGGTAGAGTTTTTATTTTTAGGCTTGATAATAAACTGTAAGAGCAGTTTGACAACATTTTAATATTCTCAATTTAAGCGAGTCCAGTTCGCTTGAATGAAAATAACCTCGGCTACACTGCGACGGTTCAGTTGGCATATAAAAAATTTCTCTATAAGCAACCGACAAAGAAAAAAAAAAGACTTCCCAAAATTGAACTTTTTTGAGCATTTTTTTTTTTTTTTTTTTTTGGTTTTAAAAGAAATCGGTGATCCAAACACATGTAGAAAAAAACATTTTTAAAGTTAACCTTCATTCAGCCAATGTGTTCAGTAGGCGAAGAAGCGATATGTTAAAAAGTAAATAAATAAACTGTTAACGGAGTCGATATATCGAGAAGGTTGTTAACGCACGCCTGAAAAACTTTCCCTCCTGATTAACGTGGTAACAGGAAAACAATCGTGACATTAGCAGTTCAACGTAACCGACGCAACGAAAAAAGCACACAGCCGCTTTATTTAGAAAGTAAATTCCAGTTTGTAAGAATAGACAGTCCAGCGAGAAATTAGTAGAGAATAGCAAATATTTAAAAGGAGTCAGTAGGTGAAAAAAGGTGTGCACTGGGCAAATCAGAATGCGCATGATATTTTAAAACCGGCGAAAGGGACCAATATGTAATTAATACGAATTTCTACCTGACGACAAGTTCTCCAGGTAAATGCTAAAACCTTATCGCATTCCGTTCTTCTACGGTAACCGTATCTTTTCAGACGCGCGCCTATATTCATTATTTCATTAATTCCCAAACGGCCCTTCACGCACGTCGGCTTTCTTCTTCCTTAACCACTTTAGCAATTTTATGTTACGTCTTTTTCGCCGTGTAAAAATATTATTACCTTTTTTTTTCCTGCTTAATGTGAAATAGGTAACGGAACGCACAAAGCTAAACCCGCCCGTAGTGCCCAATAATTATTTTCACGTATATTTGTTAATATTTTACACAATTTATATATATATAAATGAAAGTGGGAATGTGTCTGTCCGCAATGATCCCGAAAACTACTGAATTGATTTTGAGTCGGTTTTTAAAATTGGAGCTATTTCCGGGGGGCGGGTTTTAGTATGCGACTCGTGTCGTTCTTATTAAAAAGAGGTCGAATAATATTAGTTTTAGTGATCATAGCGTTGTAAAGAAAAGTTTTTTAATTATGGACGTTTACTTTTTGATTAATTAGTGGCTAATTAAATTACTAGCGCCGTGAGAGAACAGTATAACTAACTTTTTCATTTATAGTATTCGAGCCAACTGTAAGTGAATATTTTTATTTTTATTTTTGATCATTTCATTTTCGATTATTTTCGTAATCTTTATATTTCGAATTTTTATTGCGATTATTTTATCTTCATAAAATGCTCGAAGAAAAGGTCGGAAGAACGAGCACGTGAGTGGACAAAATGTTCTCTTAAAAATGTATAATTACGGAAGATTACTGTACACGACCAACTCGCATCCGATTAGTAACCCGCCTAAGATAAAGAGGCGGAAACTACGTGTGTCAATTGTTGATTATACGTATTTTTAAAATGATGGTTGTACGTGCTTTTTGCCCGAACGAAAATTTCTGTTAAATTGCAACAGACACAAGATACTGAAAGATCGGTGGAATCGTCAGCTAAGAATCGGAGGACATTTTTTCGTTGAACTGCGATCCCAGAGAGAGAAAGAGGCTTTGCATAAATACGTAAATTAAAAACAAAAAAAAAAAATCGAAAAATAAAAATTATTTACATTTAAAACCTAAGAAAGCAAGCGAAAAAGTAAAAGCGGACCAGTTTGGTATGTGAAAAATGGAACAGTCAAGGAGGAGTAAAAACCCGTTGATTGTAACAATGAAAAGCAATTTGATTTTCAGAAATGAAACTCAGTCGTCTGTAATGAATATTTCAGCGACCAAGGTGATTTCGTGGGAAGCAGCTTTATAACGCAGATATTGTAATTACTGCGTAATCGCAAGTATTAATTACGCAAAGCAATTTTACATTGTAAACAATTCTCTTTACAGTAATATCGTTTATTTTTTTTTTTTAAACATTTCATTTAGTAACTAATTTTTCACATTAAAAAACATGTTTTATTAGCATATTTTAAAAAATGCGAGAAAGAGAATATTGAAAAGATTTTGTTCCGGTTTTCATCAGTGAGATTCCTACGGAAGATTTTATTACATAATTTATATAATTTTTTGATGTAGTTGGACGACTCATTCGAATTTTTAACAGTAAAAAAAAAAAAAATAAAGATTTAAAAAAGTGTTTATCATAATATATATATATATATATGTATATATATATGCAGATACACGTATATTAATGACGTCCTTCTTAGCTCCATCACTTTTAAATATCGACAAAATTAATTGCCGCCCTGGTTAATTATGTTACACTTGCGTTAGGGTTAATAATCTGCTACGTTCTTACCTTACGGAAGTAACGACGGACATTTCCATGCAAACCGGAAATTAAATCGATCAGTTTAGAATTTTTTCTTGATTACAATGACAAAAAAAAACTTATATACGAAGAATATCATGTTTAATTGAAACCGACTCTTCCATGTATATATAAATATATATATATATATATTAATGGCAACGCCATTCTAAACCTGACCCTTACGTTTGCCAGTGCCCCATTAATAGCGTATATTTGCACGATAAATGGTTCAATGTTACAGGTGAAAAATCAGCAAAACATCTCTATTTGCCTTATAATAAGCTGCTGAATATCATTTTATTTTACGCTCTATAATGAATCCATTCGTAAATATCAGATCGCAATCGTTGGAGTATATATTTTACCTATATATATATATATATATATATATATATATATATATATATATATATAGAACAATGTCTAATATTAAGAGAATATTATTGAAACGTTGACGTGACCTTGTATTTAAAATATTAATTTATAACTGTTATTCCTTTTTTCGAGAAAAAACAATTAGACGAATATGCATATACACACATATATATATATATATATATATATATATATATATATATATATATATATACATTTATGCATTAAATCGTCATGCGTTTAGGATTTTCTGCTTATTCTTAGCGTTTCCCATTTATTTCAGAATAAATACCACAATTATAGAATCATCCAAGTTCAGTGTTTTCTTTTTTTTTTATTTTTCCCTTTCAGGGTATGCATTGGACACTTTTTTCATTTTTTTCATATGTGACTATGTTTTGCTAACTTACAGGGTATATACGTGGATTTTTATTCGATGATTCATTTTCTAAAATCTGCACTAATAAAACACCTTCGGGGGAGGCTCCGAATCACTTAATTTTGAAACTTCCACGACGTAACGTGCATACATCTTTAGTGACGCACTGCGTAACGCGTGATCACTTCACAGTTGTTCAAATCAAAGCTCAAAGCAACATTATATAAATACCGACTTCTGTCGTATATTTAAACTTTTTTTTTTTTTTTTTTTGAGAAACTACTAAAACTCTTCCCAATTGATCGACGAGTTGCTTTTTACTTTCGAAATAACTTTTGATGATCGACAAACAATAATGTTCGTAAGCGTTTCACGGTCAGTACCCGGCAGGGTGTGTGGTATAAGGGCCTAATTAGGTCACTTGGTAACTTTTATTAAATCACAATTCGCGTCACTCGGACATTTTGGGTCTCGTGCGAAGATAATATGTGGAGACAAAAGCGACAATTACCATTGGTTCTTTGCATTGCTGACCTGGCCGAGTCGACTAATACAAAATGGAATATGATTCCGTGTAATTTCATCTGTTAGCGAATTTCGATAGTGCAGAGGCGCTGCTGCGGTTGGTCGCGCGGCTCTGTACAATTAAGCTCAAATCTTCGTCATCATATCGAGTTTACGTATATATCGGGAACCGATCTCGTGAACACACCAAGTACGATGATTCGACCGTTCAAAGGCGCATCAAGAAAAAATTGCATAGAAAAAACTAAAAACATGATACGCAGACAATTAACCAAAACTAACCTGGACATATTTACGAGATCGTCGCGCCAAGTCCAATCTGCAGCGTACGTGAGCTACATGTAACAGTTCGAGCGGAATCTCAAAAACGTCACTAATGACGTTCGTATCGTCCACGCACAGGTTTATAAATCTTCAACCTGGATACATTGTAAAAATACCTCAACATCTTGCATACTTTTGAAATAGAGTCGTTTTACGTGGTGAACAAAGAATGATTTAGGTACTCATCGTCGTTAGTATTTTAAGTTATTTTGTTCAAATTATAACTGCAACGTTCCTTCGCTAACAGGTAGAGAGAGTGGTGTGCTGTAAAAAAAAAAAAATAAAAATCGGCCGATTTTTAATTAGCCGCATCATCGCTTAAAAGTGAACAACTACGAAATACGTACTACTAAAACTGCGTCAACCCTACATACATATGTACTCGCTATATTTCAAGTCGGGCGATACTAAAATTAAAATTAGAACTGAAATTCAAAAGCCTGTCTTAAAAAGACCCTAACTTGCAAGAGACTTTCCCGAAATTTGGGTCGTTTTGAAAAACGAATTTTTGTTTTACTTTCGTTGCAAATCAATAGAATATCGCCATCGAATTAGTTAACAGATTACGAAGTTTGCGTACACATGCGATCTAATATAATTGCAGATTTGAATTATTTCAATCTTATTGGAAGCGCGCTAGAGACGTAAGTGTTTCATTCGATAAACGAAATATCGAAAATTATTCGGTACTTTCGCTGATTCATAGTGTAGCAGACTAAAAAAATTTAAAGAAAAATTCTATAGATGTTCTCTTAAGCTAGTCAAAATGATTATGTACATCTTTAAAAAAAAAAACAAAAACAAGTGCATTACTGTAGTTTTCGTAAATTCGATAACCTGACGAATAATGGAAACTTGCACATTTGGCCCAGAATTCGGAAATTCACTAGGAAGAAGGAGATGTGTGCTGATACGGTGTACACGCGAAGCCGGTATCCTATCGTGTCTCCTGTCCAGCTAGGGTCGATAATCGAACGATAACAGTGAATTTAACAGGTGATCGACCTCGGTACCGAGCTAAATTAGTATCTGCTGTTCGGGGCCGTATTTCCTGCTGCATGCGGGCATTCATTAGTCCTCTGCCCATCGTGTCTGTTCTACCGGTTATGTGTGAGGGGGAGGCACTCGGTTAAATTCAAAAATTATTCAGCCCGGCGGCACCGACATGTCAGCTGTTAACTGCTAAAATTTAATACTGTCACAACGACGACCTTTCTCGAGTTCCACTCTGCATCGCCTCACCGTTGATACTATCTGCATTCCAGGTCGCTTTTTCCCTCGCATTCCCCGCCGGTCGACCCGCCGATAATTAAAAGTTTACTTCCGCGGTATCTTTACACCCTCCGAACAACGGAAAACGAATAAACTCACCGGCTCCCAAAGGGCCCGCGAGCACGTGAACATTACGCCTAATACGGTTAACAACAAGTTATCGTGTTATTAACTCGCTCGGAATATTAAAATTTTTTAACGAGTTCACGTGAAATTGTTTTAAAAATTCACTACCCGCCCGCGGTATTAATTTTAATAATTCGCGTGCCATTTAAAACGGAAAGAAAAAGCCTTTATTAATTCTGACACGCGATATTTAAAACTCTTCCGGAATTATTGCCCTATAAACTGTTCCGCGTAGAAAAATATCGCCGCCTATTTTCCAGTACGGGCTCAGGGTGAAACTTCTAACAATTCATCCTGCCCGATAGTTGGTTCGCGATAGTGCTTCATTTGAGTAGCCATCGAATATCGAATATATCGAAAATTATAATAAGTCGAGCGCTCATCTAATACGCGAACGAGAAATCTAAAAGAAATAAACTCTATCGTAGAATGTTTTTGGACGCGAAAAAACGAAATCGGTCATCGTTTTTTTGGGTACGAACACAATTCAACGTCGCCATTCCGCCGTCGGACTTACAAACAAAGGGGTGTCTTAAATTTCTCGATTTAAACGCCTATCTGATGCTTGATTTTTTTTTTATTCCTTGGCCGATCTGATGAAATTCAAATTATAAGGAGAAATTATCGCTAAAAGGAACCGAATTGAGCTGAGAAAACACTTAATTCCATTCCCTTTTTTTAGGATTCCGTACACGTATATAATTTACGAGGAATCCTAACAGCATAGTTGGAAATGACAAAAATATTAAATTAAAATACAACTCGGGCTTGAGACTTATGTCGGAACATTGATCGCGATTAAACAACTTCAAGATAGTTCAAAAAACGTTAAAGAAAAAAGCAACCGTCAACAATCGATAATATTGATTTTAAAATCGTCCCCAAAAATCACCCGCAAAATGTTTGACACCTCAAAAAGAGAAGTTCGAGATATATGTAGAACAAAATACGGAATTCATAAGATCAAAACAATTGCCGATTAGGAATTATTATTTAAGAGTCCCCTTTGGAACAATAACGAAAACAAAAAAACGTAAAAAAAATCACGTTTACGCAATCGATAGTTCGGATAAAGTTATCCGTTTTCCTTCCCTATTTCCGACTATAATAATACCTGTACTTTAATCTATCCTACGCTCTATCTCTTAATTTTAACTCTTGTAGTTGTTGGGTCATCTGGCGCGACCAAAAAATAAAAAAATAAAAATAATAAAAAAAATAATAATAATAATAATTCGGATAAAGAACACTTTAGAAAACGAAACAATCGAGAATACAAAAGAGATAAGAAATGTGTAGCTGATGATATTACGACTAGATACCCTTGTGAAAACCGCGAATTTTGGAAGAGAAATATTTCTTTTCCCTGGCCGTACGACATACCCATGGAAAAATATAGGGAAAAAAC
Organism: Icerya purchasi; assembly: GCA_039619475.1. Classification (NCBI taxonomy): domain Eukaryota; kingdom Metazoa; phylum Arthropoda; class Insecta; order Hemiptera; family Monophlebidae; genus Icerya; species Icerya purchasi. Next base: position 355,251,025 of record CM077115.1, read on the forward strand.
CATATTTCATTTCCTTAACGAAACTTTCGAAGTTGACAAAAAGTTCCCCAAAAAGCGAAAAGATCACATGTTCCCCTTTTGCTGTACGAGTATCATATAGTTAAAAATTTCGAGCGGGCCTACAAATACGCGCATTTTCCGACTCCGGTTCAAAACATCCCGATTTGAAAAGCTGAAGAATCGAAAAAATATTTTCTTTTTTGTCGGATGTTCAATGTATCGAGGGGAAAAAAAGTTTGCTATTTTGCAATAACGAAACTACATACTTCGTTTTCTTAACGTATTTCTTGAAGTTTAGAAAATTGTGAAAAATTATGTGCCTCGCTTTTTGCAACCTTATTACTAGTTGAGAATTTTAAACGAACTTATAAATACACTCATTCACGAGGATATTGCTTTTCTTCTAAGTGTACGTGTTTGCAATTGCCGAATGGGGCTTTCGACGGCTGCCGAAAACCAAAAAATATCGATTCTTTGGTGTTTCATCGTAGATAAGCTTTTGGTGTTGAATTTTTACTTGCTAATTTTTTTTTTTTTTTTTAGAATAAGTTAGTGCGAATTACTTATATACAAACACATTCGAAATAATTATTCTTATTTTTTGCATTTTATTCTTTATTTTTCTATAAAATTTTTAGGGAGATATTTTTTATTTTGAACATTTTTCATACGTATTAATAGAATTGATATATCATTGTACTTTTCCTTTGTTGTTTTTTTTTTTTATAGAAGAGAATTTAAGTAACTCGAAATGGGATCATTACACATATGTACAAATTTACTCGTTTCATTCTTCCTTTTATTTTTAAAAAGTATACAACTAAGGCGCTCTTGTTTTAAGAACGATTCAAGGAGGTTTAATGCATCTGATAGCAATTAAAAGTCTACATAATCACCCAGAGACCAGCACAAATGCAACCGAGCAGAGAAAGACTATTAAAACAGGGGAAGACGTGGTTCACAATATTGCTCGGTATCTATCCTGTTGAAATAACCACTGTGACGTGAAAGATAGGTTTTTGGGACGTATATTTAAAAGTTCTGTTAGCGGTAATAGATGAAGATGATTAATGTTAATTAATCGGTCAATCGTATTTCGGTGTTTTTTTGTTATTTTTTTTAATCTAACATGTAGTCGAACCGGATATTTAACAAGATGTAAGCTCTTGTAATTTAATACGTAATATGAATTCGGTCCTAAATACACGTCTGTTATTTGATCTTCGCATTAGCGGGTTTATTGGTGTTCTGTGTATTTTGCAGTTGCTTTTATTATCCACGGTTTGATTATATGTTATCGGTTTTCTTTTATTTGTGTGTATATACATACTTTTTCATATTGCATTAGTAGTTATGCCATTCCTTTTTATTGTAATGTAATAAATTAATCTGATTTGGAGGTGCAAAATAATGCTCTGATTCCACTTACGAAAGCTTTTCCTAGGTTTTAAGGAATGTTGAAAAAAGAGGAATAATGACGCAAAAATTGTTAAACACTCAGATATACACATTGAAACGGCAGAGTGCAGGGCGAAAAATGTGTACGATTAAAATTTGAAATAGGAGAAAAATCATCGGTTTAAATTTAGCGTATTATGTAATTATAAATATTACGGACATCTGGAATCCTAAGCGCACGAAACATTATGCCTGACTGATTTAACTTTTCCATTATTAAAGTAGAAATAACGAACATGTCTTAAAATAGAAAAAATTGCCTGAAATAATAGTAATTCAAATTCTAATGAGAAGAATTGTACTACGGACCTCCCACTATAACAAATGAATATTTGCCGCGTTAAAAGTCGATTTCGTTTTGAAAAGAATTTTCGCTAAAAACTGAAAAAAGGAATATCATTTAAAAAGATTAACTATTTAGGCGGGAAAAATATTAAATAATAAAGGTAATTTTTTTAATCGTGTATAGAGTTACAAAGCAATACGCACCGACAATAGGAGGGGAAAAACAGGAAAATTTAAAAATTGAATAGAATATAAATATTTCTAAACAAACAATCAACATCCAACCAAGCGACTTGAACTAAAATTAAGTCAATGAACGGCCTCAACCGAGTAAACCCTGCAATCATCTTAATCCATAATAACGCCGCGGTCATATCAGACCGGAGCGGTGTGGCGGATGCCTTTGCTCAACATTACCAAAAAGAATTCTCTTCCCTTGCCTATTCACCCGAGTTCACCGTGAAAAAAGCGGTTTGTGAACAACAGGACCAAATCTTGCCTCAACAGTCCTCGAGAAGCTTATAATACCAATTTTACTATGTCTGAACTGAACTTCCAATTTAAATACTATACCCGAAACAGTGAACCTGTTCCACCCATACCTGATTAAATACCTACCACCACAAGCTAAAGAGGTTCTCCTAGAAATCTGTCATCCGGTAATATCCCTCAATTCTGGAAAATGGCGTATGTTATTCCTATCTTAAAACTAAATAAAAACCCATTCCATCCTGAAAGCTCGCGACCAATCTCTTTACCAATGTATGTCCTTGAACAAAATAATGTCTTTCCCCCGATTCAAGCCGGATGGAGAAGAGCGAGGTCAACAGACGATCACTCGATAAACCTGCAACGCCAAATACTAACAGGCTTCCAGCACCACCAGCGCACGTACGCGGTCTTTTTCGATTTGTAAAAAACGTTCGATCGCGTGTTGCGGCATGAACTATTACAAAAGCTCAAAACGGCCGGAATAAGTAGCCGAATGGGCAGATATACAACCAGCTTTTTAAGCGACCGAACGATCCGCGTTGAGATCGGTTCATCAATAACAGCACCCATTATAACTGAGAATGGTGTGCCACAAGGCTCTGCTCTCGGTGCAACCTTATTTATGATTTACGTCAACGACGTAGCAAATTGCATCTCCCCGCCCATTTCCAACCGGCTGTTTAATGCTCAGTCAATCCTCCAGAAAGCGATAAACAAAATTTAGAGCTGGTCTGAAATTAACGGACTAGCCATCTCAGCAAGCAAAACTGTGACAATCCATTTTTACGGGGGTGGGGGGGGCACCTTCGAGCCTATTCCTAAAATTAAATAATCATCCTTAAAAAGTATATTTGGAGAATATAACGTTTTTTGTTGTTTTTAGGATTCCGTATACATATAATATCTTGACTTATAGATTTCAAATTTAGAACACATAACTTACAATTAAAATTATTTTTATGTATGTATTGTTTATAATAGCGGGTAAAACAGGAAATCTAAATTACCATTTTAAGGATGTGGTAAGAATAGAAAAGAAAAAAAAAAAACATATTTTTCCGGTTTGATAATTTTGTCTGTATTTTTGAAATGCATTAAAACATATTGCAAATGCCACTGTTCTCCTAGTGACATAGGAAGGTTGATAACTTTTATCTATTTCATTCCTAAAAAGTGCCGGAATTCGGTCAATATTTAACCACCGCAATCGCGCTTGAATTGTTTAGTTTCATAAAAATATCACGATAATAAGCTTAGAAGCTTTTATGCAACTGCCTACTATGCATTATGAGGCGTGGGCATTTACAGTTCCAGTACTGAACCACTTTTAATCTGATCTGTTCGCTTAGAATTGTAGCGGTGGTAGCTTACGTAATTCGCGTATAATTCGTTTGGATTCCATTGAATATAAAGATAACAAGCTCGCATTTAACGTCGACAATCAAATCATACGCAGTAATTCTAAATGTGCACCGGGCTAAATTCCAGCAATCAATATTCTGTTCAATTCAGAATCTTGATCGATCATAGTTCAGTTTTTAAAGAATAGAAAGAAAAACTCGATTATTATAAAGCTTCGCCTAAACATTAGTGAATTAACTCTCATGATCCCTGAAAAACAAGCTCATCTTAATACTTAGTTCGCGCTTCATTCATCTATTCGATGGTCAACTAATGTGTCATTAATTTTGCCAGATTTTTTCCACCAATCAGTCAATTTCTCACCTTCCTGAAATCAAGTAGCCCTTAGTAGTGCAAGGCGTAAAGAGAGCCAAGAAGTATACAGAAGTATTTCCTCTGCCCCTAAATCAGCGATAAAAAATTGAAACCGATTTAAACTGAAGACACATTATAAAAAAATACGCAAAGAAGCCGAGTACACTTTTATAAATACGAGGTAGTTGATTTGTGCCTTTTATTTATTTAATTGCATTCAATGCAGTCGTAATTAATTATATTAGCGCAGTGCTCGTAATTGTGATTCATTGCCAGTAAATTACATTGACCGTTAAAAGAGAATTAAGTCGTTTCGTTATTGTTGTAACCCGTGTCTCTTTTTCTCAATAGCTTTAACTATGATGACCATCGTCTCAAGAATTTCACGTGTAACAGTATATCGCTCATTAAACCGTAGTATTCGCTAGCTCGCCCCGTGATAAACAGGCGAAAATAAGTTCAAGAAGAAAGAAAAAAAAACAACAAAACATTGCAGCATCGTCACAAACCATCCGCACGAAACCAATCCCAAATAAAACTCGCACCGAAAAGTCATTTGTTAATTATATATATATATATACATATATATATATAAAAACTCGCCCCTTCGGGCCTAGGAATGGGGTAAGCCCCCTTCACCCCCAGGTCTAGTTCTTCTATAATTCTTATAGAAGAGTAAACCTTTTTATTGTCTACGCCGTTTCACAGAAAAAAATCTTTCAGTTCCAATTTTCACCACCAGGGGATGTAGGAGCGCTAATATCGCATTAAAGTCTTATAGGTGGGACAAATTTTGTTACAGGACAAATTTCGTGACAGGACACTTTTCCTGATAACCCCTAACGTAAAAACGGTATAGCCATTAATATATATATATATATACATATATAAAAACTCGGCCATTTTGGCCTCTTGACCCAGCTTGCTTACAAATTTACAACGTAATTCTAAATCGATCCATATGAATATAATATCATAATCACAAAAATCCTATAAAATATAACAAACGTTACATAAAATTGAGACATTTTTTTCGGGCATTTTTTCTAATGAGGTGTAGCCCAAGAATTTCGTTGTAATTTATATATATATATTTCTTTTTTAGTTTGTTTCATTCTGTATTTATTGTTACTTGTTCTCCTTTACAGAATATTTTCCTTTCCTAAACCGATATATGTTTTCCGAATATTCAAATTGCCAAAACTGCGCTTTTGATCATATCGGACACGAGTAATCGGGAAAAGCTTAGAACACATTCTGCCTTCAACATAACTAAAGCATTTGAAGTTACAAACAAACTACGCATCTGAAGAATATGCTACAGAATTTATTAAAAAGTTTTTATCTCAGTGTGAAAATTTCACCATCGAAATAGAGATCAATGACAAATGCAGTTACTTAAATCCTACGCTATTCAGTATTGTAATCGGTGGTTTGTGTAAGCGCTAAATTTTAACAGCCAGTATGTCGGTTTACGCAGGTTACTAATAAAAAAAAAAATTCAAATAAAACTCATATCGACGTTATTACTCTACAGGAAAATTAGTACAACAAAAGGTGGAAAATAGTCAGTCTGCGTTGAGGAACAGTTAAAAAATGATCTACAATTTTCAGCGTTAAAAACAATAACAATAACAATTATATTTGAATAAAGATAATTAAATCGTTTCGATACCAATAAACAACCCATTTCGCAATACCCCGACGTAAGATCATTTTAGCGAGAAATATTGCATTTCAAAAACGACAATTTAAAAAAGTCGATTTATCGTCAGTATCAAAATTAAGTATAACTGAAGCAAAGTCTTTACTAAAATAAAAACAGACAGTGGTGAACGCCGGATGTAAGTCAAAGCATTGCGACGCACTATCGAATCAAACGGTAAGTAATTTTATCAAACCAATTTGAAACTATCGCATTTACACACACCATTCCATGTCACGTACAAGATTCTGTATACCGCGCGTTGTTCGTAACGTATTCATCGCTGAAGAATTCTTTTTTTTCAATTTTTCTATTTGTAAACATTCTATGGATACACATAATCCCCTAGTCGTACTCTCGAACTAATACTGACTTCAAATTATATAATTAAGAGATTAATTTGAATTACACATTATACTAACCGTAGTCCAAAAAATATATATATATTGCCGAATAAGTAAAGTGGTTAAAGTGCTTGGCTACTAAATCAGAGGTCACTAGTTTGTGTCTCGTTCCGGATCTAAGTCGCTCCCAGTTTTATACCTAATCTGAAATTGAATGTTGGTTATGCCAGAGAAATCTGAGGGAAAGTAAATGTGAATCCCATCAGAAAAAAACTGACCCCAGTATTCTCATCAGATCCACCAATCCATGATACCTTATCAATGATATATAGAGGATTTCCTTTACTTACATTGTCGAACATATCATTTAGTGATTCTGGGCGAAAATGGAATGTCAACGAACGTGGGTTGTGTCTACAATTCAGTTTATTTTCCGTCAGTTAATATTAACAAATTAAAAAATATATATATATATATTTTTTTTTTTTTTTTCATCATCACATTGTTACGTATAAATATATTTTCTCATTAATACCGACTAAAATTATATAATCATTAATGTATTAATGACCCGGTGAGCGAGTCTTGCACAGATTTATTTCGAACTTACAAGTGAATTAAGGTATCTTTATAAGTTTCACAACCGTTTGAAAATAAAACAACAATACACACGTAATACATAACTTATATGATACCCTATTTTTTGTATTTTAGTTTACTTAACATTTCGAAAAATCGGCATAGAAATTTATTTTATCGCGAAATTGAAATTTTCTATTTTAAAATAAGCAAATTGTTTATTCGCTATTAATAAAAAAAATTCAAAATTTGTAAGCCAAAAATATTACAACGAATCAGTGCGCATTTTTATTACATTTTATTTTTTTCTGAAAATTTTGCAACGAGTGATTAGCCCAAAAATAAGATTTAATAAGTAATAATATTTCTGGCTCACCAAATTTGCTTTTATTTATAAGTCGCATCCGCTTTACATTGTTCGTTTCCTAGAACTTTTCGATGATAAGACATTTACCAATAGATTCCTACACTCTAAAAACCCCTAATTCGTGAATTTCTTCAAGATCGTTAATACATATATGTTACTTTAATTTTTCCTCATATTATAATATAGGATATCAATCAATCAATCGGTATTTCAGTCGTTTGACTGGATCGCCCCTATCGTCCAAGTCCTTCGCCTTTTCCTAATTTTTCGCCTTTTCAGTTCCGCGTATGTCTTGATGGTTGTTTCCTTCTTGATTGTATCCACCAGCGTCTGCCTTGGTCTTCCTCTCGGTCTGCGCATGACTATTTTTCCTTCTATGATATCTTTCAGTAGGTTATTATGTCTTAACACATGCCCTATCCATTTCAGCTTTGTTTTCTTAAACGTGTTCCTTGTGTTCGATTAAAAACTTCCTCATTCGATATTTTATTTATCCGCGAGATTTTCAACATGCGTCGCCAGCACCATGTTTCGAAAGCTTTAATTTTCTGTCTATCTTTCTCGTTTAGCGTCCATATTTCCGCCGCGTAAAGTGCCACTGCCCATACATACTACTTAACTATTCGTTTCCGCAGTCCAATAGAGAGTGTGTTCTGCGGAATCACCTGCCTTTTTCTCATGAACGCCACTTTTGCCATTGCAATCTTTCGCGGGATTTCTTTGCTACAATATACATTCTCCGTTATTATGTGTCCTAGATATTTGAAGGACTCCACTTGTTTTACCTGGCTATATTCATTTCTATTGGCGTTTTGCTGATGCACATTATGTTTTTCAATGTTTATTTTCATTCCATATTTTTCTGATACACAGCTTAATATTTGTACCATTTTTGACAGTCTATCTTGACTATCTGCAGGTAATACTTGGTTTATAATTTTTATACATCGTCCACCAATTTTTACACATTCTTGAAGTCCTTCTAATGCTTCACTTGTTATGAATTCGGAGTAAATATTGAACAGCGCTGTTGATAGTAGACATCCTTATCGCACTCCTTTGGCAATTTCTGTTATTTTAGACAGTTTATTCCTCCATTTTACCGTCACCCTTTGGTTCTCGTATATTCATACATATATATATATATATATTAAATGGGCTAAGTTATGGCAGGTGTTAAAACACATGAGTATGTCGAAACATTTGTGTATTCAAAGAACAAGACAAGGGTAAAGGTAGAAGTAGAATTGTCAGGTCAATTCCAGGTGAAAAAAGGCGAAAGGCAGGGATGTTACTTTTCGCCTATATTGTTCAACGCATATGGAGAATGCATTATAAAAAACTATAGCAACACAAGAATGGGAAGGCGGAATATCTATAGGAGGGAGGTAAAGTTTTTATAACTTGAGGTGTGCCGACGATGTGATATACTCATAGCGAAATCAGAAGAAGAATTGTTCCAATTACTGAACAGAATTGAAAGCAGCAGCAGTGAAATGGGACTACAGCTGAACAGATCTAAATGCTCTCTACTGGTAATTAATAGAGTGAGGAGACCGCAAGTGCAGAAAGGAAAGGGTTAATAATAGACATGCCGACTACTTGAGAGCATGTATATCAAGTCATGGTGGCTCAAATTATTAAAAGAATAGGATTAGCGAGCGCGGCGATGGGAACATTATTAACGATATGGAAAAACCGAGAAATATCGAAATACACAAAACCAAGGTTAACCTTGGTATTCTCGACTGTGGTATATGGATCGGAAACGTGGACAATCAACACGGTGTCCGGAAGAAAATTGGAGGCCTTCGAAATTAAGTGCTATCGGAAACTGTTACGTATTCCATAGACGGCTCATAGGACAAATACATCGATTTCATATTGAAGATAATGAGAGAGTACTAGCAACAATAAGAAAGCAGACACTGAAATTCTTCGGACATCGAGCTAATAAAATGGAAAAACTCATCGTGCCGGGAAAGGTCGGTGGCAGAAGGAAACAAGGCAGACCGGCAAATCGATATTTAGACCAAATAAAAAAGTTGACTGGTTTCGCAGACGCAGGAACTGATGAGGAAAATTGAGGATCGAAGGCTATAGAGAGTAATTGTTGCACAATCAGGTCTCGACGTTCGGGGAATCGTACTACGATAATATTTTTACATCGCATATTTTTGAACGGTACACCATCCTAAAAATAGATCATGTTATCATGAAAACAACGCACTGCAAATACTTAAGAAATCTGTCGAAGGCAAAGTCGAAGCTAAATCATAAAGTAGCGATAGATTGAAAAAATTAACTTTTTTCTTAGACATACATCATTGGAAGATATCCCCACACAGTACGTTCTTTTAACATGCATTAACGACCAATTCTTGTATACATATATACATAATTAGACGATGATAACCTATTGATGAGTTTAACCAATTAGTTTATTTTCCCACGATTCACTGTTGAAATTTTCCTTTATGACGTAACTATTGCCTAACGTGGTAAACGCTTGTGGGTACTGTTGATTTATAATTTTCTATTTACATCAATAAAAACCTCACATTCATTCGAAACCACACACTATAAATAATAACGCACTGAAAATGTTCAATCCGATTTACAAACAGGAAACGAATTCTCTGTTCGCGACCATTTCTTCTAAGTCAGAACAATATGAACAGCTTCGAATGTCTCGCACTGAATACATCTGAACCATTCATTCAGTTTACGAATATGGATGAAACGCACTACTTTATAGACCATTGTTGATTCGGAACATATTGAATATATATATATATATGTGGTCACGATTTTTAGTAGAAATACCGATAGTGTTCGGTCGTATACTTATTTCATCGAGCCGTCTCAGACCGTAAACCAAATCTTTAGCTCTATTAGATAAATCCGTCTAGTAGTAACTATATTTTCAGACAGAATACACTATACTAAACAATATTTGATTTATCAAAAACTTGATCTTACCGAAGTGTGTAATACTTTGATACTTAATCGGAGCGCCTAATGGGAGATTTCTCTTGCTTTTCTCGTTTAATAAGTTTCAGCGTAATTCTGTTAAGTTTAGTCAAATGTACTTACGTTACCGATAGTCAATGTTATTCTAACGGCATAAAAATCTATAGCGTTTGGAGACAATTCCATCAACAGCTTGTGCCTGCGAAATGAACGAACAGTTTCGTTCCCGAATAATGGGACCGTATGTGACCCGGTTTCATCTGAAAACTCATCCATCTCCGCTAAACTCAGGATGCGTGCTTGTAACAATAAATTCGTGACCACACCTACGAATGCGGCAAAAACTGAAATATCGCTACGCTAAAATCAGCGCTCTCGTCCGTAGACACGAGCACGATCGGCGATGCTTCGGATAATATATGCTACCAAGAGAATAAGAGGGTCACTCCCAAGTTCATTCTGTTCACGACACCCTTGATATCTTTTTGTGCCATTTTTGTTAGACCGTAGTAGTGTGCTGCTGTTAAAACTTTCTTCTCTTCGTTTTCGTAAATATTACTAAAAAACCCCGGTCTATGACGAGCCTAGCAGCGATAAATTCGGTGCGATTTCCACTTCTCATTCAGAAACCATTCTCTGCACGCTTGAAAAATCGCACAACGACTTTTGTCTAAATTTCAAAGTTAATAACATTCAGTGGCAAAAATTAAGAACTTAACACTATTAGTGTTAACCCCGTTTTTGTACCGTCGATTTTCGGAGGAAAAACAAGATCGTATCATCTGCAGTGGACTGAAAAAGGCGAGTTTCCGCTCTTGGTGATTTAAGGGTGTAAAACGAAATATAATTTCGAACAGTTCGACCGATTCCAGAACCGAACGATGAAGTGGAAAATTTCGGAAAAGAAAAAAAAAAAAACAAAAAATCGAACCTCATTCAATTGCAATATGGGCAAAATTTACCAAGAGAGATAAACGATATTTCTTATTAATTTCGTTCTTCTCTTAATACGCGTTTTATCGTCGAAATATGTGTTTCTATTAATACGTTTAATTTTTACCGCTCAAAATTCAGTAATTATCAAAGGTTAATATGCAAATTACGTACTTTGAATTTATTAGTGAATATAAAAAATATCAACACTTGACTGGATGATTTCAGCGCATTCATTTTATACGTCTCCTCGACAAAAACGGAAAATAAGCTCTCGAGATGTGATCCTTTAGAAACTTTTCACCTTTTTTCTTTCTTCCAATTATGTTTTTGAACGAAATGTGGTCGGACTTGCAAAATTCCGAGTTTCTACGATTGTTGTATTCGATTTTTTTTTTTTTTTTTCAAATTTGCGTTATTCGATAAATTATATTGAATCTGTTTTCGCTGATTTTTCTTCAGAGCGGGACTGATTCTGACTTTTGACAAGAAAATTATCACATGTTTTTCCCTTAATACCGTTTTGCAGTCTCATGACGGCAAGCGAAATTAAAGTTTGGTCTTCAACTTTGCCCTGTAAAACCCGGAAAATGGACTTTCGATTATTCATGTAGGCGCGCTGCTTTCTCCGAATTAGGCTTGTTTATTTGTGTGTTCGTTTCGTCTCTAATGGTTAATTTCGACAGCGCTAGAAAACGCGTTGTTATTTTGCAAGTGTGACCAAACCAGCTGATGATATCGATTTTCGCTGAAGCAGCTGTTTCTGATGGAAAGTTGTGCTAACTGTCGCTTACGGATTAAAAGTTCCTCTGTTCCCTGTGCAATGTGTACACATATATATAGAGTTTGGCCGCGCTGCAACACTTTAAGGGTGACTTTAGTTTCAGCGGCCTACTGATCTGCCTCAAACGATAAAATATTTCAGCCTGCTTTTATCGACATGAGTCGGTCCTCCGAAGGAAGACTAGAGCTATTTTAATTCCCCTTTGCGCGCCCATTGCAGGAACACTTATTGAGAAATAAATCAGTAAGAAAAATGATATTTTCCCTCCCTCCACCCGTATTTCCGGTTATTTTCGATTGTAAATTACTAGTTAAAAGATATACAGAGGGGGAAGTTCTTAAGAAGGTAATTTGTCGTCGAGACATTTCCTTAGAAAAGATTTAAAAAGGGGGGAGGACATTTCAAAAAAAAAATAAATAAATGGTATTTGGAACTACGTGTATAGTGCAATAATCTATAGAAAGGAATCGTCGATATTTAAAAATGTCTTTTGAGAATGTAAATTATAGGAACGAAATATCTCGTGACAAGTTCGTTAAGTGCATTAAGCACAGTTGGAAACACCGACCGGATTTATTAATATAAGATTAATGCTATATTTTATCGCGTTACCGTTCGATTAATTACGAACACCGGAATGCATTCCATTTTCACTCAGTTCAATCAAATTATCGAACGAATTTCGATTAACGCTCTGCAGCGATTACAATGATTGATATAAAACGGTAAACGAACGCGATTTATTAATCTCCGACAAGGAGAAAATGTCAATAGAGTAATAAAAAAAAAAAAAAAAGCAAAAAATGAACGAATCATTTTAATGTGTATGCCGGGTTTTTTTAAGGATAGTGTGTACATGTAGAGTAGTGTAGAAAAATTTTGAGCCGGAAGTATCAGCCTAATCCAAGGTTGAACTAAAACGCAACCGGTCACACTAAAGGCTGGTCGTTCATAAATCTGATGCTTTAATCAATCAATATGGAACATAAACACAAAGAACAAGGAGGTTGATAGATTTGTTGACGTAAAAATTAATAAACAATTCAGCGATGAAACATTTGAGATTATTATTTAAGTAAATTTTAATCGTGTTTCTTCCTTTGAAATCTGTATAGACGATTTTGAATTTGCGTCCCTACACGTCAGTGATGAAATTTCCTCTGAATTCGCAGCTTTACCGGAAAAATGTCCGTTATTGCATCACTTCGAAAACTAAAATGAAACTATATAATACGTCGGTACTAAAAAAATTACGCTTCGGTCAGTTTCATACGGATTGCTCAAATGTATTTGCCAAGAACTTTCTATCAGGAAAGAAGACTATTCTACTTTGTACCCGGGGGAGCGTGAGAAAGAAAACTGACCACCTCTTTCATTCGCCCCTAAAAGATTAATACAAGTATATGCCAATAAACGTAAACGAACAAACGTATAAAATAATTCGCAAAATAAAATCTTTTAATTTCTTTTGGGGGGGGGGGGTTCGGCCCCAGCTTTCTCCCAGCCACTTTAATTTACTATGTTAGCAAAATTAAATTTTGACTGTATGTGTGTGTGCCATGCAATAAAACTCGATTCTCCTAGACGATTATAATTCGCAGATTCCAATTAATATGTTCTTGGTAAATTGATATAAGTGCCACAAAAATGTTCAAAAATTTTTTCACGGTATTTCTTTTTAGATGAGATTTGTTTATTATCCCCGACTTAAGAGTGGCGTATGTCTATTATAGATTTCATCATAAGATTTTCTGATCATCCTGAACGAAAGAAAGACGTAGCTATTATTAAAGTTGAAATAATGAAAAAGTTAATGCAATCAATGTTGCCAGTATTTTATTTGTTTCTATTTATTATTCAAAAGATGCACGGGACATACGGAGTCCTCTGCTATTCTGCGTGCCCCCTTCTTTTTATCAGATCCTCTCCTGTCTCTCGCAATATCCTTATCCTGTCGGATGCTCAAAGCGTGCTGCAGACTATCGCATCTCCTCTCCCTCCTATTACGTTATTCTTCTTATTCGCTCCTTGATTCATTTTCCTTTCTCACTTAATCCAAACGGACATCTTTTGTGTACCAGCTCATGCCGGAATTGAGAATAATGAGTTAGTTGACTCATTCGCTCGGTTATCTTTCTCTTCTGGTATATTTCTGCTTGTTTTCTCTTCTTCTAACATTACCCTTCTGTCTACAGTTGCTCATTCCAAACTATGGTTTGACATCTCCTCATTCTCCAATCCGGATTCCTTTTTCTTGTCTATTCAGCCTTCCCTTCCTCGCTTCCGTTGGTTTCTTGACTTTCCTTCCATGCGTCGCTCCAACATCTCTGCAATCTGCCACCTCTGCTTTGGGCACAATTTGCTTCCTTCCTCGCTTTTCCGTTACTCTCTTGTGCCGTCTCCTTTTGTCCATTGCACCCCTCCAATATCCAATTTGTGAATTATCTCGATCACATAATTTCCGGGTGTTCATCTCTGGTAACCGATCAAGATGCTTTCTACTCCTCCCTTTTACAAATTGGTATTCCCACTCCATACAGTGCTTCGTTCATTCTCTCCCTTCCTTCTCCTTCTGTTGTCCAGGCTCTTGATTCTTTTTTGTCGGCCATCTCTGATCGTGTTCTTGGGCCAATGTAGGCAAACCCAAAAAAAAAAAAAAAAAAAAAAAAAAAAAAAGGATGGAATATTATCGGTTAATTATTTAATATTACGACTTGAAACTTGAATACATGTGTGAACGTTAACTGTGCACAGTACACCACTAGAATATTACGACTTCGACAAATAACTATAAACATAGCGCGCGTCGCATTTTAATCATGTGCGGGCAAATGCATGCTCAGGCTCTGAGCAGACAGCTTTTATAGGAAAGATCTCTATTTCTGAAAAGATGATCGTGTATCGATGCTTTACAACCAGCAGCATACAATTACAATTAACGCCGCGGCAAACAAATACATTGTTAAAGGTACACAATTTTATTTTTAAAACTGAAAAAGTGGTTAAAATTAAATATATATAAAGTGAAGATCTCTGTAACGCTAACGAGTTAATTAAAGTAGATAATTAGTGAAGAGAATACCTAATAGCGGAATATTGATTATGGCTAAATATTCAGACGCATTAATAATTATTAGAAATTAAAATTTTTATTAAATCCTCTAGACCGAATATAATAATAATAATAATAATAATAATAATAATAACAAAAAAACAAAAAAAAACAAGCCGAGCGTAGACCCAAATAGAACACGCACCTTCCACCGGTGAATTTCTCAGCGTTTTTTCATCTCACAATATTAATCTTCTCTCCACTCTTCAGCTCATTCCAAACTAGAGTTTCCTGCTCATTCTCAAATCCGAATTCCTCTTTTATCTCATTGTCCAGCCTAATCTACCGTCTTATCCATGGTTTTTCAATTTTCCCTTCATGCGGCTGAAAACTCTCTCTGCAATCTGTTGCCTACAATTTCGGCACAGTTTGCTTCCTAAATCTTTATGTTGATTCTCTCTAGTCCCTTCTCCTCTCTGTCCCCTTCATCGTTCATCTCACAACTTTATAAATGACGCTAATCACATTTTATTCGAATGCATCTGTATCGTTTCCGAACGTTCTTCCTTTTACTCTTCTGTTGTCTTCCAACTCCGTATTGTGCATCTTTTGTTCCCTCCTATGACCTTCGGTCATTCCGGCGCACTTGAGTCTTTTCTATCCTCCATATTTGATCGTATAAATATCTGATTCCGCTTCTCATCCTTTTCCCTGTTCTTGGGCCAAAGTCTTTTTTGACAAACTCAATATAAAATAAAATACAAATAAAAAAAAAAATAAAAAAATGTTGTCATTGAATTCCGCTGAAAATTTCACTGTTGACGGTAGGCTGGAATCGAAATTATCGCAAATGTTACATACAATCTACAGTTGCCGTGATTTTAATAGTTTGTAATCTGTGGCAAAAGCAGGATAATACGAGATTTCTCTTTATTCGTAGAACTGATTTTTCAATGGTCGCTTATGACGTGGAACAAAAATTTAAATCAAGCACAGGCTATTTCTAAAAATCTATTAATATGTATAATAAACCTGATTGGCGTTATTTAATGGAATTCTTTTCCTGTTCCATATTTTATGGGAAATGTCCACGTAAAAGTTGAAGTTTTGAAAATCAATTTATGTATATTTTTTACGTAAGAAAAACCAACCTTATGCCTAAACTAAACTTTCCAAAAAGTCCGACAACATTTTAACGTGAATTACAACGAAAAACCCGTGTTTTAAGCTGCTCCGATGTTACAGTGTAGTGGATACTGCCCAAGAATAATCGCAATATGAGATTGTCGTATTTTAAAAATAACGAGGCAGCATGAAAACTCCCCAGAAAATCCGTCGTGCCTACTTCCCCTGTTGCTGAGCCCGTCACACATTGTTAGAGTACCATCCCAAAAAGAGGTTGCGGACTTTTAGCAAAATTCTCCGTCGGAATGAATTTGTGCTTTTTTGTAAGAACAGCGCGAGCGCAGCAAAGTACAAATAACACGATATTTGATGTAAATTAAGATAGGGCTAACTTTTTTATTCGTCAAAAGTTCCACAGTTAACCCCTATTTTTGGATGATCAATAAATCGGCCGTACAGAAAGTCAAATTATGATAGGCGTCGACAGCATACCAAACGAGTGTTACCGGAGTCAGATCCAGTTACAAAAGAGCGGTATTTGCAAAGTGGTTTAAGTAGGACACGTTTTTCAGCAAATTTTACGAGCCATTACAGCCATTATCCGACATTGCCATTTTATTTTTATCGCTGAAGATCCAATTTCAGGGCAGAAAATTTTAGTATTTTTAAATTTACCCGCGACAACGTACGTCACTTAACATTCGAGTTGTAACTTCAGCGTTGCAACTATTTTTTTATGGCATTCGGTTCAGTTTCCCATAGATCCCGTATCGCCTGCATATACTTCGGTGATTTTCTCGTAAACTAGATGAAAACAACGTATGTAAAAATGTGTACCTTCGAATAATCCGAGTTTTTTAACGATATTGCAAATTTCAAACCTCTCTACAAACGCGATAAAATTGTTTTCTGGACCTGCTGCCAATTTCACATGAAAGGCTGCTCTTGAAGTATGTGTCAAATGGCAAAAACGATTTTTGGACATAAAGTTTCAAGTCTCGGTTATATGTGTCTGCCAACGGTTCTCGGTATTGTGCGTATTTTTAACAGCGCAAAGATACGTTCACTGCACGTATGTCTGACATATATATATGTGTGTGTGTGTATTCTATTATACATGGGTGTGTGTATTCTATTTTACATGTGTGTATTCTATTATACATGTACATTTACATTTAATGCTGTATAAATGCCGGATTTGTTATATTTTTACCGTTATTACCGTTATTACCGTTATTACCGTTATTAATTATATTTTGTTGCGTGCGGTATTAATAATGATTTATACAGAAGGACAATTATTAGTAATTTAATGTGCATGTAAGTTTCGTCCGAATTTGTATCTGTATGTTGGCTGAAGTTAATTTTTCTTTTTAATAATATTGTTGTTGTAACCCTTTTCCTATAGAGATAGCTTCACAGTGCAAAAATTCGCGTGCGTATGTGTATGTGAACGTGTAAATGTGTACAAAATGGATGAATATTTGTGAGCGTGTGTGGAAAATTAAACTTTAAACTTACTGTGTCCGAAAGTGTTTCTCATTCTTTGTACACTTTATATTACTGCGTATGAAAATTAAATTCCGTTAAAGAACTCGGTTGTATTATGTAAATAATATATATATATATATATATATATATATATATATATATATATATATATGTTTTGTTTTTATTTGTTTTTTTTAAACGAAATCTCTACAGTAATTTTAAGAAATTTAAAATGTTTTTTTTTTTTTTCTATTTCTTTTTCACTTAAATTTCATTGAATAGTAACTGCAAAAAAAAGAACCACTGTTACGTAATTTCTTTTATTAAGGTAAAACTTTTTTAGCCCGATGTTTCCTTTAAATTATTGCTTTTTTTTTGGAATTAATAATTTGCAAACCTGATGATGAACGCGAAGTTGTAATAGCTTCAATTTAAGTAAATGAGACGCAACCGCGGCGATATTGTAGGTTTCGTAAATTGTCATTAGTTCCATTTTCTTCTGTCTCTATGAATTGATACGAAATTATTCAAATTTATTATTTTAATGTTGATTTTAGAAAAAACATATTTTGTTCAACCAATTAATTATTCTAGATTAGTTTTACGGTGGTGAACGATAGGGATATACACTGACCACGAAATAAGAAAATTCCTATACAACATATATCAAAAATTATCTCATTTATAGACTGCACAACTTTTTTTTTTGTTTTTTGTAAATATAAAATAATAATATTATTTTATATACTATCTTTTGGGCGCGCCGGCGGCTTTGACCCAACAACTACAAAAATCATGGAAAGGGGTTAAATAGAGAGACGATTAGAAATAGAGCTAAAGAAAGATTGAAGTACACGGATTATATCTGGAGATGGAAAGGGAAGGACAAAGGAAGAACTATAAGGAGCAGGGAGAGCCAGTGTTAAGACTTTAAAGTACAAAACAGAACGCTCAGAATCAAGGGCAGGGCATTGAAAAAAGATGTGGTTTGCAATATATAGTGGAGTAGAGATGGAACTATGAAGGGGACAATCGGGAGAGGAGGACAGGGAAAAACGAAAACGTGAAGAGGGTAGAAGGGAGTGATTAAAACGCAGTCAGATTAAGGAAACGATCGTGGAGCGTTGATAAGAGGATTGAAACCACGGCTGAGAACAGGGAACCGGCTGAATTCGAAGGTAATGAGAGGCGGGATTAGAAAATAAAGAAAGTCGGGAATGGATTAGCTGAGGAAAGAAGAAGGATGTCTGAGATAGGAAAATTACAGAGTAAAGGGCCATCGCGGGAGGCCGAACAGGCTAAAAAATCCGCCAACTCGTTGCCCTCGATACCAAAATTAGAAACCTACAAAAGGTCAATAGTAATAGAGCGGGATGAGAGTAGATTGGATATGAGAAAACGAATTGAGAGAATAATAAAGTTGGAGGAATGTGAAGGAGGGGAAGAAATAGCTTGATTGGAATCGGAGACAATGAGACATTTACTGATCCCTCTTATGGATGGAATGAAGGAGACTGCGCGTAAAATGGAGATAGACTCTGCTGTGAAGATAGAACAGAAGGAAGGGAGCTTGAAGGATTCAGAGTGATGCAGTAAGAGGGAGATAAACGCGCCGCCCACCCCGTTCTCATTTTTGGAACCGTCTGTAAAGACTGTTAGATGAGAAGGAAAAGATGTTATCAAGCAAGTGGAGGAATTCGGCTCGGATTGTAGAATGTGCGATGGAGCTGGTCTGGAGAGGGAGTTTTTTTTTTTGCTGGTGAAGTCGTGGGAAAAGTAAGAGAAAAGACGAAAGGATCGAGATTTTATGATACACAACTTAAAGTAATCATGAAATTATTAACGTAATTATATTATAAACAATAACTATTTTAGAGCCACGCATTAATTAAAATTATATGAAAAAGCATTATCATGTTATCAGTTTATCGACTATTAATAATGTAACGACTAATACCGGAATGATAAAAATAAAATGTTATACTTTCGGAATATCCGGATAAACTCGTTTCAAAAAAGTTTCACTTCCATCTTTATCAATCCGTTTTTTTTTGTTTTTTTTTTTTTAAATTTTTAAAATAACTACATGAATACTTGCGATAATAACCAAATAATAATAATAATAATAATAATAATAATGATATATACGACTTTCAAACAGTTGCAATATCAAATTTATAACTATCGACTTACGTGAGATAACAGTAGAACTTATATTAAAGCCAACTGGCAAAGTAAATAGATAACATCCTACCACATCGATCAAACACGGTACTTCAACGGTACAGCTAAATGCAATTATTTTTATGTACGTAATACTGCAAACCTTCGTTTCCTGTTTTTCGATTATTCCGATTAATTTACGATTTTCTTACCTACTGAAGACGTTTATATTATCGAAAGGTTTACTATAGTGTACTTCTATCAAACTATCTCATAACAACAGCAACGTTTCAAACACTAGTTAATACATTTCCCGTTTCTATATAGCCTAGAGACTAGGGACTTTTACAATGCTTATATGGTATTACAACAATAATTAGTACTAAGTTGGCCGTAAAATCTTACGTAGCGGCTCTTTACCAAATGCTGAACTGATGCAGCTAATCGTACGAATCAACCCTTATACTATATATGCTTACAAGAATCACACCTAAAATCAAAACACCGACGAAAATAAAGAATTATAGACTCCTTTAAGTGTGTGACAATGCTCAAGGTATCAGGGCGGAAGCTTTTTTTTATCCACACATCCATCCCTGGTATGTTTCAACTCCTCTCTACAAGAGTTGTTGTTGCCGTCACTTCCGTGCCCCTCCTTTATCTAACTCATCAGTTATACTATCTAACTGTTATATTCTCTCGAACAGTATAAAACATCCATCATAGCACAACTCCCTAAACCGATAATAATGTTAAGCGATTTCAGCGCCCACTCACCAATCTGAGGATCAGCGCACACGAGCAAACATAGAGCAGCCATTATTAAACTACTCTTTGATAATAATTTATACGTAATCTCACAACCTACACACACGTATTTCAGACATCTGCGGTAATAAATGTCAGGATTCTTCTCGAAGCTTTGTTTACTACAGCTGAGACAGCGATCCTTAAACCTTCATACCGTCCATACCGTGTTCCACAGTTGTACAGTGAAGTCGCCTTGACAACACGAAACCGTAAACGAGCCCTCAGGAAATGCAAATCGTCAAAATTACTCGTTGATCTGATTGAATTCAAACGGCTACGTTCCAAAGCACGTTTCATAATTAAGGCGAAGAAGCGAGAATCTCGGAATTCTTTCTTTACATCCTTAGCCACATGTAACCGAATAACGTGGGCCAAAATTAAATCAATGAACCGCCTTAATCGGTCCATTCTCTCTACCTCCTTAAACTATAACAACTCATTCATGTCAGATCCAAGCAACATTACGGTTTGCAGTGATGTCTTCGCACAGCACTATCAAAATGAATTCTCTTCCCTAGTCTATTCCACCGAGTTTACTTCTAGAAAAACTTCCAGAAAAGCCTTTTATGAATAACCAGAATCATCTTTTTTCCAACAGGTCACGGAAGCTTTTAACAGCAAATTTTCTATGGCTCAGTTAAGCTTCCAACTTCTAAAGAGTTTCTTCGAAATATTTATAATCAAATTAAGTCACCTGGTGATATCCCTCAATTCTGGAATATACTAAAACAAAATGAATAATACACATTTCGTCCTGAATATTATCGTCCAATTCTCTCCTTTTAAACGTCTTATTCAAAGTAATGGAAAAAGTGGTAAACAGGCGCCTCCTCTATGTCCTTAATACAATATCCTTTCTCCCATTCAAGCCGGAGGGCATAAAACAAGATCAACAAATGATCACCTAATGCAACGACAAATATTAATGAGCTCTCTCACTTGGATTACTTTCCAGCAAAATATTGACTTATTGATGGAACAAAATCCAGACACAATATGATGTCTCCCCTCCGTACACAGTAGAGGTGGCAATTAGGGCAATTAATAAATATTCGAACCACCTAATCTACTACACTGATGGAGCTAAAATAAGTGACGAGGCAGGACCACTGCCGACAGCCCAATTCGATGGTCAAGACGTTTCACACGAGGTCAAACTCGACGACGCCTATTCCGCATTGAATGCAGAACTGCATGGATTTCACGTCACCTCTATCACCTAGTAATGGGGAGATCGACCGGGCAACACATTCTGCTTTGTTCTCGCCAATGCCAAAGGACGCGCTGCTACCGTCGTCGATGACATATGCACTTTTAAAGGCGCATGAAAACCAGTGGAAAACTGAATGAACAGACTACGGCTTTCTTAAAAATCATTAAAAACACAGTTGAACCATGCTGGCCACCAGAAGGAAGATCCCGTTACGACTTAAGATCCTCAACCGGTTGCGTATCGGCCACATCACTATCTTTCACAAATATATAAACGACAAAACCCGACAATTTCGCACATACTCCTTATTTGTCTAATGTTGCAAAAACAACTTGACCTGGCAAGAAACCAAAGAGTAGATCAAATGCTGCAACTTCCTTCATCAGGATAACGAGCGGTTTAATGCAGCATATTTAAATTACTTCGGTGTACGTACCACAATGACACCACAGTACTTACACACAGAACGTACAGGGGTTAACACAATTTTACCGCATATTTACTTTATTTCATAACCGAAAATTAATACTACGATCATTTAATCAAAGCGAACGAATACACACGATAATTTGTTAATGGAAGCGGCGTAACTTTATGCAGTATCCATACGAAAACGAAAACTTATGTAAAGTATAGCCAACTTTAGTAATTCAACGGAAATGCTTTATATCGAATCATTTAACATACCGATTTTGTTGAATATAAATATAGTAATTTGGAACAAAATGCAAATATAACAAATTTAAATGTATAAACGGTATTATGTACTACAAACATTTTCGAGTATATGGGCTGTGCCCGGAAACGTTTCTAAGTAGTATATATCGCTTGTACATTTAAATTAGTTTGTAATATTTGTATTTTGTTCCGAATTACAGTAAAAATATTTTGTATACACGTATATGTATATATTTATATATATATATATAACAGTTATGTGTCCTTAACATGATCACGTTATTAGACTTTGATCTTAGTCAATAGGCCGACTTCGAATTCTCCTGCCTACTCAAACGAAGAACGTGTTTGCGATGCATGTGTTTATTAAGTGTTTATAATTTTCTGCTGAGTGTTCTGCTTTCTACTTCAGTTTGCTGCGACTTGTGCTTCCTACTCCATATTGCGCCTCTTATATCCTACCTTTTCCATCTCCATACCTTCTGCTAACAACATTTGATATCGTACAAAAAGATATAATTGACTCCTTCCTTTTCTAATTGTTTCTGGGTAAAGGTCTCCACGGTTGACGAGCCCAAAAAATAATAATAAAAAAAAAAAAGAAATGATCAAGTTAATTCGTGATTTCCTTTATTCATTTTTTCATCGCACCTATTTTTATTACTTCATTTATAATAAGCTAACAATAAAATCAAAAAGAATACGATAACAATGAAGATGAGCAGACGCAAACTTTCTTGTTACTCAATTATAACCTGGCAATGCTGATTTCACTTTTTTGACTTATTGCAAGAGTTCGATAAAGCCTACGTACTCTAGTAACATTGTTTAATAAAAAAATTTTAATACCTCAAAGTTATTCCGCGCTATTATCATATTCTCCTTAATTTTATTATTAAAAGAACACACACACACATATATATATATAAAAGTATGTTTGAATAAATAATGAAGAAAATTGGAAATTAATTCGAACATGTTAAGGACGTACGTGATTTGGCATATTAATATATGTAGATATTTTTTTAGGCCGATACCCCTTTGATATATAGACTTCGGAAAATCCATTTTTAGTAACATTTTTAATTAATTCGAATACGTTACTTTCACTATTTTAAAAAATAAATTTATTTAAAATTGCGGTATCCTTCTTAGTACCTTTTTTGGCAATTCTAAAAAGTTTTAAGTAACTTCATCACTGTCCCCAGCAATACCAAGAGGGGTGAAAAGCTGCAATGTTTCACGTGCAAACATTTTTAAGTTTTAAATTTCAGGAAAGTCGTATAATTTTAAGAATGTATCATACGAAATCCCGATAAATTTCGAAATTTTTTAACCATTTATTTTAAAATCGAAATATCTATCAAAACTTACTAAAATCAGAAAACTGGTATATGTTCAAAACGATGAATGCAATTTTCTAAAGCGCGGAATTATCTTTTCGATAATTTGAATCTACTCAATTATATATACAAGTTCTAGATAAGTGAAAGATTCGTTTAGCAGATCATTCCTGACTTGTAAGTGACAGTAAAATAACTGCGAGAGGGTTAAATACCTTAATCGAGATCGAAATTATAAAAATGTTGTAGCGCTCCTTTAATAATTAAAATGCACGACGTGATATATTCGTTTAAGATAAAAAGTTAAATTTTCTAATGCAAAACTCTTAGTGTTTATAAGTTTTTCGAAAAATTTTGACAGTGGGGAATTTAGATTTTCAAGTTTTTCCATGAAATTCAAAATGTACACAGCAATAAATTTTGAAGTGTGTAAAACTGAAGTGTAACAATAACACTCCCTGGTCGGTATGTTTTATCAAATAATGAACCCAAATGTTTTAAAATTTCAAAATGTGCAGTTTTATTTTTTTTCAAATCAAAATAATTGACAATATCGAAAGGAGACTAATAACATTGTTGATTAGTCAGTAATAGGAAAAGTGATAGAATTTGAAAATGAGAGTAAAATACCGGAAAAAAAAAAAAAAACCTAAAATTCAAAATTTTTATACATTATTTTAAACATTAAAATAATACGTTTCGTTCTTTCATTTATAACTAAAAGAATCAAAATATCCTCGGAAATAATTTTTAAATTAAGTGTGGTTTCAAAAAAATATTATTTCTTTAGAAATTTTCTAAAAATACACTTATAAGTGATGTTACGGAGGACTCGAGTTGATTATAAATTTAGATGAGCAGACAAAAATCATACCAATTCGTAAGTTAGAAATGGGACGCGAAAATGATTTTTTATAATTTCACAGTGAAATATAATTTATTAGTAAACTCCAATAAAATAATCGAGTAAAAACTCGAAAGAAAATTTATGTCCGCTCTGAGAGATAATTTTACTGCATTGGAATATAAGTTACAGCCCCTTCGAAAGTCCATTTTTGGCGGTTTCGATAAAATTTGTACACTCGACCCTGCCGGCAGTAATCTTTTTAACTAGAATATGCAAGTATTACCGCGCACCCCCATTTACATGCACGATCTCAAAAACACTTGAGCCCAATATAATTTCTCCAACATTGATTACACAGCCAGCTTGATATCATTTAACTGCTGCATACATGCACTGGCATGGCAACTATATATGTATATATTTTTTTTTTTTTCGAGTTTGGCCATCTAAGGACAACGTAAAATAATTTAAGCACGATTCATCGCCTTCCTCTCCAGCCAATATTTTTTCATCCTCTGCCGGTGTTCTTCTTTTCTTTCCTCCGTTCATATTTTCCAGTTTTCTTCTCCTGTTTTTCTTCAAAGCTTTTGAACATTGCTCTATTTTTGTTCTAAGTATTAATCTATCTTGAATTTCTTCTTCTTCTATCTTCATTTTGTTTTAGTGTCCTTCTTTTAACTTCCACAAACCAGCCTATTCTTTTCATCAAAAAAGTCGAATATCTTTTTGTTTAGTCTTTCCGGCTCCATTCGTTTAAGATGGCCATAAAACGAGACCCTTCTCTTACGTGTTTCATATACCTCTTTATTAGTTCTTAGTTTCCTATTTTGGCCCAACGATTCTTCTTATTATCCTTTTTTCTATTTATTTTTAATTTCCTTTACACTATTTAATGTATTCATTGTGAGACATTCTGATGCATAAAGACATTGCGGCTTAATCACTGTATTGTAGTGTCGTATTTTTGCATTTTTGGACATCGATTTCTTATTATATACATTCCTCGTTAACTAAAATGCTGTTTACATTTTTTTCACTCTTCTCATAATCGTTTCCTTGTCCAGCGCACTTGTCTCTATCATTTCTCCTAAATGTTTAAATTTCATAGCTCTTTGAATACTGCCATATTTTGTTATTTTGGAGCTTCCCTGATGGTAGTTATATATCGGGTTTTTTCAAAAGAAATTAGAAATTATATATATATATATATATATATATATATATATATATATATATATATACATATATATTTATATGTATATATTGTATTTTATTGTTTCTTATCGTTAATGTTAGATATAGTTTAGTGTCTGAATATTTCAGTTCTTTCTAATTCACTTAAATTTCACCGATAACTCTTACACCACGCACGTTCTATTATACTGCCTTTAATTTTTCCAAATGTGTCGAAAGATCTTAACAAACTACTAAAAGAAAATGGTTGTTCAGAAAAAAAAGCCTAAACAATTGTACGAATAATTATACGAGTTGTATGAAAAAAGAGGAAGGAAGCTTGCCAATTCATTTTTAAATATTTTAAAATGATCACGAGCCAAAGTAAATTTAAAAGCATTTAATGTTGCTTTTTCATTGTTTATAATTGAAGAACAGTTTTTATCGCATATCGTAACGTTATAGCAAACCACGATTAATTCAGTCGTAATTGTGATGATAGCAATAATAATAAAAATAAACTATGCGCGCTAGTATATAGTGATAATAGTGATAATGATAATAATAATAATAATATTAATTCAATAGTAATTATAATAAAAGCAATAATAATAAAAATAAACATACAGTAATATGGTAATAGTAATGATGATAATAATAGTATAATAATGGTAGCATAATTTAATCAAATGAGTAAGCTTAAATTCCTGACATTTTTTCGTTTCAGTACACTACTTTAAGTGCTCTCAGTATCAACATAGGTACACTTCGACAAGTAACGTTTCTTTTCGGTTCCAGCTCAGTTATTATTTTTTCACTGTTGCACTTCCATATCTATTCTAAGGCAGCAAACCAGATTCTCTGAACGTATTGAACTCTATGTGCACTCTAATGAAACCGAAATTATTAAATGAAATGTGCACAGTATTCGAGATCGGCTGAGACCGGTATTTTAAACGCAAAAAAAAAAAAAAAAAATAAAGAAACTTGGAAAATCACTCTTTTATTTCTATTTTTATTTTATTGATTTTTACATTATAGCGAGTCTACTTTTTTTTTTTTTTTTTCTGTTCACATTTTGCATTGTTCTCCTTGGTAAAATTTCTACCGAATTGTCGGTTTCAATTCTTTATTTTTGCTGTCATGTTTGTATTCTTCTTTTTATCTCGCTTTCCCATTAATTTCCCTACCACCGGTATCAATCAGTTCTCTGATCCACAGTTTGGTATCCCTTTTTTTTTTTTTTTTTCTGTTCTACTGTGTAGCCTTTTTCTCGGGGAACCTACGTTATTTTAAAAATAAATTTCCTTGCAAACGCAACTACTTCAAACAATTTTTTGTAATTTATTTATTAAATTTCTTAAAATTAAAACTCTTTAGTTCTTCTTAAATTTGAATTATGCACATCAGACATAACGCAAATGATCAACAAATTTTGACCAGCTCGGAAATCCCCTATCCTCGCTGTTTAAGCTGATAGCCATATTACTTCCCTTTTTA
The DNA here is from genome assembly GCA_039619475.1 of Icerya purchasi. Taxonomy (NCBI): domain Eukaryota; kingdom Metazoa; phylum Arthropoda; class Insecta; order Hemiptera; family Monophlebidae; genus Icerya; species Icerya purchasi. The sequence goes on from CM077115.1 coordinate 355,278,056, forward strand.
TTCGACGTTACTATTTAGGAGGTTATCGTTTATTAAACATTTGCCTATTTTCTCATTCATCACTTATTACTTCTTATCAGTTCATCTTACGTAATTAACGCTTTATCTTCTACCCTTGCCCGACTCTTTCTTCGGTTTTCACTGTATATTTTCACTCGCCGAAAGCTGCCATTATTTTCCTTCAGTTTTCTTGCCTTTCTTCTGTTCCACCGTTCCTCCTAAACCTAATTCTACACCAAGCCGTTGGGTCGGAATGTTTATCGAATTCGAACTTTTGTTTCTCTAATAACTTTATCAAACGGCAATGAGTTAGCGCGCAGCCTTTTTTCTCCTTTAAATTAATTTCAGTCAAACTTTCTTCCTTCTGTTCAATCTTCTGTACCGAGTCCACTGCCGTCTTGCACTACCCTTCTTCTTATTACACCTTTATCCGCTTCGCAGAGAATATTCTTATCAGATTTTCAAAAGTGTATTACAGGCTATTTAAGCCTTCCTTCGCCACTTAGTAATGCGCAATCCTTCTTATACGTTCTTTTCGATTCATGATCTCTTCCTTTCTTATTTACTCCTAATTAATCTCTTATGAATTCCCGATTATTCCGGAATGAAGACAAATGAGTTAGTTGTGACACTCATTATCTCGGTTATCTTCTTATTCCGACAAGTTTCTTAACGTATTCTCACCCACTAATATTATTATTCTCGACTCTGGCTGCTCATTACAAATTACGATTCATCTCTTACTCATTCTCTAAGATTCTTTTTATTCGCCTATCCATTCCTTCTATCCTTGTTCTCTTCACTTCCCTTTTGTGCATCACATTTTAGTCTTCTGCGATATGTTTATGCTTTGAGGACAGTTTGCATCGCATTTCTGTTTTTTTTTTTTTTTTTTTTTTTTTTGTTTATCATGCCATCTCCCTATTTTGCATTCTTCCAACAACCACATTTTAGATGACTCCGGTCACATAATTTTTCAGTGCTGGTCGCTTCCAATAAAACAAACTCTTTTTTCCTCTTCTCTTTTTCCAAACAGTGTTCCCACTATAATACTTCGTTTGTTGTTTCCGTTCCTTCTCCTTTTGTTGTCCAAGCTCTTGATTCACTTTTGTCTGCTATCTCTGATCTTATATCGATCTGAGTTTCTTTCCCTTCTTTTTCTCACTTCTTAGGTTAATATATGTTGATGAACTCGGAAAAGAAGGTGTAAAAATAAAAAAAAAAAAAAAAACAAAAACGATATGAAATCTATTAAAAATCAATTAAATATAATATAACAAATTAAACTGGCTGATAAAGAAATTAAAATGAGATTGGACGCGTTTCGAGAATGGAGAATACAAAGTGGACAAAGAGAAAAGCATATTGGATATTTACAAACGAAAAAAAAAAAAAAAAAAAAAAAAGAAAGAAATTAAGACGATGATACAGCTGAAATGCTGGAGCGCAGACATTATCAGAGAATACCCCGGCTTAAATAGTTTAAGGAAGGCCTCTGTTCGTTATCATTAGGGCTACTTAGGAAACCGAAGTTTATGTAGTACAATAACAGTTATGTTTATTGTTGTAGGGCTAACAACAACGATGATGGTGATGTTGTAGTTAAAATTCTAATCTACACGACTGGAAAATTAAAATTTTAACCACTTCTCCAGAATGTTACTCTTTTGTGGCATTTTCATTTTCGATGCAACCAAAAATTAAGTATTAAATCGAAAAAATACTTGAAACTATAATGAATCGGTTTCGTCAGTTAATTATCCGAAAAAAAAAAAAAAAAAGAACAGTGAAGAAGACGAAAAAGAAAAGAACGTATTTCTATTCAATATATCTTTATACAAGGGAAATATATCGATTTCTTATAACTGAAACCTGGTTATTCTGTGATAAGATCATATAATATCGACTGTCTAAATAATGTGCGAATACTATTCAGGAAGGTAGTGCGATCACAGTCATCATATTTGCGACAGCTCTTTTATAGGTAGAAAAGTTCAGCATGAGATGTGTTACTTTTTCGACACTTCCGCGAGAAGGTATTTTACAAGAAAGACTTACCTGGCTTGAAACGAAGTCGAAAATTCAGCAGTTGTGTACCCACGCTGATTATATGGATCAGAAACTTGGATAGCTCTAATGCACGCCGTATCAGAAAAACGGCTGATCGGCTCAATGTTAAATAAAATGATTTTACGTTTAGAAGTACACTTACATCATCTGCGATAGTTTCGTCTCGTTCACCTAAAACCCCGAATTACGTCAGGACTAACACGTAGATTCAGTATTAGCGGTATTCTAAAGATGTTTTTGATGATAATCACTTCAAATAGAAAAGATTGAAAACATATCTTCGAAAGAGCCGCAAGCGCATGCAACCCGAAAAGGACCCAATCAAGTTGGCAGAAAATTTGTGAGATTATTGCGACTACGTTTGTTTCTCCCATACAGGGGAATTATATTAGCCATTTACGAACTCATCGTTGGTACGCTGACCAGTGAAGTGCTTGGAAACCCTCTTACGGTAAGGCTGCTGATAACAACACTACCTAAACGGTACGTACAAATCGTAGGGCTTTTTCACTTGAATCGAAGAAGATGTGTATCCAATATTCCTAAATTTATATGGCCACGCAGAAATGTACAGTGGCGACATCGCCCACACGCTCCACGTCCAAGTTTCTACGTAACGGTCCTCGTTGCGCCGTTAAAAACCTCTCTCCTGAGTTTCTATTACATTTTGAAGTTACAGAATGTTGCCCGTTAGATTAACCGTTTTTAAAATTCACTAACCAAAGCAATCATTAGTCCGCTACACACACGTACACGGGGCTACATGTCCGCGGACTTGCCTGCAGGATCAACGATTTCGCAACTCTTAACATCTGTTTCTCTCTACTTTTTTTAAAAAATTTTAATACATTTACTCAATTATTATTATTATTAATTTAATTTTTTTACTGTTTTTGTGTGTTTAGAATTAATCATTTCTTGTAGCGAGTTACAGGCACTTTTCGTCTGAACTTATTAATATTTACCAACGGCTTCTTCTCATGCGAAAAGTGCCTTCTAAAGAGTATGTAAATAAAAGTTTAAAAAATGAACGTTGCAATGCCTTATTAATACGGCATTCGAAGAAGTGTACCTTCCGGACGCTGATCAGTAAAAAGGCTACAAAATCTGAAAGGGAGGTTTCGGAAAGAAATGAAATTGGTAAACGTGCTGGTATCAGTGCGCGGATAATATACGTATAGCGGCGCGTCTGTCGTATTTGTTGTATCTGCTTTCGTCCGTCTTACATCAAGAAATTTCCGTTGAGTATTGCAAGTCTTCGCAATATATATTCCTCTAGCTATAGGAGAACGTTAACGTATGAAACGTTCCTCTGAAGCCTACATAACTGTATTTCTCTTTGACAAAAATCACTTCTTAGTAAAGACAATAATAAATTAGCTGACGTATTTCGATCTATCCGCAAATATTCACTGAAATCGCGAGCATCGTTTTTTCGGAATTCCTTTAATAAAGGCGAACAACTTGAGACGACTGGTGCTTTTTTCAATTTTTGATCCAGGTCGTAGTATTAAGCATATTAAAACAAAGCAGGTTTTTGTTTTTTAGTGAGCGTAATAAAAACTTTTTTTTTGTTTTTTTTTGTTTTTTTTTTTTGTTTTTTTTTTTTGTTTTTTTTTTTTTTTACGTTGATGAGAAAATCAAGGGATCTAATATAAAACTGTTATTTTTACGATTATTTGAGAGGTCAGATAAATATGTGGACTTAACTGCAGTGATGAGTCGGTTTTTGACAGGCTCATCTTGCGTCGTTTGTAAGCAGTAACAGTTTTGAACTGTCTAGTTGTACAGGCAAAAACGGTTACCTGTACAGACTTGCCTCTAAGTGCGCAGACTTACCTGTGTATATAGTCTAGTTTTAATGTTTTAATTCGTACACGCTTTTCGTCCATACCCCTCCGGCGATTAAGTTCACCAGCAAAACCGAACGTGTGCACGCGCGCTTACTACACTTTCCGTACTGTTTTTGCGGCTGCCGCGCTACACTTTCGGTACCGAAATATCTGACAGGGAATGCTGAGGTCACCGAGTGTATTAAGCAAACGCGGAACATAGGTTGTGCAGCGATTTAGATTGGTTAAATCTTCACAGGTTTAATTTTCCATTAGTCGATCAAAGACGAGTTGTACTGCCTCGCGTGTAGCAACGTCATTGGTTTTACTGAGGCAAATTGGACAACCGCCGTACGTCTTGGACACGCGTCAGCTGTAGAAGGACAGGCTAGCCTGTGGAACTGCTGCTTTTGAATTTCCGCCGGGTGATTTTCCTTCATTCAGCCGCTGCAGAATGAGGGTTAAAAAAGTTAGCAAAAAATCGGTTTAATTGACGACGGTTTTGCTAACCGTTTAGAAATTAACGTGTTTTTACTTTTATTAACTTAGGTAACGCGCTAGTAGTCTAGTGGTTAAGGTTCTTCGGTACGAAATCGGAGGCGTCATAGGTTATCGAGACTTGTCTCTCGTTCCAGACCCGAATCGCCCGCAAGTTTATACCTAATCTGAAATTGAGTATTCCGCGTTATACCAGAGAAATCTGGCGCGGGGAAAGTGGAGGCGAATCATCCCATGATATAAAAACTGGCCACTGTATTCTCATCAGAGCCATTAGGCTTAGTACGCTGTGAACCTTAGATCCACCATACCTCATCAAGGATATAATGATACTTACTTTACTTACTTTCTTTACGTAACTTCGAAATATGCACTTTGAAAAGAAAAAAAAAAAGGCTGTTAGCTCTTTCAGTCACACTTTATATCAATTATTATTTCAAAAAAATTTGAAAGTTTGCACACTTAACATGGATTCCCTGAACATTTAGGCTCTTTTGAAAATATTCTACCTTTTACCGTTCTTTAGATATAAAATTTTTTCCATATATCGGACAAAATGATTTTATGACAAAAGCACAAAAGCGATGAAAATAATATATTTGGCTACTAAATGTTAATGTCCCCTATATAATTATATAAAAGAAATTATGACTAATTCGAATGCCTCTCCGATAAATAGGTAAAAGTCCGTTTCGAATGATGGTAGTGTAGGGATTACATTAGTTATTTAAAATTCATCTAAAAAGTGCATCATCCGCGTTTCCGTAAAACGGAGATATCTTCTATCGATTATGCACGGGAGACGATCCAGTCAAAAGACAGGTTACATTCCAGCGGCAAGTTTTACGCGCGGTCCTTATCGTTAGCAGAACTTGCAGCAGCGAACGATGCAGCCGGTCGGATCTTTTAACTTTTATTATCTGGAAGTGATGCTGCACTCTTTCACTTTTCAAGAAAAAAGAGCTGTCCAGATCGAAGGTTATTCCGAATAATAATAATCGTCGGATTCTGAAAGTATTATATCGTCAGATATCCCGTACAACAATCAAAGCCGGTAAATAGGAGCGAAAGTCTTAATTATATCCTGCTGACTTCTCTTACAAAACCGATCGCGGCAGGCAAATTTCACGGTGATCCGCGTTTTATCTGCGTATGACTTCGCCTTTCGACTGAAAAGTCGGCGTTTTACTAAAAAGCTGTTCTATTTTAAACTGTCAGCCTGCCGACGAGTTTCATTGATATCGCAATTTTTCTGATCGCGACAATAGGCAAAATAGTGCATAAGAAAAACCGACCATTAGCACATATTCACGCTGCAAAGATCGACGACTGAAGAAAATGTAGCGAATAGCGCTAGCATTACGGCGGGACTGCTTTCCGGTTGAACCAAACGATAAACGGTAAGTGCGCTGCCGTCTGGTTTGATTGATGGGCTTTAAATTAATAAACCGGTTGAAAAGCAAAAAAAAAACCGTGGCGTACACCGGTGCACCTGTATATAAGGCGAGTGAACAATAATTTAGCATCGCTGTAGCACAGCAGTCGACACTGAGCAATTTAATTAAAAAATAGCGAAGCTGATTTACTTCGGTACTACTGCTTTCCATTACTATTGCGAAATATAGTCGCATTTATTTGCAATTCTTTTTATAAGCGTTTGAAGAAAATTTCGAACTCGTCAAGGTGCGACGAAGTTTATTATGAATTACAAAAATAATCGTATTTACTATTTTGAGAAATAACTTACAAAATTATCGAGTTTCATCCTCTTAGACGTGATTTTTAAGTCGAACGTGTCGATTTCACAGAAATATTACAAATATTATTTTTGATAAAAACGAGGTTATAAAATTCCGGATGAAAAATAGTCTCGTGTTAATTTTTCAAGATGCTCCCAAAAATAATGATAATTAATTATTCGGAAAAATGGTACGACTATTAGACTGACCCCGAAGCAAATGAAACTATTTTATTATCTTTAATGCGTGTGTTGCAAACGTAAACCTAGATCGGTTTTAAAACATTCTGCGTTCTTCTTTGTTCCCGCTAAAGATGAAACCTTCTTTTAAACGAAATTTTGCGCCTGCGCCCACGATTTTAGGGAAAAAATTAAACGAAACACTCGATTGTTGTCTGATTGGGTTTATTATTATTACTATTTATTAGTATTTATTTATTATTTAAAGACGCTCGACAACTCGGTCATTTGCGGCATTATTTATTATTTCTGGATTTTTTACCAGGCGATCCAGAATATATGACAAAAACGGAGAGGAAATGTCACATATTCTGGATCACCTGGTAAGAATCAGTGCAGAATATGGCCTCCGAGTTAACAAAGCCAAAACCAAAATAATGATCGTCGACCGTCTAGAGAATAACCGCCCAACAATACTTGAAACCGAGGATATTGAAGTAGTAAGCCGCTTTACATATTTAGGCTCTATAGTGGAAAACAGCGGTGGATGTAAAAATGAGATACGTCACAGAGCACAGATTACACGCAGCGAAATGGGCCGTTTAAAAAGAATTCGGGCTGACTCCGCTGTTAGTAAAGGTGTAAAGATTCGGCTAGTGAACTCCCTCGTCTTCTCAGTGTTCTTGTATAGTGCGGAGACCTGGTCAATGACCAGCGCAGACAAAAAACGTATAGACGCACTCGAAATGTGCTGCTGGACGCGTATGCTGCGCGCCCCATGGACAGCCAAGAGAACCAATGTCTCCATAATAAATGAAATTTGTTAACCCGAAGGGGCTATCATCTGTGGTGCTCCGCAGCATACTGCGGTATTTTGGTCATGTGATCAGAGCGAACAATTTTTGGAACGTCCAAGGAAAGGTCAACGGAAAAAGGAGTCGAGGTCGTGCGCCGACTAGATGGTCGAACGCCGTATGCATAGACGTTGGTCGTACCTTTCAGGATTGTGTACACACCGCAAGGAATCGGAATTGTTGGCGCAGTTTAATCAACCGGGTTACAGATCATGGTCATGATACCCCTCCTACATGGGGTGAAACGATTCGATAGATAGATAGGCTGTAAATTGTTATAAACATTACATGATTTCATAAAGTTTAGTACCGGTGATAATATTATTCGCATTATCGGCCAATGTATAAATATTGTTCGCATTATCATCCAATGTATAAATATTATTCGCATTATCGGCTAATGTATAAATATTATTCGCATTACCGGCTAATGTATAAATATTATTCGCATTATCGGTTAGTGTATAAATATTATTCGCATTATCATCGGCTAATTTACTAATTAATGTTTAAATTATTGCTTTTGTAATAAGCCCGTTTTTCTTCCGGATATTTCTTCCGATAATCAATTAATATGTGGTGTACCGACAGTTTACACTGACATTCTGAGGAGAGATGCAGTTCGATATTTTTTAAAGAAATCCGGTCAGTGCGAGCTATTACAACTTCCTCTGTGCAGTTTTGACGCAACGGAGTTTGCGCTAAATTGATAGTAGCGGTTTAATTTTCCGTCATTTAAAATGTAATATTTTAAAGTTGCCATTTATTAGCTAGTCTTTATTAAAAAAAATAAAGAAAAAACAAATAATTAACAGAAAAAAAAAAACGCGTCAAACTGCTTTATTCGGTACTTTTAGAATTCATATGGAGAGCGGTTCATTGAAAAAAAAGGCGAGTAATATGTAAAATTTCAAAAGTCTATATTTTCTCCATTAGTAAAGCAACGTTGTATAATTGTCGGAAAATTCGACAAAAATTTACAGCTATTATACCGATAAGCAGTCGCAAATTTTTAACTTGTTTCTTCGGAAGAACCGATAGTCTTCTAAACGAAATAGAATAAAGTTCAGAGAGCGCTCTGATGGGCAAGTTTTATTGTGTTCTATTTGCCTTATTGTGTTCTATTTGCCTTATTCTATTTTGAAAAATTAATCTTACATATTGTTGTCCAAGCTCTTAAGAATGCACGGATTCTCCCTCTTAGACACGTTGCTATTATTAACAGATGGTTCGCCAGTTTCACCGGTCTGTGTACAAAAAACTACGAACGAGATTAATTTGAAAAATTTTCACGCTGCACATCTACGAGATTAAAACATTGTCGATGCGATAAGACACAGCGAGTCCCAAGCCAAAAAAAACAAAAAAACAAAAACAAAACATACGCAATACTTAAAAAAATTACTGGAAAAATACTAATTCGTTACATTCGTAGTTTGTTAAACGAATACACACAACAAATGCTTCAACAAATTCTGCCCGTGTACTTTTAAACGCGTTCGTTGTTCGAACTTGACTTTTTTACCGTAATACTGCTACTTATTTAATTTTTTTATCAGTTGAACATGAAAACCGGTTGTTTTGAACTGGTGGGCCCATTGATAAAGCGCAAAGAGACTAAATCGAAATGAGGAAAATTTTAAATTTCACTTTTATTAAATAAAACAAATATAGTTACTGTTTTATTTGGGGGGGGGCAAACGGAACAAAATTATTTTTTCCAGTCCTTTTTGAAAGTCCCTATGCAAATCATATCGAATTTATTATATTTCTTTCTTTTCGGTAAATTTCAAAAAAAAATTCTATATTCTTCTTCTCACTTTAGAATCCGCGTAAGATGAGTGTTGAAAGAAATTTTATATTGGAAATATTTTTATCTACAAGAGAAAGAGGTGTTAATTCTTACCATTACCTCTCAAACTGGAAACAGTACTGTAATAGTAAACACTCGCTTCTAAATACAATTTTACCAGTTCGCCAACAATGAAGGCATTTTAATGTGCTCCTATTCCGTATGTATCATGATGATATTTCAATTCAGATTTTTACTATAAAAAAATCACACTAATCGAGTGTATTTTATTTAACTGATCACGAAATGAGTAAGTCCCGGGAAAAAAAAAAAAAACAAAACAATTTTTTTTGAATTTCGTTAATTATGAAATTTAGATGAGAAAAAGAATAAAAACCATCTAGGAAATTCAATTTATCCAGGGAGAGGAATCGCGAAGACTAGAGTTATTCGGAGTATCTGTCATCAATAAGGGATGCGGGTGAAAAACGATCATTATAAAACTATTACTTTACAAATGATTTTATAAATTATATAAATGTTTTTTAAAAGAAAAGCTGTAGATAAATTCAACGATCACTTTGGATTAATTCTCGGAACGTTCGTAAAAAAGCTATTTTAGTGTGCAAGTCGAATGATGCTGTTATTTTTTTCTTTTTCTAAAGGTTTTACGAAGCTGTGTAACACGTAACAAAGAGAGGTTGGGAATGCAATTTTAACAATTGTTAAAACTTAACTGATTTCGCAGAATTATATAATGCTTCAGTTCTAACTAAATCCACCTGTTTAAAAGCATACATAAAAACGAGCAACTTGGATCGTTTTTTGTTTTTTTTTATAGCACGCAAAAGTCCCCTCATTCGAGTTATTTAAGGCGATCCGATTATTTTCGATTAGTATAAATATAACCTTCTTCGAAATATATTAGGATACAATTATGAATGGTTACCTATTAAAAATAATCGATAAACGACGAGATTTTTAAGTGCGGAGGTTTATCGATAACGTTCTGGAATAATAAGCTCGACGAGCAGCTTTCTAGAGGCCGCTTTTGCGATAACGATTTACGACAGAGATTAGAAGTCGGCTCCGACTATGACTTAAGCACACCGAAAATGTGTTGTGTCTATTTACGTAAAGAAGGCGATTAAATCGATTTCGAAGACCTAAAGAGTCACGTACGGCGAAATCAGTTACGTACGACCGTACGGGGGGAAATAAACGAAAGCCGCTCTCTCTGCTGAAAAGCTCTGCTCCGCGCTAAATTTTAGATAATAAGTAAGCTAAAATCAACCGGCGGCCGGTAGCGTTTCAGCCATTCAGCAGAACTTGAGATAAACTGATAAACCGGTTGTTTATCAAATACAAATGCAGAGTAGCCTCCGGTTATTGTTTTAAGGTCGACGCATTTTTGTAAATAATTGATCCTACACAACAATGTTTATGTGTAGTACAATCAATCGAAAAAGAACTCTACATAAACCAGTTTTTCCCGAATCAATTCTATCGAACTAATTCCAATGTTCGCTTATTTCGCCCCCGGCGTCCAATTTTTACGAAAATAGCCCGTGTGTGTCGATGGGAACGAGCAATATGAAACGTGGGATGTTTTTTTATCGATTATTATTGACATTTAAATACAATGCTGCCTATTATATCGAAACAGTCGAAAAAGGCGAATAAAAAATTATTTCCTAGCTTATTTTTTTTTTTTGAAGAATACGCTTTACGTAAATTTCACGCTGTTTCTTTTTTCTTTTTTTTATATATATATATATATATATATAAATGGTTAAAGTTGAGAAATATTTAGCAGTATTTTTTTATGTTATGAAAATTTCTTTAATTACGTCGTTATGGTTCGCGCGAGGAAATTAACCGAATTTGTTAGAAATTACGAAACAACACATTACATTTAAATTTTAGTAAAGTGGAAAAAATAAAGTCCCGAAATACACAAAAAAAGTGAAACATCGATTTATTGTCAATATTTAAAAACTACATTACTATTATAATGAAATAATTAATTATGCAACGGAAAGTTAAAAAAATTAAACATTCTCGGCTTTAATAAAGGAATGTTTTCTTTGACATTTTCATAATCACAAAGACAAATTTCAAAAAGGCATTAAACTCTTCTAAATACGCTGTTGTTCACGAAAATTTAAGAAAGCATAAAACATATTTTGAACTCAGTATTCGGTATTAGAAGATAAGATATCTTTTAAAGCTTGATCTTCCTGCTCCTTTCAACGGCTCGTATGTTCTTTCTCTACCTATTCTCTCTGTTGTTCCTGTCCTAGGGGTGTTCCTTGATTCCATTGTCGACAGAATAAATTTCTATTCTATTCCATGTATCCAAGGGCGTCGCCAGCCGATGAGCCAGGGAGGGGCAAGATGAGTTGCCAGCCGCCAAGGGGGGGCAAGATGATGGAAAGAGGATATGAGTTATAGGAAAAATGAAATTTATAAGTTGTAAAGGTTTAATATTTTATTAAACAAGAATAAAATCTTAATTAAAACATAAGTTTTCGAAAATTGTCCATTATTACGCGCCTATGAATATTCATCAATGCCAGTTGATTAAAAAGTTTCAAGGCTCCAGGGGAGGGCAGCTGCCCCTCCCTGCTCCCCGCTGGCGACGCCCATGCATGTATTTTGCTGGGCTAATGCTCTTTGGTAGCAAACCCAAGGGAGGTAAAAAAAAAAAAAAAATATTTAGTATAACACAAACATATTTTTATTCTTGTTTTTCTTTATTTATTTATTTATTATATTTTTTTTTGGATAGGCGGTTGATTCCGCACAGGAGTGGGAAAGTGTTCTTGAATTCTAAGCTTTTCAATGTACCTACTGCACCGAATTCGAACGCTTTGTTCCCAACGAACGACGCCGAATCGGTTGATCGAATCAGCCGATCTGCTAATGCTGGAAATATTCTTCGATGTCTAAAGCCCGCGCAAATACACTATTAATCCGAAAATAGAAATCATTTTATTTCGAAAAACTTTTCATTCTAAATTATGTATTATCGTCGGCAACAGCGAGTGTAATCGCTCGTGTGAGGGTGATATCCATTTTGCATCGGTCTCTGAAAATTTCCGAATTAAAAGTTTTAAGTGTTACAACGGCATAATCGACATTTTTCTCTGACACGGTGTGCGATACATATTTGGTTTTTTTTTTCGTTTATTTATTCCGTAACTTTTTTACAGCTGTATTGCAGTTTGTCGCGGTCGTTTTATTTTCGAAGCTATTTTTGAAGCTAACCCTATATCTTTTTACGTATTAAAATAATTACAGAGGAACGACAAATAGTCGGCGTTAAGTACGCATAATATATGTGTCTATATGCATAAATTAAAAGTGTATAATATCGGAACATACGATAGTAATTATAAACGAATTATAAGAAAATTTCGATTTTTTACGCAATCGCGCAACAACAAACATACTCCGGTATTTACATAGTATACAGTCGTCATTTGATTTCTGGTTAATTTTCTTTTCGCTATTCTTACTCTGGCTTTCCTGCGAGATTCGGTAGTTATATCCTTTCGGCTAATGACTTCTATCTTGTTGAAGAACTTTGCATATTGACTTGTAAAACTTATTTAAGAAGCCCATTTTGATTTTTGCCGAAGAATATAATTAGCTCGCTCAAGTGTCTCCTCTCTTTCTTTCGTATATTTCAATTTTTCACGCATTCGGTTAAACTTTCTGCGATGCCGCCCACTGTAGACGGTTGATTCTTAAGGAATGAACGTCGATTACAAATCCGGCACCTGCGGAAGAGGATAGTAGCATAAAGCTTAACTGTAGAATAAAAACACATTTTCAATGATTTTCAATGATTTTCAATGATTTTCAATGATTTACAATGTGTTTTTAGCGACCGCCGCTTGTGCATAGCATGATTGATTTTCGGGCGTAATCGAAACTATAATTAAAGTACCCCCGAGAAGGCAGCTCTCTTCGTAATAAAAAACCACGAGGCTACTATTTTTTCTCTATACGAACACCTTTCGTAGGAATTTTAAATTTCGCCGTAAAAATAAAAAAAAAACAAAACAGGAGCAATATCCCGGACATATTGTAACAGCATCGATAGCAGAGGATTATTTAAAATTATCTATCATATAAGAATGTAAACTAGATAAAAATTAACATCATTTTAAATGATTAACCCTGAAAATTCGTAATAACGCGGGAAACTGCTTTCAGCTATTACCGGCTGCGGAAAGTGCGTCTAAACTTTTAACTGGTGCCAGCGGAACCGACTTTGTCAGACCTGAAAAAAAAAAAAACAAAAAAAAAAAACGATATTTCACAGTGCCTTGAACTTTTAGACGATTCCGAAGATTCCGAAAATTCCGAAAGCGTCAAATTTAAAAAAGTGTCATATCGAATTTTTAAAAAATTCATCAGAAAATTCCTAATTTCCGCTTTTTTTTTTTGAAATTTTTGATTTCCCCGAAACGATTCAAAATTCAGCAGTGGACTGTATTGTCGGTCAATTTTTTAATTACGTCCGTCCTTCCGTTAAGATACTCCTCGTGTGCTACTTTACGGAAACAATAGGTTCGCTTTCCTTCCATTCTGAAGCTTCGATCATCTTATACATTTTCTACGCCTAGTTTCTAATTTCACATTGCAACAATACGCGTTGATGGTAGCAAAATATAACAGCCGCGCATTTTCAAAACAATACCGCGATACATTTACCGAAACAATGCTCAGCTAAGGATACACCCGGAAACTGTTACGCTGAAGCGATTTTACCGCCTGAAGCGTTTAAATTTCGGTTAAAACCTGATCGATGCACTAACAACACTACCAAAGTCGGTATCCCGTCTAAAATACAAGCAATATAGTTATTATTGTCCCTGAATACGCTAGTTGAAATACATTTTTAACTAGTTTTATCGTAAACATGATTATATTATTCAGTACGGAGTCAGCCAGAGTAGACTATTACGAATAAATCTACAATTTCGTAAAACATATATAATACAAATCTTTACGTCGATAATTGTCCATTTAAGCCTTGACATGCGGTGGTCTACCTAATGTTTTTTTCGGGTTTCGATGTATTATACTAAAACTTATTCGTTTTTACTAAATTTTCTGGTGTGTGCCGAACGTTTTCCGGTAATTTCTCCGCCGAAATGATAGGGTAAAACACGTTTTTTTCTTTAATTCGTAATGCATACAGACCACCGGTGCTGCTGGACGCTTGCTCGTTATTGCAAATGGCGAACTTTATTATTCGAACACATTGTGAGTTGAACTTCTCTGTGCATCGGTAATGAATGCCACTGAACATCGTCATCGCTAATCATTTTACATGTACTTTCTAGGAAGGAAAAATTTGCAAACTATTCTCGCTGAACTTCTCGTCTGTCACCGGCTAGAATTTAAAATCCAGCGCCGTCAAACTGACTATTTCCTGTTTTAAAAATATCATTTAGGAGATTAACGTTAACAAATTTTGCGACATTTCGAACGTCTCAATCTCAATCTCAGGTGCCGTACGCTACATAGCGCGTTGGCACAACCTATTCGTACATTTTTAGCTGTACCGATATAGGCTTAGTGTTCATAGCAATCGTTTATACGCAACGCAGGTGTACACACGCAAGACTACATTCGGAACTGATTAGTAATCGTTTGATTTATATCGACATATACAAGTGCAGTCCGTCCGGTGTGGGTCTGCTGTGTACTGACCTAGCGCGCATATGATAATATGCATGTTTGCCATTGCCTTCCACGTGATTATTAATAGAGTATTTATTTTATTTAATTCTTGTAATAAGTTTGTCGTCGCTCGGGATCGAACCCGTGACCGCCATATCGGAAGTCAAGCGCTCTAGCAACTAGGCTATCGCGGAACGTAGTTTGGTCAAATTAGTCAATAAACGAACATTGCCGGAATTTTTTTTGAAAATACATTTCAGTGAAAGATGCATTTAAATGAAATGAGCCGTTTACTATTTCGAAACTGTAAAATTATTTGACACTGTCGTCGAACGGTAGGAACCAATTGTGTTTTTGCAAGTTGAGGAAACCGCACTGGATCCCAGTATTAACTGAGCCGAATATCGACGCGACGGTAAATATTTCACTGTATTCAAAGGAGCTTTGGCAGTATTTTTTGCTCCCTCTCTCTCTCTCTCTCTCTTTCTCTCTCTCTTTAAATTTATCTAAAAATGTTTCGTATAATCGAATGGTTTTAAATAGCGAAATAAGAGCACTTTTGTGCGATAAGTTTACGCAAGAACTCGAGTTATGTAAAAAAACCCATTAGGCGATCAATTGTACTCGGTACTTACGATAATAATAATATTTTTAAGTTGCTACGATTTTTATTTCAATTGTCGAAGAAAAGAATGATAGAGTCCCCTTCATCACTCACTGTAAAGATAAAAAAAATCGCTAAAATAATGATAGTAATGATTTCTTTTTGAAAGCTTGTCAACGGTTTCGTTTCATTTCGTCTAATTTCCAATCCGCCTAAAGTTAAAATTTTGTTCGGCAGATTCAAAAAAATTCAAAAAAAAAAAACAAAACAAGTAGTGTACCGCGATAACTTTGTATATTGGCCACCGCGTATC
Source organism: Icerya purchasi (assembly GCA_039619475.1). Lineage (NCBI taxonomy): Eukaryota > Metazoa > Arthropoda > Insecta > Hemiptera > Monophlebidae > Icerya > Icerya purchasi. The sequence continues at coordinate 355,293,637 of CM077115.1, forward strand.
GCTAAATTCATAAAAATCCGAATTGGATTGCGCGGTCATTGCAAAAGGCATAAGATAAGAAACTACAAAACACCGGGGGTGGGCCTTTCATATTATTTACTTCCGTTATTAAAGTATTACCTTTTCTGTTCGGGAGAAAAAAAACGAAACGTAAAATAAAAGACTATTTTTTATTTCAATTTCAGTCTTCTCAATTTTCCTTTAATTTTACGGTTCAACAAATAATTTTGAATGCTAAAATTTTTTTTTTTTTTTTTTTTTTTTTTTTGGGCTCGTCAACCAAGGATCTTTACCCCGGGCATATTCAATGTTGCTGACAAATACGATTCATGACGCAAACTGATGGTAAATTATATCTGTTTTACTATTTCGAATGGCCTAATTTAACAACTTGCACTAATAGATGATAAGCGAGGGTGTAAAAAAGACGTTACCGTATCCGGTTTTAACTGCTTATTTTAAAATAAACGTTAAAGCTCTAAACCAAAAATTAATTAGCAAATTAAAATGTAAATATAATTTTATAATAAATGAACATTTTTTTATTTTCTTTTTATTGAAACGTTTTTAAACATAATTTTATTGAAAATGCAATTTGACAAAAAAGAAATTTAAGTTTGCAAATATCAGATAAATTTACTTCCTCGGTTTCTTTTTAAGATAAATTCACTATTGACTGATTTACAAACCGCAGCAAATCGGTAGACTTCGAACAGCAAGGATTGCTAAAGGAATCGAGATTACTTTGCACGCTTTCTGTGAAATGTGTTGTAATCAAGGAGTATGTAAAATTTGCGCACTACTTCCTGGAATTCCTATGGAACTGTTAAGAAAAGACTCGGAATTGCCATGGAATTACTCGGAATTGCTATATGGAATTGTTATAGAATTACTCGGAATTGCTATATGGAATTGTTATGTGATTACTCGGAGTTGCTATATGGAATTGTTATAGAATTACTCGGAATTGCTATGGAATTTTATGGAATTGCCATGGAATTATTATGGAATTGTTATAGAATTGCTCGGATTGCCATGGAATTGTTATAGAATTGCTCGGAATTACTATGGAATTGTTACGAAATCACTGCGAATTCCTATATGTGGTACACTAAACTTGTTGCAATAAAAACGAAAACAACTTCTTTCTCTTTCAATACATTGCGATCGAAAGACTGATTACTTGTCTAAAGTGACGATTATTCTAGATAGTTCTGAAACTTTCATTCCGCATAAAAGTAAATAACAGCCGCAGGGGACCTTCCGCTTACATATTTGAGCATTTTCAGCTCTATAAGTTAATCTTCTACATCATAAGGTGGAAAAAGTTATTGGCATCTAGTCGTCGCCTAGTTCTGAGCATCGTTAATGATGGGTTTTGTTTATATAATTTCTTTTTATGTCTTTGCTTTAATCCGCCGGTTTTTCTTTTCGATAATGTTTTAGCTGTCGTTTTTTTTTTTTTAACTTAAAATGTCGAGAATAATTAGCGAGAAGCTGAGCTATTTATGTTTTTCTGTCGCACTTTTACTGTTTCAGAATTCAGTTTGTCAGATATTTCGACTGTTGCGCTAAACATCTACTTCTTTTTCGTCATAAACAATAGATTAATTGTTATTATGGATGATAAACCTTTACTTTAGTGAAATCCGAATGAATATGAGCTTTCTACTAGAATGGATCAAACGAAGAGGTCAGATTTAGTTAACATTAGCCCACGAATAGGATTCTCCTTCTTTTTCCTTTTCTTTTTGAGACCGCGCTACCTATGGGCGGTTTTTTTTTTTATACACATTATCTTCTTCTTCGTAACAACATGCATCCGATGTTACTGAGTCGATTTTTACATAATTATCGTTTTGTTATTACCTTTTTTCTGTGCCGCTTCAATTTCAAGTCACCTGTCAACTACGCCTCGAACAGCCTCCGATTAAAATCCATCTGGTTCGGAGCCGTTTTAATTTAGCCGATGGCCGCTTTTCATTTCCCTGTTACTCTTTATTACTCCGATGATAGGAATGGGGTTGATTTAAATGTAAAATAAAAAGTCGTATTTATTCTTTAATTTTTATTTTTGACGTCGAAATAAACTCTTAGCAAACGTTACTCTATTCGTAGTATTTCGGCCGCCTCATTAAAAATAACAACACGGTGTTGCGGATGTTTGAATTCGTCAAAGAAGTCCCTGCTTTTTGGCTTAACTATAATGTAGAGGACGACTTTAAAACACAACCACTTCAGAATGTGAAACGATTTAAGGGACGCATAATCTTTTCAGGGAGCAGTAAAAACAAATCTGTATCTCAAAGAACTGCATTTAAGTTGCTGTGAAAATTCAGCGCCCGAGAATTTCCGATACGCGCGATGAAATAAAAATATAGAGTATCGCACGAATAATTTTCAAATTTGGCAGATTATTTAATCTGTAGGATTTCGTTTGAATACCTCACAAATTTTATTAAATAAATTTTACGAAATTACAAAAAATTTCTGTTTTCCGTTTCACTTTTGAGATTAGCGCTTAAAGCTTTTTGCAATTTCTGAAGCATGTCGAGAAATTTTCGATGAACAATTTCAACCTGAATTTTATTGATTTCCTCTTTTTAATATCGTATCGGAAAGTTGGAGTAGATGTCATCAGTTTCAAGAATTGCACTTATAATAATAGCATCATAGTATAGATTTCAAAGCATGTCTCGATCGGAAAAACTTGATATATGGGGCGAGTTGCACCAGCTGCACCGCACTCGATTTATCAGGACAGGAAAATTCTGTATAAAGCGCGAAATAGGTTTTCAAAATAGACACACAAATGATGCGGGGAAACGGAGGGTGTTAATAAAAATTTAACTAATTAAAATTTACAATTAAACCGATTTTTTTTTTTTTTTAATTAATTATTTCGCTACATAACGAGGTTGCCAGTTACACGTATGTGCACACATCCTTTTAAAGCGTACAAATAAATACGGTGGAAATTTTGAAGGGAGTGCATAATTTTGGAGCCAGTAGGCCGTTATATCCGATATCTGGTAATTTTTGATTTTCTAATGCCAACAATTTACTGATAATAGTAGTCAGAGTCCGCCCGGCGATTGCGAAGACACGGATCCTTCATGACGGCAATATGCCATCGCGCTTTCAGTTGACGTTAACCTCGAGCGGCACTTCAGTGCTACCCCGTATATCCTCCCCCCGGGCTATGTCACCTTGCGACTTTTTTCTGTTCCTTTTCGGGTCAAACAAGTCTTGAAAGAAATGCATTGTGATGGAATTGACCAACTGGTAATTATATTCCGACGGTAATTAAGGAAGACACGCCAACTGGTAACCAAAAAGAATCAGGTAATTCCTATCGCATAAGTCAACTTACCTCCGACAACGGCCTGATGATCTCCGGACCTGTGCTTCTCAACGTCTCTTTTACCATGCTTCGGCTATGGAAAAACTCAGACATTTTATTCTTGACCGGGGTGAATAACTCGCTTATCGTCTAATCTCGTTCCGCTGTGCAAAGGTTTTCACCTCAGACTTTGATATCGGATGTATATATGTATACGTTTCCTCTTTCCCTAACAATTGTTCTTTTTATCTGTTCGTTCAATCCTTAGTCTTCCTACCAATCCGCGGTTCTCCATGTTTCCTTCACCTCATCGTTCTGTTGTTGTCTCCGTTACTCGTCTGTTAAGCCACACTTTATTATCTTCCTCCCGTTTTCGTTTTTCGTTTTTCGTTGGTTAATATTTCATATTATCCCCTCCATTCAAATGAAGAGCATATTTGAGATGCGGACCATGTTTTTATTAAGTGTTTATTTTTTTCTGCTAGCGTTCTGCTTTCTATTCCATTTTATTGATACTCGGTCTTCCTACTCCATATTTTATATCCTATCTTTTCCCTGTGCATATATTGTTCCTATTATTTGTTCCTTTCTCCAAACAACATTTGACATCGTATGAAGATATATAATTGACTCCTTCCTTTTCTAATTGTTTCTCAGAGTACCTCGGTTGACAAGCCCAGAATAAAAAAAAAAAAGAAAAAAAGAAACTCGCTTACGGACCTGTGTTAATTGCAATAAACAAGAAAATCTGTATGACAAAAATAATTTTAAAATGCCATAAATATTTGCCGTCCAGCGACATTTTATCAATATATATATATACATATATATATATATATATATATATATATATATATATATATATATATATATATATATACATATATATATATATATATATATACAATTAAATTCCTTGCAATCGCATTAAAATGTAGTTGAAAAAATAAAAATTAATATTAAACAGTTTTTATTTTTGAGCGCGCCATGATTTTGATATTAATATAGCGAATAAAAGTTTAAAATTTTAATAAGCAGTAGAAACTTTTCGAGTTTTAAAAAATTTCGGAAAGAGCGATAATGACGCAAACATTTTTAAGCACTCGAAGGGCGGAGAAAAAGTTGAGAAACATAAAACTAAAGTAAAGCAAGTCCCATGGATATCCTCGATAAGGCATCATGAATTGGGTAATTAAGCTTTTCATAATGTACTTAAGGTTCTGATGGGTCTGATGAGAATACTGGGGCCAGTTCGTTTCTTACGAGATCCGCCTTTTGTCTTTCCCAGATTTCCCTGCTGAGGCTAACCAATATTCAGTTTCAGATTAGGTATAAACTTGAGAACAACTTGGATCCGGAATAAGACAAGTCTCGATAACCTATATGACGACTCTGATTTGGTAGCCAAGCACTTTTTAATTCTCTTTTATAAAATGTATTGCGAATCTCAATGGTCGGCTATTAGGATTACCAGTTGGCCAGTATCACACTTCGGTTGCCCGGGGTTACACCAGTTAGCCAACCGCTGGGAGTCGCACTTTCGTATGCACCCCCTAAAATAGTTACCAGTTGGCGACTGCCCGCCATTTTGAATTTCGGTAGCTGCCATTCAACAGGATACACAAGGAAGTACCAGTTGAAGCTTTCCAGAAGTATTGTTACAAAAACCGGAAAAACGCTGGAATCAGTGTGTAAATTGGGGGGGGGGTGTTTTGAAACGGTTCTCATATTGACGTACCTTAATTTTTAAATATATTTGCAACCAGACACACTCTCATTATTTATATCAGAGACCTCATCTGTAAGGGGAAAATAAAACCGCCGAATCACTATGAAGAAAGCAAAAAATTGCCATGCATCGTTATTTTGAAGAAATTTGTAATTTTCAATTTTTCATTATAAAGAATGGAGCGAGAGCTTTTTCCAACGTTATCCTGTGTGTGACTTTACCAGTTCCGTTAAATAAGCATTTAACGAATTAATTAGCAACCTAAATAGGAGAATAACACAATATATTTATTGCATTCTGTGCAAATTCGGATTTTTATTCTTTATCAAAAACCGTTCGGAATAAAAATTTTCATCGTAAGCGATAAAACCCAAAAAGAAGTGGAAACGTTCTTCTTCATCGCAAACTGTCGGAAAGACCTTCAAAAATAGTTATTAGTCCAGCTGAATTTCATCGAATTTTTTTCGATATTATTCGATATATGTAGTATTTACGGTATGGGTTTAGAGTATCATTGCGACAATGGCCGTGTCGAAAGAGGTGAAAATTACTCTACGTCCGAAGTTAGAAAAATTCCAAGACAAATCGAGGGAACGTTTTAAAATTCCATTTACATTTTTCACAATAATTCCGTCAGAGTCGCGTAGTAGAATCGGGCAAAACAGATATGAACTTTTTTTTCCCTTCGCATTTCTTAATTGACGAGAAGGAGAAAATTCTCGAACGACGAAATTTATTTTCTAACTAGCCGATTAGCGAGATTTCGATGATAAATTTTATTAACGATCGAAATTTAATTGTTTTGTTTTTGATTTACGGGGTAAATACGTTGCTCGGAAAACGAATTTGCGAACGGATAACTAACCGGTTTCTAACAGTCGGACGTAAAGGCCACACCATTAATTTCTCCACACTAGGTGTATATACAGACACACTCGTTATACTTGTACAACCCCCCCGACAGTGTACATTGCGCCAGTTGTATTAACAAAAAAACACCTATCACACGGTGTACACACAGAGCAGTTTTTAAACAAATGGGCTTTTTTCCGTTTTTCCTCTGACTTGTTAGACCATAAATAAAAGCGCTCTTGACCGAAGTCAGATTCCATGCCGATTGTTCTTACTTTCTTTGCTGCATTAAACCGAGGAGGGAAACCTGTGAACGGTATCGAAAAAGTGCAAACGCGCTATCGGAATAAAAGCAGTCAAAAGTAAACTATCGCTGTAGTATTTTTTCACAACTGGTCGGTGGCTAAAATCCGCGTTAGATTATTATTTTTGCGAATTAATTGATGCTTATTTTCGCTCAAAATCCGAACGGCCACAATTCTAGTGCACGTGCGTGGTGGCCGGTAGGAGAACACAAGTGTATTACTCGCGCATACAAAGGTATAGAGGTACACGTACACTTCTGAACACGTACAAAATGCGTGTGTTTTTTTGTTTCCGGTTCATTATTATATTGCATGATAAAATTTTACAAGAACTTTCACTTTAAATTCGAATGAGGTAGGCCAGAAGCTTTTCAAAATTAATACGTACCTTCACCGCCTCGAGAAAGGGGCTTTAAAACTCTGTAGAGGAGTATTGTGTTTTTGTTAATTAGATAATGAAAATAACGGATAATTCGGTTAAATATAAAAAATATCGTTTCGAAATTTCCTTAAAAATTTTGCAGAGAAATCGGGATAGTGTTAGGAATTGCGAAATGAAATAAAATTTCCGTTATCGCAAGAGCGACATCGCACAGTGTCTTTCGCGAAAAATCTAACTCATAAAGGCGGACACTGGGGTACAAAACTGCCGCATCGATGTTCGTAGGGGTAAGAAAAAAAAAAGTGTATAAATTGTAATATTCGACTTTGCGGCTAAATTAGAATATTTCCGCGCGCATAATAAATTTATACAACAGTGACTCTAGGATGAACATTTCGTGTACTAATTTCAGGTTACGAAAATAAGTGGATCGACCAACATCGCGATAAGTGACGACACCTGACTCGGCTGGACGGCTCTGTTAATATACGCCGGAAGCAGAAAAACATATCGATGGTTAGTATTAAAAAAAGACTTGTATTAAATAAAATTGACATTAACCGGAATATGTGTCTATAGAGTATTTCATATAAGAATATTTCTTCATTAGTTCTATTGTTCATCGATGATTATATTGATATTTAAAAATTATTTAATTTCCGTTTGCACATCGAATGAAGAACATGGGCTGATTTATTAAAACAGATGGACACTTCATTCGTTGTAGGCTATTAAGTAGGTAATTATTTAATTTATTACGTTTTTAAACACTGTTTACGTGTACAGAAATAAATATTTTATTCGATTTATTATCGTTGGCGAACTTTCAACTATTATTATCTACTCGTACATGTTCGAGTTTTTTTTTGTTTTGAATTTTTTCTCACATCATTTTTATTCGTGTTATTAGCTGGTTTGAAAATTCGAAAATTATCATTTCAATGTTAATAAAATAGCCAGAAACAATTAAAAAAAGCTGAAAGCCGTTTTTATAATTGGCTTGCGAGAAAAAAAAAATGCGATCTACAATAAAATTGTCCAGGCCAAAGCAAGAGTGACTTCCCATTTCGCCTAATTCCCATTTCTCCTAAATTTAAGGTTTCGGTTACTCAGGTAATAAAAAAAAAAAGTCAGACAAACATACGAATGATTTTGTGTTGGCAACAGCGTGTCATCATTGTCGAATTTTAAACAGACTAAACGCATCACTTTTTTTTTTTTTCTATTTGATTCCGCTGTTAATCTTTTCTTTTCGAAAAACAACAAAAAAGGTTCATATGAAAATCAGAAGTGAAAAAATACCGCTAAAAATGTTTAATATAAATGTACGCGAAATGACGACTCCGATTAATAATTGCGAGTTATTCCATTCGAAGTCCGGTGCTGTATAAATCCCACCCGCCCCCATCAGTCGGTATACAGAAAGCTCCTTATTGATATTTAGTGTGACATGAAAAATTAAGGTTTTCGGAGTTGCAGAAAAAAAGAAAAAAAAAAAAAAAAACCAATCTAAATAAAGAGTTGTAAACGGATAAATGCTTTATTACAAATTGAAAACAATGCACATTTATGCTACAGTTTTATCGTAAGTTCCTCGTTAAAAACAAACAGAATAAATTTTATCTTTTTCTTCATTTTTTCATTTTGGACAGAAATTTGTTTCGAATATTTTCTTTTTAAATCTTAAGAAAGAGGCAGAAAGTGTATTTTCATTTGTTTATTTGTTTGTTCCTTATTGCGCTGAACTTGTCAGCAGCGGACGATTACCCATCAAAAAGAAGGTGTATTTAAAAAGTTAATAAACGAAAAGTAAAATGTAATATTAAGCAAAAATGACTTATTAATCTAATAGTATACTTTAAATATTTTATAAGTCAATAAACTTGTCTCTAATTTTTAATTTTTTCCGACTTACAAAATGAAAGAGGTTGTATGTTCCCTTTTTTTAATGTTTGTTCGCGCATAATTCATATTCATATGGATCGACCATTTTATTGATTCAGACGCCATTTTTCGGCAAATCCAAAAAAAGATAAAGAAAAAAAACCTATTTTACCATTTAAAATGTCTTAATTCAATAAATTTCCGAAGGATTACGATTTAACACTACGAAAAGGAAAAAGAAAGAGAATATAAAAAGACGCTATTCAATTAACCAAATATTTTATAATTTTGACGTACAAAACAAAAATTCATAGCAATTAAGCGAAAATGATTTTTTAACGGATGACAATTTTTTTTATTCTCTGTTGCCGAAATCTAATTGAATACCACATTTCATTTAAAATGTAATTTGCAATAAATATTTCAATTTACAAATATCAGATATAAGTGTACTATTTACCTGCTCGATTTGTTTTTATAAATGATACATGCATTACTACATATATTAGACTGACTCAAAATTGTTATTTTATTCACAAGCGACAACTTATAATATTCAAGATAGAAGAATAGAGTTTCCTTCAGAATAAGACCCAAGCCAGAACAAATTGCGACTTCATAGCCTAAAGCAGTCAGTATGCGGTGATTTTCCGCATATTGAGACGAATTTGGCATTTCTTGCGACCTTTAATGACGTTGTCCGAGCTAGAAAAATAATAAAATTTGGGTAACAACAATCATTCAATTAGTCGGACGGTCTCGGCAGCGGGCAAACGCATCATTGTTTGTCAAAGACGCTCTCTTGGTTAAAAAATCGAGAGATCCCCCGCTGCACCAGGCTAATCTTTTTTTCTGCCTACCAAAGGTGACCGTGTTGCCAAGTTGATTTTTTCAAATTATTATTATTATTATTATTTTTTATCGGTCATTCCATTTTTAGGCGAAATGGTACCAGACCAAAGCAAGTGGCCGGCACTTGATAGACGGCGGAGGTCACAAATTTAAAACTTTTTCAAGATGACAAAATAACAATTTTGTACTAATTATTTTTGGTTTTTAATTTTATTTATGATGCGACGCAATCTTAGCACTTTCGTAGCTCTAAATAAGCATCTCGTATAATGACAAAAAGTTAATATTAGTTTAATACAATATTAGGTATAATATACACGCTTATGGCGACTGAAATAGAAATCAACCAAGGCTCTAGACTACCGACGACTGTATTTCGCTTATATTTTACCGAAAATAGGAGAAAAAAAAAAAAAGTAGATAAATAAAACGTAATCCGGACTATATTTTACCGGATAAATGTAAATGACAGAAAGATGTGATGACAGATTGACAACATTTCTAAAATTATTTGCGTCTTTCGAAAGATTATTTTGATATGTCTCGAAAGTCACTCTTGCTGCCAAGGTTAAATGTTGCTGCTATTTTGCTTTTTTCTCTTATTCGATCCACCTCTGCATTTCTGCACTTCGATTGTTCCTATATAAGTATAGCTTGACGGGATATATGTGCGTGTGGGCGCGACAATGGTAGTTTATTCGGTTGTGTTTTAGTCGGATTACACTATAGAAAAACAAAAAAAGCAAACAAGAATTCGACAAAAAGATAAAGGGGGTGAGAAAGAGAAAAAAAGAAATACACACAAAGGATATTACAAAAGGGCGCTTGTAACAGTGGCTAGCAGTGTGTTTCAGAAAATCGGACTGCTCCGTCGAACATATTCAAAGTTGCCTTGTTTACCGTATTCGCTCTACTTTGCTCTTCTATTCATCGGCTCGTCCCTTTTGCATTATTATTATTTCGCCTTGTTCTCGACTTGTTTACGTGTAACATTTACCCGCATTTCACGGCCACTTTTTTTGAAATTCCACCCCGGTTCGCAACGCGCTATCCACTCGCATCTTTTCCTACCACTTCATCCGTTCGCAAATATCTCGGTCATGCTGCTGCTAGTGCCCCGTATCTTTTGCTCGACCGACGACGCTAGGAATTCTTTCTATCCTTATTTTAATCTAATTAAGAACTTCGTTAAATATTTCCGCTAGGTCAGGCGTACACACTATTAATTAAACTAAACCGTTATATTCGGTTAGTAATCCGTTTTCGGTTCTATTTTACAACTTGCTCGCACCGCACTAGTGCATAAATATATGCTGCATGGGGATTCTCGCTAATCCGAACCACCAAAATTCACCCAAGTATTTTATTCCGGAGGCAAAGAGTATCCTAAATTCCCTAAATTCACCCGAGTCCCCCCCGCCCCCGCCGCCGCGGGTTCCACTAATCCGAACCCCGAAACAGCGTTCGCAGGTCAAAAACTAGCCCAAGTATTTCATTCCGACGGGAGGGGAGAGGCAAAAAGTAACCCCAATTCTTGTTGCGGAGCTATAAAGTAATATATTTTTTTTCAAATTATAAGCCAACTTTCCCATCGGGGATCCAAATTTCACCCGAGTATAATTCTAATCTGAACACCCGCTTGTGAGGAAGAGCCCCTTAATCGTTATCCCTTTGGCTCGGACATATCTGAACAGTTCAAAAATTAACCACTAAGTTATATTTAAAGTATAAAACTAACATTAGTCCTCTTTGTCCATTTATCCTGATTCGAGAGTCATATTATAAATTATTTTTATCGGCAATATTTTTAATCAATTGCGATAGTGTACTAATTCGCAAAGGGTATTTTTAAAATGTGATACCAGTTTACCTCGATAAATTATTTTTTATATCATTAAGCGTATCCCGCTAAACATAATTTTAACCAATGAATTAAATTAAAGTTTTAGCGAACGGTTTAATTTAAGACCTTTAAAATAACTAGGTTTGCTTCGACTCGTAACTGGAACGGTTTAAGTATTCAATTTTATTTCTTGTAATCAGTTTTATTTATCATTTTCTCTCCGCAACTACTTAAACATTGAATCCTTTTCAATCTTCTTAATTTGGGCTTGCCGGCGGCCGGTTATTACTTTCTTTTTAGCTTCAACGTACAACAGCTGAAATGGAAGATACTGATATGTTAAATAAGGAGAACTTACGTTGAATACAAATAAATCCGCGGGCATAATTGTTAATTTTTGCAATAATTGAAAATATTTTCCGGCCGATTTGTTCAAAAGCACACGTGTGCGATATTAAAATATGCGTTTTGTAATTTTTTGCTGCAAAAAGAACCAAAAAAAAAAACCAAAAACAATCGGATTGTTCGTTTTGGATGATTTTGTGTAGTCTTTACCGTCTCACGTGCTTTCGGAGCTGCATTACAAGAAAGTGATGTACCGTCAACTGTTAAAAAATAATGCTTACAATAAAGCTGTGTCAAATATCGTAAAATGTTCGGATAATGATTGCTATGTAAGAAAAACTATTTGCAAGTTCAGGCTGGCCTGTTATAAATCTCCACTGATTTTTTAAAAAAATTTCCAACCCCTAATCTCTTTCATTCATGCTTCTTTTCAAATGTTACCCGCTAAAACTGAATACTTGCAGTCATCAGTTCCGTTTAAGTTTTCTTCCTAATCTTTTCTTCGTCATCCCCATTATTTACTTACGCTTAATTACCCTGTGTTTCCATGATGCGCGCTTACGACTCTATTAATGCCCTTTTTTCAAATTTCTTATCTTTTCTTTATTTTTACGATTTTCGCTGTCTGCGTAACTCGCTCTATGCTATACTTCTATTTTTATTAATATCGCTCACCTAATTCTTCTTTTACGGTTCATCATCCTCGCTGTTTTCCTTCTAACTGCATCTGACGCGATATTAAAATTTAACTGAGGCTCTTTCTTCTTCTTCTTATTAATTTTGCGGGGTCGCGAAGATTTTCACTGCCAGTCTAAAAAGGATAAAAACCTTAAAAAATTAACTGTTGCATTCCTTTTTTCTTTTTTTTACTCATCCTTCATATTTCATTTTAATGATGAAAAAAGAAAAGATTTCCCAGCAAATAATTCGTGACGTACAATTAAATTTATTAATAATAAAAATCGCCTTAACCTATTAAACACTCCAGCTGCGTTTCTGCGAATGCTTTGCCCATTACATAAAAACGATTAAAATCATTTACGAGGGTTATCAGTTAGAGTACACACGGAGCCGTAATAATAACTAATTGCAAATCGTATACTTACAAAAAAATTACGAACAGAAGCCAATTTGCTATGCGTACAAATGTGTGTAGAATAAAATTGCTTTTCCACGAAATAAAATTTATCGACAAACAGACTGAGGAAGCAATTTAGAAAGAAAATTTTCTTCGTATTATTGAAATATTAAACGATGCGAAATTCGTAATTAACGTTTTCGCGAATAGAAGAAAAATAGCGCGCTATTTAGCGTTATAAACACAAACGACTTTGGTAATATTATTAAATTCCGTTACAGTTTTTCGACCATTTTAATTGCCGACAACGAATAAACAATCGGCGGCAGAAAAATCTGCTTTATATTATTACCAGGAGGCGGAAAAAAGAACAATCCATGAAAGGCTTTAATGAGAGCTTTCTCTCAAAGCTAGCAAATTACAGAGGAAAACTCTACATTACGAGTATTTTCAGTTTATTTATGATGACATTCGAAGTATTAAAGGATTTATTTTAGAATACCCTAAATGTATTTTTGGAAACGGTTAAAACAAAACCATATGGGTTATCGTCGTAATGATTTCTCTCACAGAATATATCCCGCATGAACCCCCGCTGACTGGGTAGAAATAAAATGTTCTGGAAGGTTTTTAATCAAAAAAACTTTTATTAAATAAATTTAATTTACCCGAACCGATAAAAATGAATTGAAAATAGTATAACTACACATTATAGTATATATGAACGTGAGTATTTTTTTTTTTTCATTTTGAAATGGTCGTAAAATTTTAATAAAAATATTTCGGAATAAAGTATTGCAGGAAATTAGAGAAAAAAAAACAAGACTCAGTTCTTGTTTGAACCTTTCGTAGTAACTAAATTAAATAAATAAACGACACTTTACTCTTGTGGAATGAAAAGGTGTGCATTTTTAAAACGTTAAATACGTCGGGTAATTTCAAATTATTCAGATTTTTCATTTTTTTTTCATCTTTAATATATCCCATACGTACAAGGCAAATTCTGTAAATCGCTGTAGCAGCGCATTTGACTAGAAATTAAACTAAACACTTGAAATGATAACGTAAATTCGATTTTTCTGTTTTTTCTTACTACAAAAAAGTCACCTTTTTATAATACTATATTTTTATTATTATTTTCTGAATAATTTTATTGTTTAGCGTGAGAATAACTTTCGGCTCCGAACGGAATATGTTCTGGCAGCGTACAATTTTAATTTTTCTTAGAAAAATTCGGCTAAAACCGGAGTTGGGGGGGGAGAGGTGTCTGTTAAAAAATTGGCATCTGGTCAAGACGAAATTCGAAGCATTAATCGAGTTTGGAGTAATTATCGCAGTAATTTTTATGCAGCCGAAACCGCGGACAGACACGGACAGTAATTAATAAGGCGAATAAAATATTAAGGTAGCGGTTCGGACGGAAAAATCTGAAACCAGAAGTGAAAGCGTGAAGTTTTGCTGTTCCGCTAGGTTCGAAAAACTACATGTGTCTCTACAGTTCATAATCGTAGCCGACATTTTGTACAGATTAATCTTCCTTATCTGATTTACTAAACGAAGAGCTTATTCAAAACTTCTTTTTCGCGTACAAGCAGACACACATTTTCAAACTTCGTATCAACAGCTTTTACAGAGAAAGCCTAAAAAAAAAAAAAAAAAAAAACAACATAAAAATAATTGCCAATATCGAAGTTATCCGATGGTTTTTATTTAGAGCTTACACCGGATACTTCCGTGCTATAAGAACAGATATACCAGATTATAAATCGACCCCATCTTAAATAATGGCCGAATCCCTTTTACTTCCTCCTTTCGTTATTTAGGTGTTTTTCTGCATAGTCAACTTTCCTTCCATGACCATGGTAATTCACCCATCCCTTATGTGTCTAAGCTCGATCGAGTCCAAAATTCTGCCTCGGAGCCTGAAAGTCTACTTCTCTATGCTAGAGCTCTGCACGCTAAATCTCATATTCCTCCGCTGTTTCTTCGACATTCCTACGTGAGTCATCGATTTCTCATCAAACGGTTGTCAATTTCCTCTTGCTCTCTTATTCCTTCATCTTACGTAACTGAACAAAACTCCTATTCTATCTCTTATCGCTGGCCGGTCTTGTCCAGTCCTCTCCCTATATCACTCATGATAAGCTCCCATATTTCTCCTGCAATTTCTCCTCTTTTCTTCATCCTATTAACTGCTATTATTTTCCTACTCTTCTCGAACAGTATTCTTCATCATGTTTTGTTAGATTACAAATTTCTACAGAATCTTACCTCTTTCTTCCCCAACCATTTTCCGATCTTCACCGATGAAGGGGGACCATCTAATGGTGTTGGCGCAGCTTTTCTCTGTCCTTCTCTAAGTCCATTAAAAATTCCTTTTGCTCAATCGTTTATGCTGAGTCTTCTGCTGTTCTGTGTGCCCTTCTTTTTATCAAATCCTCACCTATCTCTCATTATCTCCTTGTCCTATCGGGTGCTCAAGGCGTACTGCAGGCTATCGCATCTCCTCTTCGTTCTCACTCAACCGACTACGTCACTCTTCTTATTCGTTCCTTGATCGTTCCTTTCCCACTTAACCCAAACGGATTTCTTTTTAACTCATTCACTCGATTATCTTCCTCTTCTGGTAGGTTACTTTCTGTTTTCTCAGCTTCCAATATTACCCTTCTGTCTGCGACTGCTCATTCCAAACTACGGTTTAACTCCTATCCTCATCCTCCAACCCGGATTTCTTTTTCATATCTATTCAACTTTCCTTTCCCCGTTTCCCCTGGTTCGTTAACTTTCCTTCTATACGCCGCTCCAACCTCTCTGCGTTTTGCCGCCTGCGTTTTTGCTCTCTTCCGCGCTATTTAATCTCTCGTGCCTTCTCCTTATTGTCCATTGCACCCCTCCAGCAATAAATTTATTTGTGATTCCGATCATATATAATTATCAACTGAACAAGCTGCTTTTTATTCCTTCCTTTTACAAATCGGTATTCCCCCGTACTGTGCTTCGATCATTCCCTCCCTTCCTTCTCCTTCTGTTATCCTAGCTCTTGATTCTTTTCTATCGGCTATCTCTGATCGTGTAAAGATCTGAATCTCTCTTGTCCCTCTGTTCCATTGTTCTTGGGCCAATGTTTATGTTGACGAACCCATATAAAAAAAAAAAAAAAAAGTCCTTTTTATCGAAGATTTATTTGGCCTTACCAACTGAACCAGCGCGATAACCGCTTTATATAATAATTCAATACGCAGTGGCAGCGGGGTTCAAAAACGAAACGCCACTATAATCAGCTGCGCTATGGGTTATCATTTAATAGTTACATATAGTTAAATGCGGGAAGTTCGTAATCGGTGCGATATTAATGCTACATTTTTTTTAATTTTCATTAAATTTGACCTTCAGTCTTGCTAGTCATTTTTTTTTTTTTTTTTTTTCATCACGTATTGCTCGAATATAAGACCATAAATATATATCAATAGCTACACAATGACAAGAAGCAGGACAACGAGGAGTAGTAATAGGAAGGTATATTTTATTCGACCGAAAGACGTAAATAGTAAGATTATCAATACGGATGAAATAGTTTTAATTAAGCTGCTAAAGCGAATCCCAGAAGCTATAATGCAAAACGAGATAGGAACTTGGAAAGTATTAATTAAGCAATGGTTGGTTGATAACATTAATGAGTGACATTAGATTTTAGATAAATCGGGAACTCGCTGTGGCGGGGAATCAACCATACTCGTATTTGTCGAACGAGTAATACAAAATTGTTTGTATAATGATAGGTGGTTCTTTTTTAATTTTTGCTTTATTATTATTATTTTGACTTTTTTAATTTATTTTTTTCTCACTATTTATAATTATGGAAATTAATTGTACAATTGTAATGAAACATTATAACATATTTTTTGAATAAACGATGATATAAGCGTGTTGGGCACCTGCAGACAGTATGCCTTGTGGGACCCACAACTTAATTTTAATAATAAAAAAAAAATCTAATAATCGTGGTTTGAGCGACACTTTTTCCATTTCTATGTAATTTTAAAGCAAATTAACAGGGAAAAAGGTATTATTAATTTCGGTAGCATTACTTTGCAACAGCGGCTTAAATTTTGAACCTTAAGATTATTGTTGATCTATTTCACTTCCCCCCCCCCCCCGATACGCAATTTAAATTGCAACCACCGAACATTGAAAGGGGTACGCTAATTATTAATTAATAAATTTTTCTGCTGCATTTATTAAGTTTTTATTGTTTTTTTGCTGTTTTTTTTTGCAAGCTAGACATCAACGATATTAGGCGAGAGGCGACTACGTCTGAAAATCCCTCCTCCCGACTGAGCACAGGTAAACCTTTCGTTGCAACGCATTATCTATTGTCTCCTACTTATTGGCGATATCTGATCGGCTCCTCGTCCTATAACTTTGTTTTTTGTTTTTTAATTATTTCCGGGTGCAGGTCCAAGGGGTTGAGCCTTTTGTTAGATGAATAATAAATTACACTGGTACTCGATGGTCAAAAATAATTTAAATTCAATTGAGAAAAAAAAGTTTTTCGTGTTTTTTTGTTTTTTTTTAACTGACACAAGAAACCGTTTATGAGTAACTAGCAATTTGATTATTATTGTCCGTATTGAAATATATTCGTGACAGAAGTCACATTGCCTCTCGAATTATTTCGTGAAAAAAGTATTTTTACCGAAATAATAGAAACTTATTAGCCGCGTCGTTTTGATTATAGTGAATATTTTTTGTTTTCGTTCAGAAGAAATTGCCGGATGTTATACTTAATTACTCTCAAGTTATTACAGCGCTTTTTTGGAGAAAAGAACAGAAAAGCCACAGTTTAGGTGAGCCGGCTTTTTTCAGTGTAATTGGTTTTTTTCTGTAGCGATCCAGGGTTTCAGACCTTTTTACGAATTACCTGCGCTGCTTATCAAATTTCATTCAAACGTTATCATTTGTGTTAATAAAAAACACGGATTATCTAATATATTTCTGCATCATCCATTAATGTTATCAATAATTACGTGCAAATAATACCATTAACCGTTAATCCGCGTATATAGTATATGTACTATATCAACTATATACCCAATAAAATTATGTAAAATATGTGTTTTGCAATTATACATACATCAACTAGATATACATATATGTATAATTGCAAAAACACATATTTTACATAATTTTATTGGATTATTAATTTTCTTAAATATTGTTAACCTATTTCCATTTTTTCGAGGATTTCGTACATCTATAATAATGCACGAAATCATGATGGAAAAGGTACGGAAAAGATAAAAATGTCAAATCAAATTCAATACCTCAGGAACAACAACAACATGACGCATAAACTTCAAAATCAAAATATAAATCACTGTTAAAACTTTTTTTAAGGCAATCTACAGTTTTAGCAATAATTGATTACTGTTATTCGGAGCTCTGACCTCCACTGCCGTTTGGATTTTCACGGGAACAGTTTCTGATGTTCCGGGATGACGTTTAACAATAAACTGCTGCTCGAGCGGCTACATCGGATGCGTTTCCGGAAAACTACTAAACGTGACTAGCAGCCAATAAGGGTTAAAACGTTTTTTTTGGGGGTTTTTTTTATGATATATAGGTTAAAAAAGGTTTGCTGGGCCGTAGGCTGGATATTAAACTGGTTCACGAGTCCGTGACTAGAAAGGCTCGTATTTTTTGTTTTATTATTAAATTTTAATTACATGTATATATGACATTAAAAAAATTAATGTGCCCCATCATGCAATTAAGTTTATTGAGTCACATTAATTCTGTGTTACAATTTGGAAATACAGGTATAATTGTTAATCTTAATTATTTTATTAATATAAATGAATATTATTTTTACGATTTTTAACCTCTTGTATTGTAGATTTATTAAAGTTGCTGAAATTATTTGTTACCAGTTGTTCCGCATTATCTTAAATAATTATATTACCCGTAACAGCGAAAATAACTCAGCTATTCCTAGAATAACAGATAAGCATGAGGACTAATCAGTTTTAACTAGAATAAAAACCATTTTACACACACGGTCTACTCGACCGACGCGACCGATATCGTTTCGATTTATTTCAGTTTGATTCAGCCTTATATTCCTGAAAAAAAGATAAAGTAGTCTCTTGTTATCATCATTACTCCGTTAAAATTGCCGAAGAATCAGGTGCAGCTAATAAACCAGAGATGCTAACATTCTGTAAATTAGATACTGTAGATGAGTTGAAAAATACGTCCTCAGTCTCAAGGAAAAGTTGTTATTGCCGCTTTAATATTGTTTTATTCTTTCTTGTATACAGCCGGAATTAATGCACGCATTGTGCACAGAGAAAATGCACCTCTTACCAAACGTGAATTTTCGAAGCACTTCTTATCACGGAGTTTATGCATCGAATATCTTCAATAATATCGTGGAATGAATTTAGTTTACACAGGGAACTCAAAGTTCTCGGATTCAAAGGCAGAATAAAGAACAGCTAAATATATGAAAACAATTTACAAAAAATCAACGTAATATTCCCGGGCGATGTCACTTGTGTGATTGGCGCAAGAAGTAAATAAAACTAAAAAACACAGTGTGTGTAATAGCTGCAAGTGTTTGCATACAAAGAGCACAACAGTTTCCAAATCGAAAACAAAGAAAAGTCTAGTGGTGAGTGTTAACAATTTGATTACACGTACCGTATTTTATTATTATCTATACACTTCTTCCTAGAATTTTTTCGTATACGTTGAGAATTAAGCTATTTTTTATAAAATGTTACAAACTGTGATGTCGTCATATATTTTTTCGAATTAAAATGCTGTTAATTCATGCCGAAATAATAATAAAACAAAAACAAAACAACATAAAAAGGAATAAAAAAAATGCTTTTTTACAAAAAATGGCAAATTTATAGTATTTTAAGTCAAAAATCTAATCCGACGGTGAAAACAATCATGAATGAAAAGCATCCAAAAAGCTTCAATCTCCCGCATTATTAAGGATAACTCAAAAACTATCGGTCAGACCTTGATCAAATTTAAATGGGACCACATGACAAACACCACCTTTCAAATAAAAGAAGAATCATCAAAATCGGTTCATCTAGAAGAAAGTTCTGTGGTAACACACATAAAAAAAAATAAATAAAAAAAAATACCTCCTCCTTTTTTGAAGTCGGTTAATAAAAATAGAATAAAAGAACTAATGAACACGAAATATTTCCTTCAAATACATAAAAATCTAGTTTTTATAAAAACCGGTCAAAAAGGACGGCGCAACCTTTCGCGTTATAAAACCGTATGGGCTAAAATAAAGCCCTCGCGGCGCCAATTGCCCGAAATTATTCGAAAAAAATAGATTTTTTTTTTCCAGGCATGCATAACGAAACTGTATTTTATTTTTTTTCAGCAAAACTTTCGCAGATGGCAAAAAGTTCAAAAAAGCGGAAAAATGACGTTTCTTTTCTTCTTTGCAGCGCGAAGAATCTCAGATTTCCTTGGTTTTGAATTTAGTATTATGTAAACGTACATCTTTAACTTTCACGCGGAATCCTATGAAACATCACGCTTGACTGAACTTGTTCTAATGATTTTTTCGTAAAATTCGAATTTCGACATTCGATTGTTTGCTGAGTCCGTTTCGGAAGTTTTTTTGTTGTTTTTTTTTCATTTCCATCTAGCTTTTTCAGTGACGTAACCATAGGTCTGTTAACGAAAAGGTTTGTAATAACACCATATTCAAAAAGGCGACACAGTACTGTTTTTAATATTTTTCCGGTAAAATAGTTGCAGAACAATAAATATAAAATCATAATGTGAATATCATTTGAATATCGATGTGCTTTTACCTAATATATTTTTTTTTTGTTGGTAAATTGTGAAAAGTTTTCATTGTTGACTACGCGACAAAGCAAATATGAAAGCTGAATTAGACAGGTTCTTAACAACACATTGTTCGAAAATGATTTTCGGATTGTCCGCAATGATCATGTAAGTATTATCGCAGAGGACGCTGGTTGTTGTTGTTAATATAAGCACCAATTTGAGTGTTACTACTCTCGGAGAGTCAGAATGCTTGTTGGCTATTTTTAGTCCACGTTCCCCGAGCACTTTCAGGAACAGGGCCTTTCCTAGTAAGTACCCCCTTCGTTAATCGATAGCTACCGCTATATTATAATTACCATTATTATTATTATTATTTCATCAACGCAGGCATTAGATTAATGATATACGGACGGACCCCTCTAAAGAGATGACTCGGATAATCGTGAATGAAGTTAAAGGCTCAACTTGCAGGATACAAAAGTCAATGGATATCGTTGTTCGATTTAAGGACAAGGAAAGGAACACGATGATTTCTCGGAAATCGATGGCTTTGCCGGCAATAATCAGAGGCGTGCCGTAATGAAAGTTCTTAGGCCAGAAGAGTGAATGGTTTTTTGGCTTTCTTTCGTGAAACAACGTCAGAAAAACGTCGTCAGAGTACGCGAGGCGAGCATGTAAAATAATGACATGTTGGGCATTGACCAACTATGTGTCGACGGCCACATTCTGCTTCAGTGTTTCGACGAATATGACTTCTTTAATTAACGTATTCCACGAAAAGTCATATGTAAGATCAGCGCAACAGCAGCAACAAATCTGTTGGTCATTGTCTGGCCGGCTTAGTTGGCACCGGATGAGCCGTTATGCAATTTCGAAATGGACCTGCGTTACGCCGAACTTCTGCCTATTTACTTCGTGCCAAGAGAAATAAATTAAAAAAGACCGCCAAAAAAGTCGACCTTTTCTCCTCAACTGCTGACGATGTGCAAAGTTCTTTCGCTAGTGGCGGGGAGTCGATCTGCTGGGTTTTTTTTTTTTTTGTATTTATTTATAAAAATCGCCCTCTCCAGCTACAGTTTTTTCCGCATGCTGTACGCAAACGTTAAAATTATTGTGTCCTCTTTATTAATACGATGTAGTCCCGTGGGAGTCGAAATAGTTCAGCGAACACGTGGGAATTGACTAAATACAATAGAGTTACCTTCTTCATCCGAGGGGACTGCCCTTAGCCGTTACTTAGTTGTTTTTTTGATAACTAAGGGAAGGTGCCATTATCGAGCATATAAAAAAACTGAATATGGCAAATAGAATATGGTTGGAACGATTGGACCGCGTGTGATTAATTCAAATAGCATATTTCAATATCGTTAACAAAAGCCCACTTAGTATTATACGTTACAAGAATAGTTCACGCGCAATCTATTACGAATAAGACAGGAATGGGATAATATTGAGGCATCAAGAAGAAACCGTTGCAGAACTGATAAACCGGATACTTTTGTTGACGGGGCAAAAAGCAGCGCGAACAGTAAAAATTCTGTAACACCGCGTTTGTTCGCGAAACGCACTTTGTAGCTGAGCTAACACAACATAATTAGTCAAGGTGATCCGGCAGAAGACTTCACGGTTCGCAATTCGAAGATATTTAAACTTAATTTTGGTAAAGCATTTACTTAATTCAAAAAAAAGCTACAGCCTAATCGAAAAAGTTATCTTTAGGATAAAATTCGACACAAAATCAAGCGTCCCAATGTCTTCGGCGAAAGCTTGAACTGTTCAACCTCAATACCGCAGACCACCGCACTGATAAGAAATATCTTCGTGAAAAATGAAACGACGATAATTTCAGGATGTGTGAGCAACTCTTTCTTCTTCTTCTTCTTCTTCTTCTTTCTCCAACCGATGTTTGACGATTAGTAAGGCCATCTTCACTTTGTCAATGGTAGCGTTATTGTAGAGACTTTTTTTTCCTCTAGTGGAATATTACAAAAAAAAAAACACAAATCTACAAATTATTCCATCAGTTGAAACTATGTGTATATCGTTGGTATATTTCATCTAGTGCTGTATAATTTCTTATACTACAAGAAAATATGAACTCGTCTGCATATTGTATATACTTTTTCCGTACTTTCTGTAATTTTCATTTTTTTTTATTTTATTTGTTTAGAATTCTACATAGGGAAAACGATGTGCCATTGCAGCAGTGCGGGTAAGAAATGTCGTAAAACAAAAATTACCTATCGATGACAAAAAGAAATTAAAAACAAAGTAAATAAATAAAAAGTACATATTATAACAGTGAAGATAATTATTATAAATGAGCACCCCGTGTAAACAATATATATATATATATGTATATATGTACAGTGAAACTTCTACTAACGGACACTTCTAAATTGCGGACATTTGCTAATAGCGGACAATTTTAAAATCGCCGGCATTTTCCCATAAGACACAATATAAAAATATTTCCCAATAACGGACCTTCCCAATTATGGACGCAGACACTTTAATAAGTATGATTTTGGAAATTAGATTTCTGTTAAACGGACAAAGTTTGTCAAAAAAAGTTCAATTAATGCCCCAGATCATTGTTTAATAGACGAGGGATTGCATGATCCATGTACCGACATAAATGAATTAGCATCTCAATTCATGCAACAACAAAATCCATCCGATGATGTAGTAGACACTGTGATGACAATAATAATGTTTATGATGGCGAAGAAGACACAACTACCGAAGTTGACTGTGAAACTTTAAATACTGTTGACTCGTTAATTGGAAAACTAAAATAATTGTATTTCATTCATAAAGATGATGCTGAAGGTTTAATAAAAATGATATCCGAACTGCAAGTGCATGTCGAATGGCGTATTTTAAATGAAAGAAACAAAGTAGTAAAATTACCGATTTTTTTTTTTTCATAGAAAACTGAAATATAATCGATACGCTAGGATTTACAGTATGTGTTAAAAAGAAAAAAAATATATTTTGAACACAATTGATTAACACTATAGATTATCTTGCGTTCTTAAAAACAAAAAGTGATTTATACTCTATTGCCTAACTTGTTTATCAACTAATCCTGGAATGCAAACATAAGTAAGTACTGTAGTAGTACTGTACATACATACGTATTTTTATATTATACGAACATTTTTTTTTTTATATTTTAGACGCATGTATATCTTTAAGTGTAAATATGTACTGTATTTTTTTATATTACCTACGATCCTCTTAATATTCTTGTTAAATACGTTACAATACATAATAATGTAAATTTCAGTTAATACCGGACAAACTTTTTGATCCCGCAACTGTCCGTTATTCAGAAGTTTCACTGTATATATATATATATATATATATCGAAAGTGAATAGTAATAAGAATATGGACGAATTAAAAAGTAACACGCGATAACATTTGGAACTTAAGTACGTATAGATATTGCATCGAGTTCTCCGATTCAGTCTGCAGTTCGTTTACAATACATTGTTAATTGAACATCCAGAAATTGATATACACTTTAACAATAGAATTAAGTATTCGCAATTATTTCAAAATTTGATTTTTAGTAATCAAATACAACGACGGTATAATTTTTCATGTTTTCACCTAGAAGATACCTGATTGGTAATCACGGTGGATAAAAATATGTGTTCCCTTTTAAGTACTCCGTGTATGCTAGAATATATTTTTCGTGTACGAACATTGCAATTGTTTGTGTGTATAATTAATAACCATCGTTATTGTAAATATTTTATTAATAATGTAACACGTTACTCCTGGGTAACGTGCTTCATGTAATTGGGTTAACACCTGTATGGATTTCTAAATACATAAATTAACATTAATTTCTTAATTTTTTACGTCACCTGTCGGAACAACATCTAACAAAGGGAGAGTTATATCGCGGTACAGATAAACTGCGGTAGGATCGAAAATTCATTCTGAATGATGTGTATACACTGGCTGCTGATTTATTTAGTGTATTACTACTATATACTGATAGGCGTCAGTGTTGGTTCGAATTTCATGAGTGAAATTTTTTAATTAAGCCATTTCTTAATTGAGAGTGCCTTACGCAGTTTGGACGCACAATATCGCGATAAAATATCCGAGGATTGTTCCAGTTTTTTACGTGAGACAAGTAGAATTTCTCTTTTTTTTTATCGATTTTCATATCGTTTTAAATCTTTCATTTTATTAACTTTACCGCTACTCGAAATAGCCGAATAATCATCTAAAAGCAAGGCGTATCAAAATGACGAATATCATCATTTCAAGATAACGAGGAAATGAAAGAAAAAAAAGCAACTACGATTGTGCCCCATCTGCGTTTGCTTGTTTTGTTACATTTTAGGTGATTATTATTCGTTTCTCACGGGGAGATGTCTTACAAATAGCTTCTAAAATTTAAAAATTTAGTTAATATCATCATTTTTTTTTTTGGGGGTTTTTTTTTTTTTGTTCGGGCTCGCAATTTGAAGCAATTAGAAGTGAAAAAGTTATATAATAATCAGTCGATCAGATAGAAATAGAATGCTTGTGGAAGGAAAGGACATATATAATAAGACGCGACTGTAAGGAGCAGGAAGTATATAGAAATACAAAGCCGAACGCTCTGCCCAAAAAGAGGTAAGCAAACATCTGCATTATTTAAGCGGAGGCGATAATGGTGTGAGGAGGAAATTATCGAGCAGCGGAAGCGGGAGAAAGATAATTTATAGCAGAACGGCGAAATGGGGGGGGGGGGCGAAGAAAACCACATGGCTTGGAAGGTCATAGATCGAACAGAGAGGAAATAGGAGCGATTTTTTCTGAAAATAATTACTTCGTCGCGATTATAAAAAAAGTGTCATGAATATCGGAACTAAACAATAGAGCAGTTTGAACGCAATTTCGCAAAAACTTTTCAGAAATCGTTAACTTTCGGAAACTTTATACTTTGCTGTACGGACACACACTTTAAAGCAACAAGTTTACGTAAAAATTAGTAAGGATTCCCGCTACCCACCCATTTTTTTTTTTTTTTGTCACGGGTATGCCATACTATATACATATATATGTACGAGTATTTAATTTTGTTCTTTTTTGTGGTATTTTTTTTGCTTTTCAAAATTTAACCGTTCTTCAGATACGGCTTTAATTTAAGTAGCGCCAATTCGAAAACAAAAAATTACAAATATTATAATTTTCGAAGTGGAGAGGTGATTATTTCGGTGCGTGCAGAAAAAAGCAAAAAAAGAACATGTAGAACCGTGCCGATAACGTAGCATTTGAGATGTATAAAAACGAGAGTTATCGGATCCAAAAAGTTAAGTTTCGGTTGTTGAAAGGAAGCGGTGAAAAATGTTAAGAGCTGAATAACGTCTCTGGACGGTGGTCGATTATAATTCAGAATATGTATTGAAAGGGACTCTAATAATGTCTCTGTAAATGAAAATGGTAAAACGGTCTCGGAAGATCATCTTTTCAGACATATATATATATATGTATAAGGAGACGTTCATTATCCGAAAAAGGGCTTAGTGACGACGTGTTTTAAACTTGCCCGGAGGAGAGAATTTTCGGCTTTAGAGGCTAATAGCCGAAACGAGCTGTCCAGAGAGCCGTGAAATTTCTTCCAATCAGATGCTGCAAAAATCTGTCAAATTTCGAAAGGTGTCGAATTAATTATTTCCTAATCAAAAATTTTATCCAGTCAAAATTAGGAAAATAAATACTTGCGAAGAGATTTGTACGAGATTTTTCCAATTTAATTTTTTATTTATTCGTTGCATCGTTAAATTCCAAACAATGAAAAAAAAAAAAAAATAATAACAAACGCGGTAGCTAAACTTTATTCGTAATTATTTTAATTATAACAAAGAAGTACATAAAATAAAATAAATAAATAAAACCTTTTTTTTCCGTCTCCCATGATTCTCTTCTTCCCGAGTTGTTGACGGTTTTTTTCTTTTTTTGTTTTCTCGGGTTATTAATAGAGTTAACTTTGTTTGTTAAAAAAAAAAAAAAAAACATTAAAAGAGAATTCAAAAAAAAAACAAAACATTTGACATCTTCAACCTACCACGGTCTCGCACGTAGTTCATAATCGTAGCATCGCTACGTCACACGCCGCTTATAAATAATTCTCCGCTCGATATTGCGAGCTCATCTTTTTTGTAGAGCCTTAGAGCTATGTCATTTTCTGCAATAAAGGTCGCGCTAAAAAGAAATCCTCCCTCTCTCGAACAAAAGCTCAAAACTAAAATATTTTTCGGTTCCCATGCTTTTTCTTTCTCTTTTTAATTGAAATAGAAAATTCGGAAGGAATGACTCTTTTTTCTTCTTCTTTGAAAATCCTACACGAGAACCAATTTAGCTTAAGAAAAAAAGTTCTCAGTTCTCCTTTCGTTCTCGAAAGAGGACGTATTATTTTACTGTCCTAGTCCGTGCGGTGTTCGAATAAGATAAAAACGATCGAAGAAAAGCCAAAGCCTCGGTACGGGGATAGAATTCACTTTTTAACCAGTCCAAGATGCTGCGATTAACATTTTCCGCTTTTCCACGGCGTACATTGTGAAAATTCCGGGTGAGATTCTGCAGCAGTCAGTCCGAGTTAGTCTCGATAAATGACTGATTACCATCAATGTTTACGCGTGTCCATGACGGAACTCTTATATCATCATCTGTTACTATGGCGCTTGGTTCGGAGCTGTTGGCAGAAAATCACTCTGCTTGATGATGATCGTTTGCTTGATGAAACACGTTCACGATCGAACTTCGTGATTAGATGAAACCTCTCGGTCTCTTTCCTTCTCATTTGTCTCCTCTACTAGTGCATATTTTTAATGCAGAGCTGACTATTATTTTCTCTTCATCTCGGTCCTCTCCTTAATTCGTTGTTTTACTTTCCTCACGGATTTCGCTTCTATTTTTTTTTTTCTTTTTCTTTCTTCGCTCTCCTTTTTGTCCCGATTTCACTCAGACGTTGGCTGGGTCGTGCTACCCTGTTGCGCATACGCAACCGACAGAATACATTTATACAGATATAGGCGTAAACGCATAGTCTTCCGTCGAACTGTAGGATAGATAAACCGAGCGCGAAATCCGATCGGTCAGAGCAGAAGGTAAGAAGATAGGGTTGCTCACCTTTCTCGCAGTCATTTCTTCGTCATGACGATTATGATGCGTCTGGTTCGCCATGGACCGGGATCTCGGCGATAGATCGATTTCCGCTGCCACGGTTCATGCGCAATCCGAAGTCACATGGAACACCGCTGTCGGCCCATCGTCGTGATATTCGATACGTGAAAATTAACGACCTGTTGTTTTTCGATAATTAGCCGTTGGCCGAGCCGCGACATCCTCCGCCCATAGTTTGGCCTCTAACCTTGGCGACAACACACACACACACTCACACGTCTATACGAAGAACTTTTTTTTAATTGACGACAAATAATAAGGAAGTCTTTAAACTTGGCTGACTTTAAACTCCTCTTTCTTCCGAAGTTTAAAAAAAAAAAAAAGGCCCAGATTTTAACGAGATGGTGCGCAACCGTTTCCAAATGTACAGAAAGTTTTCCACCGGCCAGACGTATTACCCATCCTCACAGATTAGACAGACTATTTTTTTTTTTTACTTAGCTTCAGTATATATGTCTTACTATTACAACAATTTTTATCACTGGAAAAAAAGTGCAGTGGATTTGTACGTTCTAATATATTTGAACCCATCGGAAAACCCTCGGTCCGCCAGGGGCGCGGTTGTCTCAAGTTTTTATTTATTCAACAAAACCGGTTGGATTGAGGCCGTAAACTCCGAATGTTTTGAAAAAGAAAAAAAAGTATTTTTCTAGACGTACGATATATGGGCGAAAAAATTAAAAGATCGTTACTTCTATACTTCATTGAACGGATGTTTTACGGTGTTGTAGAAACAGATTTGATAAGGCATGTTTCTCACTAACACAGATGATAATGTTTAGTTCATGAAAACCTCCGCAGATAATTCTTAAAAAGGTCTGAACGAAAACCCTCTCGTTCGCAATCGCCTAACTGATTCACACCGAAAAAATCCTCGACGAAAAAGCGTGGTAAGCTCGTCGTTAGGATGCATATTTGTCGAAAAAATGTAATTTATAAAACAAAATATATTCTCAGACGAAAGCGGTCAAAATGGCGCAGGAAAAATTCAAAATTCAAAATTCCTTCAGAAAAAAAAAAAGAAAGATAACCAATCAATGTATATTCATTGCAGACCTGACTTAAAACTTATAACAGTAATCCGCAAATCGACAAAACACCTTGCCAATTGGCCGCACTTTTAAAATCTCTCCGTCGGTTCTCACGTAAACATTTTCACCGCGATTCTAGTGGGGGGGGACTTCCAATGTTGATACCTATTTTATTCTCCGACATTTTAACTTTTCCGAATTTGTCTTCCTCCTTTCTGTTCAATACGTCTACGGTCGAGTTGATGGCCATTTCACGTTCTATCATTTTCATTTCCTCTGATTGTTTTTCTTACACTTTTTTTTTTCGCTTATCTCTGACTCCACGAGTATAGTGCCCTTCAGGATTTTCCTGTGACTTTAATATTTTTCATATTCTTTCATTCAGATTCTTTCTTCTGTCCGTGCAATTCATGCTAGTATTTGTTGCGCGTTCCTGGCGATTCTGACATCTTCGGTAACGATGTAGCCGATTCTGTTCGGATTCCGGGCTTCTTCCTTCTTCTTCAAATATTCAATCTCCTAACCTTCTAGTGCCATATGTAAAAATATCCGTTTCAGATTTTGGTCGGTTGTATATACCGTCTCTTTTCCTAACAGTCGCTTCTATTATCTGTCTAGTCATCTTTCCAAAATCCATGGTTTCTTTTCTTTGCTTCACTACAACGCTCCGCCGTTGTCTCCATTATTCGCCGACGTTCTGTAAGCTTTTACTTTCCATCAGACTATTTCCCAAACTGTCCTCTCGATTCAAACGATACAGTCGTCTAAGACGGTTATGAAATGTTTATGAAGTGTGTTCATCTCTTCTTCGATAGAGCGCTCTGTACCCCTGTGTTTGCTTGGGCTTGGAGTACCTGCTGTTTATTGTGCCAGTTATGACATGTCTTTTCCTTCACACACTATTGTTCCTACTGCAGTCTCCTTTTTATTAGTAATGTCTGATCGGTTCAACGTGTAACTTTTTCTATTTTGCATTTCTCATTGTTTTTGTGAGTGAAAGTCCCCTTGGTTGATGAGCCCAAAAAAGAAGAAAAAAAAAAAAAATAGCGCCGTATGTATTAAAATCGTGATAAAATACTACTACATAATAGTTAGTCTATGCTTCTGATCGATTATTTTAAAAAATACACCGGAATGATTAGAAACAACCAGCGGAAATTTCGGAATTCCTCCTTTACAAGTTTATTTTTACTCTTAAACACTAAATGATAATCTCAAACGCTGCAAAGTTACTAATCAAAATAAAGCGGTACCGAGAATAAACTGCGCTGAGTACAGTAGAAAATGTTCGCTGCAACAAAAAATAATTCAAAATATACTCGCAGGCTTCGTAAATTGCTGAGAACTTGGCCGATAGAAGCCCTAGACGGTAAGTTATATTTTATAAATATGGCAGCCGTTGGAGCCCGAAAAACTCGGGAACTTCAGTGAAAATCTGAAAATACAAATTTCTTAAGCAGTATACAAAAAAAAAAAAAACAAAAAACACACACATATATATATATAAGATCTTACAAAAATGATTAAGTAATTATTTTATCGAATAATGAGACAATCCAAAAAGAATTATTATTTAAACATTATTTTCATAGTAGCAGTTAGTCAGGTTTTAATTGACAGTCTGCTACATCCGTTATAATTAAAAAAGCGCTATCGCCTCGGTTCGCTGATATGTTGCGTATGTTTAATTATAATTGAAAATACTCTAGTTTAACGCGCTTTCGTCAATGCATTTCAGATTTTTCTTAATAATATACACAACAGTCGAAATATTACGAGGATTTCTTTGTCGGTACACGATTTGATTTTCGGCCAAAATGCAGCATCGCTTTTTCAACAGATCGTGCTCACGGCAGCACGTGTTGGCCACTACTTCATTTCCATCGTATTATAGGAGCTGATCGTATCTCGAGAGATAAATTATATTTATTTAATCATCTAAGAAAGAAAAGATTTCACAATATGCTAGATGAATTATTAATGACCACCTCACGGTTTTTACACCGGCCGGGGTTAATAGAAAAATCCGGTAATTTATGTCCCACTCGTAAAATGTTTATTTCGTTTTGTGAGGAATACTCTTCTACAATAATTATAGAAGACTGCATCATCTGTAAGTCCAGAAAGGGTCCCCTTATAACGAGGTCCGAAAGGTTTTATATTAATGTGGTAAAGGCGTTCTTCGGCCCGGGGGGGTTAGTGTGGAAAATTGTTTTAAAATACGTGTCACGGTTTTTGTGTTATATTTTGAAATAAATTGAAACTAAATTTTTTACTTTTCAAGAATAACATAGTAAAATTTACTCTTTTCAATTACTATAGAACTATCCGATGGTCTGCGTGGTGAAGGTGAGACCGGCAGGATCGAGTTTTACCCGTCTAATGATATACATGGAAGAAAAAAGTACCGATATAAGCGTAGTTGCTGGTACTTATTATAACGATTACAACAAAAAAACAAACAAACATTTTTTATCAACGAACCAACTCCAAATATTTATACCGAGTTCGAAATACATTTAACGGCAAAAATTATTTCAAACGTTAACTATAAATGATTTCACGATCGTGTGACGTTTAGAAGGTATCGTCGCAGTATTTAATTTTCATCCAGTAGTCGCACCTAAAATTGTAACACGAGATTTCACGCAGTACGGCTACTAGGTCCGTATGAGGTTTTCAGTTCGTCTGAAAATAATACAGCTGGGGGGGGGGGGGCTACTTGCACCAGTTGAAAAATAGAATACTTGACGAGGGATATTTAGCAAATTTTTTAATTGCGAAAAATATAATGCGGTTTTGAGAATTCGCAGAAAAAGTAAAACAAAAGAACCGCGGAACAACGAACAGAGTAGGGAATTATTCGGATTTCAAGAAGACAATAGGCTTCAGCTTTTTTAGGCCGCGATAAAAAGTGCACACGTCTACTCTTGTCGTTCACAATGTGCGACGGTAACGATAGAGACAATGAAACTAAAAAGTCGCAAATAATGCTCGTAAAATCTGCGGACTAAGGACGAACTACCGATAAATTATTATATCGAGACTGAGAAACCGAGTAATCTTTAATAATAAATTTTTTTCATCTTCATCAATGCAGCACGAGAAATCGTCGAACCTCTAGCTAGAAGAGTATTTTTGCAAACGATCGTTTTTGAAATAATAAAAAATCATCTTTCATGTAAAAATTCTAAAAATATTCCCGGTAATGTTAGTGAAATATTTTATTAATATTCTCTTACCTGTGTCTCTCGGCGAAATAGTTATTTTATAAAACGATGGGTATCGTTCGATAACATAGTGATAGTAATAATAATAATATTACATGCGCTATTGTTTTCTTCTTCGATTTTTAAGTATTTTTATAAAGCGCTAATTGATACCTTTTTTTTTTTTCGTTATTACTGAAAAAAAAAATTATTCTGTTTTTTTTGTCTTTTTTTTTTTTTTTTTATTATAAATCGGAAATTTATAAGTTTTAAAAGTGTTTGTTTCTGATCAACTGATTTATCAAAATAAGTTTATGTGACGAATAAATCAAGACAAATAGAGTATTCAGTAGTAATTATAAGCATTAAGGAGAATAAATAGTGGAGATGCGTTCAAATATGAACATAAATAAGGAAAAGAGATATTATTAGCGAGATAAGTTTAATTTAGAAATAAAATTCACAGGCGTATAATAAAACTGCAAAAAGTTCAAACAGAAAGCAAAATGAGACGATAATGAAATGTTCGGAGAAAAGAGTGATTTTCTGTACTAACTAGTTATTTAAAAAAATAATATTCAGTAAAAAAAAAAAAAAAGCAAGATAGAAAACATTGTACCGCATATCATTCTAATACAAAAACATATCTTAAAATCAACTATAAGCGTTAAAGATGTGCGGCTAAATAAAAAAGTAAATATAAGGAAGGGAATGAAATTATCACTGTAACTTCAAACATTGAACTAGATTAGCAGTTTAAATATTGAAGATTTTCCCAAATAAAAGTATCTGACATTTCGTATAGAGTAAACATATTGCTATTAACAACAGTCATCGGCAAAAAAATAATGACGAAATGGGAAACAATATTTCAAATATAACATTATACCTAAAAAAACCGGATCTAACGATGTTCAGAAAAAGTGTAATATAATCGAAGATGATATAAAGGAGTACTTTTTCCCAGAAACAAAACCTTATAGCACGTTGTAATAAGGAAAATAAATAATGGTAGAGGTGGGCGGATGTATGTCTGCCTATATTCATTCCGATATAGAGTATTATCCGTAGAAATTGCATTGTTAAATGGGTAAGTCTCCCGTTTGTTGACTCGATCCCTAACACTGAGTCGAAGTAAATGTCCCCGGATCGGACACCGGACAAAATTTCGGAAGACCTCTTATATAAATTAATTAAAAACCAAGTTAATGAAGAAGAACCGTACAGGAATTATATGTAGATATATATATATATATATATATATATATATATATATATATATATACATATATATAACTCGGCCATTTTGGCCTCGCAAGGGGCTGTGTGAACCTTCTTGCTTACATTTTTATCTCTTTCACTTCTATACTTTGTATAAAATGATCAAAATTTATAACGTAATTCTAAATCGGTCCATATGAATAACATAATCACAAAAATCCTATCCGAACATTTAACTTTCACTACATAAAATTAGGACATTTTTTCGTTACATAAAATTGTGACATTTTTTGTTATAAAATCTAATAGGGGCCGGCCTAAGAATTACATTGTAATTAATATATGTATATTAAGTTGGTAAAAATTAAAATATAACAAACGTTACATAAAATTGGGACATATTTTTAGGACATTTTTTCTAACGGGGGTAGCCTAAAAATTACTATATATATATATATATATATATATATAATCGCATTAAATTTACAAATAAAAATAATAAATTAAATATAAGCGATATCGGAATTATAAGTACTCTTTGTAAGAAGTTAATCGCTCTGTAAACGACAGGGATTGTCTTGCATACCTAAAAAATTATAATTACTTAATTTCACAAATGCAAATTACCTTAATGCAGAGATAACTCTATCGCTGTATAATAACTCTTTGATAAGAAAAATTTTTACATTCCGATTGTTTGTGAACCACGTGTAAAAAATAATAAAGATTTATAATTTAGACTTGCATTTATAATTAGCAGATAAATAGAGCATTCTGCAATTGAAAGTTTCGATAATATAATTTCTATACAATTAAATATATTTTGGCCAAATGGTTTTACGCCGGGGAAAAGAAAAAAAAAAAAAAAAAATATTGATCCGATGTTATCGTCCTGCTAATTAGGATAGAGAACTATCACTACAAAAAATAAATTGAAAAAATTATCCTAATTTAAATACAGTAATAGGTGACCTAAATATTTCGTTGGAAAATAAAATTAAGATGAACAAAAACTCGGCGACACTTTATGACCTGATATTTAATAATGAATAATTAACTTTTATAAACTATAATGGCTGAATAGATTATCGCGAAAATTCTATTGAGCTTCCAAGTTGATTAAAAGCTGATCTTACGCAACGCGTAAATTGTTATACAACTCAAAGAGGATGTAAATGGAAACAATCGAATATAAAAGGATCATACCACTAAACTGATAAGCACGTTGGCAAAAATAATTTCATAAGTGATCTGATAAACGACATAAAATCATCACACAATAGTAATCTTTCCATAAATGAAAAAGGTGACAGAAATAAATTTAAAAATAATCAAAATTTGCGGGACTCCAATTACTCTAAAAATTTATGTCCGGTGGAGCGCAGAACTGGAGAAAATTAAACTTCAAGTAAACAGCATTAGAAAGAAAGAAAGAAAAAAGAAAAAAGAAAGAAAGAATAATAAAACGCATAATTAGCCGCATGAAACTTAAACGGCACTAAATGAAAATTAGTGAGTCTGCTGCTGAGCCATACAGATTTGCTGTTGATAAGTTTAAACTTATGAAACAAGACAATGAAACATAATAACGAAATTTACCCTGATAATAATAGTATTTTTCTTATAATTTCGTTCCTGATATTAAAAATAGGGCATTAAAACGTATTCTAATTTTTCCCGTAAATCTTTTTGGAATATATACGTGCACATTATCCGGATATGTTCAAAGTTATAATAAATGAATGTTGAAAGGTAGAGATTTTCCTTCGGCCTGCAAAACGGTCCGACATATTAAATTCGAAGCTGGGCGCAAACATAAACACATAAAGTAACATCACAGAGAGCACACAGTCTGCTCGATACATATGAAAAAGTCTGTGAAAAAGTAATTAACTTTTTTTTCCGAAAAGAAAAAGCGGCTAAGAATTACATTCTAATTGGAAGGTGTTTCTCAGCTGAAAAGGCTGCATATAATTTAATTTCATCAATTAGGAAGACAACTTTTGAGGAATCATCTGTACTTGTCATCTGATATCGAAGGAGCTTTTGATAGTTGCAAATAGTCATCCGTAATCGAAATATTAAAAGAAAATCAGGTATATCAGTTTTATTAATATTACAATTAATTGCTTTGGGGACAAATCTGCTTGTCTTTAGATCAGTGACGCTAAGTAAGTGCGTATAAGGGTGAAAATAACTTGTAGACACTATCACAACGATCTGTTTTAGGGTCAACTCCGTGAAATATCTTCTATTCAAAAATACTCAACAGTATAGAATGGCTGTGCAAACTTTTAAATGTTGAAACGGTTTTAATTATGATATACTGACGTCTTGTCCATTTTATTCAGATTAGAAGAGTGCATATTATTTTACAACTTTGTTGAATTTGAATGACTGAACTTTGAATCTAGTTTAACTACCCTTTAAAAGTTGTTATGTAATACAAGAATGATAATTTTCATTATATTATGTATAAAATCAGACAAAACAAATTAAATTTTATATTTGATTTTTTTTTTTTTTTTTTTTTAAGTTGTAACTGATGACTTCGATCATGAAATGAAGTTCTAGATTAAATAAAATATTATAATTAATAACCATATATAGTCATTACATGTATGCGTGCATTATTATTGTTATAAAAATATGTTCTGTCCGTTTCGATGGTATTGTAATATTTATATAAATTACAATACATATGCATGCATTATATTCGAGTAATAAATTTGCCTCATCGATAGAGTCCAGAATGGCGAACCCAACTGGAAAAAAACGAAATAGCAATAATAACAATTTGGTCTGGAATAGTGCAGGAATTTAGGTCGGAGAACAAGTCGATGATACCATCTTGAAATCGGTAAAATAGTAGGAAAAGTACGAATAATTTGTATTCAAGAATTCAAAAAGTGCATGCGCATAACATTTTCACAAGCCACCAAAACCACTAAGAATTTGTCAGATGGCTGTAAGTTTAAAGTGCTGGAGCGCCATTACGAACAAAAGTTGAAATTCTAGTTAAATATTTTACATTTCTATGGTCAACTTTTCGGAAATCGTATTAGCGTCTTCTACATTATATTAAATCGGGTTAAAAAAAATTCAACTCGAGCCAATTTTAATTTTTAAACTAATCCGGAATTATCGCTTTCTGTAATAATAGGCATAAATTTAACATATTTAATTATTTGCATTATATATGTGCATATTATATGTATGTGCAGCGTATTCCGCGCATCGTGTATTTTCGTGAGACGCGTTTTCGTATTATATTAATAAAACCACTTCGATTTCTGAAAAATTGTCCCAGCATATTTTATAAATAAATAAACGCAGATAAATACCCCCCCCCATGATTATTTACCGGACCTAGTCCACATTATACCGCGATAAAAGTTCACAATTTTTAGTATAAATATTTTTGAATGATAACGCGGATAGACCAACCTAAAATGATGCCACTTTCGGTCAACTATAAAGTGTGCTGTGTTGGTTCAAGAATAAAATGTTCAAATTCCGTCAGTGATAAGTTTGTAAAGTGCGTTGAGTGTTTCAAATTCATTTCAAATTTATTATCTTTATTCGAATCTTATTTTCATACGATAATCTAAATTTGAAATTTTAGGTGTCGTAATTTCCCTGTATTCTGCTGGAAACTTTTTGGCTGATTTTCGTCCAGTCATATTAAGCGAAGAAAATATTTCTCTTAAGGCGTAGTACTCCTTTTTGGTTTAATGGGACTACTGATCGTTTCAATACTCGCTGATACACTTGTATAGGAGCACCATTGATCGGTACAATTTCTAAAATAAACAAAGGATATCATTGGAATCGATCAGATGGTGAAAAGTTATTCACAGTATGGTGCGAAGACTTGATATTTCTGTTAGTGAAGAACAGCTTGTTTCTCTTACTCGAATTTATCTGTGGCTAAGACTGATACGATATTTTAGCTTTTTTGTCTTATTAAAAATTATTATTTTTCAACTTACATTTCCCCTCGGAAAATTAATAATATTTTAGGTCAGTTGTTTTTTGTTACGTTACTAAAAACTTCTCGAAAGTGCCCCCTTTCTTTTAATGTTTATTTTAATCACCGGTACTCAATGACGTACTTACACTATCACCACCGTGGAGAATCATTAAAATCGTTCCAGACGGAAAAAATTTGTTCAGCAACAAACGTACCAGAAAAAAACAAAAAAAAACAAAAACAAGTGAACACGTGACGAATATATAACCTTCTTTTTATAAAGTTGACAAATAGGGGAACAGCCCTTTTATTACATTCTGCGAACGAAGAGAAAACTCGGATAGAATGCTTCAGACAAACTTGGACGTGTCGCGTACGTTTCCAGATGTTTATTAATAATGCAAAACCAGAGTCGTATGTTGCTTTTTTTTTTAAGTTTTTCTTTGCAAGTAAAAATTGTTTATTTTCTCTTTTTTCTCGATAATCAAAATATTTCTTCACTTCTGTTTTCATATTCGATAGTGAAATATAATATATTTCATACGCAGAACTCACTTCTTCTGGAAGGTTTGCTAACACGTCAATTTACATTGAGAAAATTTCAGGCGAGATACGTAACTAAAACAATTTTAATCGTGTTTTCAGACTTTTCGGACGCTGATTTTTTCCGAAAATGATCTAAAAATATCTCTCTAGCTGCCGTCATCGTTGGAGGCATTTTTTTTTTTTCGAGACAAAAGCTTTTTAAACAATTTATTCGTTACAAAATACGATGCTATCATTAAAAAAAAATCGATGTTTTTTTGTTGTTTTTTTTTTGATTTCCTAACTCCGACACTTTGTAGTTTTTCAGTTTTAAAAGCCTGTTCGCAATTACCGTGACTCAATTGTAATTTATAAATCGTATTTAATTGCAGCAATAGTTTTTACAATCATTTTCGGTGTAAACTACGATAAGGAGAATTCGAACCTAAACTGATAAGAGCCGTCGAAATAATAATATTTAGCTGGTTAGATAAAAATCATTCGACTTAGATGGAGTCTGCACATTTATCATCACGTGATGAACAAACCCGGAACTGACACGGACGATAAAACTCGCACGCGTCCGTTCGCTGTTAAATACCGTTTTCTATCCGAGGCGATGGTACGTGCGCGAAAGATATATCTCGCGTTTTCTGGCAAGCTACTAGTAGTACTCTCGCTATATTTTTACTAATGCCAATGTAAATGCACAATACTGGTATAATTTTAAACCTGCGTAGCAGTAAAAGAGCCGAACCTGTTTCCAGTTATTTGATCAGCGCGCCAGACTCTTTTTTAACAATATCAGCTTTGCAATCGGTATTTTGCCATCGCCATTTAAAATTTCCAAATTTACACGAGTCACTTGCAGAAAGTACGGTTGAAAAATCGTCACGAAGATACGTTTTGACCGTGCGCACACAATTACAAAGATAGAACTAATCAAATGACGCGCTAAAATTGAGGTCTACTCTAAATCGATCCGGTGGACTTACACAGGCTCTGCCTAGTTGTCAAACTGCATGATTCATCAGAGCAGCTTACATGGATATCAGATGTTATTAGATAGACGAAGTAGCTGCCAGATTTATTTATTTATTTATTTATAAAGTGTACTCTACAGCTAAAAAAATTTTGCAGAGAATATCACGAGCGACCGCACGCGTTCTTTCCGAGATTTATAACACTTTCGCCGTGTTTATTACTTCGTTTAAACAAACGGGGTGTTCAAAAAATTCAATAGTCGAAGTTTTGAAAGAGTCCAAAAAGCCCGCAGCACCTCTTGACCGCGCTAAGCCAGCGCATGAGTGAATAATGTGATGATATCTTTGGAAGGAATCGTAACTGCCAAAATCCTACAGATGGTATTTGGAGGAGTCAGGAATGTGTGCACCCTATTCCCGATGAATATGGTTTTCTCTTCATTATCGAATTAATTTACTCGCGCTTCGTCATTACCGCCTAAATTTCTGAAAGGACTCTTCCGAAATGGCAAAGAACGTTAGCTTAAAATTCTTCAATCTTTACAATTCCACACGTGTATGCCTGTATATTGTAGGTAGAATTTTAATGGTTCGGGGAACGTCGAAAATACCAACGCCGCATAACTCGCATCGTAATTAAAACGTTCTCTCGGAAATCGTGTAACTCTTTCAGTTAATCGGAGGTAACCGGGAGAAAACAAAAAAAGGACCTGCCATATGGATTTAAAGCGATTCCTTAATACACACTATTTGTCATTAAAAATGTGGTCATTGCTTTGATGGGGGGGGGGGGGGTGGAAAAACTAAATAGTATACTTTTGTAAATGGTAGAAGAGTTCAATCATTCGAAATAGCGGCGAAACAGATGCCTTTTAAAACACGTCTACACTAAGAAGAGGAATACGTTAATAATACGCTGGGCTTTCGGGCGCTGCAAACTCCAGAATTTGTGAGAAAAAAATATATCGCTGCTACGAGCAATGCGACAAAAGCGCAGATTCGGATTCCATAACAGAATTTTTGCAAATAGTTCAAAAACGTGATTTTCCTCATCCATGTATGTCGTCGAGCGGGGTTACTATAGTTAAAAATTCAAGCTGGATTATAAACGTGCATGCATAGTCGAAAAAATTTCTTTGCTTTCTGCAAAATTCCAAAACTGAACTTTTGAGAAGTTTGAATTTTTTCCTTTCTTTCTGAGTGTGTTTAAAAAGCTTAACGAGCCCATAATCCGATTCTGAAATGAAACCTTTTCGGAGTTTTTAAATAGTTTGAGAACAGAAGTTCATCTATTAACATTACGAAGCTTTCAGGAACTTCAAAATTGGAAATACAGTTTGTACCGAATCTGATGTATAATGGATAGATTGTAACCTTGTAATCCTCGCAGCACACGAAGTAATGTGCTTGACTGACTTTAACTTCCATCGTCTACTAACAACTTTGGACACTAGCAATCTTAAATGAAGAAAAATGAATTTCTTCTTCTAACAACACAGATATTTACCGCACGGCATTCTCTACCAATGTGCTAATCTAATTGAAAAGAATTACATTTAATTTATAAACACATTCGTAAAATACCGATCAATTTCAAATCGCAAGCTCAATCGTATATAACCCCGTTACATCGGATAAATGGAAATTAAATTGAGTAAGATATAAATGTATTTTCTGGTACAGTCCTTGAAATCTACTCTTATCTAAATAGGACTATTATCGAGTAAAAGTTCATTCTAAAGTACACATGGGATTACAAAGAGTGAGTAGGTATTGTAAAATTCTTCAGCACTAATAGCAGAATGTATGTTACCCGTAGTGTGTAACTTTAAATTTTGTATAGGCTAGATGTAGGTGTCTAAACTTTTTTTCCCCCTCAAAAGCCATTATTATATAATATGGATATTTTATCGAATTTACACGGGCACACATTTCTATAATATTCAGGTGATTGAATGTAAATGCGTTCTTTTTCACACTGGCTCGCTCCTTTGTCTGACACCGTATCATTATTATTATATACCTAGAACATTCCACTCTAGACATAATATTAAAGAGTCAACCACAATCTGCAGTATTAGGCGAACTCGCTTAAGATAGTTCACGTTCGAAATTGCATCGGCGCAATTCCTGTCCTCTTTATTCAATTCAGCGGTGAAACTTTTAGCTTTATCATTTAGTCTAAAGCTTATTCCAAGCTATTATTATATTAATAGAGTTACATTAACAGCTTTTTCTGCTCCACTTGCTCCTGCTTTGTAGAATGCGGTTCTATTATTGTTGAAACGTACTAGTTCTTGCGTAGCATGTACTTTTTCTGTAGTTCTCGAAAAATCTAAATTAAAAGCGGAACGGGATAGTGAAAGAAAATTCCATTCCTCCCATACTATCTAGTACACGTGCAAATACTTTAATGAGGGCTAAATTTATATAAACTCTCTGTGTCGCTAGCACGGTTTCTTATGGAGATATCATTGTCTTCCTCTAATGCTAGAAGTTGGTTATTTGAATTTTAAACTACATACTACTGCAATTCGTGAACTGCTTGTGAGATCAATGCGAGAAGAAAAACTCAATACGTAATATTCAAGTAATTTCTTTCATTTAAGTATCATTGCTACTCGAAGTTCCGCTGAATACAACTTTTCGCCACCATTAAAATATAGACGTTTCAAAAAAAAAAAAAAAATTGCCGACTTTTAGAATATAAACAATCTTTAAAGAAATATATAATACAATAATCCTATAGTTTTTCGAAGGAATGTGCATTTTTCGTGAATAACTTCTTTTCACCCGGTTAGAGTTTGAATTTGCAGAAAATATTTCTTATTTGATATTTTCGGAGTATAATTTGGTTTCTTATTTTTCTTTCCATTCACTTTTAGTTTTTTCCTTTTTTTGTTTTTTAATGGCAATAAATATGATTTAAATTAGGCTTTATACTATCCGAAAAATTCGGTGTAGCCTTTTTTATTCATTTAATCGATAACCCCCCGTTAATCTCTCCGGTTACTACAACGGTGCCGCATCATTAAATGTCCTCGCGAAACAAATACGACCGTTGTACTTGTACG
This sequence comes from Icerya purchasi, assembly GCA_039619475.1. Lineage (NCBI taxonomy): Eukaryota > Metazoa > Arthropoda > Insecta > Hemiptera > Monophlebidae > Icerya > Icerya purchasi. The sequence goes on from CM077115.1 coordinate 355,335,292, forward strand.
TTATTTTCTAAAAAAAAAAATCTTAAGAAATGAATATAATTTTCCAGGTAGCTAATAACATTTTTTTACGATTAGTCATAGAGTCACTTGCTGCTTCAGCCCTAAAGCTGCGGCGGATACCTTAAACTTTTCTTCCGTTGAAGGTTGAATAGAAAAACTCCCGTTGACTGGATTCATATTATTGTAAAAAGTATGACAACCATCTGACAGCCGCTTAAAACGTTCTTGAATTTATTTTTATTAGCGTATTATATACTCTCATTAAAACTCTCCTTATCAGATGTTATATAATGCAAGAGCACGCATACTGACTGGACGGCAGTAAAATTAACCCGTACGTCGTCAATTGCAAGTTGTTCGAGAAGGGAAAACCACGACAGTAGGTCATGTAGTCAAACATCATTATTTTACTGCATAAAGTTGTTGCTATTATTGCCACTTTTACTATTATTTCTTTATTATTATTATTATTATTATTATTATTATTATTATTATTATTATTATTATTACTATTATTATTATTATTACTATTATTATTATTATAATATAATATTTATACATATATATATATATATATGTATAATATAAATTAATTAATAATAAAAATAATCATGTATTTAGCGCGAATGATTGAAATTGATGATGGGTTAACCAGGGCGGTGGCACTCAGTTTTGAGAGGATGTTTCTATTTTATCTTTTTGGCTTGAAATACTTTAAACAGACAAAGAGGTGAAGATAATTATTTTGTTCAACACTCCTCCGGTCGTGAATAATAATACGTTTATTATTTTGCCTGTAAGTCGTTACTAGCAAGGTCGTAGGTTGTTGGCTCGTATTTTTCTCTGGTTTTACGATAGATATATGACCCACTACCGCACGCACACTCAAACATACTGCCGTTCTTAAACGATAACACTAATAATTGTAATAAAAGGAGAGAAAAATATTAACGATAACAATAATAATAATAATAATAATAATAATGAAAATAATAATGACAATAATAATGATAATGGTAATGAACGTTTTAAAATCATCGTAACTTTTGTTTGTATCATTAGCGGGCTGGTTTAAAAAAAAAAAAATAAAAAAAAATAGTACTATCGATACGGAAATGTGTTGTTGTGTGCGCGCTCACATTTATATTTCCTGTCACCAAGTATTTTTCTTTTTATCGCTTTCTTAATTATTCGTTAATGTTGTTATTACCGGCAGATATACGTTATATCACTTTTTTTGGGGTTTTATCAACTATTCTCGGCAACATTTCTCTTCTCTAATTATATCAATTTTTTTGTTTTTTTAAAGGTAATTATTAGGGCTTTTTGTTTAGGTTGTTCATTTTTACATGTCTAGGTTGAAGCTTTCGAAGTTCAGTGCAATACTCCGTGATGCATTTTAATGCATGTTATACGATTTCTAGCCATTTGCAAATTTAAAATGTCGTTTTGCTTATCGCTCAGATGGCACACGTATTCCGCAATCAGTACAATTTACTGTAGTCAACTGTTGGCTCTATGCTCATTTCCGTATTTCCTCTATTCGCTTCTAGGTTATTTTCTACTATTATACCGATTTTAACTTATTTCTCTGCATTTTTTATTAGTTTATTTTGTCACCTTGCCCACCTGTTAGCCATTATTTAACTAGTAAAACCCGCTAATTAAACAGCATTATTTTCAAAGGTATTTTCTTTTCTTAGTATTTTTTTTTTTTTTTCAACCAGTTGCAATTCGAGACATTTATTTTTGTTAAACGTAATGAATTTTTTATACGTATATATGTAGGTATACATTTTATATATATATATATATATATATATATATATATATATATATATATATGTGTGTGTGTGTGTGTGTACACAATCACAAAACAAGCAAAAAATCGACTTAGTCCGAACTTAATAAGTATGAATTTAAATTTCAGATGAAGCTTTTAACTACGCTGAAATAATTAGGAAAAACACTGTTTATGCATTATACAGCTATGTAGTAGTGAACTATGATATTACCAAACTATTTTTACCATTATGAGCAGCTACATAGTGTAAAATTTGATGCCGTTCTAACAACGTCGCATCGTTAACTTCTAAAAAACGAATTTTACAAGGTTTTAAACTTTCCTTATTAACGCTACTTGCATCATTGAGAGACAAGAAGTTCATTCACCGCTCGTTCGCCTTTGTTACCATTTTATTCGCGATTTCATGCAACGATTTACACGGGGTAAATAGAACCAAAAAAGAGGTTCAATTGGTAACATACATCAATGCACTTGGCTAACAATTAAAGTAGTTGATAGGATTGAAGAAAACCAGTCGACAATGGTAATATCCTGGCAGCTCTATACCGGTGAACTATTCACTTTTACAAAGATCCACTTTGCGCTTCAATTGAAGATTATTATTTTAGGACATTCAAGTCGTGGTCTGCCTTCAAAACTCAGCCCAACCACTGTTTTTGTACAACCATTTCGTCAAAGAACTAGAGAAGTTATTAAATATTTATTCATTTTCATCTTTCTCTTTTTTTAGTATCCATTATCCGAATTCTGTTAGTGCTGACAACTGAAACATGGGAAAACTTTTAATATCTATACTCTTCATGGACTCTGAATATGTCAAGTAGACGAAACCGGTAGGACGAATTTTTTATATATATTTTGTGAATAATAATGTTTGTAAACTTTTATTTTAAGTAATAAGTATAAGTAAATGTTATATGTTTTAACGAATTAAAAGGTACTTTGTGTCCGTGTAATATATAAAACTATAAACTTTTGTAACGTAAATTAAGGTTTTAAAATATATAACTTATCATATCATCTATACTCTTGTTGTTTAACAGTGTGAGCCAATAAGTTTAACCGGCCGAAGAATCTGGGAAGGGGAATTTACCGCTGGAGGATACGCAAAAGACGTTAAAACTTCTACGATTGTCGGTCGAGGCGAGAGTAAAACAAGTCGCGCAAAGTACAATCGAGAACTTTTTGGTGATGGCAGATTGACTGCTTGCCCGAAATCACCTAGTAACTTTTTTATTAATTACGTAAATGTTTGTTTGTATATGAATTGCATGTACTCTTATTTGTGATAGACGTCATTTTTAACATGAAAAAGAAAAAAAACAATGTCGTGGTCAGTTAAAATCGACTTTTCTATTATAAGAATTACAAGTATCACCTGGGCATCCGGAGGATGTACAAAGTCCTAAAGACACACACTGCATTATTTTAATGACTTCTTCATTCTTAGTCCCGTGCCGTGATTATGTCCGGTTACTTTTTTATCCCACGATTATGTCTCGTTAATTTACGTAAAAGATAGAATGATGTGTTATACATTTGCTAAGATTTTTATTTCTTCTAGGGTAAAAATGACGTAGGCAATTGAAAACGATTTTTCTAAAAGAAGTTTTGGAAAAAAAAAGATTTCCGGGTCAAGAGGGCTTTGTGACTCTATAAGTTAGATGTAATCCGAAATTCTCGTCTTGATCTCCATGATTCGGTGCTCTTAAATTCTCTCCAATTCCCGCAGTTCTTGCTGAATCTAATACACCACCCCTTTCTATTCGCAGATCCTATTTGGCCTATTGTTTTCTTGCTAAGCGTTTTCCACTCACGTCCTCTATATAAGTGCATATTCCTATCTTTCCATTTTTAGGGACTGTCGTTTCACATCTAGGAAAACTCCTATTTCGTCGCTCATCTCTCTTCAGCTTAGTTCGTTTTGCTCTCACATAATTTCCTATTTTTGGACAATCTCCCTTCTAATTTATCCTTTAATTCCGCCGAACTCTGCCATCCTTCTAATAAGTTTACTATACCTACACGGTATTCAAATTTCTTCCGTAGGCAATTAGTCATTCCATCTTATGTAACTGCGTGTTTACAGATAGTTCTTCGAAGTGGTTGGATGATGTCAGTGTACCTCTTTTATCCGCGCCGATTTTAACCTTTAGAATCTCTTTTCGTTTGCATCCTTTCTGTTCCATATATACTCGTATTCATAAACGAATTAATGACTATCCTACTTTCCATTATTTGCATTTCCTCCAATCACCCTTCCTCTAAATTTTTTGATTATATCTGACTCCGTGACCGCCATTTCGGCCATCTATTCTGTAATTTTATTATTCTTCGTATTACGCATTCACTTATTTACAATCTTTCTTCCTTCCATTCCATTCAAATTGATTTACCGTAGACTTTTAGCCATTCGGATATTTTTGTTTCGTTGGTCGCCTTTCCCCGTATTGTCCTCTCCACTCAAACGAAAATCGTGTTTGCGATCTTGATCACGTGTTTATTAAGTGTTTATTTTTTTCTGCTGAGCGTTCTGCCATTGCAGTTTGCTGCGACTTGGTCTTCCTACTCCGTACTGCGCCTATTATATATTTTTCCTTCTCCATGTATCGTTTCCATTATTTGCCTTTTCCTACTAACAATATCTGACCATATCAAGGTATACAATTGACTCCTTCCATTTCTAGTTGTTTCTGGGTGAAGGTTCCTGATTGATGAGCCACCCCCCCCCCCCGAAACAAAAAATGCGTGAACAAACGTATAAACACATAAATGAAACTTAATAGTTATTCAATTTTTAGCCGGCCAGTAGTTCAACGATTTTAAGTCATTTGGGTGAAATTCGCATTCAATTAAATGTTTAGGTCACATTATTCCTATCGACATTTGTCAGTTAAAACAAAGTCGCCAGGACACTGATCTCGCTGACAACTTTTCCAACCGTTTAGATTTTTATTTTATTTATTTCATTGGATTTTAAAATACAAAGAGACTGTGCGCGAATGTCTAGATATTGTTTTTATTATCAAAAAAAAAAATCTTTAATTAAAAAAATGAAATCTAGATCGAAATTTCTCGAAACTAGAACCGCTAACTAAATGCGCAGGCGGAAAAAATATTACGAGACACATTATCTATATTTATTCGCTGATATCTACGTTTTAGTGATACTAACATTAATAACAATTTAAATCGCATTCGCTGTCCTCATTTCAAAATTTCGGTAATTTCGTAATTTCCCCTATATATTCTAGTGATGGAAAAAAAGTCAGCTAGCTAGGTAGCAAAAAGAACTTTTTTCAAATATTTTGTCTTACAACTTAGTGTGTATGTTTTTTCAAATTTTGGAGCCTTAATTTTAAGATTTTGGATTTTTCCGACGTTCTAATAACGGAAATACGTCCACTAAAAAAAATAGTACACTCTCTTTAGCTACCGCAATCGGTTTTTCATTTTGTATTTTTACAACATGGGCGGTATTTGATTGCTATTAGAGTAAAAAAAAAAAAAAAAAAAAAAAAAAATTAGAGACCTATCAAATAAGAAGTATAGAAACTAATAAAATATATTTAATTTCGATAAAATCTTGAGAAACGCCTGCGCTTGTATAATGAGCTATACGTAGCAGTGGTTTATAATTAATTTTATGCTTGATGGCTAATAATATATATATTATTACTACATATATCGTGGCACGTTAACCAAACACGGATCATATTTTTTCAATGGTGGCCAACAAAACATCGTTGGCTAATCAATTGCGCTAAGCAGCTGGTTACTTTTTTTTTTTGTTTTTTTTTCGTACGAACGAATTAGATTATAATATAATCGATAATCTCTCAATTATATGAAATAATTTTTTACAATAAAATACGTTCTTTCGTAATTGTACATAATTTTACCTAGACGGCGCTAAAGTAATTCATAATATTGTAAAGAAGTTTTACAATAAACAGTTTTTTATTTAATTTTCCTTTTACAATTTAGGGGTTAGCACGCGAAGCCCTCTAGTTAATTATAATATAATCGATAACATCAGCATAATAAAAAAAAAAGATGTGCGTACATATGTACACACTCACACATACATATATATATATATATAATTGCAGATGTTTACAAACGTCGTAATAGAAAATTAAAATTAAAAATAGCCACAATCTAATGGTACCTGAAGAGGTCTCTCAGAAAAAAGAGACACGGATAAAAAGAAAGGAAATAATGTTTATGTAGAAATAAGTGTCACTTTCGATTCTTTTGTAGCTAAATAACGAACATTCTTTTATAAACAGCACTATAAGTACAGTTACCAGGGGCGCAACAACCTGACACTGTGAGTGGGTACACACAGATCGATGATTAAAAAAAAAAAAAGAAAGGATGACAGTTTTCCGAAAATTACTGACGCCTGTTTTAAATGTATTTATTTTTCAACAATTTACATGACTGTTCGATTTTCATTGGATTTTGCGCTAAACTACCCAAATACGGTCTTACACGAATTTGGTTGAGTAGAGCCAATAGAGGTATTAAATTAAAACGTTAGCTTTCGCTGGAGGTGCCCATCACAACTAATAATGTGTACCCCGGTGGTACCCTTAGACCCCCCCCCCCCTATCTCTGTCAGCTACTATTTATTTAGCGGTATTTTTCGGGCAACAATGAGTAGTGTAAATGTTCCTGAAGTTGCAAGCAGAAACGAAGCACAGTTTCTTTTTTAAGAACCTAATGCTTTAGCCAAAAAATAGATAATCTAACCGCCGACACTGATTTTTCTCACGGAATTGTAGAAGACTAGCATCAGCGGATCCAGGAGTCTTCTGATCATTTGGGAAAAAGTTTGCTTTTTTTTTTTTGCAGTATCGACTTTGTTACGCCGGAGGTTAAAATGAAAATGGTGACATTTTTGCGTCAGAAAAGTATGTTAGGGAAGTTGCAATGAAAATTTGTGCGTAAATCTTTTTTGTTTTTAGAAGCGACGTAGTTGATTGAAATTTATTCGTAGGATTATCGTTGCTGGCCGTGTGTATTCTTATGGCAAGATGAATGGAGTTATTATTTCGGGTAATAATCTTTTTATATCGTTCTTTTTTTTTTTTTTTCTATTGCGAATGATTCTCCGTAATGGTAAATTTAAAATTTTTTTACTCAAAAAACCAAAAGAGAAAATTCGAAAAGTAGTTGATTTAAAACTGTTTTTCAAGTTTTATTCGAGATAAATAATGGTCTTAAAGGAGGGAAAAAACAGGGGAAACAATAATTCGGCTAGTTGATGATGAAATATTAAACCGTGATTTAATCAGAAGTTGAAAATCGGTTTACAAATTTTTTAGACTGGTTTCCGGTTTGTTTTTTTTTCCTCGAGCGAACCAGTTTGCTGAAAGCTCAGTTAAATTCACAACATCGAAGTTAAATAACCCTTTTTTTTTTTGCGCTCGGTGTGAGGCTACACTGCAAAAAGTGGAACAAAAATTCATTGCCCGGGGAAAAAACGTTATAAACGCGCATAACAACTGAAGCTTTTGCGCGGCCAATTTTGAAAAACTCCGCCCGTCACTTCCGCCGATTTCGATTTCAAAAATCCGAAGAAAAAAATAAAAATGTAGAGTGATTTTTAAAAAGTAATATTGTAGTCCGCCGCGAATCGGAAAAAATATTTTCCCATGTTTAAGACGATGACTGCAGTTACACAACGCACTGATCTAAAATGACAATTTCAGGAATGTCTCTGATGGCCATTAGCATTTCGAGTATGCGAAGAACAGGCGAATAAGATGCTGCTGCTATCGACCATGGAAACGATTAAAGAGACGGGAGTTTCCAAATTCGTTTTTTTTTTTTCTTTCTAGGCAAAAACCAATTAAGTCATCTACTTTTCAAATCCTGGTAGATGCACGTTCCTCCGACCTACTGACAACAAACAACTCTAGCGTTCCAACTGTGTAATTTGTCGTTTCGTTTTAACGGGCAAGTAGATAAACACGAGCGTATCGCAGAGAGGCACTTTTAATATGCTCTAGCCGTTAAGGAACCACCACCGGGTCATCATCGTACCAAAATGCCACCCGAAAAAAGTGATGATTCACACCGGGGGCAGGGGGCGTCCAATAAACGGGTAAAAGCGAAATAAAACGAATCTCCTCGGCCGATGCGGTATCGAGCCGTTGTTTTCAATCTTTAATTGGCAACTGCTGCAATTTGGAAGTCAACTTCGCGTCAAACAACATACAGTATGTGTTGTGTGCAACACTTTGTTGTTATGCTGTTTTTAACAGCGTCACAAAAAAAAAAAAAAAAAAAAAAAAAAAAACGAACGCTTCAACTGATAAATTAGAATTGAAAAACACGAAATTACACTCATTAGCGATAGCGGAACAGATTTAACGTACAATGCTCTAGACGTTCGTCAGCAGTGCTGCCCGAGTCGGTAACGAGACTCGGCGCATTTTCACCGATACGAATGGGTTTCGTCCGTTAGACGTGGGTCCGCCAGCCAGCAGCCAGCTATCAATTAATAGGAAACGATTCGTTCGGTATCGAAGAGACCACGATTCCATGGAAGCTGTAGAATAAATCGCGCTGTGCGAGATTAAGAAGTTTAATGGATGATAACGACGACGGATACAAATGGAGATGCACAATTAAACCGCGTAAAATTACGAATAATTTTTCACGTTGATTGCTGCAGATTGTTGGCAAGCCGCTGCTAGTTCAAACTACGCGATCGCTCGTTATAGCAAAGATTTCGATAGAATCTCCTATTATATTTTCGACGTGATTTATCTGACCGTTTGTTCAATTGTAGCCCGATGTCGTGCACGCTGCTTCAAGGCTAACAGCTAAGCGGCTCTTGGAAAGATTGTTGTCCGAATGACAGAACGGAGTGAGCAAATCGGTCACCTGCTCGATCTAATGACCGATTGAGATCTTTTTTTCGGTTTTTCTTTTTTTTTTTGTAAACGATAAGCAACAGTGAAACTAAGAAATCGGTAATTCTCCGTTAGAAAGCACTCTGTAGAAAATGTTATAATATTAGCGAGTCGGAAAACGGCTCGATACGCACGGAAAATTCGATAACGTTCGAGTGCTTGAAACATTTTCACATCTTTCGTGCGATTCGGATCAAAAAAATGAAATAACCGGAACGAAACGCGACGAATGTTCAAGTTTTGCATGATTAAAGTGAACGACGACGGCACGATGCAGTTTAGAAATCCCGTGTCATTTGTCCGGTTTTTTAAGCGATCTATTAAAGTAAGCGAAACGAGTGTCGTTTATGTGACATTGAGCTTTCATAATGTACACTAATTAAGGCTGGCGTCTCTGAAGAGGGGCTATATTCTAGTGCTGGTATTCATTTCAGCCATTGCTATGATTTCAGCTAGATATAATTTCTTTACTCTGTAATTCAATTTCATGTGGGCTAAGGTCCGCTAAATAACCATGCGGATTTTATACCTGCTACAAAAAAAAAATACCAGGTGATTATTTACCGCTACAGCAAACTATAGTTTCTGTTATTAGCGTTTCATTCTCGGATACCGAGTTCAATTCCGGTGCAGGTGAACAACATCAAATGCGGTAATTATTACTATTTGTTAAAATCTTTTTTCTATCATTGGCAAGATTTGCTGTTGATCATAAAATTCGTACAACATAAACGTCGCATACAATGCTCCTCTCGTAGCTTATAATTCCTTTTTGTTCCGCTACTTTAGGTTCGACTGCTGTGTCTTTGATATCACACTTCCAATGCCGTGTTGTGTATCCTTCATAATTGTTCGTTACATAGTTTTCGACATAGTTATATATCCGGGATTCCAGCAGAAACGTCCAGTGCAACTCGTAACAAAGATATTCTATCAACTAACACCGTATCTGGTAAGTAATAAGTTGCAATTCTGCAGCTTTCCAAAATTAATTAATCGGCTATAAGCTTCAACGGCTTTAGACGTTTTTGTTTTTTTTTGTTTTTTTTTTTTGTATACATTGCGCCGAAAAACCAGGAAATACAAAAAGGAGAAGAATAGGGGAAGGACGATAGCTAGACCCCAGTAGGACAACAGACTAGGATTTTAAGGAAGATCAGACACTTAGTCGCAGAGAGATGATGACATCAAGCGACGGTGATTTCCTGGAATATTTGGTCGATACGTACGGGGCTAATGTTTGGATTTCAGCTCCGTTGCAGCTTGTCAAAAAACTTTTTGTACTGCTCAACATCCGGATAAATGGCACCTATAAATCTGTGTGCAACGTTAAATTCCGAAACATATCGCAAGTAATAATCCGAAGGTTTTTTGACTATTTCCTTTGAATCTTTACTAAATTAAACGTTGCATCATACCTCCTGATGGGAGGCCATCACTATTAGATGTAGTTGCCACTTGGAACGGATGCTGAACAACAAAAGAGAGAAAGTCTATCTTATTCGTAAAATGATTATTTTGGAGCACGCGTCACTATTTAGTATGAATTGATGAACTTGGCTAACGGACAAAAATTAGTATGAAACAATAATAAAAAAACGGACCTAACATGTCGGTATATTTTTTTGTTTTTCAATAATTAAAAAACCCTTTCACTAAAATTGCCCTTTAGCGAAGATTACGAATTAATCCGGTATTCACTCGGGGCGGCGTCTTTTTCTATGGTTTTTTTTTGTGCGCTGAGAAATTCGCAGTTTTTCTATGAATATAGGGCGATCCGAAATAGGGGTTCTAAATGAATAGAGATTACTTAGCAAACGAGAACAATACTCTCGGACGATTCTTTTTTCACACACATTAACAATTTGTTTTTGATATTGAATGTAAGCTAAGGGCATCTTACTGATCCGCTCATGTGTAATTGGGGTGTGTGTTTGTTAGTTTTTAGAAATGCATTAACTGCTTTTCAAATTTGACATAACTATTTTTAAATCGAATATCGACTGGTCGTTTTCGATTTTTATCGCTTCTTCGTTTAAAAAATGTTCTATTATTTATTTCGTAGAATAATTCCGAAGAAATCTATTTATTAATAAGAGGATGATCGAGTTGTCTGCTAAGGAAATGGTTATTGTACTTTTTTTTAAAGTCAATGCATTTCCTACATGTCTCGCTCTGACATTTATAATTACTTGAGAATAAATTAGAATCCCCCCCCCCATCCCCCATCCCCCGTTTATGCAAAATTACTCAAATATAATTACAAAAATAGGCGACGCGCTAAAATACTCCTAATAAAAAATATAAATTACGCGACTGGTTCCCAACTTTTTCATTCTCTGTAGCACACGGTGTGTGCAGAAAAATTCTTATTCACATATTTTTTATTATTCTAATATATATATATATATATACTAATCACAACGTAATTCTTAGGCTACCCTCGATTAGAAAAAATGTCCCAATTTTATGTAACGTTTGTTATATTTTACAGGATTTTTGTGATTATGTTATTATATTCGTATTGTCCGATTTAGAATTACGTTGTAAATTTTGATCATTTTATACAAAGTATAGAAGAGAAAGAGATAAGAATGTAAGAAAGAGGGTTCACACAGCCCCTCGCGAGGCTAAAATGACTGAGTTTATATATATATATTCGATTTTAAGTAACTTTAATGATTTCAGACTCTTTATTTTACTTCTGGTACATAGGGATTAGTATGAAATGTACTTACAATGCTAAGCTAGAGATTTGTATGAAGTTTTACAAAAAAAAGCAGTACTAAATCAAAGAGATGTAGAAGTCAGTTTTTTACCAATTTTTTCAACGTCAACCAGTCGATTTTAAAACACCTATTCTAAACCGATGAGAAATGCTCAAATTACCGAATTTCATCGCGCGTCTACGGTCACTGCAGAAGACACAATTTTTTGATTTTCAAAGATGCATGTAACGTTAAGGAAATGTTTTAATCATAAACAGCTTGCGATTATCCCCTTCGGAAAGAGTACGACTCAAAAGATTTTAACTAGCATAATTTAAAATGTTACGATTGAAGTCACCGGAAGGGGTTTTCGCATTCAAAACATTTAATAGAATTGAACTAAGGCGTTCCCAGATAATGCCAAGTATGTGAGCGTCGCATTCGACAAATGCCTCACTTGTAGACCTCATTGTGAGGTCAAAGAAAACCAACAGTTATTTCAAGAACAAACGGCGTACGTAAAATTACTGACTGCAGCTGAAAAGGCAAATCATAACTCAGCGGTAGGAAAATGTTTTCGTATCTTTTTACTCGATTTGCCGACGACAAAAAAAATGTTGTGAAGACACTGCTCTTAATGGAGAATATACACGTAGAATAATCGTCGGTTGCTTAAAATCTACACCGGTTAAAAGATTGCACGATCCGAGCACACCAGAAGTAAAGTAACGGTAAAATGTGGAAAACGGAAATCTGTTCATGACAATACCGTCAACCACCCTTAGGGTTAACAGGAAGTCACCTAAAATCGCGCCGAAGCCTTCTCGAAGCAGCGGCAAATCTGAAAAACGAGCGTCACTTTGAAAAGCTTCGGAGGATATCCAACAAATGCACGAGAAACCAGCAGGATCTCTTGCAACAGCTGTTTCCGTCTGATTTGCAAATTATTGTCAATTTTGAATCGATCGAGATAAATCATCGAGGAAACGATTGAACGTGGACCGAAACGCTTTAATAATAATCAAATCAAATCACTTTATTACTATTAATATAACTGCACAATGTCCATCTATGCGCATATCTGCGCGGGTGATGGAATTTTATATAAACAATAAAAATTTCCTAATAACAAGACGAAAAAATGAAAAAGAAAACAAACATAAAAATGTAAAAATGTAGGGAAACTTTAATATTTAAACATGAGAGTGTGGACAAAAACAATAGAGAATTTTTTGAACTAATAAAGGATAAATAAATGAAATATATAATAAAAAGAAAAAAAAATATATATATATGTATGTAATAATCGGACTTAACGATAGTTGCAAGTTTATATACATTATATTAGTCCAGAAGCGGAAAATTTAATTACTTGTGTGTGGAACCGTGCAAATAAGTTATTAAATGTTTTCGTAGTAGCAAGGGGGAATACGGGAAAGATTTTAGATGAGGAGGCAACAAGTTGAATTTAATCGGAGCCTGGTAAATAATCTGCATTCTCACGTGACGTTTTTTATATTTTGGAACGCTTGCATACACAAATTATTAGATATTCTAGTTACTCCTCCCTTGAACGAATAATAATAATAGCGATAATAATAATCCTGCTTATATGTAGATTTTACGAATAAAACATTTTTAATGCCGCCATTAGTTTCCCGCAATATTCGCCGAGTTAACTTGATTACAAATATTACTACCATCATCCTGTTAATTCATGCGAATATTTTTATACTTCATAAAAAGCAAAGCAACTTGATCCGATAATGTGACGCCATATTTGTAAACATTAAATGTAAATAGGAAAATTATAAGTACGCTTAATTAAGAGAAACCTGTTTTATTCGATCACAACTTAAACCGCGTAAAAATAAACAAAAAAAAAAGCCCTTTTTATCGAACAAATCTTGTATTCGAAAGTGCTATTGACAATGTTGAACATTTTTATGTTTTAATATTTACTTTTAAATATTCGTTTCTTTATATACTTAGTTGTAATAATATTTCTTATATTAAATTATATGTAACAGTTTACATTCATTTTCCTGTAGTAATCCGCTTCTACGCATACTATTAAGACCTCATTGTCGGTCTATACAGCGTGTTTTTCAATGTAATATTTCTCGCACAAGGAATTCGCGTGTGATACCTTATCATCACTTTTAGATAAAAATGTGTTCGTTTGTGACATAAAGAATCGTTACTTTCGAACCGATCTAGACGTTTCTTTCTTCGGTAAAATTTTTGATAGTACAAATACAAAATGATCTACAGATACCACTGAATGCCTTCTGGCACCTCTGAAAGTTAACTCTTTACCGATTAATTCGTTCAGAATAACCTTTTCTTCCGAACTGATTCAATAATACAAATAAATTTGAGTATTCGGCACTGATTATTATTATATGGTTTTTCTTTATATTACGTGTGTGTACATCCAGGGGCTAGCAAACTGCGTTCGGTAACGCAAACTAACATCTCTGAACACATGCTGCTAATGTAATTTTATCGTAAATGGCAATTTTATAATCCGTTCTCGTTTTTTTTAAAAGAAATCGTACAGAGATGGGGAATAACAGTAATAAACATCCGGAGTGGTTTCGCTAACGAGGAAGACACGCAAGACTTCAGATTATCGTAGTGAATTTAGCGAAGAAAAGGATTAACGTTCTTCGATAAGAATTTTCATTTCTCTCATAACAGCTCAATGAAAATTAGCCCTTTTTTTTTTTTTTTTTTTTTAAAACAAACTTTAAATCTGACTCCTAATAGTCGAATCGAATTTTTCAAAAAGTACAAAAAATCGGTTAATAAAAGTTTTTTACCGCGATAATATATAAAAAAAGTGTCAGGAATAAAATTGTTATCGAATGGACGCCTAATTTTATGGCATTCCGAACGAAACCAGTTCGAAAATGTGCGCGAAACTGGTTTGTCGACTTTTTCTATTAGACAAAAAATAATTAATAATAAAAAAAAACTTATCTCATTATAGATCTTTAAAATGCGAATAAAAGGCTTTTTTGTTTAATCGAAACCGGTTTATTAGTTTTCGTAAAAAAAAAGAAAAAAAAGAACTTCAAAAAATAGCGAATTTTAAAAAATTAATTATTTGTGGCTATGGAACTTTTTCTTTATTTAAATTGTATGTATTTGAGAGGTCTACCGTAAAAGTTTGGCTTCTTAATAGTCCTAAAGTGGGGGAAGTGTCTTTTCGAGCGTCGATGAGTCACTTCCTCCCCCTCTGATGCTGCACTTCTCTTTTGCGCGCTGACGCGACCGCCCGAAGCGCAAAATGTGACACCTTTTGTTGTTAAACTATATAACTTGAAATTAAAAATTTTCTATGAAAAGTCGGCTGTAGAGCAAGAACTGGTTGAACATTGTTTTGAATTCATTTAAGAAGGTTGTTAGCGTATTTTGGAGATCAGAGTTATTATCTCGATGTTTTTCAGAAATTATTTACAAATCCGGGGTCGGATTTCGGTGACCTCTACTTGAATTGCTAACAATCCTGCAAAAAAACTTAGGAAATATTAAGAAGGCAAATTTTTATGGTAGGGCCTCTTAAATACCTACAATTTAAATAAAGACAAAATTCGATACTATAATTAGAAGCCGCGTAATTAATTTTTCAAAATCCGCTAGCTTTCGGCAATTTTTATTCGTTTTTGCGAAAACTTATGAACCGGTTTCAATTAAACTAAAAGGCATTTGTTCGCAATTTAAAGATCTTTAACGAGATAATTTTTCTTTTTTTTTTTTTTTTTTTATTATGAATTATTTTTTTCTAATAGAAAAAGTCGAAAAACCGGTTTACCGTTTATTCGATAACAGTTTTATTCCTGACATTTTTTTAATATGTTATCGCGGTGAAAAACACTTTTATTAACTGACTTTTTAAAAATCGCCTTAATTTTTTTTTTATTTAAATCGGTTCGGCGCCAGCATTGAATCAACAACTACACGAGCTTAGATCATCTATTCGGATTCTGAGGCGATCGAATATAAAGAGTATAAAGAAAAGTAGGAGGGGAATAACGACTAAAGTTGGGAAGGAAAGGATAAAGGAAGCATCGAGAGGGGTAGGAAGATCCAACGCCAAGAGTTCGACGTATAGATGAGAGCACGCGGGAAAAGAGCAGGGCATTCAAAAAGTATATGGTCGGGGTCGCATATCGGCCTAAAATTTTACCGGACCATAATTTGAAAGTGACCGCGTTTAACACTGCTGTCCGAAAAAAGAGCCAAGATTAATCATTGAAAAACCTCAGGGTCACGTAGCAGCAGGACTTTGATGTTTAGTATTGAGCAGTAGAACTTTGACGCTGGTGTACAATACGTACGTTTATTGTATTCATCGGGGACGATTTTCTTAGCAATAGGGGACGCTGCTGGTAAATATCGCGGAAATTGTTCGAACACGTGTGAGATAATAAACTCGGGGGAAGTGTCAGGATATCAGCGCGCAAACTTTGACCGGTGCGATAATGTGAAAGCAAAAAACGGAACTTGGTGTGTTAAGACGGCTGCGTTACTCGAAATCGCCTGTGGGAATAATTTTTGCATTTCGAAACTTTGTAATATTATATATTTGACACGGTGGAACTGTTTTTATATAATCCGGGAGAAAGGTATGCAGGGAGGTTCGGGTTGCTTTCTATTTAAGTTATTACGGTGTTGGATTTAGTTAAGAAAAATAAGGATTAGTCCAATCGCAGCCGAGTTGAAGAGGAATTTCTCGCCGACTTCCAAAAATCCGATGCTCAAAAAGGAAGGAGAAACTTTTTGCCGACTGTAGAGATCCGCAATCCGCCTCTTTTATAGCAAATGATAGATTTTCAAAAAGTCAGCCGAATCCTAAATGAAGAAATACCCCCTTAATAACGGTTGTTTTACCGTTCGAAGTATTTTGTTGACTGTATACCGGTTGTGTAATTATGCAACGATCCCTTGCGAGGGTAACAACGTGCAGCTGGAGTTGTCAACGGTGAAAAAAAAAATCCATCGTTCGGAGGCCGTAAGAGTAACGTAGTGGAAATTTGAAAAATGAACTGGTGCGAACGCGTCGACGACGGTGTTTATATTCGTTGGTATATACCATCGGAGAGTGTCAAGAAATTCTCAGGCAAATACCGGCGCATTTTCAGTATTTCTGGAAACAATCTAAACCAGGCCAGCAATACTCGTAAGGATTACTATAATTTTTACATTATCCATTACAATAATTCGAAACGAATCGCATTTCTTAGTTGCCTCCGCACGCGAATTTTACAACTTTTCGAGCGCAACACTACCGTAGCAAAGAGCTGAGCAATACTTTTTCGCGATTTTTTGCAACTTCCGGCCAACCTCGAAACGGTGTCTTCGTTAAGCGATCGAAATGTTTCTCTAGCTCTAGATTTTTCGCAACGAAAAAACAACTCTGCTCTTTCCCGAAAGAGAGAGAGATTTACGGTTCTGTTCTGATGCCGGCTAAACTGATTTTCCCGCAAGTTCCTTCATTTAAGATGTATTTTCATTCGATAAAAGACACAACGTTTTTCTTAGTTTTTTAATTCACCGAAAATGAACGGGGGGACAGCTGTGCGACGTGTTTGGTTATGAATTTTTTTTTGGAATTCCGTATTCGCTTCTAGATAGATGCGTATTTGTTTGTTTTTTTTAAATTACGGTGTATTTATAAATGCGCAGTTTTAAGTATTTCAGCCTCTTCGGAAAAACCTTTTCAAGCGCTTCCGAACCGGATTTCAGCTGCAATTGTTTACATTCGATAAGTACGGATCGGAGCGCCGACGACGTATCATTTATTTTCTTTTTCAGCGCGAATTGCGCTAAAAATAAAATTTTCCCTAATCGAAGCGAACGACGAAAATTCGAGACAGAACAAGCAAATGCAACATAACTTGCGCTACAGCTGACGTATGCGTTTGGTCGACTATGTGTCACTATTTAAAATTCCGTTTTGGTACATTTTTTCGAAAGTGAAACTAGCCGGAAAATTCTCGAGGACAGATAATAGTTGTATAAAATTATTAGCGCGATACCTTACGGCTATCATAATTTGGACGGTTCATTATGGAATTGAACCGAGAAGTAAGATCAAAGAGCGAATTAGGCGATGAAAATGGGCTCTCATTGAACTCGATGGAAGCGAGGTGAAACATTAAAACTAATTACGGTAACCGGCCAACAAATAGAAATATCGTATGTAATATAATTAATCGGAAGAGTTATAAAAGTGATTTTTACTAAACTAGATGAAATAGGTTAATTATGCACAGTGAAATATCTTCAAATGCGTACTACTTCACAATAGGTTTTAGGTAGAGTTCGGAAAAAAGCTTCATCACCCTTTTTTCGCGACTTTTCTGCTCTTTTTTTTTTTTTTTTAATTTCATCAATCCGGGTGTAATAATCTGTAATTAAGGTGAGACGGTTTTGTAAAAGGGATGCCGGGAAAACCGGAGCGGTGCTAGCCGTCTCCTAAGTAAACTACGATGCGAATCTTTTTTCCGGTCTTAATTTGTTCTCGGCACTTCCGATTGTTTATAATTAACGAGAAACGGACAAAATGGTCGCCGGAATTTCCAGCATTTTCCATCTTCAATCTGTGCTCCGAGAGCGTGCCCAATTCGATTCGTTATAAATTTTAATTAGATTTCATTTTTAATTTATTTTCTCTTTCAGACCGCTTTATTCGTTAATGCCGCGCGGACATGTTATTAGTAAAGCCGAGAACGAAGGAAAAAGAATTCGAAACAAAAGAAAAGGAAGATATTTGGAATATTTTCGCTCGGTGAATGTCAACCGAAGTCGTAACAAGCTCGAATATTCGAGAGCCGATTTTTCATGCGGTTCCTCGATAGATCGAGAATTTGCCGGAGACGCGTATGGCTTCATTTATTCACCTGTGGTCGGTCGGTCGGTCGGTCGGTCGGTCCCTGTGTTTTGCGACAGTATTATTAATTTTTAGCAATCGTGCCACTGAAAGAGGAGCCGCCTTTGTTTGCATGGCGAAATTCGTGTGTTCAAGAGTCGATTTTCAGAGGATGCGTTGCGACACACAGTCCGGCTAAAGGGGAGAAAATGAAAGCGACCGATCGGAATGCGATGCCCGATGATACGATTTGCGGGGGGATGAGAAATTGCAAGAGATCGGGGCTTGCTTATTTTCCGATCGATGCCCCCTTCCCCGCCGGATTGTCTGTCTTTCCTGTGATGCGTTTGATCCAAAAAAGTGGGACACCGATAAATGTCGTAAAATCGCGCCGTTGTCGTGTAACGGCGCTGTTGTTGACATTTCAGCGTATCGCGAACATCTCCAACCGAGCATAGGCTGCGCAGAATTCACGGGGATCCCGGCATTAATGGAAGTTGCAGCGTCGCTTAATGATGCTGTAAGCACGTGGATAATACGCCGGTAGTACGTGAACGGGTAGCGTTTCGAATGAGGACTAGCGCGAGAAAGACGGACCAAGAGTCGCATACGGATCCGAATAGGAGAGGGAGAGATATATATATATATAGATAGAGAGAGAGAGAGAGAGAGAGAGAAAGTCGTCGAACACGCAGTAACAGGCTGTAGATATTAGCGGGTTTTCGGTTTTGGAAGAGTCGAAAATCGTAAAAAGTGGTGACGAAAGAGGCTGGCGAGCGTCGTCGAATGAATAGGTCGCCTGCCATACATGCGAGGCAGCGTGCGTATATTATCGGAGTTATGGCGCGGAAGGGTGTTCGAATGATACAAATTAAGTTTCTATATGTATTGACGCCGCTGCTTAGTAGTATAGCGACTGCGAATGGATTTTTCCTCGGCAACTCTAGCCGGCTTCCAGCTACTGTGCGAGCTACACACGCACACTTTTCCCAACTAGTAGTACTAGTACCTAATCAGAATAATCACCGTCGACGCCTTATTGTCATCATCGAGAGCCGTCATCATTATGACATGCTGATATTTTGTAATGTGTAAGGCAGCTCGTCGCTTGGGTACTCTCGGTACTTGTGCAATGAAAAGGTCTGGCAACCGTATATCTGTATGCATACGTATTGTGTGTATGTGCGTGTGTGTGTGTATGTGGTAAAAGTGCGTAATTTACCTCGGAGAGTATTTAATGTGCGACATGCAGCTATCTCGCGAATCTCTTTATATCGCTTTCGTAACGTTCTCGTAACCCGGATGTCAAATTGTTATTAAATGCGAGAGAAGCCGGGGATTAATCGTAAAGCGTCTAGTTCGAGCAAGAAACTGTTTGAAATGAAATATAATCGAGCGCATATATTCGACTTCTTCCTTTTCTAAAGTCTTTCCGTTGAAAACTGAACGCATGTATGTTTACGGAGCCGCGTATCGTTTTGCAAACTAAAAATACAATCGAAAATTAAAAAATAATCGAAAATTAAAAAATAATCGAAAATTAAAAAATAATCGAAAATTAAAAAATAATCGAAAATTAAAAAATAATCGAAAATTAAAAAATAACCGAAAATTAAAAAATAATCGAAAATTAAAAAATAATCGAAAATTAAAAAATAATCGAAAATTAAAAAATAATCGAAAATTAAAAAATAATCGAAAATTAAAAAATAATCGAAAATTAAAAAATAATCGAAAATTAAAAAATAATCGAAAATTAAAAAATAACCGAAAATTAAAAAATAATCGAAAATTAAAAAATAACCGAAAATTAAAAAATAACCGAAAATTAAAAAATAATCGAAAATTAAAAAATAATCGAAAATTAAAAAATAATCGAAAATTAAAAAATAACCGAAAATTAAAAAATAATCGAAAATTAAAAAATAACCGAAAATTAAAAAATAACCGAAAATTAAAAAATAATCGAAAATTAAAAAATAATCGAAAATTAAAAAATAATCGAAAATTAAAAAATAACCGAAAATTAAAAAATAATCGAAAATTAAAAAATAACCGAAAATTAAAAAAAAACCCGAAAATAATCGACTTCCGCGATGAAATTGATAGCGTACGAATTATCGCCATTGAACTGACTTTTTATCTACTAAAGTCGATACCAAATCAACTTAAAATATAATCATTCAAATATAATCGTCCGCACCATGCCATTAAAAAATTTAAAATAACTACACCGCGTATTAAAATAAACTTTTTTACACGCTGCCTATTGTCATTATTATTATTATTATTATTATTTCAACGATCGTACTTATAGAAACACTATAAAGATCATGTTTTAATCAAAGTTTTATATAGCTATTATTTTTAATTATATTCTAAAAGCAATTTAAAAAAAAAAATTAAAAGACGCTTTTTTCGGTTTAATGACTAATTTTTTACTCTATCGTAAGTTACTGATTTTAGTTATTCAATCTTTAGTTAGCACTGTTTTAAGTGTATTCGCGGGTTACTAAAGTGCATCAACTTTTCATTAAGATGTAGAGTCGTTAATTACATATATTAAATTTTAGGAGACCGAGGTGGCCGAAAGTTTTTCAGCACAACCATTCAGATGTTTAATTTTAATTCGTGAATTTTTAAAGTTGCAATGCCGCTATATTTACTTCGGAAAAGAAAAAAAAAAAAAAAAAAAAAAAAATCATACGAATCAATCTATTAAAAAATAAAATTTCGACTGAAATAGTTGGAATTTTAAAACAATTTTAGTTCGGCGAAAGAGGTATTTTTGAAACTTTTTTCTCCGTAAAATACTTCATTTAAATTCATACTTTACCGCTAAAAGAAACAATAAAAATATTTTCAGTTTGTTTCCTTTTTCGGATAATGATTTTTTTTTTTTTACTATTATCGCTATCCGCTTGCTTCGAGTACACCGGGAGAGTTGATTACAGCAGCGAGGCAGTTGCGATTTGTAGACTGATAATTTTAATAAAAACTGACGATAAACTCTTCATTATACGCGCATTTATTTATACACGTAGCGAACGGTAAATGTAGATAATACATCGATTTATGCAAATATGAGGGATTAATGAAAGGAAATTCAATTTAGTTTTCACGTTACTCGCTAATTTGGAAATGGTTGAAAACTACGAACGTGCATAAAAGTTAGACAAAGTACTTCAACGAAATAAGGGATATACGCATACATGTATATGTATCTGATCAGCATTTTGAACACGAAAGGAACAAATGCAGAAAAAGGACCAGGAGAGGCTTTTTTTTTTCAGCGACGCGCTGCTGTAATTAAGAAAACAAAAGGTAAACAGACGAGGTAAACAGGGGCATTTCCGATCAACTATATTCCCCATTTACGGTCGCCTTTAAATATGACATTTTTGGGGATTTCGAATTGCTGCAATATTCTTCGCACTGTAGAAGTGGAATTTTTGAAAAAATTTCGATTTTAAAATTTTAGCGGTTTCTATCTGTGCAACACGACGACGTTGTATCTTTTATTTAGTTCGTACCAGCTGTGAAGTTGACTGATATCTCTCATTAACAATATTCTAGGAAAAAAGATATGCTACGGAAGCGAACTATCTTCCTTAAATATGACTACGGTAAAAACGTGTCATTTTTGAAACGTGCTCAGTTAACATGTACACGTCATGCGTGCGTCTCGATCGAACTAAATGAAAAATAAACGCAAAAATCGATAAACCTCTATAACTCATATTCGTTTCATTTCTTCCGACGACACGTCTGATTGGGGATTTTTTTTTTTTTTTGATTTTTGCACCACTACTCACTCGCCGCTCACACACGTTTTTAAGCCTCCGTGTCTGACAAGCGAAATTTGTCATCACTGTTACGCTGTATTTTATTAAAATTCCTTCGAACATTTCGCCTATTCCGTCAATTTTAATTTCTAAAAAATTTTTAATCTCCAAAAAACTTTTAAATTTATAATGCGAACAAAAAATCCTCAGTGTACATAGGTATAATTCTAGATTTTCGAAAAAGCAGCTCTAACGACTTTGACGTGAAATTCACGAGTGTTTTTCGATGATTAATCGCGGTCTCAGAAAATTCCGCCAAAACGAGCAATTTTAAAAGGAACAGCCGATCGCTTAAGCGATTACAGTATATTTTTTAGGATTCATTAAGAAGTAAATATTAAATAAAAACGTATATCCGCAACCCCTATAGCAAACTGAAATATTACGCGGGATATAAAACTGTGTTATATTAATTATCTAGAGAAACGTTTTCGGGCAAAGTCCATCTTCAGCTGAAAAAGAAGATGAGAAAAAGACAAGAAAACCGTATGACCCAAAACGAAATAATAACGGAAAAACGCCTCGTCTAAACATTGATTATCGAGAAAAAAAAAAAAAAAAAAGGAAAAAAAAAATACAGATGGAAAACGGGGGGGGAGGGGGGCATCTATACGATCTAATGCCGCGAAAAATAAAAAATAAAAATTAATAATGAAATAAAAAAGAACACATAACATAACGATTAAATGAAATATATTAATCGCGTTATGTTACGTGTTCTCTTTTTATTTAATTATTAATTTTTATTTCTGGAATCAATATAATATATCCTGCGTAATATTTCAATAGGTTAATTATTTAATGATTTCTAGCGAACAGGTATAAACTACATTCTTTATTTCAACTTTTAAAAAGTAAATAATTCGCTCATTTATCGTGCTAATTTTTTTTTCTTTTCTTCCCTCGGGGGCTCATCGCCACACCTATTATTAACATTTTCCTCTATTTTCAATGTGTGGCAGCCGAATTCGAACCGAGACCTGGATAAACACCATTGTGTGTCTAACCAATCCTTTGTTTCGAGACGAAATATATTCATTTAAAATATTAGATGCCAATTGAGATATTGGCTCGCGAGCATTTGTTTTTATTAAGTGTCGAGAATACTTCGAAAAAAAGGGGCGGATAATGATGCAACGCGAAAATGTCGTTTTCGTGTTACCGCTGTTAAATGTTGACTACTTATGAAACTTACTGAATAATAATCTGCAAAAATTCAAATCCGAGCAAAACTCCGTTAATACATATGTATACGCGTGCGCGTATTATTAAATGAGCAGTTCTTTCATATACGTGTATGATGGAAAAATTGGTTTTGGAAATGGTGCTAATGACTTTGTTAAAATTCACCAGAATTAGTCCGGAATTTTAGATGCCTGAAAATTCCACGGGAATTAGTCAATCAAACTTGAATTTTGAGCTTAATAAAACGTTTTATTTACCGTGTGTTAAGGAGAAAAGTGGAAGTCTCGTAATAAAACGGAATTTGTTCACGATGTTTACGCGCCGATTTCGAAATATTACACAAAAAGTACACGCTCTTTTAATATTCAAAAAATAATACGAGTTACGAAGTTGTAGCTTTCGTATTAAGTGGGTATTGTGTTACATATTTCAGAAATGTTTTTGCAAATCTCATAAATATATGTATATATATATATACATACCACTTCGGATGACCTGCGAGTTCGGAATAAAAAATCCCCGGGGAAAACTCGGCCATTAGCTACTAATAATAATAGTAACAATAATACAGGGGGTGACTGTTGTTTTTCGCAATGCTCTTATATAACCGTGGTGCCACCCTCTGTATTCACCGTGGAAAAAGAAAAAGAAAAACCTATCATCACAATGTTTTCTCGAGTAAAACTAAAATTGTCAACCACCGGACGTCTTGTCGCAGCAACGTCGTGTTTGCATCACCGAGCTTAATAGACCGTTTTTTTTTTTTTTTCAGATGAAGATGTTTCTGACTAAAATTTTCTTGTTTTCTAAGTTTTACTTTCAACTTTCCATTATAGGTACTAATTCACTTTTTGAAATTATAGCGTATTGTGTACAACACAGGCTACATACATAGAAAAATATTAAATAACTTTAAATTACAATTAAATAACTTTTAAAAAAGCATAAAAATATCGCTATCGGTTGTTTGTCGTTGTTCCACAATCATCTAAATACGTATCAAGTTGGACAACATGAAAGAATAGAATACAAGATGTGTAACGATGTGCGTATAATCGTAATAATGTAAATATGAACACCATTTACATTTTTAACATTATAATATATGTACATAGGTGTATATGGTGTAGGCTTATAGAATTTAAGGTATACATATCTCTCTATACAGGAAGCTCAACGTTCCCTATTACCGGCGGCGATATGGCTCGGTACCATTAACCAGTGTAACTTAGCAATATTGCCAGCCATTGATTCTCTTAATTCTTTTTGCTTCTGCATTTCGATTCTAGCAGCTAAATTATTATGATTGGTAACTCGGGGACGGCATTATTTTGCCTTCATACTCCATCGATCACCACCTCAGCAATATATCAATTTCCAGCATGTTGTAGTATTTCGTGGAAACTTGTAAACACTCATCTCTCCGCTGTTCCCGAATTAATATTACAATTCTGGCATTTCTTTAAATCTGCCTGAATTTGACTTGACTCTTTTTTCGCTCTTTTCTGTAAATTAAATTACAAGTTCTTCGCTGATAATTTATCACTCCTCCTTTTTCCCAGCGTCATTGGTGCTTTTTGTAAAACATAGCCGGTTTTAAATATTAGCATTTTATAGGCGATATCAACGGAACAGCATTCTGTTTAAAAAACCGTATTAAAAAACAAAAAAAAAGAAAATGAAAAAATTAAATTTTTCACTTTTTTTCGAATCTTAATAATATCATCGATAATTCTCAGACATCAATAGTATTATCGATAGAATTCAATAATTGAAAAAAATAATAAATTCTCACTGCGCCATTTTATAAAATCCGTCAAGATTTTAATATAACGAAACTTTTAATAGAAGTGATTTCACTGTATTTATTATTTAGACTCATTGTTAATATATAATTGTTTAATTAAGTGTTAAAAATTTATTTTTGTCGAGAAGTGATTTCATCGAATCAATCTTTTTTTTTTTTTAATATAGTTTAAATCTATATATTTTTCAGTGTCCGTATATTTCGTTTAATGCTAATAGAAACAAATAGTACACTACCAAGGAAAAAACCCTATTAACAAGTATCTATATAAATCGTTGCAACTGCTATATGTATTAGATGCCAATTGAGATATTGGCTCGCGAGCATTTGTTTTTATTAAGTGTCGAGAATACTTCGAAAAAAAGGGGCGGATAATGATGCAACGCGAAAATGTCGTTTTCGTGTTACCGCTGTTAAATGTTGACTACTTATGAAACTTACTGAATAATAATCTGCAAAAATTCAAATCCGAGCAAAACTCCGTTAATATGTATACGCGTGCGCGTATTATTTCACTATACATTCGGCAGGTATTAAAAAAGCAGAAAACCCGCCGACACAACAACTTATCAGATGAAAAAAAGGTATACAATAAAGTTGATAAAAACATCTTTTAAAAACATTTAACGCGGAATCTATTGCCATTCGATGTTTCCTCATTAATTTTAGTTTCCCACAAAGTCCCCATAGTCCCGGATTCTAAAAGTGCTTTACAGATTACCACATCTAATCTTTCTGCTACTTCAGGGAAATTAACTTCTCATACTCCCATATCCATGACCTCTTCCTCCCTCACTCGATCGAGATCGGATCTCCTGTGGATCTCTGGTATCATTCAAGCACTGAGAGTAATATATATATATATATATATATATATATATATATATATATATATATATATATATATATATATGTATATATATATATATATATATATATATGTATATATATATATATATTAATTAGCCTGTTCGTTCGTTTTCGGTGGCAGGATTTTTAGGCACACATTTGCAGCTCATAATGTTGCTCTTCTTTCCTTTAAAAACAACTCACTCCAGACTCCGGTTTAACTCGTACTATTTATTTTCTAATTTTGACTGATTTCGCTAATCAACCATCTCCTCGTTTCTGTTCATAGTTTTCTAGATATATAATTATGTCCTCTCTCAAACGCTGGGCAATTTCCGCTATTTGTTGCCCCGCTTTAACCATATCCTGCACCATTTTCTCGCTTTTCATCTGTTTCTACTCCATTTTGCCTTTTTATCCCTCTTCTACATATATATTCTCTTTGCGACTGCGTTGTATCATAATTTTTTTTCAACATTCGACCTTTTCTGCTAAACAACAATCCTCCTTCCAATCTCCGCTACTGCAACTCGGCGCACCCCTACTCACTTTTATCGGTGTATATTCTCTCATTTCCTTCTACTTTTGTTATTCCTGCCCTCGCATTCTCTATCCTTAAACGTCTAACATTTTCTCTTTTTTCCGATTTCTTGGGCTACGGACTTCTCGTTGATAAACCAGTTTAAAAGAAAGAAAAAAAAAAATACATACGTATACAATAGTAAAAAGCAATAAAGAAAAATAAGCGCAATTCTTTGAAAATGAATAGAACAAAGAAAAAAACAAAAAAAAACACCAGTTTAAGAAATAGAAAAATATACGCAATAGTTTAAGAAATAGAAAAATATACGCAATAGTTTAAGAAATAGAAAAATATACGCAATAGTTTAAGAAATAGAAAAATAAAAAAACAGGATGAAAAAAAAAGAAACACAAAATAATTTAAAAATAAAAACAGACGTAGCCTATTTAAAAGAATAGGAAAACATGAACAATAATTATAAAGTGGAAAGAAAAAAAAATATAGAAAACAATTCGAGAAAAAAAACAAAAAAACCAATAGTTTAATAAAAACTAACAGACGTTTGTAAAAATAATCAGCAATAAACAAAAACAAAAAACATTAACAGAAGTTAAAGTGGATAATTAAAGAAAGAAATATAATATGCCCAAAATAGTTTAAATAAGAGTAGAAAATGTTCAAAATGTAATGGAAGATATAATAGTTTTAAAAAAAAAATTAATCGAAAAGGAAGATAGAAAAAAATCCCCGGCATTTAAGGAAGAATAAAAAAATACGTATATAGCATTGTTTTAAGTAAGAATAGAAAAAATATACACGCAAGTTTAAGGAAGAATGTAAAACATAAACGGTTGTTTAAAAATACGTTATAATGGCGAACCCAAAGGAAAAAGACAGAGAGAGAAAAAATAAAAGGAATAAAAAATGTTGCACAAAAAAGTTTTAAAAATAATAGAAAAACAGGAATTACGGAAGAAAAAAAACTTAACATTCCTACTCCCTTTAGCGCTGAATCAGTTCTATCATTTTCATCACCTTCCGCCTGACAACTTCATTATCGCTATCAAGAATTTAAGTAGATAATCTAGTCTTTCGTTGCTTTTTTTTTTTTTTTTTTGTCGAACATGGGAGTTAGATGCCTTTTAAGGGGGCAGCCCGTTCTCCTTAAAAAGGAGAACACAAGGCGTTCTATAAAAAAAAAAAAAAAAAAAACAACAAAAAAACAACCGTTTACTAACCATGCCGATTTATTTCAATTGAAATTATTTCGGCATTTCGCAGCTTTCTATTTACTTACAATTATGCACTTCGAGCCATACTTGTAAGACAATCGTTTAACGATTTTACTCCGCCGCCATTTTGTTCGTGTATTCGATAATAAATTTCTTCCCGTTGAAAAAAAAAAAAAAGGCTGTCTCTGGAGTAATTATTAATCAGCTGTTGTAATCGAAATTGTCTGTGCATTTCCCGTAATCGAGCAATTTAAATAAGAACGTTTGGCCCCTCTCGGGACACTCAAGACTATTGCACCGGTGAGGGTAGTAGGTGCGTGTCATTACCGAGGTTTTCCGGCGGAACTTCGGCAGAAACGACCGCTATATGTTTTACCAGTTTTTCAACGCACAGCTGATAAGTTTTCATGTTATAATCAGTGTATAGTCTCCCTTTTGATACGCATCAAGTCGTCCGGTAAATATAGTTGAATTATTTTGAAAGCTCTCTTTTTTGTCAATTTAAAAGAAACCAAAAAAAAAAAAAAAAAAGAAACAACATTTTATTCGCGACATCAACACACACGTCGAATTTATCGGAATCCGGATTATTTTAGGGAAATTCCGACCGCGCAATTCAACGCCAGCAGGAGATTTAAAGAACCGGAAGGGAGAACGCGAGAGAAAATACAGAAACTATTAACCGTCAGCAAAGATGGCGGAACTGGAAAAAAGCCCTCCGAAGCTAATAAATATATCTGGTTTATTTTCGCGACGGAATAGTGAAAGGCAAATAATAATATTGCAGAAGGCATTTTTGAGAAAAAGCATTCATGACGCGAAAACTATTTCCAGCCAACCCCCCGCATCCGTGAAGCCGGCTTAATTTGCACAGAGCTCTTCTAGGCGAGCAAAAGGCTGCGAAATAAACAATTTAGCCAGGACGACCGGTTCGCGTGCGTAGTATCATTTGGCCCGAAGTGAACTGGAAGTGAATTGAAACGGTGAAGAGGATAGGGAAAGGGAGGAAAGTGAGAAAGGAAGAAAAGCGCGTTTGTCGGAGGTGTTTGCATTCGAGAATTCAGGCTTTTAGGTAACGGTTAAAGAAATGTAGTTTTCCGGCGAACGGTGCAGCGACGTGCGAACGTGCATGCGCCCTATCGATTATTAGCGGCCCGCTCGGTCCGCCGAAACCAGCTAGCAACACCCACGTAGCGAACACGTTCAGCGCCAAAGTTCGCGGCCAAAACAAACAAACAGCTGCACGCGCTCTAGCTGCTTCAGTGCCGAGCAACACCAAGACACACGTTACCGTCGAAGGAATCGCAGGACGGCAGCTCCACAGAGCGGTACGCTAGTTGCCGGCAAGGCAGATGTGCGCACTTTCAGCGGAACATCTGAGAAAGCGCATAGTTACAACAATTCCTGGAATTTCCCTGTTTGCTGGCTGAATTCTATTGCAGAACGCGGCCTTGCCATTATCTGCGGCCCGGCTAAAAGCGTATTCTATTTTTAGAGCAGCTCGTTCGCTGCCGACTCTTCGGCTTGGCCGCCCGGCGCTTCCTTGCAACTTTCCCATTGAAAACTCCAAAAGTGACCTTGAACGATTCC
Source organism: Icerya purchasi (assembly GCA_039619475.1). NCBI lineage: Eukaryota > Metazoa > Arthropoda > Insecta > Hemiptera > Monophlebidae > Icerya > Icerya purchasi. The sequence continues at coordinate 355,364,647 of CM077115.1, forward strand.
AATTTGAACCGCGTACTGCCGTTCCAAGCGCAACGCGGAACACCGCCGCGAGTGAGCAACTCTCCTCTTTAGCTGGCTGCCGCCACCGCGGTGTCAGCTCGACCGCAGCCCCCGATAGTTGTCCGGCTACTGGAAACAATTTCCAAAATCAACGGTCCGCTTCGATTTTCAACTGTCCAGAGCGTCGAGTCGACCAACGCATAATTTCTCGGCGCGTCCTCGCTCATTACAGTATGATCTCGCTCGTTTCCGGTTTTAATTCGTGGCTTTTTTGAACATACATACAACAATATAGCTGCAATGCGAAGTTGAAAGCTCTTTCGGTGCGCGCCTAATTTTCAAAGATGTATACATTTTTGAAAGTACGTAAGTTCTCGCACAAAGTGCACGCTAACAGATGCTTAGAAAGTGCGCGAATTTTTAAACTCCTGCGTCCTCTGCTTGCCGGCTGCTATTGTTCTTTCGGGCACGGTCGATCTTCCGAATTATAACTGGTTTTCGTTTTTGATCTTCTTCTTTTTTTTTGTTCGCCTCATTAATCCGATTTATCATATAATTGTTCCGTGCCATATCTGGGGCCTAGTTCGCGCGCTTCCTTCATTCCGGCTTATACATCTCTCCCGGCCTATCGCGTCTTTCCTTTTCCATTTCCCTTCCCACAGCGTATTGCAGTGTATTTCCGGTTCTGGAAATGCGTTCAGTTTCCATTTTTTTTTTCTTTTTTTTAAATTACTCTACGGTTCTTTCTTTCGTAATCGCCGTAACACTACTTTATCCATTACTTTTTCTGAAATTCTTTGCAGAATCGTGGCAAATCCGAAAGATTCCGTCTTCTTTGATTATGCTCATGTTTCCGATTCAGCTTGTAATGGGTGTACATTTACAGTTACCATGTTAAATTTTTAAAAATTCAGGAAATTAAATGTGTAGTGAGAGAGAGGAAATCTGTGAATATGTGAGATGCTGCTATCGGTCGGGGGTAAAGATCGAATCATCGACCACCGCAATAACCTGACTGGGTAAATTCCGATGGTCATGGCTGGTTGAAAAGGAATAATTAATTTTAAAAAAAAACAAAAGAAGATCGGGCAGTGATTTTTTTCTCAACCGTAGCTCACTTTTAGTTAGAAAAATTATCCAGTTTTTAGTTAGCCGCTTTTTAACGTACATCGTTTAATTTGGTCTCCGCTCAACGAGTCGGTGACAGTTATCCAAGTTAATGGTAACATTTTATTTCTCCTCTTATCAAAGTTGCCGTTGATAATTAATTTTTTTTTTTTTACGAAAACAAACGTACAGCTTTGAGCAAAGATTGTTCTCGGTATCTCTTCGATAAAAGTTAATCCTTCGGACAACATTAAAAACACCACATTAGTCACTTGTACACGATCTTGCTGCAGAGACTGATGACGATCTTGCATTTTAGCCGGATTGATCACGAATTACGGATTAGGTAAAAATGTTTTAAGCGTTTCCAGTTCAACGTGGATGGACAATCTAAAGAGTTGGTTCAAGTTAAACAAGGTTGAAATATTCAGACCAAATCAATGCTCGACAACTTCTTTGAGGACATCGTATATAAAGGAAGAAGAAGAAGTTCAAGGCCATTTGAAACACTGGAAAGAAAAACAAAAAATAAAAAATCAACATCGCCGAAATCATTCGAAGCTTTCGACGAACTATTGAATACTGCATGGAAAAAAAGTATGTAGATTTCAACTAGGTTTCGACTATGTTATGATTAGGTTCCAACTATGTTCCGACTAGGTTTCGGCTAGGTTTTAACTAGGTTTTGATTAAGTTTTGACTATGTTTCAACTAGGTTTCGACTATGTTTCAATTAGGTTTCGACTATATTTCGACTGGATTTCGACTAGGTTTCAACTAGAGTTTTGACTAGGGTTTGACTGGAATCGATGGAAATCCTAAAACAATATTTTAAGCTGACAACCCGAAATAATAAAACCGCCAAAATAGTGCAACGGAAAATCTGTAAACGCCAGAATGGAGATAATTCTTCGAGGATCTGGGAACTGGTTTAAGCATCCTCAGAAATATCACCAGCTCAATAAAGCAGTAGATGCTAGACGGAAAAAAAGGTGGATCTCTCTGCGTGGAAATAGCAATCGAATCCCTGTCTGTTCTATTTGATTTCAACATTATGTGATTCGTCTATTTTTACTGTCGTTATTTCTCGACTACTCCGGCCATTGGGATTTTATTGGCATGTTTGACGTTAATAAAATGTTTAAGCGCAGCATCAGGCAAATTTAAGGAAAGAATGCAAATGAGAACCGAACCAGTAAAAAGTACAATCGTTGGTATCGCGACGGAATTGGTCATATCGGTCGGCGCAGGTTCGACTGTGGCCGAATTCATCCGAAGACACGGCATTAAAAAATCTTCAAGCCTCTTTCTGTTATCTCGCTTTAAAACGCCGCGGATCGGTCCGTGTCACGAATCACTTTTAATAAACTTTTCCCGCCCCTTCTGGCCACCGGGCCCGCTGCTGTTACAGTTAGTAAACATGACGGAAATTTCAATTGCGCTGGAAACAACTCAAACGTGCGTGTAGGGCGACGAGATAAATATCCACACGTCATCCGGTAAAAGTGGACTATAATTTCGATTGAATTACGAGTTTACTCAGTTAATCCGTTGATTAGGCGAACATGGCTGCTTTCCGTTTAATCGCAACGATTAAAGCTGTATTGCAAGTGGAGATTTTATATTAAAAATAACGCCAGCTCGATGACGATGGTGGTCATGTCGATCGAGCAGTAGTTTCAGGCAGCGCGCGAGCTGGCAGACAACGTGTGTGCAAGCGGCCGACCTATCTGCCGATGAGTCGCCCTGCCATACAAAGTGTATAGAGCTATTATTACGGAAATAGAGAAGCGACCGGCAACAATTACCACTTTGGAAATATAATGATCAGTTTCGGGAGAAATTCTAAAGTCGCACACACACACACACACGCCGGCTGTCGGAAGAGGCCGCGCGTTCACATCTCGCTGCAAATGCGTTAACAGTTTGGCCGCGGATACGCGATGCCGATAACGCATACGCCGAGTCGGTATAAATTTATATTTTCCGAGAAGTTAACGGGTTTTTCGTGAATTTGGTTCATTGCAGGCCGGGTGAGCAAGCGAACTCGCTAATTATTGCAACCTATAATTTGAATCGTACAGCCCGAAGAATCGTCGAACGGTCCTTCGGAGAATACGCTCTCGCGAGCAAATGCACGGCGAAGAAATCAAAGCTGTTGCGAACCGTTCACTTCTCATTGTAATTTACGTTGATTAGGCAAGTGCGCGATGATAATCCGCCACTGCTTCAGTTGTCTGTTCAACTGTTAGCGATTACAATTAAACCGAACGTTGCCCGCATCGATACGGAAGACGCATGTCGATGCTGCTGAACGTGCACAGAGCAACTCTAGTGCGCTGCCGCGTACGTGCGGTAGCTTACTTTTCATTTCGAATTGGATTTTTGCCGCTCATTCGAAATTAACCGGAGAGCGAATGAAATTAAGAAAAAGATACTTGTAACTTTTTTATTCACTTTACCAGTCTGTTCGCAATTTTTAAAAACAATCTCATAAAAATTGCTTCTTTCGCGGTAATAAAATAATTCACGTGCCTCTGGCAATCCTTGTAATTATTACAGCAATGTTCCCGATTACCTTTTTATATGGTTTTCGCTGAATCGCGTTCGTGTTCCAACTGCAGTAATAAAGATAATTATACAAAAGCGGCCAGCTTCAGCCCCCCCCCCCGCGCCATAGCAGCGATTTCGATTGCTCACTATCGAAATATTCACATGCGGGCGTAGATCAGCGGAAACAGCGCTGGGAGCAGTAATTTCGGTAGGAAAGCGCGAAGGTTTTCATTAATCGGGTGGATTACCTCTCTCCCTTCGACCGCCTTGTCAACCGTTCCTAAGTTGTTGTTATTTCGTGCGAATCAGTTTAACGTATACAAAAATCATCAACATGGTACACGTTGTTTCTTTATTTTTGTTTTTTGGAGAGATTTTGTATTACGGGATGCCCCCCGGGCTATGCTCAGTTTTCTAACTTGACGTTTTTGAGTAATGCAGGTCGAACGGGTTATATCCATGCCAGCAGAAGAGAGGCGCTACAAATGCAATTAAAACATTTTCAGATGCAATCTCGGTCGGGAGGAAGAAAGGCTTTTTTTTCAAGGAGATGATTATGCACAAAAAAATATGCCATGTGGGGTGCTCTTTGCAAATTTTCGTAAAGGTACAAGTCATGTACCGACCGCCGAATTTGATCCTATCAATGTTGGAAGGCTTATTTTGGTGGCCCTGATGCGGTCGATTGCCGCAAGAAGAGAGCACCAACTCGTTTCGGATAATGAAAGGTGGGGTTACCCGGCGACCGACAGCTAGGTTAATTTTTTCAGAGTACCGCAACATGGCTGGAAGAGATTATCTATCTAGCGAATTAAGGCTCTGGTCAAGCCCTTTACTGACATAAAGAGAGTGGCAGGTCACGTATATGTAAATAATCACGAATCGGTTGAATATATGCCGGATGGTTCAAGAATTTGACAGACCGTAATGGATGTGCTTCTCCTCTCAAACAGTGTGTGTGCGGTAACCTCATGAAAACACGATGCCGGCCGTTAATTTCACAAAGAGGCAATCTTCTTTTTGCTAATTTTGGGCTTTATCCGTACGTAAGCCGACATACGAAGTTAGTTGATGGTTCTCCGTTATCGCCTCCGTCACCTGGAAAAGATGATTTTCACATAGAATCTGAGTATGAGCTTCGCCGCGTACAATTCAAGGTTACTCAGACTTAAGCTAACAAACTAAAAATCAATTGCACCACAAATGAGATTAGCGATAATAGAAAGCTCCCTTGACAAATTCTTACTGCTCCAATAATGGTTCACTTCAAAATCACCAGCGGTTCCCTCATTAAAGAATAATAATAATGAAAATTTCATACCCGTATCTTCATTTATTATTCTCGCAAAAACAGCTAGTTCAAGTGATAATTCGTATCCGTAACACAACGGAACATTAGCTTCCGAAATCAGCTATTTTCGTGCACACCACTTTATCAGGTGTAATCGACTGCATTTTACTCAGCACAGGTTATTTAATGGTCGGGATCATTTAGACGCACGTAAAATTGAAAAAATTTGAAACTCAAACCCTATGCATAACGATGATCTTTATAGAGTTTTCCCTTGTGATTCTATCGATTTTACAAAAGCAGTTTTTTAAAGTTAATATTAATAAAATATATCAATTTATACCAGTTACATATCCGAAACACGACAGTTTACAGTACGCATAACGTACATATACATATATATATGTATATTGTTTTGTTTTTTTTTCAGCACAAAAGCGAAGGAATACTACCTAGAACCATTATGGAAAGGAAAAAGTCAGAAATAATATATGATCCGTACCGATGGATAAAAAGTCATTCACGTCTAAAGGGAACATTTTGTCAGTTACTGACATAATGGAAGGAACGAACTAGACGAGTTAGACCATCCGAATGAAATTCAATTCGTTTTCTTCGTTTATTTACTTTTCTTTTTTCATTACACGTTCAATCGTATTCACTGTGACGGTATAAATAATTAATTTAATGTTATTAATCTGCCTTTTTATGAAAATGTTTTTACACTCCATTTTAAGGTAACGTTTGCCAGAGTAATATTACTATAACTCTTCTGATATTATTACGACATAAGAATGCATGTATGACGCGGCATTACAGCTATGCGTGTTATTTTCTTTTGTCGGTGCGTATACATTTTTTATTTTTTACATTTTACCGATTTTCTTTGGGAAATTTTTTAAAGGTCGCTAAAGAACTTCGATGCGATTATATTCGAAGCGGTCCCAGTTGCGGCTGTCGTCGAGGAGGCTGCAGAAAATTCCGAAAAAATATACCGAGAAAGCGGTTACGGAAAAATTTGTAATTCTTCTTACGATTTCTGAAAAGGGATCATCATTTTGCGTTCAACGGCTCTCCGATAAGTTCGGTTCGATGGTGTTTGAACGGTTTTTAATTATCGCGGCCGAGAATAGGTTAGCATTAACCGGTGGACCGAGAAGAAGTTCGATTTTCCCGGCATCGACGTTGCTGGCGGGCTGTTACTAATGACCGGTTGTAGTTTAGTTCATCTGCATCAAGTTCATCACTTGCAGAACCGTACTCTGGTCGTCCTGTTTACTTTTGCCGTTTGTAATCAGTTCTGCAACGCGATACCCGTCATTTTCTCGCCATAGCCTCTGACCTACATACACTACCCTGTCATTTATCGTTTTTTCTCTTCGAAACTGTTAGCTTGTGACTAGTCGCTCTTAAAAATTGTTTCAGCTGATAAAGAAATAGTTTAAAGCAAGCGAGTTCTACGTAAATGTATTTCATTTCGTTCATTGTCGACAACTCAATTTTTCGGGTTGGCACATTTAGATTGTCTCTGTAACTTTGTTGTTGCTACGAATATGTAAATTTCGTTCTGGTTATGTTTAAAATTGAACGATTTTTCCTTATCCAATTTAGATCATTCTGTATAATGTAGAATTTCAGGAAAATGAAAATTAACCAATGAGCAACGACTTTTCACGAAAATTTTTATTTTTAACAAATCGTTATAGTATACATTAAAAATAAGTGAGGCCTACTAAAGGCGCCGTTTTACGTCACTATTCGGTGTTTTTGAATCGTCGGGTTTGTAAAATATCGTCTATTTTTGTCACGTAATTTCGTTTAATGTAAAAACCGGTTCTATATGTTTTTTTCGAGTCGACACTCGTACTATGTTCTTAGTAGAATCATCCGGTGGTGCGACATCTAAGGATAAAACCGGCAGCAGAGCGGCCTAGTATTCCCCACATTTTCAGCAATGTACGGTGAAATAATGCAACAAATATAAAAACATTACTGATATTTCCACTTTCATGGATTTTTCAAAAAATATCTGAAATGGCACCGCTAATACGTAAATTAGTCTGCAGTTACAACATCTGTTTTAGTCCCACTTTTATGTAAGTGTGTGTGTGTGTGGAGGGGGGATTCAAAATTAAGGACTCTAGCGAATTTAGGTAGCTTTACCGGTTCGTTAAACGGGGATGAGTTATTATATGGGTTCGATTAAAAATAGCTTATACTTTTACTAACGGTACAGAGATTCTACTAGATCTAAACGAAACATTATTTGATGATGTTGCCTTTTTTCATATGGAATGTAAGAAATTTGAAAAATGCGACAAAGTCTGAGTTGTGTATGATAGTTCTGTCAGATTATTATCAAAGAGCTTAGCTGAACGTGACTAGTACGTTATTAAATGCGTTCGTGACGTAATTATTAAAGCGATTTGCAATTAGGCTTGCATTATTTCATGAATTAACTATTTCAGTTTCATCTATCGCAGTGCTCATTTAGAATTTTATTTACTGGCCAGTATCGTTAATCAATTTGAGTAATACCGTTTTTTTTCGTATTTGCTAAGCATTTTCTAAGCAGCTTCAGAAATTTCCTGCTAATTGCCCCGAATCGATAATGTTTTTTCCAGAGCGTTGATTTGTATAATTTATTTTTCTGCCGCGTTAGATGTGTAAAATTTCTTTATTTATCCCTTCAGCTTTTTTAAAATTCGCTATATTTAAATACTATAAATAAATTTACAGCAGTTTATTACACCATCCTGAATTGTCATAATATCATTGGTAATGGTATGTTCGGCTATCGGTGATTTTTCCTTGTATTTGTATTTTACTGAATGAAAACATAAATAAAACTGGATTGTATACAAAATCAACTGGAAATATATAAACAAAACGGATTTAAATATAAATAATTCTTCTTCTTCATCCGCCGTCTCCGTCTCGAAGGTTGGCGATCCACAATTGGAATTTATTTCTATCAACAGCTGTTCGGAAAAGTTCTAATGAGGAACAGTTGAACCAGTTGTTAACATTATCCATCCATGAAATTTGACGTCTACCTCTCGATCTCTTCCCGGCAATTTTACCCTCAAGTAGTATTTTTAGATATGATTTGATCCTCTTAAGATATGTCCCAAGTATTGTAGTTTCCGTTTTTTGATGGTTCGTAGTAGTTCAAGGTTCTTTCCCAGTCTATTAAGTATTTCAATATTCTTTACTTTTTGTGTCCATGGTACTTTCAGGGCACGTCGGTAGCAGTACATCTCAAAAGCATAAATAATACAAAATGTAAAATAGATACATAAAGATCGAATACACATCATCTGGCGGGAATATATAAACAAAACATGGTGTTAAAATATATATAATGTGTATATTAATTACAACGTAATTCTTAGGCCACCCCCCATTCGAAAAAATGTCCCAATTTTATGTAACGCTAAATGTCCCAATTTTATGTAACGCTAAATGTCCCAAAAAATGTCCCAGAAAAATGTCCCAAAAAAATGTCCCAGAAAAATGTCCCAATTTTATGTAACGTTTGTTATATTTTGTAGGATTTTTGTTATTGTTATTTAAAAAATGTCACAATTTTATGTAATGAAATATGTAACGATAAATGTAACGAAAAAATGTCTTAATTTTATATAACGGAAGGTAAATGTTAGAATAGGATTTTTATGGTTATGTTATTTTTTGTGTGTGTTGATGCCAGTAAGAATTACGTTGTAAATTTTGATCATTTTATACAAAGTATAGAAGAGAAAGAGACAGAAATGAAAGCAAGAGGGGTCAAGGGGCATAGCCCCTTGCGAGGCCAAAATGGCCGAGTTTAATATATATTTATACACACACACATATATATATTAATTACAACGTAATTCTTAGGCTACCAAAAAATGTCCCAGAAAAATGTCCCAATTTTATGTAACGCTAAATGTCCTAAAAAAATGTCCCAGAAAAATGTCCTAATTTTATGTAACGTTTGTTATATTTTGTAGGATTTTTGTTATTGTTATTTAAAAAATGTCACAATTTTATGTAATGAAATATGTAACGAAAAATGTAACGAAAAATGTAACGAAAAAATGTCTTAATTTTATATAACGGAAGTTAAATGTTAGAATAGGATTTTTGTGGTTATGTTATTTTTTGTGTGTGTTGATGCCAGTAAGAATTACGTTGTAAATTTTGATCATTTTATACAAAGTATAGAAGAGAAAGAGACAGAAATGAAAGCAAGAGGGGTCAAGGGGCACAGCCCCTTACGAGGCCAAAGTGGCCGAGTTATATATATATATATATATATATATATATATATGTGTGTGTGTGTGTGTGTGTGTGTGTGTGTGTGTGTGTGTGTGTGTGTATATATATATATACGCACATTCTTACATATGTATATACCCCACAGACAGGACCTTGTGAGACCCGCAAATTATTATTAAAAAAAAAAAAAAAAAAACGTATTTACATACATTACACACGCATATGTACTCATACATAAGCACACACATATATATATGTACACAACAATAAAACAGGCATAAATATATAAACGGAATAAGAATAAATGAAATAAAAGTAAAAATTTCTGTTATTGCTTGAAAGTGAGGAGGTAAAAAGTTAACTTTTTACATAATAAAAATTAGGAAAATTCGGTAAAGTTTGAAACCTCGAAGGCAGCGAGTTGAATTTCTTTGGGTTGAATAAATTAGTCAGTGCGGTATTTTTGCTAATTAGGAATGTCCGCATATAGCTCATTCGACGATCTGGAAGATCCTTCCTTGAACAAAACATTAAATTTATTTTTTTGTTTATATTCAAATAAGAATTAACAATTCATATAGTACTTTAACATCCAGTATTTTATGATGATGATTATGATAATAACAATACCAATAACAATAATAATAAAAATAAAAATACCAATAAAAATAATAATAATAATAATAATAATAATAATAAAAGACAAATTAAAATTGTAAACAACGCAGAATAGACGATGTGGAAACTAAATTTTTCGAGTTGCCGCTAAAAGGGTCACTGCAATATACCATATCGAAACGAGCTGGTAAGATTTCAAGCCAAATACTAAAACACCGCGTCAAGTCTAATCAACATGACTTATTGCTATCGTAACGGGAAAAGAAAAGAAAAAAAAAGAAAAAAAAGAAAAGAAAAACAAGCAAGAGGAAACTGCATTTACACTAAACCGATAGCCTTGGCTAAATAAAGAAAGCGATTTACAGTGTAGGTAGCTTAATGCGGCGAGCTACGGACCAACGAAAGTAAATAGAAAATAATTCAGGTTCCACAAACTGGAAATAATTCCCGTCACGCGCCGGGGGGGGGGGGGGATTTCAGTCGTAATGAGCCCACAGATCTAGGCATCATTTTAATAGAATGAATAAATCCGTCATCGTAAAATTGTTCATTTTTCGTCGACATCGTGCTGTTTGTTTATGAATTTAGATTAGCCGCTGAAATTTACGAATATTATAAAAACTACCGGCGAATACGTCGTAAATCACCTGTCCTGTCTATGCGCTCGCTTAGATGTGACTCTATTGTGACGACAAAATTAAAGCAAACAAAGTCGCTTCGTAATTCGCAAACAACGAATAACCGCACAGAGCAAATATAATAAAAACACAAAAAAACAAAAAAAAACGCGAGCTTAATCGCGTCTTATTTTACGTTTTGCTTCCCCGACTGCTACGGTTTCACCTACGAAATTCGTATAGAAGGACGCGCTAACTTAATTTCAACCTGTTTCAGCCACTGTAAAGAGCACCCCACAGGTACCAAAAAAAAACTACGTCAGTGCACATTACCAATCCACGATTTAGCTGTATTTTACTTTCAAGATATATCAGATATCCCGATGGAGGATATGTGGTTCGGAGAATTTTCGGTTAAATAATTTTTAAAACGTATTCCGTATGCGCAGTCTCCTTTTATACATTGAAAAAATCGACAGATGGTTCGAAGAAAAAAAATCCCATTACATATTTTTAACGCACTTTTAAGAAACAACGACCACTCTAGTGTTCATACGAAATAATGTTTAAAAGGGGGGGAAAAAAAAGGCCGCCGACTTTTACTTTGAAAATTGTAATAAAAAATCGCTAAAAAGTAAATGTTGTGCAACGGGAAAAAGAAAAAGAGTCACCCTTACCTTAATTAGGGTCTCAGTGCACCAAATTTGAATTATTGCCATATCGAAATGCGGACTAATAACAGTCGGGGTGTTGCAAATAATATCGGGAACAGTTGTAATGCGGTTGTTTTAAATCATTGCTGCCAACTCTAATTAAGGTACGAATGGGTTGTTTAACAATGATCATAATATTATTATCCCCTTTTAAGGTTATTTCTCTTATCGAGTGTAATTTTTTCTTTTATTTTTTACAGTTCTTAACGGTAAATCTTGAGATCTGATCAATTTCTTAGGAAACTAGATATTTTGATTCAGCGCAAGTATCCAATAGATCAACCTAAAATAACGATACTCTCTCCGTGCATATAAAGCTGCAGCTGTCATTTAACGAATATTCAGTGAACCGTGACTTTTATTCGAATCTTCCGTGCAAGCACAACATTCGTAATAGCTTAAGTTACTCATGGCCGCTTTAATTTTAAAATTTCGGCTGTTCATATGAACATATTCCGATCAAAATATTTTGGCTAATTTTCGGTCTGGTTAAGCACTAGGGCACAATGTAGATGGAACTTCTTTTCCGGCCTTTAACGATGAATATAATTCACCGATACTCGACCATTACTGAATAGTGAAAATCAACAAACTATATATCACTAGAGTCAGGCTAGATCGCCGAAATGTTGTATACGCAGCAATAAGACGGTTAATATATTTCCACCGGTGAAATAGCGCTAAAAGGAGATTATTCCAATTTTCTTTATTCGACATATTTTCATCCGCGGTTAGTAATAATTAATAATATTTCAAGTTTTTTCTCCGACTATATTAAAAATGATTACTACTATATTCTCAATGTGTTTTCCCGTCGTTGGTAATATTTCAAATCCTATATCGTACGAATAAAATCTTCTCCGAAGAGCCTTTTTTGACTCCTATTTTAATCGATACTGAACTCAGCAATATTCATCATCGCGATGATGCATGAGTAACCCTGGTGTGAATAAAGAAAATCACGTTAACGTCGGTCTCAAATAATCGTTACTGAACGAACTTCAAAGGGAAACAAAAGAAAACAAAAACAAATAAAGAAAAATAAGAAGAAGAAGAAGAAACAAAAAAACGATTATCCGTATTACGCGACCAACATATAATATAACCTCTTCTTTTTTGTAGGCCGGTAAAACTAGTTTGCTTTAAATAATACAAAAACAGCTCGCAACTAATCACCTCCGGGCCGACGTCGTGTACCTTTTTAATTTCTTATTTCCCGCCTTTTAAAATAGTACTCAAAGTACTCGGTCGATAAAAATAGAAGCACTTTCGTTTATTGTAGAGCATTATCGGTATAACGGTCAAAAACAATGTCCAGAACAAGAAATGTGTATCGGTGATTTTCATCAGTTTGCTCAAATCTGAATTGATGAGAAATCACGATAATGATTTTTGAGTGTAATCTGCGAAAATAGGAAAAACGTAATTTTTACTTCTTCGCACTAGTAATAATAGCATGATGTTAAGTACAAAACTTCAAAAAAATCGTTTATCGGTTATTCGGGTAGTAGGTGTATGATAAACGCTCTAGATGCGTAATTATTTTCGTGGCAAATCTTCATCCTAATCGAGATTTACGATATTGCTAAATTGTTTTTTTTTTTTCTTTTTTCTCTACAAATATTCCGATAAAGTTGTGTGTATTAGTGTAAATAGTTACATTTAAATATTTACAATTAAACGGAAAATTAATTTGCATCTGATTATAATTTTAAAGAAACTAATTCAAAAATTACACTATCCTGAAAGGAAAAAAGGAAATACGTACTTAGTTTGTAAATAAGTTAAGATAAGTCTTGGTACTTTGAATACCCTTATTAAAATTGAGCCCAATGCAGCCGAGCCTAATTGGAAAGTAAATAAGTGACCAGCGGGGGTATATTAGATAATTTCTACGGTTCACTCAGCGTTTATAAACACAACACACCTGTATACAAACATATGTATATCCCGGCTAATGCATGATTTTCACTTTAAAATAATAAAATGATTACCGCGCATCGGGAAATATAAAATGACAACAGAGCAGTAGCCTAAAAAAAAAAAAGAAAAAAAAACCTATACAAATTAGGAAATTAAAAACAAAAATATTATCGGCAGATCTGTCGTCCGCTTTATTAGACTGACATTTCATCTGCTGTGATAAGTTCCGCGAGCGCGTGCCGGTGTATTTAAAAAATGTTTAGTTTTATATCGGTTTACGTCGAATGAATAAATTCAGGTTGTCCCTTTCTCTTACGAAATATGCAATTGCAGTCGATTTTTTTGTTTTTTAAGTTCGATTTTTTTTGGAATTCCGAAAAAAGTAATACTAATTTGTGACGGAGAAATTGACACGACTTATACCGTAAAACAGTATACTATGCGAAATTGCGTTCGGAAGCAATTTTATTAATAAATCTAAATAAAAACTCCTTAATAACAAACGAAAATACGTATTTAATTTTAATAAATTAAATTTACTACTTTAGAAACGTTTTCAGGCTCAATAATAATTAATAACCCATCGTTAATTAACAACACAGAGTGCGCTCAATTAAAACTGCGTGTCTTTAATTTTAATCGAGCGTACTCTGCGTTGTTAATTAATGATGGGTTATTATTATTATTATTATTATTATTATTATTGCGCTTGAAAAACGTTTCTAAAGTAGTAAATTTAATTGATTAAAATTAAATACTTATTTTCGTTTGTTATTAAGGAGTTTTTATTTGTATTTAAAAAATGTTAACAAACGGAATACTATGTTAATCTTTTTTTTTCGTTTTTTCGTTTTTTTTGATTTTATTGTACCGGTAAAATTACCATTGCTCTTCATGGGCCGAGGAAATTTTACTTATAAATAATTAATTTTTCGCGTAATATCTGAATAATGTATAATTTTCTCGATAAAGCTATTTCGACTTTGATTTACTATTACCATAAACAACAGTGATCTCAACTTATTAAATTTAATATTAAATTTAAAAATTAGTGTCTCCAATGAGGAGACGACACTAAATTAAGATACAAGAACTTTGTAAATACGCGATAATAACTAGCGGTAAATATGATACATATAATAGCTGAAAACAAAGAATTGATATGTTGGAAAAGAGTGTTAGATCGTGTGTGAACGTTTTCCAGCTATGTTAGGTAATCGCGAGAGCGTCCCGACACCACTTCCTTCTCACAATCATCTGGGCGGATTAAGTCCGAAGGGATAAATTCTGTTGATGTTCGGATTACTGCTATATTGAAATTTATCGAACACTTTTTGATACTGGTGAGTATACGTAAATGGAACCTTTAAATCATTATGTAATGTTGCGTTGGAGACGTAAAACGGCGCAGACTGTACGAAGTATCCCCTCGACTATTTCTGCTGAATTCTGTTAAGATTACTTCTACAGGTGGAATTCTAAACCATATCGCCAAATCGAAGCAATCATGGTGTTAAATAAATTTTTCCGTGTTTAACATCTGCACTCGATTTTATCGATGTAGAGACGAAATTCACTTACATCGAATTCGGTTAGACATCACCTGATTATTGCTTTTTCCGTTTCAGTTTAGCTGCGCTGTTAAAAATTGACTACTTTAAAGATTTCCCTAGGTGAACATGATCATCATCATCGATGAAGTTTCTCACGTTCCGTTCGATTGCAAAGTTTTATGCGTGTTGATAGTTTAGTTCCAGGCAGTTCGTAATGAAAATTTCTACACCGTTTCTCTTTTCCCTGTTCCCTCTAAATCATTTATTTTCTAACGATTATTTCATTTGTTTATTTTTTTATACTTTCGACTAAACTTTTATTTATTAATCGTTCTTAAACGTAATACGTATGATATGTTAAATTCGTCGAATAAAATTCTGAAAAATAATTTCGTCAAACTGCACGTATATAAATTTTAATGAAAAAGTATGTAATTTTGGAACGCCAAAAAACGGCCAAAGTATATTATAATGTTGCGAAAACGCTTTTATCGCATAAAAATTATCTAACGATCGCGGGACACAGCCATTGTCGCCGGTTAACGGTAGCTAGTGTATAGCGTGCGAAGGGTACCCCGCTATCCGGTGAGTTCGGCAGCCGGAATCTCTTTAGGGGGAAATTTTTATCAAGGCAACAAATACGATCGGCTTAAAATATTATTAATGGTTATTATTCACCACGGGGAAACGTAGATTGAAAAAAGAGTAATTAAAATACCATCGATGTTAATTGTCGCAATTAAAGAAAATTGAAATATTTGCAAACTCAGCAACGGCGAAAATATTTACGTGCCAATAAGTATCGAGGAGAGTGCTGATCATCGAATAACATTAAAAAAGGAAAAAAACATCCTCGGGGAGGTATAGAATAAAAATTGGAACAGGCGAAATTTTAACATCGAATAAAGATGAAATCGAAACTCGCAAAGCGCGATTGTACTAACCAAACCAAGATTTACCGGGGCATTTCTTCCGTCAAGTGTCTAATCACTGCAAAATGACTAAAAATTGTCGAATAAAAAATTGTTTCTCTTTTAATAAATGCCGAATTAACGATTTTTACACCCTGAAAATTTAATGAAAATGCACTGTAAAAGGTGCAATTACTTGGTTAATGTATCTTATACAATGGTAAAGCCGACATTAATTAGAGTCTCGGTACCCCAATTCAAATTATTCAACGATTAAAAAAGCCGCGAACATTAAATTCTTAATACTTGACTTATTTGCGTGGTTCTATCATTACAGTGAAATGGTTCCTTTTAATAGTTTTGATTATATATCCCTCAACTCCATTTAAGAATGTTGTTCAGGAATGTTGTTCAAGAATATGATCATGATTACTATCAAGTGTCGGTAATTCTTTCCTTTTTTGGTTAACCCTTATTTATTTATTTTTACTTTCGTATTTTGTTAATTTTGTTGGTTTCTTTTTATATATATATATATATATATATATACACACATATATATATATATATATATATATATATATATATATATATATATATATATATGTATATATATGTATATATATATATATATATATATATATATATGTATATATATATATATATATATATATATATAATTCCTTCTATGTTGACCATAAATTATAATTTATTTCTCAGTGCGACGCGGACTTCTGTCTACAGGATCGTCAGTTTAAAATATCATTTTTAAAATAAGGGGTGTTTTCACCTTGACGAATAGAGATGTATGTATTTCATCACAGTTTTTTTTTCAATACGACGCTTGTCTCGCTTCTTCGGATACCACTTGGAAAGGGTATCATCGCGATACTGACACAGAAGAGGGGAGAGTCGTAACAGGTCTTTTCGCTGTGATTCGAAATCATCATCGACCCGGTACGGCTAGTGTTCGCGACTGCGAGGAGCTGAAAATCCCGTTTTTAGCTGAAGGTCCGTTTTTCGACGGCCCGGCAATCGCATTTACAGGCGCGAAGAGTAAAAAGAAAAATCGAAACGCTCGATACTTTGGGAAGCCCTGTTCCGCTGGAACCGGCGCTGCTGCTCCGCTGCTGCTGCTGCTGTTGTTGTTGTCGTTGCTAGTCGAAAACAGCTGATTTCTCCGTTATTATAACAGTTGGTTTCTGCTGTGCGCGGCGACCCGCCGGTCTGGAATCAGCTGATTTTCCGGTTGTTCCAGCGAGCTACGAAAACAGGGCAGAGTACGCTGTGCGTTTGCGCGCGGGTGCGTCAGTGTCCCTTAGCAATTCGACATGACCGGCTTCTTTATCGATCAGATGTTGTTCGCGCGCCGAGGCTAATCTGCCGCCGACCGAGCAACATCTCTCTCGTCGCACAGCTGATGATGACGAGCGCCAATTTTCTGTTATTCTCCGCGGCCGTTATTATCGGTCGCTGCCTAGCACAGATCCAAACGAAATTTCCGAGGAACGCGCAACAATTAAGACAAGGATCAAAAAGTAATCGATCGGGGTTAGCTAATGCGCATGAAAAACGCGCAAGTTCCATTGAAATTTTCATCTCGATGCGGATTTTGATTAGAAGCGACTTTTGTCAGCTGTTGACTGAGAATGAGTTCGGACGACAGGTAGAAGTTTTTCAAAAACGATCATGAAAATTTACCCGAAACAGGGAAAAACAAATTAACCTATAGCAGATTTGATTATGCGCCGCGTAGAGAAATGTTCCAATTTTATCGAATCTCTGACATGACGTACATACATTAGGTAGCCCGGTAATAATTGTAGCGCGTTTAGGCCTGTTTCGCTCCAGTAATTTCGTTCGATGAGCGTATATATATCGCGCGGAATACAACAGTTACACCGGGTTAATGGCCCAGCTCGCCTAAATCCAAAATGGTAACATAAATGAACTAAAAACAGAACAACTAAAAAACGCTATTTCACGAAATTTGAACTACTTTTTATACTTTTTAATATAATTTAATAATCGATATTCAACAACGTCTTCATATCGACATTCTCCCGGTGATATAAGTTGCTTTTCTGACACTTCGTTTATTGTTTAGCGGCGAATAAGTGTGTGTTATAAGGATCGAAAAACCGCGCTGGAACAAATTATTTTCAATTTTCTCTACTTTGCGGCTCGTCGTTGACATTGACTACATCTATTATTTAAATATATATATATATAGAATATAGCCCGCTGTTAATCGTATTTTCAGACTCCGATTCAAAGAAAAATTGTTAGCTGTTTAAAAATGTTCTTCCAAATTATGGTGGTAAATGCCGTTTAACCGACCTCAAATACAGCGTCGTACTATAACCGAATGTAGATTTGAATATAAGTTTGCAGCATCGGTATGCAAACGGGATAATTTCAGCTGTGCAACTACCATCAATTGGCAGTTTAATAATTTCTTTATTATAGCGATAAAAAATCATATTATAGAAATATTCTGAAAATCTTACACTTGAATATTCTACATACTTATAATACAGTTTAAAATAAAAATGTCCCCATATTTTTGAAATACAAATTACAGCGGAAAATTTTCTGTTTAAACTATTGCTCTATACAGATACAATCTTTGATTTTTTTTTTTTCCGATTTTTTTATTAAATTATGTTTAAAAATAAGCTGTTTTTCGATTTAATTCCAGAGAGTATTTTAAGATCTTCTCACCTTTGTACTTGAAAATAGTAAAAAAGTTGAGTGAAATTTGATATGCCAACACGATGGGGCTATGAATTGACGCTAAAAATTTGATTGCCTATTGTTGTTTTGCTTAAATAGAAGTTTTGAAAAATGGAAAATTTCTTTACGTGTGTGCTGTATTGCTAACCCCCCTGTATATACTCAAAATCGGGCTACATTCGTTAAAGCTCGTATTAAGCGGCCAATTTCCGCACTCTTCCCACATTAGCATGACAACGCAGCCATTTTATTAGGCATTTTAACGTAATATCGTTATAGTTTTTCGTTTCGTCTCCGCTTTTTTTTTCCGAATAACTTATCCTCGATTTAACCGGCTGTGCCCAGAGCGTGACGTATTTGCTTTTTAAACGATTTTAAATAAGTCCTGCTCCACTAGTTCGGGCTAACTGTGTGTAGGGTCTTGACTTGAACCTTTTGACAATTTGCCAATGTTGTGAGCTATCGTCGAGGAGATGTATTTTTTTATCGTTAAGTATAACAACGCGGACACGCAGAGAGTAGCCTATTTAATTTTAATACTTCTGAAAAGCAATGTTTTTTTTTATAGTTATTCCGTGCAAACGCTATTCATAATGTGAAATTGAAATTGAAAAAAGGAGTAATAATTATAGCGATTAAAAAGTTTTTCTTTAAAATAAAAGGAGAATTTTGAAACAATTTTTTTAAAAAAAAAGGTCGTTCGTATTTCATAATTGCTCGAGTTGAAATCAATCTATATACATACGTATTTTGAAATCATTATAATTGATACATCATTAGGCTCAAATTATGGTCGCAGTGACATTATATTACAACTGTTTTATTCGGGTTTATGATTTTAACAGCATAAAGGTAAATAAAAAAATTCAAAAAAACAAGAACTTGAACACCGCCTCTGAAGTGATTTTCTGGATTCGGGCTTATTTTACACACACACACATATATATATATATATATATATGTATATATATATATATAGGTGGATAATTAGATAGATATAACTATGTAATTTTTAAACCGGGGATAGCGTACAAAATAACATACAGGTTTTGAGTGGAATGTAACGATTGATCTAACTTTTATCGCTTTTTTAAAATATCTGTTTCATTTTGCACAAAATACCGTAATTAATTAAAATCTGGTCTGTAACAGAAGTCTTTACATACATATATATATATATATATACATTTAAGTGGTTGTAGAAGAAATGTAATTTTGCACATACTCAATCTGATGGTTCGAATTAGCTTGTGTAAACATAGAGTCATAAACAATTTTGCCAATTTTATGTATATAATAGGTTAAAACTGTTTAATAGAAACATTTTATGTAATTATTGACCTTCCTCGCGGTAGTCTTCAAATGTTACGAAACGTGCAACCTTCAAAACTCGCGAATATGTTTTCAGTGAAAATCTTGCTAACTAATGATAAAAATTTATACTCTCTAGAGCTTCTGTTACTGAAAATTTATGTATTTTTTTTTTTCATACCGTAAACCCAATTGGCGCTCTAACCTGCTTTCCCAGAATGGTTTACAAGTAACGTTCCTGTCGGTTCCGGGTCATGCCGGCGTGGTTAGAAAAGGAACGCGTGAATTTAGCCGCTAGGACAGCAATCTTGGTACACTGGAATCCCGGCACCCTCTCCAATTTACCGGCTGTTGTGCTGTGTTAAATGAACCAAACCAAGTCCAGGATATTCTACGCTATGTGAGAGCGGCTAAGTTATTCCGATACCTCCGAACCCAGACTGGCCCATGAGCTATAATAATCTCGAGGCAAATAGCACATGGATCATATATAAAAATAATAATAATAATAATAAGTCTTAAATTTCCTACAGGAAGAAGGAATTTGTTTGTCGGTTTCGCCGTTTACGAGAAAACCAAAAAAAAAAAAAAAAACAACAAAACACCAAGATATTTTATGCGTACTATTTTGATAGCCGTTAAGATGGTCGGCTACACCAAAAACCGCAGGTGTCATAAGGTGAAGCCTCGTCTCATTTCGGTTTAAAGTCAAATGGGCGCCTCTAAATATCAATACTTACTAAGCGTTCATATAAGACTGAAATGAATGTCTTGGAATACGTCTTTTCTATTTAATATGTAAGTATGTAAACTCTATAAGCATATATATATATATATATATATATGCATGTAACTGCGGATAAATTATGACAAGGAAATTACGTTTACAACATTTATTAACCCGTCGACAAGTTAATCAGTTTGGCGAGAGGTAAAAAAAATATAAAGAGAGTTACCGAATATGCTCTCTATCGAAGGACTAAAGAGTATCGAGGCAGCCGCTTGCCGGAAGTGTATTTACTTTATTTATTTAATTAATTAATTTGGACGCATCAAACGGTAATATTTTTAACTTTCGCAGAAATTTCATTTTTTGTAATGTACTTTATTATATTTTTCCTTAGAACAAAACACAAAAAAGAGGAATTCCTTATTCCAAAGTTTTTTTGAAAAAAATGAAACAACCAGATCGAAGGAAGGGCAAAGAGATTTTAATATAAATTGACAGTGTATGGGAAACGGAAATATTATCGGGTTTAACTCGAGTAAATCTATCAACTGGACCATTACTTGCCGTAATGATCGAATTAAGATGGGTAAATAAAGAAATATTTATAACGCGGCTGTAATTTTTAAAACGCTACTATGCTGGAACCGTAGAAAAGAACCATAATCAAGTTTGGGCAAAAAGAATAGGTTCCCCGTTCGTATAACTGAGATGAGCACATTAATTTTAAATAAATTAAAATAAATTAAAATAAATTAATTGCATTAATTAACGACACTTGAGAGGTATAAGAAAAAGAAAAAAAAATCGAAAATATTGTACTACTGTAACATTTTGATAAGTAATCATTGAAATTTACAGTTTATTTAGAGTTAAAATTCACTCCACTTTTTTTCATAATATCCTCCATTATATAACAGAACCACCACGTCCACCGTACAAATGACACACGTATTTAGAACCTAAAATTACCGACCCGCCTTTCTCATTAATCAGTTAGTAATAAAAACAAACACTCTTTGATGATGAACGGTGTAAACTTATGTGAATTACTTTGATATCTATCGAAAAGATATTTGTGGATAACTTTAACAGCTACGTAGATTGTATAATTCATTAAAGTCACTAATAACCAACAAATGGTCCCGTCTAGGATAATGCTGATTGATATTTTATACAAATTAAAAAAAACTTAAGATATGGTTCTCCCAAAAATTAAGTTATCCGAATTGGCCACCATTAATATCGCGTACTGTGTAAGATCAGAAAAAAAGATAAATCCTGTAAATTTATATTGACGCGTTAGATAAAGTGTTCTCGACAATCTAAATTTGAATAAGTTAATAGAACTTAGCCTTAGACCCGCAATAATTTATTACATATATTAAACCAGTATTGTAGCAAGAGGTGCGGATATATTGCAAAAAGTTAAAAACATTGAAAAGAAATATAGAAATTTTACAGCTGTCTGCGTTTTAGGTCCTCTTAATAATCGCTACTTTTTTTTTTCTTTATTCGCCGATTTACGGTATAATACACGTTACCTTTTCTCAAAATAAAATATAGATTGGTGATTAATAATTATTATTGATTTATAGAATACAAAATATTACTCGTATATATAACATAATAGATGATTTTCGAAAGAATCAAGTGAATTGAAATTTACTCTTCTATAAGCCCTATAGGAAAACGTATCATCTTGGGGTCATTTCTTCATTAAGAAATGAAACGTAAAATTGTATACTATAGATTTATTATTTTCAATCGGAAATAAAATTTTATTCGTGATTAACGAAAGATTTGTGAAAACTGTTAATTATGAAAAGAAATTAAATCAGTACGAACGAATAATATATGAATGATTTTCAGATGATATTATGTAGGTTGATTACAATGGAGACTGTAACATATCAGTTCCTCCAAGAATAATAGAAGGAATCAGTAATATTTATGTAGCAGATCATTTTTAAAAGTTATTTAAGAAGTTTACATAGAAATAAATTTAGAATCTCAAATTATTCAGGTAGAGATAATGTGTAATTTACAAAGCTGACACATAATTTACAAGGAAGGTAATAATGTAACATTTAATTTCGATATAAATGACACTTTGATGAATTTAATAAATTCGCAGTGAACAAAGTGACGTATGGAAAAAGTATACTTTAGAATTATGAAGTATTATACTATATATAGATATATATATGTATATATGTATATACGTGTGTGTGTAAAAAGTGACAAAGGGGAGAAGTAATCTCGTCGATTTTGAAATTCACATTATTATTAAACTACACTGCGATTAATAGTGTCGCTATTTTGTATTTTTAAAAGATAATTTTTGGTTACAACGTAAGATCGGCTCTTGTACTACCTTGATATTCGTAGGACACTATGAAAATTCATTAATTTTTCATTATAGTACTTTTTTTCCTTGGATATTTCTTTTAAACACACCGGGGAAGACAGACCAGATACTTTTTCGAATAGTTCATACTTGTAGTTTCGGAGTAACGTTATTTTTCATTTCATACCGATATAAACTTTTTTTCGAGTTGAACGATAGAACCATTGTAAAATTTCTGTACTTAAAAATGAAATGTACAAGTGTTCACTGTTCACTTAATCTTACCCGCAATTAATATATTCAGAACGCCTCGACGAAACTGTTATCTTAATTCTATTAATTGTATCATTCTATTATGAATCCATTAGCGAACACGTAAAACACATTTGATGCGGCATTTTGGTATGCTTCGCCTGCATCGCGGTTTAACACTACTTTTTTTATCTTCATTTTCTGTTATATTGTTAGTGAAATTAAATGTTTACATGTAGTGCAATATGCTGCAGTTTCGATAATACAGAACTTTTCGTAATTTGAACCAAAATTGCCTGTTTCCCATGTAAAATATAATATTCACTGTCATTCGTGACAATGCTAGATACACCAGACACTGTATATATCTGAAAAAAAAAAAAGTGAAGGTAGTCCAAATATTCTTGATAAGGCGTCATGAACTGTTATAGTTCACAATGTACTTAAGGTTCTAATGGATATAAAGGGAATATTATTAGGGACAGCTCCTTTTTCCTTTTGGATTATCCGCCATTACTTTCTCAGATTACATAATAATATGCATATATATATATATATACATACCTATATAGATATATATATATATATATATTCTGCTAATAATATAAATTTTAACAAATCACATTTATTATAATTTAAAACAATATTTATATATACATATTAATTACAACGTAATTCTTAGGCCGGCCGTTATTAGAAAAAATGTCCCAATTTTATGTAACGTTTGTTATGTTTTCATTTTTACCGAATTCCTAAAAGAGAGTTATACATTTGTCGCGTATAATTTTTTTTTTTTTGTTTGTTTGTTTACGCGTATCTCATATTTATATAAACCAATTTTGATTGATTTTTGTCCATAATTCACTTTTGCGTTCGATGGTGGTTTTCGTTTTTAGAAACATAATGAATACACTTCTTATTACTGTGCAAGTTGTTGAATAAGAAGTCCCGCCATAGGGATAAGCATGTAAAGACTACATTGCTTACTTAATAATACCACGGAAACGCAAAAAATAGTATTATTTATATGTGTTGTAGTAGTATGTTAAGTTGTTTCGGTAGATTAATAAAATTTATGATATAAATTATTGGCTGTATTTTTTTTTTATTATATAAAATCGGGACATTTTTTCGCTGTAAAATTTAATGGTGGCCGGCTTTGAATTACGTTGTAAATTCTGATACTTTTATATAAAGTATAGAAGAGAAAAAGACGTAAGCAAGGGGATCAAGGGGTACGGACCCTCACGAGGGCAAAATGGTCAAATTTTTTATATATATATATGTGTGTGTGTGTGTGCGCGCGCATGTGTGAGTGTGTACGTGTGTGTGTATGTGCGCGTGTGTGGATGTGTGTATTTATGTATATATATATATATATTAATGACGTCATTCTTAGCTCAATCTCTCTACTTACAGAAATTTGTCCCAAAATGTGACATTAAATAAAGATTTATTTTTTTTTACGCGTAGTCGGAGAGAATGACGTCAGTTTTCCTTGTTCTATAAGAAGTGTAGCAATGATAGAGCTGGGGGTAGAGTTTTCATATAATAAAAAAAAATTATAGGGAAACTATTTAGCTTCGTTTTCGATTATGTATGTCACGCGTCAGGTACATTTTCTGTCTCTCGCATAAAATCATTTACAACTAGCAATGATTTTTCCGTTAAATTTAATGTCGGTTTCGAAAAAAAAAAAAAAACTTCCGCTGAACTAATTAATTATATTTAAATAACGACTTTCCGCGGGATTCCTTACAAAATTAATCGAAATAAAACGGAATATGCAAATATTTCAGTTTTCATTAATGATTCAAAATAAACCGGGCACCGCAAAGTGAGGAGATGAAATTAATAATGTAATCGGACAACGTAGTTAATAAACAAAAACATCTCAAGTATTTTAAGGACTTGGAAAAACAGTTTTGCATTGTCGGTTTATCGACTATTAATGATGTAACGACTAATTCCGGAGAATGCCGAATATCCTTTTGATAATTTCCGGAAATGATGTAGTTTAGGTTTAAAAAGTTGTACCTGTTGCGGTTTCGAATTGCAGCCGGTTTTTTGCCCATTTCCATCTTAAAGTATTCTGCGAATAATTTACACTAGGCAATTACTGAGGGAGGAAAAAGCAACAAAGATACATTTTAGGAAATGTGCGCATACCAAATGTAATTACGTACATATTCGAGCACATATTCGTTTGTCTATCATCTACACACTGTTAACGTGAATCCGTGATTACCTTCTAAAGCGCGTCATTCCTTTTGACACATGAAAAATTTACGCGATTTTAATGATATTTTGCGTGATAAAATATTGTTCAACAAACGAAAATTTGAAGCGGGCGCGTTTCAGATAACATTGGCGCTAAAGCTTTAACTGTACGAAATTCGCGACGCGCAACCGACAGCTTTATCGTAAATTAAAGAGCCGATGGGGCAGCCGGCCGAGCTAAAAACAGAAAATGACTCAAGCAGGTAATTTCGAGTTCTGTCTCTTTAAAGCTCGTATCGTTTTTGTGCAATTTTCGAAAAAACCCCGTCCTGCGATTTTCCGCGCACCTTTCTGACGGCACCGGCTTGTCGCCTGATTGCGGACCAACTAATTTTTCTGCCGTCAGTGTCGCAACTTTCACCGATGGTGCCGAGGAGATCTGTCGAACGCGTTCGCTGCGCTTTTATGATGACTTTGGCGATTATCCAGAAGCGCACGACTAAGTAGTTATCGCGAAAAACTGTTATTGAAAAGTGTGAGCGTAACGTTCTCGACGCTGGTGACGGAAAATCCGCTTTCCTCGTTGACGGTCTACCGATTAACGACGGTTAGCTCTTTCCCACTTCGAATCTCCCGGTTAATCATCGGATTACTTGAAATGTTATGCGGCTTTCGTTTCGCCGTAAGCGCGCTTTAAATACGGTTTTCTATTCCGAGCCATTTAATCGGTACGCGTTACGTTTTATTCGCAGATTGCGGAGATAAAACGTTCGCGATGCAGCATCGATGCTGACTCATCTCGCTAGTACGATGTAGATCAGGTGGTAAATGATGTGAACAACTGCCTACTATTTCGTTGCGTAGCAGGTAGACCCCTGAAGCGGTTCTTCTAACAATAGATAATATCTCCCCTGTACTAGCTTCTTAATTCCCGAGATGGTTATCTTTCTTCGCAAAATGTTTCTCAGTTCATTACGAAAAAAAGGCGAGCGAAGAATTTTACCGTAATCCGTTCGTGTACATTTTCGGCACCTTTTTTATCTATTGTTAATTTCTGTACTCGTTTGTAAAAATATTAATTAATTTATACTCTTGATAATTTCCCTCTTTTTCTGCTACACATTCGAGATCAACTGACAAGTCAGTTATTCTGATCAATTGATTAATTCGGTACACAGTTCAGCTACGCTTTCCTATTTCAGTCATTCTGATCAATTGATTTGCCGACGACAGACCGTGTTCAGAATGCTAGGTGCCGCGTTATACTTTGGCTCCATCTATACTTCCTGTCTCTCGTTTATGCCGCTTCAACATTAACTTACTCTCGAGGTAGCGTTTTTGGAACGCTATTGTTATCGACGATTCATATTTCAGCATTGATATTCACCGGTTAGCTTTCGCTATTGTTTACTCGACGATAGCCGAGAATCGTTTAACGGTGTGGGCATTTTGTTTAAAAAAAAAAAAGAATAGAAAATAAAAATAAAAACTGTCGACGCTTTTGTTATTTGTTTTAGACTCGTCGTAACCGCGACAGCTTCGATGAGAGACAGTCTGCCGGCGATGTGCAAGGCCCGATAGTTATCGAGACACTTGGGGGTCATATTGGTGCTTTGCAATAAGTCATATAGCGTTTTCATTTTTTAATACTCGCGATATCTGTTAAAATTTGCTTCACGCAAGCCGCGTTAATGTGATTTCGTGAAAGTCAACTCTAATGAATTTACCGTATTTATTATTATTATTATTATTATTATTATTATTATTATTATTATTAAGACGAACCTGGTTAAATATATTCACGGTAAAATACATTTTCAACACTTCATTAAACAATTAAATGTATAATTTTGATATCCTCGACGTGTTTCGAAGCAAACAAAACACTTCATGTTCACGGGAGTATTAACCGGTATTTTGTAGACGTGCCCGTCCGTTTGATCTAATTGTGCATACTAGAGATCGCGCATCTGTCCTAAGTACTTTTCCGTTGAATGAGAAAGTGCGGACTGACTCTGACTATCTCTTTCAGCAGTACTTCAATACGAGGCAATTTCTATATAACCTTTTTAAGTGGAAGCGCAGTACAGCTTTTTTAATCACGAGTAATATTGGGGCAACGCTTTATTATTAAGAATTACAAATGCGACTGTGCACCACCGTTCTATATGAGACCAGAAAAGAAATTTGGCCGGTAGATAATTCCATTGGAAGCTTGCAACGGAGCCTCCTTCCACCCCAGGAAGTACCTCGACGTCGTGAACGGAAATTGATGTGAACTTTCGGCTCAAACGACGTCCACCTATTTATAAATCTTAAATTCAGTATCTCCTGCTTCGAAAACGGCGGCACAAACTTGGACCCATTAAAAACTCGAGCAGATCGTCTTGACCAGAAAAAGGTTTTCCGCTTTTTGCACTCCTTGTTTATTCTTCCTCAACTGTTAGCTTATTTTTTTTTTTGTTTTAAAAAAAAAAAGATAAATCGTTGATGAAAAAAAATGTAAAAATTATAAAACACTTTTAAAAAAAAAAGAAAAAAATCAGTCCTCGAATTTCCCGGCATAAAGTGTGTCTTCAAGAGACGAAAATTAGAAAATTCTACGCAGACGGTAAATTAAAAAGTGGCATATTATTAGAAGTTTACTTTATAGAATTATAGAAGGTTAAGGGGGTGCGAGGGTGTTTTTGTACAGAAAGCACATTTGACCTGACTCTTATATTCTTATTGTGTGTGTGTGTGTGTGTGTGGACTTGGAGTTGGACGAAAAAAATTCGACAGATAATTATCGCTTCGGATTTTCCGCTCGTTTTAATAAAATTCGAGAAACTTTTTTCCGTTCGTTCGTTCGCACTACACCGACTTCCCGCGGTGATGGGAGTTTGTTCGACCGGGAATGCCGAAGTAAATAAGTTCCCAAAGCGCGCTAAAAAAGAAAAGGCTCTTTATTATGCGAGCTGCTCGGCTTTATTGTCGTCGCGATCGCTATTTATTATCGTTACCATTGTGTACTTATTATTACCGTTTAGTAAAAGTAATTTTTTTTTTACGATGCGCCGTTGGCCGCCGTTCAGAATCACACCGGTTGTCGCAGAGGTCCTGGAAGGAAACCGATTGATATTTTATGTGTTTAGCGTAATTTCCGAAAAAGGTTGACGAACTGTTTACTGCGCGTGAAGAGAAACCTTACAAAGGAGAATGGAGAGGTGAGCGATAATAAAATGCACAGCAGGATTCGTCGGTATTGAATGAAGAAGAAAGGATTCGGGCGCGGCACGATGTGTGCGTATGCTGGCAAGTGCGGTGGAAGGCGCGTATTACCCCGGTTGTGAAATAAGGAATACATTATAGAAAAATACGCTGCTCCGATGCAGCCAAGAGGTCTGAAATGAAAAGAGCCTTTGAAAAGGTGCCTAGCCCGCATCTTAAAACGACGCGCTCACTTTGTATTCGACATTTTACGGACTCATCGAAATCGAAAACGGGTTAGGCGGGCGGCCGGCTGCTGGGCTGACGGGTACTTGTGTCGAGCTACCGCGCGCTCTCTGCTATAAACACGCTCATTGTAGATTCGCAGAACTGCAAGTACAAGAGTCCGTCGCGGAGAACAGGGGGACAGTTGAACTCTCATTTGAATTTGAAGCTGCAGGTGTCCGCTAATCGGGGCAACGGCGCAAAATGCATAACCATCGCAACAAAGTAAATATTCCGTGCTAAGATGGCGGTCGCCGTGCCTAAAGATCGGCTAAAGCCGTGTCGCACGATCAAGTGAAAGCCGCTCGCTAATGAACGACAACACACTCGGGCTTCCAAGCATTTCCGAATTCACGTCCGTCGTTGAATATCGTTCGTCGAGCTGTCGTCGGACGCTTTCACTTGAAAGCGCAAGGAAGCATTTTCGTTATCGAATCAACGTAGAGAACTACTTGGCCAACTTGGCTCATGGAAATCAGTATTGAATACCGAACGTTTAAGCGCCACCGTGCGCTGCTGTTCGATTAAGAAACATGACTAATCCGAGTAGTGTCAAAGAAGTTAAAAACAATTCCATCTTGGGGGGCGAGTTTTCGTGGATTTCAGCATAATTAAGCGGCCGACTTTGGGCTCATTTAAAATAAGCCCGCAGAAAAATTCCATTTTTAGGCGAAATGGGAATTAGGCGAAATGGGAATTAGGCGAAATGGGAATTAGGCGAAATGGGAATTGGGCGAAATGGGAATTAGGCGAAATGGTACCAGACCGTCACAAAATGCCCTTGATATATATACACATTGTTTTGGTCTTTAATTTACCCAACATTTTCGTTCCACTTTCACGAAGATTCTCTTCTAATGAAACTTTCATGACGGTTTGTGATCCATTCTAATCGGTTTCATCTTGCCTCTGTAAAAAGAAAAAAAGAAAAAAAAATACCCGATTCTTCACTCCGTTGCTTTCTAAAATACTTTTTCTATTTCCTCATTTTCCCCCTCATCTCTCCGATTAATTTCAACATTCTTGAATTTCCACGCTAGTAGTAGTCGACAAAAAACTGAAATCCGCTATTTTTACGTAAAACAAGCCTTTTTTCGATTATTTCTCGATCGCTAGTTTCCATCTTATCTATTTTCTTTTAAGACGTGAGCACGGATTCATAAAAAAAAAAAAAACTGATTTTACGACATTTAAAAATTTAATATTCCGGAGACCATCCGTAGTAGACGAATCGTCATAAATTCGAGAAGAAACTATCGAAAAATAGTGATGGTTTTATATTGAGAAATAAAGGTAGTTTTTGGATCAATTCTAAAAACTTGTAGCCCAATATTTAAAACTTTCCCAATTGTTTTCTAGCATGTAATAACATTGTGTGAATGCAGTTTTAGTAAAAAGTTCTTTTGTTTTTACAAAGAAAAAACAAAAAAAAAAAACAAAACAAAACAAAAAAAAAACAAAACAAAACAAAAAAAAAACAAAACAAAACAAAACAAAAAAAAACAAAACAAAACAAAAAACAAAGCAAAAAGATATTATTAGTAGATTTAAAACTGTTTTTTTCGAAATCTGGACCAAAAAAAAGCGCATTCAAGAAATTACCGGTAATCGTATTGAAAATTACGATTATATTCGATTTTATCTTCTTTCAAAAAAGGGTTTTCCTTTTCGATATAATTTTAACGTTGCAAAAAAATAATTTGTAACATGCTGGGAATAAAAATTGCGTATTACGCAAAATTGAGAATGTTCGTTTAGAAAAATATAATAAAAAGACTATTAATATTCCCTCGACGGGGTTTACTTAGAGGGGATCATTTTTACACCGAATGAAAAAAACTGACAGCCCTTGATCACAATTTGCACCAGTTCTTTTTTAAAAAACTTCGTTTTATTTTAAAATTAACGAATGACGGAGCGTGACTTTTTCCTCTAAGTAGCAAACAGAATTCACACGAAAACTAAATATTTTTACGATCCTCAAAACTATAAATCGAATTTTTTATAAAAGCGAAACTAAAATATTTTTTTAGATTCCTGGCATCGCCAAATTTTTGACAGTAAATTATGCTCCCCTATGCTCAAATATGTTTCTTAATTTTTCGTTTTAGTGTAACATTGTATAATAAAAAAGGCAACTTCGAATACCGTCCAATTCTGCTGATAGACGCATTTGCCTTTAAAACTGATGTCGTTACTGATCGGCATCGCAGAGTTTAAAATTTTTCTCAAATGTTGTCATTTCATTTGAAAATTGTCTTATAGAAAGCCTGAAATTGGAATAAAGTGTGGGTTTTTCAAAAAAATCGGCTTTTAATGCTTTTTTTGACAACGTTGCATCAAATCGAAAAAATCGAAAAAAAAAAAAATTCTCGGGCATAGGTGAGCTTAAAAGATGTTTTCTATAAAAATATTTTGGTGACTAGACGCCCAAAGGATGAATAGTAGCTTTCTAAAAAAAATATTTTAGTTTTGTTCATAAAAAATTTGGTCTCTATATTTGGGAATCGTAAAAATATTTTTTATTTTCACGGTATTTGGGGAAAAAATCACAATACTCGTTACTTCTTCTTTATAGTGCCATACTTAATTCCTGAGCGTCGGCAACTACCTATTCGTACATCTCAACTAGCGTGTACTAGGCAATTGTTTATATGCAGTACGAATGTGTAAACGCGCAAGACTTCATTCGCAACTGATTAGTAATCGTTTGATTTATGTATATCGACGGTCCTATTTATGTCTGCTCTGTACTGACCTAGCGCGCATATGATGATATGCATGTTTGCCATTGCCTTCCACGTGATTTTTTAATTTAATTTTTCGTAAATTAGTCGCCTGGGATCGAACCCTCCGTAACCGAAGTCAAGAGCTGTAGCAGCTAGGCTATCGCGACGACTATATACTCGCTATTACTAAAAATAATTTTTTTCAACAATTAAGGGCAGAAATTCGATGAAAATTTTTTTTCTTCGCTATGATTCCGCTCAAAACATGTGTTGGGGGGGGGGGGGGGATTCCATGTGTACCCGGTTACATCCTTTGAAAATCAATATAGCTACAAAATTATTATTATAGCTTCATCTTTTGCGTAGGGGGCTATGGAGAAAGAACAAAAAAAAAGGTTGCAAATCACATTAGCAGATAAAGGCAGAAATATTTTACACGTTTTACGTTATTTTTGACGCTTCTGAATGTTTTGCAATAAAAGTTGTTAAAACATTAGCATTTAGCGTTTTAAGGGGAATTTTCCTCTGGTTAAAATTATCGAAAAGTGTAGCTACAAAAAAAAAAAAAAAAAATTAGAAAATTTTGAGTACAACCGAAAAATTTTTTAATAATAGATATTTTTTTATCGATTAAAACGAGGACAATCGCAGATATGTACTGGGTACTAACGACGCTTTTTACCGATATCCGGAAACTGCTGTCGTTAAATGTGTTCGACTGCAATACAAAATTTACTGGATACAAAGAAATGTACGTTGTGCATCGGATCAGCTGTAGTGTATGAAAAGTTTTGGACACAATTATGTTGACTGTATACGGAGAATAGTTGGCCGAAGAAGTGAAAAATCAAACTTTAGGCAAGATGCGGGCTTTGCGAATGAACTTGTCCGCGAAACAATTTCGACAGTCATAAGGATTGTAAATGAAATTATTATTGAAGTCCTAAAAAAAAAAATGGTCAGCTATCTTGATTTCTTGAAAATCCGAATTTTTGTTTTGTACATGAGGTGTTTCTTGAATGGTTACTCTTATTTATTTATTTACTTATTTATTTATTTATTTACTTATTTATTTATTTATTTATTTATTTATTTATTTATTTATTTACTTACTTATTTATTTATTTATTTATTTATTTATTTATTTATTTATTTATTTATTTATTTATTTATTTATTTATTTATTTATTTATTTATTTGGCTCATCTCTATACCTAGCCGGGGGGAAAAAAACAGTGCTGCCTAAGATTCTCCGGATGTGGATTTTTTTGGTAACTCTGAACAAGTATTAATAATTGTTTTCCGTAAAAAATAGTCTTTTTAAAGAAAAAAAAATACCGTCATCAAGATTTTTGTTTTGAAATTTTAATGAAAATACGCTCAAAAGTCAAAAATGACTCGGTAATAGTTAATATATTTTACAATTAAATATATATTTAAAGGGGTTATTATGATTATTCTTAAGCAATATGTATGCCTTAATAAGAGCCTCGGTACACTAAATTCAAATTGCGACAGTTGCCATATCGAGAAAATATAGACTAATTTTTTTTTTCAAACCGAGCGTTGCAAATAATATCGGGAACAGTTTTAATGTGGTTGTTTAAATTACCGCTGTCGACTCTTAAAGGTGCGAGTCGGTTGTTTAACAATAGGCATAAAATATTATCGAGCTACATTTTACATATTTTTATTAATGGTAATTATTTTTTATTTTTCTTTGGTGCGTTTTTACGAAGAGTTCTTAATTTTGAAATCGATTTTTTTTTTTTTTGACGTGACAACGTCTTATAAATTGGTTTGCCGGGTGACACTTGAAGAAACTGCGTTACGCTCCGCTCACGTTATGCGCTCACAATGAGAGCGACTGAGAGGCACGCGTCCCTTCCACTCGGGCATGGTTAGCCCGCCTAAGAGGGAGAGAGACAGACATTTTAAAAATATGAGAAAAAAATTGGTTGCCTGTAAAGTCGGTATACGGGCGAAAGTTTTACGTGACAACGACTTTGAGTGGTAAAATAATTTTAATGTGAATATTCATTCGTATAGTAGGAAGAAGGATGAAATAATAGTAACAATTTAAAACATTTATTTATACAAAGAATTATATTTAAAACATTAATTTATACAAAGAATCTCGCACTGAATTTCATATTAACAAAATTTTACCACTCAAAGTCGTTGTCACGCAAAACTTTCGCCCGTATACCGACTTTACAGGCAACCAATTTTTTTTTTAAAGAACTATTTTAATAGACTAACCTAAAATAATGCCATTCTCCGAGTATATAAAACTCTAGGTGTTATTTAAGAATATTCAATTCCGCGAGGTAATGAGCCCATAAACCGCGGTTTATTCGAAATTTGCATACAAGTAACATTTGTAATACCTTAAGTTACTCCCCTTCGTCGCCACTTTAATATTAACATTACCGGTATTCATATTTTCCCCAACATATTCCGATAAAAACTTTTTGGCCAATTTTTGTTTGCCTACAATAGAGCGAAAAAATTGAAGAGCGAACTCTTCTTTTTTAACGTTCGTCGTAAATAAATTACGGACGCAACGTTTATTTTAATAACTACATCGAATAATAATAATAATAATTCAGCAATAAATCGTATGAAACGAAACCTACATTTTTTAATAATTCTATTACATACTCTTGTATTAGAGGAAAAATTGGTTATTTGTACAACAATTAAAAATACGCGAAGTGATGGGGGACAGCTCTACGTTGCCCGGCGCCGCAATCCATAATTTCAGCGCTACTTTCAATAATACGCATTCTCTGATAAAAAAAAAAAAATTGAGGGTATCATCGCTGAAATTTATCCTACATTGTCAAAAGTGATAGGCAAAATAATGTTATGACACTTAATAATATTTTCCTCCTCAGCGGGTGAATTAAGGAGATATGAATTTTCTTTATTCGAGTGTGTATACCTATATTTTTTATCTGTGGCAATAATTAACAATATTTGAAGTTTGTTTTGTTGTCCGACTAGGTTAAAAATTGTGATTTTTTTTATACTACTTTTCCATGATAACATTAATAATATTCGAAGCGTCAATGGCGATTAATATATTACTAAAATTTTCCCTAAAGTGACCCTCTTCGCGCCGTCGCGGACCATTTTTTAACGTTCATTTTAATGACTACCGAGAATATCGGCGTTTCCCGATAATAGTAATCAACGGTAGTTTCCTATTCGAATAAATCATTAATGTCGATAGGAATAATCAAAAGCTATTCGCCAGCGAACATAGAAAAAAAGAAAAAAAACACAGAAACATACGCAATTGGCCGAACGGCTTCCCACCAGGCCAATGAAAAAAATAAAAAAAAAAAAAAAAGATTTCTTTTTTTCAAAGCCGGTAAAAACTAAGTAATAATAATAATAACAAGTAATCGTCCGTGTCGCTGTTTTTTTTTTATAAATGAAATTCAGCTACACTCTAGATTTCAAGTGAGCGAAACTATTAATTTTTAATTGAGTGTATTAAATTTATCGCTCCAAAGTACCGAACACTATGAAAAAAGTATCGATTAAGGTTAATGTGGTTCGGTAGAATTTAAAGAAAAAATGGTTTTCGGTAATAAACGGGGAAAATGTGTTAGCTCATCGCTAGAAACATTAATGTGCATCGTCGCGCATTTATAAGTTTAATTTTAGAACTATAAAATGAAATTTGCGATCGCAGAAAAATATGGAACAATGTCCGATCGCGATTCACAGAAGCAGCTCAACGCGAAACAATCAAACGCGGCAGTAAATTTTAAAAAATGTCCCGCGTTACCGGATTACCTAGCAAAACTGTGTCGCCCGCTCTGGATAATGAAATTCGTCATGGAAAGCCGTGCCAACTCAACGAAATAGCTGCAACAATCCGATCCTCCAATCGGAAAATAAAAATACTTGAGCAAGAAGCGATAACGCGAAGCAGCAGAGTGCCTGTCAACGACATAAAAGAAAAAAAATGGGAATTTCAAAAACACCTTGACATCTATTTACCTTTCAACGTATTTCCGAAATTTCTTATATTTTTTTTCACCGTTTACACTGTGCAAAAGCTTTTCGGTATCTCTTCCTGCTCGAGTATTGTCTGGTTAATATAAGTTTTGTTCAAATCTTCCGAGGTGTATCATAGGGGAAAAAAAGAAAAAAAAACAAAAAAACGAAAAACAAAAAGGATCAAAAAATGATAATATAAATAGAAATTTTTGAATGGAACAAAAGACGCTGTTTCTTCTCCACACTGATTCTTCATCCCTCGGATTGCGTTTGTCATATGAATGTTCTCTTCTTGTACAGTAACGCTTTCTTCTCTATACCATACGTTTTCTCGTATCTTAAGTTACACTTCTTTTTAACCTCTTCCCACTTACTTTCCTTTCCTTCCTCAGATAATACCAGCTTTAGCAGAGTTCATTTCCTCGATTTCACTATATATTAAAATTTAATCTCCTAATTCTTGGACGATGGACCTCTTCTTGGCTGCTCCTCCGATCTCAAAAAAAAAAAAAAAAAAAAAAAAAATCCACCGAATAGCGAAGATTAATATTAAATCCGGATGATAAGCAATAGGCTACTAGTTTATTTCCGGGTTTTTTGGTCTTTCTGAAAAGTTCTTAAGCGCCTACTAGTCATAGTAAAGAAATCCAAATTTGGATTTCGAAACAGCTACGAAGAAAGCAGTTGAAAAAATATTGCAACTTATATTCCAAAACCAAAAAAAAAAGCGAAATTGTTACACAACATTGATGTACATAACAGCTATTTCTAAAGGCGGTGAAACAGAGTCGAATATTTCAGCTAGAACGGACCATTTACAGTTAATTGCATTTTATCTCTCGAATATGTTCTTCTCGCGCATCAAGTACCAGAATCTAATTGCAGATTCGCACGAGATAACCGTGTTTATACCGTTTTCATAACAGATTCGCCGACTATGCTATAGTAATCGCCATGCAGTGTCAATACCGCAATTAACTGATTCGCTCCGAATATATCAGAAAAGAATGAACAAATGAAATGCGTTACATCGCAGGTAAAAAAATCGCTATAAATCACCCGCGGAGCAGAGGAACCGACCGGGAGTATTTTTATTAAAGAGAAGTTTCAAGTACGGTCTCGAGAGCGTCTGCATTTCAACATCGATAGAAAACTAAGTCGGGGGAAGCGCGTATCAGAAATAAAAACTGCGGCATACACTGGCTACTCGGAGAGCGATATTCTAGACTTTCGACACCGAGTCCGAACTATTAATAGAGTCATACGGACTGGATCTGAATCTGTACGAGTTTTCGGACTCCGAAATATCAAGAAAACAACATTACACACAGGCCCCTCCCTATCTGGTTTGTTTACCGCTGATGTAACGAGAGGACTTGCCGTCTTTAATTATGTTAAAAATTCTGAATATCCGTTAATTAACCGAAAATAAACAGGGTACAGGGAGTCTGAAAAGGGGTTCGAGATCTGACACAAACCTAGACGATTTAATAGTTTTTTTTTTAAGCATTTCCGCTCGTGTTGAAAATGACTAATTATTCCGTCTTCGAATAAGGTGTAATTTATGCAAACTCGCAGACACAATGGCCCTTTTTCTCCTCGATCTTCCTTTAAAAACTAATAAAGTACCGCGCGCTTAGAAAGTGTTTTTATTTATGTTCTCTCTTCATTGTTTTTTGGGGCTCCCCCCGTTCAATTAGTTTTTTTTTTGGTTTTTTTTTGCACGACGAAAAGAAACCCCGATCGAGCCAGCCAGCGATTATTTGTTATAAACTTTTCCTACGGAGAGCGTACGGATTATTTTGACAGTTTCGAGGTAAGAGCGGATGATTTACGGTATTACGTCAGTCCAGCCTTCGTTCCGGTTATGACAGTGCCCCGTAGAAATTAGTTTAGACGAAACGAACAGCACGAAGCCCGCGCGTTATGGTAATTAATTTCGCGTTATTTTTAATCTGGCTGTGAAATTTGTTTGACAGTTGAATAGACTACTGCCAAATTCTGGGCCATAAAAAGGCAGTCTCAACAGCAACATTCGTGAAGTTATTTCCGTTAGTCGCGATTATTTCGAAAAATTACTAGCCGGTCTGAAAAATGTTCGAGTCTCTCCCCCCCCGTCCTTTGCAGCTGATACTGGTATGAGTGTTTTGATTTCTGCTTTTTTTTAACTTTTGTGAACAACGGTATTCGCGTGCGTTTGTCTAAATAGCAGAGAACAAAATCGACGAATTTGTGTTCGCCGATTTTATTAGCCGAGCGGATTGTCATCTAGTCGTCTGCGGACTACTGTCAGTCAAAGAGGTTTATTTAGATTAATCGGCACTGTCGAACCCTCCGGGGATAATTGAAGTGCCGAGAGTAATCTTGTAATAATAATGAACCGGAAATAGCTCTACTTTAAGTTTTAAATGAGCGCGTTTACAATTTGGAAAGCCGAAGATTTCTTAAGGAGACAGAAGTAATGTGTGAATTTCTGCCTAGGTGGGAAAAAATTCCGGAACACGCTAGTCCAGTTTGTTGAAACACGCCTTAAAGAGAACATCTTCCACACGTGTTTTTTTTTCTTTTTTCGTATATTTTTTAAACTCTCTCTTTATAATGTAAACAATTTTTTATATCGATAATATCGTTATTTCGAATTTATAATAATGATTACAAATCCCCCTATACGGGTGTTAATTTCGGGGTTTACGACATGTCGGATAATACTAATAGCAAGTCGGTTTGCGGTACGAATTGCTTACTTTTGTACACATGCTCAAGATGACGAGTAAATATACAGCTTGTCGAATTAATTACGCTGGTTGACGGGTTAAATGCGCGTAAAAGCTTCAGTATTTTACATTCCTAACGTACTTGCACCGAGATTTTAATATCGAATGCTTTTCATTTTCTCCGGAAATTTCAAAAATATAATAAACCCCTGCTTTTCCCTCAAATTCCGTTCACAGAAATACCTTATTTTACGATACCAGCTGTCACGTAGAGAGAGGGATGCGATCAGTCATCGTTCGTGTAAAATTATAATAATTTTTCAATTATCTTTATTCTATAGCATTTCATATTTTCATGAAAAAACTATCCGGCATTACGTTACACGACGCACATCGAAATAATTATATAAACCCGACATAGAAAGCACTCTATACCGAAATTAAATATAGCCGCGAAAGTTGTAGTCGTTGTAGATTATTACGAATAAACGCAGATATCAAAACTGCTTTTACACATGAGGAAGCTCGATTTTTTTTGCACCTCGACATTGAAACGCTCCTAGAGCCCCCTTCCCCCTTGGATGATTTTTTATAGAAGACTACAATTGACTATGTCATTGTCGGAGGGGGATATTCATCGTCTGCATAACAATTTTACAGCCATATTTTAATTTCATTAAAACTTCTACCGCATAATAAAAACGTCACATTTAATTCGTGTAAAATTTCGTCATATCCCCCCCTCCCCCGCCCAAGGGAATAAAAATGCCCTAATCATTAACGACTCTCCATCATTCTTACGGTGAAAGTTACGTGTTAATGAAACTGATGTCACATTTGATAATAAAATAAATAATCGGTCCAGCGGAAATCGTTCACCTTATTCGAGTAAATTATTTCGTAAAAGTATTAAATGTAAGTCACAAATGAATCTTAAATGGCAGACGGGGAGGCGGCGCCACGGCCAAATTTCAAGTGTGTGTTAAAAATGTGAAATTTTTAAAGAATGTAGAGTTTGCGATAAATATGTAGTTATCGAATATCGAAAAGTTTAAAGAATTCTGCGCTTAATGAGGCTGTAACATTAAAAGAATCAATCGTTTATTACGAACAGTAATCGATAAAATTCTCCATCTGATTCGTTATAATTTTCTCCGAACGGATCCAACACATTTTTGTTGAATTTATCTGCTCTGAAAATTTTTACGATAACAATATAAAAAAGGAACCCGTTACTTTGCTAGAGGAACTCCGCAAAATTATTATTATTATTATTATTATTATTATTGTTATTATTATCATCACAGTGCCCAGAGGGTGTCCCCCCGGCGTGCTCCGAAGGTTCGCATATAATTTTAATGATATTACGTTTCATTCTTAATTAGCCCGGGGCATACAACATTTTTTGTCCCACAATTATGTCCCATTACTTTATACATATATTGGATGTGGAAGGTTGAATGCTATGTCGTACAATGGCTAAGATTTTTTTAAACAGCCGACAGGGAGAACAATAAAACGCGGTCAATTGAAACAATTTTTCTAAAAGAATTTTAGAAGGAAAACGATTGTCACTTGCCATTCCGAATCCTGAAGGGCACAGTTTTACATACACACATATATACATATATATATATATATATATATATATATATACATTAATTACAACGTAATTCTTAAGATACCCCCTACTGGAAGAAATGTCCCAATTTTATGTAACGAAAAATGTCCCAAAAAAGTGTACCAATTTTATGTAGCATTTATTATATTTTATAGGATTTTTGTGATTGTTATTTTAAAAATGTCACAATTTTATGTAACGAAAAATGTAATAAAAAAATGTCTTAATTTTATATAATGCAAGTTACATGTTAGGATAGGATTTTTGTGATTTTGTTATTTTTCTTTTTGTGTTGATGTTAGTACGAATTACGGTTATAAATTTTGATCATTTTATACGAAGTATACAAGAGAGACAGAAATGAATGCAAGAGGATTTCCATCTCTTTCTCTTCTATACTTTGTATAAAATGATCAAAATTTATAACGTAATTCTAAATCGGTCCATATGAATGTAATAACATAATCACAAAAATCCTATAAAATATAACAAACGTTACATAAAATTGGGACATTTTGCGTTACATAAAATTGGGACATTTTTCGTTACATAAAATTAGGACATTTTTTCTAATGAGCGGTAGCCTAAGAATTACGTTGTAATCAATATATATATATATATATACATAGTGTGGATTAGAAGAAAACAAAAATAAAAAATTAAGAAGAACCTTTTTGTCAATTCACATTATTAGGTTTGCGGAAATTGTAGTTTCAGAACAGACAAATTTCAAGTGTGCTGCATATTTTGCATCCATTTGGGTAATGCATAGATTTTGTTATTAATGCAGAAGCGCAAGTGAACAACTGTTTATGCTCTAGAAACAACCTTTAGGCCATCTGTTATCTGTTATCTCATCAGATGATAACGGTAATATAGCGTCTATTTTAGAAAATAATGATATAGTGGAAACGTAAATTAATGATTTCACCGACGACGGCTCCTTACCTGTAAATATTAATTGCGTAATAATACCCGCAACTAGGCAAAGTTCTCGCTCGGTTCTACTAGAGTCGCATTTTCAATTCGAACGTAATATAACCCAACTCTCGACTATTGTTTGTGTTCCACGTAGTCGTTTTATTGAAAAACCTGGCCAGCTTTTGACGAATGATCACGCTGAACTTTACCAAATGTAAACACACCAATTTACAGGGATGCCTATTGCAATCTCTTCACCGATTCGATATGAGTCGATCCCATTCTTCGGTGATCGTTTAATTAAAACGCGCGCGAATTAATCACTAAAATTCGCCAAATCAGTCTGCATTCTGCAGCCGCCGATATTTTTCGATCCGCTGATTGTCCTGCTGAAGGCCGCGTTTTCGTACTGAAGCAGGTGAGGGAAAAAAATTCCCAATGCTAGCACAGACTTACCACAGAGACCCCCGGCCATATAAATTTTATATTTGCCGCCGGCAGATGTAATGAAGATCACA
The DNA here is from genome assembly GCA_039619475.1 of Icerya purchasi. Classification (NCBI taxonomy): domain Eukaryota; kingdom Metazoa; phylum Arthropoda; class Insecta; order Hemiptera; family Monophlebidae; genus Icerya; species Icerya purchasi. The sequence goes on from CM077115.1 coordinate 355,405,789, forward strand.
CTGGTGCAAACGGTAGTCGGTTCGGCCGATAATGATAACGTGTACCTTCCGGAGGGGCAAACAGCACGACGATTCCTATAATATCCACCGAAGACGGAGAATTATTAATGCGCGGTTGGTTACGAAAGGTACGATAGAAGCGGCCGCAGGCGGTGACCTTTACGGCTAGGTATGGTGTAGGGCGGCGATCGTCTTTGCAGTACAAGGCGTGATGACGACGGTCGCCAGTAAATCTTGTAGTGTTAAATAGTGCACGGTTCAGGATCGTTGGAAGACCCTTTCGGAAATTTCCCGAACAAAATAATTACTAGAGCCATTACAGAAGGCAGACGAGCGAGCAGCTCGCAGCTATAATCTTCTTGATTAAAAAGGTTCAGAAGCGAACTGTGATAATAAGGAAGATTAGTCGAAAACGGGGCAGTCTGATGAGGAGTGAGCTGGGAACGGCGTTTCCCAAAACAGCAATCCTCACCGGCAGTCGACACTTGGTTTCATGGGCACGACAGCGAAGTCTAGAACGCACCATGCGCGATACTATCTCCGGCTCGTTGTGAACATTTTTAATGATATTCTAATGACGCGCATTGGGCGCGCTTGAAATTGTACAAGCAGCGTAAACTTCACGGCTACCGGTCGAACGCAATGAAGGCCGGGGCGTATTTTTTGTACTGATTTGATGTACGTTATGTGAACGAAAAGAAAGGGGTTTAGGTCGGAAACTGACGTCTCCCGCAGAATGACAAACGACGAAATGCATCCCGACCGAACTCCGGTCGAAGACGCCCTCGAATAAACTAACTCGGAAAGAATAATAAACAGCTATTATGTATTTCGTAATTTCAAAGTAAGCGGCAAGTGACTTATTTTTCTGTTTTTTTTTTTGTTTTTTTTGCTCGGGCACGACAACTATGCGCATTAACGTGGCGCAAGTGAAATTTTTAAAAGTTTCAATGTGCAGCGGCGGGATATTCTACCTGAGTGAAGCGCAATTAACGAAAAAATGACTGAATAGAACGTGTGATGAAAAACTATTCACTTTGACTCTCAGGTCGGCTGGCACTAAGAACGAGACGGAAGGCTACAGTTGAAAATCGTATTTACCATTTAATAATTCGACATTCGATGATGTAATAATTGGATGATTCGCTCGATCACACGGGAAAACAGCTCCGCTTTCCAGCGTAGAAAAAGACGACATGCTAAGAACTGGTAAAATACGGTTTCCGAAGCGTACGCTTTTATAAAGTCAAACTGACTTGTTATTGTTCCTAACAGTAGCCTACAAAAGCAGGAGCTAGAAGGTCTGACGTCACAACCCCAAAAACCGCGTACAGAGAGCAGAAACTAACCTACGTATTTCTTCCGGGAAGTAAAAATAGCCCAATTTACGGCGCCAGAGCTCAGAAACTAACCAAAGTCCCCCCCCACGGTTCCTCCATTTTCCTACAATTTCAGCCGTGCGGTTCCCCCACATTTCCCCGAACGAATTTTCAAAATCTAACTTGAATTAGGGTCTTGGGTCTTAAAAATCACCTCTGTCCGACGCCCCTCAGACTGAACCTATAATCCGAACCGTTTTCAAAATAAACCGAAAATTTATATTCATAGCTTGAAGCTAACCTAAGCTTCCGTTCGCCCCCTTTTACCATTCGCACGTATTTATTTTTTATTACTTTTTTCCGAGCGTAAGTATTCAAAACTTAATTCAAGTATATTTTTCATTTTCTACGGTTTCAAAAATAAATCCGTCGATATCCTGACCGCAAATGAATGCGCACCACCCGTTCCAACGCATATATGTACACAGTGGCCGTAGCCGCGATCCCACACATACCTGCCAGTCAAAATTATAATTTTCCGTAATATATTTTCCCCGGTACACCCAGCCACAGACGCTACAAAAGCGTATTGTTGTACGTTCCGATGTACACATCTTCCGGCGTTAGTTTCCATGTCGTTCATAATAATTTTTTCCGAGCCTAAGTATTATAAAGTTAGCCGAAGTATATTTTTTCACCTTCAAAACTTTTTTTCTCGATAGTTCGTACTATATATATTTATTTATTTTTACGAGTCCACCAAACCCCCAAGCGCTGCGAAAAAGCACCATCCGTTTCACATGCATGCTATACATATGCATATTCTACTATGAATTTTTAAAATTAACACGTGTATATTTTGATTTTCAATTTCGAAAAGTTTTTTCTGAGTTTTCTTAATTTTTTTATTTATTTTCCCGGTTCTAAAAATGAATCCGCCCATCATACCGGCCGTTTTAGAAGCGCACTGGCAGTTCCTATACCCACCGCAGCAATACCCGTTATGAAAAGCTCATTGGCAGTTCCCACGCATACACACATACTCATTTCCGCTAGTTTTCCCATCACTCATGATATATTTTTTCCAAGCCTAAGTATATTATAACGTTTCTGAAAATTTCTTTTTTTCGCTCGTTCATAATATATATTTATTTATTTTCACAACTCCACTAAAGCCCACGACCGCCGTCAACCTTCATTTCCACACGCGCATGTATCCAACGCCGCCATTACACAACACTATAACCGCACATGTTCTGCATTATATATTAACTTATTAGAATTTTCAAATTCAATCTGCTTATATATTTTTTTTTACTCCCTAATTTTTTTCCGGTCTTTTATAATAGTAAGTTTCTCCGAGTGTAAAAACTATTTCGAATATTCTTTTTTTTTTTTCTTATTTTTCGGTTCCAAAAATTTCTTCCCTTGTCCTCCAGCCTAAATTTTCATAATATTATTTATTTATTTTTCCCCCCGAGTACACCATAGTCACAGTAAGAATGCTTCAATCGTAACGTTGCATGCATGTTGCCACGCCGCTAAAGTCGATCGCGCGCCACCGTCATTGAGGCCATTGAAATTGAATCTTACTGTTCATGCTTTTCCTTTTAACCAACTCACAGGTACACACTAACACCATTACACACACACACACATAAATTATGTCCACATCCACCTCCTATAGACACATCTACAACAAATTTTCACTAACAAATGCAGTTTTTCTGGTGCAATATTCCATAAACCACACCTTATTTAAAGGCTATCGAGCTGGGCTATCAAACAGGATCATTCATTTAATCAGTCAGTCGGTATTAATTACACGGTAAACTAATCTATTTTATAAAATTCACTTCCCGCATTATTAATAATTTCGATAACGCTAAAAGTTTTTAATTTTTCACGGTTTTAGTAAAAAGTTTAAAATGTTATTCAATCGTGAATTATCGAATCGAGTGCTGTTAACGTTGACGAATTTATTCAGAAATTTTTTGTAAATGATAATGATAATGCAATGTTTCCGGACGATTTTACAATGAGTATTTTTCCAAATATACATACACTACAACAATCACTATCACCGATTTCGCAACAACCATACGTTGAAACAGCATAGTCGGCTACATCAACACCTTCATCATTTTCATTAACATCATCAACTACTATTTCATCTCCGACGTCGCTGACGCAAATATCTTTTTCACAGCCTCAAATAGCTCTGAATTATACTTCAACAACAATTGGATTACCTAAAGAAGTAATTAACCGCCGTTCAGTCATCTGTGCTCAAGATCCGAACGATTCTGAAAATAAAAATAGTTTTATGTATATGCAGTTTTGGCAAATTTACAAGGAATCCATTATCAATGTGGCAGTACAACATATTGCAGAATGTATACTATTTTGGTTATATATTCAATTGTCGGAACATTCGAAAGAACAAATGGAGTATCAATAAATTTATATAAGGTGATCGAATCCGATGATGCTGGACCTGATACGAGACGCATTCCGAAAAAATCATTATATGTTAAACCAAAAACATCACACCAATATATTATATTGGGGATCTAATGGAAATTTCCAGTTTGCTTGGATAAAGAAATTCAGTCAGTTATTGCGGATGTAGTCACCGAAAGCGAAATTTATTTTCTAGATATTTCTCGATTCAATGAATACAGATTATGAACATAACAACACTCACAGATGCAACACAGTCAGCTGGCGTAATATGCGTTCCATGTAAGATATAAAAATGAAGACACATTTTTCTTTTCACATATATTTTTATTTATTCAAAAACTATTTTTGTTACATTGTTTTATACAAATACATATATATCGCTTGTATATGCGCAAACTTCATTAGAATAATATAATAATAAATATTTTTCATACATTTAAATTTTTTATTTTTATTGCAAAGTTTTGAGTTATAGAGCATTTGTGAAAACATATACTTTTATATAAATCCATAATAAACACATTTCAAACAAACGATCAATATTCCTTTATCGCAATTACCATTCAAATCATACATACTATTAAGGATTCGTGGCTTAGTCGTTCCATGTTAACACATTTCAGCAAATCATTAGCAGTTGACTAGCGGAATAATTTTTTCCAAACTAACAAAGTATATACTTTGTTTTTTTTAAACAAACAACAAAATACTGTACATATATCACGTTGACACATATTTCCACAAAATCATCCATTACATCAATATGATATGATCCTGGAGAGTAAAATACCTACATACATACTACATTATTTATTTTATTTTTATTTATTTTTTCCATTATTTTTAATATTAGACGTAAGTATACATCACCTTTAATTTAAAAATATGTACGAATTTACAGATTCTTAATCTCACGCTCCAGATAGTTCCAAAAAACTTAAACTTTATTGTAGAGAAAATGCATGAGGTGCGAAAAATTTTTATTCGCCACACTCACATCCATACACTCAAGGTATCCCACATTAAAATTAATCAATTCTTGCGATCTTTTTTTTCTCATAAGTTATTTTTATTATTATATATCAACGGTAAAAAAAAATCATGCATCAAAGAATTCTACTTATTTTTTTCTTCTTTTTCTTTTCAAATTCAAATTCTGAGAGTTTGCAATGAGCTAAAAAATCTCTCCGTATGTGCCTGCATGTATATGCTTACATATACAAGTATGAAAAAAATTAAATTTTATCATTTCCTGGGTATGAAAGGTAAATTTATGAGTTGATTGAAAAAAAAAAACAACAAAAAACGATCGATCAAAACTCGATACCTAGATTTTAAACTTTGATGGAAATTTTCGTAACATGTTCGGTTCCCACGTATTATTTAAAAGAAATTTTTTTTTATTATTAATCATGTCGCTTAAATATACTGAACAGGGAGAGAAAATAAAAGGTAAATTTTACATGTGAGGGAGGGGAGTTGGCGAAAACGTACAACGAGTCTTATTATTTAGAATACAGATTTTGATTTTTATACCTTGTTTCGTTCTAAGATTTTTTCATTTTTACATTTAAAATTTTTAATACGCAAATATTTCGAAATCTACAGGAACGCCTACGAGTAGTCTTCATCATAGAGACACCTGAAGAACATGTATCGACATTACATGTACGTAAGGGTGAGCAACTATGTGTAAATATGTGTGAGCGTGTATGCGCATGTATGCTTGAAATATGGGAAATACTAATAAGAAACAACCGTTGAATCACGGCGACATAGCATAAGAGTGAGTGATAAAATATGTACCTTTATTATAGCAACTATGTATTGCAATAACAGACGCAAAATAGAAGATGTGTGCATGGGAATGTACGGTGCGCTTTTGTAGCGAGTGTGGCTAGGTGTGTTCTGGAAAAATATTACGAAAGATCAGTAATTTTGGCTGTGAGGGGCGGAAGAGGGAAAAAAGGAATTTTTGAGATTGTGAAAAATGATAAACATACTCGAATTAATTTTTGAAAAGCTCGCAATAGGATAACGTATAATGTAGAATCTGCGCGGGAATGGATGGTGCGCTATCGCAACGGTCGGAGTGCTCTGCGGGTTAATTTTTAGAACCGGGGAAAACATACAAAAATACTTACGGATGGAAAATAATCGTAAGTGTGAAAAAATAATAATATACTTAGACTAATTCTATAATACTTAGGGTCGGAGAGAATTATTATGACCGATAGGGAAACTAACGACAGTAGATGTGTGCGTGGGAACATGCGGTGCGCATACATTGTGGTCAAGACGTGATGAATGGAGAAAAAATAACAAATTATGAACAATCGGAATAAATGTTCTGAAGCGTCAAAATAACTCGTCGCCTTTTAAAAATACGTACGATTTTTAAAAGGGGACGAGCGTTAGTTTCGAGCTATGAATATAAACTTTTAATTTATTTCGAAAACTGTTCGGATTGTCGAATTGTAACAACCTAGGGGGCGTCGGACAAGGGTGAATTATGAGCCCCAAAACCACAATTCAGGTTAGATTTTAAAAATTTGCTCCGTTTATTGGGAATTTGGGGCAACCGGAGGGGGGGGCTTTGGCTAGTTTCTCAGCTCTGGCACCATAAATTGGGTTACTTTTTGCGCCAGGATAAAATACATAGGTTGGTTTTAGCGTGCGGACACGGTTTTAGGGTTCTGACGTCAGACTTCCTAGCTTCGACCTTTATAGGCTACTTTTTTTATTACTATTATTTCATTTTCTCTCAGCGACTATGAAATTGGCGAAAATAATAATTATTTATATTTTTAGCCTGCCAATAGAACCGAGTTTTACTCAAAAGGCGGTAGCCTAATTAACTGCGCTGTCCAATAAATAATAACAATAGTAATAATAATAATAATAATAATAATAATAATAATAATAATAATAATAATAATAGTAACAATAATAATGATAACATTAATAATAATAACTTATCCTATTACCTGTGGATGTTAGTGGCACCGACGAAATGCACCGCAAGGCGTAATGTGGTACCCGCTAAATAATACATTGGAAATTGACAATGAAATTGGAGTTAATTAACATCGAAGCTCCGTATTATCAGTGCATATCTGTCCGAAAATATAATAGACATTGAAGTAGCGAAACCGTATTACGATCCTGCAATAATAACAGACAAAACAATTATAAATAATAGGCGTTGGGCTTACACAACAGATATATAATAATCCGGCGATCAGTAAATATCGGCAGAACATATCGAGAGAAGATCGAAAATTACGAGATCCAATATCGGAAGAAAAGATTACAGAAGATGAAACGGATATCACGAATTTCGTCAGTCGATGGACTAACTCTGAACTCGCTGATACACTCGACCGAACTTAAATGCAAAAGCCAATAAGAGAATTTTTTTTTCATTATGACATTGCACGGTTATAACAGGCTGATCGTTGCTTTGACGAGTCGTGATAACAATTAATAAAGATAACAAAGTTAAACTAGTGTCCAGTTAGATTATAAAACCGCTTAAATAATGATAATAATATTGTAAGTGCGCTAGAGCTTTCTCACTGCAGTAGCAAATGGTGGAAGAGAATAAAAAGAATAAATTCGTATATAAATTAATTTAATTTAAAAAAAAAAAATCGCCATAGTTCACTAAGCGCGGCTAAAAAATGAATAATTTCCCGTGCAAAAAAAAAAAAAAGCAAAACAAGAACTTGACAATTGACTACTAAGGCGGTTTCCTCATTTTGACCTGTAAAATTAAGTAATACATCGAAATAACCCAGGTCATGCGGGGGGCAGTAGTCGTTAAAAGAAATCGTGAATTTAATTAAGCTATCGGAGGAACATTTATATCAAACCATTTTTAATTTCGGACATGTTAGCAAAGAACCTTCACCCAGTAACAACAGAAAAGGAGAGAATCCCTGATCCGGTCAAAAACAACCAGAATTAAGAAATCGAGCAGCACTGGGATAATTATGAGAAAAGAAACAGAATGTAAGAGGCGCAATGAAGAATAAGGACCAGGAGAAGTGTCTAAGATATAGCAGACCCGAATAAAGAGAATGTGGCCCGTTCGGTCGAGAATATGGACATTCAAAGAAGATATGGTTGCGATCCCAGACAACTTCATGATTCGGAAGAAGATGATTAGGAATTTTCTTTTCTTTCGACAACCGTTCTCCATTTTTAATATCTATTCGCGTCGTACTTGCGCAAAATTGACATCACGAGTAATAAGCATATTATTAACATCATTAATTTTTTACGTATGCGTTTTATTCTAATGAATTGTCTTTACAATGCACGACCTGTGTACTCGATAATGCTGAAACGTTTGTAGTAGCGATTTTTATTGGAATTATTATCCGCGAAAAACGGAATCATCTCAATCGTCGATATGGAACTGAGCCGAGTTAATATTAACTTATTCCCAGAGCGACGATGGCTTCGGTGGCATTTCGGCACAATCGAAATGATCGCGTCACTCGGCTCTCACTAGTTATGACATTCGCGGTGGATTTATTTATTACGAAACGTCAATCGCGGCAAAAAATAAATTCACATCGACGGATTTAATAATACCGTCGTCAGCGTGCGCTCTTAATCAGCCGATAGTGGGCAATTAAAAGCGGAGCGCGGGTTCGGAAAAAATTAATCAGTTAGCAAGAGAGAATAAATTTACAGGGCCAGCTCGGTTCGATTCGCAGCCTAATAAGTAAACACAACAAAGTATAATTACGAGTATACCACCAGGAGGCTCGTCTAAGATGCCCGCGCGTCGATGACAATGATGGTAATGATTGACATGATTTATGAAGTAATCGTCATTAGCGGGACGCAGCGCGGTAATAAATGTGGCACAATTAATTACGTTTTTATTGTAGCATTTAAGTCTCTATTTCAGCATTATCGCTGCCTCTAATCGGGAAGCGCTCTTTCGTACACGCCTCGTAATTCAAAGAGCCCGCGCGAAATTGCTACTACGGACGAACCGCCTTCCGCAGGGCTACGATCAGTCGTCGAAATTCGTTAAAATGTCGTTACAATCGAAAGTCGACCTGCTTAACTATTGCAAAGTACGTAGTAAAATGAACGGCGACAATCTGACAAACTGAACCTTAATCTGAATTACGCACTTTCTGATATATTATCGCTTTCCATCGATCGCTGGCTACTTTGCATTTTCAACTATTAACGTGAAATACCTTATCAGGCCGATGTGCATAACAGAGAAGCATCTAAAGTGTACTCTCCGATGAGGAGTAGTTTAATTCGGAACATATCATTAAATTTGTGGCGTTTTTATTAGATGCGATCGGGCATTCTGTTCCTTTCCAAAGCATTAAATATCAATAAAATAAAGTGATCATTTTTAATTATACCCCTCGTATATTTCTTTAAATACAGTTTAGACAGAAAATAATTCAAATATTTCTCTTCAATCTTAGTTCTTACACGCTAATAATTATTATTTTAAAATACACACACTTAAAAGCCTAAATGTGTAAAAATACCGTTTCTCATTTAATTAAATAGTCAAAAATTCGATGCTGTTTTATTTCATTACGAGAATCCCACAGATTCAATGATACATTCCGAATAAAAACTTGAGGCTGCATTTATATATATATATATATATATATATATGTATATCGATAAATCAAACGGTTAGAATCAGTTTAGAATGCACAGTCTCGCCGTGTACATTCGCGTAGCATATAGCAGCTGCTATGAACACACTATAACTATGTCTGTACAACTGGAATGTACAACGTTTAATAATGATAACTATTGCCGTAAAAAAAGAAAAAAGTAAGACCAGATAAAGGAGTTAAAAACCGATTACCATTTAAATCGGCTCAGCACTTTCCTGATTGACGGTCGATTTGGAATTTAATAAAACTCCAATTTTCGGATAAAACCGCTAAAAGCTGCGTTTTTCTTTTTGTTTTTAATTAGTTCATCTACAAACACTTCAGCTCCTGAATTGGGAAAGAAGAGAAAACAAGTTGTATTCTTAAAGGCTTTTGAGGATAGGAAATAAAAATAATTCAGGGACAGAAGTAACAGCTGTGTGGAGAAGTAAATAAATAAATATAAGTACTCTGTCCAGATATTGAGAAAGCGAGTGTTTACAGAGTATAGAATAAGAAGACGACTGTTCAAAGGTCAACATCGCATCGGAAGTAATTAGAGAATAGGGCGGTATAAAGCAGATGTGCAGATAAGAGGACGACCAGGAGGATACGATGGGCAGATGAAATTTAAAAATTTATAGCAAATTGGCGGGAAGAAGTACAAGATCGTAGCGTTTGGAAATAATTGGGGGAGCCTTCATCCGGCAGTGGACTGATAATGGCTAACGAAGAAGAAGAAGAAGAAGAAGAAGAAGCAGATAAGAAACGAGAAAACGATGCTGGGAGAAGACTATCGTTGAATCAAAAACGAAAAACAGCGAAGATTGTGGAGCGTTTTAAAAAGAGGTATCTCTAATCGGCGAGGAAGAGGATATGGTTGAATGGGAGAGAGCGCCGAATCTGAAAAAAACCAAATAAAGCATTAAATCATAGTTTGGAATGAGTCGTCTACGCAGAGATGTATTATAAAACATGCCTAAAAGGCACTCCATAATTCGGGAGGAACGAGCTAATGAATGTATCGACTAATTCCAATGCTAGAATGAACCCCCACAAGAATCAACAGCGGATTAAAAAAGAAGAAAGTCACGGATGAGGGAGCGCATAACAAGTGTTTAGTATATGGTCGAAAGAGTGGTGAAGCGTCGAACACGATTCCGGAATCTACGAGTATAATTTTGTGCAAAACTATAGAGGACAATATACAAGGAGAACAGCGCACCAGATGGCGGTAGATATAGGAAGTTAAGTTTGAAAAAGACCCGGAATATAATTCGAGGCAGGACAGAGACAAAAAAGCAACTCGTCTTTAGAAATGTCAAATATGGTAATGCGACTTGAAGAGAGTTTTTGGCTTTTAGGTTATCGGGGAAAATTAAGTTCCGGCGATATGAACGGATTAAGAATAAATCGGTAATGAATAGGACGGAAGGAGCTAGAAAAAACCGAAATAAGAGATTTGTACTGGAAGTATACGGTGGAAATTGAAAGAACGAATAGAGCGACATGAGGGGGAGGGATTTTTGAAGAAGATAGAGGCATAAAAAGAAAACATCATAGGGACAAGCATTGGATAAGTCAAATAGGATAGGAGGCGTGTGGGATTATAGCTGTTTCAAAGTGGGAACTGAAATTAAGGAAAACAAAAAAACTTTTCCTCATTGAACGTGTACAATCGCTCATTACCCAATATGATAACCCCGACCTATCCGGTTTTCCGAAAACTGTTCTACACCTTCTTCCGTAATATCATTCAAGCCCAGCTAGCTTATTGAATATAGTAAGTTATAACAAATACAAATATTACAAAAAAATTTTAAAAAGTGATTGCTTACTTAGAAACGTTTTCGGGTATAACCCATCATCAGCTAAAAACTCAATATATGTGATCAGAAACAAATTCTAGATCACACTGAAGTCAAATAGGAAATAAAACGAGTTTATATAGTTTAAATCAACAATTTAAAGTCGATATATCATAATTGTTAGAACGTGATGTGATGTACATTAGCTATAATAAATATCTAAGGATATATTAAACATTTATATAATATATATATATATATATTAAAAAATTTTAAATTTTATATTAAAAAGTAGGTTATTATTAGTTTTGGGATTTGGTCGTTCAATATATTAATTTTATGTTTACTTATATAATAATTTTCAGCTATGTTCATGATGTGTTTGTTATATGTAGTTAAAATTGTGACCGGTTTTTCTAATGAATTTGGTGTATGTTTATTTCTTATTAAATGTTCAGCATAAGTAGATATATCTGTTTCATTATTTTTAAATGATTTAATATGCTCCTTGTATCCACATGTAGCCCCCTCTCTTCAGACAGATAAAAAAATTAAATAGAACATAATATTTTCATTGCAATATCGCAGTGAGCGATGAATATATATTTTTCTTTTCCAACTATCCGAGAACTGTTATGAACTACATTTCTATATTCCGTTAATGTTTACATTGCAACACACGCATCCCATAGTGTAACTCGGGCAAGTCGCTAAAAGACGAGAGTGGGGTTCGGTGTTTTTTTCTAAAACCGCCACTGATTGTTACTAATGTCAGCGATATGGTACTTGTAAAATCATTATTATTCACGTAAATAATTAAAATTACAAAACCCATCCGCTTCCGACAGTGAACATCTGTGTTACACACAGAAAGAAAGAACAAAACAAATCCATTTAGAGCCCATCACAAAATACTCCGGTTAGGTAGCGCTTTCTTCTGTAGCCTCTAAAGTAAAACTCTGAACCGGTTCAGTAGCCAACAGAAGTCTATCATCAGTCTGGGTTTTTGATATGTTTCACCGTGTATCATTTAAAGTCTTTCAAAAATTATAAAATTTGACCTAGTTTTCGATTTTCTGACATTAATTAATACGGTAAAATTTACAAAATTCTTTCACCATTTTCAAGAATATTTTTTTATTGTTCTGATTTTATTCAACAGCCTCGACCATCTTTCATTTTTTTCTTTCATCAGAACTTTACATCGCATGAATCTTGTCGTTTCTTCTCGAGCCTGAAAAAAAAGTACACTGATTTTCGGGAATTTATAAACTTACTTCATAAATTTTCTATCAAAAATGTACCGGTAAGTTATAGAGAAAGAATAAACGAATTACAGTGGCGGATTCACGGGGGTGGATAGAGGACACCGTCTCCCAAGAACCTAAGCCTCCATGAAAACATTTGTTATAATAGAGAAACTTAATTTATGCTATAATTCGCCTATGGATTTTAATAATCAATATTTAATACTGTTTTCTAATTAAAAACTATTAATGTTACACGTTTTTATTTTATTTTAAACGAAACTGTCATCGATCTTTTGCAATTTTTATTTATTTTTAATTTTTAATTTGTAATCTTAATTAAAAATAGTATTCAATGAGAAATATATATATATTAAAACTTGCTCACGAACAAAGAGAATTCGAATCGGATTACGAACAAAAATTTAAAAAAAGTAAAGTCTAATAAATACTATTTTTCTTTTTTTCTGTTTTCAGTTGTTTTTTTTTTTTTTTTTTTTTTTTTTTTGGGCTCGTCAATCGGGGAACTTTATCCAGAAACAATTAGAATAGGAAAGACTCAATTATATCTTGATACGGTTAGATATTGTTAAGAGGAAGAAACAAATATTAGGAACAATCTGTGGAGTGAGAAAAGATGGATGGAGTAGGAAGACCAAGTCTCAATAAAATGGAGTAGAAAGCAGAACACTCAGCAGAAAAAAATAAACACTTAATAAACACACGGTCCACATCGCAAATACGCTCTTCGTTTGAGTGGAGAGGACAATACGGAAAGAGGCAACCAGCGAAAAAGCGAAAACGGGAGGAAGATAATAAAGTATGGCTTATGAGCGCAGACGAATAACGGAGACAACAAGAGAACGACGAAGTGAAGGAATCAACGAGAACCACGGATTAGGAAGACTAGATTGAACAGACAGACGAAATGAATGATAATTAGAAAAAGAGGAAACGTGTATACATTCGATATCAAAGTTTGAGATGAAAACCTTTGCACAGCGGAAGGAGATTGGCCGATGGGACTTTTTTAAAGGAGAAGTGAGAAGACGCAGCAACCCGAACCAAGGAGTCCGCCGCTTCATTACCCCCGAATGACTAGGAGCCCACAGCAAATGAATTTGAATGGAATGAAGAGAAGAAAGAAAGTGGGATAAGTGAGCGTATGCGAAGTATAATAAAATCATAGAAATGATCAGGTAGACGAGAATGAATTAAAGGGCGGTCATGGAGTCAGATATAATCAATAGAATTTAGGGGAAAGATGATTGGAGGAAATGAAAATAATGAAATGTAGGATAGTCATTAATACGTTTATGAATGTAGAACAGAAAGGAGGTAGACAAAAAGATTCTGAAAAGCCAAAATCTGGGAGAATAAACGAGGCACCGACACCATCTGACCTCTTCGAACCATCTGTGAACACGGTTGCATGCGAAGGAAATTGAGAATTGATAAACCGGGGAATTCCTGTCTGATTAGGGCGTATAGAAGAAATTTAGAGAGCGTAGGAACAGTAAACATATTTACAGGAAGGCAGAGATCGGCGAAATTAAAAGTGAAATAAGAGAGATTGACAAAGGACATTATACTATTTCTAAACTACTATATTTAAATTTTATAATCTTTTTATTTTTCATCTAAAAATGGAACAAAAGTTAAATTAAAAATTGTAATAGTAATTATGTATTTTTAAAACATTTTTATGAATTTCTATAAAGGTCGTTTTTTGATTTTCTTTATGAAACAAGGGATATTTCTCAAATCTGCGGCCTACCGTAGAAGATTTTACGTAATTATCTAATCCCCCACCCCTCCAGTGTCCTTCTGGATCCGCCTCTGCGAATTATTATATGGAATAGGCAAACCAAAATTCAGTAGTTGTCTATAGAAGTGAGAGCATTCTATAGATATAGACGCGAATTCGAAGAAGATGTGATTTGTGTCGTAGAATAAATCATAATCATCCGGATGGAAGGAACAAAAGGGAGAAGAGGACATAGAAAAGCGAAAAGAGGATGTGCCGGAAGTCGACTATGATCTAGGCGAAGCTTGCAAATTGAAGAAATAAGAAAGCGCGAGAGATGAAGGAAGTCATAGTACCAAGAGTATAGAGAAGGATTGGTTCGGATACTAAGAAAAATGAATTCAGGATTCGAGAATTAAAGGTGATAAATATCTTGCCATCGCCTACGGTGGCTAGTCCTGGAAAGAATGTTAAGATGACAAGGAGAAAATTTAGATAGAAATTGACCAGTCTGAACGGTAGATCGAGCTAATAAATCAACAGAAATTCATTGCCCTCAATGCCAACATGGCTGAGGATTGTCCATAAGAAATCGATTTGAATGGAACGAACGCTATACAATCTAGAGTGACAAGGAATCAGGAGAATTATGAAATCTGAGGAATAACAAGGAAGAGGAGAGGCGATAGAACACTTTTACAATCCGAGACTACCAATGGTACTGTTTTCCTCCGTCGCCTTGGTTCCTTGCGTAGAAAGGTATAAGGATATTTCTAGTATGCTTTAAAGCGACGAACGGGGGGCGCTATTATTATATTTAATTAAATAATACGAAACATCAAAAGACAAATAAAAAAAATTCCCCGCTACATTTCTTCGACTATTATTTTCTCGTATTACATACATTTTCTTCCCGTATACCACACTTTTTTCCGTAATACTTTTCACATTTTGCTCGCGCTATGAGGGAAACTGCACATTTCTACATACGTTTTACGTTTCAAATTTTTGGCGAACCTCCCCAACAACATTTCGAATAAAATATTCCTTTCGAAAAACTGTTTCGACTGCGTATCACGGATTTATCCTACGATAAATATGATCGTCAATGACGAAAACGAAAAAAAAAAGGAGTGAAATGAAAAATGTGAAATTCGCCAAATTTTTATTCGCAACATTTTCACCGTTTACCTCCGTGCTTTGCGTGAAACAATAACGGATTTTTGTGTTTTTGGTTAAATATTTGTCCTTTTAATAATTTGTCCTTCTAATAATTTGAATCGACCAAATATTCTCCGTGAGCCGGCGCTGTCCCGGTCATCGTAAATCTATTACTCGCCGCAGCAAGGACAAAAAACACGCGCATCGCAAGCGAAAAACAGTGCACGAAAAGTAATCATCGCGAGAATTGGCGAGGAGTGAAAATTGTTTAAAAATGTACTCAAATAATGCGATTCACAAGATTTAAAATAATGTTTTGCAGAGTGTGAAGTTAAAAAAATATTACCTGTTTAAAAATTATTCCAGGAACGATTTAGTTAAACATGGACGAAAACAAAAAAAAAAGTGACAGCAAAGAAACAGAAATGTATACAGTTACTACTATTGCTATAAAACGGCTGACTGGGGGAGAAAACGGATTGAGACGTAAAGAGGTTCGAGAAGTTCGATGTTGACACAATAAAATAAAAAAGAAAAAAAAAAAACGAAGTAAAAAGTTGATTAAAATCGAACACAAAGCAATGGCGTACTAAAACAAATAACACAATAAATTAGGTCTTTGAAATGGGCCTTTTAAAACGAACAATTCAGATAAAAAATTAGCGCTAATTAAAACTAAAAAAGTGACAAAGAGAATTTTAACTGTGAATCCGAGGCTAGAAAATAATAATAAAAGACAATTTCAAATCTACATGACACTTTTATCGGATGGCCAGGTCGAAGAAGATCGAGAACAAAAAATCAGCGGAAACGGATGATTTAAGCACTGAAAAAGATGGCAAAGGGAATAGATTGCTCCAACGATGCAGATCGGTGCGACATTGCCATCCATCGAGATGCAAAAGTACACAAATTCGTATTAGTGTGCGCTTCACAACTTGAATAACTTTTCTATTTTTCTGTTTTTTGTTTCGTTTTTTTTTTTTTTTAGCGTAGGGACGATCTCGTTCATGTTTCATTGTTTTCTTAACGACTGCAAAATAGTTTACTCCCCTAAATTATAATTTTTAAAAATCGTAGTAAAATTAGTTTAAATTTACTTAATACAGTTCCAGTACAACACCACTAAAATTGTCCACCATGAATGTTTTTCCTGAAAAATAACGTGACTTTCTTTTCCAACCATTCACTCGTCAGAATAATAGAAACTCTCTTTATTCTTCTGTGGACTTGTGTTGTTCAATTCTCTAAATGTTTTTCTCAAAAAAGTAATAACAATAACAATAATAATAATAATAATAATAATCTAAAGCTGAAAAATATACACGATGATCCGATGAAGTAATAACAACATTACTGTTTTCCCTGTGGATTCTAAAACGGCGTTGTAAAAATAAATCGGAACATTGTCTCCGCTCAATAATACGTTTGCCTTTTCAGCGGCCATGCTGATAGTGAATAGGTTTTGTTAACGCTTTAGCCGTAAAATAGGTCGCAAATAACAACATCTTTGTATAATAATTGCCATTTCTTAGTATAACGATAAACGAATAATAAGACGAAGCACAGAAAGAGATGAAAAATTCCATTATCCATTATTTAGAGTAGTTTATTAAACACACCATCGTGTCACTCGCAATCGGAATTAATCTCAGAAAAAAAGCTGTTTTATGTTTCGTTAAATATTTTTTATGCTCGTTTTTCACAAATAGTATTATAGCGCACAGTAAAAGTAATAATCATAGCAGTGGCGGATCCGCGGGGGAACAGGGGACATTTCCTCTGTCAAAAAACCAAAGCTTCTATGAAAATATAACCGAGAAACTTAATTTATGCTATAAAATATTTGTATAAATGTTACCAATATTTGGATTTAATTATAATTAATACTTAATACTGTTTTCTAATTAAAAACTATTAATGTTACACGTTTTTATTTTATTTTAAACGCAATTGTCATCGATCTCTTTTGTCGTTCTTATTTATTTTTAATTTTGCAATTTGTAATTTTAATAAAAAATAGTAGTTCAATGAGAAATATATATATATATATATATATATATATATATATATATATATAAACTTGCTCACGAACAAAGAGAATTCGAATCGGATTACTAACAAAAATATAAAAGAAGTAAAGTCTAATAAAAATACTATCTTACCATTTCTAAACTACTATATTTAAGGTATAATTTTATAATCTTTTTATTTTACATCCCTAAAAGTAAAACAAAAGTTAAATTAAAAATTGTAATAGTAATTATGTATTTTTAAAACATTTTTATGAATTTCTAAAGATTTGATTTTCTTTATAAAACAAGGGCTATTTCTCAAATCTACTGCCTACCGTAGAAGATTTTACGTAACTATATAATCCCCCTACCCGAAAATAATGTCCTTCTAGATCCGCCCCTGATAACAGTAATAAAGTATCAACCAAACTCTACTGGAAACTAGCAGAAAGCGATGTATTTTTTTTTTTTTTTTTTTTGTTTTCAAAGAATACTCGATGCCTCGTGATACAATTAATAATTACTGAACGACAATATTGCGTTTCCCGGTTAATACTTATAAATCTGACACATGGTATGCAGTATTAAATTAAACGGCTTAATTAATTTGTTGTTTTTTTTTTTTTTTGTTTCCTTTATTAAACCCATCGGCTTTGTATTAAAATCGGCTATATCGGAACGTTTGCTTCCAGGATGAAATTATATAATAATTTATATATTGTTAAACAAGGAGACTTGTGATATTAGCCGGTTTTCTAGTATAATATTCGAAACTGACCTAAAATGTGCACACTGAGCTTACATTCGACTAAGCTTTACAGTGAGTTCTGAACTTTGACAGTTGCTGTGTCATTCAACAGATGATTGTGATCTTGTGAGCGATTTTGATGCACAGTAGAACTATACACTTTGTTGAAGTGTTTAATCGTTATTTATCATTCTCAACAGATACACTCGCTTTAGTTTGCAAAGTTTATTGCTTTCACAGTTTGGCGTCATTCAGAGATTTCATTGTTTCTGCCCTCATTACACGTTTCTTCAGGTGATACCGACAATATTAAAATAGTACCGGTGGAAGTGGGTTTTTATGAACTTCAGAGTTTTCGCTAATTTCTGAATAGTCCGATAATCCGGCATGAGTATTTTTTATTTTTTATATTTATTCGCTTATCTGTAGGGATACGAAAAAAAGTGGATATATTCAATTGTAGCGCGAGTCAAATGGAATGATCATCGATCCGGACGGTATCAGAAGCGCTATAATGCCCCCCCCCTCACTGGCCATTATTGCGAGCAACACAAACATGAGTTCGCTGTTTAGGACGGCGGTAAATGAAGAGAAGAGGAACGTTGTTATGAGCTGATTTAAGGATTCATCTGCGCAGCACGATTATGATATCCCTCTATAAGAGGCGAAAACTTTAATTGGAAAATAAAGAGATTGGCGCTCAGACTGTGCTACCTATTTCACAAAAATTCCAATTAACTTCCACCGTGTAAAAAGTTTTATACCAGATTCTGGTCGGCTATTAATTCATCTTCCTATTCCAACCAACTTTCCTTCTACCTGTCCATCCAACCTAATCTACCTACTCGGCGGCCTCTTGGTTTTACGATTTACCTTATCGTCTCTATTATTCGTTTACGTCTCAATCATGCCTTCCACAACAATAACCCAGATCAAGTGAAATTCAATATGCGGGATTCGAACCCGGCCGATCGAAACACCACTACCTAATCAACTATGCCATGGTAGCTGTTTCGATTTGTATATAACTGCAAGTTGAAATTTGTTGATGGTGATTTTCTAGGATGATAACGCCAAGTTTTATTTTGTAGCGTATCTAACTGTAAAGCCGTACAACAATTTCGAGGAAAAAAAACAACGAATAAAAATGTCGATTTAGGACAGGGATATAATAATTAAAATACGTATTTTGCTTTTCAACATCGAGACACCTCCTCTGGACATTTATGATGGCTTTTTATGATTCCTACGGAAAGACCGATTTTCATTACCTACAACGTAATTTTTAAACCTTACTTACTAAAACGTTACACAAAAACATTACATGATTTTTTTCCATATTACTCCCGACAATAAAAATGTCACAGTCATTAATATATACACCCCCTCCCACGCACACACAACCGCAGGTATAATACATATGCGTTTTTTTTCTTGTAAAGTTACTTTTTATCGCTCAGGTTAATGCCCTCAGCTAGCCGGCTCAAGGAAAAAAAATTAAAGTTATTTATAATTTACTCAAACTCGTATTAGACCATTAATGTATAAACGCAGCATCGATTTAAAAAAAAAAAAAAGAAAAAAAAAACAAAACAAAAAGTTGAACCGTTTAATCTGTGCACGTTTTAAAATGACGTTGCCTCCAACCTCTCGCCACCTTCAAGATACTTTTTTTCGTTGAAATTCATCGTTTAGCATTTTCGTTTTTTTTTTCCTCATTCCCAAAACTTTGGGCGAGGCCGTTTATTTTTAATAATATTACAATTTTTCTTATTACAATAATGTTCACAGCAAGCCCCATCCAATTAGGTTTTTGCTTGCCTGTGATCCCATTTTACAATTAATTAGTTCTTATTAAAAATACTTAATGCTAATTTATTGAATTCTGCTTATGGTATGTCATTTCTTCGACGGCGAAAATATTAAATTCATTGAAAAGGTTTGTAATTAAATCCGTTGCGTATAAATTACTAAATACCTTTTTTAGCGTGGTTACAACCATTTAATATATGTCCTACATTATCTATGAAATTACATCTTTTACAGTTTTCATTATCTATAATTTTGAACTTATATAAATAAATTCCAAAATTACCATGTCTGGATTTGATTTAGCATTTTCGTTTAGAATAAAATGTTTTTTTACAAAAAATAAATACCGGACTTCAAGGTTTATTATAAAAACTTAATAAAAATACACTAGAAAGTAAAAAGTAGTTGAATAAAAAAATACACTAAAAAGTAAAAAATCCTGATTAAAAAATATATATCAGAGTGATATAACACTTAAGATGATCTTATCGAGAATTCTTATACAACTATTAAAATAATAATTAATAAAAAACTGCATTAAACGTTCATTAAATTGTTCCTAGATCTTGTAATTTATAACATGAATCCTACTCTAATTAAGGTATTAATGTTGTATAAGAATTACGATATCACCACTTAAGCGTTATATCACTCTGATATATATATATATATATATATATATATATATATATATATATATATATCCGGAGTAATTACTTTTTACTTTTTAGCACATTTTTATTAAATTTTTATAATAAACATTTAAGTATCGATATTTATTTATTGTAAAAAAACATTTTATTTTACACAATGTTTAGCGTTATGCTTGAATTTTTTTCTTGTTAAAAATCAATTTCACAATAACAATTAGCACACACAATTACACGCATATAGACGCAGCACGTGGCGCGGGCAGACAAGTAATAAAAAATTGAGATCATCAATGTAATCGAAGTCAATTAAATACGCATTATTAAGGATAACTCAAAAACTACTAGTCAGATCTTGATCAAATTTAAATGGGGCCGCACGAGAAGCACCAGCTTTCAAATAAAAGAAGAATCATCAAAATCGGTTTAATTAAAAGAAAGTTCTCAGGTAACACACATAAAAAAAAAAGAAAAATACAGTCGAATTGAGAACCTCCTCCCATTTTTTTTGAAGTCGGTTAAAAACATTTTTATTTTTATAACCGAACTAATTATTAAACTGATCGTGACCGACAATAGGAAATGCGAGTTTTAACTGAAATCTATTGACACATTTCCGTTTTATTATGCTCTTCTACCAGTAAATTTCGCCTCAAAATAGGCTAACAACGGTCTTTCTTTCAGTGCTATTTGAATATTGTTCAGAAGCTAAACACTGTCTTCGACAATCTGGGAGACCTCATATTTCCGCGCACTATCATACTTTCTGCCAGTTTTTAAGATGTTCACATATTTTATGCGCCTAATAATTTCTAGCTTCATGTCCTCGCTGCCATTTCCGAGTTCTATTCTCTTTATAGAGTACGATCGTAAGCAGACTTTCGGACGACAATGGAACTTTTTACAATGTCAATAATTACAATTATTTCATATTTTCCTAGGGTTAGAAACAGTGACTTGTATATCTCAATAAGTTAGTGGGTAGTAGGTCGGTGTGTTCCTAATTCTTCGCTGCTCTTTTTCAGTTCGGCTACTATTTTGAAAGTTTGCCGTACACTTAATTCATCGCAAAAGTAGAATTGCACAGAGCCTATTTGACTAGAATTTGAAAATATAACGATCGCGTAAGCCTCTAACGCGGTTTATATAGATTAAAAAAAAAAAAAAAAAAATACAGCAACAATATAAACATTTTTAATCGATTTTTTTCGTTATTATTGTTTATTGCGTTTATTTCGAAAACTAGCCAAGACGTCGAAAGAAGGTGGACTAAAAGAACTGTGTCAATAAAAACAACGTCCTGCTACTAGTTCAGGAACAGGTTCAAAGACGATTTTTTACTCGAAAATAATAAATGCGTTTCTGTTTTCGTCGTTAAGATTACGGTTCGGCGCAACGATAATCGAGCATTCTGGTTCAATTAAATGAGGGTCAACTTTCCATATAAGTTCAAAATCTCCAATAAGGCCGGTCGGGGAACAGCGATAATGGAGCTGAAAACATTCTGTGTTCGTGTGCCGTCGTCCAAATGGATTTGGCCGGAGTAATAATTAAACGGTGCGGTACTTTTACCACGGAGCGAGATGAAGATGAGACACAAAATTTAAGGTCGTGTTGCGTGGGTCGAACGGCAGTCGAAAAGAAGCCTGCCGATCCACTGGCAGAACGACGACAATGTACACAGATATTCCGTCATAGATGAACGGCTACCCACGCGTTTTTCGTGTATTTCGAGTATAGATAGCGGTCAAACGGACCGGTTAACCGAGCGCGGATGAAACTCCCCTCTGACGATACCATCGGAACGCTAATAGTGATGCTGAGACGAACGTGAAACGTAACCGCTCTTCGTGTATTATTGCATCAGACGGCAAAGGTTGGGGAACGTAATAGACGTGAGCGACGTATTCAAAGCGAGCCCTGCATCATGTTAATTCACGATAATTCTCTCTGCTCCTTGACGATGGCGCCGTTTCGCCGTTTATTCATACCCCCCCCCCCGGGGGGGGTCAATAAATTAGCGCTGTCCGTACCTGACTACGACGCGCGAGCCGTAAAAGTTTTTACAAAACATACATATAGAACGCGAGAAATTCCGGCGAGCAAGTCTCGAAACGATCAGATTAATGCGAAGCAAAATAAATTCAGGTGCTAAATTCTTGCTTATAAAGCAATCTCCTCCCCCGGAGGGGGGAAGAGGGGTTCGTTTATTTTGATGCACTCTCCGTCTTACCTCGAGACGCGATTACAAACGGTGCGAGGGGGGATGGAAAAAAATTAACAATTAATTTTTCTTTACTTCGCGTACGCAATTAATCCCCCCGCCGAGGCGCAAGGGGGAGTAATGTTGGGAGTACGATCGAAGTACGACTGTTTTCACTAATCTCTTAACGATCATGTTTTGAGAAATAAGTTTAATATTCAGCTGCCGTATCATCCACATAAACAGATTTTTTTTAAATCCGGGAAAGATTGCTATAGTCGATAGCTGTGAACATCTAAATATTACAGCGGAAAATCTTAAAAGACTATGAAAGCAATTAACAAATGTGATAAACTTTTCCGAGGCGAGTATCCGAGCCATGCGGATTATCCTAGGCAGAGTAGTGTCTGTTCATCGACAAAGTGTGTGTTTACTCGAGAAGTCGTTTTCTTCCTAGCCAATCATTTCCGAACATCATGCCGCATCCCGGTATTCTCCGTAAAAAAGTTCCAGAAGAGGCTAAGAGAGTTTGTCGCAGATCGTAAGGATCAAGCAGCAGCAGCACGTTTCTATCGAAAAATTTGTCCGCAACTGAGAGCTTTTTTTCACTTTTCAAGTTATAATATTCACCAGAGTACATCAACCGTTTCAATGTACAATAAAACGAAAAACAATACTAACAGAAATTATTATTTATAAATGTTAACATATTATAACACCGACATGTGTTTCTCCCGTAGAAATAAACCACATGTAAATATGATACTTTTTCTGTTATTTCCATTGTCTTTCATTTCATTATACTTTTCACTTTTATCAATAGAGTACCCCACCACCTCCACCAGAGATACATATATGAACACTGTCGAGATTGTGTCTAGTTTCTGTTTATTGCTTTTTGAAACTTTAATTGAAAAAGAGGAAAAAAAGAGGAAACAAAAAGAAAAACAGCCGTTGGGCTAAAGTTTCGAGTCTACTTTAACACATGTCGTCGCGATGATTGAAAAGGATCGAGTGTTAACAAACGGGAAATCACTACTAGGAAAATCGAGAAAAATAGAGAACTTTTTTAGCCCATCTGTAATCGAACAACGTAATTATTTTCTCGATCTGAACACGTTCGCAGTGTCAAAACATTTCCCTTTAAATTTAATAGACACCGGCCGCCATTCCCTTTAAAATAAAACTTTAGCGCGATCGATTGGCATTAACTTTAATCGATGGGGTACGAAAAGTTCATTAAACAATCGTTCAAATTGTTTTCTTGTTTCAGTTCAATTAACATTTATCATTTAGCGCGCGTTTTTAACTAGAATTTAAAAAATTCCAGTTTGTTACTACTACTACGTGTGAAATGTTTTCGATTCTCGCCGGTGTTTATCTTCCCAATGTATGGACTCAGTTTTACAGGCGCATCTTTTTCATTTCAATTTTATAATGGGGGGAAAAACAAAAAAAAAAAAACAACAAAAAGAGCCCCTCTATTAATCAACGACTAGAAAACATTTTTTTAGTTCTCATTCAAAAGTTTCTAAAAACATTTGACACTTCAAATAAAAACGCAACAACTAAAAAAAGCGAGCTTATTTTTTACCGCGCTACAATTTAGACTTGTGATTCGGAAAAACGGAAAGTTTTTCTAGATTTTCTTTTAAACTGGTTTTTCGAAGTTAAAACGGCCCCGAAAAAAATTTGAAGAATTTCCATCATGGTCGATTGAAGAGGGCTTACGTCACCGTTGGTTGACTAGTGCTTGACCTAAATTTGTATTGTTTTCGAAAACTAACGCATTAGCCGAGTTAGAATTTGCCGGTTTTTTATTACGAGTGCGCCGTTTCCGAGGACAAATTTTATTAGACGTCGTAAAACTTTTTAAATTGCTTACACCATTTTAAAAGGCGAAATTGTAAACTTGCCGAACATTGACGCATTTTAACGGGAGTTTTATGCAATTTTTTCGCTCGTCGATACTTTTCTAATCGCGTCAGAAAAAGCTAATGAGACTGACTGCGTAATTTATTTCTTTATCCCCATTCAAAAAGTTACTACTATTCCGGCCAATATTCACCATTACTCGGACAGTTATTTCGCCGGTGCCCCGCGTTCATTTCGAAATCGTTTCGAATTCATTTTATCATCCTAATGGCATTGACGGCTTCCGGGGACAGACGTTACTCTGTCTATGACCATCTTGATTCTGATTTCTCAACGTGCACTATTCCTCTGTTTTCCGGACTTTGAAAAAAGGATTTTCACCGGGTCATTCAATGACAAATGGTTCCAAGAGTGCTCCACACTCTAGATGAAGCGGATATAATTAAAAAGCTTCACACCTAACCGAAGCACAGTGATCTCATTTGAGAACGGCAAAGTATCGTATCTAATTAGTATTGAACAGGAAGTAAGATTCAATATATACGCGGAGCAAACTTAGCTCGTGATAACAGAGAAGAAGATGTTCAAATTCGAAAATATCAATAACATGAGATAAGCAAACGATACAGTTTTGATGAAAGTGCAAAAGATCTGCCTATTGTAATCTCAAAAGAACCGTCGTCTATATATACATATATATATATATATATATATATATATATAACTCGGCCATTTTGGCCTCGCAAGGGGCTGTGGGAACCCTCTTGCTTACATTTCTGTCTCTTTCTCTTCTGTACTTTGTATAAAATTATCAAAATTTACAACGTAATTCTTACTGGCATTAACAGAAAAAACATAACATAATTACAAAAATCCTACCCTAACATTTAACTTTCATTATATAAAATTAAGACATTGTTTCGTTACATATTTCGTTACAAAAAATTGTGACATTTTTTAAATTACAATAACAAAAATCCTACAAAATATAACAAACTTTAAATAAAATTGGGTCATTTTTTCTAATGCGGGGTAGCCTAAGAATTACGTTGTAATTAATATATATATGTATATATGTATAGTGATAAACAATACTGGAACGAATTTATAAATTAGCAAATACCTCGGTGCCTGGATTAATAAGGATGGAGATCCGAACGGAGAAATTAGATGTCGCATTACGCGTTCTAGGAATTACAGCTGACCTGAATTTTGATTTAAAGGTGAAAACTCTGAAATGCTATGTCTACACTTGGTGCTGCTGTAAACGTACTGACGTCCAGAACACTTAACCGATTAGAAGCGTTTGAGTTTCGGTGTTGTCGACGTTTACTTAATTTCCCGTGGAGACAAACGTTGTTGAGGTGCTGCAGACGATGAGAAAGAAGAAAGAGTTGCTCGATATTGTCGAAAGAAGGAAAACGGAATACTTTGGTCATGCGATGTGTGGGACGAAACACATACTGCTACAAAATATATCGATGGGAAAAAAGTAGAAAGAAAAAGGAGAATTGGAGGAAAGAGATTATCATGGAACATGGACAGGTTGTGCAGCGCTGTAAAACCGTTTCTCACAGCAACGGATCAGAATGCTTATAAAGGATTGATGAACCTAAAAGATCGGGAATGGTCATGGCACCGAAGAAGAAGAATGACATTTCGGATTTCAAGTACAGTGGACTCGCGGTTATCCGGATTAATTGGACGGTCAACCGGTCCGGATAACAAAAAAAAATTCGGAACTAGTTCAAGATTAAATACTGCAAATTAAATGAAAAAATGAAAATTAACTTATCCCATAATAAAAAAGTAAACGTGAAAATTAACTTACGCTAGATATGTTTTTAAGAGTAATGTACTCCAGCGCTACTCTTCAGTCCTTCATCGTGTGCTATAACACTTTGAAGGGACTCGTTATCTACATATATTCTCTTCAACTGGATCCTCGTTGAGTACCATGATATCCTCACCTGCCATTTCTTCGATCTCGTCGCTGCCCATCCATAACGTCATCCAATACGTGTTTTATTAGAGAAACAAGCTCCTCGTTGTCTTTCGAACTGTCCAAATCACATTGTTTGTCAATTTCATCCCGATTATAACTGACTTTATGATCTAATAATATTTTCCACGACTGCGCTATAGAACTAATCTCATCTCTCAATGATAACATCAACCATATCAAATGATTTTAAAGCAACCTAACACAGTCCTCACGTTACAATCACTATGAATTATGGTCCCATAGACAGCATCTTCATTTGCAACGAATACAAACAAATATTCTCAGATACGTACTGCATATAGCTGTGGATTTTATAAAAGCACTTTGGTTTTTCTTTCCTTTTTTTTTTTGGGAAATCGACCCGGATGGCCGCGAGTCGACTGTACTCGCGGACGATTAATTTCTAGCCACTAATTTTAACTAGTTAGTGGTCAAATGGTGTGTAATGTCAGGCCAAAATAAAAAAAAAAAAAAGAAAAAAGTTCGCTGCACTTATAACATGTTTGAAGCAATCGGATTTAAATTCCGACTTCACTATTACTACAGACGGATACGTTAAACAATATACTTCGAAGAAGACGTCATGACACTGTGAAGGATCTCTTGTCTATATCTCGGATATGTGTGTGTATGGTTTTATAAAGTTTTAAAAAAGGTTTGCGTATTAACTGTATACCGTAATAAATTTTCCTCGAACGGTCTATCTGTTATATATATATATATATATATATATATATATATATATGAGAAAAGAGTATGTTCTCCATGTTTTCCTTATCTCCTTTTTAGCGTAATTATCTCGGACTTGGCGGAATTTCACATTCGAATTAAATTATGCGCGTGCAATTCAGTTTTTGTGACAGTGGAAAGCGACAAAAATAAATTACGAGGAAAGGGGAATTATGATAATTTTGCTACTAATCTTTTGTATTTCAAATTCTCGCGGAGAAATATTAGAAAATGAGATATTTTTTTTTTGTTTTTCGAGTTAATATTGTGCAATGGGTGTAATTTGAAACTTTTAGTGCAGCAGATTAACAGGTTTATCTGATTATTTGACAATAAGTGGTTTTTCTTTTTTCCATTTTTTCGTTTTCCCCTGTAGGGGGGGGGGGGTCGTTTTCTTTGTTTCCGTTTGTTAACTGCATCGTACGCGGAACAAAGAAGAGCCAATATTACGACAATGCCAATATTAACTGCCGAAAGAAAAATTTACGGTAATTGCAAAGCGGCCAGTATGTTAATGAAGGGAATAATTGTTTTCATAAAC
Organism: Icerya purchasi; assembly: GCA_039619475.1. NCBI lineage: Eukaryota > Metazoa > Arthropoda > Insecta > Hemiptera > Monophlebidae > Icerya > Icerya purchasi. The sequence goes on from CM077115.1 coordinate 355,433,769, forward strand.
GGGGGGAACTTTTATTCGCGAGAGGGTCATTTGAATTATGAAAAAACAAAAAATAGAAAATAGTATGTGTTTTCTGCATAAAATAATAATGGTAGCGGACAAATATGTGCAACACAAATAAACTATACCGGTATGTTACGCGCTTTAACGTTATTTGTCGGTTTTAAGAAATTACTGACACACATTCCTCTCTCTCTCTAGCTTTTAAAAGCCGGTCATTTAGTGTAAACGAAGGGGAATGGGCGATGGGGGGACAACGTGTGTTCGTTCAACAACGTTTTTCTGTAGTATGTAAAATATGTAGCGACGACAGTTGAAAATGTTCGAAAATTAAAAATTCCACTTCGGACGAAACAATTTAAGAAGCAACACACACATGTCATGCGCAAATCCTGACAGAATTTTCTTCATTGAAATTTAATTTGATCTCGCATGCGACATATAATCACCGCTCTAACGCTAATTTTTTGACGTCATCGCAGTTTTCGGCTCGAATGGAATTCCGAAAAAGGTCTGAAGAGGAGGGCAATCCACGAACCGGAGATAAAATGGAATTTTCACGTCATACTTACGTATATGTATAGTAAGATTTCCGACAATCACACTCGACTTTGCTCGGGGTTATTTTGCAGATAATCAGTTCCGCTACCGAGTATTTAATCGGCAGAGGCGAACCACCTCAGAATATACTGCGATTATCGTATTTCAATTATATCACTCTAGAGAGCAACACACTTTTCGTCATATGTCAGCGTCTTGGAAAACTTTAAATATATCTTGAAAGCGAATTGGGGATATGCAAGAATTGGTCATCTAAAAGTGGTAGTACAGATGGTCGTCAAACTTCCTTTATAATAGATAAGCTGCTGAAGCGGGAAAATGGGAGGCGGCGGGGGGAAGTTATTAGTGTTTGATTGATGAATATGTATTTTTTCTTAATCCTAAAAAGTAGGTTAGTAATAGGCGTGTAAAAATGATTCCGACGCGCCCGGGGTAAGGTAAAACTCGAGTATTAGGCATATGTTCTTTTTAAAATCAAAAAATGGAAAAAAAATCTCTGGACATATGCGAAAAAAATACACAGAGTAATTCAATTTTTTTCTTTAACGTCGACGTTATACGAAGAAAGAAATACAAATTATTAAAACTGATTATATTATAAGGATAAATTGAAGGTCGAAGAGGTCCAGGGAGAAGGATTAATATACACATCATTTGGAATAAAAAAAATCGATGGAAGATTTAATGAGGGCTGCGTAAGGACGAAAAATACCAAAGATCGTCTAGGCGCCGTCATGCGTAAGACACAGGAAGAAGAAGAATGTCGACGTCGCTTCTATAAAAGTGTATTCGATCACTTTAATAAAATAGTAAAATAAGTAAACACCGCGCTAGCCGATTCATAAGGTCATTTTGATTTTACACGTCCCGTTTGAATTAATAAAATAAAATAACGAATAATAATTTGAAACGTGAATTAGACACCTTAAGATTAAATATAACACCCCGCAGTATCCGTATGATGGAAACGTCTTCCGGGCCGGAGCCATCTTCGGTTGGAAAAGAAAAAAAAACTATCAAATGTCAGACGTTGGTCTTAAATCGTCCATTTTCAACCAGAAGTGTGTATTAACGTGGCATCGTAACGCTACATTAATTTTTACTAATTAATTCCTTTTCTAGATGAAATTTCCTTAAATTTTTTTTTTAAGATTCGCCTTAAAATTATCGACGAATATAATTGTTCATTATTTCGTTCATTGTTTATTTCTCGATATCTGCTAGTCACATTATCTGTCGATTTAAGTGCTCTCATCTTCTACCTGTATTCTGACGAATATTTTATGAATTTACTATCTAATACATTTCCGTTTTTTTTTTTTTTCAGTTTTAGCAATGTTTAGACGCCGGCTGCTCAAACGACCGACGCGCGTCTGAAGTCTAAAGATCAGATTTAAAGAGATTAAACGAATGCGCAGAAATCCGAAAATATTCCGGATCCGACCGGAGAAATCAGCTAAACGTTGTTGCAGGGACGAAGGAAGGTCCGGTTCAGCTTTGAGCGGAGATCTGTGTAATGGTTTTTATGGGATTCCGAGTCTAGCGAATATTAAACTTTTTTTCCTCGATCGAAATCGAAAAGGAAGTCCACACAGATATAGGATATTTTAATGAATAGAAGGTGTTTTCGTATTTTAGGTGTCCCCCCTCACGTGGTTATTTAAAATATTTTCAAAAATAAAACATCTGGTCGTAATCACGCATTATTTTGACACGTAACATTTTCATTAGAATTCAATAATTTACACCATTTACTTCTATGGACTGTAGTGAATAGGTTTTAAATGTGTAAAGGATGATAGTCCGACGCATAAAAATAGACACGTATCATTTAAGATTTATGGAAATATTAGTTTCAAAAACAGATAATAGTTAATTCGACCTTTCTACTCTTCTTTTTCGGCGTCGGTAACGCGTTAACGTGCTGCTGAAAATGTTCACTATCGTACGGCATTTTCCTCGTCTATTAAACATTAGCGATGCTGAAGTTTAAAAGCTTTACTTATTTATATCGGTTCGCAGTGCGCCTACCGTGCGATAACGTGACACGGATGTACACGTAATAACTTCAGTTGGCGAGATTGATAATATTAAAATCGCGGCATTATTATAAAAGGCTGCGCGAACGACTTGTTCGCAATATGGGGAAGACAAAAAAAAAAAAAAAAAAAAAAAAAAAAAAGAGGAAAAAAAAGAGGAAAAAAAAGGGAAAAAAAGGATCGTAAAAAGAGAAAAAAAAACAACTGCTAGCGATTATTTACGTCTCCGGGAGGTGCTGGGACGCGATATTCTTCTAGTCGTCGGAAAACAATAATAACAGGAACGGGAACGAAATTATATTAAAGAACAGTGATCTAACTGGCGTTTTCTTTCTGGTTATTCGATGCATGTCTCCGGCCATGCATAAATGCGGTCGACGGATGCGATTATCGTAAAAAGAAGAATGAATCGTGTTTTGTTGGCATAAATATGCACCGTTATGCACACGCGTTTCACGCCTTTCCGTGCAACGAGGCCCTCTCGCAAGCCGCCTCCAAATCACAGTTTACACAATGAGCATAATCGGAATTATGTGCGTAACAAGGTAAGATAGGCGATAAATAATTGTAATCGCACTCGCAATAATATGCAGCAGAACATAAAGATATAATAAGTAATTACAACGGCGGCCTGGTCGCGACACGGCACCTTAACCATTGTTTACCTATGTGCAGGCGCACCAATCTGCCCGCGCAGTCCTCGTTACGCATCTTTAATCATTTGCTCTCCTACTCTTCCTAATTGTTACCATTTCTCCCGACTCCTATCGCATTATCTGCATTTCTCCGTTATCGTTTCATCTGATTCCCCGATCCGCATTGCCTAGCTCGGGAACCATCAACCGTTTCGGTGCCCATAATTTTTTCACGCACTTACATCTATCCTCTGGGTTGTTTTGTTTTTTTTTTTTTTTTTTTTTTTATTATTTTTTTGATGCCTTCACATAATATACCAGACAAGCTGGCCGTCGTCCTGGGCGCTCAACAGTCGTAACCTTGAATTCGGCGCGGTCGAAACCGGAAAGTGAAGCGAAACATAAAATAAAATTATCGCGTTCTTGCTTCATTTTTTCGCAGGGACATACGTTCATGCGCACACACACGTGCGCACGCAGATGTATTTATTTTTAAAGTCGACTCTGCGCATCGCCGTTTTAAAAATATTTTATTTTCACTAGCGAGGCCCGGTTTGGTAAACGGTCCGGTCCCATTACATACCGGTTTGGACAGATCGTTAAGAATTTATTTATCATTATTCTCCGTTCATAAATGCACAACGCCCAACTCCCCGACATCGGTTTAATCTAAATATATGCAAATGTGCACTAAACCAAACTGAATGGCTTTTTCAAATAATAATATACCCCGCTAGTGTAGTATGCGTGTATTACGTAAAATTTCTTCAAGCCCTCCTTTCAGTATATCATCAGCAGACTGCCGAAGAACGGGTTTTATAATCTTTATCTAAAATCGCTATTATCGTATTTATTTCCAGCGGAAGCGCTTATAATATCTGTACGTTTATAGTGACTATATAACACATTGATTACTCTATACCGAACGATATTCCTCCCAGGTCAAGCGACATTAACTAAGAACCGTATAGCATTTTTCGCTTGTACATATGTACATATTTAACAGTATTTGCAACGTCTTTAAAGCGTTTGCGCGCTAACGTTTAACATTACCGTTCCATACTACTGCTGAAGTTATCAAAGGGATTATTATTATAGGAAGCATTTATGTCGCTGAAATAATGAAAGGGATTTTCGTTTTGCTGAAATCATCAAAGGAATAATTCCGATTGCTAAAGTTATCAAAAGGATTGCATTATTCTCATTACCGACTCGATCAAAGGAATTGCATTATTCGTGTTTTGCCAAAATCATCGCAGAAATTATACAATAGTCCCCCTTTACCGAAATTATCAAGGAGATTATGTGTGCTATTCCTGTTACTGGAATTAGCTAACGGATTACTGAAATTATTAAAAAGAACGATTATTATCCTTTCCATGTGTCCATCATTCGTTAGTTATATCAACTACTTCCTCCCTCTTTTTTTCTTTTTTTTTTTTTTTTGTTTTGATGAATTTTTTTTTTCTAATTTTTCATTTCCCCCGCTATCGCAACATGTTTTCGAGAAAAACTTCTAATTCCATCACCCAAGTTTTTGAGATAGATATATTCCAGGTTCCAGTTTTTTCCCCGGCACCATTGCTTTCATTTCTTGCCAGTCGGTTGTAATAATCACGATATTTAATACGTCGTGTGTAGCATCGGTAGGTTTTATTCCTTTTTTTTTTCTTTTTTTTTTTTGCAATCAACGTTTTTAGAATTCCGCATAATTCCCAGTTTCCGATTAGCTTTCTTTCCCGAACTTGCCTTAATTTTTTTTCAGCTTACCTACATATTTGCCATCCCGTTATTATTATTAAAACCCTTGATTTACTTTCGCTACACATTCGCATCTGCATATACCCACATTTGTCTATGCTAAATTCCGCCCTTAAATCGTATCGACAAAAAGTCACGCGCACCGATGTGTTTATTAAATAGTACATTTTTATATTTCAAGTGGTCTTAATAATACGTAATAAATAAGGAATTAAATAACTCACTTATTTATTTATTTTTTTTCTTTTCATTATTATAAAATAAATCTATAACCCCGTTATGTAAATTTTAGTAGACCGCTCCTCAGTGAGTTAATTGTAGTAAAGCTCCCCCCGTGATATATTCCCGTTTTTTTACCTAATTCTTGGCATATCATCTCCAACCTTCGCACATATTGCATTTCGTGAGTTAGCCATTGCATTTTCAGGATTGTCCCGCAGGTTTTAATTACTTTTTGTTATGTAACCCTGTTTTGAATCCGTTTCTGATTCCGTTACTATTATCAGTTATTATCAATTATTATAATTATATCTCGGATTAAACGACGACCAGCGCTAATTGGCAATTGATGTAAGCGACCAACCGTTATTAAAGAGTTACGTAACGTGCAATTGTAGCAGTGATCAGGTAACTAAAAGCTATCTCTGAAACTACGATCTAAATCAAAAAAGTCCCATCTTCAACTATACCCCCTGGAACGCGCGTTTCAGAAATACTTTTAATCGCGAGACCTCCAAAATTTACGGACACTAACAATAATAGTAACCACTTAATGCTAGATTAGAAGCAATTTCTCCGCGACCGAATATTCTCTGTTACGTTAATTATCCGACTTTCTGTCGGTCACTCGTGCTTTTTATATCGGATTTATCGAATAAAATTATTATTCGATGATGCAATAATTGACTGATTTTTCGTTTTTCGCTAAAAAGATGAAAATGATATTATTTTCTAAATAGTAATAAGGTTTTTCGTTATTTTTCCACTTCCGTAATTGTACTTGTTGAAATCTGTGCAGCTCTTAACGGTTTCTGGCACTGTTCGAAAGTTCATCTATTTCACGGTCAAACGACAGGAAGAGTTTATTTTCGAAAAATTCAATCGCCGTGACCAGCGTATTTGTGGATACGCGTCGAATATCTCGCGACATTCTGAAAATAACACACTAAGAGAGTATTTAAATTTACCTTAATCAAACAAGGTTCTGTTAGAAATTTTTTTTCATTTCATCTGAAGACTTGTAATAGAACTAGTAAATTTTATAACATTCTCCTCGAGGTATAAAACGAATAAATATATCCCGGTGACAAATCTGATGATAGTAGTATTTTTTTTTTTTTTTTTTTTTTTTTTTTATATATATATATCTTGCTATTTTACACCTAGTCTTATCAACTATCTGGTAATCTATGGAATAAGTTAAAATAACATAAATAAGCAACCCAACCAGTGAAGGGTGCTAAAATTAACTTATAGATGTGTATACAAAATGCATACACACATATTTTTGCATTCTCACGGACACATACATACCGTCACACACGCACACGCACATATTGTTTATACATTTTTAATTTATAAGAGATCTTGAGGTCGTTTCCTATTCAGCCTACGTCCCTCGCTTGGGTTGCTCGGCAGTTCTGTTGTTGTACTATTAGGATGTTCTTTCAATCTGAAAACGTTGTATACGGTTTTGCCAATTCCAATTTTTACGGTCAAAATTAACCAACTCCATCGAGAATTTAGTTGGATGGTGTTGTGAAATAGTTTCAGCCGGGCATTAAATATACCAGTACTAGTGCACAAAATTAACAGAAATATTATTGTTGTATAGCCGAAATAGCATCGTTAGTTACGCATACGTTGTTCCAATGATTTACGATAAAAGGTATCTGCACCGTTTAATCAGATTAGAATCGTATCGCGTCATAATTATTAGTAAGACTAAATATACAGTGGGATCGAAGTGATTTCGACTACTTATACAGTTTTTCGCAGTTGTATGCCACAGGAGAAACAAGCCAAAGCACAAATTAAGTAAAATATATATGTGCTCGACCTGTAAGTGTTTTATAGTCCCGATGGTAGTGCTGAGAAAAAAAAGGTCGATAATTTTACCGGTCATTTTCTACCTGCAGAACCGTCAGCCGAATTCGGCGCATGAAGAAATATTAGATTAAAATTCCATCGTAACATCAAGCAGTGTAATAGCGCTACGTTAAAAACTGATAGTGCTGAGTGAAACTGAAGAGCGAATCTATCTAAATATCCTTTTTTTTAACTTTTTTTTTGACCCGTGCTTTCGCCATCTGTCTAACCGCTTATCATCTAATGCTTCCTGTATCTCTCGATAATCATATAAATATTTGCAATTAAAGAGGCTTTACTGCTCTATGCGAAATTAGCACTATAAAAGGAGTACCCAATGTAGGTAAAATATTATTAATAAAAATTTTTCTTTTTTATCACAATGCGCTCTATAGTATCCGCTGTGTCGCATTTCAAATCGCCTACCGCTACACCGATTCTAGCGAAATGAGTGGAGGTGCGATGGTAAACCATTGCGCTACTCTACACATTAGCACTATGATGAAATCTCTGGTCATTTCAAAAAGACACTATAGCAGCTTGTTGTAAAAACGATACTTCCGTGTCGTCAAAAACAGATCACACTCCGAGCATAGTATGTTGATGCTATTTACGGAAGAAACATAGGTAAACATACATAGGTAAATTTCGGCTCCATTTTAAAGTGGTGCGCAAAAATTGATTTTAAAGCTATAGTCCATCAAATTTAAAATAACACCATTATTTCGAATTTAATTTTTAAGGAACTTCTCGACAATCCAAATTCCGTTATTATTAGGACTGATGAAACTGCTGCAGACAGGAAAAACAGTCATATTTGGCTTTGCCGAATTAAGTACAATTATAATTCGTGAACATTTTTCGATCTACTTTCAATGGAAAAGACTCTTGACGTTTTAAAGTTTCTCGAAGGCTCCGATGACGTTAAAACTACATAGATTATATAGGTATAACCTTTTTTTTCAACAGGCCTGCGATGATAAAGCTCACGAATAATAAGCGATGAAAAACAATCTGTTCAACAGTATCACATAAGAAAATTATAATAGATCGATGTTCCATTCACACGTTACGTGTCACGCTGTTGATGTAGAGAATGTAGTCAGTTTCCGATTTGAAACAAAATGTACGTATAAATTTAAATGCAACACCGTCGGAACTACAATATATGTGTATTTTTAAAAAAGTAATCAATTCGCAATATTATGCCGAGCATAAATACTAAAATTATCATATAAACAATACACAAAACATATTGTAAATATTAAAAAAAATATTAAAAAACCCTTAACTAGTCTCGACAAACCATCGTCATTATCAAAATGAAAATTAATTATTACAAATAAAACCTCAATAATTAATTAACATTTTGACAATGACGGTAGTTCGTCGAAACTAGTTAAGGGTTTTTAATGTTTTTTTGTAATATTTACAATATGTTTTGTGTATTTTTTATCTCTGACAATTTTATTATTTATGTTCGGCATAATATTACGAATTGATTACTTTTTTAAATATATAAATAATCAAAGATGAACAGCGAAAAACGCTTAAATAAATAATAGTTCACATTGAACCTTTAAACATATACTCGTATATACATAACTCGGCCATTTTGGCCTCGCAAGGGGCTGTTGATCCATCTTGCTTACATTTCTGTCTCTTTCTCTTCTATAATTTATATAAAATGATCAAAATTTACAACGTAATTCTTAGGCCGATCACCATTAGATTTTATAACGAGAAAATGTCCCAATTTTATATAATAAAAAAAAAAATACAACCAATAATTTAAACCACAAATTTTAATAATCTATCGAAACAACTTAACATACTACAACACATATATATATATAATACTTTTTTTGCGTTTCCATGGTATAATTAAATTGGTAATATAGTGTCTTTACATGTTTGTCTCTATTATCGTGCGACTTCTTATTCATCAACCTGCACAGTAATAAGAAGTGTGTATTCATTATGTGTTTTCAAAAACGAAAATCGCTACAAAACGCAAACGTGAATTGCGGAAACAAAAACGGGACGACGAACTGTGCAATAGCGAAGAATTTTCCACATTTATACGTGATTTTTGATTCGAAAACGACAGATGTAGAAAAGTTTAAAGTGTTTAATATAGCATTTTAAGACAATCGCCTCTGTTAAGGAAAAAAAAAAGATGATCCAAACGGATTCCATTTTTTCACGTTTTTTGACGAATACTCAATTTATGTTCACTGATTTTCATCATTACTCACGTGGTACAGTTGAACGGTACTCTTTCTAATGGGCAAAGAATCAGTAAAATCGGTCTGTATAAACATGAGTTAAAAAAAAAACATGTCCTCATTTTTTTTTCGGTAAAAATTAAAATATAACAAACGTTACATAAAATTGAGATATTTTTTGGGACATTTTTTCTAATGGGGGCCGGCCTAAGAATTACTTTGTAATTAACATATATATATATATATATATATATATGTATGTATGTATTACTTACGTATGTGTGTGTATGTATTTAAATATTGGAATCGAAGTTACTTTCGTTACCAGTAGAAGAGTATTTTGCATAGTTCTTAGCGTTAGCCGAGTAGTACCACTAAGGGACAAAACTGCAACTGCAAAATTTCCACTTAATCAGTTAAATAGTTTCGATGTAGAATGGTATAGCAATCGACATAGATACCCCTAAAATATCTCACTGTTGACCGAAGAAGTTGCTAGAATAGACTCGAAAAGTCTTTTGGTAGAAAATTTAATCTTATATGCCGCGGAATGGTCGCCGAATTTTCGATTTAACTCTGGCGATCTAGTCGTAATAAATTTGAACACTGGCAAGAATCCGCAGGTTAGTGCAAGCAATTTAGAAGAGAGCGCCGCCATTTTAAAACGGTGTAAAGTTTTAAAACGACAATAGTACACTGCGAAAATGGATTGAAATGACGTGTTAAGAGAAGCGAAAATTCACTGGAACAACATTCGATAAAACGATATGTTGTATTCGATATTGTATTTGTAACATCGATTATAAAATCGATTATTGCGACTAAAATTCAGCGCGCAAAAATAAGAAAAACGATAGCCCGTAACTACGTAGCGGGCGTGAAGGTTGTTACGAGTAACACTTGAAAAGATGAAGTAACTAAAATTGAAGTTCCCATTCGAATGGCTAAATTGTTGTGTAAACTTTTCATAAATAGGAAACTGTTCTTCTTACACAACCGATAACTAAAATTACAGTTGAACGTAGAACTTATAGAGGACTTGCCCAGGAGTCTGTTTTAAGTCCAGTGCTTTTTTGATATTTATGTCATGTCAGTTTTTAATAGTCCGATTGGAGATTCAATTAGAATGTTATCGCATGCCGATGATTTTATAGTATACACATATCACAAACATCTATCCCAGAGGCTATGATAAAGCTTTAAACTTCTATCAACTCGGTTTGTAACTTGTTTCAAAATATTAGTGTCTTTATCTCCCGTCGGAGTCATCCTTTTGTATCTTTTCACTCCGTCTATTTTACAATTCCTCAAGTATACATCTATGATCAATGTATTCCTTTCTTATCACTGGTGAACTATTTTGGATTATTCCTTGGCTTTAGACTTACCCGGAGGCTACACATAAATGTACCATCCAATCAACTCATGAATATATATATATATATATGTATATATGTATATACGGTCCCTTGAAAGCAGTTAATAACTCGTCTTGGGAAGCTTGTGATCTTAAGTATACTATATAAATCTATAGTTAGATCCAGGTTGGATTACGGTACGGTTTTTTACGGTTTAGTTTCAGTTTCTCTTCTTAAGAGGTTGGAGACTCTTCAGAATGCTGTATTGAATCTTATATCAAGTAACCTTAGGTCATGCCCTGTAGTTTACCTTCAAATGGAAACGATGGTGCCACCGTTACATATTAGAAGAACAGCTTTAGCTGACAAATTTGTAATTAAATACTGTAATTTTTTTCATCACCCGATAATAGTTAATGTTATGAATTTGCATAATAAACAGAGATTTGTCAATAAAAAAATAATGCCTCTTTTTATTTAAAAAAATTAGCAAATATATTCAATATAACGCTGCCTTGATTCCCCCGGGTTTTCTTCTATGTACTTCAATCTTCCGTACGATATTAACTTAATCAATATTGATCTCAATATTCACTCTTTTCAACAAGTAAGTTAATTTACCCACCGATGCAATTAGCTATCATTTCTTAAGTATTATGGAATCTCGTTATCCCCCTTATATGCAGATCTTCATGAACGGTGTCAAATTTCCAGGTACCAATCAAGATGTGGGTGCTGCATTCCTCATCCCGAATATTTTTACACAGAAGTTTAGGTTTCCTCCCGAGGCTTCGGTATTTACGGCGGAGCTCTTAGCTACTGAAAAGGCCTGCGAATATATTTTAAATATCTTCCATTCTAATAGGAATTTCGCTATATTCTCGGATAGCCTTAGCTCCCTTCTGACGATTAATGGTTGTCATTTTAATCATAAAAGTCACCCTCTAGTATTGGAAATCAGGAATAAATAGTATCGAACAGCTTGATGGAATTATCAAGTGTTTTACCGGTAAACCTAGTCACCGTGGTATTCTTCTTAATGATAGTGTTGATATGGTAGCTAAAAGCGCTGCTATGTCTGAAGATCGACTCCTACATATATCCCATCTACCGACTTAATGGAGAAAATTAAAAAGGGATAACAAAGCAGACTGGCGAGCTTTTATAGATTCTTGTTTCAATATAAGTAAAATATATAGGGTTATTTAACCATCTTTGCTCTGATTTGTCCACACTTCATCTTTGATTCCGCCTGGTACAGTTCGTAAATTTGTTACAGTTATTTGCAGACTGCGCTCGGACTATTCTGGAGCGTTGCGAAACTTTTCAGCAGTAAGTCTTCCGTACCGGAATTGTGACAATTATACGAGTATCGGTTTTAGAGAGGACATTAATCATCATTTGTTTTTTAGTCATGGTTTTGATTTGAACATACAGTAGAATCACTTTAATTGATGAATTAATGGCTATTGGAATATATCCGCCATACTGCATACATATTCATTGTTATGTACTGATGATTGTAGCTTAGTAATTTTGTTCAAATTTGTAAATATTAACCGTATACTTATAATTAGTTGATAGATATGTAACTTCCCGAAAATAGATTTGTTTTTCCGACTGAGTTGGAACAGTTGGATTGTTTCCTTTTCATTTCTTTCCTTTTCCTTTTCCCGGATTTACCTTAACTTTTGCTGTTCAGTCGCACTTTAGTGTCTGCTGCACTTGGGATATAGACAGTTTTTAATTTTCTACTGATTCTCTTTCGACATTCGTGAACTAAAGCATTGCGATCACGTTTGTTAGAACTAGATTGTAAGCACATAAATTTGCTTGACAGATCCGATTTTCCTTTATATATTATGTTATCCAGCTTCTACGTATTCATAGAATTTCGTCAGTGGCCAAATGGTTTCTCATCAGGTCAAAAAAAAAAAAAAAAAAAAGTTTTTGCAGATGACATTAACACAAGACTTATTCGAACGGAGGAACAGCTTCACTTTTTATTCTGACATGAACGTTTTTATCATAAATTTTACGAAGTTAAAGAAAAATTGTATGATAACAAAAAGTGTTAGAAACAGACTACCGCATCATCTGGTTTTAATAAAAATTCGAAAAATTACAAATTTCTTCGAAAGTAAGAAAAAATTAGATCTCTGTACGTGTTAATTTTTTTTCGCATTTTTCCTTTTTTTTCTAGGTTTGTCAGCGAGGACGTCAGCCCAACAAATAGGAAGGAGGAGAAAATAAATTTATATTTGTGCGCGTTTAAGAACAGAGGAGAAAAATAATTTAAAGGCAGAAATAACAGGAAATGAGAAAATATAAGAAGCGCCGATAAGGGGAGTACCAAGTTTGAGTAGAGAAGAGTAAAAAGACGATTGTTCAACAGAAAAAGTTGAACATTTAAATAAAACACGCTATCAAGATCACAAAGAAATTAGATGGCGCATGAAAAGGACAAAACGGAGTAGATGCAAATGAAAACCGAAAAAATGAAAGTAGGATCTTGGCTATGCAATAAATAGCGAAGATTGTGGAGCGCTTAAGAGTATCCAGAAAACTACGGACGAGCAGGAAGATATGGCTGAATAGGAAAACGAGGAAGGATTAGAAAATGAAGAAGAATAAGAGTCGTAGTCTGGAATAAATATTACGAGCTGAAAATGTGTGTTGAAAAATCTATCGCAGGTAACGGAAAAACGGTCTAATGCATATATATCCATTAATTTATTACGTTCAGTGCCTAAATGACACCGGGAATCTCCACAGAAGATTGATCTTGATCGAACGGAGGAGGAAAAGATCATGTATGAGGAAGCATATGAGTAATATGACATTATCGGAAGAGGTAGAAGGAAGGTTAGATGGCGAACAGATTTAGAGCAGAACGATAATGAAAGAAATTTAATAGGATATGTAGGAAACTGTAAAAACTGAAAGAGAAATAAGGAAGTTTATCATGACTATAAATAAATGGAGAAAATTGAAGAAGACAAACAGAAAAATATAAGGGGGATAAAATTCGAGTTTTACTAGAGGTAAATTGCAATTTATGAAGAATACAGGAGTATAAGAAGAAACAAGTAAAGAGGAATAAATAGGCAGACGTTTAATCAGAAATAAATAGGATATCCATATAAATGATGAAACGAGGAATATAGGATTCAGTAAAGATAGCCGGAACTGAGCTGGATCTTAGGTCACTAAGGCAAAGGCCTTCGACAGGTATTTTGATCACATACAAAACTTAAATTCGAAAATAAGACAGTCAATTTCAGCGTTACATAAATTGAAGCCGGTTCTTTCATATGGAACGTTACGGATATACTTTAATGCAATAATAATGTCTAGAATTTTATATGGGATCCAAATATGGGGTGAGGCTAAAAAAAAAAAAAAAAAACGGAAATCAATAAAATAGGTACGATTCAGAAAAGGTGTTTGAAACTTGTACTACCACATTCGAAAGTGACATCAACCTGGTGAAAGGAAAATAATGAAATGTCTCCCAAGATGCACTATTATTATTACAGACTACTTTAATTTAAACGCGATAACGCAAAGTTATCTTCCAGATGAAAAACTCGACTAACAAAGAATCAAAGTAACACCTAATATTATATTCATCCTAGAGGGGAGTAAATCTACGAATCGGCAATACAGACGATTCGGTTCTAATTAAATTAGGGAGTACCATAGATACATAATAAACGAAAAAAAAACAAAACAACTGATGTGTGGAAGAGGGAAGTGGGGAAGTGGTTGAAAGAATGGTGCAAAGATTAAGGGATTCTTCTGCGTTCCTTTTTCCCTTTATTGTTGCATACTTTTAGGGCTCGTTTGGATATTTTATTTCCCCGTTTCCTTTCCTTTTTCTTTCCTGCACGTTACTGTATGCGACGTGTCCAATATGTAAGCGGCCCTTATGAATATATGTGTGTTTTGTGGGGTTTTTTATTTTTATACTTATTCAGATTGATATATATATATATATATACTTTTTTTTTTTTTTTTTTTTTTTATGTAGTAGAATGATTAATTGTGATTTGGTTTACTTAGAATAAACGATAATAAGAAGAGTGTTGGGCACTGGCGCAACGGGGGGGCATACTCCTATATTGATTTAAGTTTTATTTTTTCATCATTGTAATGCGTAAAGAAAAAAATTTGGCGCTTATGCTTTTGGATTTATTACGAAAATGATGCGGCTAAAAGGTGGATTATTAATCAGCGAAAATTTCGAAAAATATTTCATGAAAATTTTATAACAGTAACAGTAAAAATATCAGATGTTCATAAGTCATAACAGTTTTTGTTTTATATGCGATAACGACTAAATTATTCACCCTGTTCGATGTCGTTATAGCTGATTTTTGACTGTATTACATTTGCCCAGTGATATATGTAAATCTCTAAACAGTGCACACTATCTTAGGAGCCATTAAGTTCCAATGTCGAGGTTAAATAAGTATAAAATTTCACGATACTTTTACAGTCCATCTCCTTATGAATTATTTTAATGAATATATAACAGTCAATTTTTGAAGTGTCAGCTGCGCCGGCGGGATTCGAATACTAGCTCCTAGCTGAAGGAAACAGTAAAAAAGAAATAATAATAATTTAACTTAATATTAATTGTTATTACGATTTTTTTCGATGAAAAAATTTAATCGGTATATCACACGCGAATCTTAATCTTAATCGGTACGTGACAACTTCTAATGGGAAATTCTTCTTAGACGTTTATTCGAGTCAGTTGATTTTTGAGTTATTGCAATTACTATTTTCTGCACATGTCGGGATCGACGCCGCATTAGAAGCTAAATATGGTAGGCGATATGAAGATGAGGCTGAGAATACATATAAAGAACAGCTAATCACCGACAGCAGAAAATTCGTGACTGATTGTGAACCGGTGATTTTACGCTCTTTATCAGAGTGGTGTCTCCTGTTTGAAGTGGAAAAAATAGAAAAAATACTCGCAACGGAAATCTGTAATGTAGTTCATTTGTGTGGTCGGATCGGGAAAAATGTAAAATAGGCAATAATTGTACAATAGATGTCCGATGTTGAAGGGGGCCGTATAGAGAAGGTTGTTCCACGTGTGTCGGTGTATTCGGCGCAATGAGCAGCATGCAAAAACAGGAAATGGAAAATAACAATAGCGTACCGAAGGAGCGCATTTAGCAATGATAAAATATACCGATACTTTCGTCTAGGGGTTACAATTACGACTGTAATTAGTGTGGATAGGTGCGAATTTCGTTTTAAATATCGTACACGAGCAGAATGATATCCTGGTTCGCGAACGACAGAAAACTCGTACAAGTTTGCACTGTTGATAAAATCCATATTCCGCACCACGCTGTTCAGTAAACAATAATAAATCATCAGCCAATGGCGGCCAGCCTTTATACAAGCCCTTAAAACAAAAGAAAAATTTTAATATCTTCACTTATTTTCAACAAATATCAGAGTTCCCCCTGTATACCACAAATGCGCAATATCACGTGATCGCAACTTAACGGATAACGCTGCAATGTATTTGGACATAAAATAGAACTAAAATTATAAATTCCGCTTAGCTGACAACATTCAATAATGAGGTAGTGCATAATCATTAGCTCATTTTTTCAGATTTTTTGACACATTTTCAGCTCGTAATACAGCTTTTATTTTCTTAAACGACACTCGACTACGATTTAATTCCTATCCTTCGTAATTCTGGCTATATTTAATCTCTCCTTTCAACAATCTCGTCCTGCCTGTCTATGAATTTCTAGATCCCAATCCCCCTCTTTTATAATGCTGCACAGCGATCTCACTTAGGTATGTGACCTTGAAGTCATATTTTATTTGAATGATCGTTTTTTTTTTGCTGAACAATTGCCCTACTTTTCTCCGTTAAAACTTGCGTTTCTCTACACTCCACTTATTGGTGATTTTTCTCATTTCCTTCTGCTTCTGTTGTTACTCCTGAATTGTTTCTAAACCTCTGTCCTTAAATTATTTAATAATAAAACTTTATCTTCTTCTTGACCTCGTTTCTTGCGTTGATATCCTATCGACAAGCACGCGTATAAAGAGAAACCCTTTAATAAAATATATTATAAAAAAAGTTTAATTTGATAAATAGAAAAATAAAGCGAGTGCGCGAATGTATTGTAATTAGTTTTATAGTACATAAAATATGGTGATTTAATCAAGATTAATTGTAGTTTAATCACATATATAATTAATAAAAATTATTCTTTTAATCTCTTATATATCCATATATACCATCTATACACACACGCTTGCATTATTATTATTTTTATGTAATCAGATATTTTGTAGCTTTGTCGTTAGTGGTATCTGCTATTATTATTTACTAGATTATCGTTTGACAGTATCTTTTCCGCTTACTACTGTCACAGTTTATAACGAGTACGCTCATACAAGGTGTTTACCAAATTAATCCGCAGGTCAACATCATAAAACGGCTCCGAGGCGAAATTTAAATCGATTCTATTTCGAATTGGCGTGTTTCTTATAAATCGTAGCAGTATGCCCGGTAAGCAAAAAAAAAAAAAAGTATCACCAAGGGATAACCGAGTAAATAACAATAACAATTACCATCGATGACAAAACAACAAAAACATTATTTGATTATATTGGATTAAAAATAAATCTGGAGAAAAACTCAAAGCTTATGAAATATGGAGAAGATAAAGTAAAAACACGACATAAATATAAATTTAGAACAAGGCTGTGCAGAAAAAGTGCAGACACCTCTTTACATACTTAGGTGAAAGATTTACAAGTGGAAAAAGCTACACAGGAAGTTTACAACTCGGATGGATAGTGATTGGCAGAATGAAAAGGATTCTACAAAGTAAGATCGGTTCAGCAAACCGAGCTCAGCTGTTTAATAAGTGCATCATTCCTCCGGTGCTAAGCTATGGAGCGGGAATCTGGCTTCTTTTTTTTTTTTTTTTTCCACACCTAGCTGCTAGAGCTATTAGAGGAAGTTTTGACTTTAAATCACTTGAACGGCATTCCTTCCAGCAAAGGGATACCTAATTATTTATTCTACTAAGTCTAGTGGTTTTATTCTCCGCAACCGTCGTACTTCAGTTGAATTATCGAGCAGATTGACTGCTGTCCTGTTTGGGTGATCGTGTAATCGCATAGCATGTTTCGTCGCTTCTTCTCTTATAACGTCAGCAACATACGAAACGGTTAGATCACTGTGAAGGGTTTTATTGGATATAAACCAAGGAGCATTTGCCATTATCCTTAATATTTTATTTTGAAGCCGTTGTATTACTGCTAAATTTGTCCTGGCACTGCAGCCCCAAATTTGACATCCATATTTCCACACTGGGGCTAAAATGTGTTTATAGATTAGCATTTTATTTTCTAATGATAACTTAGAGCGGCGTCCAATTAACCAGTACATCTGCCGTACTTTTAATTGTAATTCATTCCGTTTAGTCTGGATGTGTTTTTTCCAGGTTAATTTTTTGTCAAGATGAATGCCCAAGTATTTGACACTGTCACTTGGTGGCAATATTTTATGATTGATGGTAACGTCCTTAGGTAGGATCTTTCTGTTGGTGAAAAGTACACGTTTTGATTTCTCCTCGTTGATTTTTATCCGCCACTGCTTACACCATGCGGATATTTCATTGATTGAACTTTGGAGATTGTTGCAAACAGCATCAGGACAGAGGTTATCACAAAGTATGGCTGTATCATCCGCAAACGTCTCTATTAGGCTTCCTTCGAGCACTGGGAGATCTGCGGTATATATTAAGTAAAGGAGTGGTCCCAGCACACTCCCTTGTGGGACTCCAGCAGTAGCTGGATGGATGTCGGATACTTCATTTCCAATTCTTACTTGGAAGTGTCTTTCTTGGAGAAAAGAATTTATTAATTTATAGTACGGATATGGAAATTTTGCTCTTACTTTGTGAATAAGTCCTTCGTGCCACACCTTATCAAACGCTTGGCTGATGTCTAGAAATGCCGAGTCACAGACTTTCTTTTCCTCCAGGCTGCGTTCTATTTTTTGGACAACTCTATGTATCTGCTGAATAGTCGAGTGATTTGTTCTAAAGCCGTACTGATGTTCCGGTATTAGTTCTTTTTCAATTATAATTTCAGTTGTTCTTTTTAATATCAGCTTTTCATATAGCTTTGAAATTATAGGCAATAGCGCAATTGGTCTGTAAGATTTCATTTCAGAGGGGGATTTGCCTGGCTTCTGTATCACGATTATCTGAGCGAACTTTAGTTGTATAGGATAGTATGTAGTTTTTATCATTGAATTAAAGATATATGTTAGCATAACTAGTCCTTTGCGCGGCAGTTCCTTTAGCATTTTTGCTGTTATTAGGTCATATCCTGGAGCTTTTCTGGTGCTCATGTTTTTAATAATAGCTTTGATTTCTTGCGGAGAAGTTAGCTTTATAGGACGACTCATATCCATATTGGAGGAGGTCTGTGGTAGATTATCAGAGCCTGGAAGTGGGCTGAACACAGCGGCAAAATATTTCCCAAGTTCATCAGCCTTCTCTTTATCGCTGTGTGCCCAACTGTTATTTGACTTTTTTATCGGATGTGATCGTTCTTTGGGTCTTTTAAAGTTTCGTGTAGCTTTCCACAACGTGTAATCATGAGCCTGTGGAGATAGTGACGACACGTAATTTTTAAAGCTATCGTTCTTGAATTTGGATAGTAAGATTTTAACTTTTTTCATTTGCTTATTTAACTTCGTTTTAATTGATGGATCTCTGTTAGATTGCCAAATTCTCCTCAGTTCTTTTTTTTTTTTTGCTACCTCTTTTAGTATTTCATTAGGGTAGTGTATTATCGGAGATCTAATTTGCTTGTTTGGTGTACTTATCCATGCGGATTTCTGTAAGATTAAGATTAAAGTTTGAAGCGCGTTTTCTATATCTTCGCCTGTCTTCAACGGGACTTTTAGGTTTATGCTCTCTCCAACTACTCGTCTGAAAACTTCCCAGTTTGTTTCCTCATTGTGTAGTTTTGGTTTGGGATGATTCTTAATTATGCTGGTGCTTAGTATTAAAATAATCGCTGAATGATCAGAGAATAGACTGTGGTCGGGCTGTGTTTCCATGAATCTTGTGTCTGGTCCTTTGGTTATGAAGAAATCGAGCAAGTCTGGTAATTTCCTGTTGTCTGCTGGCCAGTATGTGGGCGAGCCGGGCTTCTAACAAGAGAATTGATGGATAAAATAGGAAAGGCTGAAAAACGAATGGAACCTGTGTGTTTTACTGAGAATCAGATTATTTGGCAGAATCAGAAATTCCGATATACGAAAAAATACAGGGTTTGAAGAAATTGTAGCCAGAATTGCAACAAACAAATGGAACTGGGCGTGATTTCTCGCAAGACTAAACAGACGGAAGATGGAAAAAGGAAATACTTGACTGGCGACGATACGTTAGAAAAAGGGAAACAAGGAATACACCCCAAGAAGATGATCAGATGATATAATAAAATAAGCCGATCATGTGTAGATAAGGCTCAGGACAAACAACTGTGAAAGAATTCGGGAGAAACCTACGTCAAATATTGGCGTCAAAAGGCTACAAGAAGAAGAGGAAGAGATGTAAGTAATGATAGTAACAATAGTAATAATAACGCAGGCGTGTGTACATATGTAGATATGTACATTTGTGGGATTGAATGAATGGGTGTAGTTAACTGGGGACACCCGAATTGCGCACCAACACTTCATACAGTGGCAAGTCGGATTCGAATTGCGCACCGATCCGAAATAGCCCGCCTACTGAGAACTCGAATTGCGCACCGCTTTCAAAAGAAAAACTCCGGAAATCGACGAAGGAATAAAATCAGTAAAAGTGTCGTTCTCAAAACTTCCCCGGTGAGCAATTCGAGTGTTTAAATTACTAAACCTTTTTTAACCGTCGTCGGCCAGGTAAACAACAGTGCGAAATTCTAGTGTCGCCTAATTGTAACTATGTAATTATTTTCCCAGACATTTTATTTGTGATTATCTTAATTTACAATTAATTTTAAGACATTTCTTTTTTCTTACGTTTAAAACTATTTACATAGAAAAGTGAACATGAGATGATTTCCTATAATTTTTCTAAAAGGGCGATTTTTATTATATACATGCGTAATCGAAAATGTTAAGTAATTTTTTTCATATTACTTTCGACATCAAAATTACGTAGTCAAAAACATACAACTAATTTTGTATCTTCATATTAATTATCACAGCGCAACATTGGTATATACAATTGTGATTTGCGAAATATTTCAAAAATATTATAAAATGAAAGTAAAATAAAATAGTGAAAATAATTATTATCTTTTTTTATATTTCACATTAAACAAATTATTACTGTTTTTTTTTTGTTTTTTTTTTTTTTATATATAGATTTGTGTACCTACATATATTGTTAACAAAATTAAACTTGTTTAATATTCGCTAAAATATCTTTAATACGTACGTACGATGCGAACGTTGGAAATAATTGTGGTTTTTAGTTATAAGATTGTGGAGAAATGTAGAGCAGTCAATATGGCGTCACATTTTATAAAAAGACGATATTTTGTGTTAATGCATTTTTATGTTTATTTATCTATCGAAACAATTCAATACATTTAGATTACATGTGTGATAAAATGCCCACATATTTCTGCCCCCCCCCCCCCAGTTATGATACTCGTTATTCGATAAAAGTCTCTTATCTTTTACAATTCCAGAGGCTTTGGACCGATACTTTCTTCCTAGACGTCAATTATTTCCAACGCTCATACCTACTGGTTTTTAATCCTCATTTTCTAACTTAATCTGTAGATTATTTTTTCATTCTCGGCAGTTTTTAAATTCGGTCCACTCCAACTTTACACTATACGGTATAGTGTACTTTATGTTCCGGCGTTCACTTTTCCATTCTCGGTTACTGTGTCCAAATGCCAGAAAGTACTCCCGATACTTTCATTCCATTTTTATGATGGTTTTTTCGAAATTTAAATGGTTCCTCTTTCCATCATGCTTTACTTCCAGCGTTGATTTGTATCGATTTTCGATGTTTAACAGAAGAAAACTTAAAATTGCATACCATCATCCGTAGAAATGGACTAAAGACCCGGAAGACAATTACTACGAGTGGCGGATGAACAATCAGTGCGGAGGTGAAGTTAATTATTGTGAAGTGAAGCCCGGGTGCAAACGGCTAATTCTCGAAAGGAAACCGTGAATGAAATTGCGTTAAGCTGTCCTTCAGAACAAGTCCATTATTTCTTCGACTAATTTATTTTTCGAAATTCTGACGTACTGAATACCGGCCGACCACCATTAATTCCGTTAGACACTTTCATTTCTTTCTCGTTTCGCAACAAATTTTAACAGATATTGCAGAGCAAATCCGTCGACTGGAAAATTCCTTTGAAAGGAAAATCCGGCGTAAAAAAATGGAAAGTGTCAATTTGGAATTTTCACCGTCATCCTGGCCCCTTTCCGCACTCTCTGCGCACCCCCTACAAATCCACTCTCTTTATAATCCATATTATACTACCCTTAATTTTATTTATTCTCTTCTTTTTTATCTATTACCATTTGCAGTGCGCTTTGAGGGTTTTTTTTTTTTTGCTTCCGTTTTTTTCCCTTATTCGCTTAATAAATACGGCGGTGCGTGCTGAATTTAGGCTGACGCAAACGATAAAAGTACTTTAAAAAAAAAGAAAAAGAAAAAAAGTGAAAAGAAAATTACAAATAAAATCGCTTTCAATTTCGTCTAAGAGCCGTTTTATGGTTGAAATGTGGAATAATTTGACGAACACTTTGTAGTAGCATATTCTTTATAAACCGCAACAGTATGCCCAGCGGGCGGAAAAAATACCGTCAAACGATACCCGAGTAAGTAATAATAACAGATACCGTTGACGACAAAGCAACGAAATAATATTTGATTACTCAAATAATAAGAACAATAATAATAATAATAATAATAATAATAATAACAATAATAGTAATAATAGTAATAATAGTAATCAGTTTCAAATCAGATCAGTTTATTTCTATGCATAAATTTATATATACGAGTAATAATAAAATATTTACCACACACGCGCGTAGTTACATGAGCTGCGGGAATACTCCAGTATAAGTAGTTTAATTACGAGTATATTATTAAACTACTTATACTGGAGTATTAGTTTTAAACATTTTCATTCTGCATTTAGAACAATACACATGAGAATAATTATGTACACAGTTATTCATAATATATATTTGTATATACATAACTACTAAACAAGCAAGCATCAACATGTACTTGTGCTTACCCACAGAGATGTATTTGTGTGAAAATATACACACATCACATACACAAATACAATATAAAAATATAAATTTAAAACTTATGGATATGCCACCCACCTTTTATATATATATATATATGCACACACACACACTTTTATATCTTTAAATACAAATTAAAATATTCTTATAGACCTCGGTGAGCAGTTACATCGTGCATTCATCCATATAATTACATATAGCACATGTTTGGATGTAAATATTCCGGCAACAATACCAATACACTAATACCAACAAAAATAAATAATACCATATCATAGTAAATATACAAGTAAATTAAACTAAAAAATAAAGATAAGCGTAAAATAGATACGCAACAAATGAAAATGCTAAACCGTTTAAGCAGAGTTAACTACTATCTAATCAAGCTGCCATACAGTAGCATGCATACAAACATGCGCTGAAATACTTGACTTATGCACAATGGTATAAACTATAAACACTGGTACAAGCAGTCCGTGATTTTAAAGCTGCCTGATGTTCTGTAGTTAGTACAAGTGTTTCAACCAAACTGATCTCATATGATTGCCATGGTAACGGGCATGAACAGCCGCTAAAATACTCGGTGTGTGTGCAGTAGTATAAGTAATGTACACACAGTTGAAAAAGATTTTTAAACTAGGTGATAACAGCGCCGTCGTAGCCTTGCAATGGATCGAAGGGACACGTAATTTTATGTCCTAATGAAATAAATTTACAATTTCGCATTCTTAATTTGTTATTCGGGTAATCGTTTATTCGCTTTATTTTTGATATTTTACGTGTGTTGGTATATTTTGTAATACACTACTAGATGGACAAAATGAAATTAAAAAAATAAAACAAGACAGAATCTCTCTTGTTACATTCTTCTTCTTCTAACATTACGTTTCTCGGAATTAGTTTAGGATAAAAAAAGCTTATTGATTTACAGCTGAACATACCACGTCCCACTTTATCCGCAGAGATCTAAAGAAAGTATCTTTTTACGCTTCTGCTATTTTAGAAATTGACTACAGATTAATAAGCTAATCGAGGAATGTAATTATAGTGTCGGCCGGAAAGTTAATTTTCAGCCGAGACTAAAACGGGACCAGAAACTTTCGTTTTGTAATCGACTTAAGTACTAACATTTTGTTATTTATCCTTATATTCTTACAACACAGGTGGTAGTAATGATTGGTCTTTCAAATGTATGTATGTTGCTCTTGATGTGTCCTCGAAATGCTTGCATTCCTCCACTTAATTTTCCAGGTACCTAGAGCGCATGGTCTGCCCTAATGGTTGTTGTAGTCCTATTAATTGAATATAAGTTTAGTTTTATAGTATTAATTATAATCTGATGTTTGGTGGAAACAGGTTATTATTTAATACTTCAGCATTTAACCTAGTTTGAGATAGTGTAGAAACTATTTAAGTACAGTTAATTACTTTCATTATAATTCCTTGCGCTCCTCTAACCTCTCATACTTTCTTAATACCTCAATACTCAGTCATTCAGTTACTTAGAGCAAATTGTGGTCATACTGCTTTAGTATAAATCACTGCGTAGTCAGTCAAAAATGAAATTGGTCTAGGGTAGAGCTTGGGATTATTGTCATTCTGTTTTAGTATAAATTACGTTATAATAACAGTGCCCGGTATAATTTGAGACATAATTTGAGACATAATTTGAAACAATTGGTCTTTTACTAATTCTCTCTTCCACTAACCTTTCATTTTTCCTTACAATCATTTAGCACCAAGTTATTTACACATTTCTTTAATTCGTTATCTCTCTAGGGCAGTATGAATTCTGCTTAATTGTGGTCAATTTCTATTTAGTACTACAGTATCGGTAACACAGTAGCTTGGTATTTAAGGTGCTCGGCTACCAAACCAGAGATCATCGGTTCGAGACTTGTCTCGATCCGGATCCAAGTCGCTCCCAGGTTTATTCAGCTCGTAATAATTGGGTATCATAGAAATCTGGAGAAATGTGAAGGCGACCAAAATAAACTAACTGGCTCCGGTATTTTCTTCAAATCTATATTAGACTTAGTACTATTATGGAAAGCTTAACTTCGCAATCCGTAATACTTTATAGAGGATATGTGGGACTTACTTTATTTTATTGCAATATCAAATATGACCTAAAACAGTATGGACGCTACTGCAATTGTAGGCTCACATTGTTTTGGTACCGTTATGGATTGCCTCCTCAGGTCTTTTCCGATCAGTATTATAATTAGTGGCAATTCCTTTTATTTCGATTGTGTCTTGGTTTTGGTATTATAAGTGTCAATGTGTATCCTCATTTCAGATTTCTTATACCTTGCACTTTATACCTACAATATCTTAGGTAATTCGGTTGCAGCAGTTTTAACATCTTATGTCCATTGACGGTTTTCACTTTATAGGCTAATGCCCCCCCCCCCCAAAAAAAAAACAACAAAACAAAATCAGTATACTGTAGAGTTTTTTTTTTCTAAACAAAATTCTAATTCGCCTATTTAAATTCATCATACGATGTTAAATAATAGATCATTACCGTTTGATTTTAAATAAACATAAAAATTTCCCGAATTAATAATTATAATTGAAAAGTCTAATATTACAATTTAAAGAAACAACCATTTTTTTATGTTCTTGCAGAATCATTATACGTAAATTTGAGCAACAACACTAAATAATGTTCATTGCTACACGGATAGATGAGGCAGGCAGATATTTTAATGTGCCTTTTCAGATGGTTGTATGTGTGTTAGAATATTGTAAACCCACATTTATTTGTAATCTCAATTCAGCAAAGATAGCGCTGAATTGTTTAATTACTAATATCTTCGCATTACCATTAAGAAAGTGAAATTTGGTAATTTTGAAATTAAATAAATGGAAAAGTGTGAAAAAAAAAAGTTTTTTCTTAAGATACTATTTTTGGTTTAAACAAACTTGTCCTATAAGAAGCAAAAATTAATGAATTTAAATAAAATAGGTTTTAATCTTTAATAATAAAAAGTCACGGTGGAACAAAATATTTAATTTTCGGTTAAAACTAAAAATATTCAGCTAGTATTTGTTCGAAATCGAAATATTGTTCAGCACTAAATATAATCATAATTACTCTTTTATTTTCTAGTTTTTTCTGAGTAAAGGTGCGTAGTTCATAAGCCACCCTCACAAAAAAAAAAAAAAAAAAATCAAAAAAAACTAAAGGAATCTTAAAGGATATTGAATGTAATTTTTCAGAAATTTGAAAATAATAATATATTAGTTAAGAATTTGTGAAAATTTTATTAAATAATAATAATAATGATAATTAAAAGGAATCATATTCTTATTGAAAATTAAATTTACACAAATTTTATTAAACATAAAGTACAATCTAAAGAGATGCGATAAAAATTAATATGAAATAAAATTGTCTACGGGTGGAGTTTTGGGATTATAATAATCGTTCAATGCTTGTTTTTACTTTAAACTACTAAATTCGGAGATAAAAACGATTTTACAACAACCTTATAATATAATAAACTACAGATACGCATTTTTACGCGAATTAGTGGTCGTGAATGTATGTTTTGTTTGCTAACTGGATATCACCAAGGTTTTATAAATATATATGTTATCTGACAGAGTGATTGTAGCACTTGTAAGTAAATAACTTCTGTTTTAATGAGTTACATATACATATATAATGATATAGTATAACAAAGAAATTAATAACATTCTGTATTACAAATGTACATATCAAAAGGAAAAAAACTTACGCACATACACAAAAAAGATAAAATTATATAGAGATAGTAATTAACAATGCATATTAATACTCATACATAGTATATCCATATTAATAATATCGCACTAGATGCACAATATGTTATTATATTCGTTAATACGGAATAAAATCGCAATTCAAAAAGTGTTTACATATAGATTAAATTTTTTTTTTTTTTCAAATTTTGAATTCCGTTTTGAATTAACGTCATTTCAAATAATTAATGTAACGCAGATTCCGCATTTTAATACTGAACAAAATTTCTATGTTATAAAAAATGTTTTTAAGAAAAAAATTACCGATTTCAAGATTAATTACAAAAATTTAATAAAAACGCGCTAAAAAGTAAAAAATAATTATTCGATAAGAAAGTAATATATTTTACAGTGAAAAAATATACCTGAAGATGATGGATGATGACTCTTATGCAACGTTTATAAGAGTTGGTACCAAATTAAAACAGCAACACCAGAAACAGTTTAATGAATATTTAATGCATTTTTTAAATGTTATTGAAATTCAAATTTGATGCAAACTCTAATAAGTATTAATAATGTTGCATAAGGATTATCGCAACCTTCAGGGATATTTCAATGTAGAATATAATAATAACTTCTTATCGAATAATTATTTTTTACTTTTTAGTGCATTTTTATTAAATTTAAGTAGTAAATCTTAAAGTCAATGTATACAGGTTTTTTTTTTAACATTTTGTTTCACAATTTTTAGCGTAACACTCAAATTTTTTGTTTTCCTAAAAATCAGCTATGTTGCAAATAACAAGCTTGTAAAAATGGCGTTATGACGGTTTAAAAGTAATTTTCTTTATTCAAAACTACATTTCCATGGTAATTAACATTAATTATACTTTAATTTTTTTTAATTACATTTCTATGGTAAATTTACCATCGTGTTTGTTGTATTAAATTTTTTAAAGCTTTTTTTGACGGCGACTACTCAGTTTGTGTTCACCGATTTATATTGGTACTCTCATGGTACCGCCGTTGAATGGTACACATTCGAATGAATAAAGAATCACTAAGATAGGTCCACGTGGGTACAAGTTATGAGCGAACAAATATATATATATATATATATATATATATATATATATATGTAAATATATACAAAAAAAACCATAAGCGACGAACGTATAAAACCTGCTTCCTTTTTGAAGTTGGTAAAAATAAATTTCTGCGACGTTAAAATCAGAAACACTTTATGCGTTTTGTTATCCCAGATTCGTTAGAAAGTTTTATTATTTAACGATTTTTTTATATTTTTTCATTTAAATTTGAAAACCTTTTTTTTCTTTTTCTATATCTTGCTTAAGGAGTGTTCTTATTTTCATTCAGTTTATTTCTAAGCATAAATAATTTAAGAACTAAAATCTGTTTTTAATTGATTCTCTTAATAATGATTTAATATTTTACTGTATAAGTACGCTCATCTTACGGATTCGTGCATATAATTCGTTATATTATGTTGTTCATTTAACCACAAAAATTATTATTAATAGTAACAGTGGTATAGTGTACGTTTAGAGTGATTCAGAGAACGAATGAATGTTCTCATTAATCTATGAGTAATAGTAATAATAACATTCAATCAATTTTTAAATACTACGGATATGCGTAATTGTGCGAATGATAGCATGCAATTTAACGACAATATGTGTAATATATATGTACAAATAAGCAGACAGTAAGTGAAATTTTATTAAATGATATTAGCTAATTTTTTTTTATGAAAAATTTCATTTTAAACAAGCCGTTCGTGAATTATTGATTTTTATTTGATATTTTTGTCATTTGTGTACCATCTTATTAGGATTCTGTAAGTTATTACGGAATCCTAAAAATAACGCAACTAAATAAGAAACTAGTAATTAGTAGTATAGACGGAGGGCAGCGTTTTAAACACAATCAGTTACAGTTTAAAAGAATTGTATGTATCAAAAATAAAAACGTGCAGATTTCTATTATTAGACACATCCAATAAAAATGACATATATCACCCCTATACATAACATACAATTCAATATTGGTTTAATGTGTAAACATATAATCGTTAAATTTTTATAGATAGTAATTAAATATGTATGAACATCACAGAGCCGGGTACGTAACCGAAGAAGAAAATTAAGGTTTTTCATACCGAGGCATGCTTTCATTCATAAATAAAGTTCACAATAAAAACCTGCGTCGCAGGCAGTATTTAACATGTTTTTAGTCTGAGAAACAGGGTTTCTTTTCCTGAAATTCAAAATTTTTTCTGCTACATTCATTTTTAAATTAATCTTAAAAAATGATTCAATATTTAATTTATTAAGTGAAAATAAACGAAACAAAACATCAATAGCTGGATATACTGTTACAAAAAAAAAAAAAAAAAAATTTCACGCATAATAAGGATAAACAATGTATCTATTATTGTTAAGTTTGAACAACTCATTTTATTATACCACACAATTATCTCAAACCGAGTTTATGTATGAGACAGAAAATACCTTTATACTCTCTATCTCCGATCGCCTCAGAATCCGAGAAGGTGATCTAAGTCCATGTAGTTGGGTCAGTGTTGACACTGAGCCCATTAAAAAAAACCTTTGGCACACGCGCTATTTTATAAAAACAAATTAACAAACTGTAAAAGCAAATTCGAATAGTGCCTATTTATATATATATATATATATATATATATATATATATATATATATACTGGATGATCCCAGGTATATTATACTATTAAACGTAATAAGAATGTGTAATTGATTTTGATTTTCTTAACTTTTTTCTACTTAAATACATGGTACTTGAAATTTACAAATAATATTAATTATAATTTCTTTAATTCAAAGTATAAATATATAAAGTCATGGACTAGAAGAAGAAGCAATGAATAGTAGAATATTTAAATTAGGTCGGGCATATCACTTGGTGAAGAATGTTTACGATAAAAAAGCAATGATCATAGGAGCAAAACTAAGACATTATGCTACAGCTGTAAAACCAGAAGGGTTATATGCATCAGAAACGTTAAATCTAAACAAGAAAATATTAACAAATCAATTAGAAATAAGGGAACGGAGAATCCTGAGAAAGATTATAGGAGTTAAATGGAATGGATGGACAGTTCAAATGGGTTTCGAACTATAAACTATATAGCAAAATTGAACCATTGTCCATATCAATAAGGAAAAGAAGATTATTATTTTACGGGCATATTACCAGAATGCAAGAAGACAGGTTAACCAAGAGAATTTATGAATTCATGAAAACGAAGAAAATAGGACCTGCATGGTTCAATGAATGTGAAAAGGATATGGAATTAATGGATGTTACTGAAACACAAATGTGTTTAATAAGGGGAATGGTTTCATAAAACAGTTGCGACGTCAATCTTTAAAATAGAACAAGTTAACCGGAAGAGGTCGCTTTCGATAAGCCATAAAAATGCCTTGATGGAGGGTCTCAAGAAATACTGGAAATATGTTAAGGAAGGAAGAAGGAAAATATGTAAAATGAAAACTTAGTTGTTTAGCGTAGTCCATAGAGGCTGAAATCGAAAAAAAAAAAAAAAAAAAAGTCTGAGAAGGCATTGCGCCTAAATGAGTATGAAAATATCACTGATATCTATTTATGCATATTTCATGTAAACAAGTTTGTGCATGTATTAGTTTTTATATTTTTATCTTTTCAGTTTTTTTTTTCGATTCTTTATTTTTTGATTCTAAGAAACCACCTGCCATCAAATTCCAGTATTTCTTATCTAATAAATCGTTTTTTTCTTCTCTTTTCTGTTTTTTTCTTCTTTTCTTTTCTGTTTTTTTTTTTTTTCTTTGTTTTATGCGTATTCACGCCAATATAGAAAAATCAATTCAGATCAGCCTTTTAGTACGGCTGGCATTAGCAATATGATGCTACAAGCACAGTTGGAAAAAGAAGGGGCTAACGAAGTAATTGCAGTTAAGAAACCAAAACTTAATGTACACCAAATTACCATCCTCGAGCTAAATATGGCTGTACAAGCTGTGCTCTAAAAACAAATTGAAGAACTACGCGTCATTAAAAGGATACCAATTGGATTAAAATTGTATTGCAAGACAACCAAAGATTTTGAGAAGGCAAAACGCCTTCTTTGGCATTATGAATTTTTCAGTCATGGAATCAAAGGTGACAAGCCTTAAAAGGCACTGCTGTTCGGACTCGACAACTAGCGCAATTAATCAGCGTGGGACAATTGCTTAAATGTGAAACACATCATAAGGAAAAGTGAGTACAACAAAGATATGACTCGTTATGTCGTTTTTCTTGAAAAGAAAACTACTACGGTTAATGAGCTCAACGTGCGTTATGATATCGTACATCTTTATAAAATAGGACCTTGATAAGAAATGGTTCAAAAATTGTCAGATGTTTGGAGACACGGCTCCCGGCATTGTCAGGTCAAAACTTTTTGTGCTGAAATACGCCACAAAATATCCGACTGCAATTTGAATTTGAATAAAATATGCTGGATGTAAGGGAGAAAGTAAAGCTATGGGTAAAAATTGCCTCAATAGGCTGAAATACGAGAACCTTAGAGGTCATGCGACCAGTAAGAAGCCAACGCGGTACTCACTAGAACGCGGCTAGTCACGACTGTGTGGTACAGTTATGGACATGAATTTTCGCCGCCACCTCATCGAGGCAAAGTTTGGTCAAATCCAATGTGCCTCGACGCCGATCAGAACTTACCAGTATGATAAAATCCACAATTGAAACCATATTGACTTTCGAACCCTATGTGCCCTGTCCTGGAAAATCGTTGGCGATTATTTGTTTGACTTTATCTTTATCCACGACTCTCCTGAATATTTAAACCCCTTCCTTAGGTTTTTCATCCACATTATTCTTGGTCGACCACGCTTGCGACTACCTCTTACGTTGCCCTGTAATAAAACACTTGAAGCAGCTCATATACGTTGTGTTCCTCATTATATGGCCGAAATATTCTAATTTCCTTATTTTAACCGAGTCGACAATTTCAGTTTTCTTGTTTAAGCGTTTTAGTACTTAGGCATTCGTAACTTTGGCCGTCCAGGGAATTTTTAACAATCTTCGGTATATCCACATTTCAAACGCTTCCAACTTTTTACATAATGTCGTTGGAACTGTTCAAGATTCCACGTCATATAGCAGGACGCTGAAAACAACATCCCCGTTTCGTTAATATCTTATACATTTTTTGAAAGTACACTCTTGCCTGTTCAATTCTGGCTTTTATCTCGGTAGATTGACTATGACATCCCAAATACTTTATTCAGCTGGTCCTCTCGATCGTTACATTTTCGAGGCGCAGTATACCATCGTTATAGTCAAACGAAATTTTAGACACGAGTTGCTACCTGTATTAAACCTTAATGTTATTGGGAATTCAGATGCTCAGTACAATAAAAATCGAAGGAAACTGTTCTCCGATAACATAGTTAAATTCCGTTAAAGAGAAACAATGTTCGGAGGGGGCGACTTTAATTACAGACATTCATCATAGAGAGAATGTTCCAGAACCAACAGCTGAGGCAAAAATTTTTCACGGTAAACTTAACAACGCGAACACTAGAATGTTATATCCGGGCGAGCATAGTCATATCCCGGAAAATTGACGAGGAAACCCTTCATCCCTGGGGGCATCTTCGTCACAAACACTCCAAAGTCAATATCATCTATAGCAACTTTCAATGATCCGAACTCACCTGCCAGCGATTATTACTCTCCCAGGTTCAACTGTCGTCACCAATCTCATGACGTACGATTTCAGTGAAACCGGTTAAGAAGTAGAGAGCAAAACCCAGTAGCCCCGCCTTTGGAACACGGTCAGCAAATTGGCGAATATATCATTCAATTCATCAGTCAAATCAAGCACACCGTAGACTGCAACGTTTCCAAAAAAAAACATATTTTCGACGAGAAAAATTAAATTCCCAACGCACATTACTAGGCTAATTAAGATCTAAAACAGACACAGACAACATTAGACTCGATAAAGAAACTGGCTCGAGGACAACTACTTGCTACGAAATTCGCTGCCGGTCATCCCTTGTCCGTAAACCTCAGTAATCTCGAATAAACGAAGTGACCAAAATGACAAATAACCTACGCGATACTATCGAAAATGCTCGTTAGATTTCAACTTATGAAATCCCTAACACATCATAAATAGTCTTAAACGAAAAAAAGCCCCTCAGGAATCGATGAAATTAATAACTGCTGTCTCAAAGCTCTACTCTTCAAAGGGGTAACATGTCTGACGCTAATAGTTAATGCCTGCCTTCGTCATTCATACTTTTCTTGGGTATGAAAAAATTCAAAAATCTATCAAAAAGCCAGCAAAACCCGCCGAATAGCCGGCAACGTATCACCCGATCAGCCTTCTTCTATAAATGAGCCTTGATTCTTGGAAAAATACTACTGGAAGAAAAAGCGTTCACATTTAACTCTAAAAATATGTCACACCTCTCCAACAATTCGGGTTTAGACGAGAACGGGATACAATCTAATCGTTCATGAGGATAAAAAAGATGGTAACAAGTAACTTTACATCGAATGGTAATATTGGATATCATGACAGCATTCGACTCTCAGTTTAGCCTGATGGATTTATCTAAAAGATGACAAAAAAGGGTTTCCCTTTTTACATTAACAAAATTGTTCGGAGCTTCTTCGGCAACAGACCTTTCGAAATGCTTTTCATAAGCTGATTTTCCCTTGTGTGGCGATTACGTGACATTAATCTTCACCGATGAAATAACCATCGTCACGTCAGGCAAACTTGAAACATCGCCCAAAATCTACAGTTAGCCATAGGCCAAATCTAGGCCAATTTCACTAAATGAAAAATGTATATCAACCCTGAGCAGGCGGCCTAATTCACCGGTGATAGAAAAAGCTGCTATATCACAAACTTTGGCAGTAACATTGTACACTGGAAATCGAAAGTAAGATATCTTGATGTTGTTTTAGATTCCAAGCTTAGGTGTTTCAAAGTTAGTCTACAACAAAATTGCTGTACCTTCTGATATGCAGGACCTCACGACTAACTGTAAATAAACAAATTACGCTCCTTCAAAGCAATCTACATCTCCATCATACACTATGCAGCGTCCGTATGGGAAATACCCGTGCAAGATGCTACATTTAAAAAAATCCGAATTGCAAAGTGCTTAAACTGATGATGAGCCTGCCTCGACTATTATTAGCAATGGAACTACATAACATCGCAGACGTTGAAATGGCTCCTGAAAGAATTAACAGGTTAACTAACCAATTCTTCCGCAGATGCCTAGAATCGTATTTTCTGCATATCAGGAAGCTCGGAAGCCCTAACAGAAGCTGATCTTCACTCGAAATGACGTAGATTCTATGTCGTATATAAATTTTACATAGGTTTTTTCTTTAATTAATTTTTTCCCGCAATTCCACCGTCTTTTGAGAACCGTATTGAAAGCATGTTGGGGGGCGACGCTAGGTTATGTATGTTACGTTGAAGAAATCCATGAGTGGTAGTAGCTATTACGAACGAGCTACGCGTGGAATGTTGAACGTACGGCAAAGATCAGCCTCCGGGATAAATTCCAAAGTAAGGATCATGTACAGGAATGTTTTTATACTTTGGTCCGTATTTTTCTTGTCAGCCTGCATAGTATATTATAAAGGTACGAAAATGGCATTCCCGGGAAGACATTTACGCGAGCGTTAATGATAAAGATAATTCGAAGTCGGTTACTATCTTCTGAGGGGCGTAGGGTTCAATCGATCATCTTGGATAACAGTAAACTTTAGAGCCCTCAATACCTCGGCTGTCTTCGGTTGCGACAAGGGAGCATAAAGCAGCGGCAAAACTAAGCGTCACTGCAAATGTCGCATAAAATAAACATAGCGTAAGTGAGGATTGGCATAATCGGTATATTTGTAGTCGGTAAACATCACTCCGATTTATATTCGGCTTTCGCCGAATTTCAGAAGGAATAAGAGTTTGCAAAACATTCTCTTTGTAAACGCATCAAATCAGCACCCAAAAAGAAATGGGCCGATTTACTATTGCAATGGGTAAAATGACGTTTAAAGACAAGCAGGCCTTACTCACCCAAAAATCCTTAGCCATAGATCTACGTAAAAATTGGGTAAAAATATTTGTATGGTCGATTGCTCTATATGGTTCGGAAACATGGATGTTGAAACAAGCAGAGCGGAACAAGATTGAGGCATTCGAAATGTGATGCTGGAGAAGGCTGCAGAAAATCAGTTGGACAGACAAAGTAAGCAACAAGGAAGTACTGGAAAGAATGGGGGAAGAAAGAAATATTATGCAACGGATTCGCAAAACGCGACTTCAGTGGCTAGGAATTGTTTTCCGGCAAGACCAGAATATATTAAAAGATATAATAGAAGGAAAAATAACAGGGAAAAAGACGCGCGGGCGTCCTCGAATAACTTTCCCGGATACTGTACTGAAGGAGACTGGAATGTCATTATACTCCGAATTAAAGAAGAGGGCGATGGACAGGCTGGCCTGGAGACGATTGGTGCATGATGCAAACCAGCCGCAAGGATGACACACAGATGATGATGATGATGATGATGATGTAGACAATTACATCACGGTGCGATATAGGTAAACCGAATGGATTACCTACGAGCCTTCGCTTAAAATGTAAATACAGAATAAAGGCGGAAAATTTAAAAGCTAAAAAAAGCTTTCGGGATATTTTCTATTGGGGAAATGGTGAAAATGTTCGAATACCACTGGGGAGAAACTCCTTCCATGTCACAGCAAAGGAAGAGAGATACGGTGAAAATAACGGTATAGGAACATTGGAATGAAGATTAGTAGCAGGCTATGCATCGGCGGATAGCGTTTGCAGTATGTTAGAAATTTCAGAGGAGCAAGCCGTACGCGAACTGTATAGTAAAATTGCTTATGATTCGGATCATCATATGCCACTATTTGATTTATCGCAGTAAAGTAAGATTGTTGTAGTAGCGGAATGACAGGTTGACTGACAACCGGCTGTTTTCTACAATCGGCAAAGGTTTACCCGTTCTCTGAGTGCGATCGAACCACGACTTTCCCGAAAGGCCCCGAAAAGAATTTGGAAATAATCCTTACGTATTTTTTCAAATGAGGAATTTACAAATCCATTCGGCCAGACATGTAAGCAACTTTCTCAATTACTCAAAAGATGCAATATTTAAAATTTGAAAAATATATATCACACGTTTAACATATAAACCGGCTAAAAGGTTAAAAAAAAGACCAGGCCGAAAAAAACCAAAAAAAAACCCGGTGTTCGATATTCTTATTAAAATTCGTTAGATCATCGCCCTTAATTACTTTGCGATTAACAGTTCAAGAAATATCTTACGTTGAGAGTTTATTATATCCTTACTTTACTTTCTACGTAATTGTCGGGGATTACTTCGGACGTAATCCCGGATTTTTTTAGCTAGTCGAGATGATTAAAATTGCTAGGCATCACGTCAAAGGAATAGCATAGGACGTGAATAAAGTTTAAAATTTGTTCCCAACCTTCTGTGTCGCATTTAAGCATGCTTTACGTTTTTACCTAGTTTAATGACTCGATGAACAAGTTAGGCGCAGATAATGGCGCGATTCACAGAATGTGTAAAAAAAAAGTTACTAAACACCGTTACAGGCAGTTCGTGAAATAGGCCGGACTTTAAAAAAAGCGTATACGCATAAAATGGTTG
Organism: Icerya purchasi; assembly: GCA_039619475.1. NCBI lineage: Eukaryota > Metazoa > Arthropoda > Insecta > Hemiptera > Monophlebidae > Icerya > Icerya purchasi. The sequence continues at coordinate 355,470,300 of CM077115.1, forward strand.
CAGCTGATTTTATGTATCGTTCGCAGTTAACATAGCTTATAATTTCGTCGTTATGAATGCTGTAACTGGTAAAATGCGAACACACTTAAACATTACTATTTTCGAAGCCGTTCGTTGCGAATTTGCGCGCCTTTTTCTATTTGCTCCGACGTAACGAAATGCCCCCCCCCTCCCACGGGGTTCAATTTATTTGCAACTCGTCCTTCAAAATTCGACGTAGCAAATTTTCTGAGTGATCCACGAACGTGTTTACTGCATGATGAATGCCGATCTTCACCAGTAATGACCGATACCTACATTTTACTCGGAACGTGCAGGGACGCGTTTCCTTCGTGGAAAATGTACTGCGGACTCGAGAGATTCCATTGTCGATCGACCTGAACATTTGCCGTTGCAGAAGGCTTCCTCTAACAATTGTCCACGGCCGTGTTTTCAATCGTACTCGACACACGATTATACGGCGTTTCTTTGTTTTTCTATAAAAACAAAAAAAAAAAAAACAACAACAAAGAAAATGAAAAAAGCGTCAGAATTTTGAATTGATGCTGCAAAGCGATTAACCGATCACGTTCGGTTCTCTTTCACGAACAAGACAGACTAAAAATGTGTAGTACCGACACTTGTTAACACGTGTAATTGTAAATTTATTAAAACCTACCGACTATTCGGATTTAAACAACTACGGGGCGAAGCAACAAATTGTCGTAATAAGTGCTCTATCAATCCAGATTGTTTCGTAATCCTCCACACATCATCGGTGGACTGGACGGATCCTGTAAGTAACACCGTTACCAAATTCGCAGTATTTTCCGGACGGTTATTGCACACATAATACTTCACGAAAATTGTACACTTTGTGAAATGTGTTCCGGTTTTTCGTTCCCTCGACTGTGCCATTTCACATTATCTAGCGTGATTTGGCGGAATTTGATTTTTAAAACTCAAGTATCAGAGCACACTCCATTTGTAGCGCATTAATCTGAAACGGGCGTGACGACCTTCTTAAATCTTTAAGGACTGAAATAGTAAGAACAGATATTTATTATACGAATAGAGCAGAGAACGGAGTGGAGAATTAACCGGAAAAGATTTGAATATGCCCTCTCTTCTGATCATAGAGGGTTCTCATTCAAATTTCACACCGTAAGCAAGGGCTGTTCCAAAATTCATCGATGTAATGTGCCGTTTCGGCCGGAATCGGACAATGTTAGTGTCACCTTCGAAAGGTAAAATAAACGACTGTGGAATTCCCGTTGAGCGTGTAGTGCACGCTACACCTCCGGAACTTAGGGTTTTTTGTCCGGAAGAAAAAGGGAGGTTCTGCGAAATAGGCATAGGCTCCGCGGAGCGACAGAATTGATAATTCACTGAAACGAAAGAAAACAGAAAACACACTTTACAAGAGTAGAAGTGCTGCTCGTTCGTCCGGAGGAACTGGGAGCAGGGGGCACTGCTAAACAATGTGCAGGTAATGCGAACGAAATCAATCTGCGGTCGATTATTATTAGCCATGGCAACGGAGGATGCCGCGAGAGAGGACAAAGCCGATAAATTAACTGTCTTCGCCAATCATTATTTAATTCGATTCGGACCGATCTAGAAGGAGAACTGATCTTGTTCGCAGGCGACACTACCGAGACCGCTAGCGGCGGCGACGACGTCATCGGAGCCGCTGTGGCCTACATTTTTTCAGCTGCGTCGCTAAATAATAACTAGCTCGGATGCGACTGCATCCAAAACGCAACTTCTGTTAGCCGCCCCCGCCCCCCATGTTCGCTTCTTCCGTTTCGCGATAGCGGCAACGTTCGGCTGCGGCTTCATCGCGACCTGCGACTGTGCGCCGCACATCCACATCGCGCCGCAAACCGTGGATATGCTATATAGGCGCGACGGTTCATCTTATTTGCATAGACTCGGCCGTGATCGGTTTCTTCGAGCTGTTCTTATTCCGATGACCTATTTTTCTTGTTGTCAAAGCGCGCCCCCTTGCCCGATGTGAGGCTAATTTTCATTTCCATTTCCTAAGCTCGGCCACGATCACTCGTCATGGCAGCAGCTGGGCTTGCTTCCGCCTTCCAAAAAACCAGCTGTCAGATGACGATAGCACTCGCTACCACCGCGTTATTAAATTCTGCGCCTCGTTCCTCGGCCAACAATGTCGCGCGACTAACGATAAAATTGCCAATTTCCGCACGCCGGCCGTACCGTAATTTATACGCCTGGCGAAGCTCCATCGTCCGTGCGTGTATGTGTGCAGTCTTCTTCGGCGAATGGCAATTTAATGAAGTCTGTCACGCATAAATCGCCGATTCGCCGCAGGAAAGACGAAAGCGCGACGTGAAAAAGTTTGCCGTTCGCGCGTCCTTGTTTGTCATCGTTGCGCCGTGCTCGGGACTTGGATTGGACGGAAATGCCGCAGAGTCCCGTTCCAATGCGCCTGATTAATTCGACGAGTGCTCCTATTATCGGAAGTGTTCCGACATTCGTTCGCACTGGTCTCCGATGCAATGCGTGTGCAGAATGGAGCCCGGGACGAGCCCGATTTTCTTTCTTTTCGCATTACGATATAGTGTGCTTCATTTAACCGTCATCTCACGAAGTGCGCCTCGAAATTTGCAACTTTTATGCGCGCCAAAGAAGATTGAAGAAATTTTCCCCTGAAAATCCATCGAGAATATCTTTTTTTCTTTTTGCGTAATAGGCGCGTCGTCGGGTTATTAGTTTTTACTGCGTCCCGTTCGGAACGGAATATTGTGTGTGTGTGTGTGTGTGTGCGTACGACGCAGGTGAAAAAGTTTACTCGGTGCTGCGAAATTAATAAGAAATTTACCGCTAAGGTGCGTTTTTGGTTTTAGTCACTTACTTTTTAAAGAATATGTCTAGAATATCTACAAGGACGGTGAATACGACGAGAGTGTATACACATACGTAGGACCCGCAGTTTTTTCTAAAAAGAAAACTAATACATATCGAAAGAAGAGTTTTCGACGGTACACTTTGCGTTTGATAGATATTTAATGATAGAAATTTCTGATATTTAACTTTAAGGTTGGATATGTGAGGACGCCAAATTAGTTTACGACGAAACAGTAGTCCAAGAAGTATAGCAGTAGGAATGGAGTGGGGAGAGTTTTTTAGATTGAGACGGATGCTAGGAAAGTTCTGACGCCCCCCATAGAAATCAAAATCGTCATTGTTACAGCAGAGTTGTAAATAGTTTTTTAATAGCTTTTTGTAGGATTTTTTGAGCATTCACTGGAAAACTCGAAGATAGGGAGATGTTCGAGTCGTTTAAAGACGGCTGTTGACAAGCGGAGCGACACGTTCATTTATATTGTTGATGTAAAACATGAACCAAGTTGCATTAAGGGGGCAGATTCTTGTGGCACGTCATTCTAAGTTTGAATAGTTCTCGATGTTGACGAACGAATCGTAACACGAAACGTTCTATTTGTTATCTAATTATACCAGCTGATGTCACCTTGGGTAAGAGGCCGTACTGCCGTATTCGGTCAAATACCTTTTCGCTATCGAAAAAGACGGAATATACATGTTGGCGTCTGTGAAATGCCGTTAATATTTGCCGCTGTAGGCTCAGCAGGATGGCATTAGCTTGTAGTACGCTTCTTACGCCCTCCGGCTTGTGACGAGGATAGGAGATGATTCTCGCAAGAAAGAAAAGGCGGCGCCGATTAACCATTTTTTCAAGATATTGTGACTAAAAGTATTTGTAGAGATTGAATTGCTAAAATTCCTGTTGTTTGCGCCTAATAATAAGGCTCCTCGCAGCTGCACGGCATTTTTTAAATTCGACCAAATCTGAATATAGGCCCAATTGATTTTAACTTCCTAAGGGCATGTCTGTGTTGGCGTGTATAGCTGCTTCTAATTCGGGACACCACCGTGGAATCGGTCAAAGTCTGAATGCTGGCACACGGATCTGCGTATTGACGCTAAAGCAGCGCATCAGTGATTGGGCCGATAAAAGAGCTAATGTTTTCCGATAAAGTTCACTGGGAACGTTTGCTTTAACTGGAAACCAGTCCACCTTGCGGAATAGAAATTAAAGTTTAGATCGAGTAAAGTTTGGGTAGGAAGAACTTTTGACGGGCTTAGGAGTATGGGGAAATGATCGCTAGAGCATAAGTGCAATAGAACTTAGGGAAGATGGAAAGAGAGACACAAGAGTTGTAGGTGGATCATCGAGAAAGTATTATGGGTCAAATTAAAATGGGTGTAACCTGCAGGAGGAAACACTATCAGATCGCTATCTGGGACTAGTTTACCGATGACAGAGCTATGTTTGTTTTCTAGTGTTGCTCCTCTCACAGAGGGTGAGTAGGCATTAAAATCACCGAGTATAATATTAGTGGCGGACCGACCTGTAACAGCACTGACTGAAACGTGTCTGGGGTAATTTTAATATAGTTCGGGGTACATAGCAGTTACACAGAGTTATCAGCGGGGCAGATATCTGAGGAAGATTGTGATAACCACTACAACCGCACGCAAGGATGTAGTTAAATCCAACTAGGTTGCTGGGACAGAGAAGTGAATCTTAATGGCAACACCTCCAGTTGCTCTAGATCCTTGTGAGATAGTAAAGAGGAAGTAGTTCTGTAGAACTGGGTTATTACTGGACTTCAAATGAGTTTCCTGTAAACATAACGATATTATTACGAACCGTGGTCATTATTAACTTTCTTCGAGTATTCTGTCTAATCTGAATCCGACTGCTTAGCAAGTTTGTTGATCAACTGAGTGAAACGCACCTGCATTGATCGATTTCGAAGTAGGGAATAGCTATCTGAGAGCGTGTGAAGAAATCGGTACGTCTTCAGTGAAGGTGGCTACTGTACTTATCGCATCGTGTTGTCCGTGAATCTCGTTCATTTAGATTACGAGGTCAATGAAAGACAATAAATAGTATTTTATTGGTGACGTTGCTTTTCAACATTCGGAATTGTTTTTTTTTCTTGTTTTTTTTCCAAGTTTTAATGGTGGGGGTTTGAAATCAGCGTTTGCTCCAGTGTCTCTGGCCTCTCTCGCATTTATTTGGATTTGTGGCGGTTCCGAAGGAATGGCCCCTGTGTTATCTGTAAAGTTAAGCCCTGTAGTCTTCTGAAAAGCATCAGGGGCTTGCGGGTGAGATCGCTCAGAGTTGTTGCTTGAGTTTATTCGGTGTTGACTGTCATACTATTTTCAGAGACAGAGACTTAAGTGTTATCCTCGGTGAAGGCGGTTATGTTTTGCCGGAACTGAAGAGCGGTTCTGATGCCTATGGCCTATAGAGCACTACTACCTTCTATGGGCGGAGAACAGTGGACGGCATGTTATGCATAGTCGTCTGGATGAATATTCGGGTGTTCACGTTCATCATTATGAATTATTATGAAAGAATCGGGTAAGAATGTGGAAGATTTTCAACATACAGATGCCTCCTTCAGCTGATTATGCGGTCAAACTCTGGGTCATTAGGTTTAACTAGAAACGGAGAAGACACTATAATTTTAGATTTAATAATCTCTCAAGATAGACACTTTTTCTCGAAGTATAAAATTTATTCATGGCGTGGAGAAAAAAAGATCCGAAATAAAAGTTAGGATGTGGCTAACTACCGGAACGTAGTTGATTACTTACGTGATGTTTCGTTCAGTAGGACGAATCCGCCGACTCTGTAGATTAAAAATGTAGATAAATTCCTCTTGTGTTGGCCAATTGACGAGTCCAAATAAAAAAAAAGTATTAATAAAAAAAAACCAGAAACGCCAGACTATACGACAATTACGTTTTTAATCACATACATGCGCAGTGACGGAAGATCGAAGTAATACGTGGTAACTCGAAAACCGACTTTTAATAAAACTGTATAAACGAAACACAAAATTAAGACGTTTCCTCTCGATATGCGGATTAAAAATCGGATCGGAAAAAGAAAAAAAAAAAGGCCATCGTGAATACGTAAAGCATGGAAATAAAGAAAGAAATCTTAAGAAACATATAACAAAAATCAACGAACGTTCTTTAAAAATAAAAAATTGTTTTCGATAATTCGATAGCGAAGAATAAAAGGCTTGCTTCTTGCGTAAGTGGAAGTTGAAAAACCCACAAAATCTTAACATTTGTATATAAAGATGATTAAAAACGAAAAGATTAGTAGCCGATGACGTCAGAAAAATCCGGAGCCTAGAGTCCGTGCAAATATATTTGGAAAGAAATATTTTTTTCCGCCGTTCCAGGGGTGACGGATTAAGCTTTCATTAAAAAATGTCGAAAAAGAACGACAGCTAATACGATTAAAAATTATCAACAACGGAAGATGTTACGAATGCATCAAAACCGAGAAGTGGCGTTTTTTAAAATTCAGCAATATGTGTAGCAATGTTTATTATATATTTTTATTATGGCCAATTTAAAATCTTCGATTTTTACGATGTGCAATATGGGGGGGCTACAAGTGATGTTACAAAATTGATTAAAATGCCAATTTCGCCGTATAATTATTTTACTTAACAATAAACATGACTTACTAAGATATTCTTATGCGATTAAAAATACTATTTTTTTTTTTTATGTTTTTTTATTTTATTGCGGTTTCGTTCAAATTTATATTGTTTTTTTTTGTATTGTTTTTTGTAATACGAAAAATTATTTTAATTATTTTAGCGTTTATCGCGTGACGGTGTTTATTCGATGTAAATTATTCGAAAAAAAAAAAAATGTTCGCGATTAAAATTTTACCGAAACCGTTTGCGAGTTTTTTTTTCGTTGCGGCCAGTGTGTAAATTCTGAAAGCGATCGAAAAATTTTCAACACTGAGTAGTATAGTGATTGTTCGGCAGCTAAAGTTCGACGATGATAGAGACAACTGAATTGTTTAAAGTGTGTGTTTCTCTATGACGAGACTGTGTTGATGAGCGATCGATATTATTAAAAAAGAAAAAAAAAAGAAAATTCCGAAATTCCCACCTTTCTTTTAGACCTTACCACACATATTCGCGTCTTATTCTCTAAATTAGAGATAGGAACGACTTAAACATATTCGGATAGTAGTACAATTTGTGTCTTTATAGATTAATGCGTGTTTTCCGTTTTTTCCTAATGAAGATGCGATTCAGTCAGCCCGGAACAAAAATATTACCTGCATATTTTTTTGCTTAATGCTCAGTCTCTTAAGGTGTTGTTTAATGTGCAGGTAATTCAATTACAAGTATTTTTATTAGCCCGCAAGTCGTTCGTTTAATTTGTCGACTTGTGCAATTCGCGTTTCCTTCTATTCGGCCGTCACCGCGCTTCTTTCTACAAGTACACCCCTAATTACTTTTCCGTCCGGTATATGTCACGTTACGGTAATCCTGCTGGTTTCCGGGCCACTATCCCTCGTGCATACATTCTAATAGCGATCTTAAGCGCTTTCGTCCGCTTTTTCACAGTGCTTTTCCGATACACGTTCTATTGCACATATATGCGCGCGGCACTCGCTGTCAAGACCCTACGGAATGGCCGCAGAACGCATTCTTCTCCGACAGAACGGCCGTCCAACACTGACAAACCTTCGCCTCTCTGATTTATCTGCAGCGTCCGATGGCGCGCTTCTGAAACACTCGGCTTGTCATTTCATTAGCCGGAGGTAGCAACGCGCTGCTGTCCCTGATAAATTACGACCGTCGTCTGCAGGTGAGATGTGCAGCAACGTTACCGCAACGCAGAACGGTAAAACAATGACCGGTAACATTTTTATCGGACAGCGGTGCCGCGCACTCAGGGATAGTTTAAATACCCTGCTCGTTTCGCCGACCGCTCTTCACCACCGGATAACTACTTGGAAACAAATAAATATTTCAACCATCTCTCCAGCAACCACATTCCAACCTTCTTCAATATGACCGTTTAGATCGATCCGCATTTTTCCTGCACCTGATTGCGTAATAAAGCGCGCTGCTCTCAAACTACACCAGTCAGTCAAACGGTCCTAGAGCTCATTGTTGCTGCCAAAGTCGACACGGAATGTAGCAGAACGTGCTCGGAATTTGCCGTCCGCGCTGAAACCGCTTCGCCGATGCCGCTTCCACAGCGCCGCATCGTCGTCCGCTACGTGCGTGTCTCTCCCTCTACGTATGTCCTAGAACGTAATGCGGCGTTTTTCTGCGAATAAAAATTTATCTCGGGAAAAATTCTGATACCACCTGTCCGGCGAACTGTGTTGGCTTGCCAGCGTTTTGCAAACGGTTTCATCCGTTTTTCGTTCATTCTTCATTTTTTTTTTTTGTTTTTTTCTTTTTAAATACGGCGCAAATGGAGAAAAAAAATAAACGTTGCGTCAGACTCCTCGAAGAGTTATTCGTATTCGCCGTAAAAAACAGACCGCGAGCCGCGTTACGTAACGGTCCGGCCCGAAGCGCTAATTAAACGCTGTCGAAAGTCGAAACAGGTGTACAAAATTAAATGTAAAAATACAAAATACAGAGAACAGAGTAACAAAATAAAAATACGGAGTAGCCGTTGCAGACATCGTACGAATAAATCGTGTGGGAAAATTATTTCAGGTTGCGAAACAACGACCGAAAACAATACCGAGAGCGTACGTAAACAGCTGCACGCGGTACTCGGATGAAAATTTTTTACACTCTATATGTCGGCTAATTTCGCTTAATTAGTTGCTGCCTCGCTGCATCCGGCGTCCGAAACTAGAAAACAGGTCAAGACTGCCATTTTCTCGGCACGCGTTCGTTTTCTAGTCTAATCTTCTGTTCCATCAGCTGATCGACCGATTCTTCGCTAAACAACATTGTGTATGATCTCATCTCTGTTCGAGTATTCGAAAAACCGGCTATAAAATTGCAGGCGAAATTTTTCCATTACAGAGAGCATTGACTGTGTCCGTATTAGCCGACTTTTCCTTAAAAAATTTCTGGCAGTCTTGACTAAATAGAGTACATTCCGTCAATGGTGGGGGGGGGCGTCGCATGATAATTTGCAATTCACGCTCTTAATAAAACAATCTCGACTTTAATCAGTTTAAAAGGGAATAAGAAAATACAAGTGTGATCAGGCGCACATTTTGTTGTTACCTTTCGCAGATAATTGTTATACCGAAGCCTGGCAAACCGTCTGAAGTGGTCTCATCGTATAGACACCTATCATCTCGTTGCTTCCTGTCCTCTCAAAGATACTGAAAAAATTAATTTTAAAACGGTTGTTTCCAATATTATCTACCGATACAATTATTCCCGATTTTCAATTTGGTTTTCGTAAGCACCGCAACACTATAGTCACAGACTAACGAAGATTATTGAAAATAACTCTTGGAAAACAAGAATATTTGTATGGCCATGTTTCTCTGGATGTCCAGTCGGCTTTCAATAATGACATCAAGGATTATTGTATAAAATTAAACTTCTGTTTTCTCACACCTTCTATCTACTATTTAAATCGTGTATACAAGGAAGGTATTTTCGAGTGAAAATAGCCGATGAATATTTTCCAGTAAGGGCCGGGGTCCCGCAGAGGAGCGTTCTGGGTCCAATATTATACTTAATCTATACGTCCGACTTCGCGATGCTGGATAATACAGAAGTAGCTTTGTACGCGGATGACGCAGCCATCTTGGTCGTTGATAAGTGTGAAAACACAGCCACAGAAAAACTGCAGGAGTCACTTCGGCATGTGGAAACTTGGCTAAAACGTTGGCGCATAGTAGTCAATGAAAGTAAGTCGACGCATATTTCATTCACAAATCGAAAAATTGAACGCCTGCGAATTAAAATAAATAACGTCTTAATACCAAATGCCAATAACGTAAAATATTTAGGCATGCACTTGGACGCTAGGCTGACCTGGGGTACTCATATTCAGAAAAAAATGGAGCATTTGAGGTTTAAAACTAGAACCATGTCGTAGCTGTTAGCTAAGAGATCGGGCTTATCGTTAGACAATATAAAATAGTAGCTCTAAAACCGATCTGGCTGTACGGTATACAGCTGTGGGGCTGCGCAAAAACATCGAACTTACAGAAAATACAACGATATCAAAACAGGGTACTGAGAACCATTACTGCAGCCCCCTGGTACGTCTCAAATTTTACCCTCCATAATGACTTGAATGTCATGTCTGTGGAGGATGAAATCAAAAAACAAGCAAATAAGCATGTCGCCGAACTTAACATTCATATGAACCCACAAAATTTGCTAGATAACTCCGGTGAAATACGCAGACGTGGCGAAATTTTAGACCTTGTCCAGCCATTATAAAGTTCAGAGGGAGTACTACTAAGTACTACCCCTCCGCAAAACATTCTATATCGCAATAAATTAATCGCTAAATGACCACTAAAGTTGGTCAGTTGTGATGGAAAAAAAAAAAAAAATTACAGAGTTTTCGCATTTTCCCCGACGTCAAAATAACGTAGTCCTTATAATACGAGTATAAAACAACAACCTTCGGACATTAAAAACTATATCATTTTTACGCCAAAAATCAGCAAAACTTATTTGTGTCGTCGCGCTTAACTTTACCACTTCAAGCCGAGACGAAAATCCTGTTACGAAATTCGTAACACTTTTGTGTCACCTTTATAAAACATTTCATTTTGCGAAAAAAAGCGTAGCCAATTAAAACAGGAGGTCTCTTTAATAAGAATTATATAGAAGATGTTTGTTTCCTGAGATGATTGAGTTGGTGCATTGTAGTTAATATGTAGCTCGTGAACACAGGATTACTTGAACAAACTATATGACATTTACGAAGGGGTTCTCGTATTAATGTAAAATCTTGAACAGAATTGATCCTCCTTGCTAATTTAAGAATGTAAAGAGGTAATTATAAACATTTTGTGACGTAGACGTGATCCAATATTTGACAAAGTAATAAGTTTTAACTAAAATTAAAGATGAAAGTAGTTGAAAAAAAAACAAAAAAACGTTAATGGTTGTAGCCCGTTCTTCGTGTATGTGTAAAATATCAGCCGCATATAAAATTTGCCGGACAAATATTCACTATAAATAAACAAGAACGATGCAAGCGACTATGGTTTTGAATAGTGTTTTTTCATAATCACAATTGAAGAAACCTATTGAAAGCTACAGTCAGTGTGTTCCGTTATCGTTTAATTATAACGTACCGATTGCTTTTATTGTTTAATTTACTTTTTTTTTCCCCGTCAACTGCAGACACATTAGACCAACAGCGCAAAAGAAATTTATATCTATATTCTTCTGGCCAAATGGTAAGCTACTTAGCCGCCAGGCCATAAAAAAAAAAAAAAAAAAAAAAAAAAAAAAATCTATATTCTTAATCTGCAGAATCCAGAATTAGAACCGGGTGTACACTATCCGAACGAAACAGCACTCTGAAAACGTTGTAAGCATAATTTTAGGGGGCTTGACTGAAAGTTTTTGTCCGAGTAATTATTTTAGTCCTCTACGAGATAGGTGTCTGAGATACCGCAGTACGTCGGTGGAATTTGTTTGCAGAACCGAGAACGAACTTGGGCTTGGAACGGGAAGCTGATTGAAAAAAACGCAAAACGGGGTCTGGTTAAAATCACAAAAAGAATATTTCCAGAATGGAAAAGACAAAACGGGCTATTAAAGAGACCACTTGTAAACAACCGACGAAGATATGTTGGTGGCCAAAGCAAAATCTGCACGAAAACATCTCTTCTGTAAAGTGGGAGAGGTCACAAGAAGATTCGAGGACAAGATTAAAGAGAAAGGAAGCTAAAAAGGTATTCCATCCCACCGATTGTGTGTTTCACAGTGAGCAGACGGTAAATGTACCGGTTCAATCGATGAGACGACAAAATCATTGCGCTTGCAAAGGTAAAGAAACTCGCTTCTTTAGCTTCTCGATCGTCAGATATACCGAGATGATCGTAAATCCGAAGAAAAGGCCTTTTAGAATAATGAACATACGAAATGAAAGGGAACAGAAATAACATTAAGAATCGGAAACGCTGAAAGAGGGGAACGTAAGAGGGCGTTACTGACTAATGTTAACGTTCGGTGCATCACTCGGCCTTTGAATCAAAAGTTTGAGAAGTTACGGCAACGGAGATGCACGAAGTGCACAATAAAAGGTATCATCACGACTATTATTCCGAGATGTTTGCGCATCAGTGAATGTTAACAGTGACTTAGCAAACCTTTTTAAGCAGCGGAGAAAATTGGTGATGATGCGATGGGTGGCCTTTATTTATCGGTCGTACCGCATTACCTTGTTTGCATCCAAGACGACGAAAAAAGGAAAAATGTGCTCGAGCAAAACCGGCACTTGTTCATCAAGAGACACACTTGGAGTAAACCTAAGAAGGTGTACCCGAATTGACAAATTATCCTTCAGCCATACTCAGTCTCGCATTTTACGCCTGTTTCGCGAAAACTTCTTTCTCCTCTCGCCTTTTAGGTTTTCACCTTCAACTAAACCACTTAATTTAGAAATAATATATATATGTGTCGTATTGCTCGATTTCGAGCGCCGCGACCAACTATTTGTACATTCTAGCTGTACCGAATAGGTAGCGTTCATGGCAGTTCGTAAGACATTCGGAACTTTTTGGCTGTCATGTACTAACTAGAGCGCACATGACGATACACGAGCTGGTTTGCCGTTGCTTTCTACCTGATTATTAGTGAGGGTATTTTATTTAATTGTTCGTAGTAGTTTATGTCGTCGCCCGAAATCGAACCCGAGACTTTTGTAACGGAGCGTTCTAGAAACTAGGATTATATATATATATATATATATATATATATATATATATACACATATATGTCTGTTTCACTGTTATGAACCCGTAAAGATATTTAAATGGAATGTATGGAGAAGGACACAATAATTTACAATTTTAGCAAAAATCTTATACAGTCGTATTTTACGAATAGCACACTTCCTCTTTATAAAAACTTTTAGCCAAATAAAGCGATCTCGTACCTGAGATAAATAAAAGAATAGCGACATAAAACAAAACAACGAATAATTACTGAGGATAAATAAGAGACGTTTAAAATGAAAAATATAAGGTGGGGGGGGGGCTGAAAAAACCTTTTTAGTACGTTAATCATTCAAAATGTTTGTTACAGTTAGTTTAATAATTATTTTCACCGCTGCCTACTAATTAAGAAACGGAGAATCTAGTATGTATTTCGGTCACAGTTAACGATGTGGTGGCAAGGTAGGCGCGAGAATAGAACCGTTTCTGTTTAAAGAAATATTTTCGGTTTAACGGAGCATCTTAAGAGAGAGCGAAAACGGTAATGACGAAATGAGCGATAGCGCGAACGGCAATTTAAAGTTTTCTTACTGGCCGATAAAGTTAACGAGCGAAACTGAAGTAAACGACAACAAAACTTGCTCCATTACATAAATTTAAAGCTATTATTACCGATTAAAAACGCACGCCGGAGAACTCCCGCGTAAAATAACTTTGTCGTCGCTTCTTCTTGCCGACTGGTGCACCTGGTCAAGCTGCAAACTGACGCCCGCCAGATATTATTGTAACGTTCTTATTAGGAATTTCATACCTTCAGAAAGTTATGAAGAGAACTTGAAATTTTAAAAGCGAGAAGCAGCGAGCATTCTTATTTCCCTGTTCAGTGTAACAACTCTTGTAACCTCGGCGAATTAAGCTCTTTCCATAATGTAGCGAAGAGTGGTCTAATAGACCGGAAGAGAATATTAAGTTTCTGTTTGCCCAGGTAACTTCTGCGCAGTAGCCGATATTCCAGTTCAGGTATATATACCACCGAGCGGTTCAGAACTCGGCTGCTATGATTTCCCTTTAACGTGCAGTGTATTCGCTGTTCCTATTAATTCATTCCGCTTGCACGGTAATAATGACTCACTTCAATGTTATATTTCTATGAACTGTTCTTCTAGGACAATTTGTGATTATTTTTTATATTTTGACCGCTAATAAGTTCTACATATCTTCTTTTACGGATTAAAAAATAAATAAAAATAAAAAATAAAATGGAAAAATAATATTATATTATATTATACGAATGGGAAATTTAACCAGCGCTGCTGACACGTAAATTAAAGAAGGGAAAAATTTCGCCAGCCTACAGCCGGGGTAGTGTATGTCAATGGGATCGCTTCTATTCATTCACTTTTGACCGCCCCCCCCCCCCCCAGTATAGAGATGAAACAGAGATATTACTTCGCGGGTGCGGAGGAATTACAAAAACGGGAACGGTAATCGACAAATAAGAAAAATATTGACATTGCGGTGTCTGAGTGGCCCTGTTTTGCATAATGAATTAATTTCAGCGTTGACGATAATTCTCATCGCAAACATTAAGAAAAAAATTAATAATTCAAACTTACGATTAAGTTGAATATAAACAACGCGTCATCAGTATCAGTATCGCGGTATTTTTAAACCGAAAATGTACACAAGTTCGCCATCAGATAAACAAGTGAAGAAGTTAAAAACTCCCTGCCCCGTGGTAAACTATTGCCCGCTAGCTCGGATATCTTTCGAGTCAACTCTTATCGTGTAAACTTTGTTCGCGAATAAATCAATTAGTGTTTAGCATTATTACAACCTCGTCTGGTATTACAAATTTCCCGACTGAACTTTCTATATTTCCTCTTTCGATGAAATCATAAAAACACGAATTATACATAGTTCTTTTTTTTTCTTTTTTTTTTTTGTTCTCATCTGGTACCGACTCTAGTCTCATCTACTAGATTAGCACTGATTTAAGTTACAGCATCGTGAGACTATTCTTTTTTTTTTTCGTCGTTATCGAATATTTCGACGTGCTGGAATTTTTTTCTCCTTGTTTTATTTCCGCTGCGAGGACATTTTTATTCAACCTCGATGATAGGCGTTTCCGACCAGTCGTATTTTTTCAACGACATTAGCTGAAATCTTTGAAAAAAAGTTAAACGGTTAATCTGCAAAATGTGATACTTTGTGTTAGCAAAATCATATTGATTAGAAATTGAGTGAAATGTTCGCCGTAGTGTAAATGTAAATAAAAATGTAAATAAAAATGTAAATAAAATTGTAAATATAAATGTAAAAATTTAGTAAGAAGATGAAGACGTCATCACGATATCACTTTGAGCTACGTACGCACTTTTGCACGATGTAGGAATTTTTCAGTGAGATAAGCCATTTTCTCGCAAAACGAAAATTTTATTCGTCCCTGCATCGATTGTATTACACACACTATATCGTAAACATTATCGCATTTGCATAATTGTCCTACTTAAACCGTTCAAAAGCTGAACTTCAGCTTTCGCATTGTTTAAAAGCGGGTTTGTCTGTATTTTCAGTATTTTCACAGTCATTTTCGGAATTATTTTTAGAAATTTACGAAAAAGAAAAAAAGATCCTAAATTTATTAGCGCGGAAGAAAGCGCATCGAAAATTTCAAAACGCGCTCAAATCAACATTGTACGAGCAACTTGGGTCCAAGCAATCACATTACCCGGTGGCCAAGTTGGTAACCGGCTGAACAAATTGCTAGCCGCCTAGAACGTAGAGTACTCTCGCATTCGCAACATTTCTCGGCAGTTATCGGCAGAACCAGAGTAGTAGTAGCCCTTTACCGGCATTTGCGGCACACTCCAAGAGTTCCTCTTTCGACCTTTATCTATCCTAATTCGACCTTTATCTATCCTAATTCGACCTTTATCTATCCTAATTCGACCTTTATCTATCCTAATTCGACCTTTATCTATCCTAATTCGACCTTTATCTATCCTAATTCGACCCTTATCTATCCTAATTCGACCTTTATCTATCCTAATCCGACCTTTATCTATCCTAATTCGACCCTTATCTATCCTAATTCGACCTTTATCTATCCTAATTCGACCTTTATCTATCCTAATTCGACCTTTATCTATCCTAATTCGACCTTTATCTATCCTAATTCGACCTTTATCTATCCTAATCCGACCTTTATCTATCCTAATTCGACCTTTATCTATCCTAATTCGACCTTTATCTATCCTAATTCGACCTTTATCTATCCTAATTCGACCTTTATCTATCCTAATTCGACCTTTATCTATCCTAATTCGACCTTTATCTATCCTAATTCGACCTTTATCTATCCTAATTCGACCTTTATCTATCCTAATTCGACCTTTATCTATTCTAATTCGACCTTTATCTATTCTAATTCGACCTTTATCTATTCTAATTCGACCTTTATCTATCCTAATTCGACCTTTATCTATCCTAATTCGACCTTTATCTATCCTAATTCGACCTTTATCTATCCTAATTTGTCGCGTGATTATAATAACTCGGAGTAAAGAGTTGTTTCACGGAATCGATGACCACACGCTGTCACTCGAAGGCGAAATAGCACAGCTGCTCATTTTTCATAAAGTCTTTTCATCAACGTTGACTGTAATTTTCTAATTTTAATGATGACTGCGTGTCGCCGAGTTTTTCCGGCCCGTACATTGAACATCTGCGAGCAAAACATTTCGCGACAGTACTGTATCAAAACATTTGTTCCTAAGCTCCCAAAGGCAGAGTCTCATTCTATGCCGAATTTCATTGTCCACATTGCTGCGTAAAGAAATCTACCGGGAAAGGTTTCTGTATCTTCAATGTGATTTATTATCGATCTAAACCGGAATGTAAAATTACCGCTGTTCTGTTCATATCGATTGCTAGCCGAACGTCTCTGATGTGGAGAGAGTTTCACGCAGTCATCAGCGTAATCTGCAAGGTGATTATTCGGATTTTAGCATATTCTGTCATCTGTTCTATATCTTATGATGAAGCGCGGTTATGAAGACGACTTTGAAATGCCCTCCCTCGGAACAACACAGTTTTGTCTTAGACCACACGGACATTTGAAGAATCGGAGAGTTGACCAGACTAAAATTGTTGCGCCATATATTTATGACTTTTTCAATGGGGAGGCAACCGAATCAACGGTAGATTGTAAAATCGAATGTGTTTTCGTCCGTTCGATAGACGTTGTTTTTTTCCGCCGGATTTGTATGTTAAAATTCAAATCGACCGAGCTGATTGCCGATTATTTTACTTTTTCCGCTACAGATTGCAGCGAATAAATGTAGTTACAATATATCACGTTATCTCGTTTTATTTTGGGTTTTTGTTTTTTTTTTTTCGGAAGGGGGTTATTCATCATTTTTGTCTGCGCGGATGCTTTTAAAAATTGTTGCCGCTTTAGAGCTTGCAATTTTTAAGACTTCTACACCCGAAATGGCATCTATTCCAATTTTTTTTTTTTTTTTTGTTCACTGACCCGATGGAACTTCGAAAACGTCTCTTATATTCCTGCAATAACTGCGTAAGCAATGTTGTAATATTTTTTAATTCGCTTACACAATTTTTAAATAACCTCTGTCTTGTTTTTGTCGGTTAGTTAATAAAAATAACGCAAGTTACTAAGAATAAATAGGAAACATTTAAAAGTAGTGAAAAGAAAGAAAAAGGTGTCGGTAATGGTTTTTGCGGGAATATCGCAATTTTAAATGAAAGTAAATATCTGAATCTGGAAAGAAGTTCTCTTCGGCCAGAAAACGAAATTTATCGTTACTAATGTTTCTTTTACTTTTCTAAAAATTGGACATTTCCGAAAACGCTTCTGGCGTATTTTATTTAATGTTTATCGTTAATGATGAAAATAATAGCTTTTTAGTCCATGGCCCATTTTTAACTAAATTTTCTTTATTCTTTCCGTCACTCTCTGTCTGTCTAGCTGTAGTGTAAAACGTTACAATGCAAAAAAGAGATGTAAACAGTTCAATTTCCGTGCCATTTGTAGTAGACGATAAAATGATAGAAGACGACAAATCTTGTAGAGTAATCTATGTTTGCTAATTTAAAGCTGAGAGCTGATAAAAGGTTTAGATGGCGGAAAATACTGAAATGGTATATGGGCCGTTGGTTAATAGGCGCCAGCTGTAATTTCAGCTTCATCAAGAACATACGAGTTTTCGTTACACAGCGCACCCCAATTTTCCATCAATTACGTGTTTACTTCTTCGCAAGATGTTGCAAAACATTTCCGATCGATCATAATAACGATCGAGATTTTACTCTTAATCCAAGGATTATAAACTTCTCCCCCCCCCCATCACAACTGACCAGTTTTAGTGGTCATTTAGCGATTAATTTATTACGATAAAGAATGTTTTGTGGAGGGATAGTACTCAGCAGTACTCCCTCTGAGCTTTATAATGGCTGGACAAGGTCTAGAGGCTTATTTCGCCACAGTCTACGTATTTCACCGGAGTTACCCAGCAAATTGTTAGCAAGTGGGTTCATGCTAAGTCGGGCAACATGTTTATTTGCTTGTTTTTTGATAAGGATGATAAACTGGCGCGTAATTTATAGCGAACTATTAAAATGTAATAATAAAATGTCGCCCCTGTTTACGCGTAGATCAGATGTTCGAGAATAATAACAAAATTTCCTTCGGTGTGACACTATTAGACAACAGTCGAGCAATTTCACACTGTAATGACAGAGTGTTAACAGTTTAATGTAGTTTTTCAATTAGCGTTAAAAAACCAGGCACACGCAAAATACATCTCACACCTCACCGGGTAAAATGTTTTTCGCTCGTCCACATCTCGGCTGTCTGCAAACGAAAAAAAAAAACGATCAATCGACCGTTTTGTACGGTAGCGTTTAAAATGATAAAAACCAGTGAAAAATGTCCCCGCATTATTAAAACGGTTAATTTACTAAAGTGAAAGTTTTTTTTTTTAGTGAGATGAAGATAAAAGAGATATGACCGAATTATCGCGCAACGGCATACAGTGCCTTTTAAAAATTAACAACTTTCGTCAGCATTAGTTCCGGGAAAAAACCACTAGTTTTGCCGCGTTAAAACTGATATCCATCGCGATAATAAGACTAGTTGCTGGAACTATCGGCCCGTAACTCTGCTCGATCATTTCATTCCTCTGCTAACGTCGTTACCGGAAGGGTATTGAGGAGAGAAAAAAAAACCGTTGGCGACCAACCTTCCTAGCCGATAGTAGCACCAGGTGAAAGATAAGAATCGCCGCAGATGAGCAATCAAGATCAACGTAAGCTCTCTCATCAGCGAACCCACATACACATGAGCAGCCGCGACTTGTCCGGCCAATTCGGTTGATGTCGAATTAAGTCTTAACGCTATGGGAAATCCTATAATAAGGGCGCGTTCGAAGTTTCCCAAAACTCTGCTTACACCTCCATATAGTGGAGCCGTGTTTTTACTCTCTTCATGTTCACTCGATCCTTAAATACATTACGAACAGTTCCTTGCGAAGGTTACGAGACGCAGCCACTTTACTTTGGTATATATGTACAATAAATGTGTATCAGTGGCGAATGCTGCAGTATCATGTGGATAAAACATCATTCTTCTTATTTTTCTTTCTGGTGTCAAAGGCGGACATGTGCGCGAGGACGATCACTGATTGGCTAAATTTACATTGTTGTTTTTGTCCGGTGGTCTACTGTTTTATATTCTTGGACCACAATGTTCTTCTTTCTCTTGCTTTTTTTCCCGTTGATTTTCTATCATTATTCGCAATAATTCGTATTTCCTGCACAACATGCCATATATCTCGACTTGCTTTTCTTAATTATGTCAAATTTCGGCTTTTGCTCTTCGCAATACGTCATGAGTTTATCAACTGTTCTGCATCCACGATATTTTCATGGTTCTCCTGTGCAGCCACATTTCACACGCTTCCAAATATTTCAAATATTTTACTCATCTATGCATGTTGCTGCTTCTGCGCTATGTAATAAAATGGGCTATATGTTATCAAATTTTGTCTTATATACAACAATCTTAAAGATGAGTCCGAGAGTAATTTTCGCATTCTTCCGAAAGCTGTTTTAAACTTCAATAGATGGATCATGTTTGTGATATAGCTCTACCTAAGTGTATTTAAATTCTACAACTTTTGCTATACTTTTTCCGTTAATTGTGATAGTGTTACATTGTAATGCCTTTTATGGCTTATTTTATCAGTAAAATTCGTTTTCCTTTCGATTAATTGAAAGTCGATATTGTTTATACTTATCGAGTCAATTCTTTCCACTAGTTGTAATTCTTTACAGGAGTTCGCTAACAGAATGATATCATCCGCACATATCGGATAATACGTTTTCCATTTATTTTAACTCCGAAATGCCTCTTTATAAATCGCGTCAGCATTGAATAATAATGGCGACAAAATACATCCCTGTCTTATCCCTCTGTAAATACATATTAATTCTGACTCTATATCATCTATGCGAATTTTAGCACTTTGTTCCGCCCCAGTACAGATTTTGTGTCAGCCTCAGATCATATTCGTTTATGCCTTTTTGCTTTAATATCCGTATTAATTTGTCGATATTAAACGCGATCAAAAAAAAAAGCAAAAAAAAACAGACGAACACATCACTGGTCCCAGCATTTCGGTAATAGTATATTAACTGCGACTAATGTGCTCTTCTGGTTCCACAGCCCTGCCGCAAACCGAACTGGCACTCATCTAAATCTTGTTCACATTTATTGCGTATTCTCATGTGTATTATGCGTAAGAAGATTTTCAACATATGGCTCATCATCAGACTAATCATTCTATAGTCGTTACATGTATTAGGGCCTGTGGTTTCTTGGGTAAAGTCACTGAACCATTCCCCTTGGGTATTTCGCCTGTGCTATAGATATTATTAAAAATCTTAGTTAATCTTGAGGTGTTTGCATTATCTAATTAATTTGATATCGTCGGCCGGTACGATGTCCGGACCGTCGCTTTCCCAGGTTTTATTAACTTTATAGCATATTCCACTTCTGATTGTAAAATTTCCAGATTTGGGTCCTTAGGTGTTTGTATCCAATTTACGTTTCTTTTTTGTATTTCCAAACATATTCTCTGTATGCCTTGTTCAGACTTGCAAAAATTGTCGTTTACATCAAAAGTATCCCGTCCTCGTTATTTAATTTTCTTGGGATTTCCAATTTAAATAGGCCCGTTATTTCCTTTATTTTCCGATGCATATTAAAGGAATCCTGTTTCTTCATCATTTCTTCGATTTATTTTTCATCCGAATATTTTTTGCTTGCCACGTTGGATACACTTGTGGGTTTTTTATTTATATGATGTTTTATCGGTGTTCCTTATCGCGCTACGTTTGTTTCTCATTAACTCTGAGATTTCTTGTGTCATCCATGGTTTCCTTGCTGTGTGGGCATTTTTTAAAGTCAGCGTGCATACTGTTGTGATACCTTCTGTAATCCTTGTTATGCATTCTTTTACATTATTTGTTTCTTCATACAGTTTTGAAAAGGTTTTATTTATTCGGTTCTGCGTAGTTGATCTATGTATTCGATATTTCTTAACTCACATCTACTTTATTATATGCTCTTGCCGTTTTAGTTCGTTTCCATCTAAGTGTTAACTTTAACTACAATAGGATTGTGGTCAGAACCTATGCGCCTGGATATGCTGCCACTGTTTTAATAGAGTTTCTAAAACGTTCGTTAATCAAGATATAGTCAATTTGATTACGAATTGTTTTCTCTTCATTACTACGGGGCCGATTCCCATATATATAGCCTTCGTTTTGGCATTTTATACCACATATTCGTGACTACCACCTTATGTTTTTCACATAAATCAAAAACTCTTTCTCCTCTTTCATTGGCTTTACCTAAGCGAAATGATCCGACTAGATTTCCACGTCTTCTCATACCAATTTTTGCATTCTAGTCTCCCATTATAATTAAAATTTCATGCGGTTTAATACTACTCCTAAGTTTTTCAGAAATATCTTCAATTTCATCGTCATATTTCACATCAGCTGTTGGCATGTATATTTGTATAACGTTCATGATTGTATTTTTAAACTTGAATCTGATGAGAGCTATCCTATCTGAGAATCGTACAAAACCTGTTACATATGGAACGTATATTCTTTCCTAACAATTATTCCGACTCCGTTTATGTGTTTTGAGTTTTGGCTAGTGGAATATAATATGGTTTGCTATGTTGAGTATTAATTTCCCCATTTCCAAGCCAATGATGTTTAGATATTTCTAGTATTTTTATTTTCATCCCCTCCATTTCTTGTAAAAAACATTTTTTTATTTACCGAGAGAACCTCGGACGTTCCATGTGGCTGTTTTAATTCGTTAGGGATTCCTAAAGAGCCACACCGGACTTCATCCGTTTTCCTATCAGCGATATGTTGTAAGTTGTCATTTAGCTTTCCTAATCAGCACTAAGCCTGCCCAAAAGGAAATGATCATTCCGCACAATTTTGGTCCGTAAATATGAAAATTTTTCGAAATTTATATTTTTTCTGTATTCCGGAGACTTTATTATGTGGGTTAAAAAGGAAATCGATATCGAACCGGCTGCGGAATTTGTTAAAAAAGTTTTTTTCAAAATTTAATTTTCAATTTTTCAAAAATTTAGGCCCTTTAATTTTAAAATTTTAAGGGTTTCGTATTTTTCGTATATTCTAGGGATTAAAGTACATCATTTAAAGAAAATGGTGACTCTTCAGCTACCATAAGAAGAGCTTTGGACTTTTTTTTAGTTTCTAGTCTTACCGCTTCGAGCGTGTATCTTCCAAAATTTTGTTCCAAAAATATTAAAATTTTTCGAATGTTTCATTTTTCCTCCATTCTGGAGATCTTAGTGCGCAGGTTAAAAAGAAAATCAATACCATAACTCATGTAGAACCGGCTGTGGAACTTTTTAAAAATTTTTTGCTTAAAACTTGATTTTCACATTTTTCAAAATTTGGGTCCTATAATTTTAAAATTTTGGAGATCTCATGTTTTTTTTTTATATTCTAGCGATTGAAATACATCATTTAAAAAAAGAAATGACCCTCCAGCTACCATGGTAAGTGTAGTATTTTTACCGCTTTAAGCGCGTATTTTCACAAATTTTGGTCCTTAAATATCAAAATTTTTCGAATTTTATATTTTTCCTGTATTCTGGAGTTCTTAGCATGTAGGTTAAAACGAAAATTAATACCGTAACTCATATAGAACCGGCTGTGGAATTTTTACAAAAAAACTTTTCCTAAAACTTGATTTTTATATTTTTCGAAATTTTGGGCTTTTAATTTTAAAATTTCGAGAGTTTTATAATTTTCTTATGATCTGACAAAGAAAATACGTCGATTGAAGAAAAAAAAAAAAGTGAACTCTCTGGCTACTGTAGAACGAGCTGTAAGATTTTTTTTCTTGCAGCTTTATATAATAAAGATATATCGCTCATTAAATACAATAACGTGTCATAACTCGAAAGATAACGAATTTCAGTTATGCGTATAGTTGGAATGTATTTTATGAGTATAGTTAGAGGTTAGAAGGCCATATTTGTAAAACTCGACGAAATAAGCATTGCTCTTGGGAAGTGTACACCGTTCAAATTATAGTAGATGTTAATTTGTGTTTCCTGCGAATTTTGAGTTATGACGTTATTGTATTTAATGAGCGATATAGAGGTAGCGATGTTGAGCTAGGCATCTGTTAAACTTGATGTCGTTTATAATTTCTACGTTGCTGCGTCACATGTGGGAAATATGTGCAAAGTTATTGGAAGCTTTCCGGCAACCAAAGTAGCACGTCGCACAATTTCCGTAGTAACGCTATATCTTAAACAATTATTCAGACATGCGGAGTAGCCAACACAGAAATTACTTCAAATGGAGCGGAATACATACAGGCTACAAAAAAAACAGTTTTTATAGACGGTAAAATTTCGCAATTAAAATCTGGTCGAATAAGCTAGACACTAGAACATGGCAACAGGTCATCGTAAAAAGTCTTCCGAACTTACTCGGCTTATTTGAAAAGAACAGGCGTTAAATTTTTCGAAATCTGTCACAAATCAAATAGGT